>OX465599.1:114892500-116142500 GCA_950022295.1 Bromus sterilis
CAAAATACTGGATCATGAAGTAAACTAGGATGAAATCGAAAGGAAAAGAGTTTTATGCCCCAAAGAGGGACACATAAAGAGAGCCAATTACAATTCATGTTGGTAGTAAGCCCCTTTTGATGACCAGCCACCCTCTCATCCAATCGAAAGCACCGCCCAAGCCATTTTCTTCTCATGGTTGGATGTTGCTAATTGATTTAACCATATGATCACAAAATACATATGGAGACGCGAGGGGGTAGTGCATGCATCAAGTGTAGATGAGATAGAGGTGTCGCCCATCATTATTATAAGTTCGCATAATTAAAAGTGATGTAGGGAGGTCCTTGGGAAGCGGTGTGTTTGTGTTTGATTACGTTCGTCAAGAATAGGTGGAAAATGTGATCAACATGAGCGATGGCGGCGAAATGGATAAGTCTTGCCAAGCGTGTGGAAATGAAGAAGATATATGCACTAAAAGCCTTCCCAGGTTTCGTGTTGACAAAAATAAAAAGAGCGCATAAAGACACCTAATCGAAGTGAAGTGAGATTCTACACCAAAATGGGTGCTGTAAAATTACCTAGGAGCAAGCCCTAACCGTGCTTGCACTAGATAAAAGAGATCAAGGTAATTGCTATCCATATACTAATAATTTCATACAGTATTGCTCCATGTAAAATGGACTGGAAGGGTGAATAGTCCTATTTAAAGGTTTAAAATTCTACAACGAATAAATTGAGTTAGAATAGTTTGAGCCTTATGAACCTTCTACACATGCAAGCTTAGGACAACGAAACTTGCAGAAAGTAGAGAGTTTGAGCTTAGTAGGATGCAACAACAACGGGAGACTCGATGATGTATCCCAAGGATTAGATAGTTGACACTATCCTAGTTCTCGTCAGTGGAGGTTCGAACCACAAATGCTTCAAGACCACAAAGGTCTCGATAGCGCTGGTGCATGTCCCCGTGCGCCTACCAAGATTAACAGACAAAGCAAAAGAACTTAATACAACTCCACAAAAATTCTAAATCAAAGCACTCTGAGTAACCCATAGGATCTATCTCACACAAAGGATACGATTGAGGCAAAGATAAATACCTATGAATATGGGTTCAATACAAGGAGGAGTTAGGCCTTCATGATTCAAGAAAAGTTTGAAATCATCCAAACAACTTACTTTCTTCTTGAAAGATTTTCTCTTCAAATTCTTTCTCGTAAACTCACACAAGGCGTCTAAATTTTACTTGGAATGGCATGAAATAACTGAGGCGCAAGAAAAAACAGTATGGTACATGATAACAACGAGGACTATTATTACTAGGTAGCGGCGACGCTCTGCGCCGTCTTTCCTCTTGAGGGCGCTGGCGTAGAGCCTAGGTGTGCTAAGGTGTAGCGTGGGGTTGTGTGTAGTTCTTCCGATGCTCTAGCGTAGTCCGCATGCGCCGATTATCTCAGTATCGGTTGTGAAAGAGGGCTATCTCACCATCAGGTGTCGTTCGGCTGTATACCTTTTTCGATTCCTTTATCTATAAAGGGGGGGCGAAAGCTTATTTTATGATATTATTAAGATGTTTTTTTAAGGGCCAACTGATTGCTGGTTTTCATTGATTTAGGAGGGAGCAGTCGAAAAAATACAAGGCTGGGATCAAAGAGAGGGTGCTCAAAAGGAGAGCCAGCAAAACTACAGAATTACAGCAAAAGCAAAACTGGATGAGTTTCCTGCCGTCGAGACAGTAAACCCACAACTAGAAATAACTATCTCCCAACCAGGTGTAAGGCCCCTGATGCGGTACTAACTCTAACTAGTCGCTTTCGCGTCCGGTCGGAGTTAGAAGCGCATCAAACGCCACCGGCGCACGACACTCGCACTCGCGTCGCTGCCGGATTCTCGACAACAGGTATATAAGCATAACTCTATAAGAAAGGAATTACATATAGATAGATAAATAGAGCAGGGCATACAACGCCACTGTCTAATAATACAACATCAACCAGAGTACATCTCATCAATACATCAAGCGGAAGCATAGTAGGGACCGAGTACGGTCAAGATCCAAATTACCCTAGAGAGGGCTACACATAAATATCCACCCACGGGAACGTCTGAACCCAACTATAGGATCCTACTGGTCGAGGTACTCGTACTCGTCGTCATCCTCCGGGGGCACCTCCACGAAGTAACGTCCGGTGCTGGGGTCGAGGTAGTAGTCCACTGCAGCGGCCGATCAGGCAAAGCGGTAAAGACAGAAATGTAAACGGGGGTGAGAACATGTCATTACGGAATAACTAACGCTACAGAAAAGGTAAAGACATAGACAGGTTGCAACCGTACTAGCATATATGGTGGCTACTCGCTCTATCAGAATAGAGATGAGATCCAAGAAGTTACGTTGACACCGTGTCATAAGTCGGCTATCCACCTACTTACGCAAGCATAACACAACCTCGCTTCCCTCTCGGTCCCCCTGGACGAAGAAAGACAACCAAGGCACGCACACGGTTTGTCAAGTTTTATAGCATGATTATAATTGATGTTATTCTATGAACAAGGAGTAGGTCTCAAGTAGTCCATAACCGCGGACACGGCTTTTCGAAAAGATTTACCCTGCAGGGGTGTACCAACTGTCCATTATAGACGTCGCATGTACGCCCGGTTTCCACTTGGCTAGGTAAGCGCCTGAAACTCCGGAACGTCAGAGTCCCTCTAACTAACATCGCACAACTCCGGGTGGCCCCCGGTGAGTCGACACCCAACTCAAAAGCTGGCCATGCTCTCGAATCGGTCTCTACCGTCTGGCCAAGGTCGGTAAGTCACACCTGAATATTCAGGGGACCCCTAGCTCGCCAAGTGTGGACCAACGAAAGAAACCATGTCTCCGCTGGCCCGGGTTGTTTCGAAAACAGCTGGGGTACCTACCAACACACACGCAGTTGCAAATGTAAATCAGCTCGGGCCACCACTAGAATTGTACGAAGCTAGGTAGGTAAGACAAGGGGGCCCCATAAAACCCCACACACGATTAGGCACGCTCGTCAAGAAACACAATACCCGGAACTCGGGTCCTAGGTGACTCAAATGGAACAAAGCACCAGACGGGAACAGTCCAGCCTTCCACCTTTCGTCAAATATAAATTAACATCATTTAACAATAATAAATATCAACCAACTTCTTTTATAGCATGATATCCCAACCATAAATATATAGGGTAGGCAGCAAGTTTTCTATCCATAATAAGCAATGGCTGAGCAGCGGTAACTTAGCAGTACAATGGTTTGCTGGGATGTGGGGATCATGGCTGTATGGTTTAAACATGGCATATAAGGTAGATAGGATCAAGCAACAACGTTCTAGATCTACAGCTAGGCATGAGCGGAAAGTTATAAAGTAATGACACAGATCTCCCCCTTGCCTGGTAAGGTAGTCGAAGCAGCACCCACGGTACCCTCGGGCTCGGTGTCGGACAGCTCCACGTAAGTCTCCTCGTCAGTCTCGGGTGCTAACGTAAAGATACCGGCAAGGAAAACACACAAGTAAGCAACTGATGCAAACTCAAACAAGGATGGCATGTTCCAGTTTTATTCACTTGAGGTGACCCTGTCTAGTCAAGTTTAAATGAAGGTGATGACGACAAGTCATCACTTTCATATGCATTTTATTTAAGTGGTAGTGGCTTGGTCTGAGCCTTAGCTTAGGTGCAGATAGCATGATAGCATGACATGATCAACAAAGCAATGCAAGAATTTAAATAACATGAAAGTAAAACAACGATTCCGGAGACGGAGTAGTGTCGGTGAAACTGACACACAGGAAGGAGCAACAAAGGTTTGAGGCCAACCACTGTGCATATGACAATATGCTAGGGGCTGACTTGTAGAAAGAAGATGACTTGGAACAGACTTGAAAAGATCAGCTGAACAACATTTCAAATGCACTAAAGTTGAAATGTTGCAAGCAGACAGATCTAAAAGCTTCTGAACCAGGTGATCACACCTTGTCTCAAAAGTTGCACAACACACCATGAAAACACCACTGCTGAAATCCTTGCAGAAAAGCACCCCAAAAACATATATGATATGTCTCAATTTGAATTTGCAAGGGCAGTTGCAAATTCAGCTAAAGTTCAGGGGGCTGAGTGAAAAATTGCACCACATGAATTTTGAAAAAGGTTCAGATGATGAAATCATCATCACCATGCTACTCCTTGTGCAAAACTACCCTAAAACCATATATGGCATGGGCAATTTAGAATTTGAACCAATTTACAAATACAAAGAAAAGAAAGAGGGGCTTATTTGCAAAATGGCCACACCTCAATTATTAGAAGGGGTCAGATGCAAAAATGGACCTCACCATGTTGGTCAGTAGCTCAAGCTACCCCAAAATCATATAAGGCATGCCCATGAATGCAAAAGATGCTCAAATCAGATTTGAATTTGGAGGCAAATTCAAATTTGAATTTAAACATAAAAGAAATCAAAGAAAAAGAAAAGAAACAAAAAAGAAAAAAGGAATCAGCCTCCATGGGCTGCTCTCGGGCGAATCCGGCCCATGCCGCCTCTCTGGCCCATACTGGACTCAGCCCACGCGGCCTGGGTCGCTGACAAGCGGGTCCCAGCCGTCAGCCTCAGGAATAAAATCAAAAAAATGGGGGGGGGGGTTCGGCTGAGACTCGAACCCACGACGCACTGTTTCCTCCACGGCTCTCTACCACTGCGCCACGAAGCGTTTTCTGAACATAAACGCTACGCAAGCTAGGTAAGTGGATAGGGTTCCCTGCCAGTGAGATGCACAAGGCTGGGCCTTTCGCCTTTGGAACGGCGCATGTTCCTCCCACCTTACGCCTCCGTGTTCCTCGCAGTTCTTCTTCTTTTTCAGCGACCTCCCGACGGCTCTCCTCTGCAATTGGTCTGGCGATGGACGGTGGCAGTGCAGAAAGGTGTGCGTCCGCGGCACGGCGAGGTCTGTGTGATTGCCTGCGATGGGGCTACGTTCGACGCTCGCTTCAGTTCTCGGGTGAACGCCAATGTTCCGACGGTACGACGCCTTCGAGCCTAGGCGAGAGGAAAGGGTTTCTCTTCGGCGTTGGGAGCGAGTTGTCTGACGTCGTGAGGCCCCGGGTTCCAGATGCTCCACGTCTCCCCTTGGACAACGACTGATCACTGAAGCTTCTTTCTACTCTCTCCGGGTCCAATGTGCAGTGGGCTTCGACATTACTAGCAGGGCTTTCTCTGTAATCTATCTAGTATTGTAGTGTGTGTAGCGTAGTTTGCTGTTCACTAGTCTCCCTTGTATCTTTCGGTCGCTCCCGTGTGGTGGCCTCGTGTAATCCTTGGCCGGTTGATGGCTTCGTTAATTCAAAGCCGGGCTCTCCTTGAGCCTTCATTCTAAAAAATAGAACTAATATCTGATTAATAGTCGAGCACATCTGTTGTATGGACCCATATATGAGCATGATTATAGATACACAAGATCTACATTTATATAATATGATTTAAAATCATCCTTGTGAAAACATTAACTCAAAATATCAATAGTTGTGTGACACACATAAAGAAAATGAATACATCTTGAGTGAATTTACTGAATAAAATACGTGAAATTCAGAGATGATATTACGAATAAAGTCCTCTCTCCGCCGCAAATTTCCGTCAACTCTAGTCATCGAGAGATAGGCTCTAACACGTTGTTCTATTCATGCACCATCTTCCATCGAAGTGGGTCACGAAGTGAACTCCGAACTACATCAGGGCTAGAGGGAACACAAGATGATGGCATCCCATCGAATATGTTGGGAGTCATAGGGAAGTAACTTCTGGACATGCCGTAATGTGTGAAGGTTGCGCTGGAGTGAGATTAAGGTGAACAATAAGGTGATGGGCGTCGGTACACGTGTTCGGATGGCGAGTGACGGGCATGGGAGAAGAAGTTGTGGAAAGTGGTGGAGATCTAGATGTCGCAGGGAAGGGTAATATCTAGCTAGTCAAAGTGGTGCAGCTGGATCATGTTTTGAAGGACGTGGCTTGTGGAAAAGAAATTGTGATAAAAAAATCATAGAATTTCCTGCAGCACGCGCCCAAAATTTATCTTGAGTCCATTCGAAAATCTATTGACAAACATCGTCTCGTAAGCGCTAAAGAGCCATCATCGTAAGCACTCGAAAAAATTGTAAAATCTATTAACACATGTGTTTTTTAGGCACCTAAAAATGTAAAATAATCTATGTCTTAGACCGTTAAATTATATGTGGTGTGCACAAACTTAGAAGGGCCTCCCATCTTTGTTGTGTAAAAATCTTAGTTTTTTTTTCTAATTTTTCTGATATTTTCTCTCAAAGTTATTGTTCGTACACGGGAACTATTGGAGCCACTGTTCACATTTGATCATTGTTCATACATAATAGCTATTCATTACTTTACACGTGTAAAAATCTCATACCATTCATAAAAATTAAAATTTTGGGAGATGTCCTAGCTTAGCCACTTTAATATTAGTATTATTCATTACTTAACATATGTCAAATTCTCATAGGATTCAAAGAAAGTCAAAATTCTAGGAGGTGGCCTAGCTTACGCACTTTAAATCATAATTATATTAAAAGTCTAAACATAATAGACTATTTTAATCTAATTAAAATTCCAATCAAATTTGGAAATTCTAATCTATCAGAACTAATCCCATTAGATTGTTCTAATTAGGTAGATGGATCTAATTAGACCATGGGAGAATCTTAAATGGGGTTACGTGCGGGGAGGGGGATTGGGACTCCTTTAAAACTTTGGTGTGCTCTAGGTGGAGTCATCCCTCGTGTATATATATATAGGTGACCAAGGGACGGGAAAATTAACTCGAGGGAGGAAACGGAGGCCCCTCCCTTTGGTTCGGCCAATCTAGGGAATGGAGGAATCCTTCATCCCTACCAATTATCTTTGGTAAATGCCTTGTAAATGGGGGATCCTTTTGTGTCCCTTTAGGCACATGTGGGTATTGCCCCCTTGGGCCTAGCCCGGGAGGTCTGTACCCCGAATCCTTTCGGACCTGCCAAAGATAAACCGGGACCTTCCCTGAAACTTTCATTACACTACCAGATCTCTTGGGGATGTTTTCGGGATCATATGAAACATGTTTGACCCTGTTGATATCCTAGTTCTCATAAATATTTCCAGCCGCTGGAACCATTGTATTCTCGTGTTAGCACAAGTGCATGACTTCATTGAGGATGCTTGCCTATGGCATGGCCATACATTTGCCGGACGAGCACCTTTGAATGTTCGAAAGAACATGCCTCAAAGTAATGGTCAGGTTTGTTACAATGATGGTTAAGGTGTTTGGACCGGAGCACCAAATTTCGAAGTCAACGCAAGACTCATGTCACTGTTAGAAGAAAGAGGCAGTCAATTATGCTTGGATCTTTGCATTGCATGCATTGGAAATGGAAGAACTACAAATATGGTCAACAAGGGCAATATCAGGGCCATTGTAAGTAGTTCACCATATTTTTTGAAGCAGTTGCCTGACAAGGCCTATGGATTAGGCACTTTTTTAGCATACTTGGGTCTCACAATGACATCTACATGCTGTAGTGGTCTCCATTATTTTCAAAGGTCATGACTAGAAATTGGATTAGGATGTTTGTGATGATGCCCGTGGGTGATCTTCGTGGAGACCATCTCTGAGCAAAGGGGTTACAAAATCTCATTTTTTTTCTCAAAGATAAAAAGGGGCTAGAAAGGATGTGGAGAGTACATTGGGAATGCTCCCAACCCATTTTGCAGTTGTTTGAAAAGCTGCAAAAATATGAGATCCAGAGAGGCGAAGACTTTGTGGGGATGATGACAATTTGTGTGATCATACTTGTGGATGAAGGAGTTATCTAAGGGTTAAATTTTAGCACATGTTGATTATATCTAACTTTCGGAGCAGAATCCAACGATGTTTCGGGATTTCTTCTAATGCATCAATAAATTCGGCATCAGGGAACTTATGAGCAGCTTCAAAATTACTTGGTTGATCATTTGTGAGCGCTTAAAGGAAAGAACTAGAATATGTGCCAAAATAAGTTGAGCTGAAATTAAAATATTTTATTTCAAAATTTTAGTTTATATTAGAATATGTCTATTTCAAATAATATTAATTAAAGGATTTGCACTGAATAATTGTAGAAATTTTTAGCTAACTTAATAATTGTTGTTATGCTTTGAATATTAATAAAAATACAATCAAACAGTTGATACATTGGGTTGAATGACAGGCGACATGCGTCATATCCATGTTCACGGACACATGTTCATAAACATTTGGCATATCCCTTATAAAGCACAAACATTAAAATTACCCTAACAAGTTCTCTCTCCAATCATAAATACAAGATGTTTTGAACATATTCAATATAAACTACATAAAGACAAAATAAGTAAACAAACACACTAAAACACGTCTATGTACATTCGATTCAGATTTTTTTTGAAGGTACGCAATTGTGAGCCAAAGTTTTATAGAAGGTAGAAACATGTTTATAAAAAATTCCTCCTAGATGCAAGCATCAAAGGAAGGATGCAACCCACCCCACACCCTGGCCCCTAAAGTTCAGAAAAAATTAAGATACGTTATAATTGTGAACGGAGGGAGTACAACCAAAAGAGTTTGCTCGGCTGCTGGGTGTATCATCAAACCAGTCGGCCCTGCGACGTCTTCACTTAGGAGCTAGGACCGTCTGGCAGTGCCATCCATCGAAGCCGGCTGTTCCCTGGCGGCTTCCTCTTCTCTTGGGAGAGCACGCTCATGACGTGCACCGCCTCCATGTCCTCGCGCTGACGTGTGGCCAGCTCCTCGATCATGAGCCGCCGAATCAGCGCGTGCCGCACCACCGATCCCCTGTATGACGGCGGCACCGAAGAAGAGGCGCCATACCTTCTGGCGCGCCTCCGACGACGACGACGACGACGAATGGGAGTGGGAGGTGCTGCGTCGACGTGGACACCCAGCAGGACGTCCTCGTAGGAGCACGGTGGGGCGGCGCAGAGGCACAAAAGCCTGGCGAACGCCGACGCCGCGGCCTTAGGAGAAGACCAGAAGCGCAGCCTCTCCTGCTCCGCCGGCGGCGGCGTCGGCGGCACTACGGCAGGCTGCATCCACAAGTGCAGGCAATCGAACGCCCACCCGTAGCAATAGCATAGGCGCTTCTTGGCGGCGCTGTTGGCGACCGCAGTCCTGCATCAGATAATGGTCACAATCAAATCAACCCTTGCGAAACAAGCAGATCTGAGTACGCAATTTGCAACCATAACAAGTAGAACTGCAAATCCCGCCTTCCTCACAAATATTTATAAAAAAATGCACAATCATCTTATGGCGTTCCTCAAGAAGACGACGATAACATAAATTGATACTATAAAAACACCGTGATCTTTCAGGTGTGTGGGTGGACTAGTAGTAGTAGTGTACGCACCACGCACGGCTTGGTTGCTGCTGCGCCTGCCCGCTGTTGGAGTTCTCCATCAGGCAGGATTCAGGAGCACTCTCCCGTAAACAAGTCGAAGCAGAGGGAGATCGGTTTACTGTTCACTCTGATGTTGCTACTACTTGTTGCACAGTTTGGTGCGCTTATATAATGCTTTTGGGCATGGTGCTGGGGTAATTTTTCGATTTCCTCAATTTATTCGCAATTAATTTGACCCGGACATATCATTTGGATGGAGCAAAATAAAGGAGTACATTTATGATCCGCGTCCGTTTCAGAGATTGGCCGCGCCAAGTTGACTAGCGTTACTACAAGGCTTGGGTGATTGAAATGCAAGGTGTAATTTGGCTGGAAAAAATTCAATGCAGGGGAGGGATGTTTTGTTTTGTTTTGGTACAAAACTTAAAAAATCGTGGTCGGCAGGATTCGAACCTGCGCGGGCAAAGCCCACATGATTTCTAGTCATGCCCGATAACCACTCCGGCACGACCACTTGTCGTTACGTTTAAAATATGCAGTTATATATTTCATGGCTACACGCAGCTATGAGTAAATCAATTTGACATTTCTCAAAAGCAGTAAAGCACAAGGACATATATCAAGTATCACATATCCTTACAAACACATTCATAAAAATAGATAGAACTACATTTAAATTTTTGAGGGTGTCAAAGTGTATTAATTACCTCTTGCATTCACCTACGGCACATCGTGACCATAGCTCAATACCGTCTCTAGGCCTACCCCTCGATGGAACAATCTTTGTTAAACCCTGAAGCTTCTAGAAGTAGCGTACGAGGAGCCAACGGTGCAGACCAAGAGAAGCTGGTGACTATCATCCGCAAAGAAAATCACCGTTCAGAAGAAAGAAAAAATGCCAATGAGGATCTGTAGAAACTGCGAATACCATGAACGCGAGCCAAATTAAGAAAGATCCACTAGGAATCTAAATCGACCGGATCCCGGAATATTCGCTGAAGACATGGCTCCACACACCCTTCTTCGGGGATAAACCTACCAACGAAAAAAAAGAGGGGAGAATATTATCCTTCGACAGTGTCGCCGCCTCGCGCTCCCAAACCAAACTCAAAGACTCTCTAAAGAAGACCTGAGAAAACCACCCATGTCGTTGCACAACAGGTTCAAGTCTGATGATGACCTCATCATCGTTCAAGACCTTGCATGGACTCCCTTTTCATAAGTAACCTAACCAGGTCGTACTACTGTTGAAGATCGACGTACTGGATCACCAACACCATTGAGCATTTCTATTGATAGCCACGGTCTGACCACGCATCATCATGGTTGTTCCACGGTAGCTTTCCATATCCTTTATACTAGGCCCCGAATGAGCAACAACATCCCCGGAGTTGCTGCCGTCGGAGGACTTTTCCGAAGGGCTAACCCTGGTGATGGAGAGATCAGTTGCAATGAATACAATCTTACTAACTCATGGAAATAAATGCTAATACTAGCACCGTTGTATCTTAATATGTGTTCATTTTAGGTGTCAGTTACAATTACGAATGCTTCCAAACTCTATTCCTCCTAGGAATATTCGATCGTCGTTACTCTACTAGATCTTGGGGGTTTGTCCTATGTTGTCGGTCAGACGTGGCGGTTTGATGGGGAAAACCAGTGGCTGCATAGACGGTTTAATGTGGCTTTGTAATCCTGGCATTTATGGGTGGGCCTAGTTGTGGGTGGCTCTTGTCGCTTCCTTTGTTTGGCGTGGGTTATGTGTCATTTTTGGCCTGTTTCCTCCTTTTTGAGTCCTTTGCGCTCTACTTTGAGGTGGAGGTGGAAGTATGGGCCATCGTAATAGGATAATACGAGTTTATGTGGGTTATTTGATGACTTGTAGCATTCTTCATAAAATGATAGTGGTTTTGGCTACGCACGTTCTTCATGATATGGTGGCAGAAAGAAATATGGTATGTCATTCTGATTTAATTTGTTCACCAAGGATTAATTTCATTCCCCATATTATAACAGATGTACCATTTTTATGGATTAGATCTCTTTCTATTAAAATAAGATTAATCCTAGATGTAGTGTGAAATCATTGAAGCAAGGCATTTCATATTTGTGTGAATGCTCA
Organism: Bromus sterilis; assembly: GCA_950022295.1. Taxonomy (NCBI): domain Eukaryota; kingdom Viridiplantae; phylum Streptophyta; class Magnoliopsida; order Poales; family Poaceae; genus Bromus; species Bromus sterilis. Next base: position 114,904,042 of record OX465599.1, read on the forward strand.
TCCACATCATGTTCATTGTAATGTGACGCCAAGACTGAGATTTATAAACGGGGTGAATGTTTTCTCTATGTTTAAACATTGTTTGCCTTAAATAATTGAATTCTAAAGTTCACAATTTAAATGATATTTGCTAAGGATATGGTTTTCTCTACTTTGTATAATATTCAAATGTGAAATGACATCAACAATGTCTTGGTGTTGGTATTTCAATCATATATAAATTTCTTATTGTTTGTGCATGTCTCCTTCTTATGTTCAGTATGAGTTGAATACGGAGAATTTTATCTTGTTTGTCCATATCATCTTGGAGGGAACACGCTATTTGTTTTTTTACAGACCTTTATTCTATGTTCGAGGATAAGAGGGGAACCACTATTAAATTATGTTAGTTCTAATGTTTGCATCTTTCGAACTAGAAGGCACTAATATTCTTATCCTTGCACATGTGACATACTAAGAGATTTTTGTGTTTTTATGGAAACACTATCAAGTCTTATTTGATAATGAGTACGTGAAATATTTGGTTGTACCTAATAAATGTTAAATATTCATATATCTTTAGCTTCACATTGCCTTCTTACCGACAAAATATATAATGTATACATATTAAGAATAGATTGAGATATTATAAGTAATATTTATAAATTTAAGCATTTTACAGCTTAATATGATTTTTTATTGACTGAAAGAGAATTGCATTGTCCACATGTCTGTAAATCAAGAACTCGGGATGATCATGTCTCCAAACACCACTAATACCCTAAACCTCTACCAATTTAGCTAAATTATGGGCAGCTTGCTTTGCTTTTGGTGCGCAGTGTGACAAGGTTGCTTTGCAAATATAGAGACTAGGTTGTGACATTCACTAATAAATGCCACACCTAATGCTTAATATTCCATAGTATGATTGATAGATGTAACAACCTCTAGGGAATCGATTTTCTCTACTTTTCTACCATTAAAGGGGAACGCAATCACGATGGTATGTTGGTACATCTATTTCCTCGTCCTTGCCCTCGCTCCAATTTTCTAGTTCATCCACCTCTAATAATTCACGCAAGATCTCTCGAGGAAAAAATGAGACAAAAACCCATAACCTTCCTCAAAACAGTCACCATGCCTACCTATTATGGCATTTCCAAGTCCATTCTTAGTATATTTCCATGCAAATTTCATCATTAGTTATCACATCACTAGAGATGTTTAGTGGCATGTAGCCTCGCATGATCGTAAGATAGCTAGCTTGATGTTCATATGGTTATCCTGTTTTTGATGTCATTGCTATGCTAGATCATTGCATAAACTGTTACACTACCAGTGTTTTTCATTAGAAGTTCCTACTCATCTTAATTATTTAGTTATGACTACCATATTGTATTGCTCATCCTTGTAAATTGTTGCCTCTATTGTGAGTGAAAAAAGATCCACGGCGGCCACAAAGTATAAAAAAGCCACGAAGGCCAAAGAAAAAAAATGGGAAATGAAAACTAAGAAATGAAGAGATAGGGGGCACACTATTATCCTTTTTGCAAACATAAGTGATTCAAAGTAGCACGATGCATTTCATAAAGAGAGTTTCATATGATTCATGTTATATACTAGTTGGGGATTTTTCACATTATAGAACTTGGCTTACATATTCCCATGATGAGCTTCCTCAAATGCTTTATATTTTCATGAGAAAACAAGTTGGATGCACACCCCACCAGTGCACAGTCCATTAGAGAGCATTCATACATTCATATCTCTACTTGATCTCTTGCATGGAAGTATATACTCCTTGCCCCAACTTTGATTATAAGGCCTTTTCATTGCCTAATGATAAACTGTGTTGGTGTACAACTTTCTCATATTTTTGACTTCCGAAATCCCCATCATCGGGTTTACACTTTGGATGGGCTCGCAACTTAATACTAGCGAGATGTTCTGAATAGATATCTCAAGGTGGATGATTAATAGTAGATGCAGTTGGATTTCAGTCTACTTATTTTGGCGTATCGCATATGCTTTTGAGCCTCGTCCTTTCTTTGTAGCATAATTAGCATTGCGGTGCATTTTTAATCCTGTCAATTGTCCAGCTGTAATTTATTTACCTCGCATAGAAGTTTTATCATCTTTTGGGAGAGAGACATCACTAGTGAACATTAGGGACCACGGTCCATATTCTCAACACTGTTTACACGCTCTTTTATTTTCCTGCTTTTACTTTCTAGATGCTAGCATTATCATTATTATCTGTTGTGTTGATCCTTTGTGAACAACAAGGCCGGAGAGATTGACAACCTCTCTGTACTCGTTGGGAAGCAAAGTTATTTGTGTTGTGTGCAGGTTCACGTCAGTTGCGCCGTTGACACCTACTTATCATTGCCGGAGTCCTACGGGAGACAAACCCTATCCTCTACATAGGGGAAATCTGCCGCTACACTACATCTAAACTTCCACTTGGGGTAACCAACGAGGATAGAGTATCAAGAAAATTTCTGGCGCCGTTGCCGGAGACTCCGAGTGCTAAGATAGGGGAGTTTCACACTATCTTTTACCTTTGCTTTTTAGTCTTGTTAGTTTACCTTTCAGTTTTTATCTGTGTGTCCTATATCAAAAATTACAAAAAATCTGCCACACTTGCTGCTACTACGGGTTTCAACTAAAACATCAAGTTGTGTGACTTCACTAGTCACAACAACAAAGACTTTATCCGCACTCCTATTGCCACACCTGTCACTTCAGCTACTTATGTGAAATTAAACTTTGTTAAACCTTGTTATGAGAGATCAATTCTCTGGTGCTAGAGATGATGTTGCTTTACACTTGAATAATTTTGTTGAGTTATGTGATATGCATAAGTATAAAGAAGTAGAAGGTGATGTTGTTAAGCTCAAGATTTTTTCCTTTCTCTTTAAGGGGAGAAGATAAAATCTGGTTTCAATCTTTGCCTAGGAATAGCATAGATTCTTGGGATAAGTGCAAAGATGCTTTTATTGGAAGTAATACGCACCTACTAAAATTATCCAATTGAGGAGTAACATTATGAATTTTAAGAAATTGGATAATGAACACATTGCCCAAGCTTTGGAACGAATGAAATCTCTTGTTAAGAAATTCCCTACACATGGTTTGATTACTTGGATGGTTATCCAGACTTTTTATGCAGGCTTGAACTTTACCTCGCGGAACTTGTTAGATTCGGCCGCGGGAGGAACCATTATGTCAACTACACTTGGTGCTTCCACGAAACTCCTAGATGAGATGATGACCAACTATTCCAAATGGCACACCGAACGTGCTCCAACAGGTAGGAAGGTAAACTCTGTCGAGGAGATTACCTCCCTAAATGAAAAAGTTGACTAAATTATGTCTCTACTTACCAAGCAACCCTCTATTGATCCTCATGATGTTCTTTTAAATTCCTTGGTTGCTTAGGAACAAGTAGATGTGAACTTTATTGCTAGAAACAACTTCAACAACAATGCTTATAGGGGCAATTTCGCTAGCAATCCTAGACCATTTCCATCCAACTATGGGAACAACAATACTTATCCTAGCAACAAAAACCCCACCTCTGAATTAGAAAACATGCTTAGAGACTTTATCACTACCCAAAAAGCCTTCAACAAGAATGTAGAAGAGAAATTAGCTAAACTAGATAATCTCTATTTGAAGGTAGATAGCTTAGCCCTTGATGTTGAGATGCTTAAAATTAGAACCTCTCCCGTTGAGGAGAGGAATGCCACTCCTATTAATGCTATTCAATTACAAATTAATGAAAATATTAGGATGATGGCTAAACTTAAAGAAAGATGGGCTAGAGAAAAAGAGGAAGATGATAGAATTAAGAGCCTTTCTACACACCACACAGTTGCTACCATCCAAATTTTTGAGGACACCCAAACTATTAGCACCCAACACAGTCCTAGTCTTATTGGACCTATTAATGGTGATGCTAATACCTCAACCGTAGAAGAAGAAACTTCTATGAACATAGAGAGTTTCAAACAAGTGAGCCTAGATGACACTACTACCACCTTTGATAGTAGTGATATTGATTTTGATAGTTGTATCCTCTCAGAAGTTATTAGCTTGCTACACAAAATGTCTAGAGACCTGTAAGGCCCCCGATGCGGTGCTAACTCAAGTTAGTCGCTTTCGCGTCCCGCTCAAGTTAGTAGCACATAAAGAGCCACCGACTCACGACACTCGCACTCGTGTCGCTGCCGGATTCTCAACAACAAGTATAAGAACAAGAACTTTAACTAAGACATAAATATAAAGTCCAAGGCATACATCGCCATTGGATAATTATTACATCATCTCAGAGGTCCGTGGACCCAGCAGTACATCATGCGACAAGCGGAAGACAAACACGACCGAGTACGGTCAAAAGCCAAATTTCCCTAGAGAGGGCTGCACATAAAGGGTCCACCCACGGATCGTCGATGCCCAACTGAAGGATCTACTGAACAAGGTCGATCTCATCGTCATCCTCCGGAGGCACCTCCACGAAGTATCGTCCAGAGCTTGGGTCAAGAAAGTACTCCACTGCAGCGGCCGATCAGGCAAAACAGTAAAAGCACAAAAGTAAAACGGGGTGAGATTATATCATTATAGGATAACTGACTTCCTACGGTAAGACAAAGTAAGGTAAAGGTTGCAGCCGCACTAGCATTTATGGTGGCTATCGTTCTATTAGAGTAGAGGTAAGATCCAAGAATAACACGTGACATCGCGTCATAAGTCTGCTATCCACCTACTTACGTCAATCATAACACAACCTGGATCTTCTCTCGGTCCCCCTGGACGAAGTAAAGCAGCCAAGGCACTCACACGGTAGGCAAGTTTTAATTATGATTCAGATTGATGTTATTCTATGAACAAGGAGTAGGTCTCAAGTCGTCCATAACCGCGGACACGGCTTTTCGAAAAGATTTAACCCTGCAGGGGTGTACCAACTGCCCATCATAGGCTTCGCATGTACTCCCGGTTTCCACCTGGCTAGGTAAGCGCCTGAAACTACGGAACGTCAGAGTCCCTCTAACTAACAACGCACAACTCCGGGTGGCCCCAGGTGAGTCGACACCCAACTCAAAAGCCGGCCGTGCTCTCGAATCGGCCTCTACCGTCTGTCGCAGGTTTGGATACCCGGTTAATCACACATGGGACACCGGGTCCTCAGCCGGACAAGGTGGGCCAGCCAAGGCACAAGTCCTCCTGGCCCAAGGTGGTTTATAAACAACTGGGGTACCACCAGCACACACACGTTGCAAATAGTAAATCAGCTCGGGCCACCACTAGAATTGTATGAAGCTAGGCAGGTAAGACAAGGGGACCCCATAGAATCCCACACACGATTAGGCACGCTCGTCAAGAAACACAATACCCGGAACTCGGGACCTAGGTGACTCAAATGGAACAAAACACCTGGCGGGAACAGCCTGGTCTCCCATCTTTTGTCAAATATAAAATTAACATCATAATTATAATAAATATCAACCAACTTCTGTAAATAACATGATATCCCAAACCATAGCAATAGGGTAAGCATCAAGTTTTCCTACTCATGCTAAGCAATGGCTGAGCAGCGGTAACTTAGCAATACAAAGTTTTGCTGGGATGTGGGGATCATGGCGGTTTGTGTTTTTGAAGGTGGCATACTCAAAGTGGATATGATCAAACAAACGTTCTAGGCTACAGCTAAGCAGGTAGGCAGAAAGGTATCAAGTAATGGTATGAATCTTCTCCTTGCCTGGGTAATCGGTCGTCGAAGCAGACGCAGCAGGGTCCTCGGGCTCGGTGTCGGAAACCTCCACGTAAGTCTCCTCGGCGGTCTCAGGTGCTAACGTAAGGTACCGGCAAGAAAAAGGCACACAAGTAAGTAACGGGTACAATGCACAGGCAAGGATGATATGAGCAAGTTTAATTTGACATGCTGTGACCCTATCTAGTCAATTTAAATGAAGGTGGTGACGACACGTCAACAACTTCATATGTAATTTATTTACGTGAAGATGGCTTTGGTCCTAGCCTTATTTTGGTGTAAGTAGCATGTCAACATGGCATGATCAACAAAGCATAACATAAATAAAACAACGTGAAAAGTAATCATCGATTCCGGAGACGGAGTTGTGTCGGTGAGTTTGACACAAGGAAGGTGCAATAATAGTTGGAAACCAGCCACTTGCATATGACAACATGCTAGGGGCTGGTTCATGGATGCAAGGATTCAAGATGACATGGGAAAAAGCTTGAAGGATCAAAAGTACAAGATCAACATGCACCGAAGTTGAAAGAAAGACAAGCAATGGAGGGCAAAGAAATTGAATAGTGATAAGTGCTTGTGCAGCATTTCCATTTTGGTGTTGCCAAAAACACAAAATGTATACCACCATTGAATTCCTTGTATCTTACTGCCCCAAAATCATATATGGCATGGCCCCCCTTTGAATTTGCAAAAGAAAGTTATCAATTCAAAGGAGCTAGAGGGCTTAAGTGAAAAGTGTCCCCACCTCATTTAGTTGAAGGCTCAAATTGCAGAACATACATCACCATGGTGTTTGTTGGAGTTTTCTACCCCAAATTCATATATAGAAAGATATGTTTGAGGTAAAGAAACCCATGCCATTTAAAACAGATTTGAAAGGAATTTAAAATCAAATTGGAAAGAAAAGAAAGAAAAAAAAAGGAGACACAGCCACTGGGCTGGCCTCGGGCAGCACAGGCCCACTCTTTTCTCTCTCTGGCCCACGCGCAAAGGCCCAGCCACTTGCGGTGTGCCCAATTCCAACGCTGGAGCAAAAGAACCAAAAAAAGGGGGGGTTAATTGCTCCGGCGGGAGTTCGAACCCGAGAGCTCCTAGAAGCAATCCAGGACGCCATACCACGGCACTACTGAACCAACTAGCGATTACAAAGCACTCTGAAACGTTAAAGACTATGCAGCAGACGCTAACTGAAATAGACGAACAGACGAGGGGATAACTGAACGAGGGGTGCGCTCTGCTTCAGACAAAACTGAACCTCGACAGGCGCTCGTCGGGGCATTTTCCGGCGACCACAGCGTCAGCTACTGCACTCCGGCGACTCAAAGGAGGGGGGGCGAGTGAAGATGGGACATCCCATGAATCCATTTTCCACTCGAGCTCGCAACAGCGCCTCAAAGTCGACGACTTCGACTCGCCGGAAGGTCACAGCGGACGGACCTGGATGCACTGCTACGGAGAGACACAACCAGCCTTGGACGCAACCACTGTCGTGGGCACGTTCCACTTGCGCCCTGCAGACACGACGCACGGCCCTTGCGCGGCCACCTTTCGTCGACGACGCACAAGGAACACGCATGGAACGCACAGCCAACAACTACGGCTACACGAATCGGGACAGGCGGAGAAGTCACTGCTCACCGCGGGGAGGTTGAAGATGAACTCTCGGACGCGTGGAGACGGGCGAGGCCGGCGTAGTCGACGTCGGGGAAGGAGATGGTCGCGGCAAGTGCGACGCCTCGGGGACGACCTCGGCGCTCTAGCGGGGATCGGCAGCCATGGCAGAAACAGGGGAGCTTGGTGAGGGAGAAGGAGGCGGCGGCGAGGAAAAAAATGGGGGGAGGAATAGGAACTAGGGTTCCCGGAGGCGCTCTCCACACGCTTATATGGAGGGGGGGAGGTCTCGCTGGCGTCGGGGCTCCACCGTCCGCGGTGGCATCGTCTGTGAGAGAGGAGAGGGGAAAAAGGAGGGACTCCACGCTGGAAAGGAGGAAGGAGAAGGGAAGCGTACCGGTTCACTGGGGCTGGGCCGGGAGGAAATCAGGCCCAGGTGGGCTAGGCTGTCCCGGAAGGAAAAAAAAAGAAAAGAAAAAAAAGCCCCCTCTCTGGCCCCTTTTCCATTTAATAAAACAGAAAAGTACCTTGGGGGATTTGCCGAATTAATTACAAGGGCTAAAAGTACATAAAAATATGTAAAATTATCCTTGTAATATTAGCCAATTTATAAAATTGGTTTGGACATTTTTGCAACAACTAAAAAGTGGAGCTGTTTTGAAATTCAAATCCACTTTGAACTACAACCACTGTTTTTGGTGATGAGAAAAATGATTTGACCAATTGATAACTATTGGCCTTGCAAAAGAAAAGGATGGGCCAAGATTGGGATCTAGGGGAGTTGTCATGCAAACAGAACAATTGCATGAACATGGCACTTGACCCAACTTGGGAGCAATTTTAATCACACCAAAAGGGCTCCAATCCCAATGCAATTTAAAATCACCACATGAAAAGTCATGGACAACCACTATGTGAAGTTACAAAGCCAACAGACAAAGTAAAGTTACATGATGTTTTATAATTATTGCAAGTGGGCTGTTACAGCACTCCCCCACCAACACTGGATCTCGTCCCGAGATCTAAGCCTAAAACAACTCAGGATACTCAGAACGGAGATGATCTTCACGCTCCCACGTTGCTTCCTTCTCCGAATGATGTGCCCACTGGACTTTCATGAACTTGACGGTCTCGTTGCGAGTCTTGCGCTCGGACGTCTCAAGAACACGAATTGGACGCTCTGAGTAGGAAAGGTCCGCACTCAGCTGTATCTCGCCCAAGTCAACAGCCTGCTCTGGCTGCTTGAAGCACTGCTTTAGCTGGGACACATGGAACACGTCATGCACCATGGACAGACTCTCTGGAAGTTCGAGCCGAAAGGCAAGAGGTCCTCTGGTCTCAAGGATGCGGAAAGGTCCGACAAATCTTGGAGCGAGCTTTCCTTTGATACCAAAGCGGTGAGTTCCCCTCAATGGTGACACTCTCAGGTACGCCCAATTACCAACCTGAAACGCTACACCACGGTGCTTTTTGTCATAATAGGCCTTCTACCTAGACTGTGCTTCCTTTAGGTGCTCTCGGAAAATCTTCACTCTATCCTCTGCCTCTTGGATCACATCTGGACCGAACAGCTGCCTCTCACCTGTCTCAGACCAGTTCAAAGGTTTCCTGCACTTGCGGCCATACAAGATCAAACGGCGCTGCCTGCAGACTTGCCTGATAGCTGTTGTTGTAAGAGAACTCAGCATACGGCAAGCACTCTTCCCACTTCATGCCAAACGAGATGACACATGCCCGAAGCATGTCCTCGAGGATTTGATTCACGCGCTCGACTTGCCCACTTGTCTGAGGGTGATAAGCGGTACTGAACAACACTGTCGTACCAATCGCCTTTTGAAAGGCCTGCCAGAACTTACTCCTTGAGATCTCGGAATAGCTGCGAATGGAAAACAAGGTGAAAAGGCTGCCTCGATCTGAACTGATCTTCTTGGGAATGCCATGCAAAGATACAACTCTTGCGGTGTATAAATCCGCCAACTGAGCTGCTGAAATGGAGTCCGTCACTGGAAAGAAGTGGGCAACTTTGGAAAGATTGTCAATGACAACAAAGATGGCATTGTTCTTCTTCTGTGACAAGGGGAAGCCTGTGATGAAATCCATCTCTATGTGATCCCATTTCCACTCCGGAATCTCAAGTGGCTGAAGCAACCCGGCAGGCTTCTGGTGCTGTGCCTTCACTCTTCTGCACACATCACACTGAGACACGTAACGGGCAACATCCTGCTTCATACGAGTCCACCAAAAGCTTTGTTTGAGATCTTGATACATCTTCGTACTGCCAGGGTGAATAGATAGCTTGGAATCATGGGCTTCCTTCATGATGACCTCTCTGAGATCTCCTTCCTTGGGAACAAAAACTCGCTCTTCGAACAACACGGTGCCGTCATTATGCACTGAAAAGCAACCGTACTTTGGAACTGAGGCGGCAATACCCTGTTTGATCTTCTGAATCATTGAGCTGCCAGACTGAGCTTCACGAATCTTCTCACGGATAGTGGGCTCTACCACCAGGTTGGCAAGATAGCCTGCTGGAACTAGCTCGAGATTGAGCCTTCGAAAGGACTCACACAAATCAGGGTGGATCTTCTACACCTGGATATTATTGCAATCGCCCTTGCGGCTCAGCGCATCAGCTATGACATTCGCCTTCCCAGGTGTGTACTGAATATCAACTGTGTACTCAGTAATGGTCTCAAGCCATCTTCTTTGCCTCAATTTCAGATTTGGCTGAGTGAACAAGTACTTCAGACTCTTGTGGTCCGTGAACACATCCACCTTCCTCCCTAAGAGGAGGTGTCGCCAAGTGACTAAAGCGTGCACAACTGCTGCAAGCTCCAAGTCGTGCGTGGGATAATTCCTCTCACTTGTCTTCAACTGCCGTGAGGAATAAGCCACAATATTCCTGCCTTGCATCAAAACTCCTCCCAGACCTTGCAAAGAAGCATCACAAAACACCTGAAAAGGCTGTGACTCATCTGGCGGCGTTAGAATTGGAGCTGTGGTCAGCTTCTCTTTCAACTCCTCGAAGGCTGACTGGCAAGCTGGTGACCAAGTGTACCGCTTGTCCTTGCACAACAATTCAGTCATTGGCTTGGATATTTTGGAGAAATTCTGCACAAACCTCCTGCAATAACTGGCGAGGCCGAGAAAACTCCTTAGCTGCTTGTGACGCCCCCAAAATCAGACCGTGTACAGTAATCATACACACAGGGTACACGACTGAGATTAGGGTGCCACGGTGATAATATCACAACACAACACTAAACACAAAAGGATAAACAAATATATTACAATAGAGGGGGTCACGCGGACCCGAATATATAAGTCATACAAGCCATAATATCTGAGTACAGACATAGTTAGTCAAGTTTTGCCTTAAGAAGGCTAGCACAAATCACATCAGAGATGCAGAACGAAAAGGCGAGGCCTCCTGCCTGGGATCCACAGAACTACTCCTGGTCAACGGGGAACTCGACGTCGTAGTAGGCGCCTCCGGGGTACTCCTGCTCCTGGGCTCCAACGTCGGCTGTAGCGGCCGATCAGGCAAAATAGTAAAAGAAATAAAGCAGGTGATTATCTAGTATACCCGCGAGTCTTACGTCCGCTACTAAGCATTATGCATGGTATCAACGGAATGAAGAGGCTGTATATAGTGGACTGAAGACAGAAATTCAGAGCAAGGGTAAGAAGCTAGGCCTATCGAAGACTAGCATCTTCCGACGGTGTCTTGCAGCATGAGGTAAGAATCAGCCAACAGTTTATATAAAACATAAAGTAACAATGAAGCAGAAGTTGCTGCAACATTGAATAATAATAAGTTGTAATAATTAACAATGCCTCCGAGTTCACCTCCTCGACATCCCCGCGAGGAAGATAACCCGGAACCATGCAGTTTAATATTAATAGTTTCTAGTGGTAAGATTCAGCTTCAGCATAAAGCGTCCTGTTACCGTGGACACGGCTATCGATAGATCAATCTTCCCTGCAGGGGTGCACTTGTGTTACGCTACACGCACGGATCTCCAGGGTGGCGGGAACCTTGTTAGGGAACGCTCCACCGAGGCTATCCGACACTTCCTAGCCCATCTTTCAAAATCAACAGAGAGGTCCTCCGCGGTCTAAATCCTAAGTACGCCGGGCCTTGGACCCCAACCCAAACGTACTCCTGCACGGTGCGTGGCTGGCCGGTGAAGTTAAATCAAAGCAAATACAAATCACACTGCCGCGGCAAATAAGACAACACCACTTCCCGGCAATCAGCCCGCGGTACTGCTGACGTCTGAAGAGTCCTCGGACGACACTAAGAAGCGGAGGAGCCCATAACTCGTAGTTCGCACGGGTAGGTAGTGCGTACATGGCATATAGCCAACTCAAGATATTCACTGAACCATTTAGCATTTTAATTAATCTGCGTGACAACCGTTATCGTTGCCTCGACTTAACTGACCCGCGGACAACGACAGCAGCCAGGACCACCAGTACATCGGTGCCTGCCCTGTCGTCCCACCAAGTCACTGCGGTTACCAACAAGGTGAACCGTCTCCTTACCTTGTCTCGCGTGTGCTCCTGGAGGAGCTCGACTTTCGTGGTTTGGTAACTCTCGCGGCCAACGATCAGGGGCCAAGCACACCGGTACACTGGTCGTACCCTCCCTGTCGTCCCGTCGCAATACCACTCGCGGGCACCGTTGGGTCGCCCGACTTCTTACCTGAAGGACAACCGTTATTCAGGACCCTAAGGCGCTAAGACAAAGTCAGCCTCGAGTGGAGTACAAGGATTACTCCTTGATAGCTCACACTTGAGGTGACTAGGCATAACCCAGATAGGGGCCTTAGACGGTGTCTGCATTGTACCGTACCTGTGCAGTTATAATATTTATATCCGCGTTCACTCCCCTGAGTGACCACGGCCCTTTATCTAATCCTAGCTAACAATGCGCAGGGCTCACTGCTGAATAATGCATAATAATAATAATAGGCAGCATAGGATAAAGGAAGGTACATCAAGGGGCGACAAAATTCAGGCCATGCAATTGAATAGGATTGTAATCGTAGCAGCAGCAGTAACAATGCCTAGTGCAAGAAATGTACGGAAAGATAGGCGATATCTGGGGAAGAGAATGGCTCTGCTTGCCTGAAAGCTCGACGGTAGTAGTAGGGTCGTCGACGACGTAGTCGTACTCAGCAGCGGTGTAGTCGACGATAGCAGCGGGGTCTACCGGAGATTAAGGGGGGAAGAAACAGTAAATACACAGCAAGCATATACAAACAGATGCATGACATGATAGATGAAATGTTAACGGTATTCTAACGCAGTGCAATGCATGTTGCTCGGAGCGGGACTTCACCTGGGGATGAACTACCGGCCCCGGATGATTACCGGACAGGGTGACCGGAGGGGAAGGATCAAGCCGGAGGTGTCGTGGTTACCGGACAAACATAAGGGGGGTGTATCCATGTTAGTTGAACCATTCCGGACAACTTTCGTGTTCGGAATAAATTCATACGGGCACTCTAACAGTACCGGACAATTTATCGGACAGTCAGTCCGGAGGGGGAATGTTCGATGTTCGTAGTGTTAGAGGGGTGTGGTAGACATACGGATTGCGTATTTCTATTCGTTATATTTTTCTGATCAACTTTCATGTATAAAGTTTTTGAATCCGAGTTACGGTTTAAAAGTTATTGAATTTCAAAGTTTAAATCAATTTAAATGATTTTCTGGATTTCTTTTATTATTTATTCAACATTATCCAAAACATTATCCACAACATTATCCAGCCACATGTCAGCCTCTGTTATTTATAAATTATTTAACTAAATTAGAAAATGCCTCTGGACCCACATGTCAGTGACTCAATTTTAATAAAATCTTTTAATAAATAAAAACCTGACAAGGGGGGCCCAGGTGTAAGTGTCTCAGGTTTTAATTTAACCATTAGCTTAAACTAACAGTGGGTTAAGGGGGCTAGGCCCACCTGTCATACTAACATATCCATTTAATCCATTTTATTTACTTAACAAAGATTCCCCGGGGGTGGCCCGCATGTCAGTGGTTGATTAAGTCCTAACCAAGTCGCTAATGACCCATCTGACAGTTGGGACCACACGTCAGTGACTCAGACGACCCGCCGGCGGCTCGCCGGCGAGCAGACTCCGGCGAACTCGAGCTAGCGCTCGATTCCGAGAACCAAACGAGGCGCTGCTTGTTGCTATGGGTTCAGGGAGACGTGCCGCTCCGATCTACGGTGGGGGAGGGGGTCATGGTGGACGCATCCGAGCACGGGGTCAACAATGGCGGGAGGCCGAGCTCGGGCGTCCATGGCGTCTTGCGTTCCGAGACGAAATCGAGCGAGCCACGGGGCAGAAGTGAACCTACGGAACACTACGAACGCGTGGGTGCCAAAATCGTGCTCTGGAACGGCTTGGAAGCACGGCTACGACGACGACTCACGGCGGCCGGAGAAGCTCAAAGGGGGGAAAAAGGCCACGGGCCTAGCGGGACTCAACGGGCATTTGGCGACGAACGGGAAGCTCACCAGGAGCACGACGGAAGTGGCAGCGGGCTCGATGCGGGCTGGTGGTGGCCGGAATTCGTCGCGGATCCCGCCGGAGCCGAAGAAGAAGAAGGAGTCGTAGTCGTCGCGGAGAGGCACCACGGCTCGATTCCTCCAGCAGCTCGGTGTAGTCGTCGATGGCGAGTCCAGTGGGCAAGGTGGAGCGGGCTGGTTTGGCTAGTGGCCACGGTTGGCCATGGCAATGGCGACGACGACCCTCGGCTGGTTTTTCCCCGAGGCGTGAGAGCTGAGGAGGAGGGGAAGGAGAGGGGGAGGGTGTCCAGGGGGTCGGGGGCTTCGCTCTTATCGCGACCGCGGCGGCAGGGAGCAGGTGAAGGGCGGGGCCGCCTTGGCAGCGGCGTGCCCACGGCGGGCTGCCGTACAGGGCAGGTGGGGGGGTGGTTGGAGGAAGAAGACAAGGTGAGGTGGGCTGGGCTGAGGTGGGCTTCGCCCTAGGCGACATTTAGCGCTTTCCTATTTGTTTTGTTTTCTGTAATTGATTTATTAACCCTAGCATTTTTGTAAAATATTATTGGTGTTTGTAAATTAGGTTTACATATTACTGAGGAGCCACAAAAGTTTTTGCAGCAAAATAAATTCATTAGGTATTTCTTTTAAATATTAAATGCCCAAAGTAGGGGTTTTAACCCACTGTTTGAATTGTTTGGAATTTTCTGCAACTCCAAAAATTACCAAAGTTGGTCCAATATGATTATAATGATTTTAGGCAATTTACAAAAATAGTTCCATGATTTTTGGAACAACTTTATTTGAGCACTTTTGTTTTAATTCCCATTTAAAGTAGTTTCAACTAGGGTTTGGTTTGTTAGATGAGAAAGGTGCATTTGGCTTTGGGTTTTGATCCCAAGGGCTCAAGCACATGGTGCATGGAGGGTTGATCAACCACAACAAGGTTTGATCATTAGCATCACAAAGTTTTATCAAGGACAAGGGAGATCAATCAGTGATAATCCAACAGTGATGATCAACAGTGATGATGATTACTGTTACAGCAACTGAGGGTGTTACACTGCTTCACATTCTTCGGCGGAGCCCACTCTTGAATAGTGCGGACTCGCTCTGGGTCAACCGCAATTCCCTCAGCGGAGATGACATGGCCCAGAAATTTGACCTTGTTTAGCCAAAACTCACACTTGGAGAACTTGGCGTAATACCGGTGCTCTCTTAACTTCTGCAACACCAAGCGCAAATGTTCCTCATGCTCAGCCTCTGACTTGGAATAGACAAGAATGTCGTCGAGGTAGAGGATCACAAACACATCAAGCCAATCCTGGAACAAATAGTTCATAGCTCTCATGAATGTCGGAGGGGCATTTGAGAACCCAAAAGTCATGACTGTGAATTCATACAGCCCATAACGTGTGCTGAACGCGGTCTTGGGAATATCCTCTTCACGAACACGGATTTGGTGATACCCCATCCTCAAGTCAAGCTTGGAAAACACCTTAGCCCCATTTAACTGCTCGAACAAATCATTGATACGGGGTAAAGGGTATTTGTTCTTGATGGTCTTCTTGTTGATACCGCGATAGTCCTGGACCAAGCGGCTAGTCCCATCCTTCTTCTGGACAAACAAAGGTGGTGCACCCCAAGGGGAAGTGCTCGCGCGGATAAAACCGCCTGCTTCTAACTCTGTCAACTGCTTCTTGAGCTCAATCAACTCCTTCGGACACATCTTGTACGGATGCCGAGAAATCGGCTGGGTACCAGGCTCTAGCTCAATAACAAACTCAATAGCTCGAACTGGGGGAATTCCTGGCAACTCCTCCGGGAAGACGTCTGGAAACTCACAGACAACCCTGACTTCTTCGAGCAAAGGCGCAACTCCTGCGTTCAACGCGTACAACTGTGCTGGTCCTGACATAGAGCCACAAGTGTACAAGACCTCTGCGCCTGAATCATGTGTCAACTTCACTGATCTGGTCGGACAATCAATATTGGCCTTGTGCTGCACAAGCCAATCCATGCCCAAAATGACATCAATGTCGGAACGAGGCAAGACAATCAAGGATGCTGTGAAAACAACGCCCTGAATACGGATCTCCACATCTGGAACAAGCCTGGAAGACTCCACTCTAGAGCCCGGAGAACAAACTGAGAGCGGTTTAGGCAATTGCTCTCTCGGAAGGTCAAGTGACATAGCAAAGGCATTGGAAACGAACGAATGGGAAGCTCCGGAATCGAACAGAACTGTCGCGGGAACTGAACACACAAGCAACCTACCAAGAACAATCTCTGAAGACTGCTGAGCATCTGTGAGCATCACGTTGTTCACACGAACTGCACGTGGCTGAGCCTTCACCATCGCGGTGCTCGGAGTAGAGCGAGGTGGAGGCGGTGGGAGCCGAGCAAAGCGCGGATCGGTGCAGTTGGGAGACGTGTGCCCTGGCTCTCTGCACTTGTAGCAAATCATACCCGGCCTGGGCTGCTGCTGCGGCCTGGGTGGCCTCTCGTGTGGTGGTGTAGAGCGAGGCCCCTGCTGAACTGGGACGGGAGGGCGGGCAAAAGTGCGGAAAACTTCCCCCATCTGCTGGTACTGCTGTCTCTGCGGTGGTGCCTCTGCAACCCAAGTCTTTGCCTTCTTGTGGATCATCACTGCGGAATTGTGCTCACGCTGGCGCTTCCTGTCTGCATCCCACTCTGCTCTGGCTGACTCCTGACGGATAGCCTGATCCACGAACTGTGAGAACAGCGTGGGACTGCACTGAGTGAGCGCGTACTTGATCTCTGTGCTGAGACCTCCACGGAACCTCGCAATCTTCTTAGCCTCTGTGCTGACCTCCTCTGGAGCATACCTGGCTAGCCTGACGAAGGCCAGGTTGTACTCCTGAACTGACCTGTCACCCTGTCTGAGAGCCAAGAACTCCTCACGCTTCCTGTCCATCAGGCCACTCGGAATATGCGCTGCTCTGAAGTCTGCGACGAAGTCTGCCCACGTGATGACAGCATCGCCCTTGTTGGCCTTGCAGGTATCGTACCAGCTGGCTGCTGCACCCTGAAGCTGGAAGGAGGCGAAGGTGACGTAGTCGACGGGTCTGACGGTGTTTGCATTGAAGTGCTTCTTGATCTCTGCGATCCAGTCATCCGCCTCCAGCGGGTCTCGAGCCTCGGAGAACCTGGGGGGGTTGATCGCGAGGAACTGCTGCAGTGTGGTGTACTGCGGTCGATCACTCCTCTGAGCATTCTGGTTCTGCAGCATCTGTAGGATCGCAGCTGTGCCCTGAGCCACTGCGGCTACAGCCTCCCCAAGGATAGGGTTCTCTGGCGGCGGCATGTTCGCTCTTGGCATCCTGTATACAGGAACACTTATGAGAACATGGTCGAAACATTGATGTAACCAGAAGATAAAGTAATATTGACAACAAAACTTCCTCACGAGGTATGAGAAATCCGAAGGCTGAAATTCCACCAAGATTAACCCGGAAAGTCGAAAGCTAGGTGCTACTGGAATCCCCAAACCAAGATCATACGAATCCACGATAATAATCTGCTAGCGAGCACACAACAATATATACGAGCGGTTGGAAACCTGAAAAATGAGACATCTGCCCTGAGCGGCCCGCCAACACGGTCGTCCATAGGGGAAAAGACACCACATCCATATTACCATAGGATGCCCGCCAATCCTGTATGGACGTTTCACCTGGGGTACGCCGTAAGCGAGGTAGAGCAGTCAACCCCAAGTGGCGGCTCAGTGGTCTCAAAGACGCCAACACATCTCGTCGCTAGCAAAAATTATAGAGGAATCAGAGCCTCATGTAAACGAGAACCTAGATTTGTTTTTGAAAGGGGATAAGTTGCAGAGAAAAAACAATGTTTCACTTCCTCACGGAAAAGGGGTGGGAGGGTGGGGTAAGAAGAAACAGAAAGAGTTCCTACTCTCCGATTTTTCCTTAGTAACTACAAAATAGTTTCTAGACTCAACTTCGGCCAGTAAGGGGTCCTACAGTCAGTCCTGCTCTGATACCAAGTTGTAAGGCCCCCGATGCGGTGCTAACTCAAGTTAGTCGCTTTCGCGTCCCGCTCAAGTTAGTAGCGCATAAAGAGCCACCGACTCACGACACTCGCACTCGTGTCGCTGCCGGATTCTCAACAACAAGTATAAGAACAAGAACTTTAACTAAGACATAAATATAAAGTCCAAGGCATACATCGCCATTGGATAATTATTACATCATCTCAGAGGTCCGTGGACCCAGCAGTACATCATGCGACAAGCGGAAGACAAACACGACCGAGTACGGTCAAAAGCCAAATTGCCCTAGAGAGGGTTGCACATAAAGGGTCCACCCACGGATCGTCGATGCCCAACTGAAGGATCTACTGAACAAGGTCGATCTCATCGTCATCCTCCGGAGGCACCTCCACGAAGTATCGTCCAGATCTTGGGTCAAGAAAGTACTCCACTGCAGCGGCCGATCAGGCAAAACAGTAAAAGAACAAAAGTAAAACGGGGTGAGATTATATCATTACAGGATAACTGACTTCCTACGGTAAGACAAAGTAAGGTAAAGGTTGCAGCCACACTAGCATTTATGGTGGCTATCGTTCTATTAGAGTAGAGGTAAGATCCAAGAATAACACGTGACATCGCGTCATAAGTCTGCTATCCACCTACTTACGTCAATCATAACACAACCTGGATCTTCTCTCGGTCCCCCTGGACAAAGAAAAGCAGCCAAGGCACTCACACGGTAGGCAATTTTTAATTATGATTCAGATTGATGTTATTCTATGAACAAGGAGTAGGTCTCAAGTCGTCCATAACCGCGGACACGGATTTTCGAAAAGATTTAACCCTGCAGGGGTGTACCAACTGCCCATCATAGGCTTCGCATGTACGCCCGGTTTCCACCTGGCTAGGTAAGCGCCTGAAACTCCGGAACGTCAGAGTCCTTCTAACTAACAACGCACAACTCCGGGTGGCCCCCGGTGAGTCGACACCCAACTCAAAAGCCGGCCGTGCTCTCGAATCGGCCTCTACCGTCTGTCGCAGGTTTGGATACCCGGTTAATCACACATGGGACACCGGGTCCTCAGCCGGACAAGGTGGGCCAGCCAAGGCACAAGTGCTCCTGGCCCAAGGTGGTTTATAAACAACTGGGGTACCACCAGCACACACACGTTGCAAATAGTAAATCAGCTCGGGCCACCACTAGAATTGTATGAAGCTAGGCAGGTAAGACAAGGGGACCCCATAGAATCCCACACACGATTAGGCACGCTCGTCAAGAAACACAATACCCGGAACTCGGGACCTAGGTGACTCAAATGGAACAAAACACCTAGCGGGAACAGCCTGGTCTCCCATCTTTTGTCAAGTATAAAATTAACATCATAATTATAATAAATATCAACCAACTTCTGTAAATAACATGATATCCCAAACCATAGCAATAGGGTAAGCATCAAGTTTTCCTACTCATGCTAAGCAATGGCTGAGCAGCGGTAACTTAGCAATACAAAGTTTTGCTGGGATGTGGGGATCATGGCTGTTTGTGTTTTTGAAGGTGGCATACTCAAAGTGGATAGGGTCAAACAAACGTTCTAGGCTACTGCTAAGCAGGTAGGCAGAAAGGTATCAAGTAATGGTATGAATCTTCCCCTTGCCTGGGTAATCGGTCGTCGAAGCAGACGCAGCAGGGTCCTCGGGCTCGGTGTCGGAAACCTCCACGTAAGTCTCCTCGGCGGTCTCAGGTGCTAACGTAAGGTACCGGCAAGAAAAAGGAACACAAGTAAGTAACGGGTACAATGCACAGGCAAGGATGATATGAGCAAGTTTAATTTGACATGCTGTGACCCTATCTAGTCAATTTAAATGAAGGTGGTGACGACACATCAACAACTTCATATGCAATTTATTTATGTGAAGATGGCTTTGGTCCTAGCCTTATTTTGGTGTAAGTAGCATGTCAACATGGCATGATCAACAAAGAATAACATAAATAAAACAACATGAAAAGTAATCATCGATTCCGGAGACGGAGTTGTGTCGGTGAGTTTGACACAAGGAAGGTGCAACAATAGTTGGAAACCAGCCACTTGCATATGACAACATGCTAGGGGCTGGTTCATGGATGCAAGGATTCAAGATGACATGGGAAAAAGCTTGAAGGATCAAAAGTACAAGATCAACATGCACCGAAGTTGAAAGAAAGACAAGCAATGGAGGGCAAAGAAATTGAATAGTGATAAGTGCTTGTGCACCATGTCCATTTTGGTGTTGCCAAAAACACAAAATGTATACCACCATTGAATTCGTTGGATCTTACTGCCCCAAAATCATATATGGCATGGCCCCCCTTTGAATTTGCAAAAGAAAGTTATCAATTCAAAGGAGCTGGAGGGCTTAAGTGAAAAGTGTCCCCACCTCATTTATTTGAAGGCTCAAATTGCATAACCAACATCACCATGGTGTTCGTTGGAGTTTTCTACCCCAAATTCATATATAGAAAGATATGTTTGAGGTAAAGAAACCCATGCCATTTAAAACAGATTTGAAAGGAATTTAAAATCAAATTGGAAAGAAAAGAAAGAAAAAAAAGGAGACACAACCACTGGGCTGGCCTCGGGCAGCATAGGCCCACTCTTTTCTCTCTCTGGCCCACGCGCAAAGGCCCAGCCACTTGCGGTGTGCCCAATTCCAACGCTGGAGCAAAAGAACCAAAAAAAGGGGGGGTTAATTGCTCCGGCGGGAGTTCGAACCCGAGAGCTCCTAGAAGCAATCCAGGATGCCATACCACTGCACTACTGAACCAACTAGCGATTAAAAAGCACTCTGAAACGTTAAAGACTATGCAGCAGACGCTAACTGAAACAGACGAACAGACGAGGCGATAACTGAACGGGGGGTGCGCTCTGCTTCAGACAAAACTGAACCTCGACAGGCGCTCGTCGGGGCATTTTCCGACGACCACAGCGTCAACTACTGCACTCCGGCGAGTCAAAGGAGAGGGGGGGCGAGCGAAGATGGGACATCCATGAATCCATTTTCCACTCGAGCTCTCAACAGCGCCTCAAAGTCGACGACTTCGACTCGCCGGAAGGTCACAGCGGACGGACCTGGATGCGCTGCTACGGAGAGACACAACCAGCCTTGGACGCAACCACTGCCGTGGGCACGTTCCACTTGCGCCCTACAGACACGACGCACGGCCCTTGCGCGGCCACCTTTCGTCGACGACGCGCAAGGAACACGCATGGAATGCACAGCCAACAACTACGGCTACACGAATCGGGACAGGCGGAGAAGTCACTGCTCACCGCGGGGAGGTCGAAGATGAACTCTCGGACGCGTGGAGACGGGCGAGGCCGGCGTAGTCGACGTCGGGGAAGGAGATGGTCGCGGCAAGTGCGACGCCTCGGGGACGACCTCGGCGCTCTAGCAGGGATCGTCAGCCATGGCAGAAACAGGGGAGCTTGGTGAGGGAGAAGGAGGCGGTGGCGAGGAAAAAAAATGGGGGGAGGAATAGGAACTAGGTTCCCGGAGGCGCTCTCCATGCGCTTATATGGAGGGGGGGGGGAGGTCTCGCTAGCGTCGGGGCTCCACCGGCCGCGGTGGCATCGTCTGTGAGAGAGGAGAGGGGAAAAAGGAGGGACTCCACGCTGGAAAGGAGGAAGGAGAAGGGAAGCGTACCGGTTCGCTGCGGCTGGGCCGAGAGGAAATCAGGCCCAGGTGGGCTAGGCTGTCCTGGAAGGAAAAAAAAGAAAAGAAAAAAAGCCCCCTCTCTGGCCCCTTTTCCATTTAATAAAACAGAAAAGTACCTTGGGGGATTTGCCGAATTAATTACAAGGGCTAAAAATATATAAAAATATGTAAAATTATCCTTGTAATATTAGCCAATTTATAAAATTGGTTTGGACATTTTTGCAACAACTAAAAAGTGGAGCTGTTTTGAAATTCAAATCCACTTTGAACTACAGCCACTGTTTTTGGTGATGACAAAAATGATTTGACCAATTGATAACTATTGGCCTTGCAAAAGAAAAGGATGGGCCAAGATTGGGATCTAGGGGAGTTGTCATGCAAACAGAACAATTGCATGAACATGGCACTTGACCCAACTTGGGAGCAATTTTAATCACACCAAAAGGGCTCCAATCCCAATGCAATTTAAAATCACCACATGAAAAGTCATGGAAAACCACTATGTGAAGTTACAAAGCCAACAGACAAAGTAAAGTTACATGATGTTTTATAATTATTGCAAGTGGGCTGTTACAAGACCCCCACACTAGCACACTTAATCTTGCCTTCACAGAGCATATCACTAATGGTCTCATCAAAGCTAGGGAGGAGAATATTAGAATAGAAGCCTCCATACCTAGGAAGCTAGATGATGGTTTGGACCCTATGATGAAAATTAAATTGAATAACTTCTCTTGCTATGCTTTATGTGATGTTGGAGCTAGTACTCCGTTATGCCCAAAAGAATGTGTGACATGTTGATGACCCACAACCTTAAGGGATCTATTGCAGCGTTTTCGATAAGTAAGAGTGTCGAACCCAACGAGGAGCGAAAGGTATTGATAGGTGATTTTGAATAAGGAATAACTGCAGGCACTGAAAGATAACTTTTTAGCGGTTATTGATATAAGCAACAATAAGATAAAAGCAAGCAAGGTAAATAGCGCTGAGGATCAGCAAGTGGCCCAATCCTTTTGAGCAAAGGATAATCCTGGCAACTGAACTTATAAAGACTAAAGCGTTCTTGAGGACACATGGAGAGGTAGTCACGTGCTTTCGCCAAACTCCGTATCGATAACATGTGTTGTGCTGATAAGTGTTGAGTGGGTGGATCTATGCTAGCACACCTTCTAGACTAAGATAAGTGCACTCTTATGATTAAACAACTTGCAAGCATCTGCAAATACAAGATAGAAATTAAGGCAAAGCCTAACCACATCAATAAGATCAAGGATCCATTATTCCCTTGTGCAAAAGTGTGCAAACTGGGGTTCAGGTTTCTGTCACTCCGGCAACCCACCGTAAGTATTCTTTATACACAATGTATTCCCCTAGGTCCTTAATAAGGCGAAGTGTTGAATGTTCGACTCACACAACACCACTAGGAAAATAACAACACAACTTAAATATCAAACAACACATATTACTTCAACATCATATGACTACTAACAACTAGACTTCTCCCATGTCCTCAAGAACTAAAGTAACTACTCACAAGACATAAAAGAGATCATGATCAGAGGTGATAAATATATGATAAACAATCTGGACATAATGATATTTCTCCAACAAAACTCAATAGCATTCACCACAAAGTAGTAATCAACACCGGTAGAGTAGAGAGGATAGATAGTACGGATTACAACACAAGATAAACTTGTGAGGAGAGATTGGATGGTGGTGGAGATGGTGCTGATGTTGGTGATGATGTTGATGATGATCTTGATGATGCCCGTGACGATGGTGATGACGATGGCGATGATCTCCCCTTCCGTGAGGTGATCTCCTCGGCGGAATCTGCCGTCGAAGAGCCCTTTTCTTCTCTGTAGGTTTCCTCCATGGAGCGGCGGCGGAACTCCGTAAAAGCTTCTCATTTTAGGGTTTTCGGGTAACGAGGGGTATATAGGCCAGAGGGGGAGCCAGAGTGGCCCCAGGGCTCCAGGCGCCCTCCCAGCACGGACAGAGGTGGGGCCGCGCCAGGTGGCCGCCTGGGGCCCTCATGGCCCCCCTCTGGCTCCTCTTCGGCGTGTCTTTGTTAATCTTCCGGAAAATACCCTCCGTCGATTTTCAGGTAATTTCGAGGTATTCTTCTTCAGCAACTCAGCGTCCACTTTTTATCGCTGAATCCTGCGTCTGCTGCTTCGGCACCGGAAAGTTGTAAACTGTGTAAAATAATCCAAAACAACATAAGAACATCATCGTAATGTGAAATATATCAATGAATAAGGATGAATTATGATATAAAATAGTGATGCATTTTGGACGTATCAACTCCCCCAAGCTTAGACCTCGCTTTCCCCAAGCGAAAACTGAGCTCGGTAAACCTGTCCACAAGTTTAGAGAGTGAAGTGTCGATAAATAGAATACAGACAAGAAGCATCATGATTTCTTCACCAAACTTAAACATCCTCAACAGTAATCTTCAACTCATAAGGCCCTTATGAAAGAGTAATAACAATTATAATCAAGAGTAGGGCCAAGGAAACTCATCAAATCATGTCAAACAAGTCCTTTGGTCAAGGCACAACTAATAGATTTTACCTTTGCTTTTTCTCTTTATACTTTGAAGAGACAATTTGGAACTTTTTGAAAGAATAAGCTATTAGTCATGAAGTGCAAATGCTAACACAAAGGAAGATGTTTGCTTGGCAAATGCTTTTGCAAACAACTTACTTATCAAAAGATAATGTCAACAATGATATGGCATGGAAAAACTTTAATGCAGCATTATATGGATGAATCCTCGTCAGCATCAAGTGTCTGTTCTTTTTGGGAAAAGAAAGAAGTAGGAAACTGACTCAACTAAAACTAAAAGAAAGGCCTTGTTAAAGGCAAGCAGGGAAAACTCAAGTGCTATCCTTAAATCAAACAAAATGAAAACAAGTTTTGAGAGGTGCATGATTTGTCAACGAATGCTAATAGAAAACTCAATTACTTCTCAGATTGGACAAGTTTCGAGGAACGGCTCCCACACGGGGACGATGACATCCCCGCAATCTCCTTTGTTTATCACTGCCAAAGTTTTCTAATTTCTCATGAAAAAAGCGTGAAGGAGGGTTTGTTTGTTGTATTATCTTTCGTGAGCTGGGCGCACTCATGCCAGTTCCTCCTCGTATTAGGGGTTTGCAGATTAGACATGCATTCCCGGGATAAAACTTGTCCAACTTAAGAAGATCATGAATTAACTACTACTTCCTCATGAGCTAAAACAGGGGCACAAAATAGAAGATTTTGAACATTTAAGGATAACACAAAAATTCTATACTTTAGGAGTGTTAGTGGAATACCACGAATAGGAAGGTATGGTGGACTCATATGGAAAATACTGGTTTCAGGGTATGGAAGTACAAGCAGAATTCCGCTTAGTACAGAGGTTTGGCTAGCAAAGGCTTTGAGAGAACAGACAATTGATGATGAATTGGATGCAAAGCAATATAAAGCATAAACATTAAAACAAGCATAACACATCAAGTTGTCTTCCTTGTCAACATAACACTACAAGCATAATAACAAAAAGGTTTTGGCTATGTCGCTACTTTGAGAAAATCATGCTTGTTGTTATGACCAAAGCTATGTTTGCCAAGATTTAATAAAGTTTTCAAAGCCATACCTGATATAAGGTCAATACTCCCATAAGAATCATCATAATGTCGATTGCGTGAAGAGATTACCGAGTGCAGCGAAGGGATCAATAGACTTCTCATTAATATTCCATCATAGACGACTCCACACTCACGGATACATAACTCTCCAAAAAGGAGTGATAGACCTTAATGAAAACACCTATTTTATAAGATAACTTCCCTAGACATGATACGACTCTACTTGACTCTAAAAGACAAAGATAAAGATAAAGATACCGGGCACTCCCCCAAGCTTGGAACAAGCTAAGGGGATGCCATTACCCAAGGAGATTCACTCCTCATTCTTGTTCTTCTCGGTCATGTACTCCTTGGCGAAGCGCTTCCATGGCAGCTGTTCTCCAGTCTCAAAGGACATTCGCGTCTCCAGGATCCTCCACTCAGCACCCAAACTCATGCGCAGAAACTTTAGTTCATACTCACAGTTCTGGTTCTGCAGATCATAGATCTGTGCTTGGAGTTCATAAACTTTTTCTTCTAGTGCGGCCAAACTTGACCACATCTCCTTCATCTCCTTCTTGTGGGAAGCCTCTATCTCGTTCATGATGTCGAAGTTAGCTTCAACACCACGCTCCACCATCTTCTTGAACTTGAAGACCTCATGTTTCACCTCCTACAGCCACTCCTCGGTGCTCTCCTCCTTGACTGGTCCCTTCAGATCCTCCTTGTGGAGGTCACCATCCTCCACACGAAGGATCTGGGGGTGCTTCTTCACCTCAGTGAGGTAAGGGTTGATGACATTGACGACGAACTTGTCCTTCGGGGAACTTGGGGAAGCCATGGCACCTTGGTCTAGCAGAAAGATTTTCTCGCAGAAACATCTCGAAAAGAAAACACACGAAATCGCGAGATACGCTGCCGGAACAATTCAGGAAAACATATAGCAAAAAATTCTGCACAGGAAGGAAGGTAACGAGCCAAAGTGGGGTCGGAGACGGACTCCGGGGTGCCCAGGCGGCCTCCCTGCGCGGCCAGGGGTGGGGCCGCGCCAGGGGGGCGCCTGGGCCCCCTGGAGCTGGTCTCAGGCTCCACTTCGGCCTCAAATTTTCCTAATTTTACAAAAACTCGTAATCTGAAACTTATATGGCGGTTTCACGATGTTTCCTTACCGTAATACATACATTTTCTTATTCTGCTTCTGCTGGTGTCTGAAACAGGGCTGCAACATGTTCTTCATGAGTTGTTGTGTGTACCAAATCCACATCAACATTGACAAGATCTCCTGCTATGTAATGCTTAAGTCTTTGCCCATTCACAACTTGAGGTTTGGTGCCTTCGAAATTGTTAATATTGATTGCACCCGAACGGTAGACTTCCTCAATATGAAATGGCCCTTCCCACCTGGAAAGTAGTTTACCTGGAGAAAACCTGAAACGGGATCTAAACAACAAAACTTTATCACCAACATTAAATTCACGTTTCAGAATCCTCCTATCGTTCCACTTCTTTGCCTTTTCCTTGAACATTTTAGCGCTCTCGTAAGCTTCACTTCTCCACTCATCTAGAGAAGTCAAGTTCATGAGACGCTTTTCACCAGCTAATTTCGGGTCAGCATTAAGCTCTCTAATAGCCTAGAAAGCTTTGTGTTCTAATTCTAATGGAAAATGGCAAGCCTTGCCATAGACCATCTTATAGGGAGACATGCCCATGGGTTTTTTGTAAGCAGTTCTATACGCCCACAAAGCATCTCCTAACTTATTTGACCAGTCTTTTCTATTTCTATTGACTGTCTTCTGTAAGATCAACTTGATCTCTCTATTGGTGAGCTCAACTTGCCCACTAGTTTGAGGGTGGTACGGTGAAGCAATTCTATGATTGACATCGTACTTGGCCAAAGATTTTCTAAAAGCTCCATGTGTAAGGTGCGAACCCCCATCATTCATGAGGTACCTGGGTACTCCAAACCTAGGAAAAATTACATCCTTGAGCATTTTCAAAGATGTCTTGTGATCAGCACTTTCAGTGGGGATTGCCTCTACCCACTTGGTTACATAATCAACAACAACTAAAATGTGAGTGTACTTGTGCGAGGAAGGAAAAGGACCCATAAAATCAAAACCCCAGCAATCAAAGGGCTCAATCACTAGAGAGTAATTCATAGGCATCTCATTCCTTCTACTAATATTACCAACTCTCTGACACTTATCACAGGATAAAACATAACTTCTAGTATCCTTAAAGAGAGTCGGCCAATAAAAACCTGATTGAAGAACCTTATGTGCGGTCCTCTCACCGGCATGATGTCCTCCATATGGACTATCGTGACATTGTTTGAGAATGTCCTTCTTCTCGTGTTCCGGCATGCATCTCCTCGCGATCCCTTCTGGACCTTCCTTGAAAAGATGTGGGTCATCCCAAAAGTAGTGCCTCAAATCGTGGAAGAACTGCTTCCTTTGCTAAAATGTTAAACCTGGAGGCAAAAAATTTGCAACGATAAAGTTAGCATAATCTGCAAACCAAGGATCGGAGAGAGATTGTACTTGTACAACAACTAGCTATTCATCTGGAAAACTTTCATTGACTGGGATGGGATCATGCGGTATATCTTCCATCCTTGAAAGATTATCCACCACCGGATTGTCTGCTCCTTTCCTATCGACAATCCTTAAATCAAATTCTCGAAGAAGGAGTACCCATCGGATGAGTCTTGGTTTGGCATCCTTCTTCTCCATAAGATACTTAATGGCAGCATGGCCAGTATGAACAATAATCTTAGAATCAACAATATACTTACTAAACTTATCACAAGCAAACACTACTGCTAAGAATTCCTTCTCAGTGGTAGCGTAGTTCTTTTGAGCACTATCAAGGGTTTTGCTAGCATAATATATAACATTCAATTTCTTATCAACCCTTTGTCCTAAAACAGCTCCAACAGCAAAATCACTAGCATCACACATAATTTCAAAAGGTAAATTCCAATCAGGTGGTTGTACTATAGGAGCGGTTATCAAAGCTTTCTTAAGAACTTCGAAGGCTTCCTTACAATCTTCATAAAAAACAAAAGGAACATCCTTCTGGAGAATACTAGTGAGGGGTCTCGAAGTCTTAGAAAAGTCTTTAATAAATCTTCTATAGAAACCAGCATGACCGAGAAAACTACGAATACCTTTGATGTCCCTTGGATAGGGCATCCTTTCAATTGCTTCGATCTTGGCCCTGTCTACCTCAATTCCCCACTCGGAAATCTTGTGGCCAAGAAAAATTCCCTCATTGACCATAAAGTGGCACTTCTCCCAGTTAAGCACCAAATTTGTCTCCTCACATCTCTGCAAAACTTTATTAAGGTTGTGAAGACAATGGTCAAAAGAGGTTCCATAGACAGAGAAATCGTCCATGAATACCTCCACAATTTCTTCACAGAAACCATGAAAGATAGCAGACATACACCTTTGAAAAGTAGCAGGGGCATTACATAAACCAAAAGGCATACGCCTGTAAGCATAAGTACCATAGGGACAAGTAAAAGTGGTCTTCTCTTGATCAACAGTGTTAACATGAATTTGAGAGAAGCCAGAATAACCATCAAGATAACAAAAGTGAGTATTTTTGGATAACCTTTCAAGCATTTGGTCGATGAACGGCAACGGGTAGTGGTCCTTCCTGGTTGCCTTCTTCAACTTCCTGTAATCAATACACATTCTATATCCAATAATAATTCTCTGAGGTATTAGTTCATTCTTATCATTAGGAACCACAGTTGTACCTCCTTTCTTCGGAACACAATGAACCGGGCTTACCCACTTACTATCAGCTATAGGGTAGATAATACCTGTGGCTAGAAGTTTGAGGATCTCAGTCCTTACAACATCCATCATCTTCGGATTCAACCGTCGTTGATGATCAACAACTGGTTTAACATCAGGATCAAGGTTGATGGTGTGTTGACAAATAGATGGACTAATCCCTTAAGGTCGTCAAGGGTATAGCCAATTGCACCTCGATGTTTGCGAAGTACTTCCAATAGTCGCTCTTCTTCATACCCTGAAAGGTTAGAATTGATAATAACAGGATATACTTTCTTTTCATCTAAATAAGCATATTTGAGCGTATCAGGAAGAGGTTTAAGATCAAACACTGGATCTTCTTTTGGTTTCGATAAAATTCCCAAAGATTCAACTAGAAGGTTGTGATTTAGGATAGCAGGTTGTCTTAAGAATATTTCGCCCATATCATTCCTCTCCTGCATATGCAAATCATTCTCGTGGTCCTCCATATATTGCTGCAAAGGGTCATTAGGAGGAAAAACAATGGAAGCAATATCTTCAATAATCTTATCGTTATTAGGCAAGTCAGTACCACGAGGCTGCTTAGAGAACTTAGAAAAGTTGAATTCATATGGCTCACCATTGAATTCAACAGAAAATTTACCTTTCTTGCAATCTATTATAGCTCCACAAGTTCTGAGAAAAGGTCCACCGAAAATAATAGGACAAAAATTATCCCTTACTGAACCAAGTACTAGAAAGTCGGTAGGATATTTTACCTTTCCGCATGAGACTTCAATGTCCCTCACAATTCCGATAGGAGAGATAGTTACTCTGTTTGCAAGATGAATAGTAACATCAACTTCTTCAAGTTCACAAGGTGGAATATCACCCATGATCTCTTGATAAAGTGAATACGGGATAGCACTAGCACTTGATCCCAAATCGCATAGCCCATAATAATTGTGATCTCCTATTTTAACAGATACTACTGGGGTACCTCAAATTGGGCCTTTATTCTTAGCTGTAACAAGGTTAGTGGAAACAGCACAAAAAATTATATTGGAATCTAAGGCATCATTAGTAACAAGATCCTTAACCAATGCAACTTGAGGATCGACCTTGATCTGATCCTCAGGCTCATCAATTCTTCTCTCACTTTTATTTATTATGCCTATCACAAAAGAGTGTTCCCTTATCCTTGCGGGAAAAGGGGGATTTTCATATATAACTGCAGGCAAAATAGGGTCAGCAACATGAATATCAATAGGTAATTATTGGAAGGGTTTATGATGCTGATCCTTCTTCTTCTTAGAAGAGTCAATATGAGAGGCAAAGTCCTTACAAAAATCAATCATCTGATGGGAATCAAGACCAATCTTAGAGATAAAGGTATTAAAGTGATCAGTTTTCACATAGCTCTCTATATAACCATGCTCATAATTAATAGTGGGTTCAATACCTTTATCTATTTCCCAATCTTCGGTATTCTTCTGGATCCTTTCAATGAGATCCCATCTTTCTTCAACGTTTTTCGTCTGAAATACCCCACTAGAGGAGGCATCCAACATCTCCTTACCCTGACGAGAAAGTCTAGCATAAAAATTTGTAAGTATAGTTTTATTGGGGAGCTCATGAATAGGACATTTGAGCATTAGGGATTTCAATCTCCCCCAAGCTTGAGCGATGCTTTCTCCGTCACGAGACCTAAAGTTAGAGATATAATTTCTGTCTCGATGAATTTCATGAAGAGGATAAAACTTGGTATAAAAGAGAGACATAAGCTCTTGCCAATCAAGCAAATGAGAGTTATCGAGAAGCTTATACCAATCTGAAGCTTTATCTATAAGCGATACGGAGAACAATTTCTTCATGACAAACTCCATTGATACACCTGCAAGCTTAAATAGTGAACATAGTTGTGACAAATATAGCAAGTGTTCACTGGGATGTCTGTCTCCTGCATAACGATTAGCCAAAACACAATCGATAATACCAGCTGGTATTTTATAAGGCACAATTTCAGTAGGGGGGGGAACAACCACCACATATGTGGGGTGTTTCCCCGCAAGAAACGATCCAATAGCTAAGTTGTCCATACGGACAAAGAGCAGCACCAACAAAATAAAAACAACAATATAAAAAATTTCTTACCAGCTTCACTTACCAATAGCGCTATGCTCCCCGGCAACGGCCCTAGAAAACGGTACTTGATGACCCACAACCACACTAGCACCCTTAATCTTGTCTTCACGGAGCATATCACTAATGCTCTCATCAAAGCTAGGGAGGAGAACCTTAGGGTAGAAGCCTCCATACCTAGAAAGCTAGAAGATGGTTGGGATCCTATGATTAAAATTAAGTTGAATAACTTTTCTTGCTATGCTTTATGTGATGTTGGAGCTAGTACCTCTGTTATGCCCAAAAGAATGTATGATATATTTGAATTGTAACCTTTTGATCCTTGTTCTTTTGGTTTTCGCCTCGTTGATTCTTCCGTAAAGAAACCTTTGGGGAAGATAGATGATGTTCTTATCATTGTCAATGACAATTATGTTCCCGTTGATTTTACTATTATGGACATTGAATGTGAACCTTCTTGTCCAATTATTTTGGGACGTCCTTTTCTTCGCACCGTGGGTGCTGTTATTGATATGAAAGAAGGTATTATAAAATTTCAATTCCCTCTCAATAAAGGGATGGAACACTTCCCTAGGAAAAAGATTAAGTTTCCTTTTGAGTCCGTCACACGGGCTAGTTATTTTCTTGAAAAGACTTGATCTATTTGCGTTAAGCCTAGCTAATGGCTTTAAAGAAGCGCTTTCGGGAGGCAGCCCACAACGAATTTAGGATTTCATTTTTGTTTTTCTTCTGTTTTAGTGGTCTTGATAATTTTTACTACTGTATCAACATCATTGTATCTTTACTTTTCAAGCTTTGTGCCATTTATAGCCTCATATGACAAGGGAAGTGAAAGTTGTGACATGCTGTCCAGAAAACAGATTCTGTCCTTGTGACTAGAAAAATCACAGAAAAATCCAAGTTCATCTTTTTGAGCTGAAATTTTTACACAGCGTGCTCTATACAATTACGGAACTTTCGTATGTTATGAGTTTTTTTATTTGAGTGGAAGAATTATCCCTAAAAAATTCTTTACTACCTGCTGGTCTGTTTTTCACAGATTCTGTTCTGTTTTGCCTTTTCTTCATTTTGCAAACCTTAAGCTTGCTTTTTCTTTGCAAAAACTTTTTGTCAATCTTAAGAAACAATAGGTCTTAAATAATATCCTTATTTCCAGTAGAATGTTTTTTATTTTATTATGGGTACTAACCTCGCTAATCTGATTATGATGAGTTATGTATGAAGGGAGTTTTCAAGTGTGCGAGGGAAGATGATGAAAGAAGATTCAGGAGTGTCAAGCGCTCAAGCTTGGGGATGCCCCCATGCATCCCCAAGAAATATTCAAGGAGACTCAAGCGTCTAAGTTTGGGGATGCCCCCATGCATCCCTTTCTCCATCAACAATTATCAGTTCGTCTCTCGTTTCACTATATTTTTATCACTTCATGCATTATGTGCTATGCTTGGAGCGTCTCGCTCTTAGGTTTTATTTTTAGTTTTCTTTAGCTTTGCTTGCTGTTCATAACAAGTTAGAACCCAGCTTTCTTTGTGTGGTAGAGAAACACGCTCCACTTCCAAAATCTAGAACACAACATAGGACTTTTCATGCTTATCTTTGTTGTGTGTGTTCTTTATCTTTTTCATAGGTACTGTCATGTTTTGCTCTTAGTTTTCATTCTTATATTTTTAAAGAGCTTTTGTTTAGTTTGTTGTTGGAACTCTCTTGAGTTTTCATGTTTATCTTGTTTAGAGAGTTTGCATATTGCACTGAGTTTTGTGTCTTGACTTGAAGTAAGCAATTGAGGTTGCTATTCTTTTGTAGTAGTAACTTGCAATAGTTTTGAGGTATTGTTTTGAGTAATGTTTGGATTTTTGGTGTCAAGAGCTTTAGCCTATTAGTGATAGATGTCGTATTTTGGGCAACCCGTGTTTATTTTCAAAACTTACAAAATTAGTTGAGAACTTTAGCTACTAGATGGATCACTACTCTTCTGAGGGGTCGAATATTAGAGTACACTCACGTACCATGAGTCGAGGATGCGCAAGGATAACCAAACCCCCATACACTCCTCCTCGGGGTACTTGTCTCTTTGTGAACCTCCTTATTAGATTGAGAGTTACCGATAATAAGTGCATGAGTGTTGGGAAACGTAGTAGAAAACAAAAAATTTCGGCCTACGAATCAAGAACCCAAGATCATCCAAGAAGATTGCATACAAGGTTTTAGGTCATGGCTCACCAACCGATGTAGCGGAAGTAGAGTTGGTGAAGCTCGTGGACGTAGTGGAAGTAGATCTCGCAAGTTCTCCCACGAACAGTCCCTCGATCAATCCCACGAATAAGTCCCGCGATCTAGTCCCACGGACAAGTCCCATGAACAAGCTCCTCGAAGAAGGGTCGAAGGTACGACCCCTCCATTAGTATCCACACATCCCGTAGCAGCAATCCAGCAGCGCTCCGCCGTCCAGAGATGAACGCCACCGAGAAAACTAGAGGGAGAAAACTAGAGGGAGAAAACCCTAACGGATTCCGATCTAGAACAGCGTCTAAACCGGGGTCTAAAAGTGGAGCAACGGGGTTTAGAGGAGGGAGGGTGGCGCATAGGCCTTGGGGATTGATTGTGTGTGTCTTCCCCCACCCTTGGCTCACCTTATATAGGTGGCCAAGGGGCCTAGGGCGCAGCTCAAGGAGGTTTGGGAGTCCAACTTGGACTCCCAAGCCTTCCAAACCTACACATACCTTCCCACCGGAAACCTTCCATAATGGTATTTGGAAATCCTACCTGGAGGATCTCCCACCCCTTTTTGGTGCGCCCCCACCACCTGGCCGGCCAGGGCAGCCTAGGTGGCTTTCCCCCCAAGGCCAGGGGCGCAGGGCAGTGGGTGGTACTGCCCGGAACCTTCCGGAACCTTCTAGAAGCGTCCAGGACCTTCCGGGACCTACCGGGACTGTTTCGGGACATTCCGGACACTTTTGGAGCACTTCCAATACCTTCCGGAACCTCTAACGAATGTTCCGGAGCCATCTAAATGGGTTTCGGAGCCATCCGGGCAAAGGTTATTATGTCCGGTGAACACAACATATTGTTTAAGCTGTCCACCGATCACCGAAACTATTCCGGTTGATCGTAAACTTTCCCATTACCATTTTCATATGTTCCGGAACCACCTGGGACTACTCCAGAGTGATCCGAACATATCCTTAAATACCCAAAACTACTTTTGGTGCCCTTATGAACTATTTCATAAATCCCCGGAACTACTTCCGGTACCCGTATGAACTATTCTGCTTTGCTTCCACTAAACCTTCTACCATTCTAGTATTCTAACAGACTACTGCTCGTTAAGTGTGTGACCCAATAGGTTCGGTATAATGCGGACATGACTCAGAACATCTTCTGGACATAGGTCAACAGCCTTTCGTCAATAGCCAATAATCAACAGCGGAGCCATGGACACCCATGTTGACTCCCGCACATACACGAAGAAACTTCGAGTGAACCATTATGTTTATTCATGTACCATTCCCTTTGCTTCGTGATATATGACAAAGTTAGAGGAGAGATGTTTGGCACCCATGTGTAACAACTTCTTGAACACAAGCCACTCGTTATCCTCTTTGCTCGTTTGTCCATTTTCTCGTTATCGTATTCCGGTATCCCCGTGACTGAATCACAATGCGTCTGGCCAGACTATAATGGATACCGTCATACCGAGTGGGCCCAAAGTCAATATCTCTTCATCGTGAAGGAGCAAATCCCATTCTTGAACTATCACAGTCACTAGCCACACCATCTGACATACCCAGAACTTATTTTACTACTTCCCATTTACGGGAGGATTCATCTAAGAACCAAAGCATGTCTTCCTGTGTGAAGCAACTCGATGCTCTCATGGTCTAAGGAATTACGTATATGATAAAATTTCATGATATGACTTATAACGTTGTTACGATGTGATCTCTAAGTATATCATTCAATACTGGGGTCGGTTCAACATCATTGTTCTGCTAACAATATGTTCCCATTGCTACTGACATCCTTGTTACAAGAACAATGTCCATGATTAAGAAAACGTAATCATCAGTTAGCACATGAGCTGGTCTTAGAGGCTAAACCAGGAACTCTTGGTGTTTACATTTCCACACATGCAAATGAGTTTTCTTCTGAATCTCACAGTCAGGGTCATTGCAATTATAGCACAGAAATATAAACATTAATTATGAACGTGGAAATATATATATATATAATAACATTTTATTATTGCCTCTAGGGCATATTTCCAACAGTCTCCCACTTGCACTAGAGTCAATAATATTGTCAGTGCTTGAGCACTTTACACCTATGGCATACCGGTGTAAGAAATGCTTCATTTGTGGTATAGACCTCATCTTCGGATCTGACGTTTCAGGCCCGTTTGTATCTTGCATATCTTCGCGTTTTCACGCTATCATAAAATTCACTAATTTTATCAGTTTAGCTTTGTATATGTTTGAATCATTTGGCAGGACCTTGGTTCCTTTAGAATAAGTCATGAAATCATTCGTCAATGTTCCATGAGCTTCAAGCATCTAGGAAACCATACCATGTTCATAAATGAACTGATGATTCAAAATACCCTCCCTTGTTACTTCTTTAAGCAACAATATACTTAGCCTCTGTTATAGAATTCGCCACAGTATCTAACTTTAACACAGTTCCTTCATACTGTGCCACCCTTATTTGTGAAACACATAATCCCAATTAAAATCGAAAATCGATCGGAGTAAGTATGAAGACTGAATTGGTGTAACTGTTTACATCAAAATTCAGCTGGTGTAACTTGTTACAACGAGCTCTTCATTATCTCCATTTTCCGAGAAACATATCTTATCTATCATAAGTTTAACTTTTCACTGTTTGTCCAATGATCAACATGTTGATCACTTTGGTATCTTGCTCACAACCTTTTGGAGCACTGGACATATGTGGTCGTTTTACATATTATGGTGTACATGATTAATCCAAACACACATGTGAGTGGAATTCAATTCATGTGTTTTGCTTATCTGTGTTCATGAACACTGATTTCCACAAACAACTTTTCACCGTGACCTCGGCAAGAACATGTTTCTTGGCATTTCATACTAAACTACTTTAGTATCATGTCAATATGTAGTGTTGGCTTTAGCATGATCAGGCACTTACTATCTTCATAGATCACTATGCTCAATACTAATGCTATATCAGCCCAAGTTCTTCAACTGAAAACTATTTCCAATGAAGTCCTTATTTGTGTCAAGAAATTTATATCATTTCTAATCAACAATATGTCATCTACATAAGGTTTTAGAAATATTATTCAGCTCCCACTTACTTTCTTGAATATTCAAGCATCTTCGTTATTCCTGATGAAAACAAACTCTTTTGGCAATTTCATCACAACGAAAATTCCAACTCCATTATGCTAGCTCCAGTCCATCACTGGATATCCAAGGCTTGCATCTATTTTAGCATCCTTTGAATCGACAAAACATTCCGGTCGTATCACGTATACGTCCTTTGTTATATTTCCATGTAGGAACTTTGTTTTGACGTTCACTCTACCATATCCTATAAATGAGATATGTAGTAATTGCTAGTATAACCCGAACTGACTAAAGCATTTCTACGGTCGACACTATTTCGCCGTAGTCAACCTTTGAACTTGCTAGAAAACAATTTTCCAACGAGTTGAGCTTTATGGATAAAACAATTTCATCCGAATCAATTATAGATCCATATATATATATTCTTCAGACTTTTAGTCTTTCCGAGGGTCTACCAAGTTCAAAACTTGACTTACTTCCATGGATACTATCTCGGATTATTTGGCATTTAGCCAAATCCCGGAGTCAGGGCCCATCAACGCTTCTTTGTATATCACAGGTTTATCATTGTCGAACAACAATATCTCGTTTTACATATCATGAATGTTTGTACGATTTTTGTCTAACCTGTGTGGTTCAGCTGCGCACTCCTCTGAAGATTCAACAATCTTTGACAAGTTGCATTGTCCTCCCACTCACTCTTTTGTAAGAAACTATTTTTCTTCAAAACACATTGTTCTTAACAGCAAACAGTTTTGCTTTTGTGTAGTGATAGAGGAATACCAAAACTTTTGGCATAACCTTAACAAAGTAGCACTTATCTGATTTGGGGTTTTGAGTATGTCAAACATATGCCTCATATACCCAAATTTTAAGAAAAGACAACATGGTTTTAACAGTCCATACCACATCTAATATGGTGTCATTTCAACAGATTTGATGTTGCTCTTTTCAGTGTAAAAGCTGTAGTCACTAACGCATAACTTTAATAAGTATAATGGCAAATTGATAAACGTCATATTTGATCTTTACCGTGTCATACATGGCTTGATTACATCTCTCGAACACTTTACTCATAGTGATGTTCCGGGAGACGCAAGTTATGACAGTTCTTCACAACTCATCAGACGTTCACTAAACTTGTAACTCAAATATTACTTTCTACAATCTAATTTGCAGAAGCTTTATTTTCTTGTTACAATGAATTTCTATTTCACTCTAAAATTCCTTGAACATGTCAAAGATTTCAGACGTATGTATCTATTGAACAGATATCCACATATCTACTTCAACTCATGAGTGAAGATAGGGAATCCACTGCACACAACTACACTTATTGGACTACACACATCATCATGTATGATTACCAATGGTTTAGTTGCCCGTTCATGTATGGCCTATTAACGGTGTTTTAGTCACATTACTTCGAGACAAAGATCGCAAGCGTCAAGTGATTCATAATCATATGACTCGAAAGTCCATCACTTATGGAAATTCTTCATGCACGTTATGTCACTTGTGATAAACGGCAGTGCCACATCTATGTGGTATTTCTGTCAGTCTTGCGATGTTTAGCATCAGTGTTATGGATGTTTAGTATTATTATCAAGATTCATAACATACAACCTATTCATAATGGAAGTATGGCCTTTACGTTATTCATAGCTTTGAACAACTCTCTTGCAACAAACATGATTCAAAATGATGTTTTGCAACAAGGCTAAAGTGTAGTAACAATTTACTCAACTCTAAAATGAATTATGAAGATAATCATAGAGTCAACACACGACATAGTAAACCTTTTACCGTGTTCCCAAGCGTGTCAAAACTCATCATTAGCTGGTCATAAAGGCCATAGTATTTCTTGCATCGAGTTGCAACAATATGCAATCGATGTGATATTCCGGTGATCAACAGTTTAATCACAATATACAGAATCCACAATTAACTGCTTAATCATGATTCCCAATAATTACATCTCTTGACCAACAATGAATTCATCTATAACTCTGTATGACTTTCATTTCTGAGCTGGTTATTCCAGTCTTCTTTCGTTTTGCCTTTATACGTATCATAGTTCTATTTCCAATGTCACTCCTACTCACAGAAGATCACACATGATCAAGGGTGGCGCAGGCCATGGACTTTCCGGCGTGTAAGTCTTACTAACTCCCTATGGAACTTCCTTTCCCTTAATCCTCATCATCATATGATCATTGTTCTTCTGGATCCCACACTTATCAGTTTTGTTTAGAGCACAATGAACATTTTCACTAATGCTTACAATCATACATTGTACTAGATATCTTATATCCAACATTAATTGTCTTACTACTGAAAACTTATTTTTCAGTTCCATGAATATAACATAACTATCCCAAACTTTTCGAAGTTCGGGTTTCATGGTGGTGAAGACAATGCACTTAGCTGTCGTGGAATTCTAGCATTTTGGATTATGGACATAAGTCACATCATCCATAGCATCAGCGGGAGAGCATCAAAAATTTGCGATAGGACAAGCTCCTTCTCGACACTATTGAGGATAGTCCTCACAATACGGTACCAATCGTAAAGTTTTTACCAGATAAAACAGTTAATCAAAAACAATTGGGAAGGTGGTAACGCGAGCCATTATTCTACAACGATAATGCAAATACTAAGACTTTGTTCATAATTAAGTTGCACTTGTGATTAATCAATTTAATTACTAAGTGCGCTCCCACTCAGATCAATATCTCTCGTAATTGATGCTGGAGTGATTCAAGATCCAACCCAATCGTCCGCCATTGATGTGACATCACTGATGACTTAGACTGGACCGGTAGGCCAACTTGCCAATCACGCCAAAGGTGATTCTTGTTCATCTTTCGATGGGCGTGTTCCGGTAGCAAACTTTTATCCAAACCGTCAAGACAACCAAGTGTAATTGTTGTGTGTTCTTTTAACACACCCGTCTTTTATGCGTCACACCGTGTGCACCCATGTGACATGACCTTCTCTGGTGTGAAACATAGTATAGACGGTGCTACAGTTGGAAGAACACTATCAAATTGATATTGTTTTGCGAGAGATCACCCTAATAAAATACGACTACCGCGCATCAAACAAGGGTGCAACAAAGGGATAAACATCACAGGCAGTTCATAAAATTATGTGATATAGTATAGCCCTTTGCTTCGTGAAGTCTTCATTGTCTTCACGTCGTCGTGGTTGAAGTCACCGTGTCCACCAACTTTGTCCTTGGCGCCAGGAACATCACCACGGCTTCTGGCATGTGCGTCGGGGTCCACCTCCGCATCGTAGATCATCACCTTGCATCTATCTATTTCTTTGCCTCGAGCTAATAAACAGTTCTGGCACGCAGGCCATAATTAAGTGACAATCATATGACTCCAGTCATCATGCCGTACCACGACACGCAGGTCGCGAATAAATATTACATAACATATAGCATCTCATACAAACACATTGCAAATCTTGAAGGCTATACCACATCACATGCATACTCTGCAAAAACGAGTTAGATCGCCATCTACACGGGTTGTTGCAACTTTTATCGTGGTTGTTAAGCAGGTTTACAAGCCAAACGAGAAACCCTAGATAAAACAAAACACGATACTTCTTTTGTTGCTAGTTTAACATACGGGGTGCGTGCAGCAACTAATGCCACAAGCCAAACTTCGTTAAACGCGTGACCCCCGTGTGGATTTGAGTTCATAAAATCCACAAGCCCCTCCATGTTAAATCTTCTTATTGCGAGATTAAGATGAGATCCAAGGAGTTTGATGTAGACCATGATCAAGGCAACCAGCATACTGAAAGCAGCATAGAGGGATCGATGGAAAACTCAATCCTTGTAGCAAAACCTCAACTTGCCATCAAGCATAGAAAAAATCACATGACAGGGAAGCAACAAGAAAATCAATGCCTCATATCACACATATGATCTAGACCTAAACATGCATCTAATCAAGGATCGCTCTGATACCACTGTTGGGAAAAGTAGTAGAAAACAAAAAATTTCGGCCTACGAATCAAGAACCCAAGATCATCCAAGAAGATTGCATACAAGGTTTTAGGTCATGGCTCACCAACCGATGTAGCAGAAGTAGAGTTGGTGAAGCTCGTGGACGTAGTGGAAGTAGATCTCACAAGTTCTCCCACGAACAGTCCCTCGATCAATCCCACGAATAAGTCCCGCGATCTAATCCCACGGACAAGTCCCATGAACAAGCTCCTCGAAGAAGGGTCGAAGGTACGACCCCTCCATTAGTATCCACACATCCCGTAGCAGCAATCCAGCAGCGCTCCGCCGTCCAGAGATGAACGCCACCGAGAAAACTAGAGGGAGAAAACCCTAACAGATTCCGATCTAGAACAGCGTCTAAACCGGGGTCTAAAAGTGGAGCAACGGGGTTTAGAGGAGGGAGGGTGGCGCATAGGCCTTGGGGATTGATTGTGTGTGTCTTCCCCCACCCTTGGCTCACCTTATATAGGTGGCCAAGGGGCCTAGGGCGCAGCTCAAGGAGGTTTGGGAGTCCAACTTGGACTCCCAAGCCTTCCAAACCTACACATACCTTCCCACCGGAAACCTTCCATAATGGTATTTGGAAATCCTACCTGGAGGATCTCCCACCCCTTTTTGGTGCGCCCCCACCACCTGGCCGGCCAGGGAAGCCTAGGTGGCTTTCCCCCCAAGGCCAGGGGCGCAGGGCAGTGGGTGGTACTGCCCGGAACCTTCCGGAACCTTCTAGAAGCGTCCAGGACCTTCCGGGACCTACCGGGACTGTTTCGGGACATTCCGGACACTTTTGGAGCACTTCCAATACCTTCCGGAACCTCTAACGAATGTTCCGGAGCCATCTAAATGGGTTTCGGAGCCATCCGGGCAAAGGTTATTATGTCCGGTGAACACAACATATTGTTTAAGCTGTCCACCGATCACCGAAACTATTCCGGTTGATCGTAAACTTTCCCATTACCATTTTCATATGTTCCGGAACCACCTGGGACTACTCCAGAGTGATCCGGACATATCCTTAAATACCCAAAACTACTTTTGGTGCCCTTATGAACTATTTCATAAATCCCCGGAACTACATCCGGTACCCGTATGAACTATTCTGCTTTGCTTCCACTAAACCTTCTACCATTCTAGTATTCTAACAGACTACTGCTCGTTAAGTGTGTGACCCAATAGGTTCGGTATAATGCGGACATGACTCAGAACATCTTCTGGACATAGGTCAACAGCCTTTCGTCAATAGCCAATAATCAACAGCGGAGCCATGGACACCCATGTTGACTCCCGCACATACACGAAGAAACTTCGAGTGAACCATTATGTTTATTCATGTACCATTCCCTTTGCTTCGTGATATATGACAAAGTTAGAGGAGAGATGTTTGGCACCCATGTGTAACAACTTCTTGAACACAAGCCACTCGTTATCCTCTTTGCTCGTTTGTCCATTTTCTCGTTATCGTATTCCGGTATCCCCGTGACTGAATCACAATGCGTCTGGCCAGACTATAATGGATACCGTCATACCGAGTGGGCCCAAAGTCAATATCTCTTCATCGTGAAGGAGCAAATCCCATTCTTGAACTATCACAGTCACTAGCCACACCATCTGACATACCCAGAACTTATTTTACTACTTCCCATTTACGGGAGGATTCATCTAAGAACCAAAGCATGTCTTCCTGTGTGAAGCAACTCGATGCTCTCATGGTCTAAGGAATTACGTATATGATAAAATTTCATGATATGACTTATAACGTTGTTACGATGTGATCTCTAAGTATATCATTCAATACTGGGGTCGGTTCAACATCATTGTTCTGCTAACAATATGTTCCCATTGCTACTGACATCCTTGTTACAAGAACAATGTCCATGATTAAGAAAACGTAATCATCAGTTAGCACATGAGCTGGTCTTAGAGGCTAAACCAGGAACTCTTGGTGTTTACATTTCCACACATGCAAATGAGTTTTCTTCTGAATCTCACAGTCAGGGTCATTGCAATTATAGCACAGAAATATAAACATTAATTATGAACGTGGAAATATATATATATATAATAACATTTTATTATTGCCTCTAGGGCATATTTCCAACAGTCTCCCACTTGCACTAGAGTCAATAATATTGTCAGTGCTTGAGCACTTTACACCTATGGCATACCGGTGTAAGAAATGCTTCATTTGTGGTATAGACCTCATCTTCGGATCTGACGTTTCAGGCCCGTTTGTATCTTGCATATCTTCGCGTTTTCACGCTATCATAAAATTCACTAATTTTATCAGTTTAGCTTTGTATATGTTTGAATCATTTGGCAGGACCTTGGTTCCTTTAGAATAAGTCATGAAATCATTCGTCAATGTTCCATGAGCTTCAAGCATCTAGGAAACCATACCATGTTCATAAATGAACTGATGATTCAAAATACCCTCCCTTGTTACTTCTTTAAGCAACAATATACTTAGCCTCTGTTATAGAATTCGCCACAGTATCTAACTTTAACACAGTTCCTTCATATTGTGCCACCCTTATGTGTGAAACACATAATCCCAATTAAAATCGAAAATCGATCG
Organism: Bromus sterilis; assembly: GCA_950022295.1. NCBI lineage: Eukaryota > Viridiplantae > Streptophyta > Magnoliopsida > Poales > Poaceae > Bromus > Bromus sterilis. The sequence continues at coordinate 114,947,085 of OX465599.1, forward strand.
GAGTAAGTATGAAGACTGAATTGGTGTAACTGTTTACATCAAAATTCAGCTGGTGTAACTTGTTACAACGAGCTCTTCATTATCTCCATTTTCCGAGAAACATATCTTATCTATCATAAGTTTAACTTTTCACTGTTTGTCCAATGATCAACATGTTGATCACTTTGGTATCTTGCTCACAACCTTTTGGAGCACTGGACATATGTGGTCGTTTTACATATTATGGTGTACATGATTAATCCAAACACACATGTGAGTGGAATTCAATTCATGTGTTTTGCTTATCTGTGTTCATGAACACTGATTTCCTCCCCTCTTTGTTCTTCATGAATTAGACCTCGTGAGCTGCCCTACATGATCGAGGCACAGATGTAATATTTCAGCTGTTGCTATGCTGAGTTTGCTAGGATCCGATGGATTATGAGATTATGTTCAGATTGTGTTTGAGTAATATATTTGATTCTCCTCTTTTTTATTTATGTTCTAGAGTAATTCTTGCATGTTCTCCGTTGTGTTTATTGCTTTGGCCAAGTAGTAGGTAGTGACTCCAAGAGAGAGCGTTATGCATGATTGTGGGTTCATGCCCCCTGATGACTAGCTTGAGTGACAGAAACATGAGTCTAGGGTATGTGTTATTTCCACAAGGGGGAAAACAACGGTGCTTGTACTTGCGGGTTCAAGGATTGTTTACTTTACGCAAAGTTCTTTAATGCAGTTGTCTGTTGCTTTGAGTTTACACTTTGGGTGGGATTCGCAACTTAATACCAGCGAGATGTTCTGGATAGATATCTCAAGGGGGATGATTAGTAGGTAGATGCAGATGGATTTCGGTCTACTTGTCTTGGCGTACAACCCATGCTTTTGAACCTCTTCCTTTCTTTATAGCATAATTAGCATTAGTTTGCGCACATAATCCTGTCAATTGCACAGCTGTAATTTGTTTACCTCACATGGCTATTTTATCGTCTTTTGGGAGAGAGACATCACTAGTGAACATCATGGGATCCCGGTCCATATTTCCAATACTGTTTACACCCAGTATCAATTTACTGTTTTATTTACTTTTCCGTTGCTATCACTATCACTATTATCCCGTGCGTTTAATCCTTTGTAAACAACAAGGCCGGAGGGATTGACAACCCCTTTGTACTCGTTGGGAACAAAGTTATCTGTTGTATGTGCAGGTCCACGCCAACCGCCAATCTCTGGCGCCGTGGTCACCTTCCTGTCGTTGTCGGAGTCCTACTGGAGACAAACCTTGGTATCTTCACCGAGGGAAATTGCCGCTGTCTACATCTCAACCTTCCACTTTGGGTAACCAACGAGGGGGCGTTAATTCGTACCATCAAAGCCTAACCACAACAATAAGATCAAGGATCCGTTATTCCCTTGTGCAAAAGTGTGCAAACTGGGGTTCAGGTTTCTGTCACTCCGGCAACCCACCGTAAGCATTCTTTATACACAATGTATTCCCCAAGGTCCTTAATAAGGCGAAGTGTTGAGTGTTCGACTCACACAACACCACTAGGAAAATAACAACACAACTTAAATATCAAACAACACATATTACTTCAACATCATATGACTACTAACAACTAGACTTCTCCCATGTCCTCAAGAACTAAAGTAACTACTCACAAGACATAAAAGAGATCATGATCAGAGGTGATAAATATATGATAAAAAATATGGACATAATGATATTTCTCCAACAAAACTCAATATCATTCACCACAAAGTAGTAATCAACACCGGTAGAGTAGAGAGGATAGATAGTACGGATTACAACACAAGATAAACTTGTGAGGTGAGATTGGATGGTGGTGGAGATGGTGCTAACGTTGGGGATGATGTTGATGATGATCTTGATGATGCCCGTGACGATGGTGATGACGATGGCGATGATCTCCCCTTCCGGGAGGTGATCTCCTCGGCGGAATCTGCCCGCCGGAGAGCCCTTTTATTCTCTGTAGGTTTCCGCCAAAGAGCGGCGGCGGAACTCCGTAAAAGCTTCTCCTTTTATGGTTTTAGGGTAACGAGGGTATATAGGCCAGAGGAGGGAGCCGGGAGTGGCCCCAGGGCTCCAGGCGCCCTCCCGGCGTGGCCAGAGGTGGAGCCGCGCCAGGTGCCCGCCTGGGGGCCCCGTGGCCCCCCTCTGGCTCCTCTTTGGCATGTCTTCGTTAATCTTCCGGAAAATACCCTCCATCGATTTTCAGGTAATTTGGAGGTATTCTTCTTCAGCAACTCAGCGTCCAGTTTTTACCGCTGAATCCGGTGTGTGCTGCGTCGGCACCGGAAAGTTGTAAACTGTGTAAAACAATCCAAAACAACATAAGAACATCATCGTAATGTGAAATATATCAATGAATAAGGACGGATTATGATATAAAATAGTGATGCATTTTGGACGTATCACATGTTTGAATTGAAACCTTTTGATCCTTGTTTTTTTGGTGTTCCTCTTGTTGATTCTTCCATAAAGAAACCTTTGGGGAAGATCAACGATATTATTACCATTGTCAATGAAAATTATGTTCCCGTTGATTTTATTACTTATGGATATAGAGTGTGAACCTTTATGTCCAATTATTTTGGGACGTCCTTTTCTTAGCACCGTTAGTGCAGTTATTGACATGAAAGAGGGGAATATAAAATTTCAATTCCCTCTCAAAAAGGGGATGGAACACTACCCTAGAAAGAAAATCAAATTACCTTTTGAGTCTATTACACGGGCTAGCTATTCTCTCTCTATCGATAAAAACTTGATTCTTCTTTTGCTTTATGCCTAGCATAAAGGCGTAAAAGAAAGCGCTTGTTGGGAGGCAACCCAAGATGTTTTTACTTCTGTTTTCAGTGGTCTTGATGATTGTTATTACTGTAGAAACATCATTGTATCTTTATTTTTCAAGCTTTGTGCCAAGTTTAGCCTCTTATGATAAGGGAAGCAAAAGTTGTGACATGCTGTCCAGAAAACAGATTATGTTTGCTTGACGAAAAAAAATCGAAACAAATCACTAGTTCATCTTTTTGAGCTGAATTTTTTACACAACATGCTCTATACAATTGTGAAAATTTCGTATGTTCTGAGTTTTTCGATTTGAGTTGCATAAGTACCCCAAAAAATTATTTACTACCTGCTCTTCTGTTTTTCACAGATTCTGCCACGTTTTTCCTTTCCTTACTTTTACAAACTTAAGCTTGCTTTCTCTTTGAAAAAACTTTTTGGGAATCTTGAGAAACAGTAGATATTCAAGAATATCTTTATTTTCAGTGGGGAAAAATTATTTTATTAAGGGTACTAACCTCTCTAATCAGTTTATGATGAGTTATGTATGAAGGGAGTTTTGAAGTGTGCGAGGGAAGATGATGAAAGAAGATCCGGGAGTGTCAAACGCTCAAGCTTGGGGATGCCCCCATGCATCCCCAAGAAATATTCAAGGAGACTCAAGCGTCTAAGCTTGGGGGTGCCCCCGTGCATCCCCTTCTCCATCAACAATCATCAGTTCTTCCTTCGTCTCACTATATTTTTATCACTTCATGCGTTATGTGCTATGCTTGGAGCGTCTCGCTCTTAGGTTTACTTTTTCGTTTTCTTTAGCTTTGCTTGCTGTTCATAACAAGTTAGACCCAAGATTACTTTGTGTGGGAGAGAAACACGCTCCACTCCAATCTAGACATATCATAGGATTTTTCATGCCTATCTTTCTCTGTTGTGTGTTCTTTATCTTTTCGTAGCCACTGCCATATTTAGATTTAGTTTTAGTTTGTATTTTGCAAGAGCATTGTCTTTGCTTAGTTTGTTGCTGGAACTCTCTTTAGTTTTCATGTTTATCTTGTTAAGAGAGTTGGTTGTTGCACTGAGTTGTGTCTTGTCTTGAAAGTAGGTAATTGAGGTTGCTATTTAATTGTAGTAACTTTCAATAGTTTTGAGGTATTGTTGTGAGTAATGTTTGAACTTTCGGTGTCAAGAGCTCAATCCTATTAGTGATAGGTGTCGTATTTTGGGAAATCCGTGTTTATTTTCAAAAACTACAAAACTAGTAGACTCTAGCTACTAGATGGATCACTAATTTTTGGAGGGATCGGATATTAGAGTACACTCACGTATCATGAGTCGAGGATGCGCAAGGATAACCAAACACCCATACACTCCTTCTCGGGGTACTTGTCTCTTTGTGTACCTCCTCATTAGATTGAGAGTTACCAACAATAAGTGCATAAGTTCTTCAGACTAATGTAAGTATTGAAAGTTGACACTTCCACCTCCTCATATTTGCTAGACTCTTCGGTACCGCGCATTGCCCTCTTCTCACTCCGAGAGTTGGCGTCCACCTCGCCGGTGCATCCAAACCCTTGGCATGATACGCTCTGTCATAATAAACCTCCATACATCTTTCCTCAAAACAGCCACCATACCTACCTATCAAGGCATTTCCATAGCCTTTCCGAGATATACTGCCACACAACATCCACCTTCTCATGACTTGATCTTCATGTCATACATGTTCCTTCTACACTGGCAGAGGCATACATTGCATACATCATGATAGCTACATCTTCTTTATGTTGAGTACCTTGTAAAATGTGAAGATCTTCTATACCTTTTTGTAAAATAGAGTGTTGCCCTTAAGTGAGGAAAAGATCCCAAAGTTGACAAAATAAAAGATCCCAAAGAGGACAAATGAGAGTTAAATAGAAGAGCCATCGAGGCCACCAAAAAAAAAGAAAAAAAGAAAAATAAAAATAAAAAAAAAGACAGAAAGGGGCAACACTACTATCCTTTTGAAAGATCCACACTAGTACTCCCTCTTATCCTTGTACTCCATAGAGATGATCGTTTATGCATATAGCTATGTGGGGACCTTCACACTATAGAACTTGGCTTGCATATTCCAAGGATAAGTGTAACATCCCAAAATTCTTCGGATTTTGGAATGTTAATAAAATTAAATAGATAATGATTGTTTGCTTGGTGTGTTTGATTTTATCTAGGATTTAAAACTTTTGGTGTTGAAATGAATATTAAAGTGAGAGGGAATAAAATGACTTTCCATAATATTCACCGTTGGTGTTTTGGAATTTATTATTTAAAACAAAACCAACAAAACAAAATGAGAGAAGGTAATATGACTCCTTTAACTTATTAAAAGTTTGGAAAAGGTTTTAAATCTTTGATGGAATTCTTTTGAATATTCAAAACATTTTTCAACTCAAGGAAATTCATTTGAGAGGATATAAAAAGACTTATCCCCATTTTAATTTGTTGAAAAATAGTTTTAAGTATTATTGGGAGACTTTTTAATTTTACTTTGGAGTTATGAATATTTTCTAAAAATATTTTTGGAATTTATTTATGCTCCGGAAAAGTTTTTAAATCAATTTTCGGAGTTTTCGGTATTTTCAAAATGCCAGAAAAGTATTTAAAAATATTTAAAAATAAGTTGCAAAGTTTTTATTTTTATTTCATATTTTTGTCAAGCCAAAAATTCAGTTTTATTATTTTAAAAATATTGGCGAAGACGAAATTTTAAAATAAATTTCCGTGATTTTTCTAATATTGTTTTGGGCCTAATGGACCTGTTCTGTTTTTTTTCCGCAGACCGATTTTGTATTTATCTCGGATTTAAAAAAAATAGGGATTAGGGGCTGGCTATAAATAGCCCCGATTAGGGCTAAATTATTTTCGCTTAGCGTTTTTAGGGTTAGCCTAAACTAATCCGCGGGACCCGCCGCCGCCGACGTCATCGTCGGAGTTTCGCCGGAGTTTCGCCGGAGAATCGCCGGAGTTGCGTTTTTCGCGTTTTTTCGAGGTAACTTCGGGAGCCGCCGCTGCCTGTGCCCTAGCCGCGCCCTAGCCGCGCCGCCCGCCGCCTGCTCGCCGCCGCAGCAGCGCCGTCGGCGAGGTCGCCGCCTGGCCGCCCGCCCCGCCGCCCCTGCCGCCGGCCGCTCCCGGGCCGGCCGGAGCCGCAGCCCCGAGCTAGGCCGAGCCGAGCCATGGCCATGGCTGGCTCCTTGCCCGTGCCCGTGGGGAAGAAGCAGTTAGAAAAAAAAAGTCAAAAAGCGTTTTCGATTTTTTTTCTAGATCTGGATCCAAACCGCCCGGGGACCCGATCGTGTTTTTTTTAGAAAATTTTATTTACATCCGGGTCCTTTTTACAGTAGAGCACCCCGGTGTCACCCCGATACCGTTTTCGCGACTACTTTTTAACCGTAACTCGGAATTGGGCGATTCCAGTTGCGTTGCGACCGTGTAGAAATTCTCTAGCCAATGGACCAAGTGTTGCAGAAGTTTGGAGTTTTTAAATTTGGATCCCAAGATGATCCAAATTTGGACTTCCGGTAGCCATAACTTTTTACCGGTGCGCCCGTTTGCGCCGTTTCTTTTTGCGTTGGATCACTCGTTCCATGTACCTTCTGTTTATATCATGTGTACATGAAAATTCACAAGTTTATTGATCTGTTTAAATTCAAATTCAATTTGATTTTGCACCTGCTATGACCTGTGTTGTAGTATTCCGTTTCACGTGATTCTTTTTGCATATTGGACCATATGAGACATCTTATCGACAATATCTACATACCATTCATGTTGCTATGATCCCTAACTTGATTTTATAATGCCTTGATCATACTCTTGTATCGACAACTCTTTATCCGTTGACTCTCTCGAATTCACGTTCCACCGATCACCTTCGAGCACATCCACACCTTTGCACTTTAAGGTTTTTGTTTTGTTGCTAAAACCTTTGTGTTTGTGTTATTGATCTTTTGTTTGTCTCGTTGTGATGTGATTGCTTATTTGAGGTCCTTCGTTGCGATAGATTCTCGGAGTGTGACGAATAGAGTTGACTGGAACGTGAGAGCGAAGATCTTCATCGAATGTATAAGGCAAGTGATGCTTTGACCATACTCATACCTATATTTTCTATATGCATTATGTTAGGAAATATCACTCTATTGCATGATAGGTAGTTTATTTTACTGTTGCTGCAAAACCAGTTAGGATAGCCACATGTCTTGACTTGTCTACCGTAGATCAACCTAGCCGTGTTGTCGCTTTATTGCTATGCTTTGTAGACGTGGTTTGGGTTGTGTAAATTCATGGAGTGCTTGTGAGCTATTTAATAATTTTGTGTAGCAACTGTTTAATAAATAGAAATCACTTCTGGACGGGCAGGGGGTGCTTCCTGGGGGCTCGTGCCTTATCTAAGGCGAGACCAGGTTGTACCCCAAATGGTTGGTTTGGTGGTTGATAGTGCGTCATGGCAGGTACCCTCTGTCGTAGTGGGCGCCATCCAAGCTCAAAAAGATCAGACATACTTGGTGACTAGAAGCTTACATGTACAGCCGCTGGCCATATGGGCTCTGGCTTAGTTGAGTATGATGTAGGAAGTCTCTCCCGTGCAATGCTAGCAGATGTAGATGTGATAGGTGGTACCGGCTTGCCGTTGGGTGTAGGTAACCTCTTCTGAAAGACTTCGTCTCAATCTTCGGGTTGAGTCCAGCGGGGAAAGTGTACTAACCTCTGCAGAGTAAAAACTAATCATGATTAGCCGTGTTCCCGGTTATGAACATCCTTGAGCTACTAGACATTACTGTTACTGGAGGATCTTGACATATGAATCACCTTAATAAATTGAGTGGGCAAGATTAAATAAGGGTGTGGTGTTGGAACTGGTGTGCCCAGTTCGTTCTTTAGTAGTAAGTTCAACTTAAAATTTTGACTAGTTTAGTTCAGGAGAAAATTGGCTTTCTGCAAAACTAAACCATAAGCCTTTCCTTTGACTTACCTTGCATGTAGTTGTAGGTCCTTATATATAAATTTTTTCGTGTCACTTGCCGTACAAATCAGATGTACTGACCCGTTGTCGGGCTGTAACCTTCGGTGTTGCAGGTTTTTCAGACGATCAGTAAGGTGCGTTAGGGGTTGCGAGTCTACACTCAGCATGTTCGCATGTGGCTGTTGATGGACTCCACGTTATTTGCTTTTGCTTCCGCTATATTTATATTGAATAAGCTAGCCTTGAGCTATGCAACTTGTTATTTATTTTACTCTGAATCATATGTTGTAATAATGATGCACTTGTACTTTGATATACATCTATAATACTGTGTGTACCAGTGAGTTCGATCCAGGGACTGGCACTTGAGCACAGAGACTTCAATTCTGTGTGAATTGGGTCGTTACAGATGGTATCAGAGCAGTGTGTTGACTGTAGGTCGTGACCCTAGAAAATGGATAGAAAAAGCCATAGGAACAAAAATATTTTATCACTCTTTGATTATTTACTCTCTTCACTAGTATTTCTCATCTATTATTCATCTTCTAAAACTTCTCATCTTGTTTTACTACAAATACCCCTCTGAGTTGCTTACCCCTGAAGACAAGACAATTGAGAAGTACATCATCAACCTCGTGGATCAATTGGAGTTGTGACCACAAGAACGAGAAGAATACCTTATGAGGATAAATAAGTTTTGACACCATGAGAGGAATATTTAAGACCAGCTTAGCTGAGAAGGATGAAGCTTAGAATCAGACCACCACCTTTTTAGGTGAAGCTAGATGAACGAATTTCGCGTAGCATGATGAGATCGTATGTCTTGCACATATGACCTTACTCTAGGTGTTGTTTGGGTGTTTTGACTTTTGTGACTGTATTGTTTGTTGTTATGTGTTACTGTCGAACGTAGGTGTTTTGACGCTTTTTTGTTTGAGTGCATATGCTTGGTGTTATCTTAGTTTGCTTCTTGTCGATTTTATAGTTTTGCCCTAACCTTTGTCGAATGGGCTTAATAGATGGAGTATGAAGTAGGATTCGTCTTTTCTGGGGCGATGTCGAGACGGAAGGTGGAGCAATGGATCCGTAATATGGAGGAGCATATGGAGCGTAACAGGGTTGGAAGTGATGAACTGGTCCACTATGCTGTCAAGTACTTTGTAGAAGAGGCTGCTACTTGGTGGAGAATGCACCAAGCGATTGACGAATCACGAAGGAAGATTACTTGGAAGGAGTTCACTAAGACTTGAACGCTATTGACGAATCACACCGATGCAAAGGACGGTAACCCTTAAGAGGATCCGTGCATGTACAATTTGCGGGGAGGTAGGACGCTCCCATGAAGGACACCAAGATGGATGTCCCTATTGTGAAGAAATTCACTCGGGTGAAGAATGTCCCACTGCACAAGTAACATGTTTTACGTGTGAAGGAACTGATCATTACCTCGCTCAGTGTCAATTTTTCATCGTGACACAACAAGTGGTTCAACATCAAAAGGAAGAAACGAAGAAAGCTATCCAAGAATTAAAGGAAGCACCCGTGAAGAAGAAAAAGAAGGACATTAGTCACATTCGGTGTTTTCAGTGCAGGAACATGGGACACTACAGCAATACGTGTCCAGAATTGAAGGGGAAGGACAAGTTGTGAACGGGGAAGCAAGGATGCTGACTCGAACAAGTTTATGTTTTGCAATTAGAGAATAGATTATTCGTGGTGTGCACTAAGTGTACGGTGGTACTTTTAATGATAGTTGGAGATGTGTATCGATGCATGTTTGCTATGGATTAATTAGAGGTGTTATGTCATGATTGTTTTGTTAAGTTTTGCTTGTGGCTTTGACCCTGTTATGTCTTGTTTTGATGTGATGTGTTGTGCCTTGTGGTCCTTCTTCGCGATTAGAATAAGTTTATGTTTCCTTAGACCCCTTATCTATTTAGTTTGCTTCAAGACTAAAAGAGGAACAACTGCAAGAAGAATAAGTTGACAAGCGACTCGACGGTATGAAGATTGCTTCGACGATAGAAAGATCCCTTCGACGATGTAAAACTGAAGCTACCAACATTAAAGACTTGAAGACCTTGAAGATTAAAAGTTTCTATCGTTAGATCGATCATGTGGATTGTCATTTCTTGTTTTACTGACAGCTACACATCAAAACTTATATTTTCCAAAACTAGTGTGATGTTTGTATGGGTATCTATATCTCTCTATTGTCTGTTCCCTCTCACCTCAAACCCACAGAAGAAGCTACTACAATGGCTACAAATGTCGAGACTGGAATGAAGATGGATGCAACCGATGATGAGTACAAAATTAACCCCGTGTGCCAGGATCCTACAACAAGCAAGCACAATCTGGCTGAAGGAAGAACCCCGAAGAAAGTTGTAGTCCACCAATACACGTTTTATAGCAGTCTGCGTAAACCTGATAGTGAGGAAACGATAGATGTTTTGTTTGGCTTGCAGAACCATGGATTTATCTGAACCCAGTTCATGATCAAAAGGAATTTCTGCAATGCTTGTGAGGATGACCGAGTGTTAGATTGCGAGATTCACTAAACCACGTACGAGGTAATGATTTGGGTGCGTAATGGATTGGCCCCCATGACGACTACTCTTATCGTTTGCTCTTGCTATGCAGGATTGTAAATAGTGACTTACCTATGTTTGAGAGACGACGATGTCAAAGCCTGAACCATAGAATGGTACGATGTGTGACCCCTGTAGGAGATTACCGTTTGTGTTATACGGTGAGTATGAACCAAGACCAATTGCTGCAGGTATCCCGTAGAAGTATTCTTGATGACCACCAAGAGAGTAATCGATAGTTGTTTAGTAGTGGCGTCTGAGCTGTCAGCCATGAAGTCTCAGTACTTGGAAGACCACTCTCTCGCTAAGTTATGGAAACCTCAAAGGAGGAATTCGTGGAACCTCGAAGATCGAAGGTGAAATCTTTACGAAGAATGTCATCGATGGATTAAGATACTGGAAGCCCGCACTTGTGATGAAGAATTCCATGCCCCAACGGAGTATGAAGATTATGTGTGAGGAGCTCGCTGAGGGAGCAAGCTTTTGAAGACCATGTCGCTTTCCTTTTAAGGGGGGTAGCACCCTAGCTCATCGGAGGATCGATGGACTGTCACGAAGACCCGAACCCTAACCTTTCTTTCTAGCCTTCTCGAATCTCGAGGACGAGATTCCTTTTAAGGGTGGTACTCCCTCCGTCCCAAATTATAAGACGTTTTTCAAGAATTCGGACCAGGTGAAATAGACGGGAATGTACGATTATGCCCCTAATTTGAATTTTGCGCTGTCACCCACCTCCCGGCGCCCGACGCCCGACGCCCACCTCCCAGCGCCCCTCGCCCGGCGTCCACCTCGCAGTGCCCAGCGCCCAATTCCTTGTCCAGCGCCCGGGCTCGACCAGCGCTCTCCTCGCCCAGGCGCTCCTCGTCCAGGGGACCCAGGCGATCCCCGTCCAGACCCAGGCGCCCAGGAGCACGAAGCCCAGGCGATCCCTGTCCAGGACCCAGGCGATCCCCGTCCAGGCGCCTAGGAGCTCTAAGTCCAGGTGATCCTCGCCCAGGACCCAGACGCTCCTTGCCCAGAGGCCCACACCCAGCAACACAGTGCTGCTCCTCTCAGGCGCTGCTGGACAGGTACAGGAAACCAATTTATTCAAATTTGTGATGCACGTCAGTGAAATAAAATGAGTTACTGCTACTACTGGGATCAATTTGAATGTTGCTGGAGTAGCCAGAACTTGATGCTCAGCTTGGTGGTCGGTCCACGAGTTTCCACACACTGCAATTCAATTCAGCAAACAGTTTCAGCTACACATTGTGCTGATTATGCAACAGCAAGCTGATGAAATTTAGTAGTGATGCTGATCTCAATGCCACATGAAGGGAGGGGTTACCTGGACAATCAACGACTCAACACTAGGAAAGCATCTGAGGAAGCTTGGAAGCATCTTGATTTCATTGCCGACTCCGAAATGCAGCTGCAAGCCCAACATCTGGACACTTGAGACACTTGAGACAGTGGTGCTTTCGCTCGCCTTTGTTCCATCCTGTGATGCACCGGAAGGGCACAAATCAATCACCCAGGATATGCATGCATTTTTCACAAATTCAATAAATGGTTTTCCAGTTACCTTGCCAGCTTTGCTTTGTAGTGCTGGACAGGGTCCTAGGCCTTTCACTGATTTTTTTTATCAGCACAATGTGTAAAACTAGGACAGTTCTGTGGAATTGCAATTAAGTGCTCCCCCTACCTAATGTTTCCCCAAAATTTAAAATTCCGACTGTGAAATTGCATTACCTCATTTCCCCCAAAAATGTAAATTCTGACAGTTCTGTGAAATTGCAATTATGTAATTGTTCTGTATTTATTGGAGTGCAAATGGAGTAATTAAATTGTTTGCATGCTCTTTTCAGGAACTTATTCGCATCAGTTGCTGCAGAAGATGGACTTTGACCTGAATTTCACTCCACCCGAAGAAGAGGATCAACATGCAGCAGCAGCAGAAGAAGAGAATCAACCTATGGCAGAAGAAGAGGGTGAACATGTAGCAGTAGAAGATGTGAATGAAGAGGATCAACTTGTGCCAATAGAAGAGGACCAAGCTGTGGAAATAGAAGAAGACCAAGCTGTGAAAATAGAAGAAGACCAAGCTATGGAAATAGAAGAGGACCAAGATGTGGAAATAGAAGAGGACCAAGCTGTGGAAATAGAAGATGATCAACCTGGAGGTGTTCAGCAATTGCGGAGGCAAAGAAATTCATTAACAGATGAGGACAGACATGCTGCTTATATGTCAATGTGTGCCTTAAGTATGAAAAGAGAAGGCGGGGACTTGAAAGGGAAGGATAAGCAAGATGTCGCTGCACTGTTTGACGTAGACATCCAACTTATTCAGAGAATTTGGAAGACGGCAAAGAAATAAATAGCTCTTGGTCAGCAGGTGGATGTGTCGAGTAAGAAAAAAGGAAATTGTGGCAGAAAACCAATCAATGGCTTTCTATCACACATCCCTACAGTTCCGCTGAATAGACGGTCGAGCATTAGGTCACTTGCTGCTGCACTTGGTGTGAGCCGTTCCACACTACATAGAAAATTCCAGCTTAAAATGATAAGAAGGCATTCGAACAACTTGAAGCCCACTATGAAAGAGAAGAATAAGAGAGAAAGGGTTAACTTCTGCATGTCGATGCTAGACATGACAACCCTAGAGCATGAGAGAATCAGTTTCCAGAATATGCACGAAGAAAAGGAATTACTATCTGGTGCCGGAGGAAGCTGACCCTGTAAGAACCGTTCAAAACAAAAATTGCATCGGAAAAGTTATGTTTCTCACAGCAGTAGCACGACCTAGGTACGATGCTCAAGGAAATGTCACATTTTCAGGAAAGATTGGTGTATGGCCATTTGTCAAAGAAGTTGCTGCAGTTAGAAGGAGTGATAACAGAGAAAGGGGCACCATAGAAACAAAAACGATGATTGTGAACAGAGATGTCATGCGGCAATACATGATTGTGAAAGTTGTTCCAGCAATAGCGGAAGTATGGCCTACAGATAGCGTGCGTCAAGCAATCTTTATCCAATAAGACAATGCGACGACACACATTCGTCCGGATGACGCCGAATTCAAAGCAGCTTGTGATAAGGTTGGTCTGGATATCCAACTAATGAACCAACCCCCGAACTCTCCCGATTTGAACGCTCTCGATCTTGGGGTATTCAGAGGCCTAGAGTCTCTAACAGATTGCAAAGCCCCCACTACCATGCCCGAGCTCATCCAAGGGGTTCAAGAAGAGTTTGATGAGTACGAGGTTGGAAAACTAAACAGAACATTCCTGACATTGCAAACATGTATGGTGGAAGTGATGAATAATGCGGGAGAAAATGATTACAAAATTCCTCATGTGAACAAGTTACGACATGAAAGGCAAGGAACTCTACGTCATATCGTTCGGTTTCCTCGCATAATATATGAAAATGCATTGGCGAATCTAGGATATGATATCTGATGAGAGGCTTGTGTGGAGATGCGTGTTGCTTGCGTGGAAAAGCTTGTGCATATGAGAGGCTTGTGTGGAGAGGATATCTAATGACAGGCTAGTTGGTTTTGAGGATAGGCTTCATATAATTGTACTCCAAGATTGTGTTGTGATTGGTGTATGTCTTGTGCTCCAGAAAATTCCATATGTTATTTTTGTGAATTCTGGGATCATGCTTTTGTTTTTGTGAATCCTGGGATCCGTATTTGGTTTGCACGACAGCAAAAGGAGTAGCAACAAACTCTGAATTTAAATTCAGCACACACAAAATTCAGCAACAATTACTCTGAATTCAACAACAATTACTCTGAATTTAGCTTGGAGTAGCAACCAACTCTGAATTATTCTGAATTCAGTTTACTTCAAGGTTATTTAATTTAAAGCAGGAAAAATACTAAAGCAAGCAAGCAAGCGAACAATTCAAATAAACATCGTCATCACTCATCAGTTCAGTGCATAATCCTGAACCTAATCCTGCTGAACACACATTCAGTAACAAGAGAAAACACAGTGGCACATTTGTACAGTTTGAAAAATTGTACAACAAGTTAACTTAAAATTTGTATGCATTTGAAAATTTGTATAGCAAGTTAACTGAAAATTAGTACAGCAAGTTAGCTAATGTTCAGTTTACAAAATGTTGAAATCCTAGCAAGATCAGAGTGTAGTTGCTTTGAAGGAGAAGAATCTGAACTTACGGGTGGAGGAAATTATGCGCCTGAGGTGGAACAGCACCGGTCGTTTGCTTTCTTGTTCAGAGGTCGAGGAAGCCGGTCTGGCGGAGCACGGCGTTGTGGACGCGGCAGAGGTCGCAGGCTTTGAGCGTCCGTCCGGCGCCCTCAAGCACCGACGACGACCGTGCGTCCGCCCGGCGCCCTCCAGCACCGACGACGACGACCACGTGCGGCGGTACCATCTCCTCCCCGTCGTCCTTGTCTTCGGACTCCTCGGCCTTCTTGGCGTTCTTCCCGGCGCGGCGCCCACCCGTCCACTTCTCCACCTCCACCGGCCGGCCACACGACGTCGCTCTCGTCCAGCTCGAAGCCGTCGCGGTGGCCCGCCTCGGGATGCTTCAACAGGCCAAGAAACCTGAACGCGCAGGAGCAGAGGCCCTGCCGTCCTCCCTGCTGCCGCCACCGCCCCTGCCAGCGATGACCCGAAGCAGCGCGCGAATCCAGCACCATGGCACCGCTGCCTGCTCCTCCTTGTCTTCAAATGCCTCCTGCTTCTCCGCTCGTCCTCACGGCGGACACTTCCATCCGCTTCAGGTCCGTCCGCCGACAGATCTCCGGCAGTAAAAGAGAGTGCTTTGCAGCCACCACGCTGATGCAGACGGAGCGGCCGAGCGGGACAGAAGACGTGACAACGCGGGCGAGAGGGAGGCGGAGACGCGCGTCGTCGGAGCGAGGAGGCGACGGGTGGGAGGGAGGCGGCTCGCCGACGCGAGCTAGGGATTTGCGGGACGGGAGCGGAGAGTGCGAAGGGAAAGTGAGGAGAGAAGAGAGTGTGGACTGCGGAGGGGTATAAAGGGAAAGAGAAGAATTAACTTAGTGTGCCAGATTTTATACGTTGACATCGAAAACGTCTTATTATTTGGGACAGAGGGAGTAGTGTGTAACATCCCAAAATTCTTCGGATTTTGGAATGTTAATAAAATTAAATAGATAATGATTGTTTGCTTGGTGTGTTTGATTTTCTCAGTGATTTAAAACTTTTGGTGTTGAAATGAATATTAAAGTGAGAGGGAATAAAATGACTTTCCCTAATATTCATCGTTGGTGTTTTGGAATTTATTATTTAAAACAAAACCAACAAAACAAAATGAGAGAAGGTAATATGACTCCTTCAACTAATTAAAAGTTTGGAAAAGGTTTTAAATCTTTATTGGAATTCTTTTGAATATTCAAAACATTTTTCAACTCAAGGAAATTCATTTGAGAGGATATAAAAGGACTTATCCCCATTTTAATTTGTTGAAAAATAGTTTAAAGTATTATTGGGAGACTTTTTAATTTTACTTTGGAGTTATGAATATTTTCTAAAAATATTTTTGGAATTTATTTATGCTCCGGAAAGGTTTTTAAATCAATTTTCGGAGTTTTCGGTATTTTGAAAATGCCAGAAAAGTAGTTAAAAATATTTAAAAATAAGTTGCAAAGTTTTTATTTTTATTTAATATTTTGGTCAAGCCAAAAATTCCGTTTTATTATTTTAAAAATATTGGCGAAGATGGAATTTTAAAATAAATTTCCGTGATTTTTCTAATATTGTTTTGGGCCTAATGGACCTGTTCTGTTTTTTTTTTCCGCAGACCGATTTTGTATTTATCTCGGATTTAAAAAAAATAGGGATTAGGGGCTGGCTATAAATAGCCTCGATTAGGGCTAAATTATTTTCGCTTAGCGTTTTTAGGGTTAGCCTAAACTAATCCGCGGGACCCGCCGCCGCCGACGTCATCGCCGGAGTTTCGCCGGAGTTCGCCGGAGCATCGCCGGAGTTGCGTTTTTCGCGTTTTTTTCCAGGTAACTTCGCGAGCCGCCGCCGCCTGTGCCCTAGCCGCGCCCTAGCCGCGCCGCCGGCGAGCTCGCCGCCGCCATGGCCGGCCGTCGCCTGGCCGCCCGCCCCGCCGCCCGCCCCACCGCCCCTACCGCCGGCCGCTCCTGGGCCGGCTGGAGCCGCAGCCCCGAGCTAGGCCGAGCCGAGCCATGGCCATGGCTGGCTCCTTGCCCGTGCCCGTGGGGAAGAAGCAGTTAGAAAAAAATATTCAAAACGCGTTTTCGATTTTTTTTCTAGATCTGGATCCAAACCGCCCGGGGACCCGATCGCGTTTTTTTTAGAAAATTTTATTTACAACCGGGTCCTTTTTACAGTAGAGCACCCCCCGTGTCACCCCGATACCGTTTTCGCGACTACTTTTTAACCGTAACTCGGAATTGGGAGATTCTAGTTGCGTTGCGACCGTGTAGAAATTCTCTAGCCAGTGGACCAAGTTTTGCAGAAGTTTGGAGTTTTTCAATTTGGATCCCAAGCTGATCCAAATTTGGACTTCCGGTAGCCGTAACTTTTTATCGGTGCGCCCGTTTGCGCCGTTTCTTTTTGCGTTGGATCACTCGTTCCATGTACCTTCTGTTTATATCATGTGTAAATGAAAATTCACAAGTTTATTGATCTGTTTAAATTCAAATTCAATTCGATTTTGCACCTGCTATGACCTGTGTTGTAGTATTCCGTTTCACGTGGTTCTTTTTGCATATTGGATCATATGAGACATCTTATCGGCAATATCTACATACCATTCATGTTGCTATGATCCCTACCTTGATTTCATAATGCCTTGATCATACTCTTGTATCGACAACTCTTTATCCGTTGACTCTCTCGAGTTCACGTTCCACCGATCACCTTCGAGCACATCCACACCTTTGCACTTTAAGGTTTTTGTTTTGTTGCTAAAACCTTTGTGTTGGTGTTATTGATCTTTTCTTTGTCTCGTTGTGATGTGATTTCTTATTTGAGTTCCTTCGTTGCGATAGATTCTCGGAGTGTGACGAATAGAGTTGACTGGAACGTGAGAGCGAAGATCTTCATCGAATGTATAAGGCAAGTGATGCTTTGACCATACTCATACCTATATTTTCTATATGCATTATGTTAGGAAATATTACTCTATTGCATGATAGGTACTTTATTTTACTGTTGCTGCAAAACCAGTTAGGATAGCCACATGTCTTGACTTGTCTACCGTAGATCAACCTAGCCGTGTTGTCGCTTTATTGCTATGCTTTGTAGACGTGGTTTGGGTTGTGTAACTTCATGGAGTTCTTGTGAGCTATTTAATAATTTGTGTAGCAACTGTTTAATAAATAGAAATCACTTTTGGACGGGCAGGGAGTGCTTCCTGGGGGCTTGTGCCTTATCTAAGGCGAGACCAGGTTGTACCCGAAATGGTTGGTTTGGTGGTTGATAGTGCGTCATGGCGAGTACCCTCTGACGTAGTGGGCGCCGTCCAGGCTCAAAAAGATCAGACATACTTGGTGACTAGAAGCTTACATGTACAGTCGCTGGCCATATGGGCTCTGGCTTAGTTGAGTATGATGTAGGAAGCCTCTCCCGTGCAATGCTAGCAGATGTAGATGTGATAGGTGGTACCGGCTTGCCGTTGGGTGTAGGTGACCTCTTCTGAAAGACTTCGTCTCAATCTTCGGGTTGAGTCCAGCGGGGAAAGTGTACTAACCTCTGCAGAGTAAAAACTAATCATGATTAGCCGTGTTCCCGGTTATGGACATCCTTGAGCTACTAGACATTACTGTTACTGGAGGATCTTGACATATGAATCACCTTAATAAATTGAGTGGGCAAGATTAAATAAGGGTGTGGTGTTGGAACTGGTGTGCCCAGTTCGTTCTTTAGTAGTAAGTTCAACTTAAAATTTTGACTAGATTAGTTCAGGAGAAAATTGGCTTTCTGCAAAACTAAACCATAAGCCTTTCCTTTGGCTTACCTTGCATGTAGTTGTAGGTCCTTATATATAAAATTTTTCATGTCACTTGCCGTAAAAATCAGATGTACTGACCCGTTGTCGGGCTGTAACCTTCGGTGTTGCAGGTTTTTCAGACGATCAGTAAGGTGCGTTAGGGGTTACGAGTCTACACTCAGCATGTTCGTATGTGGCTGTTGATGGACTCCACGTTACTTGCTTTTGCGTCCGCTATATTTATATTGAATAAGCTAGCCTTGAGCTATGCAACTTGTTGTTTATTTTACTCTGGATCATACGTTGTAATAATGATGCACTTGTACTTTGATATACATCTATAATATTGTGTGTGCCAGCGATTTCGATCCAGAGACGGGCACTTGAGCACAGAGACTTCAATTCTGTGTGAATTGGGTCGCTACAATAAGCCTCCTCAAACGAGGTCTAGGACTTGATGACCGAGCAAGTTGGATGCACCCCACTAGTTCCATTGGAGAGTTTTCTTAGCTCATATGTGCATCCGTTGCATGGCAATCCCTACTCCTCACATCATATCTATCATTTGGCCTTCTCGCCTATGATTGTCCTCATTGATGTGATCCTTTCTCACCTTTTTGTCTTCCTCCTCCACCATATTTCTCTCTTTTCCATCCTAAGTGTCAAATCTCGTGCTTACGCTCATCCATTGCATGAGTGATCAAAATATTGAAAAGGAGTGGATCAAATTGACTTGTACCTGGATAGTGGCCTGGGGACGAGTCAAGATAAGATTCCAAAGAAGACCAATTGTGAAACTTTAGTAGATTGAATTCTCAACAAAAATAATTTTTTTCTCTCGTATTCCCATATCCCCCTTCTTGCACGCAAACACCATTTGGAGACATTCGAGTCACGGACAACGTGAGCTCTTGCACCTAATGTTCTTTTGTTGCTTGTTTCAATGCCAATATAGACTCTTGCCTGTTATGACTTGAATTGAATTACATACCTTGATATATTTATTTTCAAAGTTCTTATATGGTTGCTAGCATGTCACCATAGAAATTATGCTTGTTATAATTTACATACTCGAGGACGAGAAGGAATTAAGCTTGGGGATGTTGATACGTCCCAGACGTATCTATAATTTTTTCTTGCTCCATGCATGTTTTGTGTGATATTGCTATGATCTAGATACACTTTCATACACTTTTGATCATATTTGGACTAACTTATTAACTCAGTGCACCACAGTGTCAGTTCCTGTTTTCTTGCTGTTTTTCTATTTCAGGTTTCCCCCATATTAAAAGTGCTCCAGAAATTCAGGAAAAATAGATAAAAAAAATCAGCGTGAAGGAACCTTCCGGAATCACCTGGGTGGGGCCAGAGGGCCACCACCAGAGGCCCAGGCGCCCTGGTGGTATGCCCTAGGGGCTGGCCGCGCCAGGGGGGCGCCAGGACCCCTGGTGGCCCCCTGGCTATTCCCCTACCCTATATATTTCCCGTGACGCGAAACCTCTGAAGATAGAACCCTTTTTTGCGATCTCTCCTCTGTTCCTCCGCCGCCGCGCTTCCGAGATCGGGAGCACCAGAAGACCTCTTCTCGGCACCCCGCCTGAGGGAGGGCCGACCTCCGGGAGTGTCCTCTCC
Organism: Bromus sterilis; assembly: GCA_950022295.1. Classification (NCBI taxonomy): domain Eukaryota; kingdom Viridiplantae; phylum Streptophyta; class Magnoliopsida; order Poales; family Poaceae; genus Bromus; species Bromus sterilis. The sequence goes on from OX465599.1 coordinate 114,967,036, forward strand.
ACCATGGATGCTCCCCGGATGTGTCGTGAGTAGTTTCCCTTGGACCATGGGTCTGTGATCAGTAGCTATGTGATTTTCTCCTCCCTTGTTTGTTCTTCGTGGTTTAGACCTCGTGAGCTTGCCTACATGATCGAGGCACATATGTAATTTTCTGCTGTAGCTATGCTGAGTTTGCTGGGATCTGATGGATTATGAGACTATGTTCAGTTTGTGATTGAGTAATATATTTGGTTCTTATCTCTTATATTTTTGTTCCTAAGTAATTCTTGCATGTTCTCCATTGCTGTTTATTGCTTTGGCCAAGTAGTAGGTAGTGACTCCAAGAGGGAACATTATGCTCGATTATGAGTTCATGCACCCCGATGACACGCTTGAGTGACAGAAACATGAGTCTAGGGGATGTGCTGTTGCCACTAGGGGGAAACAACGGTGCTTGTAATCGCGGTTGCAAGGATTGTTTACTTTACGCAAAGTGCTTTTTAATGCAGTTGTTTGATGCTTTGGGTTTACACTTTGGGTGGGGCTCGCAACTTAATACCAACGAGATGTTTTGGATAGATATCTGGATGATTAGTAGTTGATGCAGTTGGATTTTGGTCTAGTTATTTTGGCATACCGCCCATGCTTTTGAGCCTCGTCCTTTATTTGTAGAATAGTTAGCATTGCGGTGTGTTTTTAATCCTGTCAATTGCCCAGCCGTAATTTGTTTACCTCACATAGCAGTTTTATCGTATTTTGGGAGAGAGACATCACTAGTGAACATCACGGGACCCCAGTCCATATTCTCATCACTGTTTACACGCTCTTTTATTTTCCTTCTTTTACTTTCTAGCTGCTATCATTATCATTATTATCTGTTGCGTTGTTCCTTTGTGAACAGCAAGGCCGGAGAGATTGAAAACCTCTCTATATTCGTTGGGAAGCAAAGTTATTTGTGTTGTGTGCGGGTCCACGTCAGTTGCGCTGTTGACACCTACTTATCATTGCCGAACTCCTACGGGAGACAAACCCTATCCTCTACGTAGGGGAAATTTGCCACTACACTACATCTAACCTTCCACTTGGGGTAAACAACGAGGATAGAGTATCATGAGGGAATCTCTTTTCCTTTTAGGGTTTCCCTCTTAGCCACCGTGTTCCGGCTGCCCCTGGTTTTGTTCTTGAGGAGCTAGAACTCCTAATAAAGCTCACCTGTGCTCGCATGAATTTCCCCTATTTCTGTGTATTGTTAAGGATTCCCCATCTTCAGTTGGTACAGGGTCTTACAAGTGGTAATCAGAGCCTATAATTACTCGGCGGCGTTCGAATCCAGGAGAAGGAAAGGTTGGTCTTGCCCTGTAAAATTCCTATTCTTCTTCCAGTTTGGGTTGGCGACGGTGACAACTAGTGCCATTGGCGGCGATAGACTGCTCATGTGTTAGAAGTGGACATGTAGTGGTTGCTATGGAATCCTTCTCCAGTGTAAAATCCCACCACCCTCCCTTATTGAACATCAAGGCGGCGTGGCGGTGGCGACGGTGTGGGCGGCAGTGGTTCACCGGAATCAAGCTCGGGTTACAACTCTTCTGTGGTAAAATTCACTGTTTGCGGTTCGGTGTTCGTCAGTTCAACAAAAGGGTAAAACTCCTTACTTTCGTCGTCCCTGCTTGAATGGTTGAGCTGGCCGAATCTTTACTCACAGAAGACTTGGAGATGGAGTCTTTGTAGTTGGATGTTAAAAACCTGCAGCAGAACAGGGAACATGACCGTAGAGAACTGTTGAGTTCCAAGCTTCTGTCACAAACAACTTCACTGAAGTGCTGAAATCCTTAGTTGATATGCAATCTTCCATGACCAAGCTCTTGATTGTTTTTACCAAGGAAATAGCCCCTGCTACCCCTAATGGTGGAAATGTTAGTGTGCAACAAATCACACCACTGGCCCCAGCCAAACCAACGGCAGCTGAATTTCTCACACCAAGTACAGTTGGATCTGCTGTTCTCCATGATTCAATGATGGGTCGAGAATTAAACTTGGATGGCTCTAACAAGGTACCTTATAGGCACCCGAACTCTGTTTTTCATACACCTGAGCACATGCCTCCTGATCTCAGAAACAAATGTACTAGTCAGATTCCCCAGTTTCAAGATCTCACTATTGATCAGGACTGGGCAACTCTCGAAGGAGGACAGAGAAGAGGCTCTAAGGATTTGCAGCAACATGACATGAGAAGACCCCCCCTACTATGAAGCCAGTTAAAATGAACATGCCTGAATTTGAGGGTGAAAATACTGATGCATGGATTCAGACCATGGACCTCTATTTTGAAGGTGCCAGAACTCCCTTGGAAACTAAGACTGAAATTGCAGTTACTTACCTAAAGGGACCTGCAATTGAATGGTGGAGAGTCACTGGGTTTGTAGCTGCCACAATGCCATGGTACATGTTTTGTAGATACCCGGGTGATAGATTCTCAGAAGCTTCAGTTTGTGACGATGTCAGAACTTTCGATGCTCTCCTACAAACTGGTATAGTTAAGGAATATGTCCTACAATTTGAACACAATATGAATCTGTTGAGGAGACACAATCCAGCATTACCTGGCAGTTATTACAAGAATTTTTATATCAGGATTAAATGATAGCATCCAACATTATGTGCAGTGTCTTCAGCCCCCCACACTGCAAAGAGCTATTTGGCTGGCTAGGAGAATGGAACAAGCACAACCACCCAAGAAGGCCTTTGTTCCCACCCCTCCCAACCCTGTGCAAAGACAAGTACAGTTTGTTCCAACACAAGCCTGCTAATATCTCACCTTCCTTAATCATTGAACAAGCTAGACTGTCGGGCATCTGCTATAGATGCAAAGAAAAATGGTTCCCTGGACATAGGAAAGTCTGCAAACTGTCTCAACAGGGCCAGATTCAATCCCTTCAAGAACAATGTCCTGACAATGCAAACATTGTGTACATTACTGAAATGGAAGAAGAAATTCTTGAGCAACAGTTGGATAACCAAGATCCTCAACTACAGATTTCTATGCATGCGCTCATGGGCTTGAGTAAGAAAAAGTATACATTCACTGTCACAGTGCTCATCAATAACGTCCCTGCTAAAGCCTTAATTGATAGTGGTAGTACTACTACTTTCATCTCCCTGGAATTAGCTGACAAGTCTCAAATCCACATGTTATGGGCAAAGAAGTTAAAAGTGCTAGTAGAAAATGGGGGCCACCTGTGGACTGACAAGATGTATCTGAACTGCAACTACACTATTCAAGGTCATCACATGAGATCCCACCTTGGACTCCTTCCTCTACGGGGTTATGATGTGATCTTAGGAGCTGATTGGTTGTGTCAATACAGCCTTGTAATGATGGATTATAAAAAAATGTAGATGGAAATTAAATTGGAAAATGGCACTACAGCTACCTTGCTGGATGAAACTGTGCATTCTGACATTTCAATAAAACTAGGTGGCAGTGCTCGCAAAATGTTAGCAGATTCAGCCGGTGGAGCAGTCCTTCTTCTCCGAGCTTCCTATAGAAGTGCAAAGTCGTGACATCCCTCCTGAAACCAGTGCTGTTCTGGATTAGTACAGTGAGTTATTCTTGGAACCATCCTCCCTACCACCAGCCAGACCATGTGATCACAAAATTCCACTACTTCCTAACGCTAAAATCATCAATCTGAGACCTTATAGATTGCCCCATCATCAGAAGAACGTTATGGAAGGTATAGTTAAAGAAATGCTCCACAAAAGTGTCATCAGAGAGAGCACTAGCCCATACTCCTCTTCTGCACTACTGGTGAAGAAAACGGACTCATCTTGGCGGTTGGTCAATGACTTCAGAAAACTGAACTCGCAAACTGTCAAAAACAAGTACCCAATTCCTGTCATTAAGGATTTGTTGGATGAATTACACGGGGCCATAATATTCTCCAAAATAGATCTTACCAGTGGTTATCACCAGATCAGAATGAGTGAAGAGGATATTCCTAAAACAACTTTAAGTACTCACAATGGCCACTATGAATACCTAGTTCTGCCTGTTGGTCTCACTAATGCACCAGCTACCTTCCAACTTCTCATGAATACAATACTAGCTGCTTTTCTTAGAATATTTGTCCTTGTCTTCTTTGATGACATCCTTATATATAGTAAATCAGTAGAGGAGCATGTCAAGAACTTGCAGCTAGTATTTGAGGCACTGAAAAAGAACAAACTCCTTGCAAAACTCAGGAAATGTGTTTTTGGCCAACCTCACGTGGAATACCTTGGCCATATCATCAGTAAAGAAGGAGTGGCTGATGGCTTCTCGCCCCTCGTTGGTTACCCCAAGTGGAAGGTTTGAGATGTAGCACAGCAGCAAGTTTCCCTCGGTGAAGATACCAAGGTTTGTCTCCAATAGGACTCCAGAGATGATAAGTAGGTGTCAGCGGCGCAACTGACGTGGACCTGCACACAGACACAGATAACTTTGTTCCCAACGTAGTTCAGAGAGGTTGTCAATCTCTCCGGTCTTTTTGTTCACAAAGGGTAAAACACAAGGGATAATGATAGCAATTGAAAGTAAAAGCAGAAAAGTAAAGATAGCGTGGAAACAGTAATAAGGGTATGGACCGGGATACGTGATGTTCACTAGTGATGTCTCTCTCCCAAAAGACGATAAAACTGCTATGCGAGATAAACAAATTACAGAAGGGCAATTGATAGGATTATGAACGCACCGCAATGCTAACTATGCTACAAAAGAAAGGAAGAGGCTCAAAAGCACGGGCAGTACGCCAAAATAAGTAGACCGTAATCCAACTGCATCTACTACTAATCATCCACGTTGAGATATCTATCCAGAAAATCTCGCTGGTATTAAGTTGCGAGCCCCACCCAAAGTGTAAACCCAAAGCAACAGACAACTGCATTAAAAAGAACTTTGCGTAAAGTAAACAATCCTTGCAACCGCGGTTAGAAGCACCATTGTTTTCCCCCTTCTGGCAACAGCACATCCCCTAGACTCATGTTTCTGTCACTCAAGCGTGTCATCGGGGGGCATGAACCCACAATCGAGCATAACGTTCCCTCTTGGAGTCACTACCTACTACTTGGCCAAAGAAATAAACAGCAACGGAGAACATGCAAGAATTACTTAGGAACAAAAATATAATAGATAAAAACCAAATATATTACTCTATCACAATCTGAACATAATCTCATAATCCATCAGATCCCATCAAACTCAGCATAGCAATAGCAGAAAGATTAAAAAAGTGCCTCGATCATGTAGGGAAGATCACGAGGTCTAAACCATGAAGAACAAAGAGGGGAGGATAACATCACATAGCTACTGATCACGGACCCATGGTCCAAGGAAAACTACTCACGAGACATCCGGGGAGCATCCATGGTGGAGAGGAGACTCCCGGAGGTCGGCCCTCCCTCCGGCGGGGTGCCGGGAAGAGGTCTTCTGGTGCTCCCGATCTCGGAAGCGCGGCGGTGGCGGATCAGAGGAGAGATCGCGAAAAAGGGTCCTGTCTTCGGAGTTTCCCCGTGACGGAGAATAAATAGGCGAAGGGGGGCAGCCAGAGGTGGACCAGGGGCCCCAGGCCCCCCCCTGGCGCGGCCAGGGGTGGGGCCGCGCCGGGTGGCCGCCTGGGCCCCCCTGGCTCCCCTCTGGCCCCTCTTGGGTTCTTCGCGAAGCTTCCTGTACGCTGATTTTTCCTATATTTTTCCCGGAATTTTTCTGGCACTTTTTATATGGGGGAAAACTGAAATAGAAAAAAAGCAGAAAACAGGAACTGGCACTGGGGTGCACTGAGTTAATAGGTTAGTCCAAATATGATCAAAAGTGTATGAAAGTGTATCTAGATCATAGCAATATCACACAAAACATGCATGGAGCAAGCAGAAATTATAGATACGTTTTGGACGTATCAACATCCCCAAGCTTAATTCCTGCTCGTCCTCGAGTAGGTAAATCATAACAGCATAATTTTTGTGGTGACATGCTAGCAACCATAAAATAACTTTGAAAAGTAAAGCAATCAAGGTTAGAGATTCAATTCAAGTCATAACATGCAAGAGTCTATATTAGCATTGAAACAAGTAACAAAAGAACATTAGGTGCAAGAGCTCTCGCTGTCCGTGACTCGAATGTCTCCAAATGGTGTTTGCGTGCAAGAAGGGGGATAGGGAATACGAGAAAAAGTATTTTTGTGTTGAGAACTCAATCTACTAAAGTTTCACACTTGGTCCTCTTTGAAAAAAAGGATGAGAAAGGCTCAAATCAATGAGGACAATCATAGGCAAGAGATGCCAAATGATAGATATGATGTGAGGAGTAGGGATTACCATGCAACAGATGCACATACGAGCTAGGAAGCTCTCCAAAGGAACTAGTGGGGGTGCATCTAACTTGCTCACTCAAGAAGACCTAGAGCTCATTTGAGGAGGCTCATCATTGGAATATACAAGCCAAGTTTTATAGTGTGAAGGTCCCCACATAGCTATATGCATGATGATCATCTCTATGGAGTACAAGGATATAAAGGGAGTACTAGTGTGGATCTCTCAAAAGGATAGTAGTGTTGCCCCTTTCTCTCTTTTTATTTCTTTTTCTCTTTTTTCTATTTTTTGTATTTTTTTGTGGCCTCAATGGCTCTTTCTATTTAACTCTCATTTGTCCTCTTCGGGATCTTTTATTGTGTCCACTTTGGGATCTTTTCCTCACTTAAGGGCAACACTCTATTTTACAAGAAGGTAAAGGAAATCTTTCACACTTTACAAGGTACTCAAAATCATAAAGAAGATGCAACTATCATGATGTATGCAATGTATGTCGCTGCCAGTGTAGCAGGAACATGTATGAGATGAAGATCAAGTCATGAAGAGGTGGATGTTGCATGGCAATATATCTCGGAAAGGCTATGGAAATGCCTTGATAGGTAGGTATGGTGGCTGTTTTGAGGAAAGATATAAGGAGGTTTATGATGACAGAGCGTATCATGCCAAGGGTTTGGATGTACCGGCGAAGGTGGACACCAACTCTCGGAGTGAGAAGAAGGCAATGCACGGCACGGGAGAGGCTAGCAAAATATGGGAAGGTGGAAGTGTCAACTTTCAATACTTACATTAGTCCGAAGAACTCATGCACTTATTATCGGTAACTCTCAATCTAATAAGGAGGTTCACAAAGAGACAAGTACCCCGAGGAGGAGTGTATGGGGGTTTGGTTATCCTTGCGCATCCTCGACTCATGGTACGTGAGTGTTCTCTAATATTCGATCCCTCCAAAGATTAGTGATCCATCTAGTAGGTAGAGTTCTCAACTAGTTTTGTAGGTTTTGAAAATACACACGGATTGCCCAAAATACGACACCTATCACTAATAGGCTAGAGCTCTTGACACCAAAATTTCAGACATTACTCACATCAATACCTCAAAACTATTGCAAGTTACTACTAGAAGAAAATAGCAACCTCAATTACCTACTCTCAAGACAAGACACAACTCAGTGCAACAACCAACTCTCTTTAATAGGATAAACATGAAAACTAAAAAGAGTTCCAGCAACAAACTAAACAAAAGCCAAGGCTCTTGCTAAAGACAAACTAAGACTAAAACTAAACATGGCAGTAGCTACGAAAAGATAAAGAACGCACAATAGCAAAAAGATAAGCAGGAAAAATCCTATGATGTGTTCTAAATTTTGAAAGTGGAGCGTGTTTCTCTCCCACACAAAGTAAGATGGGATCTAACTTGTTATGAACAGAAAGCAAAGCTAAAGAAAACTAAAACTAAAACCTAAGAGCGAGACGCTCCAAGCATAGCACATAACGCATGAAGTGATAAAAATATAGTGAGACGAAGGACGAACTGATGATTGTTGATGGAGAAGGGGATGCACGGGGGCATCCCCAAGCTTAGACGCTTGAGTCTCCTTGAATATTTGTTGGGGATGCATGGGGGCATCCCTAAGCTTGAGCGCTTGACACTCCTGGATCTTCTTTCATCATCTTCCATCGCACACTTGAAAACTCCCTTCATACATAACTCATCATAAGCTGATTAGAGAGGTTAGTACCCTTAATAAAATAATTTTTCCCCACTGGACATAAAGATATTCTTGAATAGCTACTATTTCTCAAGAGTGCCAAAAAGAATTTGCAAAGAAAAAGCAAGCTTAAGGTTTGCAAAAGTTAGGAGAGACAAAACGTGGCAGAATCTGTGAAAAACTGAACAGCAGGTAGTAAAGAATTTTTTAGGGGAACTTCTGCAACTCAAATAAAAATACTCAGAACATACGGAAGTTTAATAATTGTATAGAGCATACTGTGTAAATATTTCAGCTCAAAAAGATGAACTGGGATTTTTCTGGAATTTTTCTGGTCACGAGGACAGAATCTGTTTTCTGGACAGCATGTCACAACTTTTACTTCCCTTGCCGTAAGAGGGTATAACTTGGCACAAAGCTGAAAAATAAAGATACAATGATGTTGCTACAGTATTTACAATCATGAAGACACAACAAAATCAAAAATAAAAACCTAAATTCGTTCCGGGCTGCCTGCCGAAAGCGCTTCTTTAAAGCCATTAGCTAGGCTTAAAGATTGTAAGAGGTGCTCTCATAAGAATAAGAATTTGAAGCAAAAGAGAGCATCAAGAAACAAATATGAAACACATTTAAGCCTAACCCACTTCCTATGCATAGGCATCTTGTAAGAAAATAAGTCAAAGAAGCACAAAGTGACATGCATAGAAAGGTGGAACAGGAACATCTTCAAAACTTTCAACATAAAGAGAGGAGTTTTAGTAATATGGAATTTTCTACAACCAAACTTCCCTCTCTCAAAATAATTTTCAGTAGTATCATGAACAACATCAAGAATATAAATATCACATAAATCATGTTGTTCATGAACTGCAAGCACACGTGTATAGTTTTCAACATGGTCTTTAGGATTATAAGATAAATGCAACCCATCACATTGAGCCTTGATAAGAGCAAAGTTCTCCGGAGTTGGAGATTTCAAAAGGATAATAGGAAAATCAAGTGTGGGTGCAATAGCAACAATTTCATGCTTAACATAAGGAACTATAGAGAGTTCATTTTTGTCAGCATCATCCATAGTGGCATCTTGGCCATCAACAAAGCAAGTATCAAAATTTTCAGAAAGGGATATTTCAAGTGAGTCCACGGAATCATGGGATTCCTCCTCAATGCAATAATTGGCCTCTTCTTGGGCAGCAAACATTTTATTTTTAAAATCCTCAATATAAGAATTGGAAGTATAATTCTCGAAGCAATAAGCAAGAACTGCAAAGTTTTCAGACTCGAAAATAGTATCGTGATATTTTTCAATCAAAGAAGCAATCTCATAGGCACATTTAAAAGAAACAAACTCTTCAATCTTTTCAACATCAAAGTAATCATAAACACCTTTAGCATAAGAAGATAAGATCTCATTTTCATTAAACTCACATTGGAAAGGGAGGTGTTTATGATCTATATTATAACAGCAAGTAAAATCATAAATGTGGCACAAAAGTTTAGCATGGCAATAAGAAACATGTATTTGATCCCATAAGTGTTTCCCTTTCTGAGATAGGTGGTGCCTCGTATAATGAGCATGCTCATACAATGATTTTCCCTCAACCAAGTCGGTTGAGTTTTTAGCGCGAGAACAAATTGATCGAAGATGATCCAAGTGAAACATGTCCATCCTACCATATTTGGGTGGTTCATCACCCATGATGAGGATAGCATAAATAGGCAAAGCAAGACAAAGGCAAAATGTAGAAACTATTTTTGTGGTTTTTCATAAAGGACACTAAGATAAAACTGAAAGGTAAACTAACAAGACTAAAAAACAAAGGTAAAGGGTAGTGTGCAACTCCCCTATCTTAGCACTCGGAGTCCCCGACAACGGCGCCAGAAATTCGCTTGATGGCTTCTCGCCCCTCGTTGGTTACCCCAAGTGGAAGGTTTGAGATGTAGCGCACCAGCAAGTTTCCCTCGGTGAAGATACCAAGGTTTGTCTCCAGTAGGACTCCAGAGATGATAAGTAGGTGTCAGCGTCGCAACTGACGTGGACCTGCACACAGAAACAGATAACTTTGTTCCCAACGAAGTTCAGAGAGGTTTTCAATCTCTCCGGTCTTGTTGTTCACAAAGGGTAAAACACAAGGGATAATGATAGCAATTGAAAGTAAAAGCAGAAAAGTAAAGATAGCGTGGAAATAGTAATAAGGGTATGGACCGGGATACGTGATGTTCACTAGTGATGTCTCTCTCCCAAAAGACGATAAAACTGCTATGCGAGGTAAACAAATTACAGAAGGGCAATTGACAGGATTATGAACGCACCGCAATGCTAACTATGCTACAAAAGAAAGGAAGAGGCTCAAAAGCACGGGCAGTACGCCAAAATAAGTAGACTGTAATCCAACTGCATCTACTACTAATCATCCACCTTGAGATATCTATCCAGAACATCTCGCTGGTATTAAGTTGCGAGCCCCACCCAAAGTGTAAACCCAAAGCAACAGACAACTGCATTAAAAAGAACTTTGCGTAAAGTAAACAATCCTTGCAACCGCGGTTACAAGCACCGTTGTTTTCCCCCTTGCGGAAACAGCACATCCCCTAGACTCATATTTCTGTCACTCAAGCGTGTCATCGGGGGGCATGAACCCACAATCGAGCATAACGTTCCCTCTTGGAGTCACTACCTACTACTTGGCCAAAGCAATAAACAGCAACGGAGAACATGCAAGAATTACTTAGGAACAAAAATACAAGAGATAAAAACCAAATATATTACTCTATCACAATCTGAACATAATCTCATAATCCATCAGATCCCATCAAACTCAGCATAGCAATAGCAAAAAGATTACAAAAGTGCTTCAATCATGTAGGGAAGCTCACGAGGTCTAAACCATGAAGAACAAAGAGGGGAGGATAACATCACATAGCTACTGATCATGGACCGATGGTCCAAGGAAAACTACTCACGAGACATCCGGGGAGCATCCATGGTGGAGAGGAGGCTCCCGCAGGTCAATCCTCCCTCCGGCAGGGTGCCGGGAAGAGGTCTTCTGGTGCTCCCGATCTTCGGAAGCGCGGCGGCGGCGGAACAGAGGCGAGTTCGCGAAAAAGGGTCCTGTCTTCGGAGTTTCCCCGTGACGGAGAATAAATAGGCGAAGGGGGCAGCCAGAGGTGGACTAGGGGCCCCAGGCACCCCCCTGGCGCGGCCAGGGGTGGGGCCGCGCCGGGTGGCCGCCTGGGCCCCCTGGCTCCCCTCTGGCCCCTCTCGGGCTCTTCGCGAAGCTTCCTGTATGCTGATTTTTCCTATATTTTTCCCGGAATTTTTCTGGCACTTTTTATATGGGGGAAAACTGAAATAGAAAAACAGCAGAAAACAGGAACTGGCACTGGGGTGCACTGAGTTAATAGGTTAGTCCAAATATGATCAAAAGTGTATGAAAGTGTATCTAGATCATAGCAATATCACACAAAACATGCATGGAGCAAGCAAAAATTATAGATACGTTTTGGACGTATCAGTGGCTACTGACCCTTCGAAAATAGGTACTGTAGCTAATTGGCCTACCCCTACTACTGTCACAGAGCTCAGTAGTTTCTTGGGTCTCACTGGCTACTACAAGAGATTCATATAACAATATGGAGTAATTTGTAAACCATTGTACACTGCTCTCAAAAAGGAGTGTTTTGTTTGGACTTCTGAACAACAAGACGCTTTCTCTAAACTGGAAGAGAAAATGACAACAACACCAGTCCTCACTCTCCCCAATTTCTCTGAACCATTCATCCTCGAGACTGATCCTAGTGGTTATGGAATTGGAGCAGTATTAATGCAGCATGGTAAACACCTTTCCTTCTTCAGTAAAGCTCTAGGTACCAAAGCAATGGACCTGTCTACTTATGACAAAGAAACCCTGGCTATCATTGAAGCTTTAATAAAATGGAAACACTATATTGCTGCATCTTCGCTGATAATCAGAACTGATCAAGAGAGTTTAAAGTAAATCCAGGAACAAAAACTCACTCAGGGCATACAACATAAACTCCTTGTCAAGTTGTTGGGTTACAATTATATAGTGGAATACAAGCAGGGCAAGAACAACAGAGGGGCAGATGCATTATCACTGGTGCTACTGTTTATACGCTTGGGCTACAGAGATAATTGATAGCTACAAGGCTGATCCTAAGTGCAAAGACATTCTCACTCAGATGGCTGTTCCTAACCACAACCTGCCACTATACAAGGTACAAAATGGAATTATCAGGTAAAAGAATAGAGTACTTGTTGGGGCATCCCCTACACTGCAGAAATCCATCCTCAATGCACTGCATAGTAGTGAATTGGGTGGCCATTCTAGACAGAGAGCTACTTATCAGATAATCAAGCTGCTCCTTTATTGGCCCGTCTGAAGGATTATGTCAAAACTTTCATTCAACAGTGCCCAGTTTGTCAAATCAATAAACCTGAACACTGCAAGTACCCTGGCTTGCTCCAACCTCTCCCCGCTCCTGAATTCTCTTGGTCCCACATATCCATGGATTTTATTGAGGGTTTGCCAGTCTCATACAATTCAGACATGATCTTGGTGGTAGTTGACAGATTCACCAAGTACGGGCACTTTATTCCAATGAAACACCCCATCTTTGTTAAATCTGTCTCCTCTGCTTTTATCAATAACATATTCAAACTCCATGTATTGCCAAGTGTGATTGTCACTGATAGAGACAGAATATTTACTAGCTATCTTTGGCAAGATCTGTTCAAAATACTGGGAGTGAAACTACATTTCAGTACTGCTTATCACCCCCAAACAGATGGACAAACAGAAAGAGTGAACCAATATCTGGAGAACTACTTAAGGTGCATGGCTTTCAATCATCCCAAGAAATGGAGTTTATGGATTCCACTAGCTGAATGGTGGTACAACACTTCTTTCCATACTTCTCTCAACACGACATCTTTCCAAGCAGTTTATGGCAGAAAAACCTACAATGATTGCTGAGGCTGCACTCTTTCCTGAAGATTTCTCTGAAAATTCACCTCATTGCCTTTCCCCTAAAGACACTGCCCAGTTGATCAAAGCTAACTTAGCCAAGGCAAGTGAAAGAATGAAGCACTTTGCTAACACAAAAAGAAGTGAAAGAACATTCTCTGAAGGACACATGGTGTATCTCAAGATCCAGCCCTACAGGCACACATCTCTGAGCATACACAAACACCTGAAATTACACTCCAAATACTATGGCCCTTTACGTGTGCTAGCTAAAGTTGGCCAAGCAGCTTAGAAGCTCCGTCTCCCTGTTGGCGCTCAATTACATGACACCTTTCATGTCAGTCAACTCAAAAAGCATTTGGGGCCTTTAGCAGTTCCAAATACCCACCTGCCCTTACTAGATGAAGATGGCTCCGTCCTTCTTGAACCTGACAAGCTGCTGGAGCGCAAGCTGGTTCCACACAAACAAGGTGATGTGGATGTTCCAATTGTCCGTTGGCTCATCCAATGGAAAGGTCTTTCTGCTGATCAAGCTACTTGGGAGGATTCTGGGTTCATCCAGAAAGTGTTTCCCTCCTTCACACCTTGAGGACAAGGTCGTTCTCATCGCGGGGGAATTGTCGGGATCCAACATGCAGACGACCACCTCTCTGACGAGATTCAATCCTAGGAGTCCATTCCTTCGCCAACGGTGTATGAGAACTTACCATTTCGTGTATTGCTGAAGACCGTTGATCTCGGATCGGACGATGCTGGCTGAGCCAGCCGTCGCTGTTCACCATCCGGCAATTTACCTTCTCTGTTTTTTCTATCTTTTACTGCACTGTTAGTGTAATGGCTATAAAGCCACGAGACTGCTGAGAGGAGGGCATCTCTTTTCCTTTTAGGGTTTCCCCCTTAGCCGCCGTGTTCGGGTTGGCCCCTGGTTTTGTTCTTGAGGAGCTAGAACTCCTAATAAAGCTCACCTGTGCTCGCCTGAATTTCCCCTGTTTATGTTATTGCTAAGAATTCCCCATCTTTAGTTGGTCCAGGGTCTTACAGGCAGCCGGCGGCGGCGCAAAAGATTGGATCGGGAGGGCGAGTTGCAATGCCGGAAAAAATTGCTCTATACTAATATTCCTTAACAAAGTCGACCTTTGTCAAAATGTATCCATGCGGACGTGATTTCAACCTTTGTCAAAATGTACCCTTGCCAGAACGTAATGAGTGCCCATCCATTATGTTTTGAGTTATTATGCATCAACTCAAAATGATGAAATAAGAGTAATCGATAACTTTGTCCCGAAAGGTTTCACTGGCGGACCAGAAGAAATATCGTCTACCTTGGCTGAGTCGGGTAGGATAAAGCACGTCATGAAGTAGGTTTTCTTTCTAGATTTTCTAAAGTAGTTGGGAGTGTCTTCAAAAGAAAATGGCTGAAAGGAGAGTTTTCAAAAAGGAGGATTACCTCTGGTCCTTGCATCAAACGATGCAGGCAATTATCTCTATTAAATTATTCAATAGTTTGGTAAACTAAATATAATGATCAACCTAAAACCATTTTCAAGGTGAAAAATTGATACGCCTGCAAGTATAAAAATGTGTTTTGATCGCATCAAGGGACACCATCTAATCTAGTGATATCAAGAACCTGTCTGTCTGGTAAGCTGAGAGTACCAACTAGTTTAGGCGTCCCACAACGTGCACCAAATGTGCACACTCTATGAATCTCCACCGCCATCTTTCGATGTCCCATCTTCAGGAGGGATCACTGCATAGACCTTGACAGGCTCATCTATCGTTGACGTCACCACGACGCGAAACAACGCCACCAACCTGCACACATCTATCAAACTGCGTCCAACGTCGAGACTCCACTACTCCACATCTCCGAGATCCGTTGTCTTCTATGTGGTAGATGCAACCCCGCTCCACCTGTTGTCTCCGTCACTGAACCTCTCCTCTCCATTATTATCCGATCTGAAAGATCCAGATCTAGGGTTTCCCCGGGAACAAATGTCCCTTGGAGGAAGAGGTCATGCCATCTGCACCTGTCAACAAGCCTAGACGGTTCTCATCATCACAAAGCTCTCACGGTGACGCCTTCAGGAAGGACACGACACCTGGAGCGCCGTCACTACCCATCACAGTTATGGGTTTCACTCGAGAAGTAGTGAGGTAGGGTGGTCCCGAACGATGTCTCCAAGAAGAATATCAGCACCCGCGGGCGTCATAGTCATCGTGATCGAACAGGAATGTCCAAATAATTATCCCGATCTGGATTCACATCTCCTGCTTCACCAATAAACCGATGACGACCAGCTAGCTAGAACGGCCAAATCCAGTGAGATTGGAGTGCTCCTACAAAGGTAGTAGGTAGCAGACAAAACAACATCGTCAACTTTAGGGGCATCGTTGCCACGACCCGAACTCGTCGATGGTCTAATGGCCTCCCAAGCCAATCTCCGCCAGGATATCAAATGTTTAGCATCCACTAAGATTCAAAGCGTATCCTAACTTAATTGAGGACTAGGCAGTGGTCTAGTGGTTGGGTCACAGTGGCGCATTCCAGACCGCGGTTTGAATCCCATCGGAAGAAAATTTGTGGTTTCTCACCAAAGTTGATTCTATCTTAATTTCTAGGCCATGGGTTCTTCCCCATCGAACCTCACCATTTTTACCCCACCTTAATTCTACTCGCTAGTACACTATATGTCAAGTTTTTTAAGGCTTGCATTTCTCTCTCTTTTTCTAAATTTTCAATGAGACCAACATAATCATGTAAGAGAGACCTTTCCTCACATTACCGTTGGCATTTATCATGGAGTGCCATTAATCTTTGACCAAGTTAAAGTTGCTTCAATAGCTAGGCCAAGCCAATTCTTGATGTCAGACATAATCCGCCGTGTGTATATGCACTTTAAAAATAAGATCAACCATAGTCTTCGATTCTTCGAAAACAAGCTTTCGCCCCCCTTTAGATAGATAAAGAACGTAACAAAGTACACGGCCGAACAATAGATGATGGTGAGATAGACCTTTTAAAAAGTTGATCCTAAGATACTCGGCGCACGTAGGCACCTACGCAACCAACAAGGAGAAACACGAGAACTAAACACACACACGTAACACCCTAGCACACCTAAGAGCCAAGACAATGCCCTCAAGAGGGAACACGGCACAAAGCATCATCGCTGCCGAGTCTAGCCGGACAAAGGTCTTCACCTGTAGCTTTGACTTAGAGAGCAGATCCATGACGACGTCTTCAAGAATACTGTGGCACCCACGTGTGTCGCTGTCGTCAACGCCAAGGCACAGAGCTTTCACTCAGCAACTGCCCGTGCCACGGATGCCGCCAGAGGGATACGCGGAGGCTAGCCCCAGATCCGGACCAGGACACGAGGGGACATGTCTGGGCTACCCACCGCTCCACCACCCGTTGCCCGCCCAACCCGGGGGAGATCCACCATCACCACAATGGTTCCTGCCGGAAAGCAACCATGTGGACCACCTCCCGGGGCCGCTGCCCCAACATCCATGCCGCGAGATAGCTGACACGTCCCAAACATATTTATAATTTCTGCTTGTTCCATGCTCTTTAAGGTGACATTATTATGTGTTTTTCTACACTTTCATACCTTTTTATACATATTTAGACTAACCTACTAACTCAGTGCACCCAGTGCTAGTTTATGTCTGCTGATGTCTGTAAGTTGCAGGTTTTTACCCATATTTACATAGCTCCAAAAATTCCAAGAATGATTAGTCATTTGGACCTGGTTACAATCCTTGACAGTCCCTGCGCTTCCATCGAATGAACTTCCATCGCTTTTGGAAACCGTTAACGATACGTCTTGACCCCTTTGTCTAGCGGTACTTTGTTTGTCCGAGGTTTGATCGTCGGTATCCAACATACGAGTTCACATCTCGTTCACCACAAACAAGTTTACTCGTCCATGCCTATTACATCTCTTATGACCTAGTCACTTGCTTGCAAGCTATTGATGCAATATCACCGAGTGGGCCCAGAGTACCTGTCCGTCACTTGGGCTGACAAATACCGCTACAATCTATTAACATACTCATCAACTATCTATTTCAGAATACCCAACGTACATCGTTATGGCCAGCATATTTCAGTCAGGCGGTGTATGAAAATCAAAGTCTCCTGATAGATAGCAATTACGTATGATCATTACGGTCTAAGTACTAAGCCATATGTTACAAAGTCATCGCAATGCTAAACTATGTGACTCGATCACATTACAATGCTTTAGGTTGGTGTATGTCCATCACATCATTCTCCCAATGATATGACCTCATTGTCAATAGACTTAAGTGTCGCCATGATCAGGAAACCTTGATCAATCAATTTCCCAATGAGCTAGTATACCCGACTTAAACTAGGGACTTGAGTTTTATACCACACGTGTATTAGTGTTTCCAAGGAATACATATTTAGCATAGTATAAAACGTATTATGAACAAAACGGATATGTGTCCTCAAAACGCTTTAGCCTTTATAAGTTCAGTTGCTAGGCTTATCCTTTGCTCAAAAGGATTGGGCCACTTGTTACTCCTCAGTACATTTTACATTGTTTGTTTCTATCTTCTCGTTGCTTATACCGAAACCCCCCTAAAAACTTATCTTTCAGTGTTTACAGCTATTCCTTTACCAAAGTCACTTATCAATACCTTCTGCTCCTCATTGGGTTCGACCCTCTTACTTATCGAAAACGCTACAATAGATCCCCTACAGTTGAGGTTCATCAAGTACTGTTTTCTGGTGCCATTGCCGGGAGCGTAGCGCTATTAGTAAGTGAAGATGGTAAGGAAACTTTTATATTTCTGTTTTTATTTTGCTGTTGCTACTTTTTGTCCTTATGGACACCTCTAATCTTGGTTCGTTGCTTTTTGGGAAACGCCCCACTACTGTGGTGGTCACTCCCACCCCTATTGGAATTGTGCCTTATAAAATACCAATAGTTATTATCGATTATGTCTTGGCTAATTGTTATGCAGGAGACATACATCGAGGTGAACACTTGCTATATTTAGCACAACTATGTTCATTATTTAGGCTTGCAGGTGTGTCAATGGAGTTTTTCATGAGGAAATTATTCTCCGTATCACTGATAGATAAAGCTTTAGATTGGTATAAGCTTCTTGATAACTCGCATTTACTTAATTGGCAAGAGATTATGTCTCTCTTTTATACAAAGTTTTATCCTCTTCATGAAATTCATCGAGACAGGAATTACATCTATAACTTTTGGTCTCGCGAAGGAGAAAGCATCGCTCAATCTTGGGGGAGACTGAAGTCCCTAATGCTCAAATGTCCTATTCATGAGCTCCCCAAGGATATTATACTTACAAATTTTATGCCATGCTTTCTCGCGTCAGGATAAGGAGATGTTGGATGCCTCTTCTAGTGGGGTATTTCAAATGAGAAGCATTGAAGAGAGATGGGATCTCATTGAGAGAATTCAGAAGAACACTGAAGACTGGGAAATTGATAAAGGTATTGAACCCGTTATAAATTATGAGCATGATTATATTGAGAGCTATGTGGAAACTGATTACTTTAATACCTTTTGTTCTAAGATTAGTCTTGATTCCCAGCTAATGATTGATTTTTATAAGAACTTTGCCTCTCATATTGACTCTTCTAAGGAGGAGAAGGATCAGTACCATAAACCCTTCAAAGAATTACCTGTTGATATTAATGTTGCTGACCCTTTTTGCCTGCAGTTATATATGAAGAACCCTCTTTCCCTCTAGGATAAGGGAGCACTCTTTTGTGACAGGCATAATAAATAAAAGTGAGAGAAGAACTGACGAACCTGAGGACAAGATCAAGGTTAATCCTCAAGTTGTGGTGGTTAAAAATCTAGTTACTAATGATGTTTTAGATTCCAAAATAAATTTTTGTGTTGTATCCACTAACATTGTTATAGTCAAGAATAAAGGCCCAATTTCATGTACACCAGTTGTATTTTTAAAATAGGAGATCATAATTATTAAGGGCTATGTGATTTGGGATCGAGTGTTAGAGTCGTTCCCTATTCACTCTATCAGGAGATCATGGGTGATATTTCACCCTGTGAACTTGAAGAGGTTTTGATGTTACTATTTATCTAGCAAACAAAGAAACTATCTCTCCCATCAGAGTTGTGAAAGATGTTGAAGTCCTATGTGGAAAGGTAAAGTATCCTACCGACTTTCTAGTACTTGGTTCAGTACAAGATAGTTTTTGCCCCATTATCTTTGGTAGGCCTTTCCTCAGCACTTGTGGAGCTATAATAGATTGCAGGAAAGATAAAGTTTCTGTTGAATTCAATGGTGAGCCATATGAATTTAACTTTTCGAAGTTCTCTAAGAAGACTCATGGTACTGATTTACCTAGTAATGATAAAATTATTGAAGATATTGCTTCCATTGCTATTCCTCCTAATGATCCTCTGCAGTAATATATGGAAGACCACGAGAATGATATGCATATGCAAGAAAGAAATGAGTTAGATGAAATATTCTCGAGGCAAAGTACTATGCTGAAGCACAACCTTCCGGTTGAACCTTTAGGAATCCTTGCACAACCCAAAGAAGACCCGGTGTTTGATCTCAAACCACTTCCCGATACGCTCAAGTACGCTTATTTAGATGAAAAGAAAATATATCCTGTTATTATCAATGCTAACCTTTCAGGATTTGAAGAAGAGCGATTATTGGAGACACTTCGCAGACACCGTGGTGCTATTGGCTATACCTTTGATGACCTTAAGAGGATTAGTCCATCGATTTTCCAACATACTATCAATCTCGAGCCCGATGCTAAACCAGTTGTTGATCATCAACGATGGTTGAACCCAAGTATGAAGGACGTGGTTAGGACTGAAATTCTCAAGCTTATAGCCGCAGGTATCATCTATCCTATAGCTGATAGTAAGTGGGTAAGTCCAGTTCATTTTGTTCCTAAGAAAAGAGGTATGAATGTTGTTCCTAATGATAAAAATTAACTAATACCTCAAAGAGTTGTTATTGGATACAGAATGTGTATTGATTACACAAAGTTGAACAAGGCAACCAGGAAGGACCATTACCCGCTGCCCTTCATTGATCAAATGCTAGAGAGGTTGTCCAAAAACACCCACTTTTGCTATCTCGACGGGTATCATCTATCCTATAGCTGATGGTGGAAGTCTTCATGGACGATTTCTCCGTCTATGGAACTTCCTTTGACCACTGTCTCCACAATCTTAATAAAGTTTTGCAGAGATGCGAGGATACGTCCCAAACGTATCTATTATTTCTGCTTGCTCCATGCATGTTTTGTGTGATATTGCTATGCTTTTGATACACTTTCATATCTTTTTATAACATATTTTGGAACTAACCTATTAATGGTTGCAAGAGTGCACAAGTTCTTGTTTCTCTACTTTATGTGTAGGAATTACTTGGATAAAGGAAAAAACACAAAAAGGATCCTTGTAGGAGTTGGACTCTAACTCTCCCAAAATCTGTCCCCACCAGACAGGTTTTAAAGATCGCCTCGGAAACGCTAGAAGACGGACTCAAACGGAAAAACTTAAAACTACAAAGTTGTAGGGAATTTTTTCCGATGGATCTAGACATAAAATTCGACCCAATCGGAGTTCGGATGCTTCCAGAAACCCCGAAATACAGAAGACGTAATCTGGATGACGGGAATCCGAGAGTCTATATAAAGAGAGGAAACCTAGGTCAAAGGGCACCAAGAAATTTCCTCTCCCTTGGCAGCCGTCTTGAGGGGGAGATCAATCTCCACAGCAGAACCATCTCCAAGGAAGAAGAAGGGGCCAAGGGCCGCTGCCCCCAAGGGCCGTAGCCACCGCAGTGGCCGTGGCCGTGGCCGTCGTCGTCGCCGTGGCCGCCGTCGCCTCCATCTCCTTCATCTTCTCCGGGCTGCACCTCTACATCAACAACTCTCGCTCTCTCACCATGTCCATGTGTGAGTAGTTCCTCCTCGGGGCTAAGGATTGTATCTTGATCTATGTGGTTTCTCTCTCCCATGATGTGATCTTTGTTGTGATCATTGGCTATGTTAATCTAGGGTGATCCCATGATGTTTCCCCTTCTTCTATGTATTGGATTTGATGTACTCACTTGATCCTATCTAGTATAATCCCCGAGACCAAGGTGACAACGGTCTATTGGACATGGGTTAGAAGAATATTTTCATGACTGATTTCCTCTTTTGTGTGTGGATTGAAGATTGAGAGTCTCTTGGTGCTTGTCTTTGACTATCCTTTAGATATGTTGTGGTGATTGTGCTACTCTCTTTGGATGGCCGCGGTGACATTGGGAAATCCATAGATGAGAACTACGAACTCTGAGGTGTGTTTTTGTAGCCCTACACAATTCTCGTCCTCTCTTGACCACGAAGGAATGACCTCCGAGTACGTCTCCATTGCATGTTTTATGGGAAATATCATGTGATTAGAGTATGTTAATGTTGTTGGGAGTTGCCATTAGTGAAAGTATGAAGCCTAGGCCTTGTTTCCACCATTGCAATATCGTTTGTGCTCACTTTTGTCTCTTGCTACCTTGCTGTTTTTATTTATTCAGATTTACATTACCTTGCTTTGACACCCATATCACCCATATTTTACCATCTCTTCGCCGAACTAGTGCACCTATACAATTTGCCATTGTATTAGGTGTGTTGGGGACACAAGAGACTTCTTGTATCTTAATTGCAGGGTTGCTTGAGAGAGACCATCTTCAACCTCTACTTCCCTGAGTTCGATAAACCTTAGGTCATCCACTTGAGGGAAATTGCTGCTGTCCTACAAACCTCTGCGCTTGGAGGCCCAACATAGTCTACAAGAATAGAAGCGTGCGTAGACATCAAGTGCCACTTCATGGTTAACGAAGGGATCGTTCTTGGTCACAAGATTTCCAAGAGGGGAATTGAAGTGGACAAGGCGAAGATTGAAGCTATTGAAAGGATGCCCTATCCAAGGGAGATCAAAGGTATTCGTAGTTTTCTCGGTCATGCTGGTTTCTATAGAAGATTTATTAAAAACTTTTCTAAGACTTCGAGATCCCTCACCAATATTCTCCAGAAGGATGTTCCTTTTATATTCGATGAAGATTGTAAGGAAGCCTTCGAAGTTCTTAAGAAAGCTTTAATAACCGCTCCTATAGTACAACCACCAAATTGGAAATTTACCTTTGAAATTATGAGTGATGCTAGTGATTTTGCTGTTGGAGCTATTTTAGGACAAAGGGTTGATAAAAATTGAATGTTATACATTATGCTAGCAAAACCCTTCATAGTGCTCAACAAAATTATGCTACTACTGAGAAAGAATTCTTCGGAATTGTGTTTTCTTGTGATAAGTTTAGGCAGTATATTGTTGATTCTAAAGTTATTATTCATACTTACCATGCTGCTCTTAAGTACCTTACTAGATCATTGATGACGCGCGTTGCCGCGTCCATCCTTTTTCCGATGTAATGATAGGGATTTATATAAATATCTGGAAGCATGAATACCCAAGTCATATGATACTTCCATAGAATATTCAAACAATATTCAAATAAAAATGGTAGTGGTTACTACAAACAACTCCACAAACTCAGTAGCATTCTCTTGTTTCGGACCAGGCGTAGTACAAAAATAATATTCCAAGAAAAATAGAACTTTCTCATCTTTTCTCATTTGAAAAGCTAAGCCTTTATGTTGTAAGTTCTGAGAACAAATTTTGCCTTGCCAAAAAAGCAACAACTTTGGGTTGCATGTATGAGTAGGGAATTAAAGCGTCAAATCTGCAATTACTGGCGGATGATAGAAAGGTATACAAAAAGTCTAAACTGTCTCGCAGGAAAATGCAAGTAAAAATATTATCTGTTGAAGAACAATACCTAATGATAGATGCAAGTACCAAAAATAAAACTCCATGGAGCATTTCCCAAGGAAAAACTATTATCTTTCAAACTGATGTTTTCAAGACCGTCAAGTCATAACACTATCAATGGGCGATGATCTAATGAGTAAAACGGTTGCTATATGTCAGGACCCAGGGTTTGCATATGTAATTCCAGTCACAACTCAATCATATGGAGAGCCGAGAGTCGTACCCACTTGTCTAAGAAGACAAGGCCAATCACATAACACTTCGGAAAACATCGTACGTGAGGGGCATCCCATCCAGGCCGGATGATCAACTGAGATGGGTCCTCATCGTCCGCTCACCAGTCTAAGTGATTATGAGTGGTGAAATCCCATACTCATAGACAAGTCGCCTCAACCATATTATCGATTGAATTATAACACTTACATAAAAAGACTCCAGCCCGATCACTTAGTCGGGGTCTCGGGCGGGCTCAATCATACAACAAAGTGTGCCACGTGACAGAGTCACGAGCAATCGCATCGCGATGCCCCAAGCTGCGCAGATCTAAGGGCTACTTGGTGTATAAAAGACCGCCGGCAAGAACTCAACTAAGCTATCGAACCCCACACTAAGACATGCACGCTATAATCATACACGCAGCATACATGTCCAGTGTAAACAGAAGGTAATCACAACATGAACTCTACAAACTCATAGTCTTTATAACTTCTGCTAAACAGATCAGACATTGTAGTTGTATTACAAGAAGAGATCACATGGTTGTGATCCAACATTACATCAAACATCAACGGAAGCAAATTATGTCTTAGTAAAGAAAAGGTTAACAAATGGCTTAAGAAGCCTGAAAGAAAATACAACGACCCTCCAGAGGGCACAGGCTGCTGTCTGGAACTATACGACTTGGTCCATGTCGAGCTCGAGGTAGAGGCCACCGTCAGGGTCAGTGGTCTCGTCTCTAAAACATAGAATAAGCAAACGTGAGTACAAAGACGTACTCAGCAAGACTTACAAAGGAACTATACTACTCATCCACATGTATCAAGGCAAAGGGAAATGGGGTTTCGATGCAGAAGTGCCATCTTTGACTTGTCTAGTCCTATACTACGAACACCAGAATGAGGTAAGGAGCGTACACGAGTCCAAGTATCAAGTCTCCAACAAAATACACCACTATGGATACTTCCTCGACTTCCCCACGAGGAAGCACGCCATAGCACTCACACTTATCTTGGCAAGTTTTAAGAGTAACCATTGAAGTTGTCTATGATCAAGTAAAGGTCTCCAAGTAGTCCATAATCGCAGACACGGCTATTCGAATAGTTCATTAACCCTGCAGGGGTGTACTGCTACACACACGCCTCATCAGTTACCGTCTGGGGATGGACCCTTCAAGTGAGTACCGGCGAGGATGCTGCCACGACACTTCACTCACGGCACCATCTCTAGTTCTAGGGAGTTGCCTATTTGAGTTGGGACCACAATCAGAATCCGACCAATTTTGCTGATGCGGACTCAAACGTTGTGTGACCGCCATCAAGCTCAACTCGCTCATGATCACTTGATTCAACGTGCCCACAACCTACGCCAACCACTTACCTGGGTTCCACCTGCTTGAGATCGTTAAAGGGCGAACTACTTGCGACTCCTGGACAGGTCCGGGGTGAGGTACTAGGCCGAGAGGGGTCAGTGAGCCCAATGTGTGGTCGTACTCTTAGTCTTGGATAACAACACAAGAACTCGGGCTTAAGGCAGTGTTCAACGAGACAACCCACTGTGTACTCCTACACGGCCTCTCATCGTTCACCTTGTTTAGGTCAATTCACCAACACGTTACCACCATCATTCACATGATCACTACCATCCCGACTCACACCAAAGTAGCCTCATTGTAACCTCTAAACATGCAATAAGCTATAACAGTTGCAGGGGCCACATGATAACAAACAACTCCTACATCTACTAGGATTGTGGTTTGCTTACTACTGTGACAAAATGATAGGTCATGCAAAGGAATGGGTTTAACTAGTGGTAGAACGTATCATGGTGACATCCTAAACATGCATAAGCGAGAAAGAGAGGGAACTGGGATTTTATCGACATAAGAGGGGGTGCTTGCCTTGCTGACGATCACGAGGTACTAGTCTTCTGTCGTGAGGTTGAACTCGTCTCCGAGATCAACTCTACCGAGAAGATGCAATCACCGAAGCACTGGAAGTAAAGCACATTCAAGATAATACAATGCACAAGCAATATGCAAAACATAGCATGGCAGGGTGCTGATGTGACCTATGTCTACATTTCCACATGTTAGTTGAAGTTGATTTGAAAAGTAAATTCAAATTCAAACTCCAAATGTATTCAAATTGGTCCAAGTTGCATTTGCTAAAGTTGGTTCATTGTAAACCATGTGATTATGTATGTGAAATGCTTCTGAAGTGTAGGTGATCATATTAGCATTGCTTTGGTTGAAGTGGGAAAAGCATTTGAATTCAATTTTAAATAATTCCAATTAAACCAAATAGCAAAAGCTACAGGTCCTATTTTAAGATCAACTCAAACAAAGTTGAAAGTTGGAAATTTGGATAGAGGATTTTGTCCTGATCATTTTTCATATATTACACTTTGAATTTGGACTTATAGATTAAAAGATATTAATATTTGAAGTTTGGGGTATTTTCTGTAATTTACTGATTAAATAAATTAATTTCCTTTTATTGCATCATGATGACATCATGATGACGCAGGGGCTGGCCTGACAGGGAGGGTCCCACTGGTCAGCCTCAGTGGGTTAATTAATCTTCTGTTTTAATTAAACATTGTTTAGATTATGGCCTAGGGCCCACTGTCAGCAAGAGAGGAGAGGGGGTTAGAAGCTGGGTTAGGGGTGCTAATGGCGACGGCTTGACGCCGGTGGCTCTGGCCACGGCGGCGCCTCGCCGGAGTGCACGGGTGTGACGCCCCCAAAATCAGACCGTGTACAGTAATCATACACGCAAGGTACACGATCGAGATCAAGGACTCACGGTGAGATATCACAACACAACTCTACAAATAAAAATAATACAAGCTGTTTGATACAAGCCAGGGGCCACGAGGGCTCGAATATAACAGCTCGAGAGCACAAAGTCAGCGGAAGCAATAGTATCTGAGTACAGACACAAGGATACAAGGTTGCCTTAAGAAGGCTAGCACAAATATCAACAACGATCGAAAAGGCGAGGCCTTCTGCCTGGGAACCTCCAAACTACTCCTGGTCAAAGGGGAACTCTGCGTCGTAGAAGGCATCGGGGATCTTCATGTTGCGGTGGTCGGCATCGGGGATCTCCTGCTTCTGGGCTCCAAGGCTTCGACGTTGACTGCAGCGGCCGATCAGGCAAAACAATAAAAGGGGGAAAATAAAGCAAGTGAGTATCTAGCATTCCCGCGAGTCTTACGTCCGCTACTAAGCATTTATGCATGTATCAAATGGAAAAGGGAGGCTGTATATAGTGGACTGCAAGGTAGAAATCAGAATAAGGGTAAGAAGCTAGGCCTATCGAAGACTAGCATCTTCCGACGAGTCTTGCAGCATGAGGTAAGAATCAGCCAACAGTTTAATATAACAGTAATGAAAGTAACAATGCAGCAGAAGTTGCTGCAGCATTGTATAATAATAAGTTGTAATTATAATTAACAATGCCTCTGAGTTCCCTCCCTCGACATCCCCGCGAGGGAGAAAACCCGGAACCAACAGTTTAATAGTAGTAGTTTGTAGTGGTAGGATCTAGCTTCAGCATAAAGCGTCCTGTTACCGTGGACACGGCTATCGATAGATTAATCTTCCCTGCAGGGGTGCACTAGTGTGACACTACACGCTCGGATCTCCGGGGTGGCGTACACCTGGTTAGGGAGCACCCCACCGAGGCTATCCGACACAACGCAGTCCATCCTACGACTCATCAGAGAGGTCCCCGCCGGTCTACAGCCCTAAGTGCAAGGGGGTCATGGGCCTATCACCCCTCGCTCTCCGGGTCGTTGCGAGGAGGGTGAATTCGAACGCCGCAGCGCGATCCGTCCCTGCCGCAATGCTGAACTGGACGTCTTTCAGAGCTTTCGAACGAGGCCACATTGCGGAGGCGCCCAAACGCGTAATCCCACGTATAGGTAGTGCGTACAAGCCAAAAGGCTACTCAAGTCATCCGCCGAACCCGTTAAGCATTTTATTAATTTTCTGTCGAGACAACCGTTATCGTTGCCCCTTATTGAATGAGTCGCGGACAACGGCAGCAGTCAGGACCACCAGTAACGTTGGTGCCTGCCCTGTCGTCCCACCAACTCGTGCGATTACCAACAAGGTGAACCGTCTCCTTAACTTGTCTCGCGTGTGCTCTTGGTAGAGCTCGACTTTCGTACAATAGGAAATCCTTCGGCCACGAACAGTACCAGGCCCGCCGCACACCGGTGGAATACACCTGACCTGTCGTTCCGCTAAGATACCCTGCGCGGGCACCGTGGGGTCACCCGACTCCTTACCTGTAAGGACACCAGTTGATTCGAGTGCCTACCATCAAGTGGAACCAGGAGGAATCACCCTCGATGGTACACTTGAAGAGGTTCGACAGAGACATCAGCGGAATGAACTAAAGAGGGAATATTCTCATATCACCCCGGTGGTGCCGAGACACCAGCGGAATGAACTAAAGAGGAATACCCTCGTATCATCCCAGTGATGCTACGCTACTGAGCCGACGAGAGTGAAATACGAGTCCGTCCACTAGTAAGTCAAACTAGAAGCGACTCGGCAAAGTCTCGCCGTTGTAAGTTCCCTAGGGCGTCTGCATTGATCCGTACCTGTTGCAGTTATAATATTTTGTAATCCGCGTTCACTCACCAGAGTGATCACGGCCCGCTATTCTAAACCTAGCTAACAATGCGCAGGGTTTACTGCTGAATATTATATATATTTTTATAAGGCAGCATAGGATAAAGGAAGGTACATCAAGGGGCGACAAAAACATGTTATGCAATTGAATAGGATTGTAAAGTAGCAGCAGCAGTAACCATGCCTAGTGCAAGAAAAGTACGGAAAAGATAGGCGATATCTGGGGAAGGAAAATGGCTCTGCTTGCCTGGAAGCTCGGTAGTAGCGGTACGGTCGTCGACGAAGTAGTCGATCACAGGGGCATCGGCAGCGGACGTCGAGACTACCGGACAATAAGAGAGGGGGGAAAACAATAAATACACGACAATAATAGCAATACAAAAATATGACATAGCAGATACAAAGCAACGGGGCTCTAACGCAGTGTTAAGTAATTTAGGCGGAGCGGTAATTTATCCGGGGATGACTCATCAGTACCGGTTGATTACCGGACCGATGATCCGGAGGGGGAAGGTTCCATGTCTGCAGTGTTAGAGACATATGACAGACATGTGGGTAGTGTATCCGTGCTAGTGGATCCATTCTGAACAACTTTCATGTTCAAAACAATTTCATCCGGAAAGTTTTACCGGCTCCGGTCGTCTGACAGACAGATGAACCGGAGGAGAAAAGCACCACGTTCGGTATGTTAGATGGGTGCGGTGGGGGTATGGGTAGCATATCCGTACTCGTTGTATTATTCTGATCAACTTTCATGTATAAAATATATTGATCTGAGCTACGGTTTATTTTATATTATTTTCTGAAGTTTTAAATGATTTTATTTATTTCCGGGAATTATTTTAATTCAAAATAATTGGTTAAAGATTTATATATCCAGACGGAGACAGCCACAGTCAATGACATGTGGGGCCAGTGGGGTCTAGTCAACAGTTGACCAGTCAAGGTTGAATGGTCAACAGGGTCAAGGTGGGGTCGAGACCTCATTGTCTCATTTCTGGATTCTCTGTAATTTGGCTAAGTCTGGGAATTTTTGTTTTAAACATCAATTAGCAGTTTTCGAAAGGCTACGGTTTTTGGTTCTGCTCACCCGACAAATTACTGTCCTATATCAAATCGAAGCATTTTCTATGGTCTACAATCTGGTACAAATTTCATGTTTGTTGGATTTCATTTGCTTAATTAATACTTTGTTTGAACAGTGTCATCTGTTAATAATTCCAGAAACTGTTATAGTTAACAGAACATAGCACTTTGTGATTTTCGTAGAAATTAATTCATGCATCGAATGGAGTTGGTCCAGTGGGGTAAACTGAAGTTGGTTATGTGTATAACAAGCCCATGTCTTTTGATGTTATGATAGGATACTTTAACATGTCCAAAATGTGCTCTAAAGTAGCTATGAAATAATCTGTTTCCTGTCATTTTCCCATTAACCAAAACTTGCACTTTGTGAATTTTATAGGATTAAATCCTTGCACATTCAGAAGTTGGTCCAATGTAACAATTTGAAGCTTGTTACTTATACTCAATGTTTATATCATTTTTAACCACTTTAGAATTCGTTTTGCTCTAATTTTGTTGTTGTCCAAAGGGGCACTTTGTAGTATTGGCTACTGTCTAAAAGGGCATGACATTCTTTAGTGCTTGCAGCGAGAACACACATTAGTTGCAGCGACGTTGAGCATCAGAGGGGCGCCCAGGGCACGACGAGGGGTGGATGTAGTGTGGCCAGGGGCGTGCTGGGCGCGGCCAGAGGACGGCAGTGCGCGACCGAGGGCGAGGCCAGGTGCGACGAGCGTGTGGCCGGTCACGGTGGCCACGGTGGTGCGGCACAACGAGGGCAAAGGGAAGGGGAGAAAGGGAGGCTCACAGCGGGGAGGAACGGCGGCGGTTGAGGCTGCGGAGCAGGGAGAGAGGGGGTGCTCACGGTAGGTTGGGGGCATCGCGGCGGCGCGAGGGAGACCTGCGGAGGCGGCCGTGGCCACGGAGGGCGCCACCGCCGGCGAGCCTTGGCGGCCCGTGCACCGGGGCCACGGAGGCTAGGGTTCGGCCAAAGTCGCGCAAGGAGGCGGCGACCACAGATCGGCGTGGTGGGGGAGGTGAAGCGCCACAAGGGGGGGCAGGGCGGTGCAGCCGGCGTGTGGGGCTGGCCGGCGGCGGCCGGAATAAGCGGCTGCCGCGCCGCCAGGAGGAGGGGAAGGGGAACGGGGGAGGGGGAGGGAGGCTTCGGGCGAGAGGGCGAGAGGAACGGGTGAGGGGGACGGTTCGTGCGAGGCAGGTTGACCGGGGGTTGGGCTAGGCTGTTGTCTAGGCCGCCAGGGTTAGGTGGCTGGCTGGACCGGCCTGGGTTGGCTGGGCACTAGGCCCAGTCGGCCTGGGCTAGTTCCTTT
The DNA here is from genome assembly GCA_950022295.1 of Bromus sterilis. Classification (NCBI taxonomy): domain Eukaryota; kingdom Viridiplantae; phylum Streptophyta; class Magnoliopsida; order Poales; family Poaceae; genus Bromus; species Bromus sterilis. The sequence continues at coordinate 114,997,186 of OX465599.1, forward strand.
TTTTTATTTACTTTTCTGTTTTTTCTATTTATTTAAATTAGCTAGCCTTAGGATTTTACAAAAATGGGTAACTGGCGCCAATAATATTTTTAATCAGTATATGAGTGCCACAAAATGTCTTGGACACAAATAAAAGTAATTTAATATTTGAATTAAATATTAAATGGTTAATAGGGGGGTTTTGGCTACTGTTTCATTTTTTTTGCATTTTACCATAGCTCAATAAATAACCACAACCATACCAACATGGTCCAAAGATTATTAGTGATTTTCTAAAGGTGGTTTCATAATTTTTAGGCAAAGTTTATTTGCCACATGGTTTTTAATATTCAACCAAAAGCATTTGAGCTTTGATTGATCTCAAATCAAAGGGCATTTGATTTGAGCTTGGACTGTATTTGATTCATGATGATCAAGGTCCATGACCTCATTGCTTTCAACAATATCAAGGGGGAATTTGAATGTGAACTGACCCAAGTTGATCAAAGCAAAATTTTGATCAAGGCCATTTTGAGCAACAGAGATTATCAACAGTGATTAGCAACAGTAATCCTGATTACTGTAGGTGATTACTGTAGCGTGACACCTGGGGTGTTACAACGGGGGCGGCGGTGGAGGGCACCAGGACGCGTCTCGAGCCCTCCCGCATCTGGTGATGCACGAGGGGGACCTCGAGGAGGTCCCGGGCCACGGCGGCGACGAACCCGCGTCGGCCGGATCTGCTGTCCACGGCAGGACATCGAGGCACGGTGCGGGGAGGAGAAAGGGGAGGGGGAATCGACGCGCAGGGCTCACCGGAGCTCGAAGAGAGGCACGGAGGGGGCTGGGAAGGACCTGGCGCAGTGGAATTGCTCGCCGGATCTTGCGGTGGCCGGCGGCGGAAGATGGAAGCAGGCGTCGTCCAGGGGCTCCTTTGCTCGAATTGATGCAGCGGCTCGATGAAGTCGAGGGTAGGGGCTCGCATGGACACGAAGGCGGAGCCCCTCGTCGTCGTTGGCCACGGCTTCGCATGACGGTGACTGGCGGGGAGCTCTCGGGGCGGCTCTGAATTGGAAGAACGGGAGGGGGAGACCGGCCAGAGAGAGGGGAAAGACTCGGGGGAGCTTCCAGGCGTCCACGGGGAGGGGTTAGGGGCCAGGGGGCCTCCACGGCGAAGCAGGAGGTGGCCTGGGCGACGGCATGCTCGCCACGGCGGCGAGCTGCCTTCCTGGCCACGGGTAGAAGACGACCCTGCCCCTGGTGGGCTAGGCCGGCTTCTAGCCAGGCTGGGCAGGTAAGGTGGGCTGGGGGGATTCTTCTCTCTCTTTATTTTTCTATTTTCTGTTCTGCTAATTTGTTTTGCCCTTTAAAATAAATACTAGGGAATTTTATAAAAACTCCCATTTATTTTATAAAACCTAGATGACTCTATAGAAGTCAACCCCAAGTTTTGGAAATTTTTGAAATTCAAATTATTTGAATTCTAATTCAAATAGACAATTGATTTAATTTCCAAGCTATTGTTTGGATTTTTGAAAAATCTATGAGCATGGGACTAATCCCAAATCACTTTTAAAATGATCACACTCATTTTTATGATTTTTCAACATATCCAAAAGAATTTTGGAAAAAGATTTATTTCTGGCCTTTTAATTAATTGTTTTTGGCTTTTCTTTTCCCCAATTCTTTTTCTTTTGCAATAAATTTTATGATGCAAAAATGCAAGGTAGGTTAAACACAAACCTAAATTAGGGTTCTGACACTATATGATTAGCGTTATTGTAGTGTAAAAATGCTACCAACACAAGGAGCAGTAAAGGTTGGGCACTGGAATCAAATATAAATATTTGTTTTACTCTTCAACACAAAATAACACGCTGAAAACTGGTCAATATAGGGTATATAGAGGATGTGAAAATGCTATAATTTAATCTATAGTACTCCCTCCATTCCATAATGTAGTGCATCTTTTGATTTTAGAAAGTCAAACAAGTCTATGTTTGACCAAGATTATACAAAGAAATACAAATGCATAAATACCCAAATTACTATAATTAGATTCATCATGAAGTGTACTTTTATATTATATATATTTTATATTTTACATGTTAATACTTTATTGTATAAACTTGGTCAAATGTAGACGTGCTTGACTTTGCTAAAACAAAATATGCACTACATTATGGAATGGAGGGAGTACACATAGTTGAACAAGATGCTACATGATACAAAATTTTTTTGTATCATCTAGCTCAAATTCAAGTTGATAATCAGCAAAGGAAGAAATATGTAGCTCTCTCCCATATAGAAATAATTGAAAACGGGCATGCTAAAAATTCCTTTTGTGGAACTAATGCATACTACATATTGATTGTGTCTTTAATAGAAGCAAGTGGTAGCAACTCATTGTTTTCTAAATAGCAGATTGAGGAGCATTTTTCAATTAGAAGGGACACAGTTCTTCGTATGGTGACAATATAATCTGTATTATCAAGTTGGAGCTTGTCAACTTAAGTTACTTGCATATGTACCATAGTGTTGGCCATTGATGAAGGAGGAGCAAAGGGGTGCACGACCAACAGTGGCAGAAGTAGGATCTGTATAAAAAACATCAAAATAGTGAGTTTAATAGAGTTGGAGGAACAAACAGAACTAAGAAATTGATTAACTATTAATGTAAAGTACACCATCTATTTTCGTTAAATCAAATACATACTGGAAACACATGGAAATCAACATGTAAAGATGGCAAAAAACAAAAGCTATAATTTAAGCGGTATAATAGTCACATGAATGCAACTATTTGTTTCAATCTTTAAAATTATAACAATTAATGTAAATGGTTGTACATGTTATTTTAGGTCCATCTAATCACAGTACATATTTGCATGGGGGAGATCTATCCAAACTTCAATGACAATAGTACGATGGAACATTTTCCATTTGAGAAAACAACTGATCATAGATAACATCAGATAAATGAACATAAATCCACCTACAAAAAGAATTTATTCTGAATCATGATAAATGGTTGTTCTTTGGGCTACACACGCACAATGCGCTAAAAGTAAGAGCATAGAGCAATATCGCGAAGATTATAAAGAGCCACTGTTGTCCTCAATGAATAGGGCAAAAAGCTAATGGCATAAATGCCTTCATTCAGAGAATTTGACTGTAAATTTTGAGAGGTACACCGTAGCAGGTAGCCAGTTACTCCAACGACACACCTAGGACTACTCTGCCTGAGTACCTCTAAAGGATAAAGTTTCGCATGGAAACATCAAGATATATATGCTCCTTCCCCCCAAAATGTTACTGCACAAATCTAAATGGTACCTACAAACAAAAGAAGCACGAGGACACATAGTTGAATTCCAAAGTCTAGAAGCATCACCACGTTTTAAAAAAAACCATAAATGGAAGATCCTCTCAATACGATGCTAACAGACATGGGTATATAGTCCATCTTCCATCACCCCACTGCCATCAGTATGCAAATAATCTGGGTGTCCCTCTCCATTTCCGCTAGACATGGCAGTTTAGAAGAAGGAAGGAGACCACACAATTTTGAAATAAAAAGTGGAATCTTATGGGTATTATTCAGATGCAGCGTAAAAAGAAATACCAGGGATTCAGGGAATTAGAGTCCCATTGGTAGACGAGATACATATGCTCCACATTGATCATCGGAATCTCAATGATTAGATTAGAACTCATGTAAATACCAATACCAATACCAAAGAAACTGTAAGCAGTGACGATTATTAGGAGAAAGTGTTGCTCCACATTGATCATCGTAATCTGAATGATTAGATTAGAAATCATGTAAATCCCAATACAGAAGAAACTGCAAGCAGGGAAGATTAGGAGAAAGTGTTTTTATAGAAATATTAGGAGAGACTAGCTACATGTCTAGCTTCGATATGATAGTACTCTAATAAATGGAATCTTAAACTTTATTAAAAACATGCTTAATATTTGAATGGCATTGCATGGTAGTGCAAATAAAAATATGAAGCATATGTACGTACCTAAAAACTTGACATCACTTCCTTTTTTCGGAGTTGGATTTCACTTCCTCCACTGAGAACACAACATATAAGGTCAGATTTCTTAAAATGTGGCTTGTTAGAAAAATTGCCAAACAACCAGATTGATGCCATGGTTCCAAACCTATGAGCACGCACTGACCACTGAATAGTACCGCGGAGGTGGTACCAATCCAAATCTAGGGAAAATCTGATCACCGGCCATTAATGTTGCTATTGCTCCAACTTGTAGAAAAGGCACCATTTTGCCGAGCACACGTTTAGGGAAGACACAAATACAACTATAAACAACATGCCTGCTTCACTGAGCATATATCTTATACTTATCACTGTTTTGCAGATCAAATTAACAGTAAGGAAGTACATAATATTCCCTTTTCAAAACCTGAAATAAGAAGGAAATTAGTACACAGCGGTGATTCTGACCTTGACGCTGAATGGGGCAAGCAACTGATTGCATTAGAATGAGTGAGATCGAACTAACCCTGGCCACCACGCGCACGAGTGGATGCGGCAAGGAGCAGCAGCGACCGGGAAGAGGAGACGTCACACATCTCCTGCGGGCGGGATCTCGTCGAGCGCCGCATCCTCACGAGCTTCACCTCGGGTCGATCCCTCCCATGCCGGATCACTGCCAAGCCTCTCCTCAGATTGACCCCCACCCACACCAGATTCCCTCGGGAGGAGGAAGACCACCCACGTCGGTGCATCTTCTGTATCATCGAGCCGCTCGGATCCCCTCAAAGACGAATGGTCGATCAGCCCATATAATTGTTTTTTGAGTGGCGGTCAGCCCATAAAAGCCCAGTGAACCACAAGCCTTCAAAAAAGTCCCCAAAATAACGGCCCATTAGGACATGCATCCCAGTTCGGGGTAAACTGACGCTTAGTGGAAGATCTAACGGCCAAAAATACTTAAATGCGAAATCCGACGGCTAAAAGTGTCGAGGGCTTGAGAGAGCTCGCTTTAGGTTCAGCTTTACTGTCCTAAATGGAGAAGAAGGATGCCAAACCAAGACTCATCCGGTGGGTACTCCTTCTTCAAGAGTTTGATTTACAGATTGTTGATAGAAAAGGAGCAGATAATCCGGTGACGGACAATATTTCAAGAATGGAAGATATACCGCATGACCCCATCCCAGTCAACGACAATTTTCCAGACGAACAACTTGCCGTTGAAAAAGTAAAATCTCTTTCCGACCCTTGGTTTGCAGATTATGCTAATATTATCGTTGCAAAGTATTTGCCTCCAGGCTTAACATTTCAGCAAAGGAAGAAGTTCTTCCATGATTTGAGGCATTACTTTTGGGATGACCCTCATCTTTTCAAAGAAGGTCCGGATGGGATCATGAGAAGATGCATACCGGAACACGAGTAGAAGGACATTCTCAGAGAATGTCACGATAGTCCCTACGGAGGACATCATGCCGGTGAGAGGACCGCACATAAGGTTCTCCAATCAGGTTTTTATTGGCCTGCTCTCTTTAAAGATGCTAGAAATTATGTTTTATCTTGTGATAAGTGTCAGAGAGTTGGTAATATTAGTAGGAGGAATGGGATGCCTATGAATTACTCTCTAGTGATTGAGCCTTTTGATTGTTGGGGTTTTGATTTTATGGGTCCTTTTCTTCCCTCACACAAGTACACTCATATTTTAGTAGCTGTTCATTATGTAACCAAGTGGGTTGAAGCCATCCCCACTGAGAGTGCTGATCACAAGACATATTTGAAAATGCTCAAAGATGTAATTTTCCCTAGGTTTGGTGTACCCAGGTACCTCATGACTGATGGAGGATTGCACTTCACGCATGGAGATTTTAGAAAAGCTTTAGCTAAGTACGATGGCACTCATAGAATTGCTTCACCGTACCATCCTCAAACTAGTGGGAAAGTTGAGCTCACCAATAGAGAGATCACGTTGATCTTGAAAAAGACAGTCAACAGTTCTAGGAATGACTGGTCGAAGAAGTTATGAGATGCTTTGTGGGCGTATAGAACTGCTTACAAAAACCCCATGGGCATGTCTCCCTATAAGATGGTCTATGGCATGGCATGCCATTTTCCATTAGAATTGGAACACAAAGCTTTCTGGGATGTTAGAGAGCTTAATGTTGACCCAAAGTTAGCCGGTGAAAAGCGTCTCATGAACTTGAATTCTCTAGATGAGTGGAGAAGTGAAGCTTACGAGAGTGCTAAAATGTTCAAGGAAAAGGTAAAGAAGTGGCATGATAGAAGGATTTTGAAACGTGAATTTAATGTTGGTGATAAAGTTTTGTTGTTTAGATCCCGTTTCAGGTTTTCTCCAGGTAAATTACTTTCCAGATAGGAAGGGCCATTTCATATCTAAGAAGTCTACCGCTCCAGTACAATCAAGATTAACAATTTTGATGGCACCAAACCTCAAGTTGTGAATGGGCAAAGACTCAAGCATTACATGGCGGGAGACCCCGTCAATGTTGATGTAAATTTGATACACACAACAACTCATGAAGAATATGTTGCAGCCCGATTTCAGACACCAGCAGAAGCAGAATAAGAAAAGGTATGTATTACGGTAAGGAAACATCGCGAACCGCCATAAAAGTTCCATATTACGAGTTTTTGAAAAATTAGGAAAATTTGAAGCCTGATTGGAGCCGGAGAGGAGCTCCGGGGGGCCCAGGCGCCCCTGGCGCGGCCTACCTCCTGGACGCTCCGGGAGGCCGCCTAGGCACCCTGGAGTCCGCCTCCGACTTCGCTTTGGCTCGTTGCCTTCCTTCTGATGCAGAAATTTTTTCTATATATTTGCCTGGATAGTCCGGGCACTGTATCTCGCGATTTCGTGAGTTTTCTTCTCGAAGTTGTTTTTCCAGGAAATCATTTAGCTAGACCAAGGTGTCATGGCTTCCCCAAGTTCCCCCAAGGACAAGTTCGTCATCAACGTCATCAACCCTTACCTCAATGAGGTGAAGAGCATCCTTAAACCATCCGGTTGGAGGACGGTGTTCTTCACCAAGAAGATCTAAAGGAACCTGTCAAGGAGGGGAGCATCAAGGCCAGTCTAGAAGAAGTGGAGCAAGAAGTCTTCAAGTAAAAGAAGATGGTTGAGCGTGGTGTTGAAGCCAACTTCGACCTCCTCAATGAGCTAAAGGTGTTCTACAAGAAGGAGATGAAGGAGATGTGGGCAAGAATCACCGCGTCTGAACAAAGAATTGAGGAGCTCCAAGGGAAGATTTATGATCTGCACAACCAGAACTGTGAGTATGAACTAAAGTTTCTGCGCATGGGTTTAGGTGCTGAAAGCAGGATCTTGGAGGCTGAAGCTTCTTATGAGACGGGAGAACCTCTTCCATGGAAGTGCTTCGCCAAGGACTACGTGATCAACAGGAACATGAATGAGGAGTGAAATCTCCTCGGGTAATGGCATCCCCTTAGCTTGTTCCAAGCTTGGGGGAGTGCCCGGTATCTTAATCTTTATCTTAAAGTCTTTTAGAGTCAAGTAGAGTCGTATCATCTCTAGGGAAGTTATTATATGAAATAGGAGTTTGCATTGAGGTCTATCACTTGTAAGGCCCGATATGCGGTACTGTTCCAGATCTAGATGTTTCCATCCAGATACGGGGACGAAGCACATATCGGTCCCACCGTGACATATGACAATGCCATATGCCCCGGATTTCCAACATGATATCACAACATTACAGCTGCAAGGATACAACATCTCATACAATCAGCATAAAACTTCCTTAAATACAATACAACAACGGAAGATACATGTCTGAGTACAGACTACCATCAAATGCCTAGTGGCAAAGAGAAAAACATCGATCCCCATAACCACACGGGTCCAGGCCCTCCGCCGGGATCCTCCTAACTAGTCGTCGTCGAGTCTCCACGTGAAACGTCGATCACCATACCTGTTGTCGATCAAGAACCTTGAAAAGAGTTTGGGTTAGTATCATGAGTACAGAAGTACTCAGCATCCAACTGTAGGGGTGTACCAACTGCCCATTACAAGGCTCTGCATGCACGCCCATCTCTCTCAGTTGCTACCCATCACAGGCAACCATTTTATGATTTAGTTCCAAGAGATCCGAAACGACAGGTCCCTCTAGCTAACAACGAACAAATCCGGGTGGCCCCCGGTGAGTCGACATCCAACTCAAAAGCCTGTCGCGCTCTCGAATTGGCCTCTACCGTCTGGATGAGGTTGGGTTAGCTACCCAAACTATGTGGGCAGCCCCCTAGCTCCCTGGTGTGGACCAACTAAGAGAAACCATGTCTCCGATGGCCCAAGTTATTTTAAAGGATATCTGCTAGGAGCGACCCGACAGACATATATGCATGGTTTTCAAATGGTAAATCAGCTTGGGCCACCACTAGAAATGTTTGAAGCTAGGTAGGTAAGAAAAGGGGACCCCATAGTATCCCACACACGGTTAGGCACGCTCAGTCTTAGAACCAATACCCGGAACTCGGATCCTAGGTGACTCGAATGGAACAAAGCATCGGGGCGGGATAGCCTAGACCTTCCATCCTTCGTCGAATATAGTCAACATTATAATAACAATATCATTCACAACAATATAATAATGTGATAGCCCAAACCAAGGAGTAACAGTGGGTAACATCGTAGTATCCTAAGCATGCATACTAAGCAGGGGTTGAGCAACGAGCAATAGTAACATAGAAGTACAAGGTTTACTGGGAGGGGACATGGCTGTATCGGTTTGAAAGAGGCTGTAAACATGTGGTAGGATCAAACATCGAACCTAACCTAGACTAGCATGCAAACCGCTGGTTGAAATAGAATGGATCATAAGTAATGTATAGTCCTTGCATGTTGATAAGTCGGGTTCCGAAGGTGCAGTTGATCGCAAGCTCGCATCGTCTCCGAGAGGTACCCGCGGAAGCACACAAGACGGTAAACACTGGAAAGCAATCAACGAGCAAGCATCTATTACTACAAAGCAAACACGAGCAAGCATCAATAAGAAGGCAACACGAGACATCACACCTACCGTCGAGAGCGGTTACTAACAGGTTAAGTGGAGTACTCGTCACACACGACGATACCGCACGTTTACGGTGGTTCAAGTTGTTTAGCTACAGGTGATCAACAAAGTTGTTAACATGGCAAAGCACAGAATCATGACATATCACACAAACATGACAAGAGGTGAAGCACAAAATAAACTATCTATGCTAGTCAATTTAAGTGAGGCACAACCTAAGCATGGTATACACTAAGTGCCGCACGACAATTGAAACATTTGGTACTGTTCTGTCCTAAACCATATTTTAGGTTGGTTAACAACATCAAACAATAGCATAAACACAAAGTACACGAAAAACTAATCAAGTTACATATAGAGAACACTCCAAACAGAGTTACGGTTAAAAAAATACAAGCAATACAAGTTTGGAACACAATCTGCCAACATCAGGAAGCACACTTTAGAGCAATGCATAAACAGGATAATGAAGGAAAACATGCTCACAAATGATATGCAACTAAAGTAGACATGGAAGGGAAGGCATGGAAAAAGGAATCATGCAAAAAGGCATCATGAACAACTAATTATAGCTCATGCAAAATGCAATAAAACATTACTGGTCTAGGACTTAGTGAAAATCAGGAAAATGGCAGAAACTGTTATTTTCATGCTATATAAACAGGGGTAAAACTATATGAAAAAGTGCAGCAACATGACATAGCAATTTATGGGCATGAACTAGACATGATGGTGATCAGGTACAAACAAGAATCAAGGTCATAGGCATAATAGATCAAAAGATATTAAACATGCAACATGGCATCGGAAAGTTACAGACTTAGAGAAAAACAGAGGTGGCTATCAAAAACAGTGGCATAGCAACTTTGGAGCTAAACATATCTATGACCAGAAATGTAAACATGACAATGCAATACATATAATGAAAGTAGACACGATGCTTAACAGTATGAAAAAAGAATTAATACAATAGGCCTCATGGATGTGTCACAATCATCAAGAAAACTTGCAATAAAATAACAGCAGCAACACACTAATAGGAAATAATAGCAGTTAACAGCCTGGTGCCCACGTCAACAGTGATTAACAACATCAAGATGGACTCAAATGAAAATGCTCACAAAAGATGAACTGAAGTACACACAATTCGAAGAAATTTTCCTTTTGGGAGAAACGTCATCCGAGCTACGGTTTAATTGCAACAATCATCGCAAAAACGTAACAACAGTAATTAATAACAGGGACTTAGCAGAATTTTAGAGAGAGGAAAAAATACACTGAGAGAAAAAAATAGAGGGGCTGCTCGGGCCTCACCCTAGTGGGCCGAGGCCCAGTTCCGTGGCGGTGGGCGCGCGAGCTGGAGAGGCGCTGGGACGTGGCGTGGGGGTGGCCGGCCCACACGGGCTAGGAGGCCCAGTCAGGTGCGCGGTGGTTGGCTGGCCGGCTGCCCCGATCGGATCGGGCAGCGGCTTGGCGGTGCCGGCCACCGGCGGCGGACGGCCTCCGGCGAGGTAGCCAGCGCGGCGAGGCAGGGCCAGGAGGGGCGCGGAGGCGACGCTATCCGCCGTTGTCCAGGACGCCGCGGGGTCGCGCGCTCGCGTGGCGGCCGTGGTGTCTCCGGCGGCTCGCCGGCCATGGCGGGTCCTCGGCTGCTGGCGGCGGCCTCCCTACGCGAGAGAAAGAGGGGTGAGGAGGAGGAAAGGAGGCGCGGGGAGGAGAGGAAGGGGAGAGGAGGCCGCGGGAAAGAGGAAGGAGGCCGGCCGGAGTGGCTCCGGCATCTCGCCGGCGGTGGCTTGGTCGTGGCGGCGCGGCCAGGGAGCTCCGCTGGGGCGGCTGCGCCCCGATTTGGCCCGGGGCGGGCCCGGCGGCGGCGGAGAGGGGCCCGGCTGGGCCCGATTTCGCGGTGGAGGAGCTGGCTGCCTCCAGGTGGCGACGTGGCGCCTCCTAAGCCCTTGATCTGTAGATCCGATGGCCAGAAAACACTGGAGTCTAGGGTTTCGGGGGGAGAGGGAAAAATGGGGCAGATCTAGGTTTTCTGAGGGGGGGTGGCTGTAATTTGTGACTAGGGAAACCCTAAAAAGGGGTGGGAGTGCGGTGGTCTTCATATAGCCCAGGTGGGTAGCAGTTTTCAAAAACATCCCCGGTTTTTCTCTCGCGTGCGCGGTGTTTACGTTTCTTACCGCCGGGGGTCCGCAGGACCTCCGATTCGGGTAAAACTTTGAACTGCGCGATCAGCGCGTCGAGCCGGTGGCGTTCACCTCGCGCTGGAACTGTTCCGAGAACACTTTCCGGCGCGCTATAAAAATAACCCGTTTAATTATTAAACGGGGTTTTCGTTCCGTTGGCTACGGCTCGTCTGGTGCCGGTTTTCGCGACGGTGATCGGGTGAAACCCGGTGTCACAAAGGTCGAGTGTTAGGGTGGAAAGGGTCGGTCTCCGTCCGGTACGAGATAAGAGGGGGGAAATAATCGTTGATCGCTAAATCGGGGATGCAAACACCGCAAACAAATCAGACAATCAAACAATTCACACCGAAAACAAAAAATTTTAATTTTTGTGAAATCTGGGCTGTTACATCACTCCTTTGTGGAGAGTTTGTATACGTGAGTGTGGAGTCGTATATGATGGAATATTAATGAGAAGTCTATTGGTTCCTTTACTGCACTCGATATTCTCTTCACGCAATCGACCTTATATGAACATTCTTATGGGGAGTATTGGCCTTATATCAGGTATGGCTTTGAAAACTTTATTTAATTTTGGCAAACATAGCTTTGGTCATGACAACATGCATCTTTTATCAAGTAGCGACATAGAAAAAACCTTTATGTTATTATGCTTGAAGTGTTATGTTGACAAGGAAGACAACTTGATGTGTTATGCTTACCTTAATGTTTATGCTTTATGTGCTTTGCATCTAAGTCATCATCAATTGTATGTTCTCTCAAAGCCTTTGCTAGCCAAACTCTTTGCCAAGCAGACTTCTGCTTGTGCATCCATACCCCGAAACCAATATCTTCCATATGAGTCCACCATACCTTCCTATTCGTGGTATTTCCCTACCACTCCTAAAAGTATAGAATTCATGTGTTATCCTTAAATGTTCAAAATCTTCTATTTTGTGCCTCTTGTTTAGCTCATGAGGAAGTAGTAGCTAATTCATCATATTCTTAAGTTGGACAAGTTTTACCCTGGGATTTCATGTCTAATCTGCAAACCCCTAATACGAGGAGGAACTGACATGAGTCGCCCAGCTCAAAAGATAATACAACAAACAAACACTCCTTCACTTTGGTCTATGAGAAATCAGAAACTTTGGCAGTGATAAACAAAGGAGATTAAGGGGATGTGATCGCCCCCACTAGGGAATGTTCCTCGAAACTTGTCCAGCTTAAGAATTAATTGAGCTATCTATTAGCATTCGTTGACAAACTATGCACCTCCCAAAATTTGTTTTCATTCTGTTTGATTTAAGGATAACACATGAGTTTTCCCTACTTGCCTATAACAAGGCCTTTTTTACTTTTTTGTTGAGTCAGTTTTTCCTACTTCCTTCTTTTCTTAAAGAGAACATACACTTGATGTTGATGAGGATTCATTCATATAATGCTGCATTAAGTTTTGCCTTGCCACATCCTTGTTGACATTATCTTTTGATAAGTAAGTTGTTTGCGAAAGCTTATGCCAAGCAAGCATCTTACTTTGTGTGAGCATTTCACTTCATGACTAATAACATGTTCTTTCAAAAAGACTTCAAATTGTTTCATTATAAAGAGAAAGAGCAAAAGTAAAAGTTATTAGTTGTCCTTTGACCAAGGATATGTTTGCCATAATTTGATGAGTTTTCGCAGCCCTATTTTTGATTATAATTGTTACTACTTTCTCATAAGGGCCTGATGAGTTGAGGTTGTTGTTGAGGATGCTTGAGTTTGGTGAAGAAATCATGATGCTTCTTGTCCGTATTCTATTTATCGACACTTCACTCTCTAAACTTGTGGACATGGGAGAAGTCTAGTTGCTAGTAGTCATATGATGTTGAAGTAATATGTGTTGTTTCATATTTAAGTTGTGTTGTTATTTTCCTAGTGGTGTTGTGTGAGTCGAACACTCAACACTTTGCCTTATTAAGGACCTAGGGGAATGCATTGTGTATAAATAATGCTTACGGTGGGTTGCCGGAGTGACAGAAACCTGAACCCCAGTTTGCATGCTTTTGCACAAGGCAATAATGGGTCTCTGATCGCATTGATGTGGTTAGGCTTTTGCCTTAATTACTATCTTGTATTTCGGATGATTGCAAGTTTTGTAATCCTAAGAGTGCACTTATCTTAGTATAGAAGGTGTACTAGCATAGATCCACCCACTCAACACTTATCAACACTGCACATAGTATCGATACGGAGTATGGCGGAAGCACGTGACTATCTCTCCCGTGTGTCCTCAAGAACGCTTTAGCCATTATAAGTTCAATTGCTAGGCTTATCCTTTTCTCAAAAGGAATGGTCCACTTGTTACTCCTCAAGACCTTTTACTTTGCTTGATTTTACCTTCTTGTTGCTTATATAGAAAACCCCCTAAAAAGTTATCTTTCAGTTCCTGCAATTATTTCTTTACCAAAGTCACTTACCAATACTTTCTGCTCCTCGTTGGGTTCGGCACTCTTATTTATCGAAACTGCTACAATCGATCCCCTACAGTTGAGGGTCATCAGTTGCCGGAGTGACAGAAACCTGAACCACAGTTTGCACACTTTTGCACAAGGGAATAATGGATCCTTGATTTTATTGCTGTGGTTAGGCTTATGCCTTAATTTCTACCTTGTATTTGCGGATGCTTGCAAGGTGTTTAATCATAAGAGTGCACTTATCTTAGGCTATAAGGTGTACTAGCATAGATCCACCCACTCAACATTTATCAACAAAAAACATAATATCGATACGGAATATGACGAAAGCACGTGACTACCTCTACCGTGTGTCCTCATGAATGCTTTAGCCTTTATAAGTTCAGTTGCTAGGCTTATCCTTTGCTCAAAAGGATTGGGCCACTTGTTACTCCTCGGTACCTTTTACTTTGGTTGTTTCTATCTTCTCGTTGCTTATACCGAAAACCCCCTAAAAAGTTATCTTTCAGTGCTTGCAGCTATTCCTTTACCAAAGTCACTTATCAATACCTTCTGCTCCTCGTTGGGTTCGACACTCTTACTTATCAAAAACGCTACAATAGATCCCCTATAGTTGAGGGTCATCACGGTCCTCGATAATATCCACCAAAGTCCAAATTTTGTTGGTGTACATGGAGTCCATTTCGGATTTCATGGCTTCTAGCCATTTCTCGGACTCGGGTCCTTCCATTGCTTCTTTATAACTCGTAGGTTCATACGGTTCATAAGACGAGATTGCATTCACAAGTTGTCCGTAAAACACAGGAGCTTGAAGGATTCTTGATGACCTACGTAGAAAAATAGGTTCCTCTTCATTCTCATCATGATCATCATGTATGTCATGATCGTTATGAATGTCGTTCTGGCCATTCTCTTCAGCTCCCACTGTGGAAGATGGTTCCAGAACTATTTCTGTTGCCGGATCATCCACTTGGAGTGATTGTTCAGTCACTTCATCAAGGTCTATTTTCCTCCCACTCAACTCTTTCAAGAGAAACTCTTTCTCAAGAAAGTGCCTAGTCTTAGCGACAAATGTTTTGCCTTCAGAATGGTTGTAGAAGGTGTATCCACAAGTTTTCTTTGGATAGCCCACAAAGATGCACTTATCCGCCTTTGATTCGAGTTTGTCAGTCTATAGTTTCCTAACATAAGCCTCACAACCCCAAATCTTCAGGTGAGACAACTTTGGTTTTGTGCCATGGCATTCCTCAAATGATGTTGTCTTCACGGATTTGGATGATGCCCTATTAAGAACGTAAGCGGAAGTTTCTAACGCATACCCCCAGAATGACACAGGTAAGTCGGTATGAGACATCATCGATCGCACACTATCCAATATGGTTCGATTACGTCGTTCGGCCACACCATTCCTTTGAGGTGTGCCTGCCGGCGTAAGTTGTGGTACGATGCCACAAGACTTCGGATGATTTCCAAACTCGTGACTTAAATACTTGGGTGACGCCCCTAAAATCAATCCGTGTACAATAATCATACACACAGGGTACACGGCTGAGATTAGAGTGCCACGGTGAGAATATCACAGCACAACACTAAACACAAAAGGATAAACCAATATGTTACAAGATAAGGGGGTCGCACGGACCCGAATACATAAGTTATACAAACCATAATATCTGAGTACAGACATAGTTAGTCAAGTTTTGCCTTAAGAAGGCTAGCACAAATAACATCAGAGATACAGATCGAAAAGGCAAGGCCTCCTGTCTGGGAGCCTCCGAAACTACTCCTGGTCCTAGTCAAAGGGGGGCTCGACGTAGTAGTAGGCGCCTCCGGGGTAATCCTTCTCCTGGGCTCCAACGTCGACTGCAGCGGCCGATCAGGCAAAACATAAAGGGGAAATAAAGCAAGGGTGAGTATCTAGCATACCCGCGAGTCTTACGTTCGCTACTAAGCATTTATGCATTTGTATCAAATGGAAAGGGGAGGCTGTATATAGTGGACTGCGAGGTAGAAATTAGAATAAGGGTAAGAACCTAGGCCTATCGAAGACTAGCATCTTCTGACGTGTCTTGCAGCATGAGAAGAGAAACAGCCAACAGTTCAATATCAAGAATGTAATAACAATGGAGCAGAAGTTGCTGCAGCATTGTATAATAGTAAGTTGTAATGATTAATAATAATAATGCCTCCGAGTTCCTTTCCTCGACTCCCTGCGAGGAAGAAGACCCGGAACCATACAGTTTAATAGTAGTAGTTTGTAGTGCTAAGATCCAGCTTCAGCATAAAGCGTCCTGTTACCGTGGACACGACTATTCAAATAGATTAAATTCCCTGCAGGGGTGCACTACTGTTCAGCCTGCACACTCGGATCTCCAGGAAGGCGGGAACCTTGTTAGGGAACGCTCCACCAAAGCTATCCGACACGTCGCAGCCCATCCTAGGCTCAACAGAGAGGCCATCCGCCGGACTATATCCTATGCGCCAAGGGGTCTAGCTCCCTCACCCTTGCACGCTCCTACACGGCGCGTGGCTGGCCGGTGAAGTAAAAGCAAATCCAAATACACACCGCTCGAGCGAAGAAGACACAACTTCCCGACGCAGGCCGCAGTACTGCTGCCGTCTGAGGAGCTTTCGAACAAACTACGACGCAGGGGAGCCCATAACTCCTTATCCCACGTGAAGGTAGTGCGTACAGGCCTTTGCGGCCTCTCAAGTCATCCGCCGAACCATTTAGCATTTTAATTAACCAGCGTGACAACTGTTATCGTTGCCTCGACTTAACTGACCCGCGGTCAACGACAACACTCAGGACCACCAGTACATCGGTGCCTGCCCTGTGGTCCCACCAAGTCTCTGCGGTTACCAACAAGGTGAACCGTCTCCTTACCTTGTCTCGCGTGTGCTCTTGGTAGAGCTCGACTTTTCGTAGTTTGGTAACTCTCGCGAGATACGAGCAGGGGCCAAGCACGCCAGTAACGTTGGTCGTATCCTCCCTGTCGTTCTCGACGCAATACTTCTCGCGGGCACCGTTGGGTCGCCCGACTCTTACCTTAAGGACAACCGTGCTCAGGTACCTAGAACGGCTATACAGAGTCATCAACGAGTGGAGTACAAGGATTACTCCTTGATAGCTCACACTTGAAGGTGGCTCGGCAAAGCCGAACTAGGGGGCCTTAGGCGGTGTCTGCATTGTACCGTACCTGTTGCAGTTATATATATTGTATCCCTGTTCACTCCCCTGAGTGGTCACGGCCCGCTATCTACTCCTAGCTAACAATGCGCAGGTCTCACTGCTTAATAATGCATAACTATAATAGGCAGCATAGGATAAAGGAAGGTACATCATGGGGCGACAATATCAGGCTATGCAATTGAATAGGATTGTAACGTAGCAGCAGCAGTAATAATTCCTAGTTCAAGAAATGTACGGAAAAGATAGGCGATATCTGGGGAAGAGAATGGCGCTGCTTGCCTGGAAGCTTGACGGTAGGGGCAGGGTCGTCGACAAAGTAGTCGTACCCGGCAATAGTGTAGTCGGCGGTAGCAGCGGGGTCTACCGAAGAATAAAGGGGGCGAAGAAACAGTAAATACAAAGCAAGCATAAACAAACATATGATGACATGACAAATGCAATGTTAACGGTGTTCTAACGCAGTGCAATGCACGTTGCTCGGAGCGGGAATTCATCCGGGGATGAAAAGCCGGCTCCGGGTGATTATCGACAGACGACCCGGAGGGGGGATGTCGATGTTCGTTGTGTTAGAGGGGTGTAGTTGCTATACGGATAGCGTATCTGTATTCGTTATATTTTTCTGATCAATTTTGATGTATAAAGTTTTTGCATCTGAATTACGGTTTAAAAGATATTCAATTTCAAAGTTTTATCAATTTTAAATCATTTTTGAATTTAATCTATTAATTAAATAACAACATTATCCACAGAGGGGTTGACTGGTCAAATCTGACAGAGGGGACCCACCTGTAAGGTTGACTGGTCAACTGACCAGTGGGTCCCACATGTCAGCCCCACTTTGCATAATAAAACAATTTAATTAAATCTAATAATCACTGGACCCACATGTCATTGACTATTAGCATTTTTATTTCTATTAACTTAATTCCTTACAGGTGGGACCCAGTTGTCAGTCTAACAATTTCTATTTGAATTAAAATGAAGGGTTATCTCGTGGGGCCCATATGTAAGTGGGACAGAGGTAATATACCTCAGTTTTAATTTACTTAATTAGGCCTAGGGCCCACTAGTCATAGACACTAGTTGCTAACAGAGGGGTATCCTCCATTTGTTTTAACAACAATTAATTAACAGGCATGGGACCCAGGGGTCAGTGGGGTTAGGCTGTGGTTAACGGGTTGATTATCAGGCGGGTCCCACATGTCAGTGGAACAAAACCCACTGCTCTAAACAGAGCACGCCGGCGGTTAGCACGCTGGCGAGGTGCCGGCGACCCTGCGCTGCACACCGTCCGCCACTTCATACGCCGATTGGCTCTACGAGAGCCCAGTGTTGTGCCGCATCCATCCCCGCCAAAAACGCGAGCTGGGACGGACCAAATCGACGGCTACAACGAGGGCCGCGGCGGCCGGAGCATGGCGATGCGGGAGACGGTGTTCTACCGAACCAAAACTCGCGCGAAAAGAGGGAAACGGAGCTGCGCTCACCGGGGGGCTCGTTGCCGTGGCGAGGAGGCGCGAGGCGGACGGGGTTGGGCGAATCGGGCGGACAAACGGAGGCGGCCGTCGGCAAGGAAGACGGCCGGGGCGTCGCGCTCGGGGCGTCCCGGGAGAAATTTTTCGCGCAGGGAGACGAGGCCGTCCGCGACGGAGCTTCCAGACACAAGGGCCTGGCTGGAGAGGGTCGTTGGCCACGCCGGAGCACGACGGAGGCGAGGGCTGAGCTCAGGGCGCGATGTGGGGGGGAAAGAAAGCGGCGCGAGGGGGGAGTAGGGAGATGACGGCTAGGGTTTCAAGTGGCAGGGGCGTGGGGGGCCTTATCCATGCCGCCGGTCGTGGATGGCCGCCACGGCACGCCGGCCGGCCGTGGGATGGCCGATATGGACCCCCCATGAACAGAGGTAGGACATGAGTGAGGGGGCGTGGTGGGCCGGGCCCAGTGGAGGGGAGAGGAATGGGCTTTGCCCAGAGCGAGGAATAAGCTCTTTTCTTTTTTCTACTGTTCTTTACTTTTTGTATTTTATTTAATTGCTTAGGCATTTTTGCTAAACATGAAAGTTGCTCCAATATTATTGTTGCACCATACCAAAGTGCCACAAAAAGTCTTGTGCCCAAATAAAATCTTTTAATTATTTAATTAAATATTAAATGATTAAAATGGACAAATTAAGCTACTGTTTTAATTGTTGAATTTATTTAATAGCTCAACAAATGCCCAAGACCACATGGAAGTGATCCACTAAATATTAGGCATTATTCAAAAGTGGTTGCACAATTTTAGGTTGAACTTTATTTGCCATTTTATTTTTATTATCAATTCAAAGGGGGTTGGATTTTAATTTCCAGGATGACGATCAAAGCACGCTTGGCCCATGGTTTTCTTTTAATAACAACCATCATGACATTGAACAAGATCAAATGCAAAGTTTGATCAAAGCTAGATGAGCAACAGTGATTAGCAATAGTAATTTTGATTAACAAGAGTGATTACTGTTCACTGACAGTGAGGGTGTTACAAATCTCCCCCCACTACAGGAATTCTTGTCCCGAGAATTTAAGCGGTAGAGGGGAAAAGAGCGGGGTATTCTTCACAAAGACGATCTCCGCATTCCCAAGTGGCTTCATCTTCAGAATGATTTGACCACTGAACTTTGAGGAACTTGGTTGTCTTGTTTCGGTTTTGCGTTCAGACTTATCGAGAATGTGGCTTGGATGTTCTTGATAAGTCAAGTCATGTTGCAATTCAATCAGATCATGTTCCACTTCACGAATAGGGTCCTTGAAGCAGCGCCAGAGTTGCGACACGTGAAAGACATCGTGGACTTGGGAGAGGTTAGACGGCAATTCCAATCGGTATGCCACCGGTCCACTTCTGGAGAGTATACGGAACGGGCTAATGAAGCGAGGAGATAACTTGCCTTTGATCCCGAAATGATGAGTGCCTCTCATGGGAGTGACACGAAGGTAAGCTTGTTCGCCGGGTTGATAGATCATTTCCTTGTGCTTGCGGTCATAGTTGCTTTTCTGGCAGGACTGAGCAGCTTTCAAGTGTTCACGAATAACGCGAACCTGATTTTTTGCATGCTGGAGAATGTCCGGACCAATGAGAGTTCGTTCCCCAGTTTCTGACCAATTCAGAGGGGTTCGACACTTACGTCCATAAAGAACTTCAAAGGGGGCCATCTGCAGACTAGCTTGATAGCTGTTGTTGTACGAGAATTCAGCAAACGGAAGAGATTCCTCACATTTCATACGAATGAAATGACACAAGCTCGAAGCATGTATTCAAGCACTTGATTCACTCGTTCAACTTGTCCTTGCGACTGGGGGTGATAAGCAGTGATGAATTTCAGATGAGTGCCCATAGCTTCTTCGAAACTATCCCAGAACTTCGAGGTGAAAATGCTGCCACGGTCTGAACTGATCTCCAACGGAATACCGTGGAGGGAAACAATTCAGGAAACATATAAGTCTGTTAACTGACTAGTAGATATCGTCTCCTTGACTGGCAGAAAGTGGGTCACTTTGGAGAATCGGTCGATGACGACAAAGATCGCATCATGACCCTTCTGTGATCGCGGAAAACCGGTGACGAAGTCCATTTCAATCTTGTCCCATTTCCATTCAGGGATAGAGAGTGGTTGCAGAGTACCAGCAGGTCTTTGATGTTCGGCTTTGATGCGACGGCAAACGTCACACTCATCAAAATAACAAGCAATGTCTTGTTTCATGTTAGACCACCAGTACCGCTGACGAATGTCTTGGTACATCTTGGTGCTACCGGGGTGAATTGACAGGGGAGTATCATGAGCTTCCTTCATGACATCCGGGGTGTAGTCCAGGTTGGCCCTTTTTTTCGGGACCACTAAGCGACCCTTGAAGTACATCGTACCATCATCAGCAACATGGAAGAATGAGGGCTTCCCTGTGGCGAGATAGTGCTTAATCTTCGCAATGTCAGAGTCATAACCTTATATCACCTTGATGCTGTCGTCGAGGTCAGATTTAAGAACCAGAGAATTCACATGTCCCTGCGGAACAATTTCAAGGTTCAGCTTTCGAAGCTCTTCATACAGACGGGGCTGCTCTATCTGGACTTCAAGTTCAGAACAGTAGGCTTTGCGGCTTAAGGCATCGACCACCACATTAGCTTTGCCAGGGGTGTAAGAAATTCCCATGTTGTAGTCGGCTATTGTCTCGAGCCATCTCTGCTGGCGGAGATTCAAGTCGGGCTGAGTGAATAGGTACTTCAGGCTTTGGTGGTCGATGCAGATCTCACAACTGTTGCCGACGAGGTAATGTCGCCACAGTTTCAGTGCATAAATTACAGCTGCCAATTCGAGATCATGTGTTCGATAGTTTTCTTCGTGAACACGCAACTGACGAGAGCCATAAGCAATCACTTTGCGCTCTTGCATTAGGACACATCCTAATCCTTGACGAGACGCGTCGCAATATATCACGAAGTCCTTCTGAGTATCTGGAGGAGCAAGCACTGGGGGAGAAGTTAGCTTGTCCTTCAGAGCGTGAAAACTTTCTTGACATTTATCAGTCCACTCAAACTTGACGCCTTTGTGAAGCAGATTAGTCAGAGGCTTGGCAATCTTGGAGAAGTTCTCGATGAAACGACGGCAATAGCTAGCAAGGCCGAGGAAACTTCGGACTTTCTTGACAGTCTTGGGCGGAGTCCAGTCAAGAATAGCCTGGATACGTTCTGGGTTGACGGCAACGCCATCCTTGGAAATCACATGACCAAGGTACATTACTTCGGGAAGCCAGAACTCGCACTTAGAATACTTAGCATAGAGTTTGTGTTCTCGAAGCTTTTCCAGTATAAGGCGAAGATGTTCAACATGTTCTTCTTCATTCTTGGAGTATATCAATAAATCATCCAGGTAAACCACGACAAACTTGTCGAGATATTCCATGAATATATAGTTCATCAATCGGGAAAAAGTGGTTGGGGCATTCGTCAAGCCAAAGGTCATGACAGTGTACTCGTATGAACCATAGCGAGTAATGAAGGCGGTCTTTGGAATGTCCTCTTCACGGACACGAATTTGGTGATAACCCAACCTCAAGTCGAGATTAGAAAACACCTTGGATCCAGCAAGTTGATCATAAAGATCATTTATCCGAGGAAGTGGGTACTTGTTCTGTATCGTGGCCTGGTTGATAGGTCGATAATCTTGTACCAAACGGTTCGTGCCATCACTCTTATTGACAAAGAGTGAAGGTGCTCCCCAAGCAGAGGAACTAGGACGGATGAAGCCTTTATCGAGGGCTGTGTCGATCTCCTTCTTCAGTTCAAGGAGGTGGTGAGGTGGCATCTTATAGGGACGCTTGGCAATAGGGACGGTGCCAGGCTTCAAGTCGATGACGAATTCAACCTCTCTAATCGGGGGTATTCCCGGCAGTTCTTCTGGGAAGACGTCGGGAAAATCACAAACGACTGGAACTTGCTCAATTCCTTCAAGAGGCGAGACGTTCAAAGCATTCATCATATAGATATGTGTTTCAGCATCACGGGTAATTCGGGTGGTGTGGTTAACAATCTCACCGGAGGGGTGAAAGAGTTGGACAGACTTAGTACCACAATACAGTGCGACATCGTGGACTTTCAACCAATCCATTCCCAGGATGAGGTCTATGGTGGAAGACTTCAGAATGATGGGGGACACATGGAATACAACTTCTTCGATTTCAACGGTGGTATTGGGCACCATCATGGTGGTTCGGCATTGGCCTATCGGGGTCCGAACAACCATCGGTGTGTCCATCTTTCCAAAGGTAAAGTTATGCGACAATGCAAATGCTTCCTCCATGAATGAATGCGATGCTCCTGTATAAAATAAAACAGTAGCAGGTATTGAGTTAACGAGGAGAGTACCCATCACGGTAGCGGGTTGTGCCTGAGCTTCTTCAACGTCAATGTGGTTAGCATGACCACAAGTGCGAGCAGAAGACCAAGTGTTATAGTTGGAGGTCCTGTTGTTGCCACGGCCAGCAGGGTGAACTACCAGTTGATTCTGTCGCTGGGGACAGTCTCTGGAAAAGTGACATGGCTGATGGCGCTTGAAGCACAGGCCATCTTGAGGACGGAGGGGTGCAGTCTCAGTCTTCGGCTGTCTCGGCGGGGGCGGAGGCAGACGAGGTGCAACATACGACGACCTTGGTGCAGGGGCAGGCGAACGATATACGTTGTGCGGAATCCAGACATGTTGCTTATGTGATGTGCCCGAAGATGAGCCAGCATCACGGGGGCGCTTCGGCGAACCCCTGAACTTAGCCTGAGCTGTCTCAAGAGTGATAGTCTGGTTCACAATGGTGGCGAAGTCGGGGAAGACGTGCAAAGCCAGTGCAAGCTGGAGATCTGAGTTAAGTCCATCACGGAACTTCTCTTGCCTACTTGCATCATTTGGGAGATCACTTGCAGCATAGCGGGAGAGACGGAGGAATTCCCTCTGATATGCCTCGACAGTTTTGTTTCCCTGGACGAGGTTGCGGAACTCGGCCTTCATACGGTTCATAATCTCCTGGGGGACATAACGAGCACGGAAGGTAGTCTTGAAGTCATTCCAGGTGACGACAGTCCCTTCAACTAGAGAGCCCTTGTAGGTGTCCCACCACTGAGCAGCGGGGCCACGCAGGAAATAGGACACGAAGTTGACGTAATCAGCAGCGCTCACATTAGTGAACTCTAGCTAACGAGTGATGTCACGAAGCCAATCATCGGCATCCAGCGGTTGTTCAGGTTGGTGGAAGAGAGGGGGATTGAGATGCATGAAATCCCGCAGAGTAACCACAGGCGGTTGGTTCTGGTACTGGTTCTGGTTCTAGTTCTGATTCTGGAGCTGGTCTATGACTCCTTGCATAAACACCTGGTTCATCTGAAACTGCTGCATCATCGCAGCCATGTAGTCCGGCGGCGGAGGTGGATCGTTGGCACCACGACCACGACCATCCATCCTGCTAGAATTTAACAGGGGTATTTCAGCGATGAGAATTTAACGAGATACCGGAAACGAGTATGAAGTAAAGCGACAACAAAGAGGAGGCGCGGATATATAGGAGTAACCATATAAGACATACACATCCACACATAGAGTCAACTGGAAAATCGGCAGCATAACATCGTAGAAATTAAGGAAAAAGGACTCACTAGGCGGCGAGCAGACCGCAGTAAGGATTACACGACGCGACATAGATTCCACTATGTCAATCACGCCGCAAGAAAACTGTTGGCCACAGGAGTTAATGCCAGAGAACGCGCGGCCTGCCCAGAATGAGAATGGTATTCGCGGTCCGGGACCTGGTTTAGAACTCCTGCGACATGACTCAATCAATGGGGAAGCACCAGAACGCCGGGTGGAATCAAGAGAACGTGATCCAAATATCAGAGTTAGTAAAACTTACCAGCAAGGATAAGAGAGCAGATTTCCAGAGCATAGGTAAGGAGAAAAGGATCCTAATACCATAGATATCACATGTAGTGACATCGATGTGGGCCCATAAGCCAAACATTAAGTTAGCAAAATAGTTTTTCAAAGTCTAGACTCAACTTCGACCAGGTAGTGGTTGGGTGGCTTCCTACAGGCAGTCGTCTCTGATACCAACTTGTGATGCCCCTAAAATCAATCCATGTACAGTAATCATACACGCAGGGTACACGACTGAGATTAGGGTGCCACGGTGAGAATATCACAGCACAACACTAAACACCAAAGGATAAACCAATATGCTACAAGATAAGGGGGTCGCACGGACCCGAATACATAAGTTATACAAACCATAATATCTGAGTAAGGACATAGTTAGTCAAGTTTTGCCTTAAGAAGGCTTGCACAAATAACATCAGAGATATAGATCGAAAAGGAAAGGCCTCCTGCCTGGGAGCCTTCGAAACTACTCCTGGTCCTGGTCAAAGGGGGGCTCGACGTAGTAGTAGGCGCCTCCGGGGTACTCCTGCTCCTGGGCTCCAACGTCGACTGCAGCGGCCGATCAGGAAAAACATAAAGGGGAAATAAAGCAAGGGTGAGTATCTAGCATACCCGTGAGTCTTACGTCCGCTACTAAGAATTTATGCATTTGTATCAAATGGAAAGGGGAGGCTGTATATAGTCGACTGCAAGGTAGAAATCAGAATAAGGGTAAGAAGCTAGGCCTATCGAAGACTAGCATCTTCTGACGTGTCTTGCAGCATGAGAAGAGAAACAACCAACAGTTCAATATCAAGAATGTAATAACAATGGAGCATAAGTTGTTGCAGCATTGTATAATAGTAAGTTGTAATGATTAATAATAATAATGCCTCTGAGTTCCCTTCCTCGACTCCTTGCGAGGAAGAATAACCGGAACCATACAGTTTAACAGTAGTAGTTTGTAGTGTTAAGATCCAGCTTCAGCATAAAGTGTCCTGTTACCGTGGACACCGCTATTCGAATAGATTAAGCTCCCTGCAGGGGTGAACTACTGTTCAGCCTGCACACTCGGATCTCCAGGGTGGCAGGAACCTTGTTAGGGAACGCTCCACCAAAGCTATCCGACACGTCGCAGCACATCCTAGGCTCAACAGAGAGGCCATCCGCCAGACTATATCCTATGCACCAAGGGGTCTAGGTCCCTCACCCTTGCACGCTCCTGCACGGTGCGTGGCTGGCCAGTGAAGCAGAAGCAAATCCAAATACACACCGCTCGAGCGAAGAAGACACAACTTGCCGGCACAGGTCGCGGTACTGCTGACGTCTGAGGAGCTTTCGGACAAACTACGACGCAGGGGAGCCCATAACTCCTTATCCCACGTGAAGGTAGTGCGTACAGGCCTTTGCCGCCTCTCAAGTCATCCGCCGAACCATTTAGCATTTTAATTAACCGATGTGACAACCGTTATCGTTGCCTCGACTTAACTAACCCGCATGCAACGACAGCAGTCAGGACCACCAGTACATCGGTGCCTGCCGTGTCGTCCCACCAAGTCTCTGCGGTTACCAACAAGGTGAACTGTCTCCTTACCTTGTCTCGCGTGTGCTCTTGGTAGAGCTCGACTTTTCGTAGTTTGGTAACTCTCGCGAGATACAAGCAGGGGCCAAGCACGCAGGTAACGTCGGTCGTACCCTCCCTGTCTTTCTCGACGCAATACCTCTCGCGGGCACCGTTGGGTCGCCCGACTCTTACCTTAAGGACAACCGTGCTCAGGTACCTAGAGCGGCTATACAGAGTCATCAACGAGTGGAGTACAAGGATTACTCCTTGACATCTCACACTTGAAGGTGGCTCGGCAAAGCCGAACTAGGGGGCCTTAGGCGGTGTCTGCATTGTACCGTACCTGTTGCAGTTATATATATTGTATCCGTGTTCACTCCCCTGAGTGGTCACAGCCCGCTATCTAATCCTAGCTAACAATGCGCAGGGCTCACTGCGTGAATAATGCATAATTATAATAGGCAGCATAGGATAGAGGAAGGTACATCAAGGGGCAACAAAATCAGGCTATGTAATTGAATAGGATTGTAACGTAGCAGAAGCAGTAACAATGCCTAGTGCAAGAAATGTACGAAAAAGATAGGCGATATCTGGGGAAGAGAATGGCTCTTCTTGCCTGGAAGCTCGATGGTAGGGGCAGGGTCGTTGACGAAGTAGTCGTACCCGGCAGCAGTGTAGTCGGCGGTAGCAGCGGGGTCTGCCGGAGAATAAAGGGGGGAAGAAATAGTAAATACAAAGCAAGCATAAACAAATAGATGATCACATGACAAATGCAATGTTAACGGTGTTCTAACGCAGTGCAATGCACGTTGTTCGGAGCGGGAATTCATCCGGGGATGAAAAGCCGGCTCCGGGTGATTATCGACAAACGGCCCGAAGGGGGATGTCGATGTTCGTTGTGTTAGAGGTGTTTGGTTGGTATACGGATAGCGTATCCGTATTCGTTATATTTGTCTGATCAATTTTGATGTATAAAGTTTTTGCATCTGAATTACGGTTTAAAAGATATTCAATTTCAAAGTTTTGTCAATTTTAAATCATTTTTTAATTTAATTTATTAATTAAATAACAACAATATCCACAGAGGGGTTGACTGGTCAAACCTGACAGAGGGGACCCACCTGTAAGGTTGACTGGTCAACTGACCAGTGGGTCCCACATGTCAGCCCCACATTGCATAATAAAACAATTTAATTAAATCTGATAATCACTGGACCCACATGTCATTGACTATTAGCATTTTTATTTCTATTAACTTAATTCCTTGCAGGTGGGACCCAGTTGTCAGTCTAACAGTTTCTATTTGAATTAAAATGAAGGGTTATCTGGTCGGGCCCATATGTAAGTGGGACAGAGGTAATATACCTTAGTTTTAATTTACTTAATTAGGCCTAGGGCCCAGTAGTCATAGACACTAGTTGCTAACAGAGGGGTATCCTCCATTTGTTTTAACAAAAATTAATTAACAGGCATGGGACCCAGGTGTAAGTGGGGTTAGGCTGTGGTTAAGGGGTTGATTATCAGGCGGGTCCCACATGTCAGTGGAACAAAATCCACTGCTCTAAACAGAGCACGCCGGCGGTGAGCACGCTGGCGAGGTGCCGGCGACCCCGCGCTGCACACCGTCCGCCACTTCATGCGCTGATTGGCTCTACGGGAGCCCAGTGTTGCGCCACATCCATCCCCACCAAAACGCGAGCTGGGACGGACCAAATTGATGGCTATGACGAGGGTCGCGGCGGCCGGAGCATGGCGATGCGGGAGACGGTGTTCTACCGAACCAAAACGCACGCGAAAAGAGGGAAACGGAGCTGCGCTCACCGGGGGGGGCTCGTTGCCGCGGCGACGGGGCGCGAGGCGGACGGGGTTGGGCGAATTGGGCGGAGAAATGGCGGCGGCCGTCGGCGAGGAAGACGGCCGGGGCGTCGTGCTCGGGGCCTCCCGAGAGAAATTTTTCGCGCAGGGAGACGAGGTCGTCCGCGACAGAGCTTCCAGACACAAGCGCCTGGCCGGAGAGGGTCGTTGGCCGCGCCGGAGCACGACGGCGGCGAGGGCCGAGCTCAGGGCGTTGTGGGGGGAAAGAAAGCGGCGCGAGGGGGCAGGGAGATGACGGCTAGGGTTTCCAGTGGAAGGGGCGTGGGGGCCCTTATCCATGCCGCCGGTCGTGGATGGCCGCCACGGCACGCCGGTCGGCCGTGGGATGGCCGACACGGACCCCCCGTGAACAGAGGTAGGAGATGAGGGAGGGGGGCGTGGTGGGCCGGGCCCAGTGGAGGGGAGGGGAGATGGGCTTTGCCCAGAGAGAGGAATAAGCTCTTTTCTTTTTCTCTACTGTTCTTTACTTTTTGTATTTTATTTAATTGCTTAGGCATTTTTGCTAAACATGAAAGTTGCTCCAATATTATTGTTGCACCATACCAAAGTGCCACAAAAAGTCTTGTGCCCAAATAAAATCTTTTAATTATTTAATTAAATATTAAATGATTAAAATGGACAAATTAAGCTACTGTTTTAATTGTTGAATTTATTTAATAGCTCAACAAATGCCCAAGACCACATGGAAGTGATCCACTAAATATTAGGCATTATTCAAAAGTGGTTGCACAATTTTAGGTCGAACTTTATTTGCCATTTTATTTTTATTATCAATTCAAAGGGGGTTGGACTTTAATTTCCAGGATGACGATCAAAGCACGCTGGGCCCATGGTTTTCTTTTAATAACAACCATCATGACATTGAACAAGATCAAATGCAAAGTTTGATCAAAGCCAGATGAGCAACAGTGATTAGCAACAGTAATTTTGATTAACAAGAGTGATTACTGTTCACTGACAGTGAGGGTGTTACAACTTGCCACCTCGATCGGATTGAAGGTGCTTGATTTTATTCCCGAGTTGATTCTCGACCTCACTCTGAAATTCGTTGAATTTTTCAAAGGTTTCAGACTTGTGCTTCATCAAGTAAATATACCCATATCTACTCAAGTCATCAGTAAAGGTCACGAAGTAACGAAGACCATTGTGTGTGGAGATGTTCATGGGTACACATACATCTGTATGTATGATCCCCAATAAGTCTTCCGCACTCTCCATTATTCCATTGAGTGGACTCCTTGTCATTTTGCCCATGAGGCATGGTTCACATGTATCAAGGGATCAAAAATCCAATGACTCAAGAAGTCCATCTTTATGGAGCTTCTCCATGCACTTTATACCAATATGACCAAGTCGACAATGACACGTCGTCATGTGCTCTTCTCCACTACGCTTCAATCTTTTGGCCTCTATGTTGTTAATGTGACACATGTCACCATCGAGATTAAGTACGAATAAGCCCTTTTGCTCCGGTGCATGAACATAAAACACATCATCCTTATAAATATCACAACCAATTGTATCAGACTTAAAAGAATAGTAGTCTCTCTTCAAGCAAGAACCACTAACGATGTTCACACTCAACGCGGGTACATAGTAGCATTTATTCAGAATCAAAACTAATGCTGAAGGCAGACTGAGATACATCGTGCCGACCGCCAATACTTAAACTTGACAGTCGTTGCCCACACGCATCATCACTTCATCTTTCATCAAGCGTTAAGAAATATGAGCGCCAGATACTGTATCAAGTATCCAGGATGTGTTCCTGACGCTTGTTAAGAAAAGCTCAACAGCATGTATATCAAATATACCTTCGTCTCTCTTGGCAACCTTGCCAGCCTTCTTGTCCTTTAGGTACTTGGGGCAGTGGCGCTTCTAGTGACCTTCACCCTTGCAGTAGAAGCACTCAACTCCGGGCTTGGGTTTAGGTGCCTTAGGATGAATGACATTTGACTTTCCATCCTTCTTGGGACTGCCTTTCTTTCCCTTCTCCCGTCTGCTTGACTTCTTGAATTCAGTGGTCTTGTTGACCATGAATACAGCATGCTCCTTCTTGATCTCAACCTCAACACTTTTCAGCATGGCGAACAACTCAGAAGGGATCTTATTCATCCCCTGCATGTTGTAGTTCAGCACAAAGCCTTTGTAGCTAGGGGGAAGCGACTGCAACACCCTATCAACTCCAAGTTCATCTGGAATCTAACATTCCAGAGCATTCAAGCGTTGAACGTAGCTAGACATTCTGACCACGTGCTCACTCACGGTGCTTTGCTCGTCCATCTTGGCCGAGAAGAAGGCTTCAGAAGCCTAGTATCGTTCAGCCCTAGCTTGAGGTGCAAAGACGGCCTTGAGGTCGGTGATAATATCATATGCACCCATCCTCTCAAAGCGCTTTTGTAGCTTAGCCTCCATGGAGTATAGCATGCCACTCTGGACAAGGTTGTAATCATCAGTCTTGGAGAGATAGACGTTCTTATCATACTGACTGGCATCTGCTGGTGGTTCATCACCTAATGCGGCCTCTAGTACGTATGCCATTTTGAGGGGAACGAGGAGAATCCTTAGAGTGCGGAACCAGTTGGTGAAGTTTGACCCATCAGTTTTCAGTTTGTCTTTCTCTAGGAACAATCCTACGTTGAATGAGGGGCATGGGGCTCCCATCTACAATGGTGATTCACAAAGATACATATTTAGACTTTTGTTCATAATGTGGAGTTTTAATTTTAACTTTAAAATTCTAGAAAGCTCCCACTTAGATAAACACCTCTCAATTTAACTAAGTGATTAAAAAATTCCAAACCCCATACCCCCCCCCCGGTCGTCACGGCCATCAGTATGTGGTCCAAGTAGGCCACTATGCCAATCACATCAGGTATGTGACTCGTGCTCGATCTTTCGATCTACCGTGTTCCTGGCCCGCGTCTACATACGTCAAGCCTGCCAATCCAACCTTGATGTTAGCTGTTCAGCAAGGCCATATCTGCATATGCCAGGCTTGCCGAACCCAACCTCATGCGAACGTTGTTTAATATGTGTGACACCCATTTTGTGGTATGTCGGCCATATTGGAGATCCTTCCAGGCGGTGCCCACCAAGGGAGAACAAAATGTTGGTATTGTGAGAGATGGTCCTATTTATGCTACCGTCGATATATCTAGCATTCTAGCAGAAACAAGAAGTAAAACTATAAATCATACAAGCTATGATCCCCCTTCATGCAAAGCAAAGTTAAACGCCTTTCTACTTTAGCTTTTGCACGTTTTACGTGGCTCCTAGGGGTTTCGAGGGAGAACCGTTTCTATCATGCGAAAACATGCCACAACACTGATTCCCCAATCGTCTCTATTACACCCCTGTCGGAGCCCTCCGTTGCAAACATCTTCGCATCGCTAATGTTAGAGAGACAGACACCCCCAGCCACTTATATGGTACAAGCCATATGTCAGGCGTGGAACCAGTCTCGCGTAAACGCGTAAGGTCGGTCGGGGCCGCTTCATCAGGACATTGCCGCAATTCTAAATGAGTACAGGTGCGAGGGTAACGAATGAAGATTCGATGCCCACATCCTAGATGTGTTCTACCCTTACAATAAATCTACGCATAGCTAGCTCTGATACCACTGTTGGGATATGATGTCTACACACACTTCTATTCTTGTAGACTATGTTGGGCCTCCAAGCGCAGAGGTTTGTAGGACAACAGCAATTTCCCTCAAGTGGATGACCTAAGGTTTATCGAACTCAGGGAAGTAGAGGTTGAAGATGTTCTCTCTCAAGCAACCCTGCAATTAAGATACAAGAAGTCTCTTGTGTCGCCAACACACCTAATACAACTAGGAGTTGTATTGGTGCACTAGTTCGGCGAAGAGATATTAAAATATGGGTGATAGGTGTGGCAAAGCAAGGTAATATAAATCTATAATAAAAAGTGCAGCAAGCAAACATGTGACAAAAGTGAGCACAAACGGTGTAAAAATGGTGGAAACAAGGTCTAGGCTTCATACTTTCACTAGTGACAACTCTCAACAACATTAACATAATCTAATCACATGATATTTCCCATAAAACATGCAATGGAGACACACTCAGAGATCATTCCTTTGTGGTCAAGAGAGGACGAGAATTATGTAGGGCTACAAAAGCACACCTCAGAGTTCATAGTTCTCAATCTATGGATTTCCCAATGTCACCGCGGCCATCCAAAGAGAGTACTACAATTACCACAACATATCTCAAGGATAGTCAAAGACAAGCACCAAGAGACTCTCAATCTTCAATCAACACACAAAAGAGGAAATCACTCATGAAAATATTCTTCTAATCCATGTCCAATAGACCGTTGTCACCTTGGTCTCGGGGATTATACTAGATAAGATCAATTGAGTACATCAATCCAATACATAGAAGAAGGGGAAACATCATGGGATCACCCTAGATTAACATAGCCTATGATCACAACGAAGATCACATCATGGGAGACAATTGACCACATAGCTACGGGTAGAAACCTCAGCCTCGAGGAGGACTACTCACACATGGACATGGTGAGAGAGAGTTGTTGATGGAGAGGTATAGCCAGGAGGAGATGAAGGAGACGACGACGACGGCGGCCACGGCGATGCCACGGCCACGGCGGTGGCCACGGCCCTTGGGGGCAGCGGCCTTTGGCTCCTTCTTTTTCCTTGAAGATGGTGCTACTGTGGAGATTGATCTCCCCCTCAAGACGGCTGCCAAGGGGAGGAAATTTTGTGGTGCCCTTTGACCTATGTTTCCTCTCTTTATATAGACTCTCGGATTCCCATCATCCAGATTACGTCTTCGGTATTTCGGGGCTCCAGGGAGCATCCGTACTCTAATTGGGCCGAATTTCATATCTAGGTCCACCGGAAAAAAATTCCCTACAACTTTGTAGTTTTAAGTTTTTCCGTTTGAGACTGTCTTCTAGCCTTTACGAGACAATCTTTAAAACCTGTCTGGTGGGGACATATTTCGGGAGAGTTAGAGTCCAACTCCTACAAGCCTCTTTTTTGTGATTTTTCCTTTATCCAAGTAATTCCTACACATAAAGTACAAAAACAAGAACTTGTGCACTCTTGCAACCATTAATAGGTTAGTTTCAAAATATGTTATAAAAAGATATGAAAGTGTATCAAAAGCATAGCAATATCACACAAAACATGCATGGAGCAAGCATAAATTATAGATACGTTTGAGACGTATCAGGATACGGGGCAGAAAACATAATTTTTTTTATACCTACGATAACCCGAATCCAAGATCTATGCTATGGTGATGTAAAGTAACGGAGAGAATCGGAGTTCATACATTTGAAGACCGAAAGAGGGAAACGTTCTTGCGAACGTGGATGGCGTAGACTCAGAACTACGACCTCCCTGTCGTTTTGAAGACTACCGGCGAGGAGATTCCCGGTTGACCTCTCGCGATGAAGTCGCACCACAGGTGTAGTGCCTCAAAGAGATTATACACGTACAATACAATCGATGTTCCCTCCGGGCCCCGAACCAGGCGAGCAGCGAAAGAAAGACGAATTCGGATCCCGACTCTGGCAGGGCGACGGCCTGCTATGGCGGATAACTCCAAACCAGGTGCAAAATCCAAACAAGGGGAGTCCGCTCTAGGTAGGAGAAGGAGAGGAAGAGAGATTTCTGTGTGTTGGAAAAAGGGGGGTATACCCCTCCTTATATAGGCCAAAGGGGGGAGTGCCATCCTCCTCCCCTCCCCGAGGTGGGACTAAACCCCCAAGGGGGGGAGGTGCGCCGACCAGGGAGGGGGAATGGGCCCCACCCTTGGCTCCAAGCCCAAGGGGGGAAACCCCCTCCTCCCCTAATGAGCCCATATGGCCCATTAAGCCTTTTTCCGCTTTTTTAATTAACTTAATTATATTTTAATATTTACTTCATATAATTAAATAATAAAACATTATTAAATACAATTAAACTTTATGTTGAACCTTTCAAAATATCCGGAACAACTTCCGTTCTCTCCCGAAACTATTTCGGTGATATCTCCTATTTCACCGATGATCCTGAATCTATCCCAATGCATCGACTGCACCTTAAGTGTAACACCCTACGGTTCGGGAAACATTAGACATGATTGAGACACTCTCTTTGATAAATGACTAGTCAGTTGGACCTCGTTACAATCCTTGACAGTCCCTGCGCTTCCATCGAATGAACATCGATCGCTTTTGGAAACCGTTAACGATACGACTTGATCCCTTTGTCTAGCGGTACTTTGTTTGTACGAGGTTTGATCGTCGGTATCCAACATACCGAGTTCACATCTCGTTCACAACAAACAAGTTTACTCGTCCGTGCCTATTACATCTCTTATGACCTAGTCACTTGCTTGCTAGCTATTGATGCAATATCACCGAGTGGGCCCAGAGTACCTGTCTGTCACTTGGACTGACAAATCCAGCTATGATCTATTAACACACTCATCAACCATATATTTAGAAATACCCAAAGTACATTGTTATGGCCAGCATATTTCAGTCAGGCGATGGATGCAAATCAAAATCTTCTGATAGATAACAATTGCGTATGATCATTACGGTCTAAGGACTAAGCCATATGTTACAAAGTCATCGCAATGTTGAACTATGTGACTCGATCACATTACAATGCTTTAGGTGGGTGTGTGTCCATCACATCAGTCCCCCAATGATATGACCTCATTGTCAATGGACTTAAGTGTCGCCATGATCAGGAAACCTTGATCAATCAATTCCCCAATGAGCTAGTATACCTGAGTTAAACTAGGGACTTGTGTTTTATACCACACGTGTATTAGTGTTTCCAAGTAATACAATTTTAGCATAGTATAAAATGTATTATGAACAAAACGGATATGTGACAAATATCTTTATTAATTTTCCTCTAGGGCACATATCCAACAGGGGGCCGTGCCACCAGGGCGTCTGGGAGGTGGGTACACCCCCTGGTGCCCCCCTTCAGCATATATTACCTCCTCTATACAGAAACCCTAGAAAGAGACCCCGCATCGCGATTTTCACCTCTATTCCGCCGCCGCCGCGATCCCGAGATCGGGATCGTCAGGAGACCTCGTCCCGGCACCCTGCCGGAGGGAGGATTGATCTCCAGGAGCTTCTCCACACCATGAGCGCTTCCCGGATGTGCCGTGAGTAGTCCCCCTTGGACCATGGGTCCATGACCAGTAGCTATGTGATGTCTTCTCTCCAATCTTGTGGTTCAATTCTTAGTCATTGTGATCTGCCCTACATGATCAAGGCACTTATGTAATTTTCCTGCTGTTGCTATGCTGTGCTTGCTGGGATCTGATGGATTATGAGATTATGTTCAGATTGCGATGAGTTATATATTTGATTCTCCTTTTATATTTTGTTCTTGACTAATTCTTGCATGTTCTCCGTTGCTTTTTATTGCTTTGACCAAGTAGTAGATAGTAACTCCACGAGGGAGCGTTTATGCTTGATTGTGGGTTCATGCCGCCCGATGTCTAGCTTGAGTGACAGAAACATGAGACTAGGGGATGTGTTGTTGCCACCAGGGAGAAAACAACGGTGCTTGTAACCCGGTTGCAAGGATTGTTTACCTTACGTAAATTTTGTTAATGCAGATGTCTGTTGCTCTAGGTTTACACTTTGGTTGGGCTCGCAACTTAATACCAGAGATGTTCTGGATAGATATCTCAAGGTGGATGATTAGTGAGTAGATGCTGATGAATAAATGATCTACTTGTCTTGGCGTACTGCCCATACTTTTAAGCCTTTAACTTTCTTTGCAACATAGTTAGCATTGCAGCGCGATTATAATTCTGTCAATTGCCCAGCTATAATTTGTTTACCCATCTTAGCTATTTTATCGTCTTTTGGGAGAGAGACATCACTAGTGAACATCATGGGATCCCGATCCATATTTCCACCACTCTTTACACCTCCACTTTACTTTCTGCTTTATTTCCTTTCAGTTGAAATCACCACTACTATTATCTCGTGCGTTTGATCCTTTGTAAATGACAAGGTCGGAGGGATTGACAACCCCTCTGAACTCGATGGGAGAAAAGTTATTTGTTGTGTGTGCAGCTCCACGTCAACCTCATCTCCTTTGGGCAACTCAACCTCCAGTGTCGTTGACACCTACTTGCAACATTTGGAGTCCACAGGTTCGATAATCTTGGTATCTTCACCGAGGAAAATTTTCTACTAGCTACATCTCAAACTTCCACTTGGGGTAGCCAACGAGGAGCACTACTTCAGTGCCATCAATAGCTCATGTCAGTACCTTCACAGCGCTCTCGACCCCGGTGGGAAGACCGACGACCAGCCATCACCTCTCCGCCGGGCATCAGCCTTAGAGTATGGGTAGGCGCCTCCATCGTCAGAGGCACCCACACCTGTGTCCCCAGCCAGTTACAGCGAACTGGGGTGGAGCCAACTCCTAGGATGCCGACAGCCACCGGAGAGCCATCCCAAGCCACCCAACCGAGCTTGCTCTCGCGATGCCACGTCTGAGGCCACCGTTGCTGATCCGCGACCCGACAATCCTCTACCACGACCACCGCCTGCGAGAAACATGCCCGCGCGACGATAAACACCAACCACGGGCACCTCCCGGGCCACGTCCAAACACACCTACCCGAAGCGTTAGCCCCAATACACCCCGGGCTCCAAACTTACCTGCCCGAGCACGGACCCCAGATCTGACCCATCCCCGGGGCAGGTGCTGATACACGAGATAACTTCTCGCCCCCGTTGGTTACCCCAAGTGGAAGGTGAGATGTAGATAGCGGCAAATTTCCCTTAGCAAAAATGATAAGGTTGAGTATCGTCCAGAAGGACTCCAACAGATACAAGTAGGTGGTGAAGTGAACAATGGCGCCGTTTACAACCTAAGGTTGCTTACTTCACCTGGACCTGCACACACACCAGATAGCTTTGCTCCCAACGAGTACAGAGGATTTGTCAATTCCTCCGGCCTTGTTGTTTACAAAGGATAAAACGCACGGGATAATAATGATAGTGATAGCAACGGAAAAGTAAATACTGAAAGTAAATGATAGCGAGTGTAAACAGTGTTGGAAATATGTACCTGGGTCCTATGATGTTCACTAGTGATGTCCCTCTCCCAAAAGATGATAAAATAGCCATGCGAAGTAAAAAAATTACAGCTGGGCAATTGACAGGATTATATGCGCAAACCAATGCTAATTACGCGAAACAGAAAGGAAGAGGCTCAAAAGCATGGGCGGTATGCCAAGACAAGTAGACCGAAATCCATCTGCATCTACCCACTAATCATCCACCTTTAGATATCTATCCAGAACATCTCGCTGGTATTAAGTTGCGAATCCCATCCAAAGTGTAAACTCAAAGCAACAGACAACTGCATTAAAGAACTTTGCGTAAAGTAAACAATCCTTGCACCCACAAGTACAAGCACCGTTGTTTTCCCCCTTGTGGAAACAGCACATCCCCTAGACTCATGTTTCTGTCACTCAAGCTACTCATCGGGGGGCATGAACCCACAATCATGCATAACGCTCCCTCTTGGAGTCACTACCTACTACTTGGCCAAAGCAATAAACAACAATGGATAACATGCAAGAATTACTCAAGAACATAAATATAAAAGAGGAGAATCAAATATATAACTCAATC
This sequence comes from Bromus sterilis, assembly GCA_950022295.1. Lineage (NCBI taxonomy): Eukaryota > Viridiplantae > Streptophyta > Magnoliopsida > Poales > Poaceae > Bromus > Bromus sterilis. Next base: position 115,034,550 of record OX465599.1, read on the forward strand.
ACAATCTGAACATAATCTCATAATCCATCGAATCCCAGCAAACTCAGCATAGCAATAGCAGAAAGATTACATATGTGCCTCGATCATGTAGGGCATCTCACGAGGTCTAATCCATGAAGAACAAAGAGGGGAGGAGAACATCATATAGCTACTGATCATAGACCCATGGTCCAAGGTGGACTACTCACGATTCATCCGGGAAGCATCCATGGTGGTGGAGAAGCTCCCGGAGGTGATTCCTCCCTCCGGCAGGGTGCCGGGAAGAGGTCTTCTGGTGCTCCCGATCTTGGAAGCGCGGTAGCGGCGGAATAGAGGAGAGATCGCGAAAAAGGGTTCCGTCCCCGAGGGTTTCTCATCACGGGGAATAAATAGGCGGAAGGGGGCAGCCAGAGGTGGGCCAGGGGCTCCAGGCGCCCCACCTAGCGCGGCCAGGGGCCTGGACACGCCCTCTGGCCGCCTGGGCCCCCCTGGCTCCCCTCTTGCCCCTCTCGGGCTCTACGCGAAGCTTCCGGTACGCTGATTTTTCCTATATTTTTCCCGGAATTTTTCTGGTACTTTTAATAAGGGGGAAACCTGAAATAGAAAAACAACAGAAAACAGGAACTGGCACTGGGGTGCACTGAGTTAATAGGTTAGTCCAAATATGACCAATAGTGTATGGAAGTTCATCAATATCATAGCAATATCACACAAAAGAGGCATGGATCAAGCAAAAATTATAGATACGTTTTGGACGTATCAGGTGCCGCCAGCCCTGCGCACCGTCGAGACAGATCCAGGACAAAGCGAGTCGGCACCACCACCCTACGTTGCCAGCACTGTCACCATCCTAAGCTTCACAAGGAAAGACATATGTACCCAGTTGGACCTTGTAGGCCGAAGAAGTCGAGAAATCCTCTGATGGTGTGAGCGTACATGATCACATCCTCGATCTCATCATTGATATTGTAAACGTAAAGGCAGCCCCGAAGCTCAAAAAAATTGATGATGTGTTGGACCAAGAGGCCAGTGTTGATATTCTGAATCCAACAACCATTCTCCAAGGCTTATTGAATGAAGTGTTTTCTTTGGAAAACTGCAAAAATGAAGGGGCAATGTATTTCGCCTTGTGACTCTACAGCCAAAGAAAGTGCTAAAAGCAATGTTTAGGATATCGCCTATCGTTAGAATTTCAGACGGCTAGAGATTAGAGATTAATCAGAAATTGGCCGATTAATTATTTTATCGGTCGACTATTAATATTATTTTTGCAAATACGAGGTTCTCAGCACTAAAATATGTTATATTCAACACAAAAACAATATTGAACGAAAAGGTTTCGTTCATTAATTGCATTTGAATACTTGTGCAATGACAAACAAAAGAGGACAACAATGTATTACATAACAAGGTTTGAAAAACACAAATAAACATAGTTCTTGCACACCTAGTGCTAGGAATACGCTTGATTTATCGGTAGATTTCCGATAAATATCTTGTCAGAGTAATAAATTGGCCAAACCAATAAATTGTGATGATATGAAATAATCTTATCGGTCACCCCCAAGTAATGATAAATCGGACGATAAATTCTTGAATTGGTTGATTTTTTAACAGTGGTTGGGCGCCTTCTTTCCATTGACACCATTAATGGAGGTACACTAACAAAAGAGTTTCTTGTCACTTTCGTCACAAGGGTGTCCCAAACCAACCCAAGAGCGCCCTGTGGGTCCTTCCAAGCAAGACACGACCATCGTAGATGCAATGCCCTCGCAAACCTTTTCATGTCAAGAATGCCCAAACCTTCCATGTCCTTCAGTTTACAAACTAGGTCCCATCGGATTTCACATTTGCTCCACTTCACATTTTCCGACCCGCTCCAAAGAAACGCCTGCTAGGGCTTGATGATTTCCTTCAAAATCCTTTTTGGCACAATCAATGACGTGAGGTGATAAAGTGATGATCGATTTGATTCAGGTGACCCTCCCCGCTATGGTGATGAACTTGCCTTTCCCTCATATGATCTTTCCCACAACTTTGTCCAGAAGGTACTAAAAGTCGACGCTACAAAAGTGGTGCAAAAAAGGGGTAAGACGAGGTATCACATCGATAAGCTAGAACACATAGCCGGAAAGGCATTGAGAATGTCATCAAGGTCAATATTGGAGCATCTAATGGGTGCAACCAAGCTCTTGTGAACATTTGTGAAAAGTCCAGGTAGGTCCCCAAAACTCTGCAGGATATTCACCAAAATTTCAACGTCCTCTCTTATCAGTGCCAAGGAAGTGACGAAATCATCGACATAGAGCAAGGTGCAAAGGGACACACCCCTGCCTCGCACCCTGTGAAGATCCCCACTACTTGTGGTAACATAAAAAAATCAGCTAGAGTGGGCCGATCACTAGGATGAACAAGAGAGATGATAATGCCCCCTACTTAAGCCCCCTCCAATGTTGGATGGGAGTGCCTAGGACCCCGTTGAGAAGGACCCGAGAGGTGGATGTGTGAAGCAGAGCACTCACCAATCCCGAAATTTTGCTGGGAAACCTCTCTTTTGCATAAGGTCTAGCAAGTAATCCCATCTAAACGAGCCAAAGACTTTCTTTATGTCGAACTTGAGGAGAAGTGATGGGGTGTTAGTGTTTTGCAGTCTCCGAGCATAATTGCGGACATACATAAATTTATCATCTATGCTTTGAGTCTTCACGAAAACACTTTGGGCGAGGGATATGAGCATGTGCATGAAGGGGTGAGTCTCATAGTCATTACCTTATCTATAATTTTGGGCCCGATCATGAATGGGACGCATATGCCTAAAATTCAAGATAGATTTTGCCCCTTCCTTTTATGGGAGGAGAACCACATTCATCGAGTTGAGACAACAAAAATTCTGCGTGTTCAGGTTTGAAAAACAACAAGATGAAATTCATGAGATTATCTTAATGGTGGACCAGCAACACTTGAAGAACTCCCTTGTGAAACCATATAGGACTGGTGCCTTTTCGCTTGGGCATATCTTTGATGGTGGTGTGCACCTCCTCTTATGTGCAATCACCCCTAGGATCCCATGGTCGCAATTGTCAGAGTTTAGTTTGTGCCAATTGAAATCTTGGATTATGCATGGTCCTTTGCTCATGGTGGAGGCGAAATGCTGATTTATGTTGTGTTCTTTGTCATCATCATTTGTGACCTAACGCATACCATTTCTAAGCTTATTATTTGTGACCTAACGCATACCATTTCTAATCTTATTGATGATGTTTTTTCCTTTTCCCTTTTATCTTGAAGTGAATAAATTTGGGTGGGCGTCACCCTCTTTAAGGTTGTGAATATGCACATTTTTTTCCTTTCTCTCTAGCATTGCCAAGTTGATGACAAGTCTCTTGATCTGCTTCCGCAGGTCCACCTCCTCTGGAGAGAGGGTGCAAAATTCTTGGGTGATATCGAGCCTTAGAGTGATCTCAATGGCCACGTAAATAGATCTTTACATTGGAGAAGAATAGATGACTCCATGTTCGCAGCGGGAACGCCACATCTCGAAGCTTATGAAAAAGAACTTGGCATGGCTCATTGTGAGGTGTTTGCACAACCCATTCCTCAACCACCACCTCTTGAAAACCCGACATCCTCAAACTTGAAGCCTTTTGGCTTATTTAGCCCCATCATGGAGGCCAACAACCGTGGGCAATGGTTTGACAACGAGGAGGATAGAGTATACACAATATAATTTTAGCGGTAGATATCCCGTTCCCAAGTTGCAAAGAACTCCATCAAGCTTACTAAAGGTGGGATTTTTTCTCTCATTACTCCACGTGTAACAATGATTTTTTGCAGGAGTTCACAGTCATGTATAGTGGCACATAAGCGGTTGATGTGGGGATGTTTGATGTTGCACTTATTTTTCTCTCTAGCTCATTTTTTATTAATGTCGCTGTTCTCGAGCCATTTGATTTCACTCCCCATATTTGAGCAAAAGTCTCAGCAAAGAACTCTTCCTTACGGTAGTTGGCCGTAAGACAATACGCAAAGGTGATCCAAAAAGAACAATTATCCCTAATCATGGCGATGATGAGAGAAAGGTAGTAGTTGCCAACCAAGAAATTTGAAGTGTGAAAGAAAAATCCTCATTCTGGAGTATCACAATTCTCCTATGTAATAGCGTGAAGAGTCTTCCTGAATTAGAATTTTTATTTTATTTTTGCATCATCGTTGTCCTTTACATTAATAATTTATCCAATCAAATGTTTTCTTTTGCCATTTTGTCAAATGGTGAATCGTACCCCTTCTTTTCTCATATTGGTATGTGTGTTTGGACCCACCATGCATGGCAGACAACCCAATTGAAGCATTCAGACCTACCCCACAACTTTTGGCACAAGACCGACCATCATCATCGACACAAACCCATTTATTTGATAAATAGTTTTCTATAAGAGGTATTTGAGCATGCTTAGATTGGCGTAAACCTTGTAGAAGGCCTCAATATAGTGCACTAAGGTTGTGGTTCAAATTTTATAAACTTTCGGGTTCATCTGATTCCCGAATGACTGAATATGAAAATCATAGTACTCGGTATAACACAACATGTGTATTTTTGTATAAAGGGCTAATCGGTTTTATACCCTTAGTTGGGTCACACTCAACCGGTTCGCTCCTAGTTTAAAAAAACCTTCGGTTATGCCCAAGTGTGTTTGCTCCTCTTATGCTTTTGCCCTTTGACTAGTTGACCATTACTTTGAAAATTCTTAACAAAGTGCTATATACTTAGATAAGTGTAAATAAGCCATCAAAATGTCCAGGAAAAAAAACATCACCTACACTTGCATATTCATGCCAAAATTGTTGTTTTACATTTTTAGATTTAATAAAATCAATAATATTCATAACCTCGTGTGTTTTAGGAAATACCAATATGGGGAATGGAAATGACATGAACATGTTGGTGATGTTTTTCGGAATATTTTGATATTTTATTTGCATTTTTCTGAGTTCATATGAATTTGTTATAGAATTTTCAAAGTGTTGGTCAAACGATCAAAGGGCAAAAGCATAAGAGGAGCAAAGTGGATTGGCCGGGACCGCTGGGTTTTTGAAACTAGGGGCAAACCAGCCGACTGAGACACAACTAAGGGCATGAAAACAATTATCCCTTGTATTATCTCTGAGTTAGGAGTTGATGGAGTTCACCTGAGCACTACCAAAACAAACCTTAAACAACTCTACACCCCTTCTCAAATTTAGAGCCCCCCAAACCCTAGCCGCCACTTTTCAAACCCCAAGAGCCTTAAATCCCTAGAACAATCACGCACGCATCACCACCATTGGATCATATTTCCAATCGTAGTCATCGTGGACCATTGTATGGCCATCCTCAATTTCCCACCTATGACCCCTTCCCCAATTTCCCACCTATGACCCGTTCCCATGGAGGCCTTCATCCCATTAACCCCTTCCGTGGCCTCGTGCCCGAGCCCCATGCACCGTCGTGCTTATCCACATCCGTCATCGGCGCAGTTCACGACCCGTAGGTGCCTCCTCTCCCGAACACCCTTTGCTCCCTCTTTCATGTCATTTTTCGCTCCCTCTTTCATGTCATTTTTCTCTTGCTAGTAACCCCGAGTCACCATGAATGGTGCCTTGCTTGAAAGCTCCATCTAATGATGATTAGTATGAGGAAATTTGATGGGTTTATCACCGACATCCTGAATTAGGTGAAAGAGATTAACGAAAAAGGTTGAGATATATAACACTTATAAAGTGTCGAGACCTGCATGCGCTAGCTAACGAACGCAGGCGAACGACATCACCTAGCTTGCATCACAAAGAGGCGCTAGCACACATGCACCGATCGAGCCAACCACATCACCTAACTTGCATCGTTCGGGCTTGGCTAAGAAAAAAAAACCAATTCAACCATTCCTTCTTAATCTGGCCCAAGGGTGCTTTAAAGGCTAGCAAGCAGGCATTTCTTGTACCGCATGGGCCTAGTTAGGCTTCATACAAGCCACCAATCACGCCCTAAGCAACTACTCCCTCCCCAAAATATAAGGCGTGCTTTGACTTTTCTGATCTTCATCGCATAACTTTGACAATGATTATGATTTATTGTATGTTCATTAAATTAGTAAATATACATGAAATAGAACTATTTTGCAAGACAAATAGAATGTTACCAGTTATACGTATTAAATCCATCCATTTTTATATGTATTTACGGTTAAAGTTGTGCATTAAAGACCATGCAAAATCAAGCCCGCCTTACATTTTGGAAAGGGAGTAGCAATTTAAGAAATCAACATGCATATTTTGGCAAGGGGTACCATAAATACATAAGATAGGCCACTGGTTAACGCTGCATAACAGATAATAAAACTCAGATAGATGGTACAACAGATCAGGTTCATTTGTTATGGAGTACTATAAAGGAAGACACATATACTGATAGAAACATGAGCCTTCCTCCAGTTGAAAGCTGGAAGGTCTTCCCAGGCAGAACCCTCAGAAAATCTAATGCAAGCCAGCATCTAGTGCCCATCTCAAGTTCTCAACGGTCACGACGCCTGCAGAGATACCCAAATAAGTCAGCTGCATTTTCATGAGTACTGCACTACGTCAATGAGCTCAAGACCGTACTATGCCGCATGCTATTGATATAATGAAATCATTTTACACACATTATACACTAATAATGAACTTTGTAGGAATCTAAACTATAAATTTATATGAACAATGTAAACAGAACATATATATCTTGCATGTAAGTTGAAGCTCCAAACATAACCTGGTGGTTTTCAGTTGACTTGTTTTTGCCTAATAATAACAAGAGATAGCAACAGAGAAATGACTGTGCACAATTCAAACTCTTAAGTGGTAACTAGAATAGATGTAAACATACCCATGTCCGTCATAGTCTCTAGAACTGTCCCTTGGGGAACGTGATCTTCTGCGACTCCTTGAATCATAGCTACGAGATCTCCCTGATTCTTTATCCTGGTCATACCTACTTTCTCTGTCATTGTAGCGATCATGACTACTTCTACGGTCATAATCCCTGTCCCTGCCGCTACTGATGCTTCGGTCTCCTCTATGACGGTCCCTGCTTGATGCTCTATCACTTTCTGTGCTCCTTTCCTTGGATCTAGTTGATTGTACAAGGCAGCTTTTAGCACAATAATTAACAAAACATGTTGGATTGTTAGGAGACTAAAGCTATGAAGCCTAGGAGTACCTTCTGTCATGTTCAGCTCGGTCCACCTTGCGCCTTTTGTTTTTCTCTTCCTGTACACATAAAAATGCAGAAGCAAGCACCCATCTTAATCCCAAATAAACAAGCACAGAACAATTCATGTACTAACAATGGACGCCAAATAATACAGCCATGTTAGCAAAATCTGGTACTAAAATGTAGTTCTGCAGGCTACACTTCACTCAAAAGATTATTCTGAAAACTAACCTGCAGCTCAGACAACTTCTCACGTATTAGCATATAACCCATATGGAGTTTCCCTCCGAAATGATCTGCTAAACGCCGGTTACTGTTTGGACAAGAAAATTAGCCAAGAGCATAACTATAAACAACATGTTTTAATAAGTTTTCAAGCTACAATAAGCCCTTGACAAGACATTTATGATCCACAAGGATAAAAACATGTATAAATAAACACGCACATTCTTTAGCTGCAAAAGTAATCCTCGTAAAACTGGACCCAAAAGCCTGCTGGTGAAAAAGGAGGCACATGCGTTTGTCAAAAGCCGAAGCACTTGAAACCTCATACAACACCGCTATACTCGTGACCCCATGGAGGAAATTCCTGGCTAAGCCAAAGAAGATGAATTTACCTGTCATACACGCTCAAGAATGCTCCACATATGTCACACAGGCGCAACTTTTGATCAGTCTGAACAAAAGATTACAGATGCACAAAATCAATATAAATAAATGGAGACAAACTACATATGTTATTATTAACAAAACTTTTCTGCCTGAAATGTACTTCCCAACAAGAGTAATCCTATCCTATCACATAGGGAATCCAATATGTAGGTCTCCACGCAGTTAGCAACTTTCTTAGGAAAATCTGAGTTACTTACAATTTGAACGTGAGTTGACATTTTTGTAGAATCAGGAACAGGCTGTGGTCGCGCACCCAGCTGGTTAGAGATCAAAATATAATACATCAGTAGATATGGAATGGTACCTTCGCAACTAAAGCAGATGAGCTACTACAACTTCTAGTCAGTTATTCCCAACGCAGTTGAACTACAGTACTTCTAGTCAATTGCTCCAATAAATTTAAATGTAGAAGATAGATATCAACCTTCTTCAGAGCTTCTGCTTCATCCAACAGTTTTTGTGCTTCATCAATCATCCCACTCTCACCTATTCAGAATAAATGTTGTCTGTACTTATTATGTGTTTACACAATACAATGTAAACAATGGTCTGTGCTCTAGTAGTCAAGCAAAGGAGGCTGCAGGAAGTATGGTAGAGAAACATACCTAGTTCCTCTGCTTTTTTGAGCTTTTCGTTAATCATTTCCTGTGTGCGTGCATTTGGAGCAACATGTGCTGTTGATTGTGCAGCAGTTTGGAGAGAATTCACTAATGAAACACGGTCCTTATTAAAGGCTTCAAGGAGCAGCTTTGCCTTCAAATGATAAAAAAAAATTGTTATAGAAGACACGTGATGGAAATAAATTTCAGCTATATAATTAAGTTCACACAACTCCAGTGTGGTAAAATTTGATAGCAGCACCAGCAATACCTGCTCTTCAGCTCTCTCTTCCTTGAGTTTATCAACCTCTTCAGTAGCCCGAATTTTTCCCTCAGTGTTTCCCTCAAAATCTACATGAGCAACAAGCGCGAAGAATCAAATGCGAAGTTGCAAACACATATAGTTTAATAGCAGAATTTTTTTAGAGGTTTCAAAAAAGAAAAATAATTCAAAGAATGATACTCTGGAGGAAACTGAACACAGAACCATCAGGCATAAATAAAAGATTGTAGTAACCGTTGAACAGACAATATATTTGTGTGGAGGAACAAAAAGGACTTACCAAAAGTGTCTATCTCCTTCATCTTCTCCTTAATTTGTTTGGAGAATTCAATTACTTCTTTACTCTGGATTTGCAAGTATACATTATCTATCATCATTTAGTTTCCACAATGAAATAATCAAAGATAGTATTAATGTGACCAAAAGAGTAATTAACATGAGGTACCTGTGTAACCTCAGTGATAGAAATTGCAATGGCTGCCTTGGCGTCTTCCTCCTCCAAACGCTTAAGGGCTCTTTGAATCTTTCTCTCACACTCAACTATCAGTCTTTCTATAGTTTCTTCCAATTCACGGTCATAGTTATCCATACCTTTGGCTTTGGCCTCCTCGTATCTATTACATAGTTCAGGAAGCAACATAGCAGATCCTTTGTACCCAACTGAAAACATACTACTAAAGAGATATGCATGGGAATGTCAAGAAAGTTAGTATGTATGCGCTTCACTGTTAGTCTTTTACTTATCAGAACAACAGCACACAACTAAACAACTATCACTAATTCCTTGGGAATTACCTGTAACTCGAGACTGCAATGATGCACGGGTAGATCATTTAAAACAAAAAAAGAGAGACAAAGCATTCAGATCCCATTTTCCCGACATGACATTAAACAAGCCTTAATAAGAGAAGGCACATATATTTAGTTGATTGGGAAAGGGTTTCAGTACTAACATGATTAAAACATTATCAAATATCGTGGCCAGGAAGCCCTCTCTATTGCAAACATACTGCTTCAAAGTTAATTGTTGGCTCTCCTCTCTGAACTTTCACCAGAACAACACTATAGTTTATTCAAATTGTCGATAAACAGGAGGCTCAAATCTCAAATCTTATACGTCGAAATCAAACATCAGAGCCGATTTTAAAGCTAACTTTTAATCAAATATGGAGGTAAACATAACTCTGTCCGCACTGCATGAGCGATGACTCCATGAACAACCATCAAGTCCAGCAAAATAAAAGAAAGATAAGTAGTCCAGGGCACTCAAAACTTGTTTGATTCAAACTGAACTATGCTGCTACCGAGAAATTAAATGAACCATTGAACCAATATGGTCGTCTCCACAACTCCGCCCATATTTCTATAAGGGAACCCCAAGATTACACGCACAAAACTGAGATGGAACTCGAGTAGTAGGATACTCCTTACGGAGCTGCAACGAGTGCAGCTTAGGGCACGGACCCATGTCCATCTTCTGCGAAACAGCAACAAAACAGAAACATATGAGCGAGCTGCAACCGTACCGCGCTGAATCCCGATCGAAATACCAATAGCCGGAGAAGATCGAACGCACGGTGAGCTGGAAGAGGTCGTGGGGGCATAGGCCGGCGAGGAAGAGGCGGCAGACGTCCCGGTCGTAGTACTTGCGGCTGACCTCCCGGACGTCGCCATTGCGGTTGGCGCCCATGAGCTGGTCGAGCTGCTTCCGGATGGCGTCCATGGCGCTGCGCTGCTCTGCTAGGGTTTTGGGTTCCGGGAGAGGGGGAGGGGCTGTTTGGGTAGCGAGATGCCGACGAGTAGGAGAAGGAGGAACCTGGAAGAAGGTCCTGGACGCCGCCGGAAAAGGAAACGACGACGCCGCCGATCGACAAATAATTAATTGTCCACACGGTCCAAATAGACGCGGCCCGCGGCCCGCGAGCCCAACCGGAAACGGAGCGTCGTCGTCAAAGCTGGCCACACGGGCCGTGCTTAACGGGCCAGCACGCCAGCCCGGATTTTTGGCCCTTCACGGGCCGGCCCGGCACGTGGCTTAACGGGTGCCAGCCCGGCCCGGCACGCTACGCTGCCAGCCCGGCACGGCACGGCACGGCACGGGCACGGCCCGGCACGGCGGCACGCCAGGCACGGGGGGCGGGAGCGGGGGGAGCGGGGGAGTGGGGGGACGGGGGGAGCGGGAGAGAGAGCCGTTGGGAGGGGGGACCGGGGGAGGAGACTCAGGAGTGGGAGAGAGAGCCGTTGGGGGGAACGGGGGAGAGGGTTTAGGGAGGGTTTTAGTGGGGTTTAGGGGTAGTTTAGGTCTGTTTAGGTCTGTTTAGGGTATTTTTTTTCTTTGAATTGCAATACATTTGTTCAAGTTTTTAGAGATATTTTATGATGCAACCATTTCTTTGTCGGGGGTTTACTATCTCACATCCCCTTTAATGATGCACACTCTTGTAGACATTGCATCTCACTTGAAAGCCTACGAACAAGATAATTTATTAAGGCCTATGGTTTCTCGCATGAAACTTAAGTATTGCAAATATTGGGCCGAAATTCCTATTTTATATGCATTTGCATTCATCTTGGATCCTAGAGTTAAACTAGAACTGTTTGCTAGTGCACTTGCTGTTATAATTGGGGCTCTAGGCATAGATTATATTGCTTATTCCACTGATGTTCGTGATAAGCTTACTTCAGTTTATGCTAAGTATGATCAAAAGTATGCCGGAGTTCGCACGCAACGCCCTCCACTAGTGCCAACTACAGGAAAAAAGAAAGGAGCGTGGAGCAAGTTATTCGGTTCTTCCACCTCTGCTCCAAGCTCTTCCACATCAGGACCATCTCCTGTTCTTTTAGGTAGCGGAGAGTTATCAAAGTACCTCAACAGCGATAAAGAAAGCTTCAATGAAGATGATGATGATGACTTTGACATACTTCATTGGTGGCATGAACACAAAGTTACATATCCGGTGCTTTCCATATTAGCACGAGATGTGTTATCAGTTCCCGTCTCATCGACATCATCGGAGTCTGCTTTCAGCGTAGCTAGAAGAATACTTGAGGATAGAAGAACCAGTCTAACCCCAGATATGGTGAGAACACTCATGGCCGTGAAAGATGGGGAGCTAGCCAGAAGGAGATCCCAACACACTTCACATGACAAAGAGCTATTGGCCAACTTTGAAAATCTGGCCATCGAAGATGAAGATTAGTTGTAGACTTGTAGTTGTAGTTTTTTTTATCTTTTTGTATTTTTGTTCTTTTGTAATTTAGAGCATGGCTTTGTACTCTTTTACTTCCCAGGGATGGAAGGTTTTAATGAGGCATCCACTAATAAAGCTCAAGATTTATCCCAAACAAGCCGACATGTAGTATTTTAGTTGTAGTGTTGTACTGTTAGTATATTTTTTTTTGTAATCTAGAGCATGGCATTGTACTCTTTTACTTCTTAGGGGTGGAAGGTTTTAATGAGGCAGCCATTAATAAAGCTCAATATTTATCCCAACATTTTTTTTATTTTTCCTGTTTTTTTAAAATATTTTTTGACTTTAAAGGGCCAGATGGGCCAGATGTGCTAGAAGGGCCGCCGTGTGCCAAAAGGGCCGCCATGCGAAATCGGGCCAACGTGCCAACCGGGCCGGCCCAAGTAGCTTCGTGCCGTGCCTGGGCCTCGAAGCTCGGCCCGCGTGCCGGCATGGCACGACCCGTGAGTGAAGCGTGCCGACGTGGGCCGTGCCGTGCCTGGCCCGTTTCGGAGCTGGCGTGCCGTGCCGGGCCGGGCCGGGCCGGGCCGGCCCATCTGGCCAGCTTTGGTCGTCGTCGTCACGGGCTCACGACGAAGTCGCGTTCCAAAAAAACAAAAGAAAGACGAGACTGCTCCCGGCGCTGGCTGAGTCGCCCCCAGCCTGGTCTCTTCCATCGGATCGCTGCGAGCTCCCCGCCGATCGTTTCCCTGTCGCCGTCGACGGCGAGCCCTCCCTGCCCGGCGGCTTCCTAAACTTTTGCGTCGGATTTCCCACCCGAGGTTAGTTGACTTTGTGGCCGAGGCTTGTCTAGTGTTCTTTGTGGGATATAAGACCGTGGAATGCCATATTATTTCAGCTACATTGTGGGGTAATGATTGAGTGATGATCATTGACTCAACATTTTTCTCCATTCGGTTTGAGTGTGCCGTAGTACTCTAGTTGGAATTTCGTAAGAAAATAAAAACCTTCTGTTGTTCTCTGTACCACTCTTGCAGGGGGACATCCACACAGAAATAATAGTAGTTACCCTAAAAATGAAATAATAGTAGTTCATCTTTGTTCATTAGAGTTTGAAACTGCTTGGATGTGATTTGAATCGTAATAGTCTAGCGCTTGGCATAGATGAACAAGACATGCCAGAACTATATGAAAAAGGGACGGTTACTTTAGCAAGCACCTGGATGGCACTGAACCAAACTGAAGCACTTGAAGCACTTGTTTCCTTCTCCAAGCACCGGCTAATTTTTATGTTAAGAAAAAACCCGATTTTTGTTGTGGGGCACCTGCAATGTATACGGCCTTAGGGTAATTTTTTGTGAAATGCAAAGCTACAGAATGCACCTGATAGATCACTTCACAATATGAGAGCCTAACTCTTTGTTCATCCATCCGATCCTTTTTATTTCAGGATTGCATTGTACTGATTAATTCAACCATACTGCTGTGAGTTTCCAATGGACAACCTTGACAACAGGACAGAGGACCAAGGCTTAAATTTTCCGTGCAATCTATGTGACACAGAGGTCGTAGATAGCATTACACATCTCTTACTTCATGCATTGGCCACAGCTTCAGTGGACAACACCACTGGTGATATATTCAAGAGCCCATCATCTGTAGCTATTGGCATGAAGACCGAGCTATCAGGGTACATGATTCAGAGATCTGAAACACTTGTTCACGAATCTATGGATGGAGGTGAGGATCATTCAGATCAATTAATAAAAGCATCCTCTAGGCCGACAGAGTTTGTGTCAGGCCTGATTGATGATTTTGTGACCTCAAAGAGGAACATGATGAGCCATGTCTCTGGGTTCTTTTCTAGTGAAAGCCGCCTGAACAAAATTAAAGACTTCATGCAAAAGGTAGAGATGGATAGCTTGTGGGCCCAGGATGAAAGGAAGGCGACTGCAGAGACTATTCTGAAGAAGATAGACATTAAAGGGAGTTTTCATTGCCCTGAGAGATTTGAAATCCCAGATAAGCTAGCTGAGCACACAAGTCAATGCAGATTTAGGATAGTTAACTGCATAAATGATGGATGTGTAGCTTCTTTTTGTGCTATTCATAGCGAAAAACATGACGCTGTCTGCCCATTCAAGCTCTTACCATGCGAGCAGCTGTGCGAACAACATGTGATGCGGTGTGAGATGGACAAACATTGTGCGACAATTTGCCCTATGAAGCTTACTAACTGCCCGTTTTATGCAATTGGCTGCGAAACAGCCTTTCCACAGTGTTCTCTTGATAACCATTGTTCGAAGTTTCTACAAACCCATTTGATGTACGTCGTCAAGGTTATTACAAGACAGGGTGCTTGTGTTATTGATATGGATCAACGGCTGCAACTCCTTGAGAAGGTGAGTACTTATTAGAATGATAGAATCTGTTATTGGCCTCTCCAAGCAGTGTTTGGATGGAGGTAACCATTAGTAGTTTCAAGATATAACGCGAAGTCATTTCTCAATTTGGCTTGCTATTTTTTCTGACCTGATACCTAATGTATAAACACAACTGAAGATTATTCAACGCAATAACTTTGAACTGATGAAAGAGTACACATGATTTGTTATAAGGCAATAGTATGCCCCTGCCCTAGTACCACGTTCTGGAATAGCTTAAACAAGATTATCATGTTAGGTTAACTTTTACTAAATTCACTAGTTCATGAGTTCCACCCAAGTTTGATTCAGTTTCCTAGAGTACCCAACTGCTGCTAAATTTCAACTGCAACCTACTTAATAAAACCCCAGAGGGAAAGCAATATCACAAGTGGCCTGATTGCAGAACCCGTGCACCATAATACCCAATGTTTTTTCCTCAGTTATTTGTCTTAAAGTGATCAACTATTTTATACTTGTATCTTATATAATTCACTGTCTAAAATAAACTCACTATCCAAAATAAACCTTCTATACTTCTGTGTTTCACTATTATCTACTTACATGGAGTACTTACATTACAAAGACCAAGAAATATTTTATACACCAAGTTGTAATTGTTGAATCCTACTTACACTTTTGATTACTATTTGATTCTGATTTTTAGTGGGAAATGTGTATCGTTCATAAACCATTCCAGAAAATAAATCCGCCTTAATTCTTCTTGTCAACCTTATTACAGGTGCAGTCATTGAACGAACTCTCTGGGGCTTTAGATGTCAGGGCCCTCACTCTGATCACAAAGGAACAAGAATCAAAGATCAATAAACTCGAAAAGGATCTCAGAGCCCAAGAGACAAAGATGAAGAAACTTGAGAACGACCTTAGGTCACGGAAAGCATGATTGTCATCATGATCTCATCATTGCAACCTTACTGGAAACCAGGTGGCATACTTTGTAGTATATGTAAATAATCGATAGCAATACCATAAGGTTTACCATCCCGTTGTCTGTTGTCCATTGTCCATGTACAAATATAGGGTGTATAAAAGTCAGCTTGTTTTCAGATCAGTTGATAATTTTATGTAAGTTATGTTTTGTCACTTTTATAACAAGCAAGTACATGGATTTTACAGGGATGAGGTGGATTAGGACCATCTGTCATTTCCTTCTTGGTGGTTCCTACCCAGATTGGGCTATTCACAGTGACATGCTACTTTGCAGGAGTAAAACTTTTCCTTCTCAACAGTCAAGACTTGGTTGGGACACCATTTTGTGTGCAAGGGTGGACCCTTGTAGGTCGTTGTAACAGCAATTTTTCATGGAGGAGATGTTGCAACAATATCATCACTGTCTTGGCTCTTCGACAAAGCTTTCAGGTTACAGATCAAGCAGCCTCCGAATCTTGCAAATATCCTGTATTTATGTCTGTACAGAACTGTGCAGGGGGTTTTCTTCTGCAATTTTTTGTGCTGAAGATGTCACCACAACAATATCATCACTAGCTGAGCCATTTGAGTCAGCTTTGAGGGCATAATCACTGGCAGCCTCCAAAATCTTGCAAACTTCTCTTCTGTACTGCACCAGAAGTTCCAGATCATATAAGGAAGACACCGTCAAATGCTGTTTGTGGAAGATCAAAGTACTGTTTCCAGTTACGTATGTCCTTTCTATTGTTTACATTAATTGAGGGTTGTTTGGTGCAGATCAACTTGGAGTAATTTTATCATCTTCTTGTCATATTCCTAATCAGTGATGCCTAACAACCAAAGAGGTTGCCTGAAGCCCAAACATTTTGTTCTTTCATCAATTGTTACCAGTTTGATCCATTTAATCTGAATTATGATGAAATAATAACTTCTGAGTGCTGGATATTTCAATACAGTTATTATTCAAAGTGGGTGAATGGTTAGAATCCTAAACTATGTCATTTCTTTCATGTTACAGATGTGAATTATCAGTACTCATCTTGCCAGCACGGAGACCTTAAAATGGATAAGATGGTATGATATACCTCGTCAGTTGCTCCAGATTTTATTTTAGATTGCAAAATGCACCATTTCTTCATGTTGACACCTATTAGGTGCACAAAGTTAAATGTAGTATTTACCCAATACATCTTGTGCTGGATAAACATAGTAGGAATTATGTAAAGGAAAACTTGATAGGAGTTTGAACTTACCAATCTTTATACCCACTTGACATGTTGAACTAGAGGTTGTCCTTAGGGACCACCTGCAGTGAATCTGTAACAGTGAAACCAAGGCATCAGCTACAGTTGACCTGCAGGGGTAAATATTTACATATCTACAATTGGCCAAAGCAAATGTTTTGTGGTCTGGCCTCGAGAAAAAAGTGGTTAGAAATGGAAATTTTGTTTGTTGTTCACTAGCATTTATATCTTAGTAGGGTATGTATGAATATACTATTATGTTAAGAAAAAAACTCCAGGTTTAGGTTCTAAATATTGTACACAATTTACTCAAAGGGGGCCGGCTAACGTCATTAAATCGTGTCCAGAAGGGCACACATTATTTTTTTAAACACTTTAAAAGGTACTAATCTGTTTTTACTACATGCCAGAATCATGGATGTAGAATATTCCATAAGATGTATGCCAAATACCTCAAAGTAAGAACCAAACGGGACATCGTGTGCCTGCTGCTTTGTTTCATAGATCTGAAAACAAATAAGGTCAGAATGCTTGCATTAAAGGATGAAATAACACCATAAATTTAATTTGCAGTGATATTTTTTCTCGTTACCAAGTTTCTCTTATCGTTTGAGAAAGAAGCATGCTGCAATTCTGTTACCGCAGTGTCTGGAGGACACAAAGGACTGTGGCATAGTGACCTGAAAGTTACTTCGCGAACATTTCCACCGTACTCATCTGAGACATACCACTTACTCAGCTGGAGAAAATAAGAGCATTTAACTGTTATGTTGACTAATGCTAGCAGCAGCCAACTTGGTAAATAATTGAGACCATGAAAAGGATATGTCAATAGCGCAATTGGCAAAATACACACCTTTAAATCTGTATCTTTTCGTGCATTTCGGTACTTCTGAAAAAACATTACATCGTCACCTAGTATCATGGTGAAAAACTTCTCAGGTGTACCAGGGAAGGTATTCTGAAAGACGAGACCGTGTTGAAAATTAGGAAATAAATAAATAAATTATGAATATTCAAAAATAGAAAATTAAATTGGGATGCTCACACTGGTTACATCTACAAGAACATGTTCATTGATGAAAGGTTGAAATGTGATAGTCAGTCCAATTCTTCTGTCTTCTATCTTTATGTTGTCTGTTCTGCTGCTAATAACACTCATATTCTCTCCTTTATGAAGCAAATGTGCTCTCACCTGCTTGTACAAGTACAGGTGGTCAGGAGGTTTCCACCAGATGCAAATGAAAAGACCAAACAAGATACTTTCTGAATACCTTCTTTTCAGCTTCCAAGGTTGCTCGGTAACTCTGCAGCGCTGTCTGTAGAGCTCGAAATGTACGGTTTCTGTTCCAGAAGGATGTGAACTTGTACCTGACGCTTCCTGAACCATCAAAGCAAGGATGCTCAATAGAAAAATCTATAAATAGTTTCCAATATGGAAGATGAAAACAACGCATTAGATCTAAATTTCTAGGACTCATTGTGCTATGGATGCCTTCGATAGTAAAGATTTACCAGTGAAGGAATTTGAAATTTCAGAAATCACACATGTAATCCATAATATAACACCTGGTTCTCCAATTAGGCACGTGATTGAGATCTTCTAAATTTTCAGAAAGCATACAAATTGAATCCATAATAGTATCTAGTTTTCCAATTAGGAGTGTGATTTATCTAACTTTTTAAAACTATTCCATCGAAAAGTAATTCGTAATCTTGGTTCCAAGGAGGATTTCCAAGATTACGCCAAACAGAAAATAGTTTACCATTGTGGCAGCACAATGGAGGTACTCCATGACCACCTGCGCCGGTATGAAGAAATATAGAAATAGCTGGGTTTATAAGGGAATGCTGGCTCCTCCTTATCTGTGGGGTGAAATCATGCATCTGTCAGCTATCTCAAACATTAAAAATTAAATACTCAGGTCATAATAAGAGCTTTACAGGTTGCATACCTCATATATGTCTTGTAAAGGAATGATCACCTAAACATAATCATAAGTTAAAACCGTGCAAAGATCAGTTTGGACTTTGCATTTTTAGAACATGTACTTACATTTAATTGCTTGGAGAATACGTGTGACTGGAAGCACAGATGCCATGAGGAGATGCACATACGCCCATAATGCAAGAAAAACCTCTCCAGAGCACAAGAATAGCTGTGGTGAACAATCTGAAAGTAGAAAAG
This sequence comes from Bromus sterilis, assembly GCA_950022295.1. Lineage (NCBI taxonomy): Eukaryota > Viridiplantae > Streptophyta > Magnoliopsida > Poales > Poaceae > Bromus > Bromus sterilis. Next base: position 115,053,281 of record OX465599.1, read on the forward strand.
AGAATCTGTCGGTTCAGATGAGTATGCAATACTGTATGTGCAATTATCATTTGCCAATAATTAGTACTTCATCATGAGGAAATTCGGCGTGCAGAGGAGCACTGTCTTGAATCGTCGCCAATGGTTGCCTATTGAGTGTCATCTTTCTCTGGGACTTAGCTCCAGTATGCTGCTTAAAGAAGCTGGAAACATTTGGTGAAATAAGAAGGATGTCTACCGCCACAAATAATGTTGTTCATATTTCTCAAATCAATGTTACCTATCAGAAGTGGACAAGACTTTCTTTGAGGTAATACGCAAGCAGATCTGCAACCAGATTCAGTATTTGTGTTGGTAAACTGAATTGTGCATGTGGTGGCTACTGAGATGATGAAGGCTTGTTATTCATAAATGCATATCCTACCTGACCAGATCTGCTGTCCAGGTCGTACCAAACGGCTCCCGTTTCATCTTGGGCGAGAATAGCTACAGTTAGAGATCCAATGACTTTGGGTTTGCATACATTGTCCCAGTCATAAATTGTTATGGTCACCTATCCAGAAAGTAAAAAATACTATATTACTCATTTGAGCAAGCACATGTCTGTTTTTTCAGAAAACGTCTCAGTTCCAGCTTCTGTTTTAAGAAACATGGTGAGCATAAATGTAGTTAGTCAGCTTTGCTACTTGGTTCCCATAAATAAATTCATATAATGTTTGTGCCTGGTTGGTAGCACCTTTGCTTTTGAATCATTGACAGGAGCAGTGCAATGGTTGGTGCTTGAGAGAAACTATGATGCTGCGCCTGCATGCAAGCATGTGCTCTCCCATAACTGACTGATCATGCTGCTAACTAGGACTACTTTCGATAACCCGCAGGTGATTGTTCAGTTCGCTATTCAAAACCTGAATCTGCAATTTACTCTATTTTACTTGGACTTGGACCACTATCATTGTGGGAAAGTGCCTTTGAAGATTTAATTATGATGCTACTTTCTGCAACAATTCTGGAAGTTGGTTGGCAAGCCAGTATACTATATCCGGTGCTCTCTGAAGATTCTGAGAGAGAATGGAAAAGCAGAAAGCATTGCTTTCCTTTGCGGAGCATTTGTCTAATCTACTCCATCATGCCGTATTGCTCTTCTTTCACGCTTAATAAGATACTACTTTATTTTTATGTTTTATTCCCTTTTATACCGAGACATCCATGATTAGAATCTCGGGGTCACTAGGCCCCGCAGGGACGGCGGCAGGAGGATTATTTGAGTATGATGATGATTAATTGAACGGTAAAAGCGACTAGAGCGAATGGGTTCTAAACTATCTTTCCAAAAGAACACCCCTTCGTTTCTAAAAGAAAGAACAATATTTCTAGGAGAAGGAACAGAATGCCCAGGGAAGCTGTTGGTTCATACCTCAGCTGGTACTTCTCTGGCGAGGAAGCTGAATCCCTCCCCCCACACGGGATTTCTTGAGCTAGGAACCATGGAACTGCATGCACAAACAAAGTATGAACACCTCACCTGCTGTGCAGAGCAACGTTATACTTACCTAAACGACGGCAGAGAGAATGTTATGACGTACCTGTAGCGCTTCTGGTCGCCGAGGGAGATGACGGCGTAAGGTTCGGAGGTCCCGTTCAGGTTGGCGCCGATGAGGTACTTGGCAGACACCAGCTCCAGCTGACGCGGTAACATCAACGGATTAAGAACAGGACGCTGTTTCTCTGCTAGCTAGGTGCTACATTAGCAGCTTTCTAAGTAGTAGCAAAAGTGTACCTTGATCACGTACGCGGTCCCAGAGTGAGGGCTGTCACCCACAAGAGTGATCTGCAGGGAAATAAACACTAAGCTGTGTTGTCATTTGAGGGGGAGAATTTATGCACCTCGTCCAAAGAGTGATCGATCTCACCTCGTCGCCGGCGCATCCTGGTGCAGCCACAGCCTTGCTTCCCTTCGCGCTGCTCCGCCTCCTGCTTTTGGTCGTGGAACAAGGCGCGGGCATGGCGGACGCGGCCTGGTCCAGACTGAGGAGGAGCGCGACGGCGGCGGCCACAAGCGCGACGGCGGAAATGGCGACCTCGGCCTCCCACAGCGACGGCAGGAGGAATCCCAGCAACCACGAGCAGTGCGCGACCATGCTCACCATGCTATGAGAAATCGAGGGGCAAACGACGGTTCGTTAGCGGGGCATATAAAGTGCAGCCAGCCTCAACCGCCATCCCCGTGTGTGTGTGTGGGTGGGTGGGGGGAGGGGGGGGGGGGGGGGGGTTGGGTTCGGAGGTGCATGAGAGCTAAATTATGTCCACTCTCCCGGGCCTGTTAATTCAGGCCTATGTGAAATCATCTTTGATTTATTATATAAAGCAACAAATGCTTTAAACTTATATCAATTCATATTCGTTGCTAATATTTTTGGCAATTGGTTTCATGGGATAGATAATAAATTTTAAAAAGTAGGAGCGCTCAGTGTAATAAGGTCGCTCTGGCTATGTAGAAATGACAAGATCTTTTTTGATAAAAAAAATTCTTGTTTATCGTGGTCCACATTACAATGGATGGAATACCGGGGCATTTTTATGAAGGTATGTGCACAACTGAAAAAATTGACGAGAGATATTTTTGTTCAACATAGATGACCGCATGATCTATGGATAGAGTCACCATAAGCGACGATGGTTCAATTGCAATTGTAACTAGTCTTACGCTTTTTTTCATTTTCTTTTTTGATGGTTTACGGCTGTGTGCATCTTAGCTATGAAGAAGCCGGGTATAATTAATTAAATCTTTTAAATAATAAAACCCTTTATCCAAAAAACAAATGCAATACATGGCTTAATAATATAACAAAATGATTTTTTTAAAGTCAAAAATACATTAGACAATCAAAAACGAATCCCTTCACATAGATCTTCCTAAAGTACCTACCAAATTGGTTGGAATTGCTCCTCTCGTTCCCTCCTCTTCTCCCCCTCCCTTCCTTCCCCTCCCCGTCGTCGTCGGATGCTCCGAGTTCTTGGGTCCTAGTCTCCCTCCTCCCCTCTCCCCCAACCCCTCTGTCATCGCCGCTCCTTGTTGAGCTCATCATCCTCGGATCCTGTGGTCGTTGCCGCCGAATCCAACCGTCGCTGCCACGCCCCCCCCCCCCCGACCGCCGCCGCTCACTGGCCTAGCTTCCTCCTCCGTCCCACCCTCCCCCGACCTGCACCGAGCTGCTCCTCGTCGTCGACCACCTTATACGTCTCAAACGTATCTATAATTTATGCTTGCTTCATGCATGTTCTGTGTGATATTGCTATGATCTAGATACACTTTCATACACTTTTGATCATATTTGGACTAACTTATTAACTCAGTGCACCACAGTGCCAGTTCCTGTTTTTTGTTGTTTTTCTATTTCAGTTTTCCCCCATATTAAAAGAGCTTCCGAAAATTCGGGAAAAATCAGACAAAAAATCAGCGCAACGGAAGCTTCCAGAACCCCGAAGGAGGGCCAGAGGGGCCCCACCTGGTGCCCAAGCGGCCAGGTGACGCGACCTAGGGCTTGGCCGCACCACCAGGGCTCCTGGACCCCTGGTGGCCCCCCTGGCTGCCCCCCTTCGCCTATATATTCCCCGTAACGTGAAACTTCCGAAGACAGAACCCCTTTTCGCGATCTCGCCTCTGTTCCGCCGCCACCGCGCTTCCAAGATCGGGAGCGCCAGCAGACCTCTTCCCGGCACCCCGCCGAAGGGAGGATTGACCTCCGGGAGCTTCCCCTCCACCATGGACGCTTCCCGGATGTGCCGTGAGTAGTTTTTCTTGGACCATGGGTCCGTGATCAGTAGCTATGTGATGTTCTCCTCCCCTCTTTGTTCTTCATGGTTTAGTCCTCGTGAGCTGCCCTACATGATCGAGGCACATATGTAATTTTCTGTTGTTGCTATGCTGAGTTTGCTGGGATCTGATGGATTATGAGATTATGTTCAGATTGTGATTGAGTGATATATTTGGTTCTTATCTTTTATATTTTTGTTCTTAAGTAATTTTGCATGTTCTCCGTTGTTGTTTATTGCTTTGGCCAAGTAGTAGGTAGTAACTCCAAGAGGGAACGTTATGCTCGATTGTGGGTTCATGCCCCCCGATGACACGTTTGAGTGACAGAAACATGAGTCTAGGGGATGTGTTGTTGACACAAGGGGGAAAACAACGGTGCTTGTAACCGCGGTTGCAAGGATTGTTTACTTTACGCAAAGTGCTTTTTAATGCAGTTTTCCGTTGCTTTGGGTTTACACTTTGGGTGGGGCTCGCAACTTAATACCAGCGAGATGTTCTGGATAGATATCTCAAGGTGGATGATTAGTAGTAGATGCAGTTGGATTTCGGTCTACTTATTTAGGCGTATCGCCCATGCTTTTGAGCCTCGTCCTTTCTTTGTAGCATAGTTAGCATTGCGGTGCATTTTTAATCCTGTCAATTGCTCAGCTGTAATTTGTTTACCTCGCATAGCAGTTTTATCGTCTTTTGCGAGAGAGACATCACTAGTGAACATCTGATGACCCTCAACTGTAGGGGATCGTTTGTAGTTTTCTCGCGGGTAAGTTAACCCAATTTATTGATTCGACACAAGGGGAGCCAAAGAGTATTTATAAGCTTTGACAGTTGAGTTGTGAATTCAACCTCACCTGAAATATACTTGCTTGCAACAAAATATTAATAGCAACTGTGGTATGATAGTGATAGTGATAACAGCAAAAGTAAAACGGCAGAAATAAACTAGTAGTGACCAGCAGGATTAAAAACACTGTAGGCTAGGGAGATGGATGGTTGGGCGCTGCATGAATAAGAATGAACATGTAATAGATTCTAACACGGGGCAAGGCACACAGAAAAGCAACGATCATCTAGGCAGATATCAAACATTAGGCATGTATCCCGTTGGTAGTTGTGCGTGCTTGCAATAAGAACTTGCACAACATCTTTTGTCCTACCATCCCGCTACGAACGGGGCCAAAGGAAACTTATGGAGATTAAGGTTCTCCTGTCAAAGAGCACCGGAACAAAGAAATAAACTCAATGGATACATGGAATCCTCAAATTATGGACCATCCCCTTTGGTGTCCCAAGCTGTCACCTTCGAGATCGCCGGTTCCGAACCATAATAGGTGCATACAACTCATAGATAGGATCAAGAACATAAATATACTCATGAAAACATAAGCGGTTCAGATCTGAAAACATGGCACTCGGGCCCAAAGTGACAAGCATTAAGAGAAACAAGTTGTAGCAAACATGATAAACACCAAAGTAGATGGTAGGCAACATGCCCCCAACAATCTGACGAACTATTACATGATCAAACTCATCCAATCCATACCATCCCCTTTGACTACAGCAGGGAATTACTCACACATGTGAAGAGAAGTCATGGAGGGAGGATGGATTGGTGATGTTGATGGCAATGGCGACGATCTCCCCTCTCCGGAGGCCAAATCAGCCTCCAGATTAGCCCTCCCGAGGAAGAACAGAGGGTGGCGGCGGCTCCGCGACGGGTTCTGGAAAAGCGACTTCTGTTTCGGAGTTTCCTCGTCACGAGAATAAATAGGGGCCAAGGTAGGTCACCAGAGGGGGTGGGACCCACCCAAGCGGCCACCCGGTGCGGCCAGGGGGGTGGCCGCGCCAGCTAGGCGCCTGGGGCCCCCCTGGCTCCCCTCTGGCCCACCTTCTGGTCCTGGGTCCCTCCGGGTGCGTGGATTTTCTGTGTTTTTTCTAGGAATTTTCTGAGATGTCGAAAAATCCATTTTCCTGCACACAATAAAACCATACAGGCAGCTCTGTTGAAAACAGCGTCAGTCCGGGTTAGTTTAGTTCAAATCATGCAAGAATGAGGGCAAAACAATAGCAAAAGTGTTTGGAAAAGTAGATACGTTTGGGACGTATCAACTCCCCCAAGCTTAGCCTATTTCTTGTCCTCAAGCAATTCAGTTCAACGAACTGGACGCGACAAATAAAACTTTGACAAACTCTTTTGCTTCATAAGATGTATATAAGCCGGTACTACGAAAAGAGTTTAGCAAGTATCAAAACAATGCTATGAGGACAATGCACGAAGCAATTCTTCTTTCAAGTGATCAATCACAAACAACCAAAAGTAAATAATATGTTGCCGAAAATCAAGACAAGATCACAATGCACATAGCTTGAACATACTAGAGTGGTATCTCGCTAGCCTCCATGAGTGAAGCAAAACATAAATGCAGAAACTCCTCCGGAGTTTTAAAGGAGATTAGAACTAAGAATTTCAGACTAGCCATATCACAAGCATGCATAAGACAATGTAATACTTTGGGACAATGCATGTTGCACTAAGAATGACAATTATGCTCTCAATAGTTGGTGCTTTGAAGAAAGAAGGGGAGACTCTCGAACCGTGGCTTTTTTATGGCAAGGTTGAAAACCCGTGGTTGGAAGCAAAGACTAAACATGTGCCAGAGCTCTTGGTTTTGAAAACAGAGACAAAATTTCTTTTGAGGAGTGCAACTTTCCAGTCAACGGTGAACGGTAAAGGTCTCTCAATATCTCCCATGCCAACCATATTTAATGCTTTTTTCTTACACTTTTGTTCCCTTATCCATCCATCGTTTGGTGGTCTATGGGACCTTTTATTTTGCCTCAAGTATGGAAGGAATTGTTTTTGGGTTTTTTAAGGTTTAACAAAAGAAAAAGAAAAGAGAAATCTTTTTGTTGTTTTTGCAAATTAAAAGAAGAAAGAAGAACGGGAAAAAACTTCAAAAAGATCAAAGCGAACAAAATAAAAACGGATAATACAATGGAAAAGTGAGAAGGGCGCGTACTCCCCCAAGCTTAGGCTTTTGGCCTAAGTTGGTAGCAGCTACTGCCCCCAGGAGCCTCCTGCTCCGGGGTGATGGTAAGTCCAAGGGTCGTATTAGTCCTCCGGCGCGTACACTGAAGTCCTCGGGTCCTCCCATGAGGAAGGTCCTGCGCTCCAAGCAGAAGAGGACCGCTCACCCTGCTGGATGAAGGTCTCCCCCTAGAAAGGTGGGAACTCACCATGCTCCTCCTCGTCGGGCACAACCCCTCCATGGGGTTATGCAGCTGATACTGATCCATGAACTCATCGAACTGGACATCATTGAAGTACCGTCCGTTCCTGCGGGTGTGATCAAACAAAAGTGGTGCAGGTAGACGGATCTCACGGGTAATGGTCTTTTCAAACCTCAAAATATAAACAAGGTTACCAAACTGAGAACTCATGGTAACAAACTTATGCCTCTTCATAGCAGCAAGATCAAGACTTGCATAAGAAAAGGGAACATCATCAGGATGTGGGGTGCCGTTAAGGGACTCAAGAATAAGCGTGGCGTAAACACCACCAAATAGACCACCCTTGTTACTGTTTGTAACAAGGCGTCGAGCAATTAAGGCACCCACATTATAGTCATTCCTATCAGAGAGGGCGTTCGCATAGATAGTGAAATCTGGTGCAGAACCGTTGCTCGAGCTGTCATGAGCTAGCACCCCTCTAGCAATAAAGTACGTGAAATACCTGATGTGGGGGAATAATATGATGGAAATCTTTGTGCGCTGAATGTCGCTCTCCTCCTAGCTACAAAGGGAGTTGAAGATGGTCCTCAACTAGGAGGGTTGAGTGTTCATCCTCGTCGTCTGACCGGCGTTCGGCACACCTATTATATCACAAAACTGCATTGGCGCAAAGGCCGTAAAAATCCTCCTTAATTCCTGCAACTTCAAGAAATTCATCGCATGTATACATCATTATGCATGCTGGACTTGTGTCTTCCAACAGCTCCAGGGGCACATGATCTTCATTGTAGCTCACCCTAGCAGCTGAGGGTGAAGCTGCAGCTCTAGTAACTCGATTGGAGCGCTCGGGCTTCTTCTTCCCAAGCCACCCCTTTGCTTTTCCCAGCAAACTCATTTCTGAAATTTTTGACAATTCACAAAAACACGGATTTAAACAAAGTGAGTTGAGGCAAAACTACTCTACTCACTTACCTAAGGCATAAACTTGCATCAAAACTTGGAAAATAAATTTCTACACATGCATGCAAGCTCATATAAACAACACCAATAACTACTAAATGCTCACAAATGAAGCCACCAATCAAAAATCTAATTGGAGGGGTGAAGGAGTTGCATACCAGGGAGTATTTTCTCAAAATCTCAGCTCAAATGATGGGTCGTAGAGAGAGATCAAAAATCGCCTCCAAGAACAGCAAGAACGCAAGAAGGAGTGCAGAACTCGTGTTTTTGGAGAGAGAGGAAGGAGGAGGAAGAAGACATACCTGGAGGTGGGGCCTGTGGGCCCCAGGAGCCCTGTGGGCGCGGCCAGGGGGCTGTCCGCGTCAGCTGGCCGCCTGGGCCACTGGTGGACCCCCTGGTCAGCCCCAGGTGCCTCTGGGTCACTCCCGGCATGGACATTTCTATTCTAAATTTTCTGGAATTTTTCTGAAAACTTAACTATTGAAAAAATTTCGGAGTTCAAAAAGCTGCGAAACTTTCTGAAATCTTGAAGCAGTGATTAGAATGGTGAAGCTCCAAAAAATATAAACTTGGTACAACAAAGAGAATAAAAGCTAAAGCCAATGAAAGCATAAAAAGGCCCACTTTTTACCTATATAAAACCTGCTAGCTAGCAAGGTTGATCAAGTCTTACCAACAAACCGACAATATATAGATCAAAAAGTCTCACCTCTTATGAAGTGATCATTGCACCTTTACTTTAATGGACATTGTCCCCACCATAATGGTTTTGTATTTGTGGTGCACGTGTAGAGGACAATCCCATTCTCCGATTTTCATGGTCTCGATATTCTCTATAGAGTTAAGGCCATGCCTTTTGTCTATTTTCTTCGGAAAATACACCGTGTGTTCTTTATCATCTACGTTGAAGGTGACCTTTCCTTTATTGCAATCAATAATGTCACCTGCGGTGTTAAGAAAAGGTCTACCAAGAATAATGGACATGCTCCCATCCTCGGGCATGTCAAGCACAACAAAGTATGTAAGAATCAAACAATTAGCAACTTCAACGGGCACATCCTCACAAATACCTATCGGAACGGCTGTTGAATTGTCAGCCATCTGAAGAGAGATATATGTAGTGATTAGCTTGTATAAACATAACATTTTATAAAGAGAAAAAGGCATAACACTCACTCCTTCTCCGAGATCACACAAGGAAGTTTTGACATAATTATTTTTATGGAGCAAGGAATGGTGGGTATACCTGGATCACCAAGCTTTTCAGGAATCTTGCCACTGAAAGAGTAGTTAGCAAGCATAGTAGATATTGCCTCATTAGGAACTTTTCGTTTGTTAGTGACAATATCTTTCATATATTTTGAATAAGGAGGTAACTTAATAGCATCAGTCAAAGGAATCTGAAGAAAAAGAGGTTTCATCGATTCACAAAATTTATTATAATACTCTTATTCTTTAGTTTTGAGAGACTTACCTGGAAAGGGCATGGGTTTTTGTACCCACGGTTCTATTTCCTTCCCGTGTCTTCTTGCGATGAAGTATTCTCTAGTGTACTTCTTGCGTGTATCGGGTGCTTCTTCTTCTCGAACCTCGGGAGGATCATCCTTCTCCTTATCCTTTTCTTCGGGCTCGGCACCGTCTTCAGTTTCAGCATCGGAGGTAGATATGCTGTTAGGATCAACAACAGGTTCTTTACTTGTAATAGGATCATTGGAGTTTTCAGCTTCCTTGTGTTTCTTCTTCTTTTTCTTCTTTGGAGAACTAACAATCTCGTCTTCTACTTGTACTTGAGAATCTTGCTCGATCCTCTTTGGATGCCCCTCAGGGTCCTGGGTGGGTGTTCCACCCCTGGTCTTGATGCCATAAGCTTGTATGTCCTATTTGGCATTATTAGCAAGCTAATCTTTTTGCACATTAGAAATTTGTTCAAGCTGAGTTTGAACCATATGAAAATGCTTAACAAGACATTTAACATCATTAACTGTTCTTTCAAGAACACCAAGTAAACTTTTGATAGCAAGAGAATTATCATGCAACTGACTTTGTATCCTCCTATTAAAATTGTCTTGCTTAATAATAAAATTATCAAGCTCATCTAAGCATTGGTCGGGAGGCTTACCTTTAGGGATGTCACTTTCAGTAAAATCTAATAGAGAGTGTACCTCTACCAAGGGAGGGTGAGTAGTAGGCTCACACAACTTCTCGATAGGCGGTAGATTCTTCACGTCTTCGGATTTAATGTCTTTCTCCTTTATAGACTTTGCTTCTTTCATATCTTCGGGGCTCAGAACAAGCATGCCCCTTTTCTTCGGTGGTGGAGGTGGTTCAGGAGCGGACCAATCTTCATGGTTCTTGGCAATTTTTCCCATTAATTCTTTGGCTTCGTCCGGTCTTTTTTCCCTGAAAACACAACCAGCACAACTATCCAGATAGGATCTTAATTCACCGGTTAGACCAGCATAAAATATATCAAGTAATTCGTTCTTTGGGACTTCATGTCCCGGTCTAGCCTTGATTAAGTCACAATACCTCCCCCAAGCTTTAGGGAGGTGCTCATCCTGCAATTGTTTAAAGTTATAGATTCTTTGCAAAGCAGCATGTTGCATATGAGCAGGAAAATATTTATCAACAAAGGATTGAACTAAGTCCTGAGGACTCTCAATGGAACCATTGGGTAATGCATCATACCATGTTTTAGCGTCTTCCTTCAAGGAAAAAGGAAAAAAGCTTGGCCACATAGAAGTTTCGTATATTTTCATCAGTAGTAAATAAGTCACCTAACTCAACGAGTTTGGTCAGGTGTGCTATAGCATCATCATTTTCTCCGCCATAAAAAGGGTCAGCCTCAACTGTAGATATAAGTGAAAGATCAACAGAGAAATCATAATCGGGATCACTGATGCATATAGGAGATGTGGCAAATTTAGGATCAGGAATAATCTTATTCTTCATGGAGTGCTTTTCAAGCAGCTCCTTAACAACACCAGGGTCAGAGTCAACACACACTTTGAGTTCCCTGCAAAAATCATAATCAAGAGTAATATAATCATCATCAAGGATCCTCTCCTTGAGTTCATCTAAGTCTGGGTAACCAAAGGTTTTGCAAGTAGGAATATAGGTAGCAGGTGTAAGGCCCGATATGCGGTACTGTTCCAGATCTAGATGTTTCCATCCAGATCCGGGACGAAGCACATACCGGTCCCACCACGACATATGACAATGCCATATGCCCCGGATTTTCAACATGATATCACAACATTACAGATACAAGGATACAACATCTCATACAATCGGCATACAACTGCCTTAATACAATACAACAACGGAAGATACATGTCTGAGTACAGACTACAAACAAATGCCTAGTGGCAAGGAGAAAATCATCGATCCCCGTAACCAGACGGGTCCAGGCCCTCCGCCGGGATCCGCCTAACTAGTCGTCATCGAGTCTCCACGTGAAACGTCGATCACCGTTCCTGTTGTCGATCAAGAACCCTGAAAAGAGTTTGGGGGTAGTATCATGAGTACAAAAGTACTCAGCATCCAACTGTAGTGGTCAACTGACCCAGCAAGGAATTCATCACTCGTCATTCTAGGACAACTATTAGTTTACGGTAAGGATGGGGTAAGTGGTGAGGTTGCTGCCGCACTAGAATTTATGAAGTGGCTAACGATCTAGAGAGTAAGATAACAAGCCAAGCATTCAATGAGGAATCGCCTCCAAGAAGTCTGCTATCCACCTACTACGCAAACATAACACCTATCCTATCCTTGTCCTCCTCTTCGCATCCCGACGAAGAAGAAGCAGTCAAGGCACACACACGTTGATCAAGTTATATTAAGATTATCTCAGTTGTTGTTGTCTATGAACAAGGAGTAGGTCTCAAGTCGTCCATAACCGTGGACACGACTTCTCGAAAAGATTTAACCCTGCAGGGGTGTACCAACTGCCCATTACAAGGCTCCGCACGCACGCCCATCTCTCTCAGTTGCTACCCATGATAGGCAACCATTTTATGATTTAGTTCCGAGAGATCCGAAACGACAGGTCCCTCTAACTAACAACGAACAAATCCGGGTGGCCCCCGGGGAGTCGACACCCAATCCAAAAGCCGGTCGCGCCCTCGGATCGGCCTCTTCCGTCTCAACAAGTTTTGGGTTACCGAGACGCCTCACGTGAGGCCTCGCGCCCTCGCCGGTCAAAGGTGGACCAATAAGGAAACAAAGTCCTCACTGGTCCGGGTTGTTTTAAAGGATGTCTGCCAGGAGCTACCCGACAGGCATATATGCATGGTTTTCAAATGGTAAATCAGCTTGGGCCACCTCTAGAAATGTTTGAAGCTAGGTAGGTAAGAAAAGGGGACCCCATAAAATCCCACACACGGTTAGGCACGCTCGTCAAGAGACACAATACCCAGAACTCGGGTCCTAGGTGACTCGAATGGAACAAAACGTCGGGGCGGGATAGCCTAGACATTCCATCCTTCGTCGAATATAGTCAACATTATAATAATCATATCATCAACAACAATAATAATAATGTGATATCCCAAACCTAGGAGTAACAGGGAGTAACATCGTAGCATCCTAAGCATGCATACTAAGCAGGGGCTGAGCAACGAGCAATAGTAACATAGCAATACAAGGTTTGCTGGGAGGGGACATGGCTGTATCGGTTTGAAAGAGGCTGTAAACATGTGATAGGATCAAACATCGAACCTAACCTAGACTAGCATGCAAACCGCTGGTTGAAATAGAATGGATCATAACTAATGTATAGTCCTTGCCTGTTGATAAGTCGGGTTTCGAAGGTGTAGTCGATCGCAAGCTCGCATCGTCTCCGAAAGGTACCCGCGGAAGCACACAAGACGGTAAACACTGGAAAGCAATCAACGAGAAAGCATCTATTACTACGAAGCAAACACGACCAAGCTTCAACAAGAAGGCAACACGAGACATCACATCTACCGTCGAGAGCGGTTACTAACACGAGACATCACACCGACCAAGCATCAACAAGACGATGCGGCAAAGGAGCACAGTTTAACAATCTACACAAAATTCTAAGCAACTTTCATGTTTAAAGCGTCGCGATCCGAGCTACCGTTAAAAAGTTATCGCCGTTGCAAAAATATAATACAATCTGCCAATAAATAAATAGAAAAAAGAAACTAACGCATCTACTGGGCCGAATTAGGAGCTAACGGGCCTAACCAGGGACGCTGGATAGCTAAATATCGCACATGGCGTCATATAGCAGCGGCCACAAAAAACAGGAAAAATTGGGCGAGCTCACCATGGGCCTTGGCCCAGCTGGGGAGGCACTGGAGGGAGTTGGGCTGCCTGCACGAGTTGGGCTGGCCCATAGCGGCGGCTGGAGCTCGTCTCGCCTGATCCCGACGGGGACCGAGGCCGAGGTGGTGGCTGCCAGCGGCCACCGGCGTGGCGAGCGGCGGAACGGCGCGAATATGGCGGGGCTGGGCAGATCCACGTGTGGCGGCGCGGATCCGGAGGTCGAGGGAGGCCGCACGGCTTCTCCATCCTGGCGGCGGTGGTGGTCCGAGCTTGGGCTCGCCGGCATCCACGGCAGCGAGGGCGCGACTCCGGCAGCACCTGCAGAGAGGCGGGGCGATGATGAGAAGAGGGGGGAGGAGAGGAGGCGCGGGGAGAAGAGGACCGGCAGGGCGCTCGGTCGCGGCGGCTCGCCGGCCGGCGGCTGGCAGCGCGGCGGCGCCACGGGTGGAGATGGCTCGGGCGCCAGATGGGCCTTGCGGGCCCGCGGCGGCGCCTCCAGGCCCTGCGGGGCCCGGATCGGGGCTGGCTGGAGGTGGGAGAAGCAGGGGCGACGTGGCTGCACGGGATCCCTCGGATCTCAGATCCGACGGCTCCGGGGGTGGCTAGGCTAGGGTTTCGGGATTTTGGGGGTGTTTTGGGCGAATTTGGAGGTAGATCTGAGGGGGTGGCTGCAATTTTTGGCTAGGGGAAACCCTAAAAAGGGGTGGGAGTGTGGTGGTATTTATATAGCCCCGGTGGCTGGCAGTTTGCAAAAACATCCCCGGTTTTTCTCTCACGCGCGCGGTGTTTACATTTCTGACTGCCGGGGGTCCGCAGGGCCTCCGATTCGGGTAAACCTTTGAACTGCGCGATCAGCGCGTCGAGCCGGCGGCGTTAACCTCGCGCTGGAACCGTTCCGAGAACACTTTCCGGTGCGCTATAAAAATAACCCGTTTACTTATTAAACGGGGTTTTTTCGTTCCGTTGGCTACGGCTGGTCTCGTGCGGTTTTTGCAACGATGATCGGGCGTAACCCGGTGTCGCAAAGGTCGAGTGTCAGGGTGGCAAGGGTCGGTCTCCGTCCAGTACGAGATTAGAGGGGGGAAAATAATCGTCGATTGATAAATCGGGGATGCAAACACCGCAAACAAATCAGACAATCAAACAATTCACACCGAAAACAATTTTTTTTTAATTTTTGTGAAATCTGGGCTCTTACAGCAGGAGTCTCAGTCTCGGATTCTACTGCAACCTTAGTAGTCTGAGTTTCAATATAGTGACCAAGAAAACTAGTATCATCAAGAGTAGTGGAAGCATCATCAAAAGTATCGGACATAGTAACAGACTCAGTAGAAGTAGCATGTGGTGGTAGTGGTGAAGCAAACTTATAACGGAAGGTGAATCTAGCGTAACACCGGTACTCAGAACGGTACATTTTCTTGTAGTTGATGGTAGGATCGGAACCTTGGGGTCTCCTTTCTTACCCATAGCGGATGAAGTGTGGCAGGCAGGATACTTCAAGTACCCTTGTAAATATTGCTATGCTCCCCGGCAACGGCGCCAGAAAACAGTACTTGATGACCCTCAACTGTAGGGGATCGTTTGTAGTGTTCTCGCGGGTAAGTTAACCCAATTTATTGATTCGACGCAAGGGGAGCCAAAGAGTATTTATAAGCTTTGACAGTTGAGTTGTCAATTCAAGCGCACCTGAAATATACTTGCTTGCAACAAAATATTAATAACAACTGTGGTATAATAGTGATAGTGATAACAACAAAAGTAAAACAACGGAAATAAACTAGCAATGGCCAGCAGGATTAAAAACACTGTAGGCTAGGGAGATGGATGGTTGGGCGCTGCATGAATAAGAATAAACATGTAATAGATTCTAACACGGGGCAAGGCACACCGAAAAGCAATGATCATCTAGGCAGATATCAAACATTAGGCATGTATCCCGTAGGTAGTTGTGCGTGCTTGCAATAAGAACTTGCATAACATCTTTTGTCCTACCATCCCGCTACGAACGGGGCCAAAGGGAACTTATGGAGATTAAGGTGCTCCTGTCAAAGAGCACTGGAACAAAGCAATAAACTCAATGGATACATGGAATCCTCAAATTATGGACCATCCCCTTTGATATCCCAAGCTGTCACCTTTGGGATCGCCGGTTCCGGACCATAATAGGTTCATACAACTCATAGATAGGATCAAGAACATAAACATACTCATGAAAACATAAGCGGTTCAGATCTGAAAACATGGCACTCGAGCCCAAAGTGACAAGCATTAAGAGCAACAAGTTGTAGCAAACATGATAAACACCAAAGTAGATGATAGGCAACATGCCCCCAACAATCTGACGAACTATTACATGATCAAACTCATCCAATCCCTACCATCCCCTTTGCCTACAGCAGGGAATTACTCACACATGTGAAGAGAAGTCATGGAGGGAGGATGGATTGGTGATGGTGATGGCGACGATCTCCCCTCTCCGGAGGCCAAATAAGCCTCCAGATTAGCCCTCCCGAGGAAGAACAGAGGGTGGCGGTGGCTCCGCGACAGGTTCAGGAAAAGCGACTTCTTTTCTGAAGTTTCCTCTTCATGAGAATAAATAGGGCCCAAGGTAGGTCACCAGAGGGGGTGTGACCCACCCAGGCGGCCACCCAGCGCGACCAGGGGGGTGGCCGCGCCAGCTAGGCGCCTGGGGCCCCCTGGCTCCCCTCTGGCCCACTTTCTTGTCCTGGGTCCCTCCGGGTGCGTGGATTTTCTGTGTTTTTTCTGGGAATTTTCTGAGATGTCCAAAAGTCCATTTTCCTGCACACAATAAAACCATACAGGCAGCTCTGCTGAAAACAGCGTCAGTCCAGGTTAGTTTAGTTCAAATCATGCAAGAATGAGGGCAAAAAAATATCAAAAGTGTTTGGAAAAGTAGATACGTTTGGGACGTATCAACATCACGGGACCCAGGTCCACATTCTCATCACTGTTTACACTCTCATTTATTTTCCTACTTTTACTTTCTAGCTGCTACCATTATCATTATTATCTGTTGCGTTGATCATTTGTGAACAACAAGGCTGGAGAGATTGACAACCTCTCTGTACTCGTTGGGAAGCAAAGTTATTTGTGTTGTGTGCAGGTCTTGCCCACTACCTTTTACCTTTGATTTTTAGTCTTGTTAGTTTACCTTTCAATTTTTATCTTTGTGTCTTATATCAAAAATTGGACGCTTCGGGAGCTTCCCCTCCACCATGGACGCTTCTCGGATGTGCCGTGAGTAGTTTTCCTTGGACCATGGGTCCGTGATCAGTAGCTATGTGATGTTCTCCTCCCCTCTTTGTTCTTCATGGCTTAGTCCTCGTGATCTGCCCTTCATGATCGAGGCACATATGTACTTTTCTGTTGTTGCTATGCTGAGTTTGATAGGATCTAATGGATTATGAGATTATGTTCAGATTGTGATTGAGTAATATATTTGGTTCTTATCTTTTATACTTTTGTTCTTAAGTAATTCTTGCATGTTCTCCGTTGTTGTTTATTGCTTTGGCCAAGTAGTAGGTAGTAACTCCAAGAGGGAACGTTATGCTCGATTGTGGGTTCATGCCCCCCGATGACACGCTTGAGTGACAAAAACATGAGTCTAGGGTATGTGTTGTTGCCACAAGGGGGAAAACAATGGTGTTTGTAACCGCGATTGAAAGGATTGTTTACTTTACGCAAAGTGCTTTTTAATGCAGTTGTTCGTTGCTTTGGGTTTACACTTTGGGTGGGGCTCGCAACTTAATACCAGCGAGATGTTCAGGATAGATATCTCAAGGTGGATGATTAGTAGTAGATGTAGTTGGATTTCGGTCTACTTATTTTGGCGTATCGCCCATGCTTTTGAGCCTCGTCCTTTCTTTGTAGCATAGTTAGCATTGGGGTGCGTTTTTAATCCTGTCAATTTTCCAGCTGTAATTTGTTTACCTCGCATAGCAGTTTTATCGTCTTTTGGGAGAGAGACATCACTAGTGAACATCACGGGACCCCGGTCCATATTCTCATCATTGTTTACACGCTCATTTATTTTCCTTCTTTTACTTTCTAGCTGCTACCATTATCATTATTATCTGTTGCGTTCATCCTTTGTGAACGTCAAGGCCGGAGAGATTGAAAACCTCTCTGTACTCGTTCGGAATCAAAGTTATTTGTATTGTGTGTCCACGTCAATTGTGCCGTTGACACCTACTTATCATCTCTGGAGTCCTACTGAAGACAAACCTTGGTATCTTCACCGAGGGAAATTTGCCGCTATCCTACATCTGACCTTCCACTTGGGGTAACCAACGAGCAGAGATATCACCACCCTAGTGAGCATCCTCTCTTCTTTCCCCTGTTTTTAATTATTTTTAATTCTATTTTTGTTAGTACTAGATATATATGTTAAATTTTAGTTAGCTAATTAGTAGTTAGTTAGTTAGTTAGTTAAATTTTTAGTTAGTTAGATATGTTTTTAGATTAGGGCTAGGGTTTGTTAGTTAGTATATGAGTGGTTAGTAGAAAAACAAATGAAAGGGAAGGAAAATAAAGGAAGAAAAATAAAACAAAGGAAAAGAAAGAAATGAAAGGAGAATAAAGTAAAAGAAAATAAAGCTAGTTGTTAGTTATAGTTAGATAGATATGATCTTTTTTATTATGATTTTGGTTAGTTAGCTAGTTAGTTAGGTAGAATGAAAGAAAGAAAAGTAAAATAAAAGAAAGAAAAGTAAAATGAAATGAAAATATTAAATAATTTGTTAGAAAAGTAAAGTAACAAAAACAAAAGTAAAATAAAATGAAATGAAATAAAGAAAGAAAATAAGAAAGGTTGATAGTTTTGACATATAATAAGGTTGTTAGTTTTGACATGAAACAAGCATGGAACACGACAAAATTGTAAATATGTTTTGGACGTAACACCAACTCTATGAGGTCTGAACACCAAGTAGTCAGATTGAATATTTCTAGTATGGCTCAAACATAATAGCAACTGAACATGTGCGTGAGCGATTCTTTCACACTTCTGAATTATATTCCAAGATTACAAGAATACAAGCAGTCATCAAGAACATTGGTCTGGAAAAAATTAAGGAGCAACTAAACATCATGTGTGTCTCACGAACAAGAGTGAACATTGTGTATTTCAAATCCTATAAATGATAGGGAGCATAATGAAGTGCACATGCATTTTGTTACATCATTTATGATGTCTAAATCTGTACTATTACAAGAAGGAGGTTTTAATCATGAAACACACAATTTGATTGCAGTTTGAGAAACCTAGAAAATCACAATCCTAGAAAATAAGCATGTCACAATAATTGAAATGTAGTGACATACCATAGCACATTATACTGGCTCAGTGGCCAGAAATGGTAGGTAACCTAATGAAGTGCACATGCATTTTGTTATATCATTTGTGTATTCAGATCTAAAAAATGATATGGAACATAATGAAGTGCACATTAACTTTGTTATATCATTTATGAAACTTATATATGTACTAAATCAAGTAGGAGGGTTTAATCATAGAACACACAAGTGGATTTTCGATCGAGAAGCGTGGCGAAGCACAATGCCAAGAAAAAACATGTGACGGTTATTGAAATTTAGTGACATACCATAACACCCTTTATTGGCTGAGAACTACTCCTCATCATTTTGTTGGGATGCTCCATGGGGGTGCCATCGACATCTTGTACTTGGAAAACTTGTACATTTGTGCTGCAGGACGACACAACCAATTTGATATCTCCTTACATGAAAAAAAGGCACAACTAGATGACAGGTCGAGATTCCTAGGAAAGCACGCTTCCATACACACAACAATACAATATAAAGACACACTTACAAGATCATAACCATGTTTTTGTATAGGATTTTGTTTGGTCAAGCTGATAGTTCCAGAAGAAAATATCGTCCTTGTTGCAATTGCCATCTCTATGAAGATATTATAGCGACTGGTTAGTATACTATAAGTATAGAAGGAAGGTAATGATTGATGGGTTTAAAGATGGCAAGTACCTAGGTCGCGATATTGTTTGGTCCTTTTGAGCGACGTTGGGAATTGAGAGTCGCCAATGGTGTCGGCGATGTGGTGGTTTCCTTTGTCCAGGAAGAATATGTGTGGTCATGGAGGATATCATGGGATAAGCGGATTTTGGGCTGTGGATGAAGGCGTTGGTGAAGCTGCATCGATGGGGTTGGATGATCGTGTGGACGGAACGACTCCGGTGAGGTGTAGCAAGGCGTCAGTGAAGATACGTTGAAGTGGACGAGGGTGGTGGTGAATCTCATCCGATGCGATGGTACAGTGGTGGATGGGTAGTGGTGAAGAGGCTTCGATGGGGTGGACGATAGTGTGGACAGAGAAACTCTAGTGTGGTGTAGGACGATGGCAATGAAGATACTCTATAGTGAACTATGGCTCCAACAATGCAGATCCGATGAGGTGTAAGGAGAAGGTGAAGATGTGCTGCAATCGACAATGTTGGGGGAAATAAGATCCGATGCGATGGTACAATGGTGGATAGGTAGTGCCGAAGCGGGAATGAGTTGTGCTACGATGGTGGATGAGCAGACTAGGGTTTGGAGAGGTTTTGGTGATATAAAGTCCTATGAACTATGCACACCGTGATGGAGATGCTCTAGTATAGTTTGGAGGAGTAGTTTTTTGGCAAGATGGGAGATACAATGGGGATTTTCAAGGTGTCGTGTGGTGGGAGTGAACTAGAAGTTACCAAAGCACTCCCTCTATTTCCTTCATTTTGCATCGTGTTTCTCTTCGTACACCAAGTACTGAAGGGGAATTTTGGCTTCTACAATCCCAATCATGAATTATTTCGATGGATGGAAACTTTGTAGACAAATAAATCATGAACACACAAATTAACAAGCATAGGAAGGTAAAACAAGAACAACTTCAAAACTTTCATTACAAAGAGAGGTGTTTTTTTAACATGAAAGTTTCTACAACCAAACTTTCCTCTCTCAAAGTAATTTTTAGTAGCATCGTGAACAAACTCAACAATATAACTATCACATAAAGCATGTTGTTCATGACCTACAAGTACATGTGTATTATTTTCAATACAGTCTTTAAGATCATAAGATAATTGCATCCCATCACATTGAGGCTTAATATGAGAAAATTTCTCTGAACTAGTATTTGAGAATTCAAATGGATGATAGGAAAATCAAGCGCGAGTGCAATATAATCAATTTCATATACTTAACATGAGGAACTATAGCAAGTTCCTCTCCGTATGCATCATCTATAGAGGCATCTTGGCCATAAACACAACAAGTATCAAGTTTTTTAGAAAGGGATGTTTCAGGTGAGTCCTCGAAATCATAGGATTCCTCATCATAGCAATCATTAGCCTTTTCTTGGGAAGCAATCATTTTATTTTTAAAATCCTCAATATGATCATTGGAAACATAATTCTCAAAGAAATAAGCAAGAATTGCAAAGTTTTCGGACTTGTGAATAGTACCGTAATACTTTTCAATCAAAGAGGCAATCTCATAAGCACCATTAAAAGCAACAAATTATTCAATCTTTTCAACATCAAAGTAATCATAAATGTGGCACAAGGGTTCAGCATAGCAATAAGAAGTTTGAATTTGGCCCCATAAGTGTTTCCCTTTCTTGATCGTTTCCATGCGCAAAAGCTCCGCGGGTGACTACTAACAGCTCACTTGATCGTTTATTCCAAGTGGGTGCTTCGCTAACCAGGCTCCGTGCCTCTACAAAAAACAATTATACCTGGGCTACGACACACTATACCCAGATGCCACGCAAGCTTAGCGTGTAGGTAAGACCCCGCTGCGCAGAACGGCCGGGCCGGGACTTTCCACAGAGCGACTTCACTCCCGATCTTTTCCATGCGCTCGCATGATAGAAAGAGCCGAGCGGACGCGCTCAGGATATTTGCTTAGACTGGCAGCAATTGATCCTATAAGACCTGCAGCGGCATGACTTTGCTAGACACCGGTCGTTCCAAGTTTATGTCGAGGGACGTGGGCTTGATTGGGCTACTGCGGTTGACGACGGGGTGACCCCACGACTCCTATGGATGAGCCTACCCGGTGTACCCGAAGACAGAAGGCCCACAAAGATGCCGCATAGGCCCAGCCTTGGCCCACTAGTGGCACCGGCGTAGGAGTCCGCGAGTCATAAGTAAGGTGAAAACTTGCCGTACGGCATAAGATCAGGGTTAGGAAACCTCCTTTGTAATCCAAGACGGACTCCCCGAGACCTAGCCTGGTATATAAGGGCTAGAAGGGGAGACGCCAAGATCAAGCAATACACAATCTGTAACCCTAGCCTTGAGCGCACTAGCCTTGGCTTCCCTGTAATCGCCATCTCCAAGCAATAATATCGAGCAGGAACGTATCCTCCTGTTAGCCGACGAGCTATCGTCCAACCTGTGCCTCTCATGACTAACCCAGGGTCCCTGACCATGGGATTTTCCGGGGTACATCCTCGTCAATTGGCGCCGTCTGTGGGAACTACACAGGTTGGAATTACGATCTCGGCGGTTCCGTCTTCAGCAAGCCACAACTCAAGAGCAAGAACCAGATGCAATCCACCCGAAGGATTCAAGATCACGACAAACATCTCTGCCACCCCAGCGAGATCGCTCAGCCTGCAGCCGTGCCAAGACCAGTACTATGGAGGCAACCGAGCCCACCGCTAGCGAAGGAGAACTCGACGACCCAAAAGAAAAGCGCGAGGTTTCCACATGGAGATCCCGATCAACGAGCTGCATCACGAAGCAGAGGGCCCGCCGACTACTCGACGACCCTCTGCCACTCAGGCACCCGCCGCACAACAAGACACCGACTCCGAGCTCGAGATCAGCGATCGCCAAAATCATCGCCAACGGGGAAAAAATCGACGACCCAGAAGACAGTCGCGAGGATTCTACGAAGAGGCCCCACTCAACGAGTCGCACTATACAGCTACGCGATCGCCGACCACTCGACGACCCGCCGCACGGACAGCTGTCGCCCGCCCGGACAGCGACTCAGAGACTCAGACCGGCAAATACTACGACCCAGATCGAAGACTAGACGAATTTTCCAACCTTATCAAGAACCAGAATCTGAGCGTGGGAATCGAAATCGATCCACGAGTCCACGAGCACCCAGCGGATCACACGCTGTTCTTCGGAATCTCAAGGAGGAAACGGCACGCCGGATCCAGCAAACTCACGGTCAGGGAGAAGCTAGAAGGACCCTGCACGATCCACTGCTTCGAAGACGACCGGGGATACATCAGATCGGGCCACACTCTGGGAAACTGCCGCCTGTTCAACGAACTCGCTGACAGCCTCAAGGAGGAAAAACAGCGAGAATCCAAACACACCTGACGAACCGAGCAACCGCTGACTCCAAGTCCCGAAAGACGCTCCAACCCGACTCAAGGACATGTGTTCACGATCCAAGAAGGCAGGGTATCGCAAGCCCAACAGGACGCCTACACCCCGCAAGCCAAAGAAGCCGAGAATCTAAACACAGTCGAAGTCTACCAGCTACACGGTGCAGAAACCAGCATTACGTTCGACCAGAGTGATCACCCACCTGCAGTCCCAAGGCTGGGGCACGCGCCCCTGGTAATCGATGCCCAAATTGGAGGGTATGACATGGACAAAATCTTCATGGACGGAGGCAGCAGAATGAACATAATCTTCGTCAGCACCCTACACAAGATGCTGATCCCACGATCAGTATGGAAGAAATCAAGCACCGTGTTATAGGAGTAGTCCCAGGAGAGGCGTCTACTTCCCTTGGAATAATCGAGCTCGAAGTTGTCTTTGGCAGCAGACGCAATTTTGCAAGACACACCCTCGAGTTCAAAGTACTGGATTGGCAGTCGCAGTACCACGCCATACTGGGACGTCCAGCATTCGCACAATTCATGGCAGTTCCGCACTACGCCTACCTCAAACTCAAGATGCCAGGATCTGCGGGCGTCATTACAGTCAGCGGGAGCTTCACCAAATCAGACCAATGTGATCACGATTTCCACAAAATTTCCGACACCTTGGGAGTCGAGCAAGAACTCACAGAAATAGACATGGCGACAGACAAAAGTATCTTTCCGCCGGCAATTCGAAGCGAGTCAAAAGAGTATGGGCTAGACTTCAAAATCGACAGCGACACGGTCACCCACCAAGTGCACCCGATGGACCAAGAAAACACAGTCCGCGTGTACGCCCACCTCCCGGAAGAGCAAGCGACTGCCCTCATCGCTTTCCTCTGTGAAGAATGGGAAATCTTTGCCTGGGGCCCAACCGACATGCCAGGAATACTGCACGAGTTCGCGGAACACGCGCTGCGCATCAAGAAAAACACCAAGCCAGTGAAGCAGGCGCTACAAAGATTCTTAGAACCCAAGCGCAGAGCAATCAGAGAGGAGGTCAACCGATTACTCGACGCCCAATTCATCCGAGAGACGAAGAAAGCCACTTGGATCGCCCACCCTGTGACGGTCCCCAAGAAAGACGCAGACGTGCTGCGGATGTGCGTTGACTACGGGCCAGCCAACAAACACGGCCCAAAGGATCACTTTCCCCTGCCAAGAATCGATCAAATAATCGACTCGACAGCAGTGCGACCTACTATCGCTCCCCGACGCCTACTCAGGACACAATCATGCCAGGATGGAGGAAAAAGACGAAGAGCACGCCTTGTCCATCACCCCTTGCGGCACATCCTGCCCCCCCCCCCAAATGCCTTTCGGCTTAAACAACGCAGAAACAATATACCACCGAATAACGCAAGCATACATGAGAAACCAGATTGGTGGAAACATCCAGGTCTACATAGACGAGATCATCATCACAACCAAAGAACTCGGACCAGAAGCAGAAACAGAGGATGACAACACAGGTGAACTAGCCAAAGTGGCAGCAACAAACCCAATCATTAATGAAGAAGCCAACAACGCAGTCGAGGAGCCAGAGCCAGCCGCACCCGAAGACCCATCTTGGAGAGAGCCGCTCCTTAGATTCCTTATCGACGGCACCCTACCGCAAGACGTCGCAGAAGCCAGACGCATCAGTCGGCGATCCAAAAAATTCACAGTAACCAACGGACAACTCTACAAGCGCAGCATTTCCCAGGTCCTACAAAAGGCATAGACTAGGAAGACGGCAAAACCCTACTACTGGAGATCCACGAAGGCACCTGCGGGCACCATGCCAGCAGTCGAGCACTCGTGGCAAAAGCCTTTCGAGCAGGACTCTACTGGCCAACAATCATGAGAAACACAGAAGACATCATGCGGCGCTGCATTGCCTGTCAAAAATTCACCAGCAGACCGCACGCTCCAGCCTCAGAACTCAAGACCATACCACTATCATGGTCGTTCGCCACCTGGGGACTGGACATGGTGGGACCACTCAAGAAATCATCAAAGGGAGGAAGAACACACCTACTAGTAGCAGTTGACAAGTTCACCAAGTGGATCGAGGCAGTGCCCATCACCAGCTCCACAACCCTCACGGCTGTGAACTTCATCAAATCAATAATCTTCAGGTTCAGAGTACCACACAACATCATCATGGACAACGGTACGAAATTCATAGCAGCAGAATTCCAGAACTTCTGCGACGAACTGGGCATCAAAATCAACTACGCATCAGTCGCGCACCCGTAGTCCAACGGCCAGGTGGAAAAAGCAAATGGCCTAGTATGCGGAGGAATCAAAAAAAGGCTCCTTGCACCAGTCGAGCAGGCCGTGGGCAACTGGATAGAAGAACTCCCTGCAGTACTTTGGAGCCTGCGTACCACCCCAAATACCGCAACCCAGTACACACCTTTCTTCATGGTGTACGGGTCGGAGGCAGTGCTACCACACGACCTCAAATTCGGGGCACCCCGGATCTCGCGGTATGAAGAAGAAGAAGCAGAAGAAGCACTGCAAGATGACAAGGATACAGCAGACAAAGCAAGAGACACAACCCTAGCAAGGTCAGAGGGGTACCAGGACAAGCTGCGCACTTATCAAAGCAGCCGCCTGCACACCAGAACATTCAGCAAAGGAGACCTCGTCCTGCGACTGATACAAGAGAAAGTCCACAAGCTCTCCCCCAATGGGAAGGACCGTTCATAATCTCAGAAGTCATAGGAGGAGGCGCCTATAGACTGAAGAACCCGAAGACTGACGAGGACGTGGGGTATCCATGGAACGTAGCGAACCTACGCCTGTTCTACCCATAGTCTCCACCAATCATGCTCAACTGGCAGCTCATGTAACCCGTCGACGCAATAAAATGATGTTGCCCAAATACTACCACCCCAAAGCACTCAGGGGCTCGAGTACAAAACTCCCCCCAAGAGACGCTATCGTCGCTCACGCGATCTTTACCCAAAGCACTCGGGGGATCGAGTACAAAACTCCCCCTGAGAGACTCTATCGTCGCTCACGCGATCTTTACCCAAAGCACTCGGGGGCTCGAGTACAAAACTCCCCCCGAGAGACGCTATCGTCGCTCACGCGATCTTTACCCAAAGCACTCGGGGGCTCGAGTACAAAACTCCCCCCGAGAGACGCTATCGTCGCTCACGCGATCTTTCACCAAAGCACTCGGGGGCTCGAGTACAACCTCCCCCCGAGAGACGCCATAGTCGCTCACGCGATATTTATTCAAACCACTCGGCGGCTCGAGCACCCCCAACCCCCCGAGGCGCTATCGTCGCTCATGCGGACCAAAAATTAAAGGGTCCAAGCAAAAAACCCTGACAGGTGCCACCTGCCGGAAACTGATCGGAATCAAAGGGAAGACACGGCTACAACCAGAAGGAACACCAAGTACTTTGGACACATATGGATGGAGCACAGTACACAGACAATACTTTAGTCTTCACCTGATCGCCAACGATCACCTAAAGACTCGGGGGCTAGTCCCATCGGGAGCGCTGTCGCGCACCCGATAAAATACAGCAGTTAACAGAAGAACGATGAAAAAAATAAAGCTCAGCCTGCGTTCGACTCTACAACTCGAACGTAGCCTCGGGGGCTACTCCCATCGGGAGCGCTATCGCGCACCCGATAGAATCCACAGTACAAGGACTTGACGGACTCGAAGACAGCTCTCGCTGAAAGACTTAAAGATAGATCACATCACTAAAGGACTCGAAGACAGATTCCATTACAAGGAGGCAAACACACTTCGCATTACAAGGACCCAAAGGTCATCCTCAGTACAAAAGATTCCAAGCACATTGGATAGAAGGCATCTCTGATTACTCGAAGGAAATCCTCATTACATGGAGAAATAACCTAGTTACAAAAGACACAAAACAGCCGATAAGCCTACAACATCAATCACCCAAGGAATTATGAATTCTACATGTGTGCCCATGCTGGGATAATTGGCACTGAGACAACGAGCATCATCACAGACAAAGGAGGAGTCGAAGCAGCCAACTCACGATGCCAATGACATAACAAAAGGTGAAGCTCGACTTTTTTGCGGAGCACCGAAGACGATGCTCCACCAGCTTCTTCTCCTGCTCCACCCGAGCTGTCGGTGAAGATGACACCGCTGCCTCCAGTTCTACAAGGTCGCCTGGCACGCCCGCTTGATCGGTGGCTTGACGTCGAGGTCCTCTCCAGAGCCGGAGGGCACAACATCACCATCCGAAGAATCGCCGGAGTAGGAAGAAATTGAAGACGTAGGCGTAGGACTCCTCGACCTGTCGGAACCGTCACTGCTTGTCTCTTTCCAGTACGGATCCATACGATTACCGCTCGGGTCAAAAGCGAGGATGGTAAGAGTATCTTCGCCATCAAAGCGGCAACAGAGGGTATCACCATCACGCAAGTTCAAGCGTCGAGCAAATGACTTCCAGCCAAAGCCAAGAAAAATCAAGCGGGAACTATCGATCTCCAACTTAACATAAGAAGGAGATCGAGTGCACCCCTGAAGACGAAACAGCAAGCCATCAAGACTACGCTCAGAAACAAGGGCAGAAAATGCAGAAGGAAGCAGAATGCGAGCGGAGCCCTGGCCACGGACGCGTAGGAGGAAATCATAGTGCCAAAAACCCTCCTCTGAGGAAGAGGAGGAAGGCGACGATGGTGCACCACGACGGCCACCGCGAGAAGAGCGCGGAGTACGACCACCGCGACAACGGCGAACCCGGCCGCGGCTAGTCATACCTACACTTTGTTTTGGCCCCATGAGGAGATGAAGAAGAGGAGCAAGAGGGGCAGAGGACGAACACTACTACCGGATAAAGAAAAGGGGTCTATTTATAGCACAACCCCAAGGGCACGCAGAAGCTTAGACGATGGCAGCTATTAATTCAAAGACCAAGCATGCCGGGCGATTCGAATTCCGAGACAAAGATTCCTTCACACGGGCGGCACTGTGCGCTGGACGTGTCAAATCTCGCGCATTTTCAATACATGCATCGATAACTCAACAGGCGGCTGCTGCACGCCACCAAGACCATCATTATGACCGGTCAGGAAGACATGACAGTTCGCAGACAGAGCATCTTTGACAGTCCTCCAGCAAGGAGATCGTTATCCTCACCAATAAAAGGTAAATTAAATGGAAGCGCAAAAAGAAAAATGCAGTCTTCAAGCACTATTTTCTCCGACTCAAATACATTTTTCAAATATATTTAACTCCCATCGGGAGCGTATCCACCTATGAGAGTTTCGGGTGCTCCCTCACCTAAAAGAAAAGACGTGCTTGAGTGATTAATCGCACCCATGAGAGTTTCGGGTGCTCCCTCACCTAAAAGAAAAGACGTGCTCGAGTGATTACTCGCACCCATGAGAGTTTCGGGTGCTCCCTCACCTAAAGGAAAGATGTACTCGAGTGATTACTCGCACACATGAAGAGTTTCGAGTGCTCCCTCACCACGACACAAGATAAGCAGACCTGCACTCGCCAGATCGTATGGGCCCAGAGTATTGGGCGCTCCCTCAAGCCAAAAGCGAAGACAATACTCGAGTGATTACTCACAGAACTCTATGTATCCGAGCACTCGAAGACCTCCCGAGCAATTACTCCTCGCCCGAGCGTTCGGCAAAGTTCCACGAGTGACCGCTAAAATAACTCACTTGATTGTTTATTCCAAGTGGGTGCATTATCTACTAGGATCCGCGCCTCAATAAAAATACATATTCCTGGAACACGATACACTGTGCCCAGATGCCACACAAGCTTAGCGTGTAGGTAAGACCCCGCTGCGCAGATCGGTCGGGCTGGGACTTGCCGCAGAGCGATTTCACTCCCAATCTTTCCCATGCGCTTGCATGATAGAAAAAGCCGGTCGGGCGCGCCTAGGCTACGAACTTTACTGGCGGTAATTGATCACTGTAAGACCTGCAGCGGCATGACTTTTGCTCGACACCAGTGTTCCAAGCTCATGTCGAGGGACGTGAGTTTGATTGGGCTACTACGGTTTTTTCCATTAGTGCAATTCACCAAGGCTCGACCAGTCGACTCCTTGGGCCCTTTCAGCTTAGCATTCCCTCAAAATAGGTTTTGTCATGGCCCCAGACTGCCAGCGACCCGCGGTTAAGCCGTGCATACATCGAAACAACGCAAGAATGGACTCGAGTCCCTGCGCAACTCTTCGAGTCCCCCAAGCACTCGGGGGCTACTGACGAGGGGGTGACCCCACGACTCCTATGGATGAGCCTACCCGGTGTACCCGAAGACAGAAGGCCCACAAAGATGCCGCATAGGCCCAGCCTTGGCCCACTAGTGGCACCGACGTAGGAGTCCGCGAGTCATGAGGAAGGTGCAAACTTGCCGTACGGTACAAGATCAGGGTTAGGAAACCTCCTTTGTAATCCAAGATGGACTCCCCGAGACCTAGCCTGGTATATAAGGGCTAGGAGGGGAGACGCCAAGATCAAGCACTACACAATCTGTAACCCTAGCCTTGAGCGCACTAGCCTTGGCTTCCCTGTAATCGCCATCTCCAAGCAATAATATCGAGCAGGAACGTATCCTCCTGTTAGCCGACGAGCTATTGTCCAACCTGTGCCTCTCATGACTAACCCAGGGTCCCTGACCATGGGATTTGCCGGGGTACATCCTCGTCAGCGGTATTTGCCACTAGCGCAATTCACCAAGGCTCGACTAGTCGACCCCTTGGGACCTTTCATCTTAGCAATCCCTCAAAACAGGTATTGTCATGGCTCAAAGCTGCCAGCGACCCGCAGCTGTGCTGCGCATACGATGATAAAACAATAAATGAATTCGAGTCCTTGCGCAACTCTTCGAGTCCCCCAGGCACTCGGGGGGCTCAAACGATCGCCCCTCACGCAATAATATCGAGCAGGAAGTGATAAGAGAGCTCTGCGACAATAATATCTTCTGGTTGCGACCATGAGCCGCGCTGCGCATATGAAGGCAAGTGATAACGGATTCGAGTCCCTGCGCGACTCTGCGAGTCCCCCAGACACTCATACTCCCATCGGGAGCATACTCACGACATATTCGACTGTTCATCAGCAAATGATCGACACACACTACAGCGTCTACTACAGATTCGAGTCCCTGCGCGACTCTTCGAGTCCCCCAGGCACTCGGGGGCTACTGACGAGGGGGTGACCCCATGACTCCTCTACGTGAGGGTACCTGGTGCGTGTCATGGTTGGCGACCCACTAGGGGCCCACTCGTAGACACCGACATGATGGAGTAAGACGTGAAGATCAAGACTTTAGGCGCAAGAGAAGGACTCCTACTTGTAGTCGTCTAGGACTCATGTAAACCCCTACCTGGCTATCTATATAAAGCGAGGCAGGGGCACCTCTCTAGACAACTCTCAACCCGCACACATAGAACTAGACAAATCTCTCTCCATCAAAGCCCTCGCGGCACCTCTGTACATCATCATCAATACAAGATCAGACAAGTAGCATGTAGGGTTTTCCCTCCGGGGGGCTGAAGCTGGGTAAATCATGCCCCCATGTGTCGCTTGTCACCTCCGAATCCTACCAACGCACAGGCCACGTCGCTCTCTTTCCTCCTACACGAAACCTAGGGTACCTAACCCTAGGATTTGCCGAGGCCGATCCTCGTCACTTTCTGGGATAAACGGTGCCGCGTATAATGAGCATGCTCGTCCAATGATTTTTCCTCAACCAAGTCAGTTGGGTTTTTAGCGCGAGCACAAATAGATCGGAGATGATCCAAGTGAAAAGTGTTCATCCTACCATATTTAGGTGTTTCCACACCATGGTGAAGATAGCATCACTAGGCACAAAGAAACAAAGACAAAAGCTAGCAATTATTTGTTGGATTTTTCATAAAAGGCAAGCAAACAAAAATAAAGACTGAAAGGTAAACTAACAAGAATAAAAAGGAAATAAAAGCAGTAAATGAGAGCGGTGTAAACTATGATGGAAATATGGACCGGGGTGTCATGACTTTCACTAGTTATGTCCCTATCCCAAAAGACAGTAAACAACTATGATGGGTGAACAAGTTACAACTTGGCAATTGACAAAATTATAGACGCACCGCAATGCTAATTATGCTACTAGAAATTAAAGAGGCTCAATCGTATGGGCATTACACCAAAGCAAATAGACCATTTATTCATCAGCATCTACTCACTAATCATCCACCTTAAGATATCTATCAATAACATCTCGCTGGTATTAAGGTACGAATCCCAACCAAATTGTAGGCTCAAAGCAACGGGCAACTTTCTTAACACTCTACGCGTAATATAAGCAATCCTTGCAACACGCAATCACAAGAACCACTGTTTTCTCCCTAGTGGCAACAACACATCCCCTAGTATCATGTTTCTTTCACTCAAGCTAGACATAGGGGTGCATGAACCCACAATCAAGCATAACGCTCCCTCTTGGAGTTTCAATCTACTACTTGGACAAAGCAACTAACGCAACGGAGAACATGCAAGAAAGCTCAAGAACAAAAATATAAAGGTGAACCAAATATATTACTCAACCCAAACTGAACATAATCTCATAATCCATCCGATCCCAGCAAACACAGCATAGCGAAGCATGAATTAATACATATGTTCCTTGATCATGGTAGGGAGCTCACAAGGGATAAAGATTAAAGCACAAGATTGGAAAGACATCATCTAGCTACTGATCATGGACCCATTCTCCAAGGGGGACTACTCACGGCGCATCCGGAGGCGATCATGGTGATGGAGAAGCCTCCAGATTTTAATCCTCCCTCCGGCAGCGTGCCAAGACATGTTCTCCCAATCCCGAGATCGAAATCCTGTCGGTGGCAAAATAGTAGATGAAATCGCGTGACGGGGTTCCTCTTTGAGGGTTTTCGCAGCGAGAGGTAAATATAGACCAAGGTGGGCCGGAGGGGTGGCCCCCTGGCCTAGGCGGCTAGGTAGCGCGGCCACCTCCCTTGCCAGGAGGTGGCCCCCTCGGGGCCTCCTCAGGGATTTTGGAGTCTTACGACTTGGATATTTTTTGTTATGTTTTCTAGAATTTTCAGAGCACTTTTATATTTGTCCTTTTATACAATGCACGGACAATAACAGACTGAAACTGGCACTGAGCACCGAATTAGTAGGTTAGTCCAAAATATGTTGTAAATGATATGAAAGTGCATCAAAACATATAAAGTATCACCAAAAGAAGCATGGAACAAGTAAAAATTATAGATACATTTGGGACGTATCATTGAGTTATAAATTCAACCGCACCTGAAAGATATGTCCTTGGCAACCATTTATTAGTAGTAACAGTGGGATAGTGGTAGCGGTAGTAATGTAAACAGTAGTGGAAAAATAACGAAAGTAAAAAACAGCAAATTAAAGCAACTAGTAACAAGCAGGATTGAAACATTGTAGGCTGAGGGATG
This sequence comes from Bromus sterilis, assembly GCA_950022295.1. NCBI lineage: Eukaryota > Viridiplantae > Streptophyta > Magnoliopsida > Poales > Poaceae > Bromus > Bromus sterilis. The sequence goes on from OX465599.1 coordinate 115,085,412, forward strand.
GATGATCAGGCGCTTCATGGATAAGATACATCATGTAGTAGATTTAACATGGGGGCACAGCTCACAGAAAAGTAATGATAATCTAGGCATATGTCAAACATTAGGCATGTATCCCAAAGGTAGTTATGCGTGCTTCCCATAAGAACTTGCACAACATCTTTTGTCCTACCATCCCGCTATCAACTGGGCCAAAAGGAACTAATGGAAATTAAGGTGCTCCTGTCAAAGAGCACTGGAACAAAGCATTAACAATATATGGATACATGTAATCCTCAGATTATAGTCCATCCCCTTTGGTGTCCCAAGCTGTCACCATTGAGATCGTCGGTTCCGGACTGTAACAGGTGCATAGAACTTGTAGATAGGATCAAGAACATGAATATTCTCATGAAAATATAACAAGTTCATATGTGAAATCATGGCACTTGGGCCCTAGTGTCAAGCATTAAGAGTAACAAGATGCAACAAAGATGGTAAACATCATAGTAGATGATAGACAACATGCCCCCAAGAATCTAACGGACTATTACATGATAGATCTCATCCAATACCTACAACCCTCGTTGCCTACAACACGGAATTACTCACACATGGATGTGGGAAACATGGAGGGATGATGGATTGGTGATGGTGATGAGGATGGTGGCGAATAACCCTCACTGAAGGCCAAAACAGCCTCCAGATTAGCTCTCCCGAAGAAGAACATAGGCGGCGGCTGCTCCGCAATGGAAAACTGGAATATGGGCGTCTGACTCAGGATTTCCTTGACGGGAGTAAAAATAAGAGCCAAAGGGGGGCGCTGGGGAGGTCCCACCTGGCCAGGCGACCAGGTCGCGCGGCCAGCCCTGGCCACGCCCCCTGGCCGCTTGCAGCAGGGGCAACCCCCCTCCAGGTGGTCTTCTGGCTCCGAGAGTCTTCCGGCAAGTTGGAATTTCTGGATTTTTCTTGGGAAGTTTCTAAGATACTTCATTTTCACCTTTTTTCTACACAATGACATACATACATGCAACTTTATTGAAAACATCATAAGTCTAGGTTAGTTCTATTTCGAATCATGCAAGAATGAGGCCAAGACAATAGCAAAAGTGTTTGGAAAAGTAGATACGTTTGGAATGTATCAGATGCCTACACTAGCGCGCACAGACGATTCCAAAGGGGAACGTTCCTGCTGGGCCGACGGGGACATCGGTTCCTTTGAGGGGTGGTGTGTGATGCCCCCAAAATCAAGTCGTGTACAGTAATCATACACGCAAGGTACACGACCGAGATCAGGGACTCACGGTGAGATACCACAACACAACTCTACAAATAAAATAATACAAGCTGTTTAATACAAGCCAGGGGCCACGAGGGCTCGAATACAATAGCTCGAGAGCACAAAGTTAGCGGAAGCAAAAGTATCTGAGTAGAGACACAAGGTACACATGATCTGCCTTAAGAAGGCTAGAACAAAAACAACAACGATCGAAAAGGCGAGGCCTCCTGCCTGGGAACCTCCAAACTACTCCTGGTCGTCGGGGATCTCCATGACATATAAGGCATCGGGGGTCTTGAAGTTGCGGTGGTCGGCATAGGGGATCTCCTTCTCCTAGACTCCAACGCCGATTGCAGCGGCCGATCAGGCAAAACAAAAAGGGGAAATAAAGCAAAGGTGAGTATCTAGCATACCCGCGAGTCTTACGTCCGCTACTAAGCATTTATGCATTTGTATCAAATGGAAAGGGGAGACTGTATATAGTGGACTGCAAGGTAGAAATCAGAATAAGGGTAAGAAGCTAGGCCTATCGAAGACTAGCATCTTCCGATGAGTCTTGCAACATGGGGAGAGAATAGCCAACAGTTCATATAAAGCATAAAGTAACAATGCAGCAGAAGTTGCTGCAACATTGTATAATAGTAAGTTGTAATAATTAACAATGCCTCCGAGATCACCTCCTCGACTTCCCTACGAGGAAGCAAACCCGGAACCAAAAAATTTAGTAGTAGTAGTTTGTAGTGGTAAGATCCAGCTTCAGCATAAAGTGTCATGTTACCGTGGACACGGCTATTCGAATAGATTAATCTTCCCTGCAGGGGCGCACTTCTGTTACACTACAACGCACGGATCTCCAGGGTGGAGGGAACCTTGTTAGGGAAATCTCCATCGAGGGTATCCGACACTCCATAGCCCATATTTCAAACTCAACAAGAGAGGCCATCCGCCGGTCTAAATCCTAAGTACGCCGGGCCTTGGACCCGAACCCGAACCTACTCCTGCACGGTGCCTGACTGGACGGTGAAGCATAAGCAAACCAAATAAGACAACACCACGCGAGCAAATAAGAGAACACCACTTCCCGGCAATCATCCCGCGGTACTTCTGACGTCTGAAGAGTCCTCGAACGAGACTACGTAGCAGGGGAGCCCATAACTCATTGCCCCACGTGTAGGCAGCGCGTATAAACCAAAAGGCTACTCAAGTCATCCGCTGAACCCATTAAGCATTTTATTCTTTTCTGTCGGGACAACGGTTATCGTTGCCCCTATTCGGGTGAGTCGCGGACAACGACAGCAGCCAGGGCCACCCGCATAACCAGATCCGGTGGCCGCCTGCCCTGTCGTCCCACCAACTCGTGCGGTTACCAACAAGGTGAACCGTCTCCTTAACTTGTCTCGCGTTTGCTCTTTGAAGAGCTCGACTTTCGTACAACAGGGTATCTCACGGCCATCGAGCAAGGACCAGGCCCACGATCGTATCCGCCTGTCCTGCCGTCCCGATACAATCCTTGCGCGGGCACCGTTGGGTCACCCGACTCCTTACCTTTAAGGACACCAGTTGATTCGAGTTCCTACCATCAAGTGAAACCAGGAGGAATCACCCTCGATGGTACACTTGAAGAGGTTCGACAGAGACATCAGCGGAATGAACTAAAGAGGTAAACCTCGTATCATCCCGGTGATGCTACGCTACTGAGCCGACGAGGGTGAAATACGAGTCTATTCCACTCGTAAGTCAAACTCGAAGCGACTCGGCAGAGTCTCGCCGTTGTAGGTTCCCTAGGGCGTCTGCATTGATCCGTACTTGTTGCAGTTATAATACTTTTTAATCCGCGTTCACTCACCAGAGTGATCACGGCCCGCTATTCTAAACCTAGCTAACAATGCGCAGGGTTCACTGCTGAATAGAATATTTATATTTATAAGGCAGCATAGAATAACAGAAAGGTAATCAAGGGGCTATGCAATTGAATATGATTGTAACGTAGCAGAAGTAGTAATGCCTAGTGCAAGAAATGTACGGAAAAGATAGGCGATATCTGGGGAAGGAAAATGGCTCTGCTTGCCTGGAAGATCGACAGTAGAGGCAAGGTCGTCGACGAAGTAGTCGTACCCAGCAGCGGTGTAGTCGACAGCAGCGGGGTCTACCGGAGAATAAAAAGGGGAGGGGGGAGAAACAGTGAATACAAAGCAAGCATATACAAACAGATGCATAACATGTCAGATGCAAAGCTAACGGTGTTCAAACGTAGTGCAATGCACGTTGCTCGGAGCGGGAATTCATCCGGGGATGAACTGCCAGCTCCAGGTAATTATCGGACAGGGTGTCCGAAGGGGAAAGGTACCATGCCGGGGGTGTCGTGGTCATCTGACAAACATACGGATGGTGTATCCGTGTTAGTTGATCCATTCTAAACAACTTTCATGTTCAGAATAAATTCATCCGGAAAGTTTTACCGGCTCCGGGTGATTACCGGACAGTGCAATCAAAGGGGGAATGTCCCGTGTGAGGTATGTTAGAGGCGTGTGGTGGGGGCATGGGTAGCATAACCGTATTCGTTATATTTTTCTGAGCAAATTTCATGTATAAAGCATTTTCATCGGATATACGGATTAAAAGATATTAATATTTGAAGTTTAAATCATTATCTAGCAATTTCTGGATTTCATTTATTAATTAAATACAACATTACCCACAACCTTATCCAAACCAGTACTGACATGTGGGGCCACCCTGTCATAGGCCGAGGCATTTTGACTGGTCAAACTGACCATGGGGTCCCACCTGTCAATCTCTCATTTATATAATCAATTTAATTAAATCTAAACAGCAGTGGGACCCACATGTCATTGAGACATTTAAACTTAACAGTTATTTTAATTCAGTGGTTATTCTAATGGTTAGGGCCCACATGTCAATGACACATATTACTTAACAGGTGGTTTATTTTTTTGTTAATCACGGATTAGGGGCTAATCCCCTCGGGCTGGACCACCAGTCAGTGGGACAAGCCCACTGGCTTAGCCACGACATGCCCGCCGACGATCAGAACATGCGGCGAGGGGGAAGGCCGTCGCGGCGGTGTTGTGCGGCGGCCGGAGCCGCGGCGAGTGGCAAGGGGGGCCGGGGCGTGGCCGCCATCGTGAGCGGGCACCCGTCGAGCCGCAGCAGCTAGCTACAGCGGGACCGACAGGGGAGGGGCGCGGCCATGGCCACCGGGCGCAGAGGTCCGGTCATGGGGAGCGGCCAGGGCCAGCAGCACCGCGGCTGCAGGCGCGCGCGTGGCGCAGCCAGAGCGCGACCAGGGCGCGGTCAGGTGCAGTGGGCGCACACGGGGGGGGGGGGGGGGGGGAAGGCCGAGCAGCGGGAGCTCGAGCTCGAGCAGCCCTCAATGGCGGCCCGGGCGGGGGCACGGCCCTACGACATCTAGTTCGAAAGGGAGAGAGGGGAATTCACGGCAGAGGCTCACTGTGAGCGCGAGGAGGTTCTCGGGGAGGCCGTTGGCGCGGTGACGGTGGCGAATCGAGGCGGAGGTCGACGACGACCGTGGTGAAGGAGCGGCGCGAGGGGCGAGCCTGTGGTGGCTCCTGTCCCCGATTCGATGCCGGAATCGAAGAAGCCGACCACGAAGAGCACGCCAGATGTGACGCCCCTAAAATCAATCCGTGTACAGTAATCATACACGCAGGGTACACGACTGAGATTAGGGTGCCACGGTGAAAATATCACAGCACAACACTAAACACAAAAGGATAAACCAATATGTTAAAAAAAAGGGGGTCACGCGAACCCGAATACATAAGTTATACAAGCCATAATATCTGAGTACAGACATAGTTAGTCAAGTTTTGCCTTAAGAAGGCTAGCACAAATAACATCAGAGATACAGATCGAAAAGGCAAGGCCTCCTGCCTGGGAGCCTCCGAAACTACTCCTGGTCCTGGTCAGCGGGGGGTCTCGACATAGTAGTATCCGCCTCCGGGGTACTCCTGCTCCTGGGCTCCAACGTCGACTGCAGCGGCCGATCAGGCAAAACAGTAAAGGAAATAAAGCAGGTGAGTGTCTAGTATACCCGCGAGTCTTACGTCCGCTACTAAGAATTATGCATTGTATCAACGGAAAGAAGAGGTTGTATATAGTGGACTGAAAGAAAGAAATCCAGAGCAAGGGTAAGAAGCTAGGCCTATCGACGACTAGCATCTTCCGACGATGTCTTGCAGCATGAGGTAAGAATCAGCCAATAGTTCATATAAAGCGTAAACTAACAACGAAGCAGAAGTTGCTGCAACATTGTATAATATAAGTTTTAATGATTAACAATAATAATAATGCCTCTGAGTTCACCTCCTCGACATCCCCGCGAGGAAGAAAACCCGAAACCATACAGTTTAATAATAATAGTTTCTAGTGGTAAGATCCAGCTTCAGCATAAAGCGTCCTGTTACCGTGGACACGGCTATCGATAGATTAATCTTCCCTGCAGGGGTGCACTGGCGTGACACTACGACGCTCGGATCTCCAGGGTGGCGGGAACCTTGTTAGGGAACGCTCCACCAAAGCTATCCGACACAAAGTAGCCCATCCTTCGGCAATCAACAGAGAGGTCATCCGCCGGACTATATCCTATGTACGCCGGGCTTTGGACCCTAACCCGAACGTACTCCTGCACGGTGTGTGACTGGCCGGTGAAGCAAAATCAAAGCAAATACAAATACACCGCTCGAGCAAGAGAAGACAACACCACTTCCCGGCAATCAGCCCGCGGACTGCTGACGTCTGAAGACCCTCGAACGAGACTACGATGCAGGGGAGCCCACACTCCTCGTCCCACGTGTAGGTAGTGCGTACAAGCCAAAAGGCTACTCAAGACATCCGCCGAACCATTTAGCATTTTAATGAACTTGCGTGACAACCGTTATCGTTGTCTCGACTTAACCGACCCGCGGTCAAAGACAGCAGTCAGGACCACCAGTACATCGGTGCCTGCCCTGTCGTCCCACCAAGTCACTGCGGTTACCAACAAGGTGAACCGTCTCCTTACCTTGTCTCGCGTTTGCTCTTGGTAGAGCTCGACTTTCGTGGTTTGGTAACTCTCGCGAGATACGAGCAGGGGCCAAGCACGCCAGTAACGTCGGTCGTACCCTCCCTGTCGTTCCCGACGATATACCTCTCGCGGGCACCGTTGGGTCGCCCGACTTTCTTACCTTTAAGGACAACCGCTGTCCAGGACCCTATGGCGGCAAGACAAAGTCAGCCTCGAGTGGAGTACAAGGATTACTCCTTGATAGCTCACACTAGAGGTGACTAGGCATAACCCAGATAGGGGCCTTTGGCGGTGTCTGCATTGTACCGTACCTGTGAAGTTGTATTATTGGTATCCGCGTTCACTCCCCTGAGTGATCACGGCCCTCTATCTAATCCTAGCTAACAATGCGCAGGGCTCACTGCTGATTAATGCATAATAATAATAATAATAATAATAATAATAAGCAACATAGGATAAAAGAGGTACATCAAGGGGCGACGAAAACAGGCTATGCAATTGAATAGGATTGTAACGTAGCAGCAGCAGTAACAATGCCTAGTGCAAGAAATGTACGGAAAGATAGGCGATATCTGGGGAAGAGAATGGCTCTGCTTGCCTGGAAGCTCGACAGTAGGGGCAGGGTCGTCGACGAAGTAGTCGTACCCGGCAGCAGTGTAGTCGGCGGTAGCAGCGGGGTCTATCGGAGAATAAAGGGGGGGGGGAGAAACAGTAAATACAAGGCAAGCAATGCAAACATATTAATGACATGACAATTGTAAAGTTAACGGTGTTCTAACGCAGTGCAAGGTACGTTGCTCAGAGCGAGAATTCATCCGGGGATGAACTGCCGGCTCCGGGTGATTACCGGACAGGGGGTCCGGAGGGGGAAGGATCAAGCCGGAGGTGTCGTGGACATCCGACAAACATAAGGGGGGTGTACCCGTGTTAGTTGAACTATTCCGAACAACGTTCGTGTTCGGAATAAATTCATCCGGGTACTTTTTATCGGTACCGGGAATTATCGACAGACAGTCCGGAGGGTGGGAATGTCGATGATCAGTGTGTTAGGGGGGTGGGGTAGACATACGGACAGCGTATTCTTATTCGTTGTATTTTTCTGATCAATTTTCATGTATAAAGTTTTTCGATCCGATATACGGATTAAAAGATATTGATTTTATAAGTTTAATCAATTTTAAAACATTAAAAATCCCTTTTAATAAATTCTTTTATTATTTTAGTAACATTATCTAGAACAGTGTTGACTGGTCAAACCTGACCAGTGGGTCCCACTGGTCAGCCTCACATTTCTAATAAATCATTTAATTAAATTAAAATAGAGCCAGGGCCCACATGTCATTCTGCTATTAACTAATTAACAGTTTTAATTAGCTTAAAGGGGCATGGGACCCACATGTCTGTCATACATGTTATAATTAGCAATTTTATTAACTCATAAAAGGGCAGGGCCCGCATGTCATCCAAACAGGGGGGGGGGGGGGTTAACTTGTTTCAATTTAGCCTAATTACGGGGATTAGGGAGGTGGGGCCCCCTTGTCAGCGGGGTAACCCCACGGTTTAGCAGAGGAGGGCTCGGCTGCCCATGGCGAGCCGGCCGGCGCCAAGGCCACCACGGCGGCGCTGCCGTCCCGGCGAGCAGGGGAGGAGCAGGGGGCGGGGCATGGCCACAGGCGGCTGGTCGTGCGCGTGCCCACCCGGAGCTCGGCCAGAGCGCGCTGGGCGTGGGGCCGAGGCGCGACGAGCGCTTGCGCGTATCCATGGTGGCCACGGCCCGTGTAGGTGGTCAAAATGACGGCGAGCCGAGCGGAGGAGGGGAGGAACGGGGGGGGCTCACATGGGAGCGGGGTTCGTCGCGGCCGAGGTCGGGGGAGGCCGGAGTTGGGGGGCGGTCGGGCGGTGCACTCGGGGCGGAGGGCGCGGTGCCGTGGGCGTGGAGCTCGGAGGCGGGCTCCGGCGTCGGGCGGGACAAGGAGGAGCGGCGCTGGGGGGCCGCGGTGGAGGGGGGTGGCCGAAGGCGGCCGGAGTTCGCCGGATCTTTGAGGGGCGGCACCCAGGGGATCTAGATCGGGGCTGTGGAGAACGATGAGGGGGGGGTGCTCGGGTCGTGGGGAGGATCGCTGGGGAGTGAGGGGGTTGACCCCGGGTGAGGCTCAGCCTCCTCTAGCGCCGAGGTGGGCTGGCTGGGGCCGGCCTAGGGGGGGAGGGGAGGGTAGGCCTGGTGGGCTTTGCCCCCAGGCGTAGGTTTAGGTTTTCATTTTTTTTTCTTTTTGTTATTTCCCTTTTGTAATTGTTTTACTAGCTTAGCCATTTTAGTAAAACATGTTAGGTGCCCCACAATTTATGTTAACCCCAAGGTTACTGCCTCAAAAGATTTGGGCACTTTTAAAAGTCATTAAATATTTACTTTAAATATTAAATGGTTTGTTTGGGGTTTTTGGCCTCTGTTTATATTTGTTTAGAATTTTCTATCACTTAATAAATACTCAGACCCATATGTATTTGGTCCACGGAATATTTGTGTTTTTATAAAAGTAGTTTCACAATTTTTGGAAAAGATTTTATTGTCACCCTATTTTTAATATTCATCAAAAGGCATTTTAGGGTTTGATTGAATTTCAATTCAAATGGCTTGTACTTGTTTTGGTTCCAGATGATCAAGGTCCATGATCACCATGCATTCAAGAACATCAAAGTGAAATTTGAAATTTGAACTGTTCCAAGTTGATCAACAAAAGTTTTGAACAGTACATATGAACAGTAACAGTGATTACTGTTCACTGACAGTGAGGGTGTTACAAATCTCACCCACTACAATAATTCTCGTCCCGAGAATTTAGGTGGTAGAGGGGAAAAGATCGGGGTATTCTTCACGAAGGCGATCTTCGCGTTCCCAAGTGGCTTCATCTTCAGAATGATTCGACCACTGAACTTTGAGGAACTTGGTTGTCTTGTTGCGGGTTTTGCGTTCAGACTGATGAAGAATGCGGCTTGGATGTTCTTGATAAGTCAAGTCCTGTTGCAATTCAATCATATCATGTTCCACTTCGCGAATAGGGTCCTTGAAGCAGCGTCGGAGTTGCGACACGTGGAAGACATCGTGGACTTGAGAGAGGTTTGGCGGCAATTCCAATCGGTATGCCACTGGTCCACTGCTGGAAAGGATACGGAACGGGCCAATGTAGCGAGGAGCTAACTTGCCTTTGATTCCGAAGCGGTGAGTGCCTCGCATCGGGGTGACACGGAGGTACGCGTATTCGCCAGGATGATAGACCATTTCTTTGTGCTTGCGATCATAGTTGCTCTTCTGACGAGACTGAGCAGCTTTCAAGTGTTCACGAATAACGCGACCCTGATCTTCAGCGTGCTGAATAATGTCCGGACCAATGAGGGTTCGTTCCCCAGTTTCTGACCAATTCAGAGGTGTTCGACACTTACGTCCATAGAGAACTTCGAAGGGAGCCATCTGCAAACTAGCCTGATAGCTATTGTTGTACGAGAATTCATCAAATGGAAGAGATTCCTCCCACTTCTTACCGAATGAGATGACACAAGCTCGAAGCATATCTTCAAGCACTTGATTAACTCGTTCGACTTGTCCTTGCGACTGGGGGTGATAAGCGGTGCTGAAATTCAGGTGAGTGCCCATAGCTTCTTGGAAACTATCCCAAAATCTTGAGGTGAAAATGCTGCCTCGGTCGGAACTAATCTCCAACGGAATACCGTGGAGCGACACGATTCTGGAAACATACAAGTCTGCTAACTGACTAGCAGAGATCGTCTCCTTGACTGGCAGAAAGTGGGCAACCTTGGAGAAGCGGTCGATAACGACAAAGATAGCATCGTGGCCTTTCTGCGATCTGGGAAAACCAGTGACGAAGTCCATCTCGATCTTGTCCCACTTCCATTCAGGAATAGAGAGTGGTTGTAGAGTTCCAGCAGGTCTTTGATGTTCTGCCTTGACGCGACGGCAAACCTCACATTCAGAAACATATCGGGCAATGTCTTGCTTCATGTTAGGCCACCAGAATTGCTGACGAATGTCTTGGTACATCTTGGTGCTTCCAGGATGAATGGACAACGGGGTATCGTGAGCCGCTCTCATGACCTTCGGGGTCATATCCAAGTTCTCATGCCTGCCCTTGCTGTGAGTAACCACTAAACGGTTCTGGTAGAACGCCGCACCTTTGCTATCAACGGTGAAGGGTGAGGGTCTCCCATTGGCGATATCGCGCTTAATCTTGTGTACGAAATCATCATAAAACTGTATACCCTTGACGGATTTGACGAGATCCGGTTCGATAACCAGGTTATTTGCATAACCTTGGGGAACAATCTCGAGGTTTAACTTTTGAAAATCTTCATACAGAAGTGGTTGTTGTACTTGAACTTCAAGTTCACTACAGTAAGCTTTACGGCTTAAAGCATCGGCCACCACATTAGCTTTGCCAGGGGTGTAAGAAATTCCCATGTTGTAGTCGGCTATTGTCTCGAGCCATCTCTGCTGGCGGAGATTCAGGTCTGGTTGAGTAAACAAGTACTTCAGGCTTTGGTGGTCGGTGTAGATCTCGCAACGATTACCGACGAGGTAATGTCGCCACAGCTTCAATGCATAAATTACCGCTGCCAATTCCAGATCATGTGTTGGGTACTTATCTTCGTGAGCACGCAATTGACGAGAGCCATAAGCAATCACTTTGCGCTCTTGCATTAGGACACAGCCTAATCCTTGACAAGATGCGTCACAATATATCACGAAGTCCTTTTGAGTATCAGGCGGAGCAAGCACTGGGGGAGAAGTGAGCTTGTCCTTGAGGGCTTGGAAACTTTCCTGACATTTATCTGTCCACTCAAACTTGACGCCTTTGTGAAGCAGGTTAGTCAGAGGCCTGGCAATCTTGGAGAAGTTCTCGACGAAACGGCGGCAATAGCTGGCGAGTCCGAGGAAACTCCTGACTTGCTTGACAGTCTTGGGAGGACCCCAGTCAAGAATAGCCTGGATACGTTCTGGGTTGACGGGAATGCCATCCTTGGAAATCACGTGACCAAGGTAGGTCACTTCAGGAAGCCAGAACTCACACTTAGAATACTTAGCGTAGAGTTTGTGTTCTCGAAGCTTCTCCAGTATAAGACGAAGATGTTCAGCATGTTCTTCATCATTCTTGGAATATATCAATATATCATCCAGATAAACCACGACGAACTGGTCGAGGTACTCCATGAAAATATAATTCATCAATCTGGAGAAGGTGGCTGGAGCATTGGTTAAGCCAAAGGACATGACAGTGTACTCGTATGAACCATAGCGAGTAATGAAGGCAGTCTTCGGAATGTCCTCATCACGGACTCGGATTTGGTGATAACCCAACCTCAAGTCGAGTTTAGAAAACACCTTGGATCCGGCAAGTTGATCATACAGATCGTTGATCCGGGGAAGTGGATATTTATTCTGGATGGTGGCTTGGTTAATGGGCCGATAATCTTGGACCAATCGGTTTGTCCCATCGCTCTTCTTGACAAAGAGCGAAGGTGCTCCCCAAGCTGAGGAACTGGGGAGAATGAATCCTTTCTGAAGTGCCTTGTCGATTTCCTCCTTAAGTTAAAGGAGTTCATGTGGCGGCATCTTGTAAGGACGCTTGGCAATAGGAACAGTGCCTGGCTTCAAGTCGATGACGAATTCAACTTCTCTGATCGGGGGTATTCCCGGCAGTTCTTCTGGAAAGACGTCGGGAAAATCGCGAACGACTGGAACGTTCTCGATGCCTTCGAGGGGGGCGGCATTCAAAGCATTCATCATAAATATCTGTGTTTCAGCATTACGGGTAACTCGGGTGGTGTGGTTAACAATCTCGCCGGCGGGGTGAAAAAGTTGGACAGAACTGGTGCCACAATAAAGTGCGGCATCGTGGACTTTCAACCAATCCATGCCCAGAATGAGGTCTATAGTGGAAGACTTCAGGAGGATGGGGGAAGCAAGGAACTCAATTCCTTCAATTTCGACGATGGTTTTGGGCACTATCTTGGAGGTGTGGCAATGACCTATCGGAGTGCGGACAACCATCGGTGGATCCATCTTTTCTACCATGAAGTTATGCGACAATGCAAATGCTACCGACATGAATGAATGCGATGCTCCTGTATCAAATAAAACAGCAGGAGGAATTGAATTAACAAGAAGGGTACCCATCACGGTAGCAGGTTGCTCCTGAGCTTCTTCCACATTAATGTTGTAAGCATGTCCGCGATTGTGAGAAGAAGACCCAGTGTTATAGTTGGGGGTCCTGTTGTTGCCACGACCATTTCCACGGCCAGCAGGGTGAACTACCAGTTGACTCTGTCGCTGAGGGCAGTCTCTGGAAAAGTGACCTGGCTGATGGCACTTGAAGCACAGGCCATCCTGAGGACGGAGGGGTGCAGTCTCAGTCTTCGGCTGTCTCGGCGGGGGCGGAGGCAGACGAGGTGCAACATACGACGGCCTTGGTACAGGGGCATTTGGACGATACACACTGTGTGGAAGCCAAACGCGTTGCTTCTGTGCTGTGCCCGAAGATGAGCCAGCATCACGGGGGCGCTTCTCCGAACCACCGAACTTAAGCTGAGCGGTCTCAAGGGTGATAGTCTGATTCACCATGGTGGCGAAGTCGGGGAAGACGTGCAAAGCCAGTGCAAGCCGGAGATCGGCGTTGAGTCCATCACGGAACTTCTCTTGCCTACTGGCATCATTGGGGAGGTCACTTGCAGCATAGCGGGAGAGGTGGAGGAATTCCCTCTGGTATGCCTCGACAGTTTTGTTGCCCTGAACGAGGTTGCGGAACTCGGCCTTCATACGGTTCATAATCGCCTGGGGGACATAACGAGCACGGAAGGTAGCCTTGAAGTCATTCCAGGTGACGACAGTCCCTTCAGCTAGCGAGCCCTTGTAGGTGTCCCACCATTGAGCAGCAGGACCACGCAGGAAATAGGACGCGAAGTTGACATAATCAGCAGCGCTCACATTAGCGAACTCCAGCTGTCGAGTGATGTCACGAAGCCAATCATCAGCATCCAGCGGCTGTTCAGGCTGGTGGAAGAGAGCGGGATTGAGACGCATGAAATCCCGCAGAGTAACCACAGGCGGGTGGTTCTGGTGCTGGTTCTGGTTCTGGTTCTGATTCTGGAGCTGATCTATGACGCCTTGCATGAACTCCTAGTTCATCTGAAACTGCTGCATCATCGCGGCCATGTAGTCCGGCGGCGGAGGTGGATCGTTGGCACCACGACCACGACCACCACGACCATCCATCCTGCTAGAATTTAACAGGGGTATTTCAACGATGAACATTTTTAACGAGATGTCGGAAACGAGTAAGAGGTAAAGCGACAACAAAGAGGAGGCGCAGATATATAGGGGTAGTCATATAAGACATACACATCCACACATAGAATCAGTCGAAAATCGGGCAGCGTAACGTCGTAGAAATTAAGGAAAAAGGACACACTAGGCGGCGCGCAGACCGCGGTAAGGATTACACGACGCGACATAGATTCCACTATGTCAATCACGCCGCAAGAAAACTGTTGGCCACAGGAGTTAATGCCAGAGGACGCGCGGCCTGCCCAGAATTAGAATGGGATCCGCGGTCCGGGACCTGGGGTAGAACTCCTGCAACACGACTCAATCAATGGGGGAAGCACCAAAAACGCCGGGTGGAATCAAGAGAACGTGATCCTAATGTCAGATTTTGTAAAACTTACTAGCAAGGATAAGAGAGCAGAGTCCCAGAGCATAGGTAAGGAGAAAAGGATCCTAATACCATAGGTATCACACGTAGTGACATCGATGTGGGCCCGTAAGCCAAATATTAAGTTAGCAAAATAGTTTTCAAAGTCTAGACTCAACATCGACCAGGTAGTGGTGGGGTGGCTTCCTACAGGCAGTCGGCTCTGATACCAACTTGTGACGCCCCTAAAATCAATCCGTGTACAGTAATCATACACGCAGGGTACACGACTGAGATTAGGGTGCCACGGTGAAAATATCACAGCACAACACTAAACACAAAAGGATAAACCAATATGTTAAAAAAAGGGGGTCACGCGGACCCGAATACATAAGTTATACAAGCCATAATATCTGAGTACAAACATAGTTAGTCAAGTTTTTCCTTAAGAAGGCTAGCACAAATAACATCAGAGATACAGATCGAAAAGGCAAGGCCTCCTGCCTGGGAGCCTCCGAAACTACTCCTGGTCCTGGTCAGCGGGGGGTCTCGACGTAGTAGTATCCGCCTCCGGGGTACTCCTGCTCCTGGGCTCCATTGTCGACTGCAGCGGCCGATCAGGCAAAACAGTAAAGGAAATAAAGCAGGTGAGTATCTAGTATACCCGCGAGTCTTACGTCCGCTACTAAGCATTATGCATTGTATCAACAGAAAGAAGAGGTTGTATATAGTGGACTGAAAGACAGAAATCCAGAGCAAGGGTAAGAAGCTAGGCCTATCGACGACTAGCATCTTCCGACGATGTCTTGCAGCATGAGGTAAGAATCAGCCAACAGTTCATATAAAGCGTAAACTAACAACGAAGCAAAAGTTGCTGCAACATTGTATAATATAAGTTTTAATGATTAACAATAATAATAATGCCTCCAAGTTCACCTCCTCGACATCCCCGCGAGGAAGAAAACCCGAAACCATACAGTTTAATAATAATAGTTTCTAGTGGTAAGATCCAGCTTCAGAATAAAGCGTCCTGTTACCGTGGACACGGCTATCGATAGATTAATCTTCCCTGCAGGGGTGCACTGGCGTGACTCTACGACGCTCGGATCTCCAGGGGGCGGGAACCTTGTTAGGGAACGCTCCACCAAAGCTATCCGACACAAAGAAGCCCATCCTTCGGCAATCAACAGAGAGGTCATCCGCCGGACTATATCCTATGTACGCCGGGCTTTGGACCCTAACCCGAACGTACTCCTGCACGGTGCGTGACTGGCCGGTGAAGCAAAATCAAAGCAAATACAAATACACCGCTCGAGCAAGAGAAGACAACACCACTTCCCGGCAATCAGCCCGCGGACTGCTGACGTCTGAAGACCCTCGAACGAGACTACGATGCAGGGGAGCCCACACTCCTCGTCCCACGTGTAGGTAGTGCGTACAAGACAAAAGGCTACTCAAGACATCCACCGAACCATTTAGCATTTTAATTAACTAGCGTGACAACCGTTATGGTTGTCTCGACTTAACCGACCCGCGGTCAACGACAGCAGTCAGGACCACCAGTACATCGGTGCCTGCCCTGTCGTCCCACCAAGTCACTGCGGTTACCAACAAGGTGAACCGTCTCCTTACCTTGTCTCGCGTTTGCTCTTGGTAGAGCTCGACTTTCGTGGTTTGGTAACTCTCGCGAGATACGAGCAGGGGCCAAGCACGATAGTAACGTCGGTCGTACCCTCCCTGTCGTTCCCGACGATATACCTCTCGCGGGCACCGTTGGGTCGCCCGACTTTCTTACCTTTAAGGACAACCGCTGTCCAGGACCCTATGGCGGCAAGACAAAGTCAGCCTCGAGTGGAGTACAAGGATTACTCCTTGATAGCTCACACTAGAGGTGACTAGGCATAACCCAGATAGGGGCCTTTGGCGGTGTCTGCATTGTACCGTACCTGTGAAGTTGTATTATTGGTATCCGCGTTCACTCCCCTGAGTGATCACGACCCTCTATCTAATCCTAGCTAACAATGCGCAGGGCTCACTGCTGATTAATGCATAATAATAATAATAGGCAGCATAGGATAAAAGAGGTACATCAAGGGGCGACGAAAACAGGCTATGCAATTGAATAGGATTGTAACGTAGCAGCAGCAGTAACAATGCCTAGTGCAAGAAATGTACGGAAAGATAGGCGATATCTGGGGAAGAGAATGGCTCTGCTTGCCTGGAAGCTCGACGGTAGGGGCAGGGTCGTCGACGAAGTAGTCGTACCCGGTAGCAGTGTAGTCGGCGGTAGCAGCGGGGTCTATCGGAGAATAAAGGGGGGGGGGGGAGAAACAGTAAATACAAGGCAAGCAATGCAAACATATTAATGACATGACAATTGTAAAGTTAACGGTGTTCTAACGCAGTGCAAGGTACGTTTCTCGGAGCGAGAATTCATCCGGGGATGAACTGCCGGCTCCGGGTGATTACCGGACAGGGGGTCCAGAGGGGGAAGGATCAAGCCGGAGGTGTCGTGGACATCCGACAAACATAAGGGGGGTGTACCCGTGTTAGTTGAACTATTCCGAACAACTTTCGTGTTCGGAATAAATTCATCCGGGTACTTTTTATCGGTATCGGGAATTATCGACAGACAGCCCGGAGGGGGGGAATGTCGATGATCGGTGTGTTAGGGGGGTGGGGTAGACATACGGACAGCGTATTCTTATTCGTTGTATTTTTCTGATCAATTTTCATGTATAAAGTTTTTCGATCCGATATACGGATTAAAAGATATTGATTTTATAAGTTTAATCAATTTTAAAACATTAAAAATCCCTTTTAATAAATTCTTTTATTATTTTAGTAACATTATCCAGAACAGTGTTGACTGGTCAAACCTGACCAGTGGGACCCACTGGTCAGCCTCACATTTCTAATAAATCATTTAATTAAATTAAAATAGAGCCAGGGCCCACATGTCATTCTGCTATTAACTAATTAACAATTTTAATTAGCTTAAAGGGGCATGGGACCCACATGTCTTTCATACATGTTATAATTAGCAATTTTATTAACTCATAAAAGGGCAGGGCCCGCATGTCATCCAAACAGGGGGGGTTAACTTGTTTCAATTTAGCCTAATTACGGGGATTAGGGAGGTGGGGCCCCCTTGTCAGCGGGGTAACCCCACGGTTCAGCAGAGGAGGGCTCGGCTGCCCATGGCGAGCCGGCCGGCGCCAAGGCCACCACGGCGGCGCTGCCGTCCCGGCGAGCAGGGGAGGAGCAGGGGGCGGGGCGTGGCCACAGGCGGCTGGTCGTGCGCGTGCCCACCCGGAGCTCGGCCAGAGCGCGCTGGGCGCGGGGCCGAGGTGCGACGAGCGCTTGCGCGTAGCCATGGTGGCCACGGCCCGTGTAGGTGGTCAAAATGACGGCGAGCCGAGCGGAGGAGGGGAGGAACGGGGGGGGGGGGCTCACATGGGAGCGGGGTTCGTCGCGGCCGAGGTCGGGGGAGGCCGGAGTTGGGGGGCGGTCGGGCGGTGCACTCGGGGCGGAGGGCGCGGTGCCGTGGGCGTGGAGCTCGGAGGCGGGCTCCGGCGTCGGGCGGGACAAGGAGGAGCGGCGCTGGGGGGCCGCGGTGGAGGGGGGGTGGCCGAAGGCGGCCGGAGTTCGCCGGATCTTTGAGGGGCGGCACCCAGGGGATCTAGATCGGGGCTGTGGAGAACGATGAGGGGGGGGTGCTCGGGTCGTGGGGAGGATCGCTGGGGAGTGGGGGGGTTGACCCCGGGTGAGGCTCAGCCTCCTCTAGCGCCGAGGTGGGCTGGCTGGGGCCGGCCCAGGGGGGAGGGGAGGGTAGGCCTGGTGGGTTTTGCCCCCAGGCGTAGGTTTAGGTTTTCATTTTTTTCTTTTTGTTATTTCCCTTTTGTAATTGTTTTACTAGCTTAGCCATTTTAGTAAAACATGTTAGGTGCCCCACAATTTATGTTAACCCCAAGGTTACTGCCTCAAAAGATTTGGGCACTTTTAAAAGTCATTAAATATTTACTTTAAATATTAAATGGTTTGTTTGGGGTTTTTGGCCTCTGTTTATATTTGTTTAGAATTTTGTATCACTTAATAAATACTCAGACCCATATGTATTTGGTCCACGGAATATTTGTGTTTTTATAAAAGTAGTTTCACAATTTTTGGAAAAGATTTTATTGTCACCCTATTTTTAATATTCATCAAAAGGCATTTTAGGGTTTGATTGAATTTCAATTCAAATGGCTTGTACTTGTTTTGGTTCCAGATGATCAAGGTCCATGATCACCATGCATTCAAGAACATCAAAGTGAAATTTGAAATTTGAACTGTTCCAAGTTGATCAACAAAAGTTTTGAACAGTACAGATGAACAGTAACAGTGATTACTGTTCACTGACAGTGAGGGTGTTACACCAGACACGCCGATGCGGGCTCCCGAGGTCGTTGGCCACGACGGCGCGGTGGTGAGGCCACGGGCGCGACCGGTGAGCAAGGCAGGTGGAAACGGCGGCGTGAGGGGACACTGGGGAAGGGCGCTAGGGTTCCTGGGGCTCGGGGCGAGGTCTTATACTCCAAGGGGGCAGGGGATAGCCGGCAGGGAGGCAGCCGTGGCCGTGGCGCCATGGGATGGCCGCCACGCACGCCCTGCCATCCGTACCGGGGAAGAAGAAGGAGGGGGCTGGGCCGGGTTGGGCTTCGCCCTAGGCCAGTGAGAGTTGCACAGGGCGACAAATAGCGATTTCCTAATTTTATGTTCTCTGGCTTGTCTTTATTTCTATTCTGTAATATTCATTGCGCCAAATGAGTTTGCAAAATTGTGCCACTAGTCCTATTTAGTGCGGTGCATTACATACTGCTGCCATAAAAAGTTTGGAACCAAAATAAAATCATTTGAATTTTATTTATTT
The DNA here is from genome assembly GCA_950022295.1 of Bromus sterilis. Taxonomy (NCBI): domain Eukaryota; kingdom Viridiplantae; phylum Streptophyta; class Magnoliopsida; order Poales; family Poaceae; genus Bromus; species Bromus sterilis. The sequence continues at coordinate 115,104,326 of OX465599.1, forward strand.
ATCAATGAATTTAAATGGGGCTGTTTGGCTACTATTTTATTTATTTAGGCAACTTAAATATTTTATTAATTGATGGTTCCCACTTTTCCAGTGCATATGGATTATTTGCAAGTTTTATAATATTTTCCCACAATTTTTGGTGCAATTCTTATGTTCACTTTGTTTTTGGAATTTTATTTGGGTTGGAGTTTGAATGAATATGATCAAGGGGGATTGTGTTGGATATGTGCCCTAGAGGAAAATTAATAAATATATTTGTCACATATCTGTTTGTTCATAATACGTTATATATTGTGCTAGAACTGTATTAAGCGGAAATATTAATACACGTGTGATATATAACAACCTGGTCCCTAGGTAAACTCAGGCATACTAGCTCATTGGGAAATGGATGATCAAGGTTTCCTGATCATGAGAACATAATAGTCTATTGACAATGAGGTCATATCATTAGGAGCATGATGTGATGGACACACACCCACCTTAAGCATTGCAGTGTGATCAAGTCACATAAGTTTAGCATTGTGATGACTTAATAACATAGTGACTGAATCTTTAGACCGTGATGATCATACATAATTGCTATCTATTAGGATGCTTTGAGTGCATTAACCGTTACACTGAAACATAGTAACTGAAAAGGTGTATCTTGGGTATTCCGAAGTAGATATGTTGAGGAGTATGACATAGATCAGAGCGGGATTTGTCAATCCGATTGACGGATAGGTACTCTAGGCCCACTCGGTGGTGTTACATCAATAGCTTGCAAGAAAGTGACTTGACCACAAGAGATGTAATATTCACAGACGAGTAAACATGTTATGTCGGAGACGAGGAAGAACTAGGTATTGGATACCGACGATCATACCTCGGACAAACATAGTACCGAAGCACAAAAGGATCAAGTCATATTGTTAACGGTTCAACAACGATGAAGTTTATTCGATGGAAGCGTAGGGGCACATCAAGGACTGTAAACAGATCCCACATGATGGTCATTGGTTAGAGAGTGTCTCGATCATGTCTATTGTTTCCCGGACCGTAGGGTGTCACACTTAAGGGAAATCAATGCATTAAGGATTGATTCAGGATCATTGGTGAAAAGAGAGAAAACACCGGAAATTTACCGGGAGGTGCCGGAAGCTGTTCCGGATATTTTGAAAGGTTCAAAATAATATATATTGATGCTTAAATATGTTTTTTATTTAATTGACAGAATTAAATATTAAAAATGATTCAAAAATTAATTAAAAAGGAGAAAAAGGCATATGGGCCTTAAAAGGCCCATGAGGGGAAAGGGGAGCCTCCCCCCTTGGGCTAGGCGCCAAGGGAGGGGCCCATCCCCCCCCCATGGCCGGCGCACTCCCCCCCCCTTGTGGGGTTTAGTCCCACATGGGGAGGGGAGGAGAGTTTCCCCCTTCCTTGGCCAATAAAAGGAGGGGTGGGGGTGCCTTTTTCTCAACACAACATTGAGTTCTTTCTCTCTCTCTCTTTCTTCGACCTAGAGCGGACTCCCCTTGTTTGGAGTTTGCACCTGGTAGGGGGTTTCACCATCATCTGGACGCCGTCGCGCTGCCGGAATCGGGATCCGTATCAATCTTCTTTCAGCTGCTCTTCTGGTTCGGAGCCCGGAGGGACGTCGGTTGCACCGTACGTGTGTAATCCCGCGAGGCACTACACGTGTGGTGCTACTTCATCGTCGGAGGTTCTTCAACACGACAGGGAGGTCGTAGGATCAGAGTCTATGCCAACCACGTTCGAGGAACGTTTCCCTCTTTCGGTCTTCAAAGGTATGAACACCGATTCCTTCCGTTACATACATCAGCATAGCATAGATCTTGGGTTCGGGACTCGTAGGTAGGAAATTTTTGTTTTCTGCGCCGATCCCCAACAGTGGTATCATGAGCAAGGCTATGCGTAGATGTATTGTATGGGTAGAACACATCTAGGATATGGGCATCAATTCTCCAACTGTTACCCTCCCACGTGTACTCGTTTAGCGTTGCAACAATGTCCTGATGAAGCGGCCCCGACCGTCCTTACGCGTATTCCCGAGACTGATTCCACGCTTGACATATGGCTTGTACCATATAAGTGGCTAGGGGGTGTCTGTCTCTCTAAGATTAGCAATGCGAAGACGTTTGCAACGGAGGGCCCCGACAGGGGTGTAATAGAGACGATTGCAGGATTGGTGTTGTGGCTTGTTTTCGCAGGATAGAAAGCGGTTCTCTCTCGAAACCCCTTAGCATCCACGTAAAACTTGCAAAAGATAAAGTAGAAGGCGTTTTAACTTTAATTTGCATGTAAAGGGGGATCATAGCTTGTATGATTTACAGTTTTATTTCCTGTCTTGCTAATATGCTAGATATGCGACGGTAGCATGATAGGATAATCTCTCTCAATACCATGATTGTATTCTCCCTTAGTGGGCACCACCTGGAAGGATCTCTTTATGATAGGCAGGTCGTGACGATCGGGTGTCATACATACATTAGCGATCGCATGAGGTTGGGTTTGGCAAGCCTAGCATATGCAGATATGACCTTGCTGAACAGCCATACACTAAGGTTCGACTGGCAGGCTTGACATATGTAGATATGAGCTTGGGATACGGATGACCGAAAGGTTAAGCATGAGTCATATAACGGATATGATTGGCATGATGGCCTACCTAGGGAGATGTGTCGTCGGCCGTGTGATATTCGAGGACGATCATTCAAACTAGGATTATGTTAATCACTTAGTAAATTTGGAGAGATGTTTAACTAAGTGGGAGTTTTAGAATTAATTAAAATTGAACTCCAATTATGAACAAAGTTTAAATATGTGTTTTGCAAATAACCATTGTAGATGGCTGCACCTCGCCGCTCATTCAACTTAGGGTCATTCCTAGACAAAGACAAACTGAAAACCGATGGGTCAAACTTCACCAACTGGTTCCGCACTCTGAGGATTCTCCTCATTCCCCTCAAGATGGCATACGTACTAGAGGCCGCATTAGGTGACGAACCACCAGCAGACGCTAGTCAGGATGAGAAGAATGTCTACCTCTCCAAGACGGATGATTACAACCTTGTCCAGAGTGGAATGCTTTACTCAATGGAGGCTGAGCTGCAGAAGCGCTTTGAGAGGATGGGTGCATATGAGATAATCACCGACCTCAAGGCCGTCTTTGCACCCCAAGCCAGGGCTGAACGTTATGAGGCTTCTGAAGCTTTCTTCTCGGCCAAGATGGATGAGCATAGCAGTGTTAGTGAGCACGTGGTCAAGATGTCTGGCTAAGTTCAACGCTTGAATGCTCTGGAATGTCAGATTCCAGATGAACTTGCTGTTGATAGGGTGCTGCAGTCGCTGCCCCTAGCTACAAAGGCTTTGTGTTGAACTACAACATGCAGGGGATGACTAAGACCCCTTCTGAGTTGTTCGCCATGCTAAAAACTGCTGAGGTTGAGATCAAGAAGGAGCATGCTGTATTCATGGTCAACAAGACCGTTGAATTCAAGAAGTCTCGCAAGAAGGAGAAGGGAAAGAAGGGAGGCCTGAAAAAGGGTGACAAGCCAGTTGTCACTCCTCGTAAGGCACCCAAACCTGGACCCAAGCCCGACGTTGAGTGCTTCTACTGCATGGGTGATGGTCACTGGAAACGCAACTTCCCCAAGTACCTAGAGGATAAGAAGGCTGGCAGGATTGTCAGAAGAGACAAAGGTATATTTGATATACACGTTATTGATCTTTTCTTAACAAGCGCTGGGAACAAATCCTGGATATTTGATACAGGATCTGTTGCTCATATTTCTAACTCCTCTCAGGGGCTACGGAATAGGCGACGCTTGATGAAAGATGAAGTGACGATGCACGTGGGAAACGGCTGCCGGATTGAAGTGGTGGCGGTCGGCATGAAGCATCTTAGTCTCCCTTCGGGATTAATTTTGATTTTGAATAAGTGCTACTATGTACCCGCATTGAGTGTGAACATCGTTAGTGGTTCTTGCTTGAAGCGAGACCACTATTCTTTTAAGTCAGATACAATTGGTTGTGCGATTTATAAGGATGATGTGTTTTATGTTCACGCACCGGAGAAAAATGGCTTATTCATTCTTAATCTCGATTGTGATATACTTCATATTGATAACGTAGAGGCCAAAAGATTAAAACCTAGTGGCGAAGAACACATGACGATGTGGCATTGTCGACTTGGTCATATTGGTGAAAAGCGCATGAAGAAGCTTCATGATGATGGACTTCTGGATTCATTGGATTTTGGATCCCTTGACACATGTGAATCATGCCTTATGGGCAAGATGACAAGGACTCCATTCAATGGAACAATGGAGCGTGCGGAAGACTTGTTAGGGATCATACATTCAGATGTATGTGGACCTATGAACGTCCCCACACGCAATGGTCTTCGTTACTTCGTGACCTTCACAGATGACTTAAGAAGATATGGGTATATCTACTTAATGAAACATAAGTCTGAAACCATTGAAAGGTTCAAGGAATTTCAGAGTGAGGTCGAGAATCAACTCAGGAAGAAAATCAAGCACCTTCGATCCGATCGAGGAGGCGAGTATTTAAGTCACGAGTTTGGCAATCATCTTAAGACTTGTGGCATAGTACCACAACTTACGCCGGCAGGAACACCTCAGCGTAACGGTGTTTCTGAGCGACGTAATCGAACTCTATTGGATAGCGTACGATCGATGATGTCTCATACCGACTTACCTGTGTCATTCTGGGGGTATGCATTAGAAACTGCTGCTTACATTCTTAATAGGGCACCGTCCAAATCTGTAAAGACAACACCATTTGAGGAATGGCATGGCAAGAAACCAAAGTTGTCTCACTTGAAGATTTGGGGTTGTGAGGCTTATGTTAGGAAACTTCAGCCTGACAAACTCGAATCAAAAGCGGATAAGTGCATCTTTGTGGGATATCCAAGGGAAACCGTTGGATACACCTTCTACAACCAGTCTGAGGGCAAAAATTTTGTCGCCAAGACTGGATGCTTTCTTGAGAAAGAGTTTCTTTCGAAAGAATTGAGTGGGAGGAAAATAGACCTCAACGAGATGATTGACCAATCACTCCAAGTGGAAGAAATGGCAATGGAAGTTGTTCCAGAACCATCTTCCGTAGTGGGAGCTGAAGAGAACGATCATCATGATATTCATAACGATCGTGACATACATGATGATCATGATCAAGATGAAGAGGATCCTATTGTACCCCGCAGGTCATCAAGAGCCCGAGTAAAAACTCAGTTTTATGGGCAACTTGTCAATGAAGTCATGTTAAATGAACCTGACGAACCTGCGAACTACAAAGAAGCAATGGAGGGACCCGAGTCCGAGAAATGGCTGGAAGCCATGAAATCCGAGATAGACTCCATGTATGCCAACAAAGTATGAACTTTGGTGGATATTCCCGAGGACTGAAAGGCCGTAGAGAATAAGTGGATATTCATGAAAAAGACTGACGCAGACGGAAACGTATCTGTCTATAAAGCTCGACTTGTCGCAAAAGGTTTCCGACAAATTCAAGGAGTTGACTATGAAGAGACTTTCTCTCCCGTAGCGATGCTAAAGTCTATCCGGATATTGCTAGCAATTGCTGCCTATTACGATTATGAAATATGGAAGATGGATGTGAAAACCGCGTTCCTAAATGGCAACATTGAGGAAGAGTTGTATATGGTACAACTGGAAGGTTTTATTGATCCTAAGGACGCTGGTAAGGTATGAAAACTTCAACGGTCCATTTATGGGTTGAAGCAAGCATCTCGGAGCTGGAATCTTCATTTTGATGAGGTGATCAAAGCTTTTGGATTTGTCCAAAATGAAGAAGAATTCGGTGTTTATAAGAAAGCGAGTGGGAGCTCTGTGGCATTCCTAGTACTATATGTGGATGACATATTATTGATAGGGAATGATGTGAAATTTCTAGAAGGGGTAAAGGAATATTTGAATGGGCAATTTTCCATGAAGGACCTAGGTAAAGCTGCATACATATTAGGCATTAAAATCTATAGAGATAGATCAAGACGCCTATTAGCACTGAGTCAGAGAACTTACCTTGAGAAGATATTGAAGAGGTTCAATATGGATAACGCCAACAGAGGCCTCTTGCCCGTTATGAAAGGAAGTAAATTGAGTGTGACTCAATGCCCAGCAACAGCAAAAGAAAGGGAGGAAATGTCCTCAAAGCCCTATGCCTCAGCCATAGGTTCTATCATGTATGCTATGCTGTGTACTCGACCAGATGTGGCCCTGGCGGTTAGTCTGACTAATCGTTTCCAAAGTAATCCTGGAATGGATCATTGGATTGCAGTGAAGAACGTCCTTAAGTACTTACGAACAACTAAGGATTTGGTTCTTGTCTATGGAGGATCCGAAGAAGAGCTCGCTGTAACAGGTTACGTCGATGCCAGTCTTGGTACTGATCCCGATGACTCAAAATCCCAGACGGGATACGTGTTTATGTTGAATGGTGGTGAGATTAGCTGGAGGAGCGGCAAGCGGTCAATCGTCGCCCAATCTACGATGGAGTCGGAGTATATTGCCGCTTGCGAAGCGTCAAATGAAGCGCATTGGCTGAAGAAGTTCGTCATCGAGCTTGGCGTATTCCCTAGTTGCACTGACCCTGTTAGCATTTATTGCGATAATACGGGTGACATTGCTAACGCAAGGGAGCCGAGGACTCACTCTACAGCCAAGCATATTCTCCGGCGTTTCCATGTGACGCGGGACTACGTCAAGGATGGTCATACTAGGATTTGCAAAATACATACGGATCTAAATCCGTCAGACCCAATGACTAAACCTCTTCCACAAGCCAAGTTTGAACAACACCGAGAGACTATTGGTGTTAGATACATACCTGATGTAAACTAGTGTAATTTGTACTCTAGTGCAAGTGGGAGACTGTTGGATATGTGCCCTAGAGGCAAATTAATAAAGATATTTGTCACATATCTGTTTGTTCATAATACGTTATATATTGTGCTAGAATTGTATTAAGCGGAAACATTAATACACGTGTGATATATAACAACCTGGTGCCTAGTTAAACTCAGGCATACTAGCTCATTGGGCAATTGATGATCAAGGTTTCCTGATCATGAGAACATAATAGTCTATTGACAATGAGGTCATATCATTAGGAGAATGATGTGATGGACACACACCCACCTTAAGCATTGCAGTGTGATCAAGTCACATAAGTTCAGCATTGCGATGACTTAATAACATAGTGACTGAATCCTTAGACCGTGATGATCATACATAATTGCTATCTATTAGGATGCTTTGAGTGCATTAACCGTTACACTGAAACATGGTAACTGAAAAGGTGTATCTTGGGTATTCCGAAGTAGATATGTTGAGGAGTATGAAATAGATCAGAGCGGGATTTGTCAATCCGAGTGACGGATAGGTACTCTGGGCCCACTCGGTGGTGTTGCATCAATAGCTTGCAAGCAAGTGACTTGGTCACAAGAGATGTAATATTCACAGACGAGTAAACATGTTATGTCGGAGACGAGGAAGAACTAGGTATTGGATACCGACGATCATACCTCGGACAAACATAGTACCGAAGCACAAAAGGATCAAGTCATATTGTTAACGGTTCAACAGCGATGAAGTTTATTCGATGGAAGCGTAGGGGCACATCAAGGATTGTAACCAGATCCCACATGATGATCATTGGTCAGAGAGTGTCTCGATCATGTCTACTGTTTCCCGGACCGTAGGGTGTCACACTTAAGGGCAATCGATGCATTAAGGATTGATTCGAGATCATTGGTGAAAAGAGAGAAAACATCATAAATGTACTGGGAGGTGCCGGAAGCTGTTCTGGATATTTTGAAAGGTTCAAAATAATATATATTGATGTTTAAATATGTTTTATTATATAATTGACAGAATTAAATATTAAAAATGATTTAAAAATTAATTAAAAAGTAGAAAAAGGCATATGGGCCTTAAAAGGCCCATGAGGGGAAAGGGGAGCCTCCCCCCTTGGGCTAGGCGCCAAGGGAGGGGCCCATCCCCCCCCCATGGCCGGCGCACTCCCCCCCCCCCTTGTGGGGTTTAGTCCGACATGGGGAGGGGAGGAGAGTTCCCCCCTTCCTTGGCCTATAAAAGGAGGGGTGGGGGTGCCTTTTCTCAACACAACATTGAGTTCTTTCTCTCTCTCTTTCTCCGACCTAGAGCGGACTCCACTTGTTCGGAGTTTGCACCTGGTTGGGGGTTGCACCATCATACGGACGCCGTCGCGCTGCCGGAATCAGGATCCTGATCAATCTTCTTTCCGCTGCTCTTCTGGTTTGGAGCCCGGAGGGACGTCGGTTGCACCTTACGTGTGTAATCCCGCGAGGTACTACACGTGTGGTGCTACTTCATCGTCGGAGGTTCTTCAACATGATAGGGAGGTCGTAGGATCAGAGTCTATGCCAACCACGTTCGAGGAACGTTTCCCTCTTTCGGTCTTCAAAGGTATGAACACCGATTCCTTCCGTTACATACATCAGCATAGCATAGATCTTGGGTTCGGGACTCGTAGGTAGGAAAATTTTTGTTTTCTGTGCCGATCCCCAACAGATTGTCCCTTGCTTAATCATGATGACATGGCAATCAATTAGCCTAATGAGAGGGCTAAGATCTGAGGGTGTTACATGGTGTATGCAACAACACATGCTCTCAATAGGAATGATAGACTACTCATATCAACAAGGTGCACCTTATTTTTCGGGAGCTCATCAGGAAAGAACTAGCAGGTTAAGCGTGCTAGGCTTGGAGTAGTCTTGGGTTGGGTAACCGACTGGGAAGCACAAGTGAGGACAAAGTGTGTAGAAAAGGCTAGTGTTGGTATGTGAGGACAATCTGAATCCCAGGCACATAGGCCATGGAATCGGTGATTAACCGGTGGGTTTGGTCGGAGCGTTACACCTGAGTAGGTAGATGATAATAAAAGAAAATTTTATTGTGAATGCAATAAGCATGAAGTGTAATAAATCTAATGAAACATGATGCGTATAATCAATGTATAGTGATGTGAAGCAATAGTCTATAATTTATATTAATTAAATAATATATTAAAACATTAGCAAACAATTATTGCTTTCTGTGAATCGAATGTTTGCATTCAAAGTTCCCATGCCAAAAAGGAATGTTCAGAGATAAAAGTATAGTGTTGAGAACTATGCTCCAAGTCCTATCTTACTCATAATCTAATGAAAATATTATCATAACAATACCAAGAGTGTCCATGGAATACATAAGCTACATGGTCATTACATTTTTCAACTTTAGAACCACTAGTGCAATGAATGAGCGTGATTACTGATCTTGGAACTAAATGAAAAAAAGAAGGCCCGACCAGCTCCAATATCCGTATTTACACTCATAAATCCATGTGGCATCCATGCACATGTTTTAAGGGTCAGGCCAATATCACGAGCTGTCCATTGCCGACCATTCTCCACATAGGGTTTTCCCTGAAAAGGATAAGACACCACACTAATAACATTAATAAAATGAAGTTATATGCCATTCTTTGATATGCGCAGAAAATGTTTTACAAACAACAATAATTGTTCTTCTAAGGACAGTATCATTTGACAAAGCACATTAGTACCTCCCTTTAATAATATGTTTATAACAGTATGGTACGTACACTATGATAAACCCTTGAATCCATGAAGGTATCTCCACTTCTCCCATTATCATATCCCCTCATTTCATTATATTTCACAAATAAAATTGTAGATTGCGACGCATGGTCAAGAATTATCATTTGTCTTCGGTTCTAACTTCTAACAGATAATTCTGAAACAGCAGTATTTGTAATCTAATAGCATTTCAAAGGAGGAAGCATACCGTCTCAATGTCCAAGATGGGTGTGTTCGCATTAACAGCCTGTGTACTTATTCCTTTCATTAAATGGATGCCGAATTTCAAGCCCATCTCATGAACCTTATTGGCAATTTGACTGAACCCTTTATCACCTTCGGATGATGGAAACCTTTGGAGGTCAGGAAATGGTCGACCCCACTCATCAATGTTGTCAAATCCATATGAATCTGTATATGCCCCATCAACATACCTTCGATACCACAGGTAATCAATAACTGCATACTACCAGTAGACAAAGGACAGAAAGTTAATCATATTTTATCTTTGTTCATATTCTCTATGCAATTAAGTATAGACAAATAAAAGAATTCTGTAGACAACCTGATATCCATGTGGTAGTAACTTTTCTGCCATAATCTTTGCATTTTGCAAGTATGCATTTTCGTCAACCGTCCAAGAAAAGGAATCATAGGAATTCCATCCTCTTGGTGGTAACTCAGCATGTTGTTCATTTGCCTCGGAAGTAACCCTGAAAATGTTCAGCATGAACTAGCCAGAGTCATTTCTCTATAGCTTATAATCCGTTTGGATGTCAAACGATTAAAAATTATTGCCAAAGGAGAATATTTTGTTCTCAAAACAAGCAAGGCTAGGAATTATTGCCCAAAGAGAAAATTAAAAATAATCCATTAATTTATTCGAATAATCTTCTGAAATTCACTAATAAATTCAAGGCTGGCAATAATGTGACAAATGAAATCTTGATCAACACAAGCAAAGCAACTTATTTCGGAGAAGAAGAAACATTCACACATCAGTGACACAATAATCTCTATGGAGCATGATATGGACAAGACAGTGAATATGAAATTGGTGTTGTGTCTATTTGAACAACTGCCAGGTCTTAAATTAATTCATAAGAGTGGATTGTTCTTCTTTGGACATGCCGAAGAAGAAGAGAACAATTACAAGTTGTGAGAACAATTACAAGAAGTTGTTCGGTTGTGAGATTGGTAAGCTCCCATTTACTTATCTGGGAATACCAATTCATCATCGTAAACTTACTAATAAAGAGTGGAAGTGTAATGAGCACAGATTTGAAAAGAAGTCGATTAGTTGGAAAGGTAAACTCGTGTCTTATGGTGGACGACTGATCCTTGTGAATTTGGTGTTTACGAATTTGCCTATTGAGAGAGTACTGTATTTCCCTACTGTTTTTTATTTATTTTTCGTTACAAAAGATGAAAAGAAGAAGAGAGAAGAGGTATTTGAAGCATATAATCTTGGCTAATGATGGTGGCCGGCCGACCGGCCAAAGCCTATGTACCGGTCGGTCAGGTCCACTTGTGCCCACTTTCCCGCATATGATAAATGTTGCAACCGTAGTATAAAATGCTACTATCTGTACTACTATTATACTAATATTATTATATTGATGTATATTACTTTTTGCTAAACGGATGTATTTAATAGTATTTTAGTGCTAAGTGCATTAATTTGGTAGAATGATATGAAAAAGTTACTAATGATTTTTGCTACAACAAAAAAAATGAAGTGTGATCGGTGATGATGGGTCCCGAATTTTGTTGCAACCATTATAAAAAAAGCTACAAACGTAGATTAAATTTGCTGCAACGAATTGATGGTAAATATGGTACGTAATTTTTTATTAGATTTTTTGTTGCAACAGTGAAAAAAAATGCACACAATAACTTTTTGTTGCATCCATGTATCAAAAAAGTTGCAAACGATAGTAAAAAATGCTATCGCCAGCGATTAAAATTTGTTACCATAATTTTTTTTTCTGCAAACAACACCAAAAATAAAAAATGTTGCATCCATATACCGAAAATGTTGCAAATGTACCACAAATGTTGCAAAGGTACCGCAAATGTTGCAGTCAAAACGAAGGGGTACGCGCAAATCTAGACCGTTAAATCGCGGAGATCGGACGGCTGGGGTCTGACCGGCGCCTATCACTGGCCTATAATCTTACAAGTTACAACAACACAATCTTGTCGACAATCAGATGCGAAATTTGGAATCAACAAGTAATAATCGACAGAGCCGTAGTGAGCTCTGGAAATATCTGAGACCCAAACAGAAGAGAAAACATTTCCACCTAAGAAGCCGCTAGTACCTAGTAGTGGTGCGGCGAGTGGCACTCAGATGCGGTGATATAATCAGGAAAAAACACGCAAGAAACGGCAGGAAAAGCGCATCGTTCGGATGCACCCAGATTACGGGACGAGATGAGAGCAGCACTGACCAGATGCAGAGGAAGATGACGAGCGCGCGGAGGAGGAGATGGCGACGCCTTGACGGCGGAGAAGCTGGAGCTCCCAGTCCCAGTTCCATACCAAACCTACCTCACGGAGGTGAGCTGAGGAGAGTGGAGTGGAGTGGAGTGGAGACACTGGCGCTATGATAGTGATGGACGAGCGGAGGTTGGGAGTTGGGACTCGTGGTGGGGCACACAGAGGGAATGTCGTGTCGTGCTGCGCGATGTGGTACGTGGGTCGTTCCAAGGTGTATCGTGTTTGGCGGCTGTTCCAACCCATACCCATATCGTGTTTGGCACGGGACAAGCAACTGATGGCGGTTAGGGTTCCTACTCCGGTGGCGATCGTGCTCACGGCACCTCTGCGGACGGCGCGGGCTTCCCTCGCACAGACGACGGGCCCTTCCTCGCCCTCGACAAGGGCGGCGGTCTCGCCATGGCGGAGATCCTTCTCGGCGTTCTCGACTGCTCGAACAACGGCTGGACGGGAGAGAATCGTCCCCGATTCGGTGCCATTGATGGGTCCTTCTGACCTGCGATGGGATGCGTCGTATGCCTCTGATCTCCAATCGGCTCGCATCATGGAGTTCCGGTCAGGGGCGGTGGTTCTTCGTCGGGATGCGCTATGGTTGGTGCTCCTCAATGAGCGGGATGAGACGGTGGACGCGAGGTACTTACGGGATGGAGAATGGGTGGAGGAGGGAAGCATCATTCAGTTTCCTTGTTTCCTGGCTCGGATCGGCTGCAGGATCCGGCGATCGCCGGCGGGAATGGCCACGGCGGCGAACCCATGGCTTGGTCAACATGGCGCGGTCAAAAAGCCACATCAGCTGGGAGCCGGTTCGGGAGATCGAAGTGGGCCGGGTGTGCTGGGAGCGGGTCCGGTTGGACCGGCGCCTCCATCGGCGGATGCGCGACACGTGGGGAGTGATCCCACCGTCGGTTCGTCGTCGGCGGGGGATATATATTCAGCTCGCCCGACGTTGCTTGACCTAGACCTAGCCCTCGCTCACTTCTGGGCGGCGGAGAAGACAGCCCCCAGATCCACTCCTCCTTCGTTCGAGTGGTGGGAGAGGAAGGTGAAGGGAGACAGTATATCCTACGCGGCGGTGGTTGCTTCTCCTTCTTCCTTAGCTCCGGTGATGGGTGACCGCGGGAACAGGAGAGGGTTTCGGTTCTGGCCGTGCTGGCTGTGGAGCGGGGCGCTACGGTCGCGGCAACGGTCGTGGACGCCATAACTGGCTCCGCGAGCGGGATGGTGAGTGGAGCTCGTCCAATCCCACTCTGGATGCGTCCGCTGGATCTGAAACATGGGATGCGGCGGTGGCGGCGTCAAGCGGCTCGCCGCAGCAGCGTGGCGGGCCTGTCTGGGTGGAGAAGAAGAAACCTGCGGTGCCTCCACGCGGGGCGTTTGGAGGTGCGCCTCCGATGCAAGATCCACACCGCTCCGTTGCTGCGCTACCAAATCAGGTGAACTCAACCTTGCCTCCATGCCCGATCTACAAGACTGTTGGTCATGTTCCTGCTAGTTGTCTGCATGCATATTGTGAGAGATGTGGTGTGATGGGCCATCTTGCCTCTGGATGCAACACTTTCTTACCGTGGGAATGTATTGCTCCTATGTGTGCGTTCCAGGCTAGGGGTCAAGGTTTTTACTATATTCATGATTCTTGCTCTACTAAGCAGAAAAAAGATAGGGCGTCTCATGTTGTTGTGACTATCATTGAGGGTGATGCATCTGGTAAACAGCTTGAGAAAGCGTTTAATGAGTATCTAGCTACTGGTTGGAAGTGTACTGCTCGTGCAATTGGTCCTGGCACGTTTGTCATTCGCTTTCCGTCTTATCATGATGTTGATAAAGCTTGTTATAGCGATCGTATGATTTTGAAATCTTGTGGTGTAGTGGTTCGTCTTGCTCCTTGGTCCGCAAATATTGGGGCCAAGGGAGAAATGGAGGTGGCATGGGTGAAAGTTAAAAATATTCCCAATGACAAAAGAAGTGACCGTAATGTGGCTTATGCATCATCTTTGGTTGGCGTCCCATTGGAAATTGACTATTCTACTCTTTATCGCCCTGATTCTGTTCGGGTGCGCCTGGGGTGTCGCAATGTGGATGAACTGCCTGTGATGGCAGAGGGGGTGCTGGGAAGTCATTTCTATGACTTTTTTTATGAGATTGACAAGGTGGTGTCCCGTGACCCTGAGAGAGTTAAACATGGTGTGAAACATGGTGCTGATCAAGGACAATCTGGGTCTAAAAAACAAAAAAATCAGTGAACCGGTGAATCCGGAGGGCAATATTGTTGATAATTCTGAGAAAAATGGCAAAACGCATGGGAAAGCTGAGATGGAGAATGCGGCGGCTGAGATGTCAGAATCTGAGTCTGACGAAGTGAGCAATTCCCTCTTGCTTGAAACTATGGCCCGGGAGGCAGAAATGTGTGATACTGAATCTGGCCCTATGAACTGGATTGTTCCATGTTCTCAGGAGATTGGGGATAATGATGATATCCAGGTGATGCCTCATCCTGTTATATCTCATCTCTTATATCCTATTGAGCTGGGGTCCAACTCTTATGTTGATATGTTGAACAAAAAATTCCAGGTGGAGGAGATTGAAAATGATGGGATAGACTGTGAGGAACCAGATAAATATACGGTACAGCTTCCTAGCTTCTGGTTGGTTGTGAGGAGGAGGTTATCTCCACACCTCCAGTGCCATATGAAAGTGTGAGATTTAGCAAACGCAACATGCAGAAGGCGGGGGAAAAATGGTGGACCGGGCTGCAGCCCTAACCAAGAAGTGCAACTTGGAAGGTACACCTATTCCCAATCCTCGCAAAAACTCTTTTGAAATATTATCTGATACGGGGTTGATGCTTAGAGCGAGTAAGATGGGAGTAGTTATTCCCAATAGTGATTTTTCTACTGTCGATATTATTCGGGAATTGGAGTTGAGCAGAGCACATGCTGAATGTGCTAATATGCAGGCCCCTGTTGTTCGATTTATTTGTTACTAATGAGTTGGGTAATCGTACTCCTATTAGTGATGAATGGGGAGATAATAATGAGGTTGATGAGGAATTCGAAGAGAGACTTCTTAGTAATGAGAGGCCCAGATCTAAAAAAAGTGCTAAGAAAAAAAAGCTAGTGGTGGCTAGACCTGTTACTAGGAGTCAGGCTGGCAATATGCTATTCCCTTGGTCTTCTGAGGCAGCTGCACAATCCCCTTGCGGTGCTACCAGAAGAAAAGGGAAAAATAAAAAGAAAGCCAAATGATGAACATCCTATTCTGGAATTGTAGAGGGGTGGGTAAGAAAGGGATGGTCCCCTGCCTCTCTAATATGATCAAGGATCATGCCCTGGATATTATTTTCCTTCAGGAAACACACAAAAAAAGTTACAAAGATAGTTTCATGAGAAGGCTGGATACTTACAAGATTTTTTTGGGGATTTCATCCCATCTGTGGGGAAGTCTGGAGGTATTCTTTGCGGGGTAAGACAAAACAAATTTGATGTTGTCTCTTGGGTCAAGAGAAAATATATTTTACAAGTAAACTTGTTTGATGTGGATAAAAAGGTTTCCTGGACATTATGTGTGGTTTATGGGGCAGCACATGATGATTTCAAAAATGAATTTCTTATGGAGCTTGCTGATGTTTGCAGTCATATGGGTGGCCCATATATATTGGGGGGTGATTTTAATGTGCTAAGGCACTGTGGGGAGAAGAATAAGAATCGGCATAATTCGCCGCATGTGGACATGTTTAATTCTATCATTAATTCTTTCAACCTTTTTGAAATCCACATTGAGGGTGGGAGATACACTTGGTCCAATAACCAGGATCATCCTACGCTGGAAAAGCTGGATAGGGTATTGGTGTCCGATGGTTGGGAACATCTGTTTCCCTCAGTTACTGTCAGGAAGCTTGTGCGGGACTTGTCGGACCATAATGCTTTATTGCTTGAGTCTGAACTTAGTCTCCACACCAGCCCTGTGTCTAGGGAATTCAGGTTTGAGATGAGTTGGTTAAAAAATCCTGAATTCATACCTCTGGCTGAGAAAATATGGAGGAAAAAAGTGAACAGTTCTAACTGTATTGATATTCTGAATATCAAACTAAAAAGATTTAAGAAATTTTTTAAAGGGTGGGGTTCTGATAAGTATGGGCATGATAAAAAAATAAAGAAAGAGATTAGAGAAGAACTGGCTTATATCGAAGAGCTTGAAGAATGTGAAAATCTCTCTCCTGATGTATGTAGTAGGAAAGTTGAGCTGCTGTATGAGCTTAATGATTTTCTTGTCAATGAGGAACCGTTCTTATTGCAACAGTCTCATGAGAAATGGCTCCTCCAGGGGGACACGAACACCGCATATACTATCAAAAGATTGCCAATGGCAATAAACGTAAACATACTATCCACTCGTTATATGTGGGAGATGAGGTAATTGAGGGTACAGAGAGCCTTTTGCAACATGCAACAGAGTTTTATAAAAGCTTGTTTGGCCCAGCTCCTGGTAACATGTTATCAATGGACCCTGGTTTGTGGGATGACAATGAGAAATTGTCTGATAGGGACCGTAGTGTCCCGGATTCGCCGTTTACAGTGGAGGAGGTTAGGAAAGCCCTATTCGCGATGAAGAGTAATAGGGCGCCTGGGCTAGACAATATCCCCGCTGAGTTTTATCAGGTGTGCTGGGACTTTGTGAAAGATGATCTGATGGCTTTATTTCAGGATTTCTATGAGGGAAATCTGGAATTACATCGCCTGAATTATGGTGTGATTACTCTTTTACCAAAAAATAGTGGCGCTAATAAGATTCAGCAGTTCAGGCCTATTTGTCTGTTGAGATGTCCTTATAAACTTATTACCAAAGTCATGGATAACAGGGTTGCGGCATATGCTGACACCTTGTTCAGTTTTCACCAGAATGCTTTTATTAAACGTAGGAACATTATGGATGGGGTGTTGACTTTGCATGAGGTTCTTCACCACACCCATGCAAAGAAACATATAGGCAATGTTCTGAAATTAGACTTTGAGAAAGCATACGACAAAGTTAACTGGGACTTTTTGCTGGAGTGTTTGAAAATGAGGGGGTTTAGCCCTAGATGGTGCAAATGGGTGCACAATATTCTCCATGGGGGGACTGTATGTGTTAAGCTTAACAATACAGTTGGCCCCTATTTCTTGAGTTACAAAGGGGTGAGACAAGGATATCCCTTATCTCCTTTTCTTTTTAATATTGCTGCTGAATGTTTGTGCAAGATGGTGCTGACTGCGCAGAGGAATAATATGATAGTTGGGCTGGCACCTGATTTGATTCCTAATGGGGTTGCCATCTTGCAATATGCGGATGACACTGTCTTGTGTTTCGAACCTGATATTGATAGAGCATTAAACATAAAGTTGCTTCTTTATATGTTTGAACTTATGACAGGTTTAAAAATCAATTTTCAGAAGAGCGAGATCTTATGCGTTGGGGGCAGTGATGATCTTTTGCAAACCTATGCGGATATTTTTAATTGTCAAATCGGGCATTTTACAATGAAATACTTGGGTGTACCAGTGGGGTACTCGCACTTACGGATTGGGGATTGGGATATGCTGGAAGCAAAGTATATTAGTAAATGTGGCTCAGGGTTGGGGAGTACAGCATCCTCTGGGGGTCGTCTGATACTTCTCAATGCCAATCTTTCGAGCATTTCTTACTATTATATGTCCATGTTCTTGCTTCCAAAGACTACGATCAAACGTTTAGATGTGCATAGAAGGAGGTTTTTCTGGCAATCTTCTAGTGCCAAGAAAAGATATTACATGGTCAAATGGGATAGGATCTGTAGATCCAAAAAGCGTGGTGGTCTTGGTGTTAAGAATTTACATAGACAAAATGTGAGTTTGTTAGTGAAATGGTGGTGGAAACTTGAGAGGTTTAAAGGTCTCTGGCAAGACGTGATCAAAGCTAAGTATCTGAGACGAGATACTGTGGCTTCTGTGAAAGAGAAATTTCAGGACTCCCCATGCTGGAAAGCTATCATGAGGGTTAAAAATATTTATATGGCTGGGAGGAAAATCACGATAAAATCTAGTAATATTGCTCGCTTGTGGATGGACAAGCTAGATGATGGACCCCCTTTGGCGGAGCGGTTTAAAAACCTGTTTGACATCTGTACTTTACCTGGGTGTACGGTGGTACAGGGTTTAGCTACTGATACCGACCAGTTGTTTAGGAGAAGACTGACCCCTACCCTGGCCGAGCAGTGGGCTGTAGCTCGGCAATTAGTTATGAATTTGCGTACTGGTGATGGCCCAGATGTGATATCTTGGGGCATTGGTAATAAGAATGTCTTTTCCACAAGATCGGTATATGATATACTGGAATCTTCTCTTCATGGTTGTAATTACTGCTGGATATGGGAGGCCAACATTCCACTTAAAATTCAGATTTTCTTATGGCAGATGCATCAAGATGCTCTCCTTACAAGGGAAGCCATGAAACGCAGGCGTTGGCCTGGTAACCCTAGTTGTTCTTTCTGTCATGGATTTGAATCCCTTGGTCATCTTTTCTTTACTTGCCCTATTGCGAGAATAACATGGAGAACTGTGGCTTCGGTATTTGGGCTAGATTATTGCCCGAATAATATATGGCAGTATTTTACGTGGTGTTATAGTATCTTTCCTGGTGGTGAACAATTCTATACCGTGGGATTGGGTGCCGTTTGTTGGGCTATATGGAACATACGGAATAGAGCCACGTTCGAATTCAAAAAGTTAAAGAACCCTTTTGAAGTGGTCTTTTCAGCTTGTGTCAATCTGTTGTACTGGGCATGTCTTCAGAAGGTGGATACGAGTGCGGAGGACTTAAAGAGAGGAGCTACGATGCTGCGCAACAATGCAGTGCAAATGATGAGGATTTGCGGCGCGGCGCTTGAAGGCACGGAGTGAAGCAAACCTGGCGGGCGAACTTCTTCGTATCAAGATGGTAGATGAGTCTAGTTTCTGTCCTGGTGGTGGTTTTTGGGTGAGGCTAGTATGCTCTATGTCCTGTCGATCATAACTATCTGCTGTTAATGTTGGCTGTAACGATTTTGGGATAGATGGATAAAACCTACTGGGTTTTTGCCCCATGGCTGGGATCCATTTTGGGTCTTTAGGCTGTGGGTTTCCCAGTAGGTGGAGTGCATCTATCCTTATCTCCCCTTCCCCCTCTCTCTCGTTTGGTGAACTCGTTAACTTTGTATTTCCGTTAAGTTCATTAATGGAAAGGGGTGTTTATCCGGGTCAAAAAAAAAGCTAGCCTAATTCCTCACGAATCGTTGTAATCTCTTTACTCTCGCTTTGTGCCAAAGTGTGATTTCCGCCAGAATCATCGAGGCTAGTTGCCCCGGGTTCATCTTTTGGCTCAATCGATTGAACACTCGTGCATTCCTCTGCTTCTATAGGGCCCATGTCGTCGCAATGATCACCGTGTCCAAACCACGACGATCCTCCATCGGTACTCATGTCGTAGCCTGGAGCCACCATTCGCTGAATCTGGAATTCGCCGTAGGCGTCTACAACTGAACTCTGAATAGGAGCGAGCAGTGCCACCAAGTCTCCTAAGCGTAGACACATTGACATAGGATGTGGTCAATGGTGTCTGAATCCTACAGGCACGTGACGAAGACTCATCGTCCTGGAGTCCATGCCGTGCACGTCCGACCCTTAGTAGCTAGCCAAGGGAAAAATTTACACTTAAGCACAGCTCCGCTTTGTCAGATACAGGCCGCCATGGGATCCCTTACTCGCCCCTGGCAGAGTCGCTCATACACCGATCGAGCGGAATACAAGTTTCTCTTGTCGCAAGGCCATAGGAAGCGATCATGCCCGTGGCAGAGCGCTCATACTTGTATTCTAGTGAACATCGTGAAACTGATGACAACACAAATCATATTTTATGGTAATCTTTGTTGATGTAGGTGTTAATTTCGGTATGCGTGTGAGAAGTATAACTCACGCAGATGAAGTAGATGTGGGTTCGAATTATTTTGGATTGTAGCTATCTTACTAACCTCCCACACATTTACAAGATTCAAATTACACCAGTTGAGGTCGTTCTTTCCTGGTCACACACATACACACATGCACACACACCACGGGTATATATAGCTAGTCGTTACATTTGACCTAGTCAAGGCCGGAATGCCACTTGGGCCTTCGTTTCTCCCTCTTCTGCCTTGTGGGCGGACCATCTTCTTCTTCGTCATTTTTTGTTGTCGAAACAACAACATTAGAGTCTTAAATGTTAATAGGACCAATGAGATCACCCTTCCTTGAGAGAAGGCTTGACCCCAAGCCGATGCACAGGAAAATTGCTGAAGCAACGAGTCCAAATCTTCCCAAGTAGCAGACGCCAAAGAACTGAGACTCCATTCAATGAGACCTTGGGAAACGATGTGAGTACCTTTCCGACGAACACGACACTGCAAAATCCAAACAGGCACATGCAACTGCATCTTAGCTGGAGGTAAGTGTTGTTGGACATCAGCTGAAGAAGAGACAAAATGATTTAACTGAGGAACATGGAACACAAGATGAATCCGACTGGACGCAGGCAATTCAAACCGATAAGCAACTTCACTAATCTCCTCAAGGATACAGTATAGCCCATAAAACTTGAATGACAGCTTATGGTTTGCACCATGCACCACCGAAGACTACACATAAGACTAAATCTTGGGAAACACGAGATCCCCTTCAGCAAACACACGATCAGTACGATGTTTATCATGTTGATATTTCATTCGCTGCTGAGTAAGAAGAAAATGATGTCGAACGGAATCCAACAGAACTTGGCGAGAAGATAGCCACTTTTGTAAATCCACTAGATCCACTGAATCAGAAGCATGAAGACAAAAATAACGAGGATTATCCCCATACACCACTTCAAATGGAGATTTATCCAACGATGAATGTCAATTGGTGTGATGGTGTAAATCACATCCCCTCGTTGGTTACCCCAAGTGGAAGGTTAGTGATGTAGATAACAACAAATTTTCCTCAGTGAGATACCAAGATTTATGTCTCCAGTAGGACTCTGAATGCTACAAGTAGGTGGTTAGGCAGACAATGGCGCCAGAAAGTTGCTTGACCTAGACCTGGACACAAATTAAGACACAAATAACTTCGCACCCAACGAGTCAGAGGAGTTGTCAATACCTCTGTCTTGCCGCTTACGAAAGATTAACGCAAAGGGAATTGGAATAATAAAAGTAAAACACAAAAGGAAATAAAAGCGAGTAAATTGCAGTGGTGTAAAGATATAATGAGAATATGGACCGCGGTATCATGGCATTCACTAGTGATGTCTCTCCCCCAAAAGATAAAAAAATTATGTTGGGTGAACAAATTACAGCTAGGCTATTGATAGTATTATGAGTGCATCGCAATTCTAATTATGCTACATGAAAGTGCAAGGCTCAATCATGCAGGCATTACACCAAACCAAGTAGACCATTCATCCATCAGCATCTACTTCCTAATCATCCACCTTGAGATATCCAATCCGGAACATCTCGCTGATATTAAGTTGTGATCCACAAGACCACAACTATAAGTTGCAAACCCAAAGCAACGGACGATTGTTTTAACACTTTATGCGTAATGTAAGCGACTATTGCAACACACAGTCGCAAGCACCACTATTTTTCCCTTAGTAGCAACATCAAATTCTCAAGTCCCATATTTCTATCACACAAGCTGGACATCGAGAGGCATGAACCTACTATCTAGCATAACGCTCCCTCTTGGAGTCACAATTTACTACTTGTTCAAAGCAACAAACTATAACGGAGAACATGCAAGAACAATCAAGAACAACATTTAAAAGAGAACTAAATATACAACTTTCACAATCTGAACACAATCTCATAATCCATCGGATCCCAGAAAACACAACATAACAACACAGTAACATTGAAGCATTGATTTCTGGAGTCATGGTGCCTTGATCATGATAGGAGGCTCACAAGGACTAAACATCGAAGCAAAAAATTGGAGAGATATCATCATCTATCTACTGCTATGAACCCTAGGTCCAAGGTGAAACTACTCACGGCACATCACATAAGCAAGCATGGTAGATGAAGTGGCCTCTAGAGATGAATCCTTGCTCCGGTAGGGTGCCAGGACAGAACTTCTACTTATCCCGATATTCGAATCGCGACGGCAGTGGAACAGAGAGGGTTTCGGGACAAAGGACTCCGCCTAGAGGGTTTTCGACCGACAAGGAATAAATAGACGCAAAAGAGGGCACCGAGGGTGGCCCAACCGGGCCAGGTGGCCAGGGGGTGCACCCCCCCCCCTGGTCGCGCCAAGGAGGCGCCTTGCCAGGGGGTGGCTGTGACATAATGGCTTAGTAGGAATGAAAGACTACTCATATCAAACAAGGTGCGCCTTCTTTTCCGGGAGCCCAGATCCAAAGAACTCCAAAGTTAAGCATGCTTGGCTTGGAACGATTTGAGGATGGGTGACCGACCGGGAAGTTGTTCCCGGGTGTGCACGAGTGAGGACAAAGTGCGCAAGAGAGACTACTGTTGATCTATGGGGATAGTCTAGATCCCGCCAGGCGTAACGGCCGAGAACCGATGTGTGACCGGGGTGTTACAAATGGTATCAGAGCCGACCCTCGCAGTTACACGGGTGTGTGCGGGTCAGTGTGCGAACATGGGTGAGCCATGTGTCGGCGCTGTACGCACAGACATGTGCCAAGAGGGAATGTTCCTGTGGGACGACGAGGATGTCGGTTCCTTTGAGTGGGTGTGTGTGACATCGTGGCCTAGTAGGAATGAAAGACTACTCATATCAACAAGGTGCACCTTCTTTTCCGGGAGCCCAGATCCAAAGAACTCCAAAGTTAAGCGTGCTTGGCTTGGAGCGATTTGAGGATGGGTGACCGACCGGAAAGTTGTTCTCGGGTGCGCACGAGTGAGGACAAAGTGCACAGCAAAGACTACTGTTGGTCTGTGGGGACAGTCTAGATCCCGCCAAGCGTAATGGCCGAGAACCAGTGTGTGACCGGTGTAACACCCCGAGTGTCACGCTACAGTAACCCAACAGTAATCACTGTTGTTGGAACAGTAATCCTTTTGCTACAGTCAAATCATTGTTGCTAATTTCACTTTGATCACCTTTGCATTGATCCTTTCAATAATCATGTTGGGTGATATTCAAAAGCAATGTGATCATGGACCTTGCTCATCATGAATCAATAAAAAGTCCAACCCTTTTCATTTGAATTCAAATCAAATCTTGAAATGCCTTGGGTGCAATATTAAAACCTAGGTGACAATTAAAGTTTGTCCAAAAATTGCTCAACCACTTTTATAAATTCACTAATAATCTCTGGACCAGGTTGGTATAGTTGTTGTTATTTATTGTGCTATAAAATAATGCAAACAAATAAAACAGTAGATTAAAAAGTCCAAATTAAATAATAATTATTTAAATAAAATGATGAATGATTTTATTGACAGTTCAAACTTTAAGTAGCCACTGTATATTACCTAACACTAATATTGGAGCCAGTCCTATATTTTACAAAATTATAATGCTAGCTAAAAGAATTAAATAAAGTAAATAATAAATAATTAAAAAATAATTAAAAAAAACAATAGAACCGACCCAGGCCAACCGGGCCTAGTGCCCAGCCAGCCCAGGCCGGCCTGCCAGGCCACCCCGGCCCACCTGGCCTCCCCCTAGACCTAGCCCGAGCTAGCTCCTCCCTCATCTCTCTCCCTCACCCCCACCCCGATCCCCCTTCTCGATCTGGAGAGACCCCCGACGACCCCCCCCTCGTCCTCCTGGGCGCCGCCGCCGGCCAGCCCCAACGCCGGCTGCCCCGCCCCGGACCCCCCTCGACGCCGCCCTGCACCCTGCCCCGCCGTGCTGCCCCCCTTGCGACGCCCCCTCGAGCCGCGCCCCCTCCCCCCCGCGGGCACGTCGACCTAGCCGCCCCGGCTTGCTAGGGCACGGCGCCGCCGTGGCCAGGCCGACTCCGGCGCCTCCGCGCACTCGCCCCCAATCCTGATGGCGCCGCCTTCCTCCCCCACCACGCCGATCTGTGGTCGCCACCTCCTTGCGCGATTTTCTCCGAACCATAGCCTCCGTGGCCCCGGTGCACGGGCCGCCAAGGTTCGCCGGCAATGGCGCCGCCGTGGCCACGGCCGGGTCCGGCACATCTGCGTGCTCGCCCTCTGGTGGCCACGCCACCTCTTCGCGCGGACGTGCCCGCGCCTAATGCGCACGACGACCGGAGCTCGCCGCCGAGCTCGGCAACCCAGCCCGCCCCGGCGCCATAGCGCCTCGCTGCATCGACCAGCCGCGACGCCCCCCCACCGTGAGCTCGCTGGCCGCGCGTAACCGTGCCGCCATGGCCGTGCTCGCAGTTGTTGACTGCTGTTGTTGTTGTTAGTTTTTGCACTTTGTACAACAACAAAACTGGGAGCAAAACAAGTTTAACATAGCAACAAATTGAATGGACAGAAAGTAGATGTACCAAGGTCCATTTTGTTTTGCTGGACAGAGTTGAGATACTGCATGGTTTAAATCCAATAGAATGTGTAAAATTGCTGGAGAACAGCAGCAAAACCAATTTCAATGTGGATAAACTTTACATGGGCATATAGAACAATTAACAAGGTTCAAATGTCTCCATTGTATCAGATCCATTTAATGCATGAATTTAATCCTACAAAAATCGCAAATTGCAACTTTTTGTTGATAGCATAAATGACAAAAAAATGGAATTACTTGATAGCTACTTTAGGGATGTTAATATATAATTTACAGAAATATTTTATGAAAATTATACCCATAGAATGTTAGTAGACCTTATATGTTACAAATTATTTATACGAGGTATCCTAATTTGAGCTATAGATCAATAGTTACTATCTTGCAAAGAATGAATAAAATAAAGTAATGTGTAATTAAAAATTGGTAGCACTGTTTAGGCAATGTTTTAATTAGGAAAATGAACCCTAATAAATTTGGCTTCCGTACCATATTCGAGATCACAGAAAATTATCAGACTTTGATATAAGGCAAAAATTCGGCGGTTGAGTGGAACCCTAAACCATAGCCCCCCAAAGACGGCTAGATGATGTTTAAATAGCGATTCTCAGACTTAGCAATATTTCAGAGAAAAGCCCAAATAGACAATGACATGTGGGACCCCACCGCCAAGTTGACTAGTCAGCCCCACTATTGTGAATAATATTGGATTTAATATTACAAAAATTTCAGTAAATTCCAAAAGCATTTAAATATTATAAATTCAATATCTTTTAAACTGTAACTTCGATGAAAATACTTTGTGCATGAAACTTGCTTAGAAAAATATCACGAATCGAAATACGCTACCCGTTTATCCACCGCACCCCTCTAACCTAACGAACGTGGAACATTTCTCCTCCGGTTCATCTGTCTGTCCGACGATCGGAGCCGGTAGAACTTTGCCGGATGAAACTGTTCTGAACATGAAAGTTGCTCAGAATGGATCAACTAACACGGATACACCATCCACATGTCTGTCAGATGTCTCTAACACTGCAGACATGGAACCTTCCCCTCCGGATCATCGGTCCGGTAATCAACCGGTACTGATGAGTCATCCCCGGATAAATTCCCGCTCCTAGCAAAGCACCGAACACTGCGTTAGAACCCCGTTGCTTTATATCTGCTATGTCATACAATTATATTGCTATTATTGCTGTGTATTTATTGTTTCTTCCCCCTTTATTCTCCGATAGACCTCATTGCTGCCGCCGACTACACCGCTGCTGAGTTCGACTACTTCGTCGACGACCGTACCTCTACCGTCGAGCTACCAGGCAAGCAGAGCCATTTCCTTCCCCAGATATCGCCTATCTTTCCGTACATTTCTTGCACTAGGCATGGTTACTGCTGCTGCTACGTTACAATCCTATTCAATTGCATAGCATGTTTTTGTCGCCCCTTGATGTACCTTCCTTTATCCTATGCTGCCTTATAAATATATATATAATATTCAGCAGTAAACCCTGCGCATTGTTAGCTAGGTTTAGAATAGCGGGCCGTGATCACTCTGGTGAGTGAACGCGGATTACAAAATATTATAACTGCAACAGGTACGGATCAATGCAGACGCCCTAGGGAACCTACAACGGTGAGACTCTGCCGAGTCGCTTCGAGTTTGACTTACGAGTGGACGGACTCGTATTTCACTCTCGTCAGTAGCGTAGCATCACTGGGATGATACGAGGGTATTCCTCTTTAGTTTATTCCGTTGGTGTCTCGGCACCACCGGGGTGATACGAGAATATTCCTCTTCAGTTCATTTTGTTGATGTCTTTGTCGAACCTCTTCAAGTGTACCATCGAGGGTGATTCCTCCTGGTTTCACTTGATGGTAGGCACTCAAATCAACTGGTGTCCTTACAGGTAAGGAGTCGGGTGACCCCACGGTGCCCGCGCAGGGTATCTTAGCGGAACGACAGGTCAGGTGTATTCCACCGGTGTGCGGCGGGCCTGGTACTGTTCGTGGCCGAAGGATTTCCTGTTGTACGAAAGTCGAGCTCTTCGGAGCAAACGCGAGACAAGGTAAGGAGACGGTTCACCTTGTTGGTAACCGCACGAGTTGGTGGGACGACAGGGCAGGCACTGACGTTACTGGTGGTCCTGACTGCTGTCGTTGTCCGCGACTCATTCAATAAGGGGCAACGATAACAGTTGTCTCGACAGAAAATTAATAAAATGCTTAACGGGTTCGGCGGATGACTTGAGTAGCCTTTTGGCTTGTACGCACTACCTATACGTGGGATTATGCGTTTGGGCGCCTCCGTAATGTAGCCTCGTTCGAAAGCTCTGAAAGACGTCCAGTTCAGCATTGCGGCAGGGACGGATCGCGCTGCGGCGTTGGAATTCACCCTCCTCGCAACGACCCGGAGAGCGAGGGGTGATAGGCCCATGACCCCCTTGCACTTAGGGCTGTAGACCGGCGGGGACCTCTCTGATGAGTCGTAGGATGGACTGTGTTGTGTCGGATAGCCTCCGTGGGGTGCTCCCTAACCAGGTGTACGCCACCCTGGAGATCCGAGCGTGTAGTGTCACACTAGTGCACCCCTGCAGGGAAGATTAATCTATAGATAGCCGTGTCCACGGTAACAGGACGCTTTATGCTGAAGCCAGATCCTACCACTACAAACTACTACTATTAAATTGTTGGTTCCGGTTTCTTTTCCTCGCAGGGAAGTCGAGGAGGGGATCTCGGAGGCATATATAATTGTTATCTATACAACTTATTATTATACAATGCTGCAGCAACTTCTGCTGCATTGTTACTTTCATTACTGTTATATTAAACTGTTGGCTGATTCTTACCTCATGCTGCAAGACTCGTCGGAAGATGCTAGTCTTCGATAGGCCTAGCTTCTTACCCTTATTCTGATTTCTACCTTCCAGTCCACTATATACAGCCCCCCTTTTCCATTTGATACATGCATAAATGCTTAGTAGCGGACGTAAGACTCGCGGGTATACTAGATACTCACCTGCTTTATTTCCTTTACTGTTTTGCCTGATCGGCCGCTGCAGTCGACGTTGGAGCCCAGGAGCAGGAGATCCCCGATGCCGACCACCGCAACGTGAAGATCCCAGATGCCTTCTACGACGCCGAGTTCCCCTTTGACCAGGAGTAGTTTGGAGGTTCCCAGGCAGGACGCCTCGCCTTTTCGATCGAGTGTTGATTTTTGTGCTAGCCTTCTTAAGGCAACCTTGTACCCTTGTGTCTGTACTCAGATACTTTTGCTTCCGCTGACTTTGTGCTCTCGAGCTGTTGTATTTGAGCCCTCGTGGCCCCTGGCTTGTATTAAACAGCTTGTATTATTTTTATTTGTAGAGTTGTGTTGTGATATCTCACCGTGAGTCCCTGATCTCGATCGTGTACCTTGCGTGTATGATTACTGTACACGGTCTGATTTTGGGGGCGTCACAACCGGGGTGTTACAGTGGGCCCCCTCTGGCTCTCCTTCGGTCTTCTGGAGTCTTCTGATATATTGGAATTCCAGGAATTGTTCTAGAATTTTCTGACAATATTGATTTTTCACTTTTTTATGCGATGCATAGACAATAATAGACAGAAACTGACACTAGGCACTAGGTTAATAGGTTAGTCCTAAATATGTTGTAAAAGGATGTGAAAGTGCATGAAAACATATAGCAAAGTCACACAAATAAGCATGGAAAAAACAAAAATCATAGATACATTTGGGACGTATCAATATCCACAACTTAATTTGTGCTCGTCCTCGAGTAGGTAAATGATAACAAAGATAATTATTACGGTGACATGCTACCAACATAAATAAGAACAACAAGTAAAGCAATATAGATGTATAAACGAAGACAAAGTAATATAAAGCTAGAGTCTATATCTAGTATTGAAACTAGTAAAGTAAGAACATGAAGGCAAAAGAGCTATTGTTGTCCGTGAATCGAATGTCTGATACGTCCCAAACGTATCTATAATTTTTGCTTGTTCCATGCTTCTTTTGGTGACTTTGCTATATATTTTGATGCAATTTAATAACAGTTACAACATATTTTGGACTAACCTATTAACCCTGTGCCCAGTGCTAGTTTTTGTTTGTTTTTGTCTGTGCATTGCAGAAAAAGGTGAAAAATCAAAGTGCTTAGAAAATTACAGAAAAATTCCTAAAAATCTTTTGATGCTCCGTGATTAGTCTCTCTATGACCATGGGTCCATCCTCAGTAGCTAGTAGATGTCTTCTCTCCAATATTGTGCTTCAATGTTTAGCCCTTGTGAGCTGCCTATCATGATCAAGGCACGTATGTATGAATTCCTGTTTTGGTACGTTGTGTTTGCTGGGATTTGATGGATTATGAGATTATGTTCAGTTTGTGATGTGTAATATATTCGGTTTACCTTTATATTTTTGTTCTTGAGTGGTTATATCTCTCTCTCACATGGGTGTGATCTTAATTGTGATCATTAGCTATGTTAATCTAGTTGTCTCCAATGATATTTCCCATTCTTCTATGTATTGGATTGATGTACTCATTTGACAATATCCATTATAAACTCCGAGACCATGGTGACATTGGGTCTATTGGACATAGATTAGAAGAGTGTTTTCATGGGTTCTTTCTTTTATTGTGAATTAATTGAGGATTTGAGAGTCTCTTGGTGCTTGTGTTAAAACTATTCTTGAGATATGTTGTGGTGATTGTGGTACTCTCTTTGGATGGACTCGGTGACATCGGGAAATCCATAGATGTGGAATACAAACTCTATGGTTAACCCTACACAATTCTCGCCCTCTCTTGACCACAAAAGAATGATCTCAGAGTTACGCCTCCCTCGCATGTTTTTGGTGGAAATATCATGTGTTTCAATTATTATAATGTTGTTGGAAGTTGCCACTAGTGAGTATGAATCCTAGGCCTTGTTTCCACCATTGCAATAACGTTTGTGCTCACATTTACTACTTGTTTGCTTACTATAATTTTTATTACAGATTTATATTACTTTTCTTTGGCACACCTATCACCCATATTTTACCATCTCTTCACTGAACTAGTGCACCTATACAATTTACCATTGTATTAGGTGTGTTGGCAACACAAGAGACTTCTTGTTTCTTAATTTAAGGGTTGATTGAGAGAGACCATCTTCAACCTCTACTTCCCTGAGTTCGATAAACCTTAGGTCATCCACTTGAGGGAAATTGCTGCTGTCCTACAAACATGTGTAGGAAGGCTCTTAACTCTCTCTTCCAAGGAGGAAACAACTTCAGATTTGGCCGCCATTTGATTTATCAAAGTGGCCTGAGTGTGAGGCACATTGGAAAGATGAGTTTCAGTAGTTGTGTGTCTATTTTGGAGGTTAGAAATCTCACTATTTAAGCTCTCAAGTTGTTTGCTAATGTTTTGGAAGATAGAGGAATGCTCGTCTAATTGTCTAGAGAAGGTCTAATTTTTTCATTTTGGGTGTGCATATAATTCTTTGTACCCTTCTCTATTTGTAGGAGTTTTTCATAACTAGGAGTTCCTCTATTGTTAGGAGTGTAACTATAGGAGTTGTTTGAAGGAAAAGGTTTAGGATTGTTACCAAAGTTACTCCTATAAGCATTGTTATTGAAGTTGTTCCTAGAAATAAAATTGACATCAATTTTTTCTTTCTCTTAAGCAACCGAAGAATTCAAAGGAACATCACGAGGATCAACATGCACTTGCTTAGTGTAAGAGCAAAGTTTTCCCCCATGTGCTTTGGATATTGTTTGTCAGAACAGTAGAACTAACAATGATTTCGAGTGAAAACAATTGCTTAGGTTCCTGGAGAACAAGATGGTTGGTAGATCTTCAAGGGAAATCACTCAAGATGGTAAAACTATTCCTTGGAGTGAAGCTTAATCACGATGGGTGACCCCTAAAAGTTACGGTGCCCCGAAGAAGAACTCATCGAAGGGAATGGAGAAGAAGGCGCAAGACTTAGTAGTTTTTGTGTAGTTCTTTTTCTATCTTTGAGTCATAGGAAAAATCGTACTATCAAGAGGGGTTCGTAAGTCGAAACCAAAGTGATTGTGAAAAAGCTCAGTTCGAAACCAAACCCAGTGAGAGATTCATAGGAGAAATCTCATGTGTGCGGAGTAAAGTTTTGATGGCAAAGGTGTGACGCCCCCAAAATCAAGTCGTGTACAGTAATCATACACGTAGGGTACACGACCGAAATCAGGGTGCCACGATGAGAATATCACAACACAACACTAGACACAAATAAAATAAAACTGCTATTACAAACCAGGGATTACGAGGATCCGAATACAAAGTTATACAATCATAATATCCAAGTACAAATATAGTTAGTCAAGTTTTGCCTTAAGAAGGCTAGCACAAATAACATCAGAGATACAGATCGAAAAGGCGAGGCCTGCTGCCTAGGATCCACCGAACTACACCCGGTCGACGGGATCTCTGTTGGATATATGCTCTAGAGGAAAATAATATATGATTATTCCAATATATCTAAGCAAGTTCATAACCAGTTTCATACCGTGCTAGAACTGCGTCAGTGAAACAATGATGCAGGTGTGGTATAGAAACCCCCAGAGTTCCTAGTTAGCCTCTACATCGATAACTAGTTCATGGTCAACATGATGGTCGTGGTTTCGCGATCATGGACAATTAAGTCTCTGGACTATGAGGTCACCTCACTGTTTAAGTGACGTGATGAACATTACCCAAAGTAAGCATTACAGCATGATCAAATCTTATGAAGGTTCAGTGTTGTAATTACAGAATGTGGTAGACCGTTCCTTTGACCGTGAGTACGTGCATAATTACTATCTTCCCGGATGCTTTGACTTACATCCCACCACCTGACTGAAATATGCGGGTCATAACGGTTGTATCTTGGGTATTCCGTGGAGATATGTTGAGGAGTATTGTTACAAGAGCGGGATTTGTCAATCCATATAATGGATAGATACTCGGGGCCCACTCGGTGAGATTCCATCCATAAAGCTGCAGCGTGTGACTAGGTCACGGGGATGAATATCACGGGAACGAGTGAATGAGGATTAGTTCAGAACGAGGTTGAACCAGACATAGAATGTCATTGATCGAATCTTGGAACAATCCAGTATCGCTGACAAAGGGAATGCTATACGGCGTAAGGTCCAATCGATGTTTGATATCTGGAATGCACAGGGGTCATTATGGGCATCCAGGTCCCGCTGATGATCATTGACCGTAGCCTCATCTCGCTCATGACTGGAGTGTTCTCGGACCGTAGGGTAACACACTTAAGGGCTCGATGAAATCGGAGACCTTTTCGGAACCATCGGAGTAACCAGAGAATAAAGGAAACAATATCGGAGAAGTACCGTGTTGAACCGAAACAAGTTCGGAGTGAACCGGAAGGTGTTCCGGAGCACCGGGAGATGGAATATTATGTTTTAGTTATTAATTAATTGAATTAATAATTAAAATCATTTTATTTCTAATTAATATGTGCAATGGGCCTTAGTGGAGAAAAAGGCCCATTAGGGGAAATAAAAGGGAAAAAGAAAAAAGAAAAAAGAAAAGAGGGGGGAGGCGCCATGGGCCCTAGGGCCTATGAGGGGTGCGCCCCCTACCCCCCCTTGGCCGGCCACCCCCCTTAGCAAAGGGACTTTAGTCCCACATTGCTAAGGGAGAGGGGTTGACTCCCTCCCCTCTTCCTATATATAGATGGGCAGGGTGCACATATTTAATACACATAAATTCATGAGAAATTAAATATTACTCCGAATTGAGATCGGTTTTCTCCGGTATTCTCCCCTCCCTTGTCTCTTTCACGGTGGGCTCCCTAGTGTGAGCCTATAGTGGAATTGAGGCTTCTCTGCTAGAATCGGAGGCCGTCGTGCTGCCGAAGCTCCGTCCGGAGGTCTGCTTCTGCCACCTTCGCTGGATCGGAGAACGGAGCTCGTCATCGAGTCTCGTACGTGTGCGAGTACTACGAGGTGCTACACGTGTGGCACTACACCCATCGGGGTGCTCAACACAGCCAGGGGCTGTGAAACTTGATCGGCTACATCAACCACGTTTGCGGGAACGTTTCCCGCGCAACGGACTACACCCCGAGGTATGCTATTTCCGCAATCCTTTCCGTTACGGTAATACGGCTAGCTAGATCTTGGGTTATGGGAACGCTAGTTAGAAAAAATTGTGTTTTCTTATGCGAACCCCAACAGTGGTATCAGAGCCAGGTTTATGCTTATTATTACTATACGGATAGAACACATTGGGGATGTGGGCGTTGATTGTATGATTGTTACCCTCCCACGTGTACTTGTTCACATCTGCGGCATTGTTTGATGAAGCGGCCCCCGACCGACCTTACGCGTACGCTTACGTGAGACTGGTTCCACGCTTGACATACGGCTTGTACCGTATAAAGTGGCTAGGGGGGTGTCTGTCTCTCTACTTTAGCGGATGTGGCATTTGCAACGGAGGGCCCCGTGCGGGGTGTAATAGAGACAATCGTATGGTGGACGTTGTGGTTGACTCGTAGGTTAAAACCTGTTTAACTATGAAAGCCCTAGCAGCCACGTAAAACTTGCAATATACAACTAGACCGTCTAAACCTTGTATTGCTAAGTGGGGGCTATCGTTTGTTTTGTTTTTGATGTAGTGATAGCTTTGCTATGTGTTACTAGTAAGTAGTAATCGTCATCATAAAACAAACTAAAATGGAGACACTGTAGACTTAGTGTTGCCATAGCTCAGACATCTTAAAACTTGCTAGTATAGGATACACGACGGTAGCATGTGATAAGATGATCCCTTAACAAAGCCAAACACAAGTATTCTACCGAAGTGTGCACTGCCTGGAAGGTTCTCCCATATGGCTTGATGCTCCGTACATACCGGAGTTGTCCTACATATTAAATGGAGTTCGCATGAGGTTGGGTTCGGCAAGCCTAGCATATGCAGATATGGCCTTGCTGAGCAGCATATAACATGGAGGTTAATTTGGCGAGCCTAGCATATGCAGATATGGCCTCGGAATACTAGAGATCAAAAGATCGAGCATGAGTCACAGTACATATAAGATAATGTGATCGCACAAGTTGTTGTCTACCTTTGAAACTGACCCGTCGGCCGTGTGATATTCGAGGTCGGGCAGTGAATCTGGATCATGTAATCACTAAAACTTCCTAGGAATGAATTGTTTTAGTGCGAGCTCATTTATAATATGATTATATGAACTCATTGTTGTGAACTAGTCTTAATTGTGTTCCTTGCAATTATGTTTGTAGAAAATGGATAGTACCCAATACCTTGAAATGTTTCCTTCTTACATGGTGAAAGACTTAAAGAAAATGGGTGAAACTTCATTAGTTGGTACTTACGCCTTAGACCCGTGCTCAAGAGAATCAACCTTTCATTCTTAACTAAAAAGCATGTGGGAAACCCTCCAGCAAACGACATGGATGCACAAGCGGTGATTGATTATCAGTATCGTCGAAGGACATATGCCATAGCTAAGGGTATCATAGAAACCAGCATTCCGCAACATTTGCGTGAGGAATATGCTGATTTGGATACATATGACATGATCGATGAGCTGAAGTCATCAAACTTGCATCAGTTTAGAGTTGCCAGATTTGAGTTAGAAAGTGAGTTTCTCTCTACAAAGATGGAAGAAGGCTCTTGCCTGAAGGCACACTTGGCCAAGATGCATGAGATACATCTGAGCCTCGTAGATGACTTTGACTATGAGACCACACATGAGTCTGCGATATACACGGTGTTACACTCGCTTCCACCAAGCTATACAGACCATGTCCATGGCTATGTTGTGATGCCCCCAAAATCAATCCGTGTACAGTAATCATACACGCAGGGTACACGGCTGAGATTAGGGCGCCACGGTGAGAATATCACAGCACAACACTAAACACAAAAGGATAAACCAATATGTTACAATAAAGGGTGTCACGCGGACCCGAATACATAAGTTATACAAACCATAATATCTGAGTACAGACATAGTTAGTCAAGTTTTGCCTTAACAAGGCTAGCACAAATAACATCAGAGATACAGATCGAAAAGGGAAGGCCTCCTGCCTGGGAGCCTCCGAAACTACTCTTGGTCCTGGTCAGCGGGGGTCTCGACGTAGTAGTATCCGCCTCCGGGGTACTCCTGCTCCTGGGCTCCAACGTCGACTGCAGCGGCCGATCAGGCAAAACATAAAAGGGGAAATAAAGCAAAGGTGAGTATCTAGTATACCCGCGAGTCTTACGTCCACTACTAAGAATTATGCATTGTATCAACGGAAACAAGAGGCTGTATATAGTGGACTGAAAGACAGAAAGCAGAATAAGGATGAGAAGCTAGGACTATCGAAGACTAGCATCTTCCGACGATGTCTTGCAGCATGAGGTAAGAATCAGCCAACAGTTTATA
Organism: Bromus sterilis; assembly: GCA_950022295.1. Taxonomy (NCBI): domain Eukaryota; kingdom Viridiplantae; phylum Streptophyta; class Magnoliopsida; order Poales; family Poaceae; genus Bromus; species Bromus sterilis. Next base: position 115,139,453 of record OX465599.1, read on the forward strand.
TAAAGCATAAAGTAACAACGAAGCAGAAGTTGCTGCAACATTGTATAATATAAGTTGTAATGATTAATAGTAATAATAATGCCTCCGAGTTCCCCTCCTCGACTCCATGCGAGGAAGAAGACCCGGAACCATACAGTTTAATAGTAATAGTTTCTAGTGGTAAGATCCAGCTTCAGCATAAAGCGTCCTGTTACCGTGGACACGGCTATTCAAATAGATTAATCTTCCCTGCAGGGGTGCACTGGCGTGACTCTACGACGCTCGGATCTCCAGGGTGGCGGGAACCTTGTTAGGGAACGCTCCACCAAAGCTATCCGACACAAAGTAGCCCATCCTTCGGCAATCAACAGAGAGGTCATCCGCCGGACTATATCCTATGTACGCCGGGCTTTGGACCCTAACCCGAACGTACTCCTGCACGGTGCGTGACTGGCCGGTGAAGCAAAATCAAAGCAAATTCAAATACACCGCTCGAGCAAGAGAAAACAACACCACTTCCCGGCATTCAGCCTGCGGTACTGCTGACGTCTGAAGACCCTCGAACGAGACTACGATGCAGGGGAGCCCACACTCCTCGTCCCACGTGTAGGTAGTGCGTACAAGCCAAAAGGCTACTCAAGACATCCGCGGAACCATTTAGCATTTTAATTAACCTGCGTGACAACCGTTATCGTTGCCTCGACTTAACCGACCCGCGGTCAACGACAGCAGTCAGGACCACCAGTACATCGGTGCCTGCCCTGTCGTCCCACCAAGTCACTGCGGTTACCAACAAGGTGAACCGTCTCCTTACCTTGTCTCGCGTTTGCTCTTGGTAGAGCTCGACTTTCGTGGTTTGGTAACTCTCGCGAGATACGAGCAGGGGCCAAGCACGCCAGTAACGTCGGTCGTACCCTCCCTGTCGTTCCTGACGATATACCGCTCGCGGGAACCGTTGGGTCGCCCGACTTCTTACCTTAAGGACAATCGTGCTCAGGACCCTATGGCGGCAAGACAAAGTCGGCCTCGAGTGGAGAACAAGGATTACTCCTGGATAGCTCACACTTGAGGTGACTAGGCATAACCCAGATAGGGGCCTTTGGCGGTGTCTGCTTTGTACCGTACCTGTGCAGTTGTATATATTGTTTCCGTGTTCACTCCCCTGAGTGATCACGTCCCGCTATCTAGTCCTAGCTAACAATGCGCAGGGCTCACTGCTGAATATATGCATAATTATAACAAGCAGCATAGGATAAAGGAAGGTACATCAAGGGGCGACAAAAGCAGGCTATGCAATTGAATAGGATTGTAATCGTAGCAGCAGCAGTAACAATGCCTAGTGAAAGAAAGTATGGAAAAGGTAAGAGATATCTGGGGAAGAGAATGGCTCTGCTTTCCTGGTAGCTCGACGGTAGGGGCAGGGTCATCGACGAAGTAGTCGTACCCGGCAGCAGTGTAGTCGGCGGTAGCAGCGGGGTCTACCGGAGATTAAGGGGGAAGGAAACAGTAAATACACGGCAATAATATACAAACATATGCATGACATGACAGATGAAATGTTAACGGTGTTCTAACGCAGTGCAATGCACGTTGCTCGGAGCGGGAATTCATCCGTGGATGAACTACCGGCTCCGGGTGATTAACGGACAGGGCAACCGGAGGGGGAAGGTATCATGCCGGAGGTGTCGTGGGTACCGGACAAACATAAGGGGGGTGTATCCGTGCTAGTTGAACCGTTCCGGACAACTTTCGTGTTCGGAATAAATTCATCCGGCAGGTTTTTACCGACACCGGGAATTATCGTCAGACAGCCCGGAGGGGGGAATGTCGATGATCGGTGTGTTAGGGGGTGGGGTAGACATACGGATAGCGTATTCGTATTCGTTATAATTTTCTGATCAATTTTCATGTACAAAGTTTTTTTATCTGAATTACGGTTTATTTTATATGATTTTCTGAAGTTTTAATCATTTTTAAATCATTTCCTAAATTGGTTTTATTATTTTAATTCGAGTTATCCAGAATAGTGCTTTGACTGGGTCAACCCTGACAACAGGAAACCACATGTCATAGTCACAAGTTCTGATTAATTGTTTAGCAACTAATAAAAAGCTAGGGGCCACATGTCATTGTGATAATACTAACTAAACAGTTAAGTTAATCTAATCAGTTAATTAAAAGGGGTTGGTCCCACTTGTAATAGACTAGTGGGGGTTATTATTATTTCTTTATCTTTAATTTTTTTACGGGGATTCAACCGTGCTCTACCGGAGAGCAGAGGCAACGGCGGAGGGAGCTGCGCTCCGGCGAGGGGAGGGTGGGGGCGGGGCAGGGCAGGGGGAGGTGGTGGCCGGGGGAGGTCGCAGGTATGCCGGGGCGTCGCCGGCTTGCCGGCGTGGCAGTGGCGGCAGGCGACACGGCATGGCTGGAACCGGGGCTCGCGAGCGGGAGGGCTCGGGCGAGCGCGCGCGTGGGGCGCGGCTAGCGCAGGGCGAGCGCGTGGCGAGGGGAGGGAGGGCGTGGTGCGCGCAGCCTCCGGCAATGGCGGCCATGGCCTCGATGGCGTTTTGAGGAGGAAGCAGAGGGGAGGGGCGGCGCTCACAGTGGTGGGGAGGGTTGCGGCGGCGCAAGGAGGTGCGTAGGAGGGGGCGGCGTGGCTCGGGGGGCGCCGGGGTTCGTCGGGGAAGGGCGAGCCGACGACGTCGAGGCAGGGGCGGCGGCGGCTCCTTCGGCAGCGAGCTCCCGTGGGGAAAAAAAGAGGGAGACGGGGGATCTGAGGAGAGGGGGGCGCTAGGGTTCGACGTGCGCAGGGGGCGGGGCTTGGCCTTGTAGGCCGCCGGGAGTCGCCCGATGCCTGCCACGGAGGGGCTCGCCGGCGTGGCACCGGGGGATGGCTGCCACGCCCCCCTCCATGAACAGGAGGTAGGAGGAGGGTGCCGGGTGGGCTGGGCCTGGTGGGGGGGATAGTGGGCTGGTGGGCTTTGGCCCCGGGGGAAGGGGGAAGGGGGATGGGCCACGGTGGGGGTGGGCTAGGCTTAGTTTTCATTTTCATTTTTTCTTTTTTTTTACCTTTTGTTTTCTCTTTTTCTTCTCTGTTATTACTTTTTGTATTTATTTTATATACCTAGGAAATTTTGTAAAATATGGGATGTGTCCCATATTTATTGTTATATTATAGGTTAGTGCCACAAAAGCTTTGGGCACTTTTAAAAGTCATTTAATATTTGCAATAAATATTAAATGATTTGTTTGGGGGTTTTTTTTGGGCCACTGTTTTGATTTGTTTAGAATTTTCCATAGCACCATAAATACCAATGACCACATGGGCATGGTACAATGGATATTTGGAATTTTATAAAAGTAGTTTCATAATTTTTCGAGAAGATTTTATTGCCACCATGTTTTTATTAATCCACAAAAAGGCATTTAGGGTTTAAATTGATTTCAATTCAAAGGTCATTTGAATTGAGCTAGGTATTGGTTTGATTCATCATGACCAAGGTCCATGATCACAATGCATTCAAGAATAACAAAGTGGAAATTGAATTTGAACTGATCCAAGTTGATCATTTAAAAGTTTTGAACAGTAGTGATGAACAGTAACAGTGATTACTGTTCACTGACAGTGAGAGTGTTACAAATCTCCCCCACTACAAGAATTCTCGTCTCGAGAATTTAGGTGGTAGAGGGGAAAAGATCGGGGTATTCATCTCGGAGACGATCTTCGCGTTCCCAAGTGGCTTCATCTTCAGAATGATTCGACCACTGAACTTTGAGGAACTTGGTTGTCTTGTTGTGGGTTTTGCGTTCAGAATGATCGAGAATGCGGCTCGGATGTTCTTGATAAGTCAAGTCCTACTGCAATTCAATCATATCATGTTCCACTTCACGAATAGGGTCCTTGAAGCTGCGTCGGAGTTGCGACACGTGGAATACATCGTGGACTTGGGAGAGGTTTGACGGCAATTCCAATTGGTATGCCACCGGTCCACTTCTGGAGAGTATACAGAACGGGCCAATGTAGCGAGGAGCTAAGTTGCCTTTGATCCCGAAGCGATGAGTGCCTCGCATCGGGGTGACACGGAGGTAAGTGTATTCGCCAGGTTGATAGACCATTTCCTTGTGCTTGCGGTCGTAGTTACTCTTCTGACGAGACTGAGCAGCCTTCAAGTGTTCACGGATAACGCGAACCTGATCTTCCGCATGCTGAATAATGTCCGGACCAATGAGAGTTCGTTCTCCAGTTTCTGACCAATTCAGAGGGGTTCGACACTTACGTCCATAGAGAACTTCAAAGGGTGCCATCTTCAAACTAGCCTGATAGCTATTGTTGTACGAGAATTCAGCAAACGGAAGAGATTCCTCCCATTTCTTGCCGAAGGAGATGACACAAGCTCGAAGCATATCTTCAAGCACTTGATTAACTCGTTCGACTTGTCCTTGCGACTGGGGGTGATAAGCGGTGCTGAAATTCAGGTGAGTGCCCATAGCTTCTTGGAAACTATCCCAGAATCTTGAGGTAAAAATACTGCCACAGTCTGAACTGATCTCCAACGGAATGCCATGGAGGGACACAATTCTGGAAACATACAAGTCTGCTAACTGGCTAGCAGAGATAGTCTCCTTGACAGGCAGAAAGTGGGCAACCTTGGAGAATCGGTCGATGACGACAAAGATCGCATCATGACCCTTCTGTGATCGTGGAAAACCGGTGACAAAGTCCATTTCAATCTTGTCCCATTTCCATTCAGGGATCGAGAGTGGTTGCAGAGTTCCAGCAGGTCTTTGATGTTCTGCCTTCACGCGACGGCAAACGTCACACTCATCAACATAACGAGCGATGTCTTGCTTCATGTTAGACCACCAGTACCGCTGACGAAGGTCTTGGTACATCTTGGTACTACCAGGGTGAATCGACAAAGGAGTATCATGAGCTTCTTTCATAATGCGCGGGGTCAAGTTTAGATTGGGCTTACTCCTAGGGACCACTAAACAATTCTTGAAATACAATGTACCATCATCAGCAACAGTGAAGCATGATGGCTTTCCTCTAGCGATATACTTCTTGATCTTCTCGACATCAGAGTCACATGTTTGTATCCACTTGATGGTGCTATCGAGGTCCGGATCAACAACAAGGTTATTCACATATCCCTGAGGAACAATCTCAAGGTTTAGCTTGCGTAGCTCTTCATACAGAAGGGGTTGTTGTACTTGAACTTCAAGTTCACTACAGTAGGCTTTGCGGCTTAGGGCATCAGCCACCACATTAGCTTTGCCAGGGGTGTAAGAAATTCCCATGTTGTAGTCGGCTATTGTCTCGAGCCATCTCTGCTGGCGGAGATTCAGGTCGGGCTGAGTAAACAGGTACTTCAGGCTTTGGTGGTCGGTGTAGATCTCGCAACGATTACCGACGAGGTAATGTCGCCACAGCTTCAATGCATAAATTACCGCTGCCAATTCAAGATCATGTGTTGGATACTTATCTTCGTGAGCACGCAATTGACGAGAGCCATAAGCAATCACTTTGCGCTCTTGCATTAGGACACAACCTAATCCTTGACGAGATGCGTCACAATATATCACGAAGTCCTTCTGAGTATCAGGGGGAGCTAGCACTGGGGGAGAAGTGAGCTTGTCCTTGAGGGCTTGGAAACTTTCCTGACATTTATCTGTCCACTCAAACTTGACGCCTTTGTGAAGCAGGTTAGTCAGAGGCCTGGCAATCTTGGAGAAGTGCTCGACGAAACGGCGGCAATAGCTGGCGAGTCCGAGGAAACTTCGGACTTGCTTGACAATCTTGGGAGGAGTCCAGTCAAGAATAGCCTGGATACGTTCTGCGTTGACGGCAATGCCATCCTTGGAAATCACGTGACCAAGGTAGGTCACTTCAGGAAGCGAGAACTCACACTTAGAATACTTAGCGTAGAGTTTGTGTTCTCGAAGCTTCTCTAGTATAAGGCGAAGATGTTCAGCATGCTCCCCTTTATTCTTGGAGTATATTAAGATATCGTCCAGATAAACCACGACAAACTTGTCGAGGTATTCCATGAATATATAGTTCATCAATCGGGAGAAAGTGGCTGGAGCATTCGTCAAGCCAAAGGACATGACAGTGTACTCGTATGAGCCATAGCGAGTAATGAAAGCGGTCTTCGGAATGTCCTCTTCACGGACTCGGATCTGATGGTAACCCAACCTCAAGTCGAGTTTCGAAAACACCGTGGATCCAGCGAGTTGATCATACAGATCGTTGATCCGAGGAAGCGGATATTTGTTCTGGATGGTGGCTTGGTTGATAGGTCGGTAATCTTGGACCAAACGATTTGTTCCATCGCTCTTCTTGACGAAGAGCGAAGGTGCTCCCCAAGAAGAGGAACTTGGGCGAATGAATCCTTTGTGTAGTGCTTCGTCGATCTCCTTCTTCAGTTCAAGGAGGTGGTGAGGTGGCATCTTATAGGGACGCTTGGCAATAGGAACGGTGCCGGGATGCAGGTCGATGACAAATTCAACCTCACGGATCGGGAGTATTCCCGGGAGTTCTTCGGGGAAGACGTCGGGAAAATCACGAACGACTGGAACGTTCTCAATCCCGTCAAGAGGTGAGACATTCGGAGCATTCATCATATAGATATGCGTTTCAGCATCACGGGTAATCCGGGTGGTGTGGTTAACAATTTCGCCAGAGGGGTGAAAAAGTTGGACAGAACTGGTGCCACAATACAGTGCGGCATCGTGGACTTTCAACCAATCCATGTTGAGAATGAGGTCTAAGGTGGAAGACTTCAGGAGGATGGGGGAAGCAAGGAACTCAACTCCTTAAATTTCGACGATGGTTTTGGGCACTATCTTGGAGGTGTGGCAATGGCCTATCGGAGTGCGGACAACCATCGGTGGATCCATCTTTTCTACCATGAAGTTATGCGAGAATGCAAATGCTTCTGACATGAATGAATGCGATACTCCTGAATCAAATAAAACAGTAGCAGGTACTGAATTAACAAGAAGGGTACCCATCATGGTAGCAGGTTGCTCCTGAGCTTCTTCGACATTAATGTTGTAAGCATGTCCGCGAGTGTGAGCGGAAAACCCAGTGTTATAGTTGGGGGTCCTGTTGCTGCCACGGCCATTTCCACGACCAATAGGGTGAACTACCAGTTGATTCTGTCGCTGGGGGCAGTCTCTGGAAAAGTGACCTGGTTGATGGCACTTGAAGCATAGGCCATCTTGAGGACGGAGGGGTGCAGTCTCAGTCTTCGGCTGTCTCGGCGGGGGCGGAGGCAGGCGAGGTGCAACATACGACGGCCTTGGTGCAGGGGCATTTGGACGAAACACACTGTGTGGAAGCCAAACGCGTTGCTTCTGTGCTGTGCCCGAAGATGAGCCAGCATCACGGGGGCGCTTCGGCAAACCACCGAACTTAAGCTGAGCGGTCTCAAGAGTGATAGTCTGATTCACCATGGTGGCGAAGTCGGGGAAGACGTGCAAAGCTAGTGCAAGCTGGAGATCTGCGTTGAGTCCATCACGGAACTTCTCTTGCCTACTTGCATCATTGGGGAGGTCACTTGCAGCATAGCGGGAGAGGCGGAGGAACTCCCTCTGATATGCCTCGACAGTTTTGTTTCCCTGAACGAGGTTGTGGAACTCGGCCTTCATACGGTTCATAATCGCCTGGGGGACATAACGAGCACGGAAGGTAGCCTTGAAGTCATTCCAGGTGACGACAGTCCCTTCAGCTAGCGAGCCCTTGTAGGTGTCCCACCACTGAGCAGCGGGGCCACGCAGGAAATAGGACGCGAAGTTGACGTAATCAGCAGCGCTCACATTAGCGAACTCCAACTGACGGTTGATGTCATGGAGCCAATCATCGGCATCCAACGGCTGATCAGGTTGGTGGAAGAGAGGGGGGTTGAGACGCATGAAGTCCCGCAGAGTAACCACAGGCGGTTGGTTCTGGTGCTGGTTCTGGTTCTGGTTCTGATTCTAGAGCTGATCTATGACTCCTTGCATAAATACTTGGTTCATCTGAAACTGCTGCATCATCGCGGCCATGTAGTCCGGCGGCGGAGGTGGATCGTTGGCACCACGACCACGACCACGACCACCACGACCAGCCATCCTGCTAGAATTTAACAGGGGTATTCCAGCGATGAACATTTATCGAGATACCGGAAACGAGTAATAGGTAAAGCGACAACAAAGAGGAGGCGCGGATATATAGGAGTAGTCATATAAGACATACACATGCACACATAGAATCAATCGAAAATCGGACTGCGTAACGTCGTAGAAATTAAGGAAAAAGGACACACTAGGCGGCGCGCAGACCGCGGTAAGGATTACACGACGCGACATAGATTCCACTATGTCAATCACGCCGCAAGAAAACTGTTGGCCACAGGAGTTAATGCAGAGGACGCGCGGCCTGCCCAGAATGAGAATGGGATCCGCGGTCCGGGACCTGGGGTAGAACTCCTGCAACACGACTCAATCAATGGGGAAGCACCAAAACGCCGGATGGAATCAAGAGAACGTGATCCTAATGTCAGAGTTTGTAAAGCTTACCAGCAAGGATAAGAGAGCAGATTCCCAGAGCATAGGTAAGGAGAAAAGGATCCTAATACCATAGATAACACACGTAGTGACATCGATGTGGGCCCGTAAGCCAAATATTAAGTTAGCAAAATAGTTTTCAAAGTCTAGACTCAACTTCGACCAGGTAGTGGTGGGGTGGCTTCCTAAAGGCAGTCGGCTCTGATACCAACTTGTGACGCCCCCAAAATCAATCTGTGTACAGTAATCATACACGCAGGGTACACGGCTGAGATTAGGGTCCCACGGTGAGAATATCACAGCACAACACTAAACACAAAAGGATAAACCAATATGTTACAATAAATGGGGTCACGCGGACCCGAATACATAAGTTATACAAACCATAATATCTGAGTACAGACATAGTTAGTCAAGTTTTGCCTTAAGAAGGCTAGCACAAATAACATCAGAGATACAGATCGGAAAGGCAAGGCCTCCTGCCTGGGAGCCTCCGAAACTACTCCCGGTCCTGGTCAGCGGGGGTCTCGACGTAGTAGTATCCGCCTCCGGGGTTCTCCTGCTCCTGGGCTCCAACGTCGACTGCAGCGGCCGATCAGGCAAAACATAAAAGGGGAAATAAAGAAAAGGTGAGTATCTAGTATACCCGCGAGTCTTACGTCCGCTACTAAGCATTATGCATTGTATCAACGGAAAGAAGAGGCTGTATATAGTGGACTGAGAGGCAGAAAGCAGAATAAGGATGAGAAGCTAGGCCTATCGAAGACTAGCATCTTCCGACGATGTCTTGCAGCATGAGGTAAGAATCAACCAACAGTTTATATAAAGCATAAAGTAACAACGAAGCAGAAGTTGCTGCAACATTGTATAATATAAGTTGTAATGATTACAAGTAATAATAATGCCTCCGAGTTCCCCTCCTCGACTCCCTGCGAGGAAGAAGACCCGGAACCATACAGTTTAATAGTAATAGTTTCTAGTGGTAAGATCCAGCTTCAGCATAAAGCGTCCTGTTACCGTGGACACGGCTATTCGAATAGATTAATCTTCCCTGCAGGGGTGCACTGGCATGACTCTACGACGCTCGGATCTCCAGGGTGGCGGGAACCTTGTTAGGGAACGCTCCACCAAAGCTATCCGACACAAAGTAGCCCATCCTTCGGCAATCAACAGAGAGTCATCCGCCGGACTATATCCTATGTACGCCGGGATTTGGACCCTAACCCGAACGTACTCCTGCACGGTGCGTGACTGGCCGGTGAAGCAAAATCAAAGCAAATTCAAATACACCGCTCGAGAAAGAGAAAACAATACCACTTCCCGGCAATCAGCCCGCGGTACTGCTGACGTCTGAAGACCCTCGAACGAGACTACGATGCAGGGGAGCCCACACTCCTCGTCCCACGTGTAGGTAGTGCGTACAAGCCAAAAGGCTACTCAAGACATCCGCCGAACCATTTAGCATTTTAATTAACCTGCGTGACAACCATTATCGTTGCCTCGACTTAACCGACCCGCGGTCAACGACAGCAGTCAGGACCACCAGTACATCGGTGCCTGCCCTGTCGTCCCACCAAGTCATTGTGATTACCAACAAGGTGAACCGTCTCCTTACCTTGTCTGGCGTTTGCTCTTGGTAGAACTCGACTTTCGTGGTTTGGTAACTCTCGCGAGATACGAGTAGGGGCCAAGCACGCCAGTAACGTCGGTCGTACCCTCCCTGTCGTTCCCGACGATATACCGCTTGCGGGCACCGTTGGGTCGCCCGACTTCTTACCTTAAGGACAACCGTGCTCAGGACCCTATGGCGGCAAGACAAAGTCGGCCTCGAGTGGAGTACAAGGATTACTCCTGGATAGCTCACACTTGAGGTGACTAGGCATAACCCAGATAGGGGCCTTTGGCGGTGTCTGCTTTGTACCGTACCTGTGCAGTTGTATATATTGTATCCGTGTTCACTCCCCTGAGTGATCACGTCCCGCTATCTAGTCCTAGCTAACAATGCGCAGGGCTCACTGCTGAATATATGCATAATTATAACAGGCAGCATAGGATAAAGGAAGGTACATCAGGGGGCGACAAAAGCAGGCTATGCAATTGAATAGGATTGTAATCGTAGCAGCAGCAGTAACAATGCCTAGTGCAAGAAAGTACGGAAAAGGTAGGAGATATCTGGGGAAGAGAATGGCTCTGCTTGCCTGGTAGCTCGACGGTAGGGGCAGGGTCGTCGACGAAGTAGTCGTACCCGGCAGCAGTGTAGTCGGCGGTAGCAGCGGGGTCTACCGGAGATTAAGGGGGAAGGAAACAGTAAATAGATGGCAATAATATAAAAACATATGCATGACATGACAGATGAAATGTTAACGGTGTTCTAACGCTGTGCAATGCACGTTGCTCGGAGCGGGAATTCATCCGGGGATGAACTACCGACTCCGGGTGATTACCGGACAGGGCGTCCGGAGGGGGAAGGTATCATGCCGGAGGTGTCGTGGGTGCCGGACAAACATAAGGGGGGTGTATCCGTGCTAGTTGAACCGTTCCAGACAACTTTCGTGTTCGGAATAAATTCATCCGCAGGTTTTTACCGACACCGGGAATTATCGACAGACAGCCCGGAGGGGGGAATGTCGATGATCGGTGTGTTAGGGGGCTGGGGTAGACATACGGATAGCGTATTCGTATTCGTTATAATTTCTAATCAATTTTCATGTACAAAGTTTTTTTATCTGAATTACGGTTTATTTTATATGATTTTATGAAGTTTTAATCATTTTTAAATCATTTCCTAAATTGGTTTTATTATTTTAATTCGAGTTATCCAAAAAAGTGCTTTGACTGGGTCAACCCTAACAACAGGGACCCACATGTCATAGTCACAAGTTCTGATTAATTGTTTAGCAACTAATAAAAGGCTAGGGGCCACATGTCATTGTGATAATACTAACTAAACAGTTAAGTTAATCTAATCAGTTAATTAAAAGGGGTTGGTCCCACTTGTAATAGACTAGTGGGGGTTATTATTATATCTTTATCTTTAATTTTTTTAAGGGGATTAGTGGGGAGGGTGGGGTTGACCACGGTTGATTCAACCGTGCTCTACCGGAGAGCAGAGGCAGCGGCGGAGGGAGCTGCGCTCCAGCGAGGGGAGGGTGGGGGCGGGGCAGGGCAGGGGGAGGTGGTGGCCGGGGGAGGTCGCAGGTAGGCCGGGGCGTCGCCGGCTTGCCGGTGTGGCAGTGGCGGCAGGCGACACGGCATGGCTGGAACCGGGTCTCGCGAGTGGGAGGGCTCGGGCGAGCGCGCGCGTGGGGCGCGGCTAGCGCAGGGCGAGCGCGTGGCGAGGGGAGGGAGGGCGTGGTGCGCGCAGCCTCCGGCAATGGCGGCCATGGCCTCGATGGCGTTTTCAGGAGGAAGCAGAGGGGAGGGGCGGCGCTCACAGTGGTGGGGAGGGTTTCGGCGGCGCGAGGAGGTGCGTAGGAGGGGACGGCGTGGCTCGGTGCGCGCCGGGGTTCGTCGGGGAAGGGCGAGCCGATGACGTCGAGGCAGGGGCGGCGGCTCCTTCGGCAGCGAGCTCCCGTGGGAAAAAAAGAGGGAGACGGGGGATCTGAGGAGAGGGGGGCGCTAGGGTTCGACGTGCGCAGGGGGCGGGGCTTGGCCTTGTAGGCCTCCAGGAGTCGCCCGATGCCTGCCACGGAGGGGCTCGCCGGCGTGGCACCGGGGGATGGCTGCCACGCCCCCCCACCATGAACAGGAGGTAGGAGGAGGGTGCCGGGTGGGCTGGGCCTGGTGGGGGGGGGATAGTGGGCTGGTGGGCTTTGGCCCAGGGGGAAGGGGGAAGGGGGATGGGCCACGGTGGGGGTGGGCTAGGCTTAGTTTTCATTTTCTTTTTTCTTTTCTTTTTTTACCTTTTGTTTTCTCTTTTCTTCTCTGTTATTACTTTTTGTATTTATTTTATATACCTAGGCAATTTTGTAAAATATGGGATGTGTCCCATATTTATTGTTATATCATAGGTTAGTGCCACAAAAGCTTTGGGCACTTTTAAAAGTCATTTAATATTTTCAATAAATATTAAATGATTTGTTTGGGGTTTTTTTTGTCCACTGTTTTGATTTTTTTAGAATTTTCCATAGCACCATAAATACCAATGACCACATGGGCATGGTACAATGAATATTTGGAATTTTATAAAAGTAGTTTCATAATTTTTGGAGAAGATTTTATTGCCACCATATTTTTATTAATCCACAAAAAGGCATTTAGGGTTTAAATTGATTTCAATTCAAAGGTCATTTGAATTGAGCTCGGTATTGGTTTGATTCATCATGACCAAGGTCCATGATCACAATGCATTCAAGAATAACAAAGTGGAAATTGAATTTGAACTGATCCAAGTTGATCATATAAAAGTTTTGAACAGTAGTGATGAACAGTAACAGTGATTACTGTTCACTGACAGTGAGAGTGTTACATATGTCGCCAGAGGTGAAAGCCTCGAGTTCTCTGACTTCATGGATAGACTTCAGTACCTGGAGGTTGAACCCATTGAAGGAGAAGTTGTTGATGGAGAAGGTATATACTTGATATACTTTATAAATGTTTATTCCCTTATACAACATTTGCAGTAAATGAGTATTTGATACTTATTCTATTTTATGAAAACAGGACCTGCCGTTGCATGGACGGGAAGAGGTGAAATCGAGGATTGATGGATATCAAGTCATTTGATGGCCAGCATGGATTCCGCCGAGACATCTATCATAGGAGATACTTAGAGTATTAGATAAATCTTATGTAATCATTATAGTATGAACACTTAGTTGTGTGTCTTGCATCTCGCGAGACAAAGTTATTCATGTAATGAGACAAGTCAGTTGTTCCATCTTTATGAATAAAAGTGTGCTCATACTTTGATTACGTCTTGATTTATGACATGATAGAAAGCATTTATAATACTACTATTATTGTCGAGAAATATTCAATGTTTAATGATAAAGTTGTCTTGATTATAACAAGTCAAAGATTTGATTACATGAGGTGACTTCATAACTGATGAACTCATTAAATGTATGATCTATTAACTTGTGAGTTCATTATCGAATGAAAATCATAACTTGATTGCATGAGATGGATTAGATACACGATCTATGAACCTCTGCAATAAATATAACCATGACAAGGTTCTAGCAAGTAGAACTTGTGCCAATCATTATACATAAATGATGTACTAAAATGGGCACGTGAGTTATCATTAAAGACTTCATATGATTAATTGAAAGTTGTATTCAATTGATATCATAAAACTAAGATTCAGGAATCACAGTGAGAAGTGAGAATACAAGGATACATATCACTACGCTACGATCCAAAGTGATAAGTATTGATATTGACATAATGGGAGACTTGTGGAAGTTGTAACACAAACTACGATGGAAGTTGAAAGTGCTAGACTACTTAAACCATTCGTAGTCATACTAAACCATAGTATGGTCTAAGCGTTCTTTCCCCTAGCACTATAGTTATTGTCGAATAAGGTTGTTTAATTCATTAAGTTAAAACACCCACTTCATGAATAGGAAACCATCTTGAATCTAACGAGACATGATAGCTCCATAACTGATGGTGTTATAAGGTTTCTTAAAAGAAAGAATTTCTTTGTAATAAAACTACAAGCAATTGAAATTACATATTCTCCCCGAATAGCAAAATGTGTGTTGCCTGATTGGTAATGCGAGAAGAAGTCTCTCGACACGGATCCAATGGGAGATAATGGAAACTTTGACCGGGGTATTGGACCTTGCCTTCAGAATATCAAAGTATTGCAACGGAAGCGTGTTCCGCTGTAATGACGCTATATAAGGAAGGATATGCCAAAGATGATTGATCTTGGTATATGAGTTGAAGCCATTGTTGAATTTAGAAGGTTGTCATGAATACGTTCTGTACAGAACAATAATCATGAGTCTTCTTAATAAAACAATAGGGAATAACATTGCTTGAAACACAAAGGAATGATGGTAGCCTAGAACACGAGGAGAAATGAAATAATATTGAGTTACATATAGGATGGCTCACGTCCTGTGAAATAAATTGGTTATTTCAAATTCTCGACAAACTGGAGAGTTATTGAGAATAATGTAATGGGCATAAGGCATTATTTGGTTATGACCAAAGTTCAATGGTGATTGACTACGGAAACATAGGAATGCTTTAATCAATAAAATATTTCATTTAAACTACGATGGACCATAGCCTGAAATTGCATCTTAGTCAAATTTGGGATTTGAAAGAGAATTGCAATGGGCATGACGAAGGTTATTTCGTTAAAAGGATGGACTATAGTACCTCAAGACAGGAACCCTCAACCTTGATTTGATCAAGTGATTTTGTGATGACCAAAATATTGAGTGGGCCTGCAGTTTCATGAAACTGAGTGGGAGCTTTGAAGACTTCCCGGAAACTTGGAATGCAGAGGGCATTTTCTGAGTGGGAGCTTTGGAAGCATTGTCATTATGTGAGACATAGTGAACAATAAAATGACTTGATGAGAGCTGAACCACAAATATATGAGTATATGATGGATATATTTGAGTGGGAGCATGATCATTGTCTCAAACATATATGCATTGATATGTGTGAAGAATGATCTCATATGTATATATATGGATATGCATTGATTGTGTATATAGAGAGTCGTCTTATATACATATGTGCATTATGATATATATAGAGCATAAGGCAAATAAAATACAAGATTGCAAGAATCTTCTTTTATGTGAAATACCAACACATTACACGTTGAAATCTATATGAGTAAATTAAGATACGTATAATGAAACGAAGTGAAGGTTGGAATAATCTTCTAAGACAAGAAACAGGTTCTTGTGGCTAGAAATTATATAATGGATGAAATCCAAATATCACAAGCAATGTCTCGATGGAATAATAGAGATGCACCATGTACTGGACATGTGATCTTATATGTTCTTGACATATGATTCTACCATATAACATGCATTGTGAATCCAACAACAGAATGACTAAAAAGTTCTTGGAAGAAGAACATATTCCGATGTGCTTTAGGAGTGAAACACATAATCTGAATAAAGTCCATGCATTCAGTATATGAGGAATACTGAGGACTATTCTCTAAAATATAGAAAGGATAATAGACTTGAATGTAATGCAAGATTACAATTGCAAGCCATATTATGGTTCTATATGGAATTAGAGACATCACCAAAGACATGAAAGAAATGTGAGCAATATTCACGGTACTACAAACATAATACTACTTAAGAAAGTAGACGTATGGATAAAAGTTTAGCGTTAGAAGTATTGGACTTCTGGTTGAGTGTATTTCCCAGTATATATGACTATGGATGAGTCTTCTAAAGACTGAACCAAGAGATCATTGGAGGATACTGTGAAATAATAGTCTCACTCTCCCGCGAAACTTATATCCAACCATTATATGATAATGAGTGGTATGTCAAAAGAGTTTTTGACCTATACCAGTTGCAAAGGAAACATACGAATCTGAATTAGTGCAGTTCGTTGACGAACCCTCTTCCATGAGCATGCATGATCAATGAACACTTATGTGATAAGATTATTATGATCGGAAAAATGCGGCTAGATTATTAGCACTCTAGTGAGAGTGGGAGACTGTTGGATATATGCTCTAGAGGCAAATAATATATGATTATTCCAATATATCTAAGAAAGTTCATAACCAGTTTCATACCGTGCTAGAACTGCGTCAGTGAAACAATGATGCAGGTGTGGTATAGAAACCCCCAGAGTTCCTAGTTAGCCTCTACATCGATAACTAGTTCATGGTCAACATGATGGTCGTGGTTTCGCGATCATGGACAATTAAGTCTCTGGACTACGAGGTCACCTCACTGTTTAAGTGACGTGATGAACATTACCCAAAGTAAGCATTACAGCATGATCAAATCTTATGAAGGTTCAGTGTTGTAATTACAGAACGTGGTAGACCGTTCCTTTGACCGTGAGTACGTGCATAATTACTATCTTCCCGGATGCTTTGACTTACATCCCACCACCTGACTGAAATATGCGGGTCATAACGGTTGTATCTTGGGTATTCCGTGGAGATATGTTGAGGAGTATTGTTACAAGAGCGGGATTTGTCAATCCATATAATGGATAGATACTCAGGGCCCACTCGGTGAGATTCCATCCATAAATCTGCAGCGTGTGACTAGGTCACGGGGATGAATATCACGGGAACGGGTGAATGAGGATTAGTTCAGAACGAGGTTGAACCAGACATAGAATGTCATTGATCGAATCTCGGAACAATCCAGTATCGCTGACAAAGGGAATGCTATACGGCGTAAGGTCCAATCGGTGTTTGATATCCGGAATGCACACGGGTCATTATGGGCATCCAGGTCCCGCTGATGATCATTGATCGTAGCCTCATCTCGGTCATGACTGGAGTGTTGTCGGACCGTAGGGTAACACACCTAAGGGCTCGATGAAATCGGAGACCTTTTCGGAAACATTGGAGTAACCAGAGAATAAAGGAAACAATATCGGAGAAGTACCGTGTTGAACCGAAACAAGTTCGGAGTGAACCGGAAGGTGTTCCGGAGCACCGGGAGATGGAATATTATGTCTTAGATATTAATTAATTTAATTAATAATTAAAATCATTTTATTTCTAATTAATATGTGCAATGGGCCTTAGTGGAGAAAAAGGCCCATTAGGGGAAAAAAAGGGAAAAAGAAAAAAGAAAAGAGGGGGGAAGCGCCATGGGCCCTAGGGCCCATGAGGGGTGCGCCCCCTCCCCCCTTAGCCGGCCACCCCCCCTTAGCAAAGGGACTTTAGTCCCACATTGCTAAGTGAGAGGGGTTGACTCCCTCCCCTCTGCCTATATATAGATGGGCAGGGTGCACATATTTAATACACAGAAATTCGTGAGAAATTAAATATTACTCTGAATTGAGATCGGTTTCTCCCCTCCCTTGTCTCTTTCACGGTGGGCTCCCTAGTGTGAGCCTATAGTGGAATTGTGGCTGCTCTGCTAGAATCGGAGGCCTTCGTGCTGCCGAAGCTCCGTCCGGAGGTCTGCTTCCGCCACCTTCGCTCGATCGGAGAACGGGGGTCGTCATCAAGTCTCGTACGTGTGCGAGTACTACGAGGTGCTACACGTGTGGCACTACACCCATCCGGGTGCTCAACACAGCCAGGGGGCTGCGAAACTTGATCGGCTACATCAACCACGTTTGCGGGAACGTTTTACGCGCAACGGACTACACCCCGAGGTATGTTTTTTCCGCAATCCTTTCCGTTACGGTAATACGGCTAGCTAGATCTTGGGTTATGGGAACACTAGTTAGAAAAATTTGTGTTTTCTGCTGCGAACCCCAACAATCTCGACGTCGTGGTAGGCTCCTACTGGAATCTCCTGCTCCTGGGCTCCAACGTCTGATGGAAGCAACCGGTCGGGTATATAAAACAAGGGGGGGGGGAATAAATCAAGGGTGAGTATCTAGCATACCCGCGAGTCTTACGTCCGCTACTAAGCATCTATGCATTTGTATCAAATGGAAAGTGGAGGCTATATATAGTGGACTGAATGGTAGAAATCCAGAATAAGGAAGAGAAGCTAGCCCTATCGAAGACTAGCATCTTTCGACGAGTCTTGCAGCACAAGAAGAGAACAACCAACAGTTCATATAAAGCATAAAGTAACAGTGCAGCAGAAGTTGCTGCAACATTGTATAATAGTAAGTTGTAATTAGTAACAATTATAAATGCCTCCGAGATCCCTTCCTAAACTTCCCTGCGAGGAAGAGAAACCGAAACCAACAGTTTAATAGTAGTAGTTTGTAGTAGTAGGCTCTGGCTTCAGCATAAAGCATCCTGTTACCGTGGACACGGCTATTCGAAAAGATCATCTTCCATGCAGGGGTGCACTACTGTTCAGCCTGCACGCTCGGATCTCCAGGGTGGCGTACACCTTGTTAAGGAATGCCCCATCGAGGCTATCCAACACGCCGAGGGCGATCCTACGGCTCATCAGAGAGGTCCCCGCCGGTCTAAATTCCTAAGCGCAAGGGGGTCTTGGGCCGTCGCCCCTCGCCCTACGGGTCGTTGTGCGCCAGGTGATTCCACGCAACTCTTCCAGGATGCGGATCGACCCAACCACAATTCTGAATTGGACATCTTTCAGACCTTTCGAATGAGACCACAACACGAAGGGCCCACACCGTAATCCCACGTGAAGGTAGTGCATACAGGCCTTTGCGGCCTCTGAAGTCATCCACCTGAACCATTAGTCATTTTATTATTATCTCGCGGACAACCATTATCGTTGCCTGACTAGTTAACACAATGGACAATAAACAACAGCCAGGACCACCAGTACATCAGTGCCTGCCCTGTCGTCCCGTCAAAGCTCTGCGGTTACCGACAAGGTGAACCATCTCCTTACCTTGTCTCGTGTGTGCTCCTGGAGGAGCTCGACTTTTGTGGTTTGGTATCTCACGGCCAACGAGCAAGGACCAGGACCACGATGGTATCCGCCTGTCCTGCCGTCCCGATACAATACCTCTCGCGGGCACCGTTGGGTCACCCAACTCTTACCT
Source organism: Bromus sterilis (assembly GCA_950022295.1). Lineage (NCBI taxonomy): Eukaryota > Viridiplantae > Streptophyta > Magnoliopsida > Poales > Poaceae > Bromus > Bromus sterilis. The sequence goes on from OX465599.1 coordinate 115,158,608, forward strand.
TTAAGGAAAACCATTGCTCAGGACCCTAGGCCGGCTATACAGAGTCAGCAACGAGTGGAGTACGAGGATTACTCCTCGATGTCTCACACATGATGGTGGCTCGGCAGAGCCGAGGTAGGGGCCTTTGGAGGTGTCTTCTTTGTACCGTACCTGTTGTAGTTATAATTATTTGTATCCATGTTCACTCCCCTGAGTGATCACGACCCGCTATCTAATCCTATAGTTGACTAACAATGCGCAGGGCTAACTGTTGAATATAATATATATTTAATAGGCAGCATATGATAAACGAAGGTACATCAAGGGGGTGAAAATGACATGCTATGTAATTGAATAGGATTGTAACGTAGCAACAACATCAATGCCTAGTGCAAGAAATGTACGGAAAATGTAGGCGATACCTGGGGAAGAAAATGGCTTTGCTTTCCTGGAAGCTCGACGGTAGGGGTAGGGTCGTCGACGACGTAGTCGTACTCAGCAGCGGTGTAGTCGGCGGTAGCAGCGGGGTCTACCGGAGAATAAAGGGGGGGGGGGAGAAACAGTAAATACAAAGCAATCATATAAACACAGATGCATGGCATGACAGATGCAACGATAACGGTGTTTCAACACAATATAAAGTGCTATGCTCGGAGCGGGAACTCATCCGGGGATGAAATACCGGCTCCGGGTGATTACCGACACATGGCCTGGAGGGGGAATGTCTCGTGTTCGTTGTGTTAGAGGGATGTGGTTGAAATATGGATAGCGTATTCGTAATCGTCGTATTTTTCTGATCAAGTTTCATTTATAAAGTTTTTTAATCCGATTTACGGTTTAAAAGATATTAAATTACAAAGTTTAAATCATTTTAATTCAATTTCTGAATTTCTTTTATTATTTAAATACTACATTATCCAAAACAGTGGGCTTTGACTGGTCAACCCTGACAGAGGGGACCGACCTGTAAGGTTGACTGGTCAATTGACGAGTGGGTCCCACATGTCAGCCTCTAGTCATTTAATTAAATCCTTATTTTTATTCTAAAATTTACTGGACCACATGTCATACACTATAACCATTTTAATAAAAAATTTTATTTACACAATCTCCGGTGGACCCACGTGTCATACTCACATGTGCTAATTAATCACTTTAATTAAGTTAAGGGCATGGGGCCCATCTGTCGTAGATCCAGAGGGTATTTTTATTTATTTTAAATCAGCAGCTAACTAAAAGGGGTTGGGCCCGCGTGTAATTAACCCAGGGGTTATTTTGATTCCTGTTAGTTCTAACAGGGGGATTTGTATCAATCTGATGCTTAGGGACTAATTAAGCGGGAGGGCCCACCGGTCAGTGGGACAAGCCACGGTTCAAAACAGGTCCAGGCCAGTGGGAGACAGAGCTCGCCGATGGTGGGTTCTGGTCGTGGCGTCGTCGAGCGGGGACGGCGCTTCAGGAGGCCACAGGCGGCGTGAGCGAAGGGTGGCGTGTGTGTAAGAACCGATATGCGGTACTGTTCCAGATCTAGATGTTTACATCCAGATCCGGGGACGAAGCACATATCGGTCCTACCGCGACATATGACATTGCCATATGCCCCGGATTTCCAACATGATATCACAACATTACAAATACATGGATACACCATCTCATACAATCGGCATACAAATGCCTTAATACAATACATCAACGGAAGATACATGTCTGAGTACAGACTACAATCAAATGCCTAGTGGCAAAGTTAAAAACAGCATTCCCACGTCCACACGGGTCCGGGCTCTCCGCCGGGATCCGCCTAACAAGTCGTCGTCGAGTCTCCGCGAAGGCGTCCAGTAAAAGGGTCGTCGAGCTCCTCTGTAGTCCAAGATCGTTTTCATAACGTGCCTAAAAGAGAGAAGAAAGGGGTGAGCTATATGAACAAGTCATGTAACTAACTTCTCACGGTAAGATGGGGGTAGTGGTTGAGGTTGCAGCCACACTAGCATTATATAAGTGGCTAATGATCTATTTAGAGTAAGATGAGAACCAAGCATTCGATGAGGAATCACCTCCAACAAGTCTTTCTATCAGCTACTTACGCAAACATAACACCTATCCTATCCTTGTCCTCCCCTTCATCACCCGATGAAGAAGAAGCAGTCAAGGCACTCACACGTTGATCAAGTTTATTAGGATTATCTTAGTTGTTGTTGTCTATGAACAAGGAGTAGGTCTCAAGTCGTCCATAACTGTGGACACGACTTCTCGAAAAGATTTAACCCTACAAGGGTGTACCAACTGCCCATTATAAGCTCCGCATGTACGTCGGTTCTCTCAGTGAGGCCCGTTAAAGACACTCATTGAAGAGTTGTTCCGAGAGATCCGGACATCATAGTCCCTCTAACTAACAACGAACAAATCGGGGTGGCCCCCGGTAAAGTCGACACCCGATACGAGAGTCGGCAGAGCTCTAGATCGGACTCCACCGTCTCGCGTCAGCCTGGTGATGGATTGAACTGAGTCCCAGCTTAGCCATCCGCAAACTCCACAAAGGTTTGGAACAACAGGGAATTCCACCCCACTGGCCCGCCTGAACCTATTCTGAGAACCTGCGGGCCCCTGCCTGCCTCTCCTACTACGATGCAAATGGAAAAAAAAGCTCAGGCCACCACTAGAAATGTTTGAAGCTAGGTAGGTAAGAAGAGGGGACCCCATAGAATCCCCCATGCGGTTAGGCACGCTTGGCAAGAGACACAATACCCGAAACTCGTGTCCTAGGTGACTCGAATGGAACAAAGCATCGGGGCGGGATAGACTAGACCTTCCATCCTTCGCCGAGTATAGTCAACAATATAATAATCACATCATCCAGAACAATATAATAGTGTGATAGCCCAATCCAAGGAGTAACAGGGGAACAATTGTAGCATCCTAAGCATGCATACTAAGCAGTGGTTAAGCAAGCAAGGTACATGGCCAAACAATGGTTTGCTAGGATGTGGGGGACATGGCTGTTTGGGTTTATTTGAGAGGCATAAATATGAAGTGGTAGGACGAAGAAATAGTTCTATCCTATACCTAGGCACACGTGAGCTGAAAGTTATAAGCATGATATATGCTCCCCCTTACCTGATGAGAAGACGAGGCCGAAGGTGTGGTCGATCAAAAACTCGCATCGTCTCCGAGAGTAACCGCAGGAGCACACAAGAAGGAAACACTGGAAAAGGCAATCAACGAGCATGCATCTATTACTACGAAGCAATCACGAGCAAGCATCAACAAGAAGGCAACACGAGACAACGCACCATGGTATCACATCTATCGTTGAGAGCGGTTACTAACAGGTTAAGTGGAGTATCGGTCACACACGACGATACCACATGTTTATAATGGTTCAGATTGTTTAGCTACACAACATAAGCAAGGTTGTTAACATGGCATCTCACACAATAATGGAAAGAGGTGAAGCATAAATAAACTATCTAATCTAGTCACTTTAAGTGGGGGGTAAAGCCTATACATGGCAACTATTACGGACCCAACAATAATTATTGCATTTGATACAGTTCTTCCATAAACATTATTTTATTATTTTATTTAGCAAGAAAGAACAACACAAACTTGATCTACACGTAAATCTTGTAAAGTTACATGTAAAGAACATTTTATTCAGAGCAACGGTTAAAAAGTTACTGAATAAACTAGTTACAGTGGAATGCGGTGGTAATTAGCAGTAAACAACATGTAGAGAAGTTCAAACATGGCAAAGAACAAAATTTTATTAATCTACACACAAAATGAAGCAACTTTCATGTAGAAAGTGTCTCCATCCGAGCTACCGTTCCAAAGATATCGCACTCACAAAAATCCTATGTTTTATTGCATTTATTTAATGGACAGAAAGAACTAAACAATTACGGGGCGAATCTAGTGTTACCGGGCTTAACAGGACGGGCGCTAGATAATAAAAGACGCCCTCGGGTGCTACATATCACACGGGATGGCCCAACACAGTGCAATAGAAAAAGAAAAATAAAAAGGATTGAGGCGCTCACCGTGTGGGCCTGGCCCAGGTCGCAGCGGTGGGCGAGGCATAGCGCCTCTGCGCTCGGGGAGAGAGGAAGCAGCAGCGTTGGCTGGGCCTAGGGCGAGGGGTGACGGGCCACGGGGAGTTGGGCCTCCATGGCGAGGCTGTCCCAGGCTGGCGAGGTGCGCTGGCACGGTTGGATGTTGTGCATCGTCCCGACCGCGGCGATGGCAGCTTGGCTTGCCGACCGACCAACTCCCGTGATGTGGCGAGGCGGCGCCGGGCCAGGAGGTCAGAGGAGGGCACGTGACGGCGGATCCGAGGGCGGCGACGCCGGATCCGGTGGCTGGAGTCGCCGGCGTGGAGGATTGAGGCGGGGCGTGGCTCCGAGCTCCGAGCCAGCTTCGGCATCCATGGTGACAGGGCGGCTCCAACACGGCGGCATTCCTCGCAGGGATAGGGAGAGAGGGTGAGGAGAGGCAGAAGAGGGAGGAGAGGAGGTGCGCAGCATCGGAGGAGCTCACTGGGCTATGGCGGCTCGGTTGCTCGTCCGGCGCGCGGCGCGGGGACGGGAGGCAGAGCTCCTCACGGGAGGCATGGGCGGCGCAGCCCGGATCGGGCCTGGCGAGCCCGGCGGTGGATCTCCACGGCCTTGCAGGGCGCGGGCGTGGGGATGATGTGGAGGTCTACTAGCCCGTGATCTTGCGATCCAATGGCCCAGGGTGGCTGGGAGTTAGGGTTTCGGTGGGGAAGGATGTGGAGGAGGCAGATCTGAAATTTGGTAGAGGTGTAGCTGCAAGTATTATTAGGGGGAACCCTATAAGGGATAGGATAGGGTGGTGGTCTATATATAGGCTGGCCAGGATGGCAGGTTTACGCAAATGCCCTCGGGTTTTCTCTCTTGTGTTCGGTACTTCACGTTTCTAACCGCCGGGAGTCCATACGACCTCCGATTCGAATGAAATCTCGAGCCACGCGCTCAGCGCGGCGAGCCTGTGGATTATACCTCACTTCCATACCATTCCGAGAACATTTTTCCTGCGCCTAATAAAATAATCCGTTTATTAAATAAACGGGGTTTTCGTTCCGATGGTGATGGCTGGTCTTCTGCCGGAAGTTGCAACGGTGCTCGGGTAGAACCCGGTGTCGCAAAATGTCGTGTGCCATGGTGGAAAGATTCGGTCATGCATCCGATATGAGAAAGAGGGGGAAATATAATCACCGATTAATAAATCGGCGAAGCAAATACTGCAAACAATTTAGCAATCAACAAAACAAAACGACAAACAAATTTTTTAATTAGGGTGTAATTTCCGGGTTGTTACAGTGCGCACGGGCTTGCGCAAGAACGCACAGGGTGGTCAGCACGGGTGGAGCTAGCGTCGGAGCGTGCCCATGGCGGCCGGCGGCAGCCGGAGCAAGTCACGGTGGCCATGCCGACATCGGGCACATGAACGAGAACGAAGAGGGGCAAAATGACCGCATGCTCACCATGGAGGCACACATAGGCCCGTTGATCGATTAGGAGATGCAGGGGCGTCGAATTGGCAGCGAGGAGCGACGGGCCGAGGCGGAGAATATGGCGTTGTCGTAGTCGATGCAGCAGCTCCCGATCCGATTCCCTCCCGGAGGTGACGAAGGCGTCCACGGCGCGACGACTGGACAAGGTGGCGTAGCCCAGGGTCGCCTCCGGCCACGGCGGTGCACGGTGCCGGCGACGGCTGCAAACTCCGAGCACGGCCAGAGAGAGGGAGGCGCGAGTGGGAGATGGCACGGGGAAAACCTAGGTGATCTAGGGTTCCTGGAGGCGTGATACGGTGATGATAGTTATCGCACTCCTCGTTGGTTACCCCAAGTGGAAGGTGAGATGTAGCGTAGCAGCAAATTTCCCTCGGTGAAGATACCAAGGTTTGTCTCCAGTAGGACTCGCAGAAATACAAGAAGTGACAACGGCACCAGAAATAACTTTGGGCTACGGCGTCAGAAATTGGGCGGTTGTCGTGACCTGCACACAGAAACAAATAACTTTGCTCCCAACGAGTACAGAGGAGTTGTCAATTACTCCGGCCTTTCTGTTTACAAAGGATCAACGCAAGAGATAATAGTGCAACTGAAAGTAAGAACTGAAAGTAAATTGAGGGTGTAAACAATGGTGTGAATATGGACCGGGGTCCCGTGGTGTTCACTAGTGATGTCTCTCTCCCAAAAGAAGATAAAAGTGCTAGCGAGGTATACAAATCACAACTGGGAAATTGACAGGATTATAAACGCACTGCAATGCTAACTATGCTACAAGAGAAAGGAAGAGGCTCAAAAGCAATGGGCAGTACGCCAAGGTAAGTAGACTGAAATCCATCTGCATCTACTATGAATCATCCACCTTGAGATATCTATCCAGAACATCTCGCTGGTATTAAGTTGCGAATCCCACCCAAAGTGTAAACTCAAAGCAACAGACAACTGCATTAAAAGAACTTTGCGTAAAGTAAACAATCCTTGCACCCGCAGGTACAAGCACTGTTGTTTTATCCCTGGTGGCAACAGCACATCCCCTAGTCTCATGTTTCTGTCACTCAAGCTAGACATCAAGGGGCTGAACCCACAATCAATCATAACGCTCCCTCTTGGAGTTGCAACAAATCACTTGGCCAAAGTAAAATACGGCAACAGAGAACATGCAAGAATTTACTAAAGAACAAAAATATAAAAGAAAACCAAATATATTACTCATCACAATCTGAACATAATCTCATAATCCATCAGATCTCAGCAAACTCAGCATAGCAACACAAAAAATTACAAAAGTGCCTCGATCATGTGAGGCAGCTCACGAGGTCTCGAAAGTGAAAACACAAAAGTGGGGAGGAGTACATCACATAGCTACTGGTCACGGACCCATGGTCCAAGGGGGACTACTCACGGCACATCCGGGAGGCGTCCATGGCGATGGATGGTCTCCCGAAGGGATTCCTCCTTCCGGCATGGTGCCGGGGAAGCTTCTCCTGGCAGCCCCGATCTTGAAACGGCGGCAACGGCGGAACAGAGAGGAGAACGGGAATAGCAGATCGATATTAGGGGTTTCCGTCACGGGGGGTAAATATAGGCCAAAGGGGGCACCGAGAGGGGCCACAGGGCAGCCAGGAGGCCTCCTGGCGCGGCCTAGGGTGGGGCCGCGCCAGGGACCCTCCTGGGCCCCTGGTGGGTCCACCCCTTCCTTCCTTGGTGATTCGGGAAGCTTCCGGGTCGCTGATTTTTTATATAAATTTTTCGGTATTTATTTGGCACTTTTAATGGCCGGAAAACCTGAAATACAAAAACATCAGAAAACATGAACTGGAAACTGGGTGCACTGAGTTAATAGGTTAGTCCAAATATGCTCAAAAGAGTATGAAAGTTCAAGAAAAACATGGCAAAGTCACACAAAACATGCATTGATCAAGCATAAATTATAGATACGTTTGGGACGTATCAACATCCCCAAGCTTAATTCCTGCTCGTCCTTGAGTAGGAAAATGATAACAAGCATAATTTCTGTGGTGACATGCCACACAACCATATAAGGACTTTTAAGTAAGGCAATCAAAGCATGCAATTCAATTCAAGTCTTAACAAGCAAGAGTCTATATTAGCATTGACACAAGCAACAAAAGAACAAAAGGTGCAAGAGCTCTCGCTGTCCGTGACTCGAAAGTCTCCAGATGGTGTTTGCGTGCAAGCAGGGGACTGGGAAAAAGAGAGAAAAAAGGTTTTTGAGAACTACTCTCTACTAAAGTTTCACACTTGGTCTCCTTTGGATTCTTATCTGGACTCGTCCCAGACCACTAGCCAGGTACAAGTCAAACTGATCCACTCCCTTTCGATATTTTGAGAACTCATGTAATGGATGTGCGTGAGCAAGAAAGTTGACACCTAAAAGGAGAAACAGAAAGAAGGTGGAGGAGGAAGATAAAAAAGGTGTGAAAGGCTCACATCAATGAGGAAAATCGTAGGCGAGAGAAGGCCATATGATAGATATGATGTGAGGAGTAGGGATTGCCATGCAACGGACGCACATGTGATCTAAAAACTCTCCAAGGGAACTAGTGGGGGTGCATCTAACTTGCTTGCTCATGAAGACCTAGAGCTCTTTTGAGGAGGCTCATCATTGGAATATACAAGCCAAGTTCTATAGTGTGAAGGGTCCCCACATAGCTATATGCATGAATGATAATCTCTATGGAGCACAAGGGATAGAGGATGAAGTACTAGTGTGGATCTCTCAAAAGGAATAGTAGTGTGCCCCCTTCTCTCATTTTTTCCTTTTTCTCTTTTTTTCTATTTTTTGTATTTTTTGGTGGCCTCAATGGCTCTTTCTATTTAACTCTCATTTTTCCTCTTTGGGATCTTTTGATTTTGTCCTCTTTGGGATCTTTTCCTCACTTTAGGGGCAACACTCTATATTTTACAAGAATATAGGAGATCTTTCACACTTTACAAAGGTACTCACATAAAGAAGATGTAACTATCATGATGCAAATGTATGCCTCTGCCAGGGTAGAAGGATATGCAATGATACTAGCGCGTCAAGTAGCAATGATTAGGGAAAGGCCCAACTAGCATGCGTCTCATCGATGAAGCAAGTAACATGTATGACATGAAGATCAAGTCATGAGAAGGTGGATTTTGCATGGCAATGTATCTCGGAAAGGCTATGGAAATGCCTTGATAGGTAGGTATGGTGGATGTTTTGAGGAAAGATATAAGGAGGTTTATGATGACAGAGCGTATCGTGCCAAGGGTTTGGATGCACCGGCGAAGTATGCGCCAACTCTCGAGATGAGAAAGGGCAATGTACGGTACCGAAGAGGCTAGAAAAAGTATAGGTGGGTGGAAGTGTCAACTTTCGAATACTCATATTAGTCCGAAGAACTCATGCACTTATTTTCGATAACTCTCAATCTAATCAGGAGGTTCACAAAGAGACAAGTACCCCGAGGAGGAGTGTATGGGGGTTGGTTATCCTTGCGCATCCTCGACTCATGGTACGTGAGTGTTGAAAGTGCTATATTGCCCTTAAGTATATTTTGATGTTGATGACAATGTACATATACAGGACTAATCATGTTTGCCAAGTATATCTCAGGTTTTAGTCCTCGGTGCGTTGTGTTGGTGGATCAAGGATCATGTAATCATGTCGATATGCTCAAGATACGAATCCAATCTATGTTAACGCATAAGCTTTTCGGTTTATCTTGAGTATAGGGATCCCTGCACTATTAAGAGGGGATCAATGGGTTTGTGTTTATGATTTTCTCAAAGCTAATTAAAACAAAAACATCTCGACACAATAGTGGAGCCCAAATAGTAAAAATATGATCACTGCTTTCGGGCGTCCGACGAGTTTCAAACTTCCGACATTTCAAAGTTTCGGACGTCCGACACTCATCGGACGTCCGACATCTCGTATATTGTTTATCGTAGGAAAGGTCAGTAGACATGCGAAAATGCCGGGCTTCCGACATGGTTCGGACGTCCGACCTGACAGACGTCCGAACTCTGTCGGACGTCCGATGTGCTACTGATCTTTTTCTTGCAATGTTGGTTGCTGCACACAGATATTACACTTTGGACGTCCGACCTGGCTCAGACGTCCGACATGTGAACTTTCGGACGTCCGATACCTGACGGACGTCCGACACTTCCACAGCATTAATGTCCCAACGGCCATTTCGTCCCTTGGGCTATAAATACCCCCTCACTCCCACTTGTGAGGGTTGACCACTTCACTTAGAAACACCCAAAAACACAAGTGCTCCCTCTCACTCTCTCCCTCACCAAATCTCAGATCCCGGAGAGTTCCTTGAGAGTTCTTGACGGATCTTTCACCCAGTGATAGATCCGCCCCTTCCACATCTTCCAACCAAAGCAAATCGCGGTTTAGCAAGTCTTGAGCATTTTCCATTGATCTTGTTACACTTGGGGTAGGAGTTCTTCGGAGAGGTATCGACCATTGTGATTACCCCCGTTGAGTTTGTGAGGGTTTGGTGACCACCTTTAAGGTCAACCGGTAGTGGTTGGGAATCGCCTTCGTGGTGATATCTCAAGGGGAATAGAGTGAGCCTTCGTGGCGTTGGTGTGCCTTCGTGGTTTCACCCACTCTCTCCGAACGGTGAGTAGTTTCCCTCCAAGGAAGTGAACATCGGGATACATCGTTGTCTCCGCGTCATTCGGTTATCCGTACTCTTTCCCCTTATTACTTGTACTACCGCATTATTTTCCCCTCATTTGATTTTGTTTATTGTGCTTATTGTTTATCTTGTCTTTGCCAAATAGACCTTGCAATTGTTAGGCACACCTTTGTTTTCCGCACTATTTCCTTAAAAATTGCTAAGTAGTGATAAAATTTGTAATAAGACCTATTCACCCCCTCTAGGTCTATCTCGATCCTTTCAATTGGTATCAAAGCATCGTGCTCTATTCTTGTGCCTTAACCGCCCTAGAGCGAGATGACCAAGAACGGCATCCCCGAAAGTTCGGGTGCCAATGTGGAGGAGGTCGCAATTGCTACGGATGCCGCGAGTTCGGAAGCCGAGAGATTGGCTACCGAACAAAGGGCCGCCACACAAGCTGCGTTGCCTCCCTCCATGGGGCATGTTAGTTATGAGATTGAGGACCCCAAGTTGTTCACCTCCGGAGATATGGAAAAAGCCTTGCAAAAGGCTTTGGACAATCAAAGGAAGGAAATGGAAGCCTCCTTTGCTAGATTGAAGGCTTCGGCGTCGGAGTCACAAACATCAAGTGGTGCGGCCCCTAGGTCCCCACAAGCGACCTTTGTGCACCCCGGTTCCGAGGCTCCCTTGCAAAGAGGTGGTCCCTACCAATGGGACTATCCTGCTCCTAGGCTTGTGGAACCTAAGTATAATTTCAACGGCAATCCGCCGGTACTAACCGAGAATACTAACTTTTTGGATTGGAAAAGTCTTATGGCAGATTATCTTAGGTTTGTGTGCGAACCCATGTGGAACCTCATCGACTCCGGGAAAGGCTACTATCCCGTTGATCCGAACAACCTCACTCCAAGTGAAGTGTTTGATCGACATCTCAACCTTGTGGCTATTGGGTTTTTGAAGAGAGGAATGGATGAGTTGACACGTGCACCATTTATTCATATCACCAATGCCAAGGAAATGTGGGATACTCTTCTCATTGCCAAGTCCGGCACCGGGTTGCTTCAAATGACAAGATATGAGACTGCAAAGAATGCATTGCACAACCTTCACATGAAGAAAGATGAGACGCCCCAACAACTTCATATGCGTCTCAAGGTTCTCTCTGCTCATGTCCAGTCCTTCACATGTGAAAAATCTTTGGATGGATATCAAATCACCAACCGTTACCTTATGGACAAAATGTTGAATGCTCTCATGGTGTATTCTCATCAAATGGTGTGGGAATTGAGGCGTATGCCCGACTTTTTCAAGATGACACCGGATGATGTCATTGCCACCTTCTTGCAATATGAAGAGCACCTAAAGGATTCCAAGAGGCTTCTTGCCACATATGGTGGTCCGTCCTCAAACCTTGCTCTCAAGGCTAGGCTCGAGGAGTTTGATGATGATGAGGAAGAAGATGAGTATGAAGATGATGATAACTCCGATGATACTCCCTCATATGATGATATTTCTCTCTTTGTGAAGAAGTTCACCAAAGGGTACTTCAAGGGAAGATTCCAAAAGAAGAAGACGAGAAACTTCTACAACTGTGAGAGACCGGGTCACTTTGCGGAGGAGTGTCCATATGAGAAAAGAGAGGACAAACCTCGATTTCCTCGGAAGGATGTCGCCAAGAAGCTCCAAAACCCTCTCAACAACAATTTCAAGAAGAAATCATTGTTGGCACTTGAAGGGTCCGATCTCGAGGATGTTGGTGGTGTGGCCGGAGTTGCTCAAGATGCACAAAAAACCTTGAAGCTCCTCAACAAGGAAGGTGAACTTGTAAACTACAACTACATGAGTGACTACACCGGCAATGCACACAAGTGTCTCATGGCCAAGTTGGTTGACGATGACACTCCCTCCTCCTCGGCTAAGATCAAGGTAACTCCTATTGATGAGTCCTTCATGTTCTCTTCCGAACCTCGTGATGAATTTTATGATGCGGAAAGTGATGATGCACATGCTACATGTGAATATTTTTTGTTTGTCTAGGTGAAAAAAATGATGAGCTCTCTCAAAGGCAACAAGCTCAAAATGTTTCAATTACTTATGGATGTGGTGGGTAAGTACTGCACAACCATCAAGGATCTTGAAATCCTCCTCATCGAGGAAAAGGAGAACTTTACTCTCCTTGAGCGAAAAATTGACTTTGAGGAAGCTCGGAACGACAACTTATGCAAAGTTTTTCACGCATCAAACGACTTAAATGACAAGCATGTTTCCTCCTTGAAAAAGGCTAATGAAATATGTAAATATCTTGCTAATGATATGAGGAAACTTGTGGAGCTAAACACCTCCCTTTCTAAGGATGTTGAGGTACTCACCTTGTCCCTCAAGACAAAAGATGAGGAACTCGCCACCCTTAAGAAAAATCTCGAGGCCCACAAACTTGCTCATATAAAAACACTTACAAATATGTCTCCTCCAACTATTGTGCATATTGATACTTGTGCTACTAACTCTACCATTGACCAAGCATCACTCATTTAGGAGAACATAGCTCTTCATGCTCAACTAAAGAAGGGCCTCTTGACTTGTGCCCAAGGCGAGAAAAACCAAAATGATGTATTAAGTCATCACAAGGAATCCTTTGCTAAGGAAGGACTTGGATTTGATGCAAGTACGAGTGTGACAAAGGATGTCACCCTTAGCAAGGAATCAACTCCCCAAAAGGTGATCTTTGTTCGTGAAGGGCACAAGGACAAAGGTAAGAAAATTGTTGATAAGGTTGATGTTGGGAATGGGAAGGCCATTAGGGGCAAGCCCACTCCTAACAAGAAGAAGGAGAAAATTCCTCCATCCTATGTGCTCCGTAAGGCAAAGGATGGAGAGGTGTTTGCAAAATTCATTGGGCCTCGTAATGCTTTTCGTTTCTATACCATTTGGGTTCCAAAGACCCTTGTTACTAACCTTAGAGGTCCCATTGAAAAATGGGCACCTCTAACCAAAGCCTAAATCCATGTGTAGGATGCTATCTCCGGTGGAGTCAAATGGGTGATTGATAGTGGATGAACCAATCATATGACTGGAGAAAGCCGTTTGCTCAAGGACTTCATGGATGCAATTCAACCATACATGAGCATTGTCTTTGGTGGGGGTTCCAAGGGAAAGGTACTTGGGTTGGGCAAAGTGGGTATCACTAATGACATGTCTCTTGCAAATGTCATGCTTGTCCAATCCCTTCAATACAATTTTCTTTCCGTTCGTCAACTAGCTTCCGTTGGTTATGATACACTATTTGGTCTAACAAGTGTGAAAGTCTTTAGGAGAGATACTCTCGAAGTGGCCTTTGTTGGAGAGTTGGATGACAACCTTTATACGGTTGATTTCTCGAAAGAGAGTACCTATCATGCAACTTGTCTAATGGCCAAGGCCGACAAGGGGTGGCTATGGCATCGCCGGCTAGCCCATGTCGGTATGAGAAATCTAAAAGATCTCCTAAAGGGTGAACACATCCTCGGACTAACAAACGTGTCTTTTGAAAAAGATCGTGTGTGTAGTGCATGCATAGCCGGGAAGCAACATCAAGCAAAGCATACCCCCAAGAATATTGTGTCAACGTCAAGGCCTTTGGAGCTCCTTCATGTGGATCTCTTTGGTCCTCCATCATGGGATAGTCTTGGTGGGAAGAAATATGGTCTCGTCATTGTTGATGATTATTCAAGATACACATGGGTGTTCTTTCTCAAGTCCAAGGACGAGACGAAGGCCACCTTCATTGATTTTTCCAAGCAAGCACAAAGGAAATACAACATGGCTATCTTGGCAATACGAAGTGACAATGGCTCGGAATTCAAGAACTACACCTTGGAAGAATTCTTGAGTGATGAGGGGATAGAACATCAATATTCCGCACCTTACACCCCTCAACAAAATGGTGTAGCCGAGAGGAAGAACCGTACTCTTGTGGAGATGGCCCGGTCCATGTTGGATGAGTACAAGTCTCCATATAGCTTTTGGGCCAAAGCCATCAACACCGCATGTCATGCATCAAACCGGCTCTTTCTTTGCAAGATCTTCATGAAGACCCCCTATGAGCTTATAACCGGTCACAAGCCAAACGTCAAATACTTCCGAGTATTCGGTTGAAGTGTTTCTTTCTCAATAAGAAAGACCGGTTAGCTAAGTTTCAATCCAAAACAATTGAGGGTATATTTGTTGGGTATGCTTCAAACTCTCACGCCTATAGGGTCTACAACAAATCCACCGGATGTGTTGTGGAAACTTGTGACGTGGAGTTTGATGAATTTAATGGCTCCCATGGGGAGCAACTTGATCTAAGTGATGTAGGAAATAATGAAGATCCTTCTCAAGACATCTTGGCTATGGGTATTGGAGATATTGTGCCCATTGCTCAAGTTCCTAGAGATGATGAAGTGTGTGGTGGGCCAAGTGTTCCTCCACCACAAGCACCCCCTCCTACCACTCAAGATACGATTGCTCATGATGAGCCCACTATCCAAGAACAAGAACAAGACCCTCCACAAGCCGATGTTGTTGCTCAACCACAAGTTTAGTTTGCGGTTGATCCACGTGATCGACTTGACCGCATTTGCTTTGGAGAAAATGATGAAATTGATGATGGCTCCGCCCTTGATGATGAACCAAATGTTGCCCATGAGCCCGAATGGGTAGAGCCGTTTGAAACTCCAACTTCCATCATGCCATTGGTGGAAAGACGTCTTGATGTTGACAAGATCCTCACGGGATTGGGGCAAGGTATAGTTACTCGTCGTCAACTTATGAACTTTTGCGCTCACTTCTCGTTTGTGTCTTGCATTGAACCACTTAGGGTTGAACAAGCACTTGTGGATGCGGATTGGCTCATTGCAATGCAACATGATCTCACTAGCTTCACCCAGAATGAAGTTTGGTCTGTAGTGGATAGGCCTTCCGGTCATGATCATAACATCATTGGAACCAAGTGGATCTTCAAAAACAAGCAAGATGAATATGGTAATATCATTCAAAACAAGGCAAGGCTAGTGGCTCAAGGGTACTCCCAAGTTGAAGGCTTGGATTTTGATGAGACCTTTGCTCCTGTTGCTCGCCTTGAATCTATACACATGTTTCTTGCTTATGCCGCATTCAATGGATTTCCATTATTTAAAATGGATGTAAAAAGTGCTTTCCTTAATGGTCCTCTACAAGATGATGTATATGTAGCTCAACCACCCGGCTTTTGTGACCCTCATCACAAGGACCACGTGTACAAACTTCATAAGGCATTATATGGTCTTAAGCAAGCCCCTAGGTCTTGGTATGACCATCTTAGGAAGTTTTTACTCGAGGAAGGATTTGTGAGGGGTGTCATTGATGCCACTCTTTTTACCAAGAGAACCAATGGTGACTTGCTCATATGCCAAATCTATGTAGATGACATCATATTTGGTTCTCCTAATCCATCTTTGTGCAAGTGGTTCTCAGAAACTATGACCAAGAACTTTGAGATGTCCATGAAGGGGAGCTTGAAGTATTTCCTTGGCTTTCAAATCGAGCAATTTGCCGAAGGAACCTTCATCTCTCAAACAAAGTACATTCAAGACATGCTCGTGAAGTTTGGTATGAAGGATGCCAAGCCATGAAAGACACCCATGCCAACCAAGGGATATCTAGATCAAGACCTTTCCGGTATTCCATTTGATGCTACTCTTTATCGTTCTATGATTGGGTCATTGCTTTACCTTTGTGCATATAGACCGGATATCATGCTTAGCGTAGGAATGTGTGCAAGATATCAAGCCTCTCCCATGGAGAGTCATCATTTGGCGGTTAAGCACATTCTTAGATACCTTGTTCATACTCCTTTGTTGGGACTTTGGTACCCCAAGTAAGCCAAGTTTGATATCTTGGGGTACACCGATGCGGATTGGGCCGGAGATAAGGTGGATCGGAAGTCAACATCCGGTTCATGCCAATTTCTTGGGCGCTCATTGGTAAGTTGGCATTCCAAGAAGCAAAATTGTGTCTCCCTCTCCACCGCTGAAGCCGAGTATGTGGCCGCCGCAAGTTGTGCTACTCAAGTTCTATGGATGAGGCAAACCTTGAAGGATTATGGCCTCACCTACAAGAAGGTACCCATCTTATGTGACAATGAAAGTGCTATCAAGATTGCAAACAACCCGTGTCAACATCCTCGCACCAAGCATATTGACATTCGTCATTACTTCATACGGGATCACATTCAAAAGGGTGATATTGTTCTTGCACATGTGGGCACCGACAAGCAACTTGCCGATATTTTCACAAAACCATTGGATGAAGCAAGGTTTTGCCAACTAAGGGGTGAACTTGGTATCTTGGAACATTATAGCTTCTCCGCCTAGGGGTATCTTGCTCTCATTCATGCCCATAGCAACTATCTTGTCTAGATGTAGGCGTATATGTAGGGGGAGACACTCAATAAATGAGTTCTCTCCTTCTACGTGATGCATAAATGGATTCCCACATCAACAATCCGCGTGCTCACCACGGTGAACCCACGTGTAGCGGTTATCGATGGAGTAAGTTTCTTTGCACCCAAGGTACATCTTCGCGGTGTCAAAGCACTATACACTCAAACATGGTGGCTTCGGCCACCACCTCTCCTTTGTGAAATGTTTGCTTTGATCATTCATGTGTGCATCCATTGCAATGATTTTGTGTGTTTATCTACTTTTGTCCCCTGTCTAGGTTGTTTGCATTTCTAGCGTCACCTATTTCTTCATATTTTCGGGCCTATACGTCAATTCCCAGTAGCCTGTCGGAAATCCGTCTGATTTCGGACGACCGACACCTCGGACGTCCGAAACTCGTCGGATTTCCGACATTCCCTGTTTCCCACACCTGGCTGTCCAGCCTGCGTAGAATCTGCCTTCTTCGGAAATACGTTGGGTTTCGGACGTCCGACACGTCGGACGCCCGAAACGCATCGGACGTCCGAAGTTGGCCTCCCTATATATACTGGGCATCGGGCCGAGGGGGCAGTTTTCTTTCCCTCAGCCGTTCCAATCTGAAAGCCCTCGTGCGCCGCCGCCGGCCGCCCCGGCCTCCCCGGTGCTCCTCTCCTCCGGATCTCCTCCCCCGCGGTACCTCTCGTCCCGATCTACCTTTTCATCCGATTGGTTTTGCCATTTTTGCCCGGTTTCTTGCCTCATTCTTGCATCTCCTTCCTCTAGGGATTCGCAATGGTGAGGACAAAAACTTGCGGTCGCAAGAATCGTGAGGCCTCCGGTTCTCGTGGTATGCGTATTCCTAGCTTTCTCTCCTTCGTGTGTCTTCCTTTGTTGGTTAGGGTTTCGTACTCGTATTCCTCACATATGGCTAGGTGGTTCCGGGGATGAGCCGCCCCGTCTTCGTCGCCGCATGAAGCATCCCACGTACACGGAACCCTCCTCGGACAGTGAGCACACTCCTAGCGAGGAGGATAGCCCCTATGCCTCTGAGTTTGAGGATGAAGAGGAGATTGTTGTTGAAGAAGAAGATGATCCCCTAGTGGTGACTCGCCCTTCCAAACTTGGGGTGCGTCGCCCGACTAAGGGCTCCTCATCGGCGTCTAGTGCTCGTGCTGGTGCTGATCCTGCTGATCCGCCCCCTATACCGATACATATCTCATCTGAGCCGGTGGTTGCTACTGGACGTATGATGGCAGACTACTCGAAGATCTCTTTGGATGCCTACCGCAAGCTTCGCCGTGTTAATTAGTTTGAGGCTCCTCAGGATTGTCTGGACAGCCGGTGCCGGACCAATGTGCAGGCTAATATCTTCACATCAGTTGCAGTTCGTCACGAACTTGCAAACTCTCATGCCTGCATTCCACTTGACTTCATCCAGGAAAATCCAGACAAGTTTCCCGGTGTGATGGAGATTATTGAGTCTGTGGGGCTTGGTCCAGTTTTCAGCTTTCGGCGTGACTGGAACACTGCTGCGATCCTCCAGTTCTATGCCACCTGCTACTTTCACACCAATCACCGGGAGATATCATGGATGACTGGGGAGCAGCAGTGCACAACCACGTTTGCTCAGTTTCAGAGAGCTCTAAACATTCGGTCCTCTGGTGTCCGGATTCATGCCTCTACCAAGGAGAAGCCCAAGGGGATCAATGACTATCTGTGTTTTGTTAAGTCTGGGATTCGTGGTAATGACAGCTACAGGAAGGCCAATGACATATCCATTTGGAAGCAGCCCTATAGGTTCCTCTACGAGTGCATCCTCCAGACTCTATATCCCAAGTCTGGTGACAAGACTCATTGCAGCAGCTCTGCTATCACACTGATGTGCCATATCCATGACACTCCTCAAAAGCGCCTTGATGTGGCCCACTATATTTGGCATGAGATTCGGATGGCGAGTCTTCAGCAGTGTCGCCAATATCCTCATGCACCTTACATCATGGCACTCATTCAGTACGTCGTCTCCTCCCCATTGGAAATCACTCAGCCCCACGCTGTTTGGTCCATTCCGGAGCACATGTACTTTGATGCTCCTGAGGTTGGTCTGACGCGCCCTGTTCGGATACACACCACGGTTCATGTCAACCTTGAGCGTCAGTCTATGGAGCAAGCTCCTATGCGCCGTATGGCTCGGTTTTTGGGTAAGGCCCAAGCGGCTATGATGCGCGCTATTTCTTTCAACTGCCACTCCAACCATATGGTGGTCTCGCGTCTCATCCAGTCCAAGAACTCCCTGAAGGCCCGTCTGCGTGCACATGGCGAGGCCAACGTCAGTGATGATGAGCGCCTTCCGGATGCTCCTCCCGCTGATCTTGGCTTCGATTTTCCTACGGGACCGGAGTGGGCGGATTTCTTACCTGGAGACCCTGGCGCCAGTGGCAGTGGGACTCACTAGTTTCGTCAGCGCGTGTGCCCCTTTTTGGTCCTTGATGCAAAAGGGGGAGAGTCATATGTGTGTTTACTTATGGTTTCTAGGTGATCGAGACTTGATTATGTCGTTGTATGGGATCTGGTGTGTTTAAGACCTTTCTGTGTGATCGTTATGTGTACTCTGTGTTATGCATTGTGTACTTTGTGTTATGCATGGTGTTGCTCTTGCGTTTGGCTGGCTTGTGGCATTATGGGTCTATTATGTTTCGGTGCAATCTAATCTTTCATCTCCATAATCAATGATTGCTTGCCTTGATATCATGTATTCTGACTCGCCCCAAAATGTGTGCATCTTGTGTAAAATTAAAGAAATCTTATATGCACACATTAAGGGGGAGTTCATTGTAAAACTTGCTCCCACCAAAAGCAAATTGTTGAACAATTTTGGGAGGTATATGTATGTTGTCATCAACTACCAAAAAGGGGGATATTGAAAGTGCTATCTTGCCCTTAAGTATATTTTGATGTTGATGACAATGTACATATAGAGGACTAATCATGTTTGCCAAGTATATCTCAGGTTTTAGTCCTCGATGCGCTGTGTTGGTGGATCAAGGACCATCTAATCATGTCGATATGCTCAAGATACGGATCCGATCTATGTTAAAGCGTAAGCTTTTAGGTTTATCTTAAGTATAGGGATCCCCGCACTATTAAGAGGGGATCAGTGGGTTTGTGTTTAAGATTTGCTCAAAGCTAATTAAAACAAAAACATCTCGACACAATAGTGGAGCCCAAATAGTAAAAATATGATCACTGCTTTCGGGCGTCCGACGAGTTTCGGACGTCCGACATTTCAAAGTTTCGGATGTCCGACACTCATCGGACGTTCAACATCTCGTATATTGTTTATCGTAGGAAAAGTCAGTAGACATGCAAAAATGTCGGGCTTCCGACATGGTTCGGACGTCCGACCCGACGGACGTCCGAACTCTATCAGACGTCCGATGTGCTACTGATCTTTTTCTTGCAATGTTGGTTGCTGCACACAGATATTACACTTCGGACGTCCGACCTGGCTCGGACGTCCGACATGTGAACTTTTGGACGTCCGATACCTGACGGACGTCCGACACTTACACAACATTAATGTCCCAACGACCATTTCGTCCCTTGGGCTATAAATACCCCCTCACTCCCACTTGTGAGGGTAGACCACTTCATTTAGAAACACCCAAGAACACAAGTGCTCCCTCTCACTCTCTCCCTCACCAAATCTCAGATCCCGGAGAGTTCCTTGAGAGTTCTTGACGGATCTTTCACCCAGTGATATATCCGCCCCTTCCCCATCTTCCAACCAAAGAAAATCGCGTTTTGAGCAAGTCTTGAGCATTTCCCATTGATCTTGTTACTCTTGGAGGTTGGAGACTCCTAGGCGGGTAGGAGTTCTTCGGAGAGGAATCGACCATTGTGATTACCCACGTTGAGTTTGTGAGGGTTTGGTGACCACCTTTAAGGTCAAACGGTAGTGGTTGGGATTCGCCTTCGTGGTGATATCTCAAGGGGAATAGAGTGAGCCTTCGTGGCGTTGGTGTGCCTTCGTGGTTTCACCCACTCTCTCCGAACGGTGAGTATCTTCCCTCCAAGGAAGTGAACATCGGGATACATCGTTATCTCCGCGTCATTCGGTTATCCGTACTCTTTCCCCTTATTACTTGTACTACCGCATTATTTGCCCCTCACTTGCTTTTGTTTATTGCGCTTATTGTTTATCTTGTCTTTGCCAAATAGACCTTGCAATTGTTAGGCACACCTTTGTTTTCCGCACTATTGCCTAAAAAATTGCTAAGTAGTGATAAAATTTGTAATAAGACCTATTCACCCACCCTCTAGGTCTATCTCGATCCTTTCAAGTGTACTCAAATATTCGAACCCTCCAGAGGTTAGTGATCCATCTAGTAGCTAGAGTTCTCAACAGGGTTTTTTGGGTTTTCTAAAATCACACGGATTGCCCAAAATACGACATCTATCACTAATAGGCTCGAGCTCTTGACACCAAAATTTTAAACATTACTCTAGTCAATACCTCAAAACTATTGCAAGTTACTACTACAAAGAGAATAGCAACTTCAACTACCTACTTTCTAGTCAAGACACAAAACTCAGTGCAACAGGCAAACTCTCTAACAAGATAAAACATGCAACCTATAGAAATTTCAACCTAAGACAAAACAAAAGCTCTAGAAGAAAACTAAAGCACAACAACTAAACATGGCAACAACTAAGAAAAGAAAAAGAACAACTCACAGCTAAGAGAATAAGAATGCAAATCCTATGAGGAGTTCTAGTTCAAGTGGAGCGTGTTTCTCTCCCACACAAAATAAAGCTGGTATCTAACTTGTTACTACAGAAAACAAAGCAAAAACAAACCTAAGAAATGTAAAGAGCGAGACGCTCCAAGCATAGCACATAACGCATGAAGTGATAGAAATATAGTGAAACGAGGGACGAACTGATAATTGTTGATGAAGAAGGGGATGCACGGGGGCATCCCCAAGCTTAGACGCTTGAGTCTTCTTGAATATTTATTTGGGGTGAACATGGGAATCCCCAAGCTTGAGCGTTTGACACTCCAGGATCTTTTTTCATCATCTTCCATCGCACACTTGAAAACTCCCTTCATACACAACTCATCATAAGCTGATTAGAGAGGTTAGTACGATATTAAAATAATTTTCTCTACTGCAAATAAAGATATTCTTGAAGAGCTATTGTTTCTAAAGATTGCAAAAAAAATTTGCAAAGAAAAAGCAAGCTTAAGGTTTGCAAAAGTTAGGAGAGACAAAACGTGGCAGAATCTATGAAAAACAGAACAAGTAGTAAAGAATTTTTTAGGGGTACTTCTGCAACTCAAATAAAAAAACTCAGAAGATACGAAAGTTCCGTGATTGTATAGAGCATGCTGTGTAAAAAACTCAGCTCAAAAAGATGAACTGGTAATTTTCTATGATTTTTTCTGTCACGAGGACAGAATCTGTTTTCTGGACAGCATGTCACAACTTTCACTTCCCTTGTCATAAGAGGCTATAATTGGCACAAAGCTTGAAAAGTAAAGATACAATGATGTTGCTACAGTAGTAGAAATCATCAAGACCACCAAGAACAGAATAAAAAAAAGGAAAACCTAATTCGTTGCGGGCTGCCTCCCGAAAGCGTTTGTTTAAAGCCATTAGCTAGGCTTAAAGCAAAAGAATCGGATCAAAGTTCTCCAAAATCATCGGAAGGTTCACCAAGGATTTCAAAAGGGTTTTCAATAAGCTCATCCTTGTTCTTCTGGGGGAAGAGGTACGTACCTTTTGCTTTACCACGCAAGCGTATTTGCCCTTTACCTATATCAATGAAGCCTTTCATGGCTCGGAGGAAGTCCCTTCCAAGCACTATATTTCCTTGATTTGCTTTCACGAGGGAAAAGTCAATTTATACGCTCCTTTTAAGAAACATGACTTGGAAATCTTTTAATCTTCCCTGGAACTCAGAAATATCACCATTAGAATGTTCATGAAAAGATGGAAATTTGTCCATGCTTGCAAGGTACAAAGAATCATAAATAAAGCTTGGCATTATAGATGTTGAGTTTTGTTGTCGAATATTGTGTACTATAGTTGGGTTACATTGGACTTGGAGTTGTAGTGTGAGTAGGATACGTGTAGTGTTGGAGTCGGACACGTTGTATCCTTGGGCTCTCATATAATGAGAGGCACCCCACGGTTGTAACCTATGCCAACATAATAGCACATGCACGCAAGGGGGATCCAGCGGCGTGTGCCGGCGCCCGGGTGGCCGGAGTGCAGTATTGTAGCGGTGTCATGGGGAGGAGCGCCCATAGTCAAGCCCCGGAGATGTAGCCGATGTTCGGTGAACTTCGTTAACAAATCTCGGTGTCGTGCCTCGTGTGATTGCTTGATCCTCGGATGATCTACTATGCGCTTCGGATTATTCTAACAAGTGGTATCATGAGGAAGGTTGAAGATCGAGGGCGAATTGATCTAGAGGATGAAAAAGCAGATCAAGAAGGGTATGATCGTGCACAACAATCAGCGATACGTGCGGCGATCGATCGTGCGAGCGTAGTCGGTGGCGGCGGCTGGTGAGCGGGCTAGGTCCAGGCGCGATTGTAGGCGTGCAGCTGCACGTGCGTCGTGCACGGAGGGAATTACCCAGGCTAAGGCGGAATCGGCAGCGAGTTTGTTTGGAAAAAAGGGATCGAGTCCCGGTCAAACTCGGATCTAGGCCGAGCGCTGCAGCAGGAGGCAAGGGACACCGAGACAGTGGAACAGATAAAAACGGCAGAAAGGAATCCATTGATACGTGGTTGTATCCATCGGGTACTAGCAGGCAAGGCAAGGCAAAGGTTAGCATTGGAATTTGTGCAGGGAGCATCTCCACGTGAAGGCTAAAAGGTTTTTAGCTGATTTGGTATTAATACGGAGGTGCTTGGGTATCACGTAAAGAAGAAGCTCGGATTATTTTTTCGCAGTGTCAGCTATACGAAGAATCATGGTGCCAACGGGTACCATGTACCCGTGGAGAAGTTCAACGGAACTGGAAACTTTGGGTTATGGTAGACACTGGTAAAAGATTTGTTGGCACAGCAGGGATGCTTGAAGGCGTTGCGGGATGCTAAGCCAACTAATATGGACTGGGAGGAGTTACAGTTACAAGCAGCCGGAACTATACGGATGTGTCTGTCGAACCAGGTTATTTATCATGTGATGGATGGGAATTCTCCGAAGAAGATCTGTTTGGTGGGTCTAGTGCTAATGTGGCAGCTCATGGTGATGACTCAGACAGCAGTAGTGATGTTCTCGTAGTATCAGACAGCCGGTCAACCAAAAGTGAAGCGTGGATGTTGGATTTAGCTAGCTCTTTTCATGCGACATCCAACAGGGAGTGGTTCTCTTCGTATAAGTCTGGTGAGTTTGGTTCAGCCTATGTGGGCGATGACACATGTTATCGTGTTGCTGGAGTAGGTGACATCAAAATCAAGATGTTTGACGGAGTTGAGCGGATGCTTCGGGGAGTCCGGCATGTGCCGGGGCTAAAAAGGAATCTAATTTTGCTTGGAGTTCTTCATGATGGTGGTATGGAATTCCGTTGTGATTGGGATAAGAAGACCATGGAAATCATGGAAGGTGAGGTGATCGTGATGATTGGAGAGAGGACGGCTTCGCATCTTTATAGGTTCCAAGGGAGCACTATTGCAGGTGGAGTCACGAAGATTGGAGTTGCAGGAATAGCGGAAGGATCTCACGGAGGCGGCGGGTCTGCGGCAGACTCGTCGGGTAGCTCTCAGTAAGCTACGAAGAAGACAACTCAAGTCCGGAGTACATGGAAGTTTTACGCATGGACAAATTCAAGGTGGTGGAGAATATTCGCCAAGGTGGAGTTTGTTGAGTTTGTGTCGAATATTGTGTACTATAGTTGGGTTACATTGGACTTGGAGTTGTAGTGTGGGTAGGATACGTGTAGTGTTGGAGTCGGACATGTTGTATCCCTGGGCTCTCATATAATGAGAGGCACCCCACAGTTGTAACCTATGCCAACATAATAACACAGGCACGCAAGGGGGAGCCGGCGGCGTGTGCCGGCGCCCGGGTGGCCGGAGTGCGGTATTGTAGCGGTGTCATGGGGAGGAGCGCCCATAGTCAAGCCCCGGAGATGTAGCCGATGTTCGGTGAACTTCGTTGACAAATGTCGGTGTCATGCCTCGTGTGATTGCTTGATCCTCGGATGATCTACTACGCGCTTCGGATTATTCTAACAATAGAAACTATAGATCCAATGTCACAAAAAGCAAGGAAGTTTTGATTAGAGATAACAATCCTAACAAAAGGCTCCCAGTCATTTTCTATTTCCAAAATCTCCTCTCTAGGAGGGTTTGGTTTTTCTACTCCTTTTAAGTCTAGAGCGTCAAGCTTCTTCTCAATAATAGCAATTATGTCTACAACAATATCAAGACCATCATAAATAAAATAACTAGATAAACTATGTATAATTTCAAGAGCTCTAGCTTCATCAGACTCTAAAAGGTCTCCTTCAGCTATAAGATCAAGAGAGTGCTTACACCACTTAAAAATCCCAAAGTAAAAATTTCTAAGAACAATTCTTATAGGTAACCAAGGCATATTTGCCTTATGTGCTTCAGAAATTCTGTCCCATGCCTTCTTCATATTTCCCCGTTCCTTTGATGGAAATCCAAAACTTCGGATTCCCTCATAGTACCAACTCCTAACATACTTGACCACACAAGAAAGGTAGCATGTATTTTTGGTATTTTTTATAAGGGACACAAAAGTAAAGACTGAAAGGTAAACTAACAAGACTAAAAAGCAAAGATAAAAGATAGTGTGCAACTCCCCTATCTTGTAGACTGGAGTCTCCGGCAACGGTGCCAGAAATTGGCTTGATACAGTGAGGATAGTTATCTCACTCCTCGTTGGTTACCCCAAGTGGAAAGTGAGATGTAGTGTAGCAGAAAATTTCCCTCAGTGAAGATACCAAGGTTTGTCTCCAGTTGGACTCGCAAAAATACAAAAAGGTGACAATGGCGCCAGAAATTACTTCGGGCTACGGCGTCAGAAATTGGGCGGTTTTCGTGACCTGCACAAAGAAACAAATAACTTTGCTCCCAACGAGTACAGAGGAGTTGTCAATTCCTCCGGCCTTGCTGTTTACAAAGGATCAACGCAAGAGATAATAGTGCAACTGAAAGTAAGAACTGGAAGTAAATTGAGGGTGTAAACAATGGTGTGAATATGGACCGGGGTCCCGTGATGTTCACTAGTGATGTCTCTCTCCCAAAAGACGATAAAAGTGCTAGCGAGGTAAACAAATCACAGCTGGGCAATTGACAGGATTATAAACGCACCGCAATGCTAACTATGCTACAAAATAAAGGAAGAGGCTCAAAAGCAATGGGCAGTACGCCAAGGTAAGTAGACCGAAATCCATCTGCATCTACTACGAATCATCCACCTTGAGATATCTATCCAGAACGTCTCGCTGGTATTAAGTTGCGAATCCCACCCAAAGTGTAAAATCAAAGCAACAGACAACTGCATTAAAAGAACTTTGCGTAAAGTAAACAATCCTTGCACCCGCAGGTACAAGCACCGTTGTTTTATCCCTGGTGGCAACAGCACATCCCCTAGTCTCATGTTTCTGTCACTCAAGCTAGACATCAAGAGACTGAACCCACAATCAAGCATAACTCTCCCTCTTGGAGTTACAACAAATCACTTGGCCAAAGTAAAATACGGCAACAGAGAACATGCAAGAATTTACTAAAGAAAACAAATATAAAAGAAAACCAAATATATTAGTCATCAAAATCTGAACATAATCTCATAATCCATCAGATCCCAACAAACTCAACATAGCAACACAGAAAATTACAAAAGTGCCTCGATCATGTGAGGTAGCTCACGAGGTCTCAAAAGTGAAAGCACAAAAGAGGGGAGGAGTACATCACATAGCTACTGGTCACGGACCCATGATCCAAGGGGGACTACTCACGGCACATCCGAAAGGTGTCCATGGCGATGGATGGTCTCCCAGAGGGGATTCCTCCTTCCGGCAGGGTCCCGGGGCAGCTTCTCCTAGCAGCTCCGATCTTGAAACGGCGGCAACAGCGGAACAGAGAGGAGAACGGGAATAGCAGATCGATATTAGGGGTTTCCGTCACGGGGGGTAAATATAGGCCAAAGGGGGCACCGAGAGGGGCCACAGGGCAGCCAGGAGGCCTCCTGGCGCGGTCTAGGGTGGGGCCGCGCCAGGGACCCTCCTGGGGCCCTGGTGGGTCCACCCCCTTCCTTCCTTGGTGATTTGGGAAGCTTCCGGGTCGCTGGTTTTTTATATAATTTTTCCGGCATTTATTTGGTACTTTTAATGGTCGGAAAACCTGAAATACAAAAACAGCAGAAAACAGGAACTGGCAACTGGGTGCACTGAGTTAATAGGTTAGTCCAAATATGCTCAAAAGTGTATGAAGGTTCAAGCAAAACATGGCAAAGTCACACTAGACATGCATGGAGCAAGAAGAAATTATAGATACGTTTGGGACGTATCAAGGCTCTCGGGGCTTCTGGGTCTTAACCCCGCCGGATAGCCTCCACGGTGTGGCCACTGCGTGGCTGGCCGCAGGTTGCGCGCCACGCCCCCCCTGTGAACAGAGGAAGGGGATGAGGGCGGGGGTGGGCTGGGCCGTGGGTGCTCTCTGCCCCGTGTGTTAGATAGGTTTTTTTCATTTTTTTGTTTCTTTCTCTTTTGCTTTCTGTTTCTATTTTGCTAATTCATCATTTGATTTTTGTTAAATGCAAAACAAGCTCCATTATCATTGTTGCACATTATTATAAGGCTATAAAAAGTTTGGGCATTTAATAAAATCTTTTAGCCCTCTGGTTGTATTTAAATGAATTAAATATTGTTTGTTGGCTACTGTTTTATTTGTTTAACTTTTTTAGACATTGCAGTAAATCCCATTTCATTATTAACAAGAACTATTGATTATTCGGCATTTTACAAAATTGGTTGCAAATATTTTGGGCAAGGTTTTATTTACCACATTGTTTTTAATATCAATCAAAAGGATTTTGAATTGGTTTTGATTTAAAGACGATCAAGGCAATATCAGGAACATTAATTTGTCATCAGCAAAAGGATTATTGTTATAAGACATAGATGGTGTTACAAAAGGCTTCGTACTTTCTGCCTTTGAAACTAAACTCAGACTATGAGTCAGCTTTACTTGGTCCGCAAGTAAGGTTGCGCCTTGATGACAAATCCGACCGTTGTGGACACGCGTCAAGCTGTCGCTTCGGGTCAAATCAGTCATTTCGCACCTTGGGATCGCCACCTATAGATACGCCGCCCCGTCGTCATTTGCGGTTGGCTGCTCCATGATTATTCTCTAAAAGAGACTGTAGTGAGCATCCCAAGAACGATGCCTAAGATAAACCAAAATACACCCACCATAATAAAATTCTCTATTGATCTGAGCTAATTCATAATGACTTAGGTGGAATTTTGCTAGACTTTTTATCTTGGGGCTCTGCAAGCCTCCTTGATGGTTGGAGAGTCATCTTCAGAGAGCGAAGAGTAATTATCGCCTCGAAGAACAAGTCTGTCAAATGTTTCAGAGATTTCAAAGTTTCGGGGAAGTGGAGAAACGGAAGGAGAGAGGTTAGCTCCTGTGTTCAATCACAAGTCCTTCCAACCAGACGTAGCACTATTCAGAGTGTGAACTGGTCGACCAAACACGTTGCGTACTGAGGCTCGTTTTCTATCTCGCACTTAAATTAAGTACATATTGTTTTGATGTTGTGCTTCGATGTGTTTTGTTTCGCTATGATCAGTTTCATTACTTAGTTCTGCTTCACAGTCATCCCGTCCTGTTGTCTATTTGCTGTTGTGTTTTGTTTCACTTCAAAGTTTCTATCACAAATTTGAAGTGATCATTCACCCCCTCCCCCTCTGACCAAATTCTTGGTCTTTCAATTGGTATCAGAGCTTGGCACTCTCTATGCTCTGCGTGTTTCAGACTAACCCCCTGGAGTGTTGTCAAGAATGTCGTTTGCAGCCATTCGCTTCGGCGAACCTATTCTCGTGTACAATGGAACGAACTATCCTTATTGGAAGGACAAAATGATGAGAAACATAATCTCTGTGGATATTGTTTCTTGGAAGGTTATCAAGGACGGAGTCCATGTTGAGGACCTCTTGAACCCTACTAAAGGAGAGAAGAAAATGCAAGCTCTCGATGCTCAAGTCTGGGTATTCATCACTAATCATGTGACTCTCGAGCAATATCATCAAGTGAAGAACATTCCCTCAGTGAAGGAAGTCTAGGACTATCTTGAAAAGATTGGTGAAGGTGTCTCTACTCAGAAAGATGCTCGCACTGACACTCTCTGAAGAAAATTCCATCGCTTCAAGCGTCATGAGGATGAAAATGTTGTTGTTATCTACAACAGACTCACTGCCCTTGCAAATGAGCTGACTTCTCTTGGTGCCAAAGATGTCACTGACACCATGGTTGTGAGGACTCTTCTTCGATCCTTGGATGACTCGTTTTCTCATATTGTGCTAATGATCAAGGAGAGAACTGATTTAAGAGAACTAATTCCCGATGATTTTATTGAGAGGCTCAAAACTCATGAGATGGAAGAAGAAGAAAAAACATGATGTCAATGGATCTCGAAGAAGAACATATGCACTTAAAGAAAGATCTTCGCTCCATTCTTCTTCAGATACTGGTTCTGCCTCTGGTGGTGATTTAGATGACCCTGCAAGTATTGGAAAGGATCTGGCTCTTATGATGAGACACTTCAATCATTTCTAGAGAAAGAGCTCCTCATCGCCGAACAAGAACTATTCCCCAAGAAACTCAAGCAACTCTTCTCATCACCTCTTATTTTCAAGAAACTCATCAGCGAAGGACAATTCATGCTACAAGTGCAAGAAATCTGGCCACTTCATTGCTGATTTTCCTCTCTGGGGAATCAAAAACAAAGTAAATCATTCTCACAACAATTTCTCTAGAAAATCATACAAGTCTCATAAAAGCTTCGATCCAAAGAAATATGAATCCAGACACATAAGAGAGAAGAAGAATGATTCTGATGATGACAAGAAGAAGAAGAAGTACCTAAAGAAGTGTGAGGGCTCATCTTCAAAGTCTCATTCATCTTGTCGTAGTAGCTCCCACTTGGCCAAAGCTTGTCTGGAGAAGGAAATGAACTCGGAAGAAGAAGCATCTGGATCCGAAGCTGAATCGGGATCAAGATCTGGTTCGGGATCTAAATCCGATGGTGTTTCTAGACTAGCATTCGCTTCGACTCCAACTTCGAAATCTACTTCGAGCTCATTCTTCACCAACTATAGCAACGAAGATGAAACTCCCGCATATTGCTTCATGGACAAGGCCAAGGTATCTTCCTCCACAGTCTCCTATGACACTTCTGATGGCTCTGCTTATGAGAGTAGCTCTAGAGTTATCTATGCCAAACTTTCTCAAATTGCTTCAATCCAAGAAGATGAAATTGACTCACTAAGCAAAACTATTAAGAAATCTGAATCTCTACTAATCGATGATATTGAGAAAGGTCAAACTTTAACTAATGAGCATGCTTATCTGAAGGAAAAGTTTG
Organism: Bromus sterilis; assembly: GCA_950022295.1. Classification (NCBI taxonomy): domain Eukaryota; kingdom Viridiplantae; phylum Streptophyta; class Magnoliopsida; order Poales; family Poaceae; genus Bromus; species Bromus sterilis. The sequence goes on from OX465599.1 coordinate 115,188,798, forward strand.
AGGAACTATCCACTCGGCATGATCTTATTTCAGTGGACTATGAGAAGCTTACCTATGAATTTCTTAAGAGTAAAATGGCTCTTGAGAAACTGAAAGAGGGTCATGAAGAATTGGAAAATGTTAACCTCACTCTCATAGATCAACAGAGTTCCGAAGCTAAAACTGATTTAGTTTCGCCATGCTTGACTTGTCTGGAACTAAGCAAAACTCATTCCATGCGTAAAGGAAAATAACCTATTATTATTGATGATGCTATTCTCGCTGATGAGTAAAACTATGTCATTAATGAGGAAATCCTCAGGTTGAATATTTGGTTGAAACAAGCATGTTTAAGAGCATACAAGGACATCAATATCTATGTGATATTCTCAAGAAAGCTCTTCTTCATAGGAACCCCCGCAAGGAAGGCGTTGGTTTCGAAAGGAAACTAAATGCCGATGGCACTTACTGGGAACCTGAGTAGTATCCCAAAACTGTGTGGGTTTTGGCTAAAGAAAATCCTATAGATATCGCTAACCTTTCAGGTTTCAGTTGCAAAATTGATAAGGCCATTTTTGATGAGTCACTTGACTTTGACTACAAGCTTATCAAAGATCAGGAAGGAAAGGTTTCGACCGAATATATTGGTACCCCTCCAAAGAATGGTTTCTATAAGAGACAAATCTGGGTGCGCAAGTCACTTGTAGAGAAACTTGCCGCTAACCATTCTATGCAGGGAAAATCTACCGTACCACCGAAACATTTCTATTCTCTTGAAGAGAGAAATGATCCTTTGGTGCCTGAATCGAATGTTCCACAAAAGGAATACTATCGTGTTGATCGTTATTTTTATCGTTATCGTGACAACATGATAAGATTGTCTATACTCATACATATCCTAACCCAGCCATGAATAATTATGTTTTTGGTGTGCTTGATTTCTCTCCTCGTAGAAATTCTTCTACTCGCAATTTTTCCGCTGCATCAATGAGTACATTTGTACCTTCTCAGTCACCTGCTCATTTTTGGGTGGTTAAGAAGAAATAATTCTTCTGCAGGGATATGTCTCTGGTGGATCTGAATGGGTCATGGACAGTGGTTGCACTAATCATATGACCGAAGATAAAGAGTTGTTCACCGAAGAAAAACTTACTCAATCTTCTCAGAGATACATTACCTTCGGTGACAACAAGAAGGGTAAAGTTATTGGTTTGGGTAAGGTTACTATTTTAAAGGACAAACATATTGAAAAAGTTATGCTTGTTCCATCTCTTGGATACAATCTAATGTCTATATCCAAGCTATCTGATATTGTTATGCTTGTTCTGCTTTCTTCTTGGCATTGTGTTGTGTTTTCACAGGATGATTACACGTTTTTCTTCGAGGGCTATCGTAAAGGAGATCTCTATATTTTGGATTCTCTTCGGGCCCTACTGTATCCACCTTCTTAATGGAAAAAGCTTCGTTAGGGTGGCTATGTCATATAATACTTGGTCATAAAGGGATCAGAAATCTTCAAACTCTTGTGAAGAAGAAGCATATCATTGGTCTTAACGAAGTAAAATTCGATAAGGATCGTCTCTGCAGTGCGTGTGAAGATGGGAAGATCATAAAGAAACATCCTTTAGCAAAGACAATCATGACTACTACTTGTCCTCTTGAATTGCTTCATATGGATCTCTTTGGTCCTCAAAATTATGCTAGCCTGGGAGGTAACAAGTATGGTCTTGTTATTGTTGATGATTTTTCTCGCTTCACTTGGGTTTTCTTTCTAGATGACTGATACGCGAGAGATGATAATTGCTTCTCGCCCTTCGTTGTTTACCCCAAGTGGAAGGTGAGATGCAGCATAGCAGCAAGTTTCCCTTGGTGAAGATACCAAGGTTGAGATTGTCGACCAGTATAGGTTGCTTCCTTTACCTGGACCTGCACAGAGACACAAATAACTTTTCTCCCAACGAAGTTCAGAGAGTTTGTCAATCTCTCCGGTCTTGTTGTTTACAAAGGATAAAACGCAAGGGATAATGATAATGATAGCAACTGAAAAGTAAAAGTGAGAAAGTAAATGAGCGTGTAAACAGTGATGAGAATATGGACCGGGGTCCCGTGATGTTCACTAGTGATGTCTCTCTCCCAAAAGACGATAAAACTGCTATGCGAGGTAAACAAATTACAGCTGGGCAATTTACAGGATTATAAACGCACCACAATGCTAACTATGCTACAAAGAAAGGAAGAGGCTCAAAAGCATGGGCAGTACGCCAAAATAAGTAGACCGAAATCCAACTGCATCTACTACTAATCATCCACCTTGAGGTATCTATCCAGAACATCTCGCTGGTATTAATTTGCGAGCCCCACCCAAAGTGTAAACCCAAAGCAACAGACAACATCGTTAAAAAGCACTTTGTGTAAAGTAAACAATCCTTGCAACCGCGGTTACAAGCACCGTTTTCCCCCTTGTGGAAATAGCACATCCCCTAGACTCATGTTTCTGTACTCAAGTGTGTCATCGGGGGGCATGAACCCACAATCGAGCATAACGTTCCCTCTAGGAGTTACTACCTACTACTTGGCCAAAGCAATAAACAACAATGGAGAACATGCAAGAATTACTTAGGAACAAAAATATAAAAGATAAGAACCACATATGTTACTCTATCACAATCTGAACATAATATCATAATCCATCAGATCCCATCAAACTTAGTATAGCATCAACAGAAAGATTACATATGTGCCTCGACCATGTAGGGCATCTCACGAGGTCTAAACCATGAAGAACAAAGAGAGGAGGAGAACATCACATAGCTACTAATCAGGACCCATGGTCCAAAGGAAACTACTCTCGACACATCCGGGAAGCGTCCATGGTGGAGGGGAAGCTCTTGGAGGTCGATCCTCCCTCCGGTAGGGTGCCGGGAAGAAGTCTGCTGGCGCTCCCGATCTTGGAAGAGCGGCGGCGGCGGAACAGAGGCGAGATCGCGAAAAAGGGTTCACAAGGAAACACTGATCCACAAGGACAAGCTCAACCTGAAGGTAATGCTGATCCTCAAGGGAACGAAGTTTCTCTTCTGCGTGTGCGAAGATGAGTAGATGCTGACATGATTCTTGAGAGCATTGCTCAACTAGGTAGTCCCACTACTCTCTCTCGCACTAGATTAGCTAACTTTTGTGGAATTTTTTATTTTGACTCCATGCTAGAACCATCAAAGTTTGATGAAGCCATGATGGACCCAGATTGGTTGATTTCTATGCACGAAGAACTTTATCAGTTTGAGAGAAACAAAGTTTGGTCCCTGATGTCTACACACGCTTCTATGCTTGTAGACTATGTTGGGCCTCCAAGCGCAGAGGTTTGTAGGACAACAACAATTTCCCTCAAGTGGATGACCTAAGTTTTATCGAACTCAGGGAAGTAGAGGTTGAAGATGGTCTCTCTCAAGAAACCCTGCAACTAAGATACAAGAAGTCTTTTGTGTCCCCAACACACCTACAATACAACTAGGAGTTGTATAGGTGCACTAGTTCGGCGAAGAGATGGTAAAATATGGGTGATAGGTGTGGCAAAGCAAGGTAATACAAATCTGTAATAAAAAGTGCAGCAAGCAAACATGTGACAAAAGTGAGCACAAATGGTGTAACAATGGTGGAAACAAGGCCTAGGCTTCATACTTTCACTAGTGGCAACTCGCAACAACATTAACATAGTCTAATCACATGATATTTCCCATAAAACATGCAATGGAGACGTACTCGAAGGTCATTCCTTTGTGGTCAAGAGAGGACGAGAATTATGTAGGGCTACAAAAGCACACCTCAAAGTTCGAGTTCTCAATCTATGGATTTCCCAATGTCACCGCGACCATCCAAAGAGAGTACCACAATCACCACAACATATCTCATGGATAGTCAAAGAAAAGCACCAAGAGACTCTCAATCTTAAATCAACACACAAAAGAGGAAATTACTCATGAAAATATTCTTCTAATCCATGTCCAATAGACCGCTGTCACCTTGGTCTCGGGAATTATACTAGATAAGATCAAGTGAGTACATCAATCCAATACACAGAGGAAGGGGAAATATCATGGGATCACCATAGATTAACATAGCCTATGATCACAACGAAGATCACATCATGGGAGAGAGAATTGACCACATAGCTACTGGTAGAAACGTCAGCCCCGAGGAGGGACTACTCCCGCATCATGGAGGGAGGAAGCAATATCGATGGAGATGAATCCGGGGGCAGTTCCCCGTCCTGGCAGGGTGCCGACACAGGAATTCTGGTCCCCGGAAGCTTGTCGGCGATGGCGGCGGAGATCGGAATTGCTTCTAGAGAAAAGGGGTCTGGAATCAGGGTTTTCGCGACGGGAGTATAATAAGAGACAAAGGGGGGCACCGGGGGCCCACCAGGAGTCCACGAGGCCTCCCGGCGCGGCCAAGCCCTAGGCCGCGCGGGGTGGCCGCCTGGGCACCACGTGGGGTCCCTCTGGCCCTTCTTTGGTGAATCCGGAAGCTTCCGGAACGCTGATTTTTTATCTGATTTTTCCCGAATTTTTGGAGCACTTTTAATATGGGGGAAACCTGAAATAGAAAAAACAGCAGAAAACAGGAACTGGCACTTGGGTGCGCTGAGTTACTAAGTTAGTCCAAATATGATCAAAAGTGTATGAAAGTGTATCTAGATCATAGCAATATCACACAAAACATGCATGAAGAAAGCATAAATTATCGATACGTTTGGGATGTATCAGTCCCTCGTCGAGAGACCACTAGTAGAAAACATGGCTTCTGTCACAGTTCCAGAGGGCCTTTAGTCCCGGTTCTCCAACCAGGACAACTCAATCGGGAGTAAAGGTCCCGATTATTAGTCCTGGTTGGATTACGAACCGCGACCGAAGTGCCACCACGTGGCGGTTGTGGGGCGGCCGGCCACGAGGACCTTTAGTATCGGTTCGTAACACCGACCGAGACTAAAAAGATAGCCATGCGTCAGCTCCCGCAGCTACTGGTTTTTTTAAAGGAGGGGTTTAGGGGTGTCACTGCTAGGAAACATGCTTTTAGTAGAGCATTATGGGTGCCCATTAATTCATAACAAAGAACAATACATAGAACAAATGTTTGTTCTAATTTAACTTTGATAATATCCAAGACAAAGGTCGACTTTTCCTAGTTTAACTTCGCTAATATCCAACACAAGTATGACTCGTCGAACAACATAAATGTTTAACAACAAGTACGGACCAACCTACTCCTCATCACTAGCACAAGGTGAAATGAGAAAAAACAAATAGACACCCCATATTCCATTATGTAATATGGAGAACAACTTGTCTCCAACTTTTATTTTCTTCTGATGCACTATCTTTGTCCATCCTTTTATTCTTAAGCATCTATTACTCCCACTTTTAGTGGAGTAGTCATACTTGTCGAATAGCTCCCATGACCGTAGACAAACAATTTGAAGCTCGCCTCTATCAGGCATCGACCAACTAGGCGTGATAGTTTCGGGATCCTCTGTTGAAAACATATTAGTAAAATAGTTAGTAATGCAGTATACTTCATGTTAGGAAAGATTTCTGAAAATGATGGACTAATGACAGATAGTAAAAAATCTGACCATGTTAAAACTTTTTATATGGTTTTTAAGCCTTTTCTGACAGTGGGTCAAAGCCCACTGCCCTTTACCATTTTCAATATAAGGGAATTATATGATATTTACATTGGTGGGGGGGGGGGGAAGGGGGCCCCACCAGGAGTGGGTAGCTAAGGAGAGGCTACAGGGGAGGGGAGGGTTAGAAGTGAGTTAAAGGGGGGGGGAGAAGAGGGAGGAAGCAATCTGGGAGAAGAAGGGATCTAGCCCTTCCTTATTCCTATGGTGAAGCATATCAAAGTCCTTCTTAAACCTTGTCGTCCAAGATCCAACCGACGGGAGAGTGCCCCGGAAATGTTTATCATTCCGCTCCTTCCACAAGTTCCACGCCGCCACGACGAAGACTTCCATGAACATCGGTCTAGCCCAAGCTTCTTTACCGGCATGAACCAACTCAAGTCTATTACCAGAGATGGCCCAGGAGATACCCAGTTTACTCCAGCATATCTGGCTGAACGGACAGTGGCAAAACAACTGCTCTAATGCTTCCTCGGGGGGAGGCACACATAACAGGCATCCGTAATCATCATGAGCCAGGGTGAAGTGTCGACGACGGAGCATATTGCGGGTGTTGAGACGATCAGTCATGAGGAGCCACCCGAAAACATTCCACTTATTCGTGCAGCTGGATTTCCAAATCTAGCAGAAGACATCATCGACCTCTACCTCCCGGAAACAGTGCAGGTAGAACCGGCGTGAGGAAAGCAGCTCGTTAGGCCAACAGCTGACCCATTCATCAACCTCTCCGGCTACCGGTCTCACCTTCGACGTGAGCTGCTGAAGATCAAGCAACTCATCCCTAGTTTGCACTGATAGAGGCAACCAAAAATTCTCACCTAGGCTGATCGAAGCAAGAAAATCCTATGCTGAGACATCTTCCTCCTTCACAAACGAGAAGATGTGTGGGTGGCTATCTGACAAGATCATCGCAGCAGGCTCCCACAAATCTTTCCAGAACAAGGTTGAGGACCCGTCGCCTATCCTGACCGTGGTGAGAGCACGGTAGACGGGGGTGAGCATCAGTATGTCCCGCCACCAAAACGAACCACAAGGGTCCGAGGCATGAGGGATTTTGTTCACGTAGTAAGAGCGACAATACAGGTTCACCCAAGGGACATCCATCCGATTATAGAACTTATGAAGCTGTTTCAGTAGAAGTCCTTGGTTCTGTAGACGGAGGTCAATCACCCCAAGCCCTCCTTTGGTCTTGGGACGACAGACAAGTGACCACGCGGTGGGGGAATTCTGCTTGGCCCCCAGATCATCCGTCTTGCATCATAGACAGTGCCTTCTCAGCTTATCAAGATGCTCAATGAGCCGAGGCGGAAACTTGATCGAACACATCGCATAGATCGCGGGCGAAGTGACCACTAAGTTGACAAGTGTCAGTTTAGAGCCATAGTCAAGCAGAGCAGCCGCAGTGGAGAGTTTCCTTTCAACCGAGGAGATCATGGGCATGAGATCAGCGACTAAGGGCTTCGTAGTCTCCATGGGAAGCCCTAGGTAGGTGAAAGGCATGGTGCCCACCGAGCAGCCAAGGAGAGTCTCTAAGGAGGCAGTGATGTCAGGGGGTATTGATGGGCACCAACGTCGATTTAAGAAAGTTAATCCTTAGACCGACAGAATCAGCGTAGTCTTGCAAGATATTTTTAATTTTCAACACCTGTGATTCCACAGCCGGCATAACCAGGACTGTGTCATCTGCATATTGGAGCACGGGATAATCCAACTCATGGGTTGGGATAGGCTACTGGATTTCCCCCTTACGGAAAGCATTGTTGATGGCTTCCTGTAGCAAATCAGCCGCCAACACAAAGATAAGAGGCGACAACGGATCACCCTGCCGCACTCCACGCTTGCAGGCGAATTAGCGCCTCGGGGATCCATTCAAAAGGACCACAAACTTGGCCGAAGAGAAGAGGCAGTCCATCCACCCCAGCCATCTGTCATCGAAGCCCATACACTTCATGATTTCTATCATGGGCGTGTGCTCGATCGTATCAAACGCTTTAGCGAAGTCTAGTTTGAGTATGACCACGCTACGTCCCGACAGCTGACATTGGTGTAGATACTCAAACGCCCAGGCGAGGTAGTCTTGGATAGATCGTCCACGAAGAAAACCGTACTGATTGCGATGGATAATATTTAGGATCAACTTCTGGAGTCGGTTGGCTAGGATCTTCGTAATGAGCTTGATGCAGCAGTTCAAAAGAGTAATCGGCCTGTAGTCATTCGGAGTCTCAGGTGACTGAATTTTTGGGATGAGAGTGATGAGTCCAGTGTTTAAACTCTCAATGTCGAGCCCCCCATCATAGAAGTCAAAGCATAGGCGGTAGAAGTCCTACTTGATCAGATGCCAACAGGTTTTAAGAAATCCAGCCCCAAACCCATCCGGTCCGGGAGCATGATCAGAGGGCTTGTTTTTGACCACGACATCGAGCTCCTCTCTGGTAAACGGTGTGGAAAAAACATCAAGTCCCTCCACCCCCTTGATAAGCACATGAAGGTCGAGGTTCAGATTGACAGGGTCAGATCGTCCCAGGCGCTCTTTGTAAGTATGGAAGAGAACTGATTCCTTGGCAACATGGTCCGAGACGACTGAATCATCAGGAAAATGAAGGCTGGCAATGGAGTTGCGTCTATACCTCTCCGTCAAAATCCGATGAAAGAACTTAGTGTTACCATCACCGAATTTGAAGCAGCGTACAGTGCAACGTTTCTTCCAGTAAGCCTTTCTTGATTCAAGTAGTGTAAGAATATGCTTCTTCAAGATCCCTCTAAAATTTATCTCAGGAACTGAAAGGGGTCGGCGGTCCTCTAGGGCATCGATTTCAGCTAGGGTTCTGTTCGAATTATCTATCCAGGTTTTAAGGCTTGATAGGCTTTTACTCCAGCGTTTCAGCTTATACCTGAGGTCTTTGAGTTTTTTGCAGAAAAGAGCTGCCGAATTACCGACATAACGATATTTACTCCACACCGATTGCACCAGTTCAAAAAACCCCGGACTAGAGGCCCAGAAATCCTCAAAACGAAACAATTGAGGTTTAGGTATATGAGTTTGTATACTGACGTAGCACAACAAGTGGTGATGGCTTCTCGCCCCTCGTTGGTTACCCCAAGTGGAAGGTTTGAGATGCAGTGCAGCAGCAAGTTTCCCTCGGTGAAGATACCAAGGTTATCAAACCAGTAGGACTCAGGAGATTCAAGTAGGTGGCAACGTCGCCAGAAATTGCTTCCTGACTAGGGTGTTGTCGTGGACCTGCACACAGCAACAAATAACTTTGCTCCCAACGAGTACAGAGGAGTTGTCAATTCCTCCGGCCTTGTCGTTTACAAAGGATCAACGCAAGAGATAAAAGGTGCAAAGGAAAGTAAAAGATGAAAGTAAATGGAGGGTGTGAACAATAATGTGAAGATGGACCAGGGTCCCGTGATTTTCACTAGTGATGTCTCTCTCCCAAAAGACAATAAAAGTGCTAGCGAGGTAAACAAATCACAGTTGGGAAATTGACAGGATTATGAAGGCACCACAATGCTAACTATGCTGCAAAGAAAGAAAGGCTCAAAAGCAATGGGCAGTACGCCAAGGTAAGTAGACCGAAATCCATCTACATCTACTACGAATCATCCACCTTGAGATATCTATACAGAACATCTCGCTGGTATTAAGTTTCGAATCCCACCCAAAGTGTAAACTAAAAGCAACAGACAACTGCATTAAAATAACTTTGCGTAAAGTAAACAATCCTTGCACCCGCAGGTACAAGCACCGTTGTTTTATCCCTGGTGGCAACAACACTTCCCCTAGTCTCATGTTTCTGTCACTCAAGCTAGACATAAAGGGGCTGAACCCACAATCGAGCATAACGCTCTCTCTTGGAGTTGAAAATAAAATACTTGGCCAAAGAAAATACTGCAACGGAGAACATGCAAGAATTACTCAAGAACAAAATATAAAAGAGAAGAACCAAATATATTACTCATCACAATCTGAACATAGTCTCATAATCCATCAGATCCCAACAAACTCAGCATAGCAACAGCAGAAATTACATAGATGCCTCGATCATGTGAGGCAGCTCACGAGGACTCGAAAGTGGAAGCAGAAAAGGGGGAGAGATAGTTCACATAGCTACTGATCACGGACCCATGGTCCAAGGGAAACTATGCACGGTACATACGGGAGGCGTCCATGGCTATGGAGGGTCTCCCGGAGGGGGTAGCTTCTCCCGGCAGGGTGCCGGAGCAGCTGGCAGCCCCGATCTAGAAACGGCGGAGGCGGAACAAAGGCGAGATCGCGGAAGAGGATTCCCTATTAGGGGTTTCCACCCCGAGGGGTAAATATAGGCGAAGGGGGGCGTCGAGGGGACCCACCAGGCAGCCAGGAGGCCTCATGGCATGGCCTAGGGTGGGGCCGCGCCAGGGACCCTCCTGGTCTCCTGGTGGTGGCCCCCCTCCCCTCTCTTGGTGATTCCGGAAGCTTTTGTTGCGCTGATTTTTTATATATTTTTCCCGGAATTTTTGGAGCACTTTTAATGGCCGGAAAACCTGAAATACAAAAACAGCAGAAAACAGAAACTGGCAACTGGGTGCACTGAGTTAATAGGTTAGTCCAAATAGGTTCAAAAGTGTATGAAAGTTCAAGCAAAACATGGCAAAGTCACACAAAACATGCATGGAGCAAGCAGAAATTATAGATATGTTTGGGACGTATCAAGTGGTCGGAGACCGGTTTACCAAGCGGCATAACCATAGTATTCGGGTAGTTAACAGCCCAGTCTAACGAGGTGAAGTGCCAGTCCAGTTGCTCGAGAAGAGGGGATTGCTGCATGTTACTCCACGTAAACGATCTCCCCTTGATGGGAAGTTCGACGAGAGATTGGGCTCTAATGAAATCATTAAAGACGAGCATGTCAGCAGGATCACCACCTCCCCTATTACGGTTGTCAGGAGCTCGGATATAGTTGAAATCACCAATTAACAACCAATCTTCTCCTTTGGGAATAACAAGATCAAAAATCCAGGACGTGTAAGCCGAGCGAGCAGCACCAGCGCAGGGGCCATAAACATTCACAAGTTTCCAAATATTTCCAGATTGGGTAGACGAAATACGGACCGTGAGAGCAAAGGGTTCAACAAAGACCAGGGAACCAGAGAAAACCGAACTGGCCCAAGCGATGCAAATACCACCCGAATTACCCACGGACGGGACAAATTCAAACATGTCAAACTTCCTAGGGCAGCATAGCTTGATAAAATTTAAATCAAAGCTTTCACATTTAGTTTCTTGCAGATAGAGAACAGAACAACCACTAAGATCGATAGCATTACGGACCGCTAGTTGCTTGTCATTGGAATTAATCCCATGGAAGTTCCAACACAAGACATTCCAACATTTATTCCTAGACATGAAGGGAAATGAAAGAAAGCAGATAAACTCGGAATTAATTGGGAGGTTTGGGGCGCTCAGCAAGAAGCTTTTCGGCACTCAGCTCATACGGGGGGATCCCATAGACCTTGGACCCAATCTTCTGCAGCGTGCAGATGGGAGTATGGGGTGGCGGTGCGTCATCTTCTTCGTCTGACATCACAATATTGAGGCCTACCGACGGGAGCAAAGTAACCGAGTTCGAGGCAATAGCTAGAGTTTTCCTTGCCTTCACCTTAGAGACCCCATCCTTGGCCTCAGAGAGAGACGACGCCTTGAAGCCATCATACCGAGTGGAGCGCGAGCTTCTTCTCAGATGAGTAGTGACCACTGCCTCTTTTTCATTAGAGATCATATGGGCGATCCAGTGACTCCCTTGCAGTTCAGTCTGCGTGGCGGAGTGGGGAGGCTCAGTGGCGGAATCCTCACGGGCGTCATCCTCATTGAGGTCATCAATTGGCCCCAAGATCTGAACCTCACGATTCCTCAAGCTATCCACTGGTTCCTTGAGAGAGATGGCATCGGCGAAAGGAGCCCAGATATCCAATGGGATGTATGTCACTCTAGGGGCAGTAAACAAAGCCAGCAAGCGAAAATCGACAGAGTACGGGGTGAGAGAGCTTGAATCCCAGTACACGGATATAATCCCAGAACACAGTCGCAACAGGTTGAGGAGGAGGAAAGCGTCCAGGACTGTCTCGGCGTGACCGAGACGTTTTTGGTAGTGACCCACAACAAGGTTCCAAAGGATCAACAGAAAATCATGGTCCTCAACTATGTCCACAAAGTGGTTGATCCCACCCGCCCTGGTAAAGCGAGGCCCTTGTATATTAGTCTCATGCACAATGTTATCCACAGCTGCTTCAACCTCAAACGCGGAATAGATCGACCATTCGCTCTCAGGGTCGTCAGAGATGTTGTATTCAGGTTCAACTCCATCCATCAGAGACGGGCCATCATATTCAAGCACCATCCTCAGGTTGACACCAGCGTATGGAGGGGATACAACCGGCCAGGCGCCCCATCCATCCTCCTGCTCCACATGGTGTAAATCCACATGCTGTTCCCAGGATGCGTTGATCTGTTGCTGGTGTAGTTCTTGTTGGTCGAGGAGCCACTGCTGGGCAGCCGAGAGATACGACAGAGCAAGCGGATGCGGCGAGGCATTCATAGGCGAGAGAGGATCTTCATTACCAGTCAGCCCTAGAATCAGATGACGTCCATTAAGGATGTAGACCGGAACGGTCCAGGATCGACCCATGCTAGGAAGAGTGGCCACACGCCTGACAACCAGGCTACGAGGAACATGCGCCAGATCGCTGATGAGGACACGGACCAGCACCCGTTCTTTTTTGTGTCCTGGACGATGCCAAAGATCCAGCTTAGCAAAGCAGGAGACCGCCTTGTTGATGTAGTGATCGGTCTGGTAGTCCATTGGGAATGCAAGAAACATCACCCAGGCAGAGTACTCAAAAGGACAAGTACACATGTTCGGACCCTCGTCTTGGGGGAGGAACAAAAAGAGCATGTCCTCTCCCCAAGGATCAAGCTGGTGTGGGCTCTCCCTGATGTATTGATCTATCAACATGACATTAGTAAAGGCAACCATACCAACACCTAAAGGATAGACGAATGAATATGGTACCTCCAGGCGAAAATCATCTCTCATGATGCGCACCACATCATCCATAACTGCTTGTTTCAGATGGTCAGGCTCCTCAGGCTGGACAATCACCATGGCGTACCTCTCATGGCTCAACGGAGGGTCATCGACGACGATCATGTTGCGCACCAGTCTATCATCAAGGCCCCGTTCAAGCTCTGCCCCAACCGAGAGGAATTGGAAGGGGTTCACAGGAAAGTTCGCCATGTCCAGAGAACTTGACGGTCTCTGCACGGGAAGCGAAGATGGGGGCAAGCTGGGAGACGATAAAAAGACAGGTGGATCGTCCCTAAGAGCCTTAATAGAAGGCAAGGTGGGAGGCGGGTCCATATCGGGTTTCCTTTTGGGGCGCCAAACTTTATTGGGTTGAACCGGCCGTGATCGCATGTGATTAGATACCTTACCGTTCCCCCGCATGAAATCATACTTATCTGTTTCCAAAGAGGCTGTACAACGAACTTTCCACAGGAAAGACTTGGCAGACGGGAGGCCACAATTATTCGCATGGTGACCCAAAAAACAACAGAGAGAGCATTTGACACGAGCTGGACAGTTGAAGTCTTCATGTGAAGAATTACAACAGATGAGACATGCGGCTCTCAGCAGTTTATGATCGGCTGTCGAGCGGCGACACCAGCAGGCTCTTTGGAAATTGCCACACCCGGAACAGAAAGTGGCGTTGTAATGCTCAACCGAATGTTCAGAGCTGTCACAGCGTATGCATCGACCGAGCATGTCATAGATAGAATCAGTGGAGGGAATGGATAGGCAATTTAATGCTTGAAAGATATCCTCGTCGAAATATTCTGCTTGTCTCCAATCAATTATCCTTTCCAAATCGAGTGGATTGCTAGCCCAATCGAATACCCTCCTGAAATTAGGGCCCAGAAAAAAGCGTTTTGGCTCTTGACTTACCGGCAGACAACCAAAGGAGCCAAAATAGGGACCATGCGTGATAGTAGGAGGAAAAATCAATTCCTTCTCTTGAGGAAGGGAAAGCTTGGCATGAGGAATAGTAGGCGACAAAGAGTTTCCTTTGGTTATAAGATCACCAAAATTAGCGGGAGCAAAATCCGGTACCAATCCTGGAGAGACCGTAGCCGACAAAGAGATTCCTTTGTCAATATGATCACCAAAGTTATTGGGAACATTAAAGTCTGATACCAAACTAGGAGCAACATTCCTATTATGCAAATTCAAACCGAAATCCGGAACCGGGGCGGATGAACTATGAACCACTGGAGGAATCAATACAAATTTAGAGAGTGAATGATATGATTCAGGAGCAATTGATCCCCCATGCAATGAAGTTAAGCATGCCGATTTCACCGCAGTAACCTGACGTGCCTCAATCTCACGTATAGTTTGATCAGCATGCCACCCATGTAGCAGATTACTAGTATCTCCACGGAAAAGGCTGAAATGGCAAACAAAGTCTTGCCAGATACGGTCCTTCAAGCCGTAGATGTAATGCCCAACCCGATTTGAAGCAACAGAGAAACGAAAACGATGATCACTGAGTTTGTACACACGAAATCCAGAACTAATACCACCAATACAACTCTACAGGGCCAAACCAACTGATTCCTCCGTGAGGGAGAATGAAGCCGAAGAAAAAAGAACCACCAAGAAGAATTCACGGGAGTGGGTGGATGGGGAGAAGTGTACCGTGGATTTGAAACAATGACACACCTGAGCCTCAACCGCAAGGCCGGGAGAGAAATCCCAATGAAGGAGACCCTCCATGGATGATCAGAGAAGAGGTTCACCATGAGCGCCATGGGAGGGGTGGGAGGGGTGGGAGCACCATGTTACCCTCCATGGATGATCAGAGAAGAGGTTCACCATGAGCGCCAAAGACAACTTGAGAACAAATGGTACATATGGTTTCTAAGTTTCGCCAACATTATTAAAGTTGAAAAACGAAGGAACACCTTTAAGAAAACTGATGAAATCATCTTGTTCGTCCATTGTTAGGTCAAAGCCACGATCATAAAAAGTATCATCATACATCTCCCATATTTCCTTCGGCGCATGGAGATAAACTGGCAATTATAAATAAGTTGGAAGCTTGGGAAGCAAGGAAATAAGTAAGGAAACAAGTCAATTTTTTTAAGAAACTCACGTGGAGATAGAACCAGCTTCATGTCATCCACTAGCATCCAAATGTCCTTATTTAGAAATCTTATACCATCTTGACGACGAGGTCCAAGATCAAATGTTATTTGCATATCGTGCTCTAATGCATATGCCTTGCGTAGTGCATACCAATTTGGACAATCAAAATATGTGTTGTTTGGTTCATTAAAGACCTCAACCTTTAAAGTTATACCATGTTTCGTCTTAAGTTTGACATCTTTTTTTTCATTCTCGCGCCAATCATTGATTTTGAAAAAGTCGCAGACGTGAGGTCTTGCATAGCAGGGGACGTGCTAGTTGATTATAAAAAAAATACACGTCAAAACTAAAACTAAGTGAAGCATGCTTAAATAAGAAGATGTCGCAGAAGTTGTATACCGTTTGAAATTTGAAGCCCTACCTAAGTGTGATGGAGACGTATCTTTCTTCATCTCCATCCAACTCCAGAAACTTGTCGCACCGACCTGAGTCATCGCCACAATAGTCTCACTCGGGGATTCTATCATCGTCGTCAGTCATTTTCTGTGTTTATAATTCGAAAGATTAGTTCAAAGTCAACACACAATGATGAAAAGTATGAAAGTAATATGATTTGTTCCTCATACTTAGATTGGACATATACACAAGCAACTACACAGGGATAGAGCGAGCGAATACAATGCACTAATACATAATAAAATTGCAACAATAGTATTTTATCATATAATATCAGTAATACATCTCAAATAATCCAGTAAATACAATAATAATATCACATAATACATCTCAAATAATCGAGTGAATACAATAATAATATCACATAATATATCACTAATACATTAAACGACGTCGACCCGGTCCCTGAGCCGCGGGCGGTGAACACCCAAAGATAAGGAATTGGTACAAAGTCATAGCCCAGGTGAGGTCCCTGAAGAACCTGCCAGGTATTGGAGAACCTGACGTCCAACGCGACCATGTACCGGCGGACGTGGTCGTCCCCCTCCCTGACACGTCGGCGTACCACCGCCTCATGAGCCGGCTCCCTCTTCACCCTTTGTGGCCCACGCGACCGCCACCAAAGAACCTCCGGATCGACGACAGGACCCGGATTTCTCACCAAGTGGCGCGCCCCGGAAACCATCTCCCAGTGCCAACCCGGGAGAGCCCAGTCTCGGACATGGTGCATCTGATCAAGAAGGTGCTCGCCGCCGCGGCGGAGACGAGGATGCGGGCTGGGCATCATCGCCTAGAACTTATTTAATAATAATTTTTTTATTAAAATGTATGAGTGAAATCAGAGAAACAGACATTGGCAGTATTAACATATGCCCCCTAAACAGCAGTAGAAGTACTAACAAACTAACTCCAAAATGAGCATGCACTACATGAACAAAAAGCCTAAATTATGCACATGAATCCATACATAGCACTTGTGGTCAAAAGACCCATGGATGAATATATAACACGCATGCAAGACATAATCTACCAATCTACTGCAATTTTGGACATATACTAATTTTGGACATGAAATTAATTGCAATCTACCAATCTAAACCAGCAACACAATCTACCAATCTGCTACAATTTTGGACATCAAATTAATTGCAATCTACCAATCGGCTACAATTTTTGACATCAAATTAATTGCAATCTACCAATCTAACAGTAACACAATCTTCCAACAATCTAATGCGGGTGAGTGCTGCTGGGGCGATGGGAGAGGGAGGAGGAGGGCGGCGGCGCGATTATGGACAATGCGAGAAAGGGGAAGGGAGGGGGAGGGGAATACTCACCGGCGACGAGACGGGAGGGCGTCGGTGGCAGCCGGCGGGACGGGGACGAGGACGGCAGGGGCGAGGCGGCGACGGGCATTCTCCGGCGCAGCAGCCTGGCAATGTCGTTGTGCAAATGGCCTTCGGGGGGGGGGGGGGGGGAATGGAGAGAAAAACACTGATGACCCTCAAATGTAGGGGATCGATTGTAGCGTTTTCGATAAGTAAGAGCGTCGAACCCAACGAGGAGCAGGTATTGATAAGTGACTTTGGTAAAGAAATAACTGCAAGCACTAAAATATAACTACTTAGGGGTTTTTCGGTAATAGCAACGAGAAGATAAAAGCAAGCAAAGTAAAAGGTACTAAGGAGTAACAAGTCGCCCAATCTTTTTACCAAAGGATAAGCCTAGCAACTGAACTTAAAAAGGCTAACGCGTTCTTGAGGACACACGGGAGAGGTAGTCACATGCTTTCGCCATATTCTGTATCGGTACTATGTTTTGTGTTGATAAGTGTTGAGTGGGTGGATCTATGCTAGTACACCTTCTAGACTAAGATAAGTGCACTCTTATGATTAAACACCTTGCAAGCATCCACAAATACAAGGTATAAATTAAGGCAAAAGCCTAACCACATCAATAAGATCAAGGATCCATTATTCCCTTGTGCAAAAGCGTGCAAACTGGGGTTCAGGTTTCTTTCACTCTGGCAACCAACCGTAAGCATTATTTATACGCAATGCATTCCCCTAGGTCCTTTACAAGGCGAAGTGTTGAGTGTTGGACTCACACAACACCTCTAGGAAAATAACAACACAACTTAAATATCAAACAACACATCACTACTAGGGAAATAGCTATACATGGAAAGCTTATTAGTGGCGCATTTTATATGTAATGCGCCACTATGTTGTAAGGGGTGGCGCACTGGTAAAAAATGCGCCACCTATAAGCCCTTATAGGTGGCGCATTTTTAAAAATGCGCCACCCCTAAGAGTGGGCCAGCCCTGGATCCCCTTATACGTGGCGCATTTGGAGAAATGCGCCACCCCTAAGAACCTTATAGGTGACGCATTTTGGAAATGCGCCACCCCTAAGAGCTTAGAGGTGGCGCATTCTGGAAATGCGCCACCCCTAAGGAATTATTAGTGGCGCATCCAGAATGCGCCACCCATAAGCTCTTAGGGGTGGCGCATTTCCCATATGCGCCACTAATAAGAAAAAACTGCGCGGGAAAATTCCCTAATACACCCCCCCGGTGGACCGCCTTTTCAATTTGAAAAAAATAAATGAAAATGATAGAAATGTCAAAAAAAATAAAAGAAAATAAGTTTCCCAAATGATATGTGGTGTAGTTGTTAGAAAAATTTACAAATATGAATTTCGACTTTTTTTGCAAAATCTCCCGAGAATTTCGTAAAATGGGCTTAACTTTTGCATACGACCTCCGATGAAAAAGTTTTTTATATGAAAAATCATCTACTCGAAAAGTTATATCCAAATTCAATGGTGTAACCAGTTGAACATTTTTAGAATCCTCAAAAACCTAACAGAAAAAAAGTTACGGGCGTTTGAAGATCTGAAGGCCCAAAAAAAGAGAAAAAATTGAATTTTTTTTTAACTTAGTAGTGGCGCATTTTGTATGAAATGCGCCACTAGTAACAGAAAAAAAATTTGATTTTTTTTTAATTTTTTTTTAAATTAAAAATAGGCTAGAGGACAAATCGGGAAGTTAAAAAAAGTTGAAAATTTTAGATAGTAACATTAAAAAATTTTAAATTTAAATTAAAAAAAAACAAATTTTTCTTAAAAGTTCAAAATATGCTAATGGTCCCATCGAGAAAGTTACAAAAAAATGTTGAAAATTTTAGCACACCCATGACCATTAACAAGGTCCTAGACATCAACATGGTTTAATAGGATTTATATGTTAGATATATCAACAAGTGCCTGCTAGGTGAGCTGGAGTGAGAGTTGAATAGAACTGAGAAGTTAAGCGTGCTGGGGCTAGAGTAGTGCTAGGATGGGTGACCCTCGGGGAAGTTTGACCTGAGATTAAGCATATTGACCGGGCATTAAGCATACTAACCTGAGATTAAGAAGAAATAAAAATAAAAAAAATAAAAATAAAAAATTTCTTTTCCAGATCCAGATTCAAAATTCAAAATTTTAAAAAATTAATAGTGGCGCATTTTCAGAATGCGCCACCCCTAAGAGCTTATAGGTGGTGCGCCACGCATAAGGGCCTTAGGGGTGGCGCATTCTGAGATGTGCCACCTCTAAGCCCTTATTAGTGGCTTGTAGTTAGTGGCGCATCCCTAATGCACCACTAAACTCAAAAACAGTGCGCCACCATAAGGCTATTCCCTAGTAGTGCATATTACTTCAACATCATATGAATACTAACAACTAGACTTCTCCCATGTCCTCAAGAACGAAAGTAACTACTCAGAAAACATAAAAGAGATCATGATCAGTGGTGATAAATAGATGATAAACAATATGGACATAACAATATTTCTCCAACAAAACTCAATAGCATTCACCAGAAAGGAGTAATCAACACTGGTAGAGTAGAGAGGATAGATAGTACGGATTACAACACAAGTTGCAATTGTGAGATGAGATAGGATGGTGGTGGAGATGGTGGTGATGTTGGGGATGATGTTGATGATGATCTCGATGATGCCCGTGACGATGGTGATGACGATGACGATGATTTCCCCTTCCAGGAGGTGTTCTCCCCGGCGGAATCTTCCCGCCGAAGATGTCTTTTCTTCTCTGTAGGTTTCCGCCACGGAGCGGAGGCGGAACTCGCGAAACTCCTCCTCCTTTTAGTGTTTTTGGGTGACGGAGAATAAATAGGCCAAAGGGGGAGCCGGGGTGGCCCCAGGGGTCCAGGCGGCCTCCGTCAATTTTCTGGAAGACAACCTCTGTCGATTTTCAGTTCATTTGGGGGTCTTCTGATTAAGCAACTCTATGTCCACTTTTTATCGCTGAATCCCGCGTCTTCTGCTTCGGCATCAGAAAGTTGCAAACTGTGTAAAACAAGCCAAAACAACATAATAATAGCATCATAAAATTAAATTTATCAATGAATAGGGGTGAATTATGATATAAAATAGTGATGCATTTTGGACGTATCAACCACTAAGTGTGTGCTTATATACTAAAAACTTTAGTCCCGGTTGGTGGCTCAAACCGGGACTAAAGACCCCGGTTGGTGCCACCAACCGGGAATAAAGGTGAATTTTCAGTAGCCGAAAGGGCGCGAAACGAAACCCTTTAGTCCCGGTTTGTGGTTCCAACCGGGACTAAAGGGGTTCTTTAGTCCTGGTTTGAGTAACCAACCGGGGGCAGGCCTCTGCCGATTGCGGTGGAAGTTTAGTCTCACCACGCTAACCGAGGGGCGTCCACAATGGTATATAATCCCCACTGCGCGTACCTTTTAAAGCTCTCTCAGCACCTAATACAATGTCCTCTCTCACACGGGCCTACATCTTGGCCCACATATAAATGGGTTTCTAGTCGTATGTAGGTGATACGTCCCAAAGGTATCTATAATTTCTGCTTGCTCCATGCATGTTTTGTGATATTGCTATGATCTAGATACAGTTTCATACACTTTTGATCATATTTGGACTAACTTATTAACTCAATGCACCACAGTGCCAGTTCCTGTTTTCTATTGTTTTTCTATTCCAGGTTTCCCCCATATTAAAAATGCTCCAAAAAATCGGGAAAAATCGGATAAAAAATCAGCGTGAAGGAACCTTCCGCAAACACCTGGGTGGCGCCAGAGGGCCACCACCAGGGACCCAAAAGGCCACCTGGCGCGGCCTTGGGTCTGGCCGCGCCGGTGGGCGCCTGGGCCCCTGGTAGCCCCCCTGGCTGCCCCCCTTCGCCTATATATATTCTCCGTGACGGGATTCTTCCAAAGAGAGAACCCTTTTTCTCGATCTCGCCTCTGTTCCACCGCCGCCGCGCTTCCAAGATCGGGAGCGCCAGCAAAACTCTTCTCGGGACCCTGCCGGAGGGAGGATTGACCTCCGGGCGCTTCCCCTCCACCATGGACGCTTCCCGGATGTGCCGACAGTAGTTTCCCTTGGACCATGGGTCCGTGATCAGTAGCTATGTGATGTTATCCTCCCCTCTTTGTTCTTCATGGTTCAGTCCTCGTGATCTTCCCTACATGATCGAGGAACATATGTAATTTTCTACTGTTGCTATGCTGAGCTTGTTGGGATCTGATGGATTATGAGATTATATTCAGATTGTGATTGAGTAATATATTTTGTTCTTATCTTTTATATATTTTTGTTCCTAAGTAATTCTTGCATGTTCTCCGTTGCTGTTTATTGCTTTGGCCAAGTAGTAGGTAGTGACTCCAAGAAGGAAAGTTATGCTCGATTGCGGGTTCATGCCCCCCGATGACACGCTTGAGTGACAAAAACATGAGTGTAGGGGATGTGCTGTTGCTACAAGGGGGAAAACAACGGTGCTTGTAACCGCGGTTGCAAGGATTGTTTACTTTACGCAAAGTGCTTTTTAATGCAGTTGTCTGTTGCTTTGGGTTTACACTTTGGGTGGGGCTCGCAACTTAATACCAGTGAGATGTTCTAGATAGATTTTTCAAGGTGGATAATTAGTAGTCGATGTAGTCGGATTTCGGTCTACTTATTTTGGCCAACTGCCCATGCTTTTGAGCCTCGTCCTTTCGTTGTATCATAGTTAGCATTGCGGTTCGTTTTTAATCATGTCAGTTGCCCAGCTGTAATTTGTTTACCTCGCATAGCAGTTTTATCGTCTTTTGGGAGAGAGACATCACTAATGAACATCACGGGACCCCGGTCCATATTCTCATCACTGTTTACACGCTCTTTTATTTTCTGCTTTTACTTTCTAGCTGCTATCATTATCATTATTATCTGTTGCGTTGATCCTTTGTGAACAGCAAGACCGGAGAGATTGACAACTTCTCTGTACTCGTTGGGAAGCAAATTTTTTGTGTTGTGTGCAGGTCCACGTGAGTTGCGCTGCTGACACCTACTTAACATCTCCAGAGTCCTACTTGAGACAAACCTTGGTATCTTCACCGAGGGAAATTTGCCGCTATCCTACATCTCACCCTCCACTTGGGGTAACCAACAAGGAGAGAGTATCAGCAGGCCGTGCAATAATTTTTATTAGTAGCACCCCTTTTGTCCCGGTTAGTGGCTCTAACCGGGACTAAAGGCCCCTAAACCAGCTACCACGACCCTGATCAGTATAATTATTACCACTTCTCTAGCAGAGGTGAGGTTACACCTGTTTATAAGAGCGGGATGGCGTCCTCTTACTGTAGCATAGAAAATTCAGTAAAGGTCGTATACGGAGGAATTCATACGTATACTGTACTCTGTCATGTAAATTTCAGAGGACCTCACTTAGTTGGCACATTTGGCTAGATCTGCCAACTAGGCGAGGTCCGTCTGAAATTGGCCATGACAGAGTACAGGCTAGCAGAGTGTTCTTCCGTTGACTTTCTATAATGAAATTGCTATACTCTTTTGTTTTTTATTTTATTTTTTGCATAAAACTGGATGCACTTCGTGTACAAACTGGACCATCTCCTTCGAAGTATCAGGGTTTTCGGACAAAAACTCATAGGTTACAAAGGAATTTCATTTTTTTTAAATTATTTCAACTCCATACTTTTGTGCATTCAATATGCACTATTACAAGCCACATCCTGAAATTCCAACACTTTCTAACATTTTATTGCTATTTTTCATGCATTTAATGATTTTTTTGCGCTGAATGACCCTCAAATTGAAAAGCGCAACAAATGAACTCTGAAAGGGTTGAAAGTAGGCATGGTATCATTATTTCACCCACATAGAATGTGCACAAAAGTTGAGAGGGTTACGGCATAAACTGGATGCACTTCGTGTACAAACTGGACCATCTCCTTCGAAGTATCAGGGTTTTCGGACGAAAACTCATATGTTACAAAGACATTTCATTTTTTAACTTATTTGTTTTTGTGCATTCAATATGCACTATTACAAGCCACATCCTAAAATTCCAACACTTTCTAACTTTATTTTCTATTTTTCATGCATTTAATGATTTTTTTTGCGCTTAATGATCCTGAAATTGAAAAGCACTAGAAATGAACTCTGAAAAGGCTGAAAGTTGGCATGGTATCATGATTTCACCCACATAGAATGTGTACAAAAGTTTAGAGGGTTACAAAAAAAACTAGATGCACTTCGTGTACAAAATGGACCATCTTCTTTGAAGTATCAAGGTTTTCGGACGAAAACTCATTTTACAAAGGTATTTCATTTTTTAAACTTATTTAAACTCCAGACTTTTTGTGGATTCAATATATACACTATTACAAGCCACATTCTAAAATTCCAACACTTTCTAACTCCACTTGTTATTTTTATGCATTTAATGATATTTTTGTGTTGTATGACCCTGAAATTGAAAAACACTACAAATGAACTCTGAAAAGGATGAAAGTTGGCATGGTATCATGATTTCACCCACATAGAATGTGTAAAAAAATTTAGAGGGTTACGGCAAAAAACTGGATGCACTTCGTGTACGAACTTGACCATCTCCTTCGAAGTATCACGGTTTTCAAACGAAAACTCATCTGGTTTTGATTAAAACACCTATTTAAATTATCCTAAAAATTCCCAAATTGAACATACTGATAAGTCATACTAATATTAAACAACAGGAAAAACAATCACTCAAAAATATTTTTTTAAACTAATGTAATTTTCAAACTAGTGCTTTACACAAATTTCAAAAGAATTCAACTTTAAACTATTTAAATTTGAAAACTACTGGCACTATCAGATTTTTTTTACCGGAAGCAAAAAGATTCATTGAAAACTGTAAATAATCTAATAGTTATTCAAAATCTAAAAACAGAAACAATTCTGTCTAGAAAAAGAAAAAAGAAAAAATGGACCTTTAGTCCCGATTAGTGGCTCAATCTGGGACTAAAGACGTCGAAACGGCTATAATAAGAAACATTAGTACCACATCGCCAACCAAAGGAAGGTGAGAGGTTTTCTATAAGCATGGGCTGGCCTCCAATTAGTGTAGCATAGGAAGCTTATTAAAAGTGGTAAACCGAGGAATTCAATCCTAGGGGGATACTCTGTCTCCTTTAGTAGGCGGGAGAAAGTTTTCGTCTCATCAGCTTGAAGAGTGTCGGGACCCGGGGTTAGCGTATGCAAGTACCGCTACGACATAGTCATATGGAGAGCCGAGAACCGTACCCACTTGTCTAAGCAGACAAGGCCAAGCAAAGAACGTTCTCGGAAAGCATCGTACGTGAGGGGCATCCCATCCAGGCTGGATGATCAACTGAGATGGGTCCTCATCGTCCGCACACAAGTCTAATGATATGGGTGATGAACTCCCATATTCACAGACAAGTCGCCTCAACCATACTATCGACTATCTCATAACTCTTACATAGACTTACTCCAGCCCGATCACTTAGTCGGGGTCTAAGGCGGGCTCGATCATACCACAAAGTGTGCATGAGACAGAGTCTCGAACAATCGCATCGCGATGCCCCAAGCTGCGCACATCTAAGGGCCACTTGGTGTATGAAAGAACGCCAGCCAGATCACAACTAAGGTCTCGAAAAACCATACAAAGACATGCATGTTATAGACATACACGCAGCACACATGCCTTCTATGAACAACAGGTATCATTGCAATTCTCTACAAAGTATACATTTTATTGATAACTCTCACAGAGTGCACACAGAGATCACAAGCATGTGATCCAACATTATAACAAACAAGCGGAAGCAAAGTATGTCTGAGTATAGACAAGTTTAAAAAATGGCTTAAGAAGCCTTATTTAAACACAAGCCCTCCACGAGGGAACCAGTCGTCTGACTGGGACTAGACTAGCTTGATCTTCAGTCGTCCAGCTCGATGAAGAAGCCACCTTCGGGGTCAGTGGGTTCATCTAAAACATAGATTAAGAAAACGTGAGTACAAAATCATACTCAGCAAGACTTACATAGGAGCTATACTACTCATGCACATGTATCAATGTAAAGGGAGGTGGGTTTTCACTTGCAGAAGTGCCAGCTTTGACTTGGCTAGTCCTGAACTACGAGTACCAGACTTTAGGTAAGAAGCGTACACGAGTCCACTACTTTCTCCAACCAATTACACCACTATGGTGCCTTCCTCGGCTTCCCCACGAGAAAGAACGCCATAACACTCACACTTATCTTGGTGTGTTTTAGAAGTATCCAGTTCAAGTTGTCTAATAATCAAGCTAAGCTTTCCAAGCAGTCCTTAACCGCGGACGCGGCTATTAGAATAGTTTTGTTAACCCTGCAGGGGTGTACCGCTACACACACATGATCATCAGTTACCGCCTTTGATCTCGACACCATTCAAGGGGTGCCAGCGAGGATGCTCACCACAACTGTTACCTCATAGCCTATCTAGTCCGAGAAAGTCGCCTACCTGGGTTGGATACCACTATCGTGAACCCGGCCGGTTTACCGAAGTGGACCCAAGTGATGTGGGCGTGGTGCATAAGCCGGTCTCGGGTGAGCCGTTCTCTCACTTAGCAGCCAGACCACAGACCTACCAGAACTCCGAACTATTGCGACATCTGGACATCGAAAGGGATGAGTTAAAGGTTGAGAGGGGTCAGTGAGCCCAATGTGTGGTTGTACTCATCATCTTGGATCACCACACAAGAACTCGGACTTAGGGCGGTGTTCAACGAGACAACCCACCGTGTACTCCTACACAGCCTCTCATCGTTCACCTTGTATCAGGGTAGATTTACCAACACGTTTCCACCAACATCAACATGATCACTACCATCCCGACTCACATAACAGTATCAACATGGTATCATTCTAAGCATGCAATAAGCAGTAACAATTGCAGGGGCCACATGATATCAATCAACTCCTACAGTTGCTAGGATTGTGGTTTTCCTACTACTGTGACAAATGATAGGTCATGCAAAGGAATGGGTTCATCTATGCGGTAGAAACATAGCAAGGTAATCATCCTATACAATGCATAAGCGAGACATGAGAGGAAAGTGGGATTTTATCGACATGATCAATGGGGGTTTGCTTGCCTTGCTGACGAGGTTCCGGTTCGGGGTCTTCAACGAAGGGGGCAGCCTCCTGTTCCGGTTCCACCTCTACTCGACAAACAACAAACAAGGTAGCAAAGTAAATACAATGCACAATCACATGGTTGAAGGTTGAAACTTGATGTATATGCTTTGATGTGTGAAGCAATTCCATTTAAATGGAGTATATTGCAAATTGAATTGCAAATTCAAACTCCAATTTGAATTCAATTTAGTCAAGTTGCATATGACATTGTTTGATCAATTTAAACCATTTTGAAATGGTTATGATATTCCTCTAAAGTTCAAGTATAATGTGATATGTTGATATGGTTCAAAATGCCAATGCATTTGAAAAGAAATTGATTTAATTCCATTTAAAACAAATAGCAAATGCTACTGGTCCAAATTTGAACTCAACTCAAACATAGTTGAAAGTTTTATTTTTGGATAGCTTATTTTCTCCTGATCATTTTTCATATATTATTTGTTAAATTTGGAGTTAATATGAATTTTCTATGAATTTTCAAAGTTTCAGCCTTTTTCTGGAGTTTTCTGAATTTATATAAATCATTTATTCGAATTACTGCGTCAGGCTTGCGCAAGGGTGACGTCAGGGGGGGTCTGACGTGTGGGGTCCAGTGGTCAGCCACTGGGTTAATTAACCCGGTTAGTTTAAACTAACCGGGGGGGGATTAAGGCCTTGGGCCCACTTGTCATCGGCTCTTGGGGTCATTAGGGGGGTGATTAACGTTTAAACACGCCGGCCACGTGGACCTCACCGGCGGCAAGTCACCGGCGACCATCCCGTGCGGCTGCGTCTTCTGCAACGGCGTTCCCGTGGGCCAAATTGGGCGCTGCTTCCACCAGGTTGAAGCCCTCGTCAACGCGCGTCAATTGGGACCGGTTGGAGAGGCTGGGGTGCTCTGTACGCTCGCCGGCGACGAGCTTTGCGGCAACAGGGGCACGACCGCGAGGTGGAAATTGTTACAAGGCGCCATTTGAAGCGGGGCTGGGATCAAATGAAGCAGCAGTGCGTGGGGTTTGCGAAGGACATGACCGTGGGGTGCTGGGGTTCAAGGTTGTGCGGCGAGGAACTTCCCGGCGGCGAGGTGCCCCGGCTTCCATGGCAAAAGGCGGTACAGGCCAAGGGGGCAACCATGGAATAGATGGGGTGAAGCAGAAGCTCACCATGGTTGCAGTGGAGGCGGTGGTGTGGTCGGAGGAGCTTTGTGGCCGGATTAATTGGCGACGGCGATCTGCGGCTCCGACGAGGTCTCGATGAAGCTGGCGTTGTCTGCTAAGGCGCTCGGGCTCGATTGAATGGGGGGAACGGCGAAGACGTCTGCTGCGGTTCTTCTGGACACGGTGGCACGGCTCGGGGACGACGGTGGCTGCGTGGACTCGGCGGCGTGCTCCACGGCGGTCCTCGGGCGGCGACGAAATCGAGCGTAGGAGGAGGGGAAGAAGCTCTGGACGGGGGGGGGGGAATGGAACGGGACGGCCGAGAGGCGTCTCCAGGCGTGGCTAGAAGGCTCGGGAGGCGCCAGGCAGGCAGGTGGCGTGGCGGCCGCAGCATGCCGGCCACCGAGCTGCTTGCCGCCGTGCTGGAAGAAGACAAGGGGGGTCCAGGTGGGCTTGCGCCAGGGGGGCGACGAGTTGGGCCGAAATGGCCAGGTAAGCTCCTTTTCCTTTTCTCTCTGTTTTATTTTTCTGTTATATGTTGGCCTTGCTAAAATAAATAGCTGGGCATTTTCAAAAATGCTGAAACTTTTTATATGGGCTCATATTATATTAGACTAGCCACTTATAAAGTTTGGCACTTTTTAAAATTCAAATAATTTGAATCTTAACTCAAATAGGGGTTTTTGATTAATTCCAAGGCACTGTTTGAATATTTGAAAAATCCATGAGCATGGGGTGGGTCCCACATCACTTGATATGTGATCACACTCATTTATAAGACTTTTCAAAAATCTAACATGAATTTTTGGAGAAGATTTTTATCTGGCCTTTTGAATTAATTCATCTGGGGGGGGTTCCTTCTCCCATTTTTCTTTTGAAATTGATTTCAAAGATTTCTTTTGAAATTTTTAACATGATGCAAGGTGACTTTGATCCTAGCACATTACCTAACAGAGGGTTCTGACAACTCGCCCCCACTCAACATAATCTCGTCGAGAGATTCAGAAGTCTGCGGGAGGAAGGAGGGATACTCGGCACTGAGGCGGTCTTCTCTTTCCCACGTGGCTTCTTTATCAGAGTGGTGTGACCACTCAACTTTCAGAAACTTGATCTTCTTTCGGGAGTGACACGCTCTGCTGAATCAAGAATACGAACGGGGTATTCTCGATAAGAAAGGTCATCTTGGAGATGAAGCATTTCATGGTCGACTTCGCGGATGGGGTCCTTGAAGCAACGCCTGAGTTGGGACACATGGAATACATCATGTACTCGGGAAAGGTGCGGGTGTAGTTCAAGTTGGTAGGCAACTTCTCCATGTTTAGCAAGAATGCGGAAAGGTTCGATGTAACGTGGGGCCCACTTGCCTTTGATACCGAATCGTTGGGTTCCCTTCAGAGGAGTAACCCGAAGGTAAGCCTTCTCATCCAGATTGTAGCTCTCTTGCCTATGATGACGATCATAGTAGCTTTTCTGACGAGACTGGTCTGCTTTCAATTGATCACGAACAATGCGAACTTGCTCTTCTGCTTCCTTGATCATATCCGGTCAAAAGAATTGACTTTCACCGGTTTCTGACCAGTTTAGTGGTGTTCGACATCGTCGTCCATATAGGAGTTCAAAAGGAGCCATGTTCAGACTAGATTGAAAACTATTGTTATAAGAAAATTCGGCAAATGGAAGAGACTTCTCCCAATTCTTTCTGAATGAGATAACACAAGCTCTGAGGATGTCTTCAAGAATTTGGTTAACCCTTTCGACTTGACCGCTAGACTGAGGATGGAAAGCTGTACTAAAGGAAAGATGAGTTCCCATAGCATTCTGAAAGCTTCCCCAAAATGTAGAGGTGAAAAGGCTACCACGATCAGAATTGATTTCGAAAGGAACACCGTGAAGGGATACAATTCTAGAGACATACAAGTCCGCCAACTGGCTAGCAGTTATAGACTCGCGAACTGGAAGGAAGTGAGCAACTTTGGAAAGTCTATCTATGACAACGAAGATGGCATCGTTTCCTTTCTGGGTTTTTGGAAAGACGGTGATGAAGTCCATACCGACTTTGTCCCATTTCCACTCTGGAATAGGAAAAGGTTGAAGTGTACCAGCAGGTCTTTGATGTTCTGCCTTAATGCGACGACAAACATCAAATTCGGCAACAAATTGAGCAATGTCTCTCTTCATCCTAGTCCACCAAAATCTCTGGCGTAGATCTCGATACATTTTTGTGCTACCAGGATGAATCGAGAGGGGTGTGTCATGGGCTTCCTTGAGGATGAGTTTCCTTAGTTCCCTATTCTTAGGTACTACCAAACGATTTCCAAAGAATACAGTTCCCTTTCTATCTGTGGAGAAACATTTAGCAAATCCGCTAGCAATGTTCTCCTTGATCCGGCGAACACCTCGTGCACGCCTTTGGGAAACTATGATTTGATCCTCAAGAGTTGGTTTCGCCACCAAGGTAGAAAGATAGCCATGAGGAACAATCTCAAGATTGATCTTGCGAAATTCCTCATGAAGAAGTGGTTGATACTGTTGTAACATGAGGTTGTTACAATACGACTTACGACTTAGTGCATCAGCCATAACATTGGCTTTGCTTGGGGTGTAAGAAATTCCTACGTCGTATTATTTTATCAACTCAATCCAGCGTCTTTGCCTGAGGTTAAGATCTGGCTGGGTGAAAATTTATTTGAGGCTTTGGTGGTCGGAATAGATCTCGCAACGATTACCAAGGAGGTAATGTCGCCAAGTGGTTAGGTCATGAACTACGGCAGCGAGTTCAAGGTCATGGGTAGGATAGTTCTCTTCATGTGTCCGCAACTGGCGTGAAGCATAAGCTACCACATGTCGATCTTGCAGAAGTATGCATCCTAACCCTTGCCGTGATGCGTCACAATAGATCTCGAAATCCTTTTTATTTTCTGGAGGTGCAAGTACGGGTGCAGAAGTCAATCTTCTTTTTAGCTCTTGAAAGCTTTCCTCGCACTTGGGAGTCCATAGGAATTTCTTATCTTTCTTGAGGAGTTCAGTTAGAGGCTTTGCAACTTTAGAAAAGTTCTCGACGAAGCGACGGCAATAGCTGGCTAGGACAAGAAAACTCCTAACTTGCTTAACCGATTCAGGTGGAGTCCAGTCAAGGACGGCCTGAACTCTTTCGGGATTCACAGCAATGCCTTTTGCATAAATCACGTGGCCTAAGTAGGTCACTTCTGGTAGCCAAAATTCACACTTGGAGAATTTAGCATACAGGTGATGCTCTCTAAGTTTCATCAATACTAGCCTTAGGTGTTCGGCATGTTCTGCTTCGTTCTTCGTGTAGATGAGAATGTCATCGAGAGAAACTACAACAAATTTATCTAAGTACTCCATGAAGATCGAATTCATCATGCGTGAGAAAGTGGCGGGGGCATTGGTTAAACAAAAGGACATGACGGTGTACTCGTAAAGACCATAACGAGTAGTAAAAGCTATTTTGGGAATGTCCTTGTTTCGGATTTTGATTTGATGATAACCTAATCTCGAATCCATCTTGGAGAAGACGGAGGATCCTGCAAGTTGATCATAAAGATCATTGATCCTGGGCAGTGGGTATTTGTTCTTTATCGTCGCTAAATTTAGCGGGCGATAGTCTACGCACATCCTTTCTGTTCCATCTTTCTTCGTTACGAACAGAACGGGGCAACCCCATGGCGATGAGCTAGGGAGGATGAAGCCTTTTTCCAACAAAGCTTCCAGTTGGGTTTTAAGCTCAGCTAACTCACGTGGGGCCATTTTGTATGGACGTCTAGAAATTGGTGCGGTTCCTGGCACAAGATCCATTGTAAACTCTACACATCTGTCGGGTGGCATTCCCGGCAGCTCTTCAGGAAAGACATCCAGGAAGTCACGAACCACCGGAACATCTTCAAGGTCGGGAAGGGGAAGTACATTCAAAGAATGCACTTGGGTTCTTGTTCTGGGTGAGGTGTAGTTGACGGTCTTGCCTGAAGGGTGGGTGAGTTTCACTGATTTGCCTTTGCAATCTAGGTAGGCATTCTGTCTTGATAGCCAATCCATGCCAAGGATGACATCAATGTCTGAAGACTTGAGGGCTATGAGTAAAGCAAGGAATACTAAACCCTCAATTGCAATTTGATTACCATGGCTTACTCTATTAGTTTTCCATCTTGACCCTGGAGTTTGAATAATCATTGGGGTGGACAATTCAACAAAAGATAACTCATGACGAAGTGCATAACTTTCCGACATGAATGAATGAGATGCTCCTGGGTCGAAAAGAACGGAAGTAGGAACATAATTGACTTGGAGCGTACCAAGAATGACGTCAGTGGTGTCGTCAGTCTCTTCGGCGGCAATCTGATTCACACGTCCACGAGTGGCGGGAGGAGCGGGTTTGGTGGTGTAGACCTTCTGGGGTGGCTTGCCACGACCATTGTTGTTGCCTCCGGCACGGGGTGGAGCACTCTGATTCTGAAGTTGGTTCTGGGGACACTCACGAGAGTAGTGGCCTGCCTGACCACACTTGTAGCAAGCTCCAAAGACAGTGCGTGGAGCTGGGTTGTTTGGTGGAGCGGGGTGGAACTGAGTTGGTGGACGAGGCGCCACATAGGATGGCCTCGGTGGGTTGTTCTAGCGGAACATACTGTTGGGGATCCAGATCTTGCGCTTCTGAGAGCCTGAACTGGATGAACCATTGTCTCTAGGGTGTTTTCGAAAGTCGTTGGGGGTGTTCATGTCCTCTGCCTTAATGGCCTTGTTGACAAGGACCTGGAATGTGGAAAATTCATGCAGGTTGAGCTCACGACGGAGTCCGGAATTGAGTCCACGACGGAACCTCTCTTGCTTCTTGGCGTCGGTGGAGACTTCTTCAGTAGCATAATGAGCCAGTCGGTTGAACTCATGACTAAACTCGTCAACGGTCCTTCTGCCTTGGGTGAGGTTGCAGAACTCCTCACGCTTGTGGTCCATAAGACCCTTTGGAATGTGGTGCTCGCGGAAGGAAGTGCAGAATTCATCCCAACATGCGGGCGGTCCAACGGGACGCATGTTCAGGAAGTTCTCCCACCAAGAGCTAGCTGCACCTTCAAGTTGGTAAGTGGCATAGCTGACCTTGTCGGCATCTGCATAATGGCCTGCCTGAAGCTTCCTCTCGATGCTGCGAAGCCAGTCATCGGCGTCAAGGGGCTCGGTGGAGTAACTGAAAACCGGGGGATGAAGCCGGATGAAGTCGTTCAGAGACACCAACTCGTTGCGCTGCTGAGTGGTGTTGCGAGCAATGACCTCCAGCAAATGGTGAGAGTCTTGGCGGTTTCTCTCAACCTCCATCAGAACCTGAGCCATCGTGGGTGGGGGTGGAAGGTTGCCTTCCTCCGGTTCATTCCCACGGCCTTGGGCACGACCAAGCTGGCCACGGGTTCCTTGAGACATCCTGAAGGTGAAAACCAAAGTCAAACAGAGTTGATTGGAAGAGTCTAAACAAGGTATTGAAGTACTGGAAGGATTACAGAGCAAAGGAAGTAATCATCTTGACAACATGGTGATAAAAGCATACAAGCCATATATTCACAAGCTGTCATACAAACCATACATCGTTTTAGTACAAGCACCAAGCTAATACAAACGTGATGAAGATGATACATCCTTCAGAGGCACTCTGACTTCCTATACATTATTTATCTAAGCCTCTGGAACTTAGACACCTTGCGTACCATATACTAAGATACTACTACA
Organism: Bromus sterilis; assembly: GCA_950022295.1. Taxonomy (NCBI): domain Eukaryota; kingdom Viridiplantae; phylum Streptophyta; class Magnoliopsida; order Poales; family Poaceae; genus Bromus; species Bromus sterilis. The sequence continues at coordinate 115,221,468 of OX465599.1, forward strand.
TCCTCACTAAGTAAGACCACAGGCGGTCTCACTCATCTCCATCTCCATAGTAGTCCTCGTAAAAGTTACCCGCGTATCCCGGTAGCTGAAGGTGACCATCGGAAAACACGGAGGCCTGTGGACCCTGATATCCATTTGGGCAAGGATGGGGCCTAGGTCCAGCGTAGGGTGGAAGCAAAGGACCACGGGGTGGAAAAATGCCTCCAATCTCAGGCCAAGCAACTTGAGAAGGCATCTGAGTCCTCACAGGGTAGATAGCATCATACTCGACTGATCCAACACTCACGAAGGGTGCCAAGAGTGTCAGTGCTCGATACAGACGAACACGGGTGGCGTGAAGCTCAAAACGGAGAGCGCGTGCATCACGATCTCGATCACTAGCAAACCTAGCAGTCATCTGAAGTACTGGATCTTCTGCAGAGTGATCTGAGTAGAGTGCTGTTATATATCCCTCTTCTCCTAGAAGTGCAGCAGGGATATAGCGGAACGAGGTCTCTCTCAACATAGTGTGCTCCTCTCTCAGTAGTGTAATACATGATTATGCAGCATCCTGCACAGCCATGTTCTCTGTCATGCCAATGCCATGTCCAAAGTGGATAGGCTGAGTGACTCCATTGTGGTGCGGGTAGATCCTGACGATGCAGTGGAACTGGGTCTGGTTGAAGTCAAGGAACTGCTCCTCAACTGTGTACTCAGGGTACCATCGATATCCCACATAGGACATCATCTCAATCAACGTGGCGGGATGGCCACGCACACCGAGGCACCTGGTCAAACGAACAATCTGCCGAGGGGGAAGATCTACCATCTGAAACAGAAAGAAGGAGTTTGCAAATGTATCAGATTATGAAGAAACTTGGAATGACTCGGACAGCATAACGACTGTAATTGCAAGAAAAAGACAATTTCTTACAACATGGAAACTGCACTTACATACGATGTAAGAAATCAGGAAGCACAACAACTCTAACGAACCGAACACAACTTTCCTACGGCTACAAAGAAGCAAACAACGAGATGTTCTAATCAGACAGAGGAGAGCCTAGTCCTATCTTCCCGTAGAATAAGATGAGGGTGACTCAGAACTCAGAACGAAGGGGGTAAGGAGAAAAAAGAAGCCTTACGTTGTTCCCTTATATACCCAGAGTAACTATATAACTATAGCAAGCTAGACTCGACTTCGGCCAAGGCTACTAGTCCTACAGTCAGTCCTGCTCTGATACCAAGTCTGTCGGGACCCGGGGTTAGCGTATGCAAATCCCGCTACGACATAGTCATATGGAGAGCCGAGAACAATACCCACTTGTCTAAGCAGACAAGGCCAAGCACAGAACGTTCTCGGAAAGCATCGTACGTGAGGGGCATCCCATCCAGGCCGGATGATCAACTGAGATGGGTCCTCATCGTCCGCACACAACTCTAATGATAAGGGTGATGAACTCCCATATTCACACACAAGTCGCCTCAACCATACTATCGACTATCTCATAACTCTTACATAGACTTACTCCAGCCCGATCACTTAGTCGGGGTCTAGGGCGGGCTCGATCAAACCACAAAGTGTGCACGAGACAGAGTCTCGAACAATCGCATCGCGATGCCCCAAGCTGCACACATCTAAGGGCCACTTGGTGTATGAAAGACTGCCAGCCAGATCACAACTAAGGTCTCGAAAACCCATACAAAGACATGCATGTTATAGACATACACACAACACACATGCCTTGTATGAACAGCACGTATCATTGCAATTCTCTACAAAGTATACATTTTATTGATAACTCTCACAGAGTGCACACAGAGATCACAAGCATGTGATCCAACATTACAACAAACAAGCGGAAGAAAAGTATGTCTGAGTACAAACAAGTTTAACAAATGGCTTAAGAAGCCTTATTTAAACACAAGCCCTCCACGAGGGAACCAGTCGTCTGACTGGGACTAGACTAGCTTGATCTTCAGTCGTCCAGCTCGATGAAGAAGCCACCTTCGGGGTCAGTGGGTTCATCTAAAACATAGATTAAGCAAACGTGAGTACAAAATCATACTCAGCAAGACTTACATAGGAGCTATACTACTCATTCACATGTATCAATGTAAAGGGAGGTGGGTTTTCACTTGCAGAAGTGCCAGCTTTGACTTGGCTAGTCCTGAACTACGAGTACCAGACTTTAGGTAAGAAGCATACACGAGTCCACTACTTTCTCCAACCAATTACACCACTATGGTGCCTTCCTCGGCTTCCCCACGAGAAAGAACGCCATAGCACTCACACTTATCTTGGTGTGTTTTAGAAGTATCCAGTTCAAGTTGTCTAATAATCAAGCTAAGCTTTCCAAGCAGTCCTTAACCGCGGACGCGACTATTAGAATAGTTTTGTTAACCCTGCAGGGGTGTACCGCTACACACACATGATCATCAGTTACCGCCTTTGATCTCGACACCATTCAAGGGGTGCCAGCGAGGATGCTCACCACAACTGTTACCTCATAGCCTATCTAGTCCGAGAAAGCCGCCTACCTGGGTTGGCTACCACTATCGTTTACCCGGACGGTTTACCGAAGTGGACCCAAGTGATGTGGGCGTGGTGCATAAGCCGGTCTCGGGTGAGCCGTTCTCTCACTTAGCAGCCAGACCACAGACCTACCAGAACTCCGAACTATTGCGACATCTGGACATCGAAAGGGATGAGTTAATAGGTTGAGAGGGGTCAGTGAGCCCAATGTGTGGTTGTACTCTTCATCTTGGATCACCACACAAGAACTCGGACTTAGGGCGGTGTTCAACGAGACAACCCACCGTGTACTCCTACATAGCCTCTCATCGTTCACCTTGTATTAGGGTAGATTCACCAACACCTTTCCACCAACATCAACATGATCACTACCATCCCGACTCACATAACAGTATCAACATGGTATCATTCTAAGCATGCAATAAGCAGTAACAATTGCAGGGGCCACATGATATCAATCAACTCCTACATTTGCTAGGATTGTGGTTTGCCTACTACCGTGACAAATGATAGGTCATGCAAAGGAATGGGTTCATCTATGCGGTAGAAACGTAGCAAGGTAATCATCCTATACAATGCATAAGCGAGACATGAGAGGGAAGTGGGATTTTATCGACATGATCAATGGGGGTTTGCTTGCCTTGCTGACGAGGTTCGGGTTCGGGGTCTTCAACGAAGGGGACAACCTCCTGTTCTGGTTCCACCTCTACTCGACAAACAACAAACAAGGTAGCAAATTAAATACAATGCACAATCACATGGTTGAAGGTTGAAACTTGATGTATATGCTTTGATGTGTGAAGCAATTCCATTTAAATGGAGTATATTGCAAATTCAAACTCCAATTTGAATTCAATTTAGTCAAGTTGCATATGACATTGTTTGATCAAGTTAAACCATTTTGAAATGGTTATGATATGCCTCTGAAGTTCAAGTATAATGTGATATGTTCATATGGGTCAAAATGCCAAAGCATTTGAAAAGAAATTGATTTAATTCCATTTAAAACAAATAGCAAATGCTACTGGTCCAAATTTAAATTCAACTCAAACATAGTTGAAAGTTGGATTTTTGGATAGTTTACTTTCTCCTGATCATTTTTCATATATTATTTGTTAAATTTGGAGTTAATATGAATTTTCTATGAATTTTCAAAGTTTCAGCCTTTTTATGGAATTTTCTGAATTTATATAAATCATTTATTCGAATTACTGCGTCAGGCTTGCCCAAGGGTGACGTCAGGGGGGTCTGACGTGTACGGTCCAGTGGTCAGCCACTGGGTTAATTAACCCGGTTAGTTTAAACTAACCGGGGGGGATTAAGGCCTTGGGCCCACTTGTCATCGGCTCTAGGGGGTCATTAGGGGGGGTGGTTAACGTTTAAACACGCCGGCCACGTGGACCTCACCGGCGGCAAGTCGCTGGCGACCATCCCGTGCGGCGGCGTCCTCTGCAACGGCGTTCCCGTGGGCCAAATCGGGCGCTGCTTCCACCAGGTTGAAGCCCTCGTCAACGCGCGTCGATTGGGACCGGTTGGAGAGGCTGGGGTGCTGGGGTTCAAGGTTGTGCGGCGAGGAACTTCCCGGCGGCGAGGTGCCCCGGCTTCCATGGAAAAAGGCGGTACAGGCCAAGGGGGCAACCATGGAATAGATGGGGTGAAGCAGAAGCTCACCACGGTTGCAGTGGAGGCGGTGGTGTGGTCGGAGGAGCTCTGTGGCCGGAGTAATTGGCGACGGCGATCTGCGGCTCCGACGAGGTCTCGATGAATCTGGCGTCGTCTGCTGAGGCGCTCGGGCTCGATTGACTGGGGGGAACGGCGAAGACGTCTGCTGCGGTTCTTCTGGACACGGTGGCACAGCTCGGGGACGACGGTGGCTGCGTGGACTCGGCGGCGTGCTCCACGGCGGTCCTCGGGCGGCGACGAAATCGAGCGTAGGAGGAGGGGAAGAAGCTCTGGAGGGGGGGGAATGGAACGGGACGGCCGAGAGGCGTCTCCAGGCGTGGCTAGAAGGCTCGGGAGGCGCCAGGCAGGCAGGTGGCGTGGCGGCCGCGGCATGCCGGCCACCGAGCTGCTTGCCGCCGCGCTGGAAGAAGACAAGGGGGGTCCAGGTGGGCTTGGGCCAGGGGGGCGACGAGTTGGGCCGAAATGGCCAGGTAAGCTCCTGTTCCTTTTCTCTCTGTTTTATTTTTCTGTTATATGTTGGCCTTGCTAAAATAAATAGCTGGGCATTTTCAAAAATGCTGAAACTTTTTATATGGCCTCATATTATATTAGACTAGACACTTATAAAGTTTGGCACTTTTTAAAATTCAAATAATTTGAATCTTAACTCAAATAGGGGTTTTTTATTAATTCCAAGGCACTGTTTGAATATTTGCAAAATCCATGAGCATGGGGTGGGTCCCACATCACTTGATATGTGATCACACTCATTCATAAGACTTTTCAAAAATCTAACATGAATTTTTGGAGAAGATTTTTATCTGGCCTTTTGAATTAATTCATCTGGGGGGGGTCCTTCTCCCATTTTTTTTTGAAATTGATTTCAAAGATTTCTTTTGAAATTTTTAACATGATGCAAGGTGACTTTGATCCTAGCACATTACCTAACAGAGGGTTCTGACAAAGAGACAGAGGTCCTTCTGTCTATGACATAGAAGGACCTCTGTCTATTGAAGCTGATGAGACAAAGGTCTTTTTCTCGCCTTCTGAAGGAGATATATATCACCCTTTGCGAGGGTTCCTCTGTCTACCTCTTATAATGAATTTGATATACCTTTTGTTTTTATATATCCATTCAATTTGGTGTACACCATTATCCTTTTTACCGCGACACGTGTCTGTGTTCGAATCCCACCAATCAGGAATAAGCACACAGATCATGTGTTTCTTTCAAGCACTTGTTAGTCATTGGATCAAGGGTCTGTTGGATCAGCACTATCACGACTATAGTCCCGTTTCTAGATAGCAAACGGGGACAAAAGAGGCACACGACCCCTATATATAGGCCACATCTCGGACATGTCGGACACTCAATGTGTACTCAATTGGATTCAAATCATTCGGATTTCCTGCATACGTCGGATGGTGCATTTGATATGCGGGCACTCACGAGCCACCGTCGGGCTGTATGCAGGGGAAACCGTGTGTTTTTTTCTATCTAGAAATCCTTCAGTTCATTGACCGAATACAAATCATTCGATATCCCTACATACGTCTGACGGTGCATTTGATATGCGGGCACTCAAGCGCCACTGTCGGGTTGTATGCAGGGGAAACCGTGTGTTTTGTTCTATCTATAAATCCTTCAATTCATCAATCGAACACAAATCATTCGGATTCCCTGCATACGTCCGACGGTGCATTTGATATGCGGGTTGTATGCAGGAGAAACCGTGTGTTTTGGGGAAAGTGTTCTTACATCATTTCATACATAGAAAACAACAAAATACAAATAGAAATGATGATGCTCAATTGGCTGTGAAGCCGATCACATCTTCTTCGCGTGTTTCCGTTTCTTCTAGATAATTTCTGCTTGTTCCATTCCCTTTTATGTGACATTGCTACATGTTTTTCTACACTTTTATATCATTTTACACATATTTGGACTGACCTACTAACTCAATGCATTCAGTGCCAGTTTTTGTCTGCTGATGTCTATAAGTTGCAGGTTTTCCCCCCAATCTACAAAGCTCCAAATATTCCAGAAAAATCAGATAAAAAATTAGAAAAACGGAAGCTTCTCGAGCCCCGAAGGAGAGCCGGAGGGGGGCCACCCCCCTCCCAGGCGGCCATGTGGCGCAGCCCATCTCCTGGTCGCGCCACCACGGCGCCTAGGAGGTGGGGCTACCCCCTCGTGCCCCCCTTCGGCCTATATTACCTCCTCGTCCCGAAAACCCTCAAAGAGCCCCCCGCATCACGATTTTCCTCTCTGTTCCGCCGCCGCCGCGTTTCCAAGATCGGGAGCACCAGAAGACCTCTTCCCGGCACCCTACCGGAGGGAGGATTGACCTCCGGGAGCTTCTCCACCACCATGGACGCTTACCGGATGTGACATGAGTAGTCGTCCTTAGACCATGGGTCCATGACCAGTAGCTATGTGATGTCTTCTCTCCAATCTTGTGCTTCAATTCGTAGTCCTTGTAAGCTGCCCTACATGATCAAGGCACCTATGTAATTTTTCTGCTGTTGCTATGTTGTGTTTGCTGGGCCCCGATGTATTATGAGATTATGTTCATATCCTGATGAGTTATATATTTGGTTTACCTTATATATTTTGTTCTTAAGTAATTCTTTCATGTTCTCCGTTAATTTTTATTGCTTTGGCCAAGTAGTAGATAGTAACTCCAAGAGGGAGCGTTTATTCTTGATTGTGGGTTCATGCCCCCCGATGTCTAGCTTGAGTGACATAAACATGAGACTAGGGGATGTGATGTTGCCACCAGGGAGGAAACAACAGTGCTTGTAACTGCGGTTGCAAGGATTGTTTACCTCACGCAAAGTTTGTTAATGTAGTTGTGTGTTGCTTTGAGTTTACACTTTGGGTGGGTCTCTCAACTGAATACCAGCAAGATGTTCTGGATAGATATCTCAAGGTGGATGATTAGTGAGTAAATGAAGATGGATTTCAGTCTACTTGTCTTGGCATACTTCCCATACTTTTGAGCCTCTAGCTTTCCAGTAGCATAATTAACATTGCGGTGCGTTTATAATTCTGTCAATTGCCCAGCTGTAATTTGTTCACCCAGCTTAGCTATTTTATCGTATTTTGGGAGAGATACATCACTAGTGAACATCTTGGGACCCCGGTCCATATTTCCACCACTGTTTACACCTCCACTTTATTTACTGCTTTTACTTTCAGTTGCTATCATCACCACTATCATTATCACTACTATCTTCCCTTTCATTTAATCCTTTGTAACCAATAAGGAAGGAGAGATTGAAAACCTCTCTGCACTCGTTGGGAGCAAAGTTATCTGTTGTGTGTGTAGCTCCAGGTAACGCAAGTGATTATCATCAAACGAAGCATCACTGGCGCGCCACCTACTTGTCGACTTTGGTGTTCTACTGGACCGACTTAAACCTTGGCATCTTTGCCAAGGGAAATTTTCTGCTAGGCTACATCCAACCTTCCATTTGGGGTAACCAACAAGAGCGCCATCACGCATTATCAGGCCAATTTCTGGCGTTGTTACCGGGGACTCCAATCTTAAAGATAGGGGAGTTGCACACTATCTTTTATCTTTTCTTTTTAGTCTTGTTAGTTTACCTTTCAGTTTTTATCTTAGTGTCCTTTATCGAATACCACAAAAAAAGAAGTTACCTTGCTGTTAGTAGTTCTTTCTGTTTAGTCAAGCATGTTAGGACTTGATGCTTTGAGGGAATCAGAGGTTCTAGATTTCCATCAAAAGGATGGAGAAAATATGAAGAAGGCGTGGGACAGAATTTCTGATGCACATAGGAGAATTATGCCTTGGATACCTATAAAAATTGTGAATACCATGATCTTTTTAGGTGGTGCAAACACTCTCTTGATATTATAGCTGAAGGAGATTTCTTAAAGTGTGATGAAACTAGAGCTCTTGATATTATACATGGTCTATCTAGTTACTTTGTTTATGATCATAGCTTTAATACTGTTATAGATATACTTGCTACTATTGAAAAAAGAATGGATGATCTATACTTGAGAAAAGAAGAGAGACCCAAGCCCAATAAGAAAGTGGTTTTGGAGATAGATAATGATTGGGATCCTTTTGTTAAGGTTAACATCTTTAACCAAGACTTCCTTTCTTATTGTGATATTGGGTCCATAGTTTCTACAATGCCAAAAGTTGTTTATGATTCTTTAAACCTTTCAAACATGGTCAATTTATCATCTTATCATGAACATGCTAGTGGAGATGTTTCTAAGATCCAGGGACAGGTAAAAGATGTCCAGGTTATGTTCTTCAAAAGGAGTGCAACGGTTGACTTCTTCGTCACGGAGCAAAACCAAGGAAACATAGTGCTTGGAAGGGACTTCCTCCGAGCCATGAAGGGCTTTATTAATATTGGTAAAGGACAAATATGCTTAAGTGGGAAAGCAAAATGTACGTACCTCTTGCCTAGGAAAAAGAAGAATGAACTAGCTGAGGATCAATTTGAAGGTTTTTATTATTCCGAAAACTTCGGTGAGTTTTGATTCCTGTTTTTGTATCATACCTAGCTAAAAGGCATAAAAGAAAGCGCTTGTTGGGAGGCAACCCAAGATGTTTTTACTTTTAGTTTTCATGGGACCCCGGTCCATATTTCCACCACTGTTTACACCTTCACTTTATTTACTGCTTTTACTTTCAGTTGCTAGCATCACCACTATCATTATCACTACTATCTACCATTGCATTTAATCCTTTGTAAACAACAAGGCCAGAGAGATTGACAACATCTCTGCACTCGTTGGGAGCAAAGTTATATGTTGTGTGTGCAGGTCCAGGTAACGCAAGTGATTATCATCAAACGACGCATCACTTGGCGCACCACCTACTTGTCGACTTTGGAGTCCTACTGGACTGACTTAAACCTTGGCATCTTTGCCAAGGGAAATTTGCTACTAGGTACATCCAACCTTCCACTTGGGGTAACCAACGAGGGCGCCATCGCGCGTTATCACTTCTTCGCGTGTTTCCCTTGCTTCTTGTTGCGCCTTAACCATGGATAATCTTCATCATTTAACAGGATGATCGGGACAGTCTTTACTCTGAAGGGAGGAATTTCATGAAACTTTTCATAATCTTCTGACATGTATGTCTTGTCCTCCACTCCCACGATGTTTCTTTTCCCCGGTAGAACTATGTGGAGCTTTGGCTCATCGTATGGTGTATTCGCTTCCTCATGTTTTATTTTTCTCGGCTTGGAAGACATGTCCTTCACATAGAAAACCTGCGCCACATCATTGGCTAGGACGAATGGTTCATCTGGGTACGAAAGATTGTTGAGATCCACTATTGTCATTCCGTACTCCGCGTCTACCTCTACCCCTGACATATGGACCCATTTTCACCAAAATAAATGGACCTTAAAATCAGGTCCATAGTCAAGTCCCCATATCTCCTCTATGTAACCATAATATGTGTCCTTTGCCCTATTGGTGTTTGCTGCATCGTCAAAGCGGAAACCACTGTTTTGGTTGGTGCTCTTTTTATCTTAGGAACTCGTGTAAAATGTATTCCCATTTATCTTGTATGCTTGGAGAGTCACTACAGTCGAAGATTGTGTCATGGCCAACAAGTATAGGTCATCTCCAACAGTGGTGTTATCCCTCAGATGTGATTGCAACCAACTGCCAAAAGTCCTGATGTGTTCTCATGTAATCGAGTCCTCAGACAACTCCGGGTGTTTGTTGCGTAGATTATCCTTGTGTTCATCGATATACGGGGCCACCAAGGAAGAATTCTACAGGACGGTGTAGTGTGCTTGATTCCAAGAATGCCCATCCCTACATATTATTGGTGTTGGATATATGCTCTAGAGGCAAATAATATATGATTATTCCAATATATCTAAGAAAGTTCATAACCAGTTTCATACCGTGCTAAAACTGTATCAGTGAAACAATGATATAGGTGTGGTATAGGAACACCCAACGTTCCTAGTTAGCCTTTATATCAATAACTAGTTCATGGTCAACATGATGATCGTTGTTTCGCGATCAAGGAAAATTAAGTCTGAAAGGGCATGTGCCCTTATGTTTGGTTTTGTTAATTGATGACAATCTTTATGGACTAATGGTTTCCTTGAGTTATACTTTAAGGTTTTTCCATAGGCAACACTTTAAGATCATATGGTGGCTTCAAGGTTATAAGATGAAGATTACGTGTTGACCAAGGTGTTCTTTATGGAGCTATCCAAAGATTGGTCAAGGTTATGTGTGCAAGGTCAAGAGGAGCATCATGAAGATATCATATTCTTGGAGCATGCCGACCATTTGGTGATAATGGTCTTGTGAAGATGTGCCTAAAAGAGGCTCACCCGTAATGGAGTATGGGGGAGCCATCTACTAGTCTTCATCGAGCCGGCGGAATCAAGAAAGATGTTCCAACTTGAGGCGGGCATGATCGTCATCATCAAGCTCAAGTGGATTATGCGCAAGACAAAGGTTTGACTAGTTAGGTGTCTAGTTTACCGGTCTCTTGGTGGTAGTTAGGAGACCGTGCTATAGGCTAGCTAGGCCGAGTCGTTCGTGGAGATCTCAAACCTTTTGCATACTTGGCATCATCTTTATTGGTTCTTGATTTGCTTCTTTCTTTGTGAGTTTTGGAGCTTGTGGTATTCTTCCTGACAAGCTCGCGATCATCGAAAACGGATTTCATATGCATCTTATCTTATGATTTTCGATGCGGGAGATTTTCCGGTTATCCTTGGTTAGAGGTTTCACACCTCTATTTGTTTGGCATTTCTCCCTTGCCACTTTGAAATATGTTCGTGATTAGGCAGCTCTGTTAGTTAGCTTTCCATCAAGCTTGAGTTTGCCTTAATCGGAGTTCATTTGCAGAAGTTGTGGCAGTTAAGGGTTTGCCTATTTCATTTGGAGTTCATCTGTTTTGTGGCATGGGCTCCGTGGGTATACCAGGGCGGTAGTACCTCTTGGGTTACGGTAGTACCGCGCCACGGTAGTACCGTGGCTAGTACCGCACCCACTACCGTATTCCCACTGGATAGGGCGGTAGTGGGCACGGTACCGAGCCGCAGTACTACCGCGGGGCGGTAGTACCGTGGCTAGTACCGCACCCACTACCGTATACCTCCTGGATAGGGAGGTAGTGGGGCACGGTACTATGCCGCAGTACTACCGAGGGGCGGTAGTACCGCTCCGGTTGCGGTAGTACCGTGGTTGGTGGACTGTCAACGGTTCCCAACGGCTGGATTCGTGGGGGACTATAAAAGGGGGTCTTCTTCTTCCTTTGCCCTCACTGGTTTTTTGCAAGTTCTTCCCCCATTGTTGACCTCTTTGATCTTCCTTACTCTCTTCCCCTCCTATGATTCTTGCTCCTTTTTGAGGGAAAAGAGAGGAGGTCTAGTTCCACATTCTCCACCAAGCCATCTCTCCTCTAAGTGAGGGGAACCTCGTGGATCTAGATCTTGGAGTTCTTGGTGTTCTCCTTGTTCCTCCTCTCATATTCCTCCATAGCTTTTGTTTCTTTGGTGGGATTTGAGAGTTTGGGACTTGAGAACTTCGTGTGCTCTTGCCATTGCATTTGGTGCATCGATTTGAGTTCTCTCCGAGGATTCTTTGTAGTGAGTGAAGTAGAAAAGATTGCTACTCTTGAGTGCATTCGCACTCTAGAGATTGTACCTCGTGGGTGCGTTGGCACCTAGAAGCTCGTTGTTGTCGAGCTCAATCATTGTGGTGGAAAGCTTCGGGACGCTACGGGAGCCCCCAATTCGGTTGTGGAGATTGCCCCGAGCATTTTTACAGGTTCGGTGACCGCCCCCAAGGGTTGCCATTTGTACTAGTTCGGTGACCGCCCTCAAGTGTCCTAATAGTGGAATCACGGCATCTTGCATTGGCAAGAGCGTGAGGAGAAATAGGGTGGCCCTCGTTGGCTTCGTCTGAGCATTGTGCTCCTCACCCTCTCCAAACGGAGACGTACTTCTCGCAAGTGAAGGAACTTCGGTAACAAATCCTTGTCTCCATCGGCTCCACTTGCGGTTATCTCTACCTTTACTTTGAGAAAGCTTATTACATTGTTTATCTTGTGCTTGCTCATATTATTGTACATTGCTTGTCCCATAGGTTGTTCTTCTAGTCAACCTATTTACTTGTGCACCTACTTTGTGATAGCCATAGTGCTCTTGTCATATATCTTGCTATCACATAGTTGTTTATCTTGCTTAGTTTAAGTTGTTGGTGCACATAGTTGAGCCTAGCTTATTTAGGTTTCTTGCTTGGCAAATTAAACGTTAAGTTTTATCCCGCATTTGTTCAAGCCGAAACCGTAATTATTTTAAACGCCTATTCACCCCCCCTCTAGGTGACATCCACGTCCTTTCAAAGTCTAATGACTGTGAGGTCACCTCACTGGATGAGTGACGTGATGAACATTACCCAACGTAAGCATTACAGCATGATCAATCTTATGAAGGTTCAGTGTTGTAATTACAGAACGTAGTAGGCCGTTCCTTTGACCGTGAGTACTTGCATAATTGCTATCTTCTCGGATGCTTTGACTTACATCCCACAGCCTGACTGAAATATGTTGGCCATAACGGTTGTATCTTGGGTATTCCGTTGAGATATGTTGAGGAGTATTGTTACAAGAGAGGGATTTGTTAATCCATGTGATGGATAGATACTCAGGGCCCACTCGGTGAGATTCCATCCATAAAGATGCGCGGCATGTGACTAGGTCACGGGGATGAATATAACCGAATGAGTGAATAAGGATTTGTCGGTAACGAGGTTACAACAGACATAGGATATCATTGATCGAATCTAGGACTAATCCAGTATCGATGACAAAGGGAATGTTATACGACGTAAGGTTCAATCGGTGTTGATATCCGAAATGCGCAGGGGTCATTATGGGCATCGAGGTCTCGCTGATGATCATTGACCGTAGCCTCATCTCGGTCATGACTGGAGTGTTCTCGGACCGTAGGGTAACACACTTAAGGGCTCGATGAAATCGGAGACCTTTTTGGTACTATCGGAGTTACCGAAGATATAAGAGAGAACTCCGAAATCGTTTCGGAGGGGAGACGAAAAAGTTCCGTTGTTCCGAATTGTTCGGAAAGTTATTTAGATATGTTTTATTATTTAATTAAGTAAACTAAATATTAAAATATAATTTAAATAATTAATGAAATAATATTCTTTTGGTTTTCCTTTTTTTTAAGAAAGAATAATAATAATAATAATAATAAAAAGGTGCATATGACGCCATGGGATTGGTGGGGCCGGCGGCCACATGCGGCCATGCATGTGTGCACGCCGTGGCCTTGTGCCAAACTAGCCCGCATGTGCTACTAAGTTTAGTATCACATGGCTAGTTGACAGGTATTGCACCCTGGTTTTTTTTATATATAGATGTGGTGGGTAGCCCTTTTTTAACACAGAAAATTTCAAGAAAAATACAGATAAATTCTGTTGATATTTCTCTTCCTCTTTCTCCCTCATATGAGCGGACTCCGCTTGTTTGGTGTCTTCACTGGGTTGGAGATGTATCCACTATACGCATGCCGTCGTGCTGCCGAAATTCCGGTTCCGGAGGTCTACTTCCGCCACCTTTCACTACTAGGGAAATAGCTATACATGGAACCTTACTAGTGGCGCATTTTATATGTAATGCGCCACTATGTTTTAAGGGTGGTGCACTGGTAAAAATGCGCACTTTTAAAAATGCGCTACCCCTAAGAGTGGGCCAGCCCTGGATCCTCTTATATGTGGCGCATTTGGAGAAATGCGCCACCCCTAAGAACCTTATAGGTGGCGCATGCGCCACCCCTAAGAGCTTATGGGTGGCGCAGAATGCTCCACCCCTAAGGAATTATTAGTGGCGCATTCAGAATGTGCCACCCATAAGCTCTTAGGGGTGGCGCACCTAGAATATGCGCCACTACTAACCTAAAAATGTGAGGGGAAAATTCCCAATACACAAATACACCCCCTGGACCGCCTTTCCTGTTTGAAAAAAAATAAAAGAAAATGATAGAAATGTCAAAAAAATAAAATAAAATAATATTCCCATGTAATATGTGGTCTAGTTATTAGGAAAATTTATAAACATGAATTTTGACTTTTTTTTGCAAAATCTCTCGAGAATCCGTAAAATAGGTTTAACTTTTGCATACGAACTCCGATAAAAAAGTTTTTTATATGAAAAATCATTTACTCGAAAAGTTATATCCAAATTCAATCAGGGAACCTTGTTGAACATTTTTAGAATCCTCAAAAACCTAACAGAAAAAAGTTACGGGCGTTTGAAGATCTGGAGGCCAAAAAATTTGTAATTTTTTCAAAACTTATTAGTGGCGCATTTTTCTAGGTGCGCCACCCCTAAGGTTCTGATGGGTGGCACATTTTGCTATATGCGCAACTAATAAGAGTATATATAACCCGGTCGGCTTCCTTCTCCTCCTTACCTATTCATTCTTATCCTCCTCTCCTCCTCCTCTTCACCTTCTCCATGGCGCCCTCCTCCTCCTCCCCTCCTCCATGGCTCCAAGGCTGCTCCTCCTCCTCATCCTCCCCTCCTCCATGGCTCCTCCTCCAACAAGGTTCCCCCTCCTCCACGGGTCTTCTTCTTCCTCCTCCCCTCCTCCATGGCATCTACTCCTCATGGTTCTTCCTCCCCTTTCTTGGCTCCTCCTCCTCCTCGTCTCTTCCTCCATGGGGCCCTCCATCCTCTCCTCTCATCTCCTCCATCCTCCAAGATTCAAAATTGGCTAGATGAAAATGACAGAGAATAAAAATGAGCAAACAAAGTGGCTAGATGAACGGGAAAAATCATTCAAAGAAAAAACGAGAAAAAAACGAGCAAAAAAATCGTAATACAGATTGTAACACCCTCACTGTCAGTGAACAGTAATCAGCTTGTTAATCCTAGATTACTGTTCCAAAATTCTTGCTTTGATCAACTTGGGTCAGTTCAAAATTCAAATTCCCTTTTGATATTGTTAAAAGAAATGTGGCCATGGGCCTTGCTCATCATGAGTCAAAACAAGTCCAAGCCCCTTTGAATTGAAATTACAACGAAGCTCAAATGCCTTTTAATGAATATTAAGGATAGGTGGCAATTAAAACTTTGCGCAAAAATTGTGAAACCAATTCTGTAAATTTCATAGTAATTAGTAGATCATAATAATGTGTGCATGGGATTTTATTAAGCTATGAAAGTATTTAAACAAATGAAACAGTAGCCTAAATAGTCTAATTTAATGATTTATTATTTAAATAAAATACTAAATGATTTTATTTAAAGTCCACACTTTCTTTGGCACTGACCTATATTGAACCACTAATTTTGGATTCTATAATAAGTTTTACAAAATTGTTATAAAAGCTACAAGAAATAAAGAACAAAAAAGAAACAAAAAAAGAGAAACCTAGCTAACCCCCCATGGGCGAAGCCCACCCCACCCCTCTCCCTCACTAGGCCAAACCAGCCCAACCCCGGCCCATCCCCACCATATCCCTCCTCCCCTGTTTCATTCGTGCGTGGCACGCATCCAGGTCGTCCTGGCCGCGACCGTCGTCGTGGAGGCCATCGCCCGGTCGCCGGCGAAGATAACCCCCGAGCCCCCGAGCCCTCCCATGGAAACCCTAGCCGACACCCCCATTCCTCCCCCTCGGCCGCTTTCTTCCCCCCCACGGCGCGCACCCGAGCCGTCCTTCGAACGACCGCCGTCGCCGCCGTCGTGGAAACTCGCGGCCAGCGACCTCCCTGCGCCTCGCCACCTTGTCCAGGCTATTCGTCGTCGTCGTCTTCGTCATCTCGCAGAAGTAATCGAGCTGGGATGGCTTGTACGCTCGCCATCCCGTCGCCTCAGTCCGCCACAGCAGCCGCTCCTCCGGCAAAATTCATCGCTAGTGAAGCTTCCCCGACCTTCCTGACCTCTTCCCGGTCTTCTCTGTGAGCTCCGCACCATTTCCCCCCTCTCCCCCCATCGATTCCTCCAACGTAGGCCTGTCACCCACCGCGCTCCGTCGCGTGCTCGCCATGGCCGGCCGCACATCTGGCTGTGCCCTGCACGTTCGGCCCGCCCGATGCGGCACCCCGGGGAATGCCTCGCGCCCCCTCTGGGCCATGCTCTGCGCGTGACCTCGCCGCGACCCTGGCCGGAATGGCGCCCCGCCCGGCACCCCCCACGCATATCCGTGCCCCGCCACGCCATGCCCGTTGCCGGCCGCCCCCGTGCTATCCCCTCCCGTGCCTGGCTGTGCTTCTCGCCTTGCCGCGTTGGCGTCCTCCCAATGCGCCCCCCCGCCCTTGTCCGCTCGCCGCGCCACTCCGGCCGCCCTCTCCTTGCTCACCGCCGCCACATCCTATAGCTCGCCGCCGGCGTGTAGTCACTTTGATGAGTAGGGGATTAACCAACCCCCCAGCCCCCTATGTGTGTATGACCAGTGGGCCCAAGGCCATTTGTATTTGAGTTAATAAAATTTGTTAGATAAATAACCTCCTGGGTCACTTACAGGTGGGTCCAATCATTAAGTTAATCCACTATTTAATTATGATTCTAATTAACTATAGGTGTCACTGACATGTGGGACCCCACTGTTAGTTAGTTAAATTAAATACATTTATTAGCTGTGTGTATGACATGTAGGTCCCACCTGCCAGGCACTGTTCTGGATAACGTTGTGGATAATGTTAGGTTAATTAATAAAAGAAAATCCAGAAAATGTTTTTAAGTGATTTAAACTTCTAAATTCAATAACTTTTCAAACGTGTCCCCAATGAAAAAACTTTATACATCAAAGTTGATCAAAAAAATATAACGGTTACGGATACGCTACCCATACCCCCACCACACCCCTCTACCATACTGCACACGCGACATTCCCCCTCCGGTTGCACTGTCCGGTAATCACCCGGTATCGGTAAAACTTTCCGGATGGAAATGTTCTGAACATAAAAGTTGTTCGGAATGCATCAAAGATCACGGATACACATCCACATATTTGTCAGATGTCTCTAACACTGCAGAGATAGAATCTTCCCCCTCCGGATCATCTGTCCGGTAATCAACCGGTACAGATAAGTCATCCCCGGATAAATTATTGCTCTGCCGAAAATACTTAACACTGCGTTAGGACACCGCCAACACCACGCTTTCCATGTCTTTTATTTTTATTGCTGTTATTGATGTGTATTTATTGTTTCTTCCCCCTTTATTCTCCGATAGACCCCGTTGCTGCTGCCGATGACACCATCAAGTACGACTACTTCATCGACGATCGTACCGATACTACCGAGCTTCCAGGCAAGCAGAGCCATTTTCCTTCCCCAAATATCGCCTATCTTTTCCGTACATTTCTTGCACTAGGAATTTGCTGCTGCTGCTATGTTATATACCTATTCATTGCATAGCCTGTCACTGTAGCCCTTGATGTACCTTCCTTTAATCATATGCTGCCTATTATTACTTATGCATTATTCAGCAGTAAACCCTGCGCATTGTTAGCTAGGTTTAGAATAGCGGGCCGTGATCACTCTGGGAGTGATCGCGGAAATGATATATTACAACTGCAATAGGTACGGATCAATGCAGGCGCCCTAGGGAACCTACAACCGCGAGACTCTTCCGAGTCGCTTTGATTTTGACTTACGAGTGGACAGACTCGTATTTCACTCTCGTCGGCTCAGTAGCGTAGCATCACTGGGATGATACAAGGGTATTCCTCTTTAGTTCATTCCGCTGGTGTCTCGGCACCACCGGGGTGATACGAGAATATTCCTCTTTAGTTCACTCCGCTGATGTCTCGGTCGAACTTTTTCAAGTGTACCATCGAGGGTGATTCCTACTGGTTTCACTTGATGGTAGGCACTCGAATCAACAGGTGTCCGTACAGGTAAGGAGTCGGGTGATCCAACGATGCCCGCGCAGGGTATCTTAGCGGAACGACAGGTCAGGTGTATTCCACCGGTGTGCGGCGGGCCTGGTACTGTTCGTGGCCGAGAGGTATCCTGTTGTACGAAAGTCGAGCTCTTCAAAGAGCAAACGCGAGACAAGTTAAGGATACGGTTCACCTTGTTTGTAACCGCATGACTTGGTGGGACGTCAGGGCAGGCACCGATGTTACCGGTGGACCTGGCTGCTGTCATTGTCCGCAACTCGCCCGGATAGGGGCAACGATAACGGTTGTCCCGACAGATAATAATAAAATGCTAAATGGTTCGGTGGATGACTTGAGAGGCCCGATGGTCTGTACGCACTACCTTCACGTGGGATAAGGAGTTATGGGCTCCCCTGCGTCGTAGTTTGTCCGAAAGCTCTTCAGACGTCTGCAGTATCGCGGTCAGATTGCCGGGTAGCGGTGTGTCTTCTTCGCTCGAGCGGTGTATTTGGATTTGATTTTGCTTCACCGGCCAGCCTCGCACCGTGCAGGAGCGTGCAAGGGTGAGGGACATAGACCCCTTGGCGCATAGGATATAGTCCGGCGGATGGCCTCTCTGTTGAGCCTAGGATGGGCTGCAGCGTGTCGGATAGCTTTGGTGGAGCGTTCCCTAACAAGGTGCCCTCCACCCTGGATATCCGAGCGTGCAGGCTGAATAGTAGTGCACCCCTGCAGGGAGTTTAATCTATTCGAATAGCCGTGTCCACGGTAACAGGACGCTTTATGCTGAAGCTAGATCTCACCACTACAAAATACTACTGTTAAACTGTATGGTTCCGGGTCTTTTTCCTCGCAGGGAAGTCGAGGAAGGGAACTCGGAGGCATTTTTAATTGTTAATTATTACAACTTACTATTATACAATGCTGCAGCAACTTCTGCTGCATTGTTACTTTTCGCTTTATATAAACCGTTGGCTATTATCTCCTCATGCTGCAAGACTCGTCGGAAGATGCTAGTCTTCGATAGGCCTAGCTTCTTATCCTTGTTCTGATTTCTACCTAGCAGTCCACTATATACAGCTTCCCCTTTTCATTTGATACAAATGCATAAATGCTTAGTAGCGGACGTAAGACTCGCGAGTATGCTAGATACTCACCCTTTCTTTATTTCCCCGTTTTTGTTTTGCTTGATCGGCCGCTGAAGTCGACGTTGGAGTCCAGGAGCAGGAGATCCCCGATGCCTTCTACAACGTCGAGTTCCCCGTCGACCAGGAGTAGTTTGGAGGTTCCCAGGCAGGAGGCCTCGCCTTTTCGATCGTTGTTGTTTTTGTGCTAGCCTTCTTAAGGAAACCTTGTATTCTCATGTCTGTACTCAGATACTATTGCTTCCGCTAACTTTGTGCTTTCGAGATGTTGTATTCGAGTTGTTGTATTCGAGCCCTCGTGGCCCCTGACTTGTATTAAACAGCTTGTATTATTTTACTTGTAGAGTTGTGTTGTGATATCTCACCGTGAGTCCCTGATCTCGATCGTGTACCTTGCGTGTATGATTAATGTACACGGCTTGATTTTGGGAGCGTCGCACAGATCCTGATTCAAAATTAATTTTTTTAATGGTGGCGCATCTTTCCCTAAGAATCTTAGGCGTGGCGCATTTCAGAAATGCGCCACCCCTAAGACCTTATTAGTGGCTTGTCCTTAGTGGAGCATTTGAAATGCGCCACTAAAGGCAAAAAAAGGACGCCACTAAAAGGGTATTCCCTAGTAGTGTTCGCTGGATCGGAGATGGAGGTCATCATCGAGTCTCGTACATGTGCGAGTAATACGAGGTGCAACACGTGTGACACTACACCCATCCGAGTGCTAACACAGCCAGGGGGCTGTGAACTTCGTTCGACTACACCAGCCACGTTTGCGGGAACGTTTCCCGCGCAACAGACAAAACCCCGAGGTATGTTATTCCGCACTCCTTTCCGTTACGGTAATACGGCTAGCTAGATCTTGGGTTATGGGACACACTAGTTAGAAAAAATTTGTGTTTTCCACTGCGAACCCCAATAGTGGTATCATGAGATAGGTCTATGATTAGTATTACTGTACAGATAGAACACATCTGGGATCTGGGTGTTGATAGTATGATTGTTACCCTCCCACGTGTACTTGTTCACATCTGCGGTATCGTTTGATGAAGCGGCCCTCGACCGACCTTATTGATG
This sequence comes from Bromus sterilis, assembly GCA_950022295.1. Lineage (NCBI taxonomy): Eukaryota > Viridiplantae > Streptophyta > Magnoliopsida > Poales > Poaceae > Bromus > Bromus sterilis. The sequence continues at coordinate 115,241,743 of OX465599.1, forward strand.
GCGTGGAAGTGGTAATGGCTTCTCTCCCTTCGTTGGTTACCCCAAGTGGAAGGTGAGATGTCGGATAGCAGCAAATTTCCCCTATGTAGAGGATATGGTTTATCTCCCGTAGGACTCTGGTGATGATAAGTAGGTGTCAGCAGCGCACCTGACGCGGACCTGCACACAACACAATTAACTTTGCTCCCAACGAAGTTCAGAGAGGTTGTCAATCTCTCCGGTCCTGTTGTTTACAAAGGATCAAAGACAGGATAATGATAATGATAGAAACTGAAATTAAATACTGAAAAGTAAATGAGCTTGTAAACAATAATCAGAATATGGACCGGGGTCCTGTGATGTTCACTAGTGATGTCTCTCTACCAAAATACGATAAAACTGCTATGCGAGGTAAAAAAAATTACAGATGGGCAATTGACAGGATTATAAACGTACCGCAATGCTAACTATGCTACAAAATAAAGGAAGAAGCTCATAAGCATGGGCAGTACGCCAAAATAAGTAGACCGAAATCCATCTGCATCTACTACTAATCATCCACCTTGAGATATCTATCCAGAACATCTAGCTGGTATTAAGTTGTGAGCCCCACCCAAAGTGTAAACCCAAAGCAACAAACAAGTGCATTAAAAAGAATTTTGCATAAATTAAACAATCCTTGCAACCGCAGTTACAAGCATCGTTTTGCCCCTTGTGGCCACAACATATCCCCTAGGCTCATGTTTCTGTCGCTCAAGCGTGTTATCAGGGGGCATGTACCACAATCGAGCATAATGTTCCCCCTTGGAGTCACTACCTACCACTTGGCCAAAGCAATAAACAACAACAGAAAACATGCAACAATTACTTAGGAACAAAAATATAAGAGATAAAAACCAAATATATTACTCTATCACGATCTGAACATAATCTCATAATCCATCAGATCCCATCAAACTCAAAATAGCAACAGCAGAAGAATTACATATGTGCCTCGATCATGTAGGGCAGCTCACGAGGTCTAAAATATGAAGAACAAAGAGGGGAGGAGAACATCACATAGGTACTGATCACGGACCCATGGTCCAAAGGAAACTACTCACGAAACATCCAGGAAGCGTCCATGGTCGAGGAGAAGCTCCTTGAGGTCGATCCTCCCTCCGGCAGGGTGCCGGGAAGGGTTCTGACGGTGCTCCCGATCTTGGAAGCGCGGTGATGGCAGAACATAGACGATTTTGCGAAATAGGGTTCTATCCTAGGAGTTTCCCCGTGAAGGAGAATAAATAGGCGAAGGGGGGCAGCCAGGGGGCCACCAGGGGTCCAGGCGCCCCCCCTGGCGCGGCCAGGCCCTTGGCCGCGCCAAGTGGCCTCCTGGTGGTGGCCCCCTAATACGGTGAGGAGGATAACTCTCTCACTTCTCGTTGGTTACCCCAAGTGGAAGGTGAGATGTACTGTAGCAGCAGATTCCCCTATGTAGATGATAGGGTTTGTCTCCCATAGGAGTCACAGAGATACAAGAAGGTGGTAAAGTGAACAGTGGTGCTGAGGTTGCTAACTTCGCCTGGACCTGCACACACAGCAAATAACTTTGTTCCCAACGAGTATAGAGGATTTATCAATTCCTCCGGCCTTGCTGTTTACAAAGGATCAACGCAAGAGATAATAATAGTGCCAACTGAAAGTAAACAACTGTAAGTAAATTGAAGATCTAAACGATGGTGAAATATGGACCGGGGTCCCATGACGTTCACTAGTCATGTCTCTCTCCCAAAAGACGATAAAAGTTCTAGCGAGGTAAAAAAATCACAGCTGGACAATTGACAGGATTATAGTTGCACCGCAATCCTAACTATGCTACAAAAGAAAGGAAGAGGCTCAAAAGCAATGGGCAGTACGCCAAGGTAAGTAGACAGAAATCCATATGCATGTACTAGGAATCATCCACCTTGAGATATCTATCCAGAACATCTCGCTGGTATTAAGTTGCGAATCCCACCCAAAGTGTAAACTCAAAGCAACAGACAACTGCATTAAAAGAACTATGCGTAAAGTAAACAATCCTTGCACCCGCAAGTACAAGCACCGTTGTTTTATCCCTGCTGGCAAAAGCACATCCCCTAGTCTCATGTTTCTGTCACTCAAGCTAGACATCAGGGGGCTGAACCCACAATCAAGCATAACGCTACCTCTTGGAGTCACAAAAAATCAATTGGCCAAACCAAAATACGGTAACGGAGAACATCCAAGAATTTACCAAAGAACACAAATATAAAAGAGAACCAAATATATTACTCATCACAATCTGAACATAATCTCATAATCCATCAGATCCCAGCAAACTCAGCATAGCAACACAGAAATTACAAAGGTGCCTCGATCAGGTGAGGCAGCTCATGAGGTCTCGAAAATGGAAGCACAAAGAGGGGAGGAGAACATCACATAGCTACTGGTCATGGACTGATACGTCCCAAACGTATCTATAATTTCTTCTTGCTCCATGCATGTTTTGTGTGACTTTGCCATGTTTTGCTTGAACTTTCATACACTTTTTACCATATTTGGACTAACCTATTAACTCAGTGCACCCAGTTGCCAGATCCTGTTTTTCTGCTATTTTTGTATTTCAGGTTTTCCGGCCATTAAAAGTGCCCAATAAATCTCAGAAAAATATATAAAAAATCAGCGTCGCGGAAGCTTCCGGAATAACCAAGATATGACAGGAGGGCCACCACCGGGGGCCCAGGATGGTCCCTGGCGCGGCCCCACCCTAGGCCGCGCCAGGAGGCCTCCTGGCTTCCTGGTGGCCCCCCTCGGTGCCCCCCTTCTCCTATATTTACCCCCCGTGATGGAAACCCCTAATATCGATCTGCTATTCCCGTTCTCCTCTTTGTTCCGCCGCCACCGCCGTTTCAAGATCGGGGCTGCCAGGAGAAGCTGCCCCGGCACCCTGCCGGAAGGAGGAATCCCCTCCGGAAGACCATCCATTGCCATGGATGCCTCCTGGATGTGCCGTGAGTAGTCCCCCTTGGACCATGGGTCCGTGACCAGTAGCTATGTGATGTACTCCTCCCCTCTTTGTGCTTCCACTTTCGAGACCTCGTGAGCTTCCTCACATGATCGAGGCACTTTTGTAGTTTTCTATGTTGCTATGCTGAGTTTGCTGGGATCTGATGGATTATGAGATTATGTTCAGATTGTGATGAGTAATATATTTGGTTCTCTTTTATATTTTTGTTCTTTAGTAAATTCTTGCATGTTCTCCGTTGCCGTATTTTTTTGGCCAAATGATTTGTTGCAACTCCAAGAGGGAGAGTTATGCTTGATTGTGGGTTCAGCCCCTTGATGTCTAGTTGAGTGACAGAAACATGAGACTAGGGGATGTGCTGTTGCCACCAGGGATAAAACAACGGTGCTTGTACTTGCGGGTGCAATGATTGTTTACTTTACACATGGTTATTTTAATGCAGTTGTCTATTGCTTTGAGTTTACATTTTGGATGGGATTCACAACTTAATACCAGCGAGATGTTCTGGATAGATATCTCAAGGTGGATGATTCGTAGTAGATGCAGATGGATTTCGGTCTACTTACCTTGGCGTACTGCCCATTGCTTTTGAGCCTTTTCCTTTCTTTTGTAGCATAGTTAGCATTGCGGTGCGTTTATAATCCTGTCAATTGCCCAACTGTGATTGGTTTACCTCGCTAGCACTTTTATCGTATTTTGGGAGAGAGACATCACTAGTGAACATCACGGGACCCCGATCCATATTCACATCATTGTTTACACTTTAAATTTACTTTCAGTTGCCATATTATTATCTCTTGCGTTGATCCTTTGTAAACATCAAGGCCGGAGGAATTGACAACTCCTCTGTACTCGTTGGGAGCAAAGTTATTTGTTGTGTGTGCAGGTCCAGGCGAAGTTAGCAAGCTCGGCACCACTGTTCACTTTACCACCTTCTTGTATCTCCGCGAGTCCTACGGGAGACAAACCCTATCCTCTACATAGGGGAAATTCTGCTGCTACGTTACATCTCACCTTCTGATAGGGCATATTTCTCCTTGATTGGTTTTAGTGATTGATGACAATGCATTTGTTGTTTAACCGTGTGTCAATAAGCATTTCAGATAATGGTGGTCATGGCACAAGACGGCCAGGTTCCCCTCTGGTGTTGGAGCGTGAAGACGGAGTTTCCTTTTGATATCTTTTTGATTGATTGAGTCGTAGGAAAACCGTACTATCAAGAGGGGATCCGCTGTGGAATGGTGGGTGGAATCATCACACATACACACTCTCTGCACCCACATAGTTTCTAGGGCGTCACGGAGGAGTTTTCCTTGGTGGAGCTGGGTCCTTGGGTCTGCCAGGGCGGTAGTACCGCTGGGCTTGCGGTAGTACCGTGCCACGGTAGTACCGTGGATACTATCGTGCTTACTACCGTGATCTCTCTGGATTGATCGGTAGTAAGCGTGGTACTAAGCCGCAGTATTACCATGGCACGGTAGTACCGCTCGATCAGCGGTAGTACCACTCCATGGTAGTACCGTGGCTAGTACCGCACTGACTACCATATCTTCTCTGGATTTAGCGGTAGTGGGCGTGGTACTGAGCCGCAGTACTACCACGACACGGTAGTACCGCTTGCATAGCGGAAGTACCGCTCCACGGTAGTACCGTGGCTAGTACCGCACCCACTACCGTATCCTCTCTGGATAGGGCGGTAGTGGGGTGCGGTACTGAGCCACAGTACTACCGCGACGCGGTAGTACCGTGGTTGGTGGGAAGCCAACGGCTGGTTGTATGGCCACCTATAAAAGGGGGTCTTCTTCCTCTTTGAGACTCACCTCATTTATTGCTCTCACCTCCATTGACACCCAAGCTCCATTCTTGCTCGATCTCCCTCCCTAGCCATCAAAACTTGTTGATTCTCTAGGGTTTGGAAGAGGAGGCCCCGATCTACACTTCCACCAAAGGATATTTGATTCCCCCCACTAATCCCGTGTGGATCTTGTTACTCTTGGGTGCGTTGGTGCCCTAGACAGAATAGGTCACCTCGAAGCCACATTCCATTGTGGTGAAGCTTCGTGGTTTCGTTGGGAGCCTCCAATTAAGTTGTGGAGTTTGCCCCAAACTTGTTTGTAAAGGTTTGGTTTCCACCTTCAAGGCCGCCTAGTAGTGGATCATGGCATCTTGCATTGGTAAGAGCATGAGGAGAAGTAGGGTGGCCCTCGTTGGCTTCGTGTGATTATTGTGCTCTTCACCCTCTCCAAACGGAGATGTACTTCTCGAAAGAGAAGGAACTTCGTCAACATATCGTTGTCTCCCGGGTTCCCTTTACCTTTACTTTGTGCAAGTTATTTCCATTGCTTATTTCTTGTTTTCTTGTTGTGGTGTAGTTGTTGGCATATAGGTTGCTCACATAGTTGCACTCTAGACAACCTATATTCCATGTTGAGCCCAATTTGTTCAGAAAAGCTTAAAAATTGTTAGTCAACTATTCACCCCCCCTCTAGTCGACATTCTGATCCTTTCAATTGGTATCAGAGCCTCGTCTCTTATTAAGGGCTTTACCGCCTTAAGAGGATGTCGCAAGGGGATAAAACGAAAGAGGATGAGTTACTAGGAGCTACTTCGGACCCTCGCCTTTTGGAAAGGGTTCCAAGTACCAAGGGCTTCACGAATACATTCGCGAAGGATGACTCGTCATCTATCTCTCGACATGAGTACAATGAAGGCATGTCCGCCATTAAGGCTCACATGAATAAAGTTACCGACATTTGAAGGGTTCCCACGGAGAGCAACACCACCATCATCCCCAACATTCCAACGTTGGGTGGAGGAGATGTCATCTCCCAACCTAGTGATGATGGTAGGAATGATAGCCGATCCATTCCTCGTTCAGGGAATGGATCGGGTATTCATTCCGCGGTTGCTACTCCTGTTACCTATAACTCACTACCTCTTCCCGAGCCTCATTTTTCACATGCAGGCATTGTTCCCATCCTTAACAAAGATGCTTATACGATTTGGGCTCATCGCATGAAGAGAAATTTGAAGGGGTCCTCGGTGGAACTGTGGCGCATCGATGAGGAGGGATTCAATCCTCGTGACCGCCACAACATGACCCCAAGAGAATATCGGAACAACATCATCAACAGTCATGCTTTGCTTGTGATTGGAAATGGGTTGAAGGAAGAGAAAGACAATCTTGTCCGACAGTGTGAAATGGCCAAAGATATGTGGGATCTTCTTGAGAAGACTCTCATGGGAAGTTCTAGCATATGGTGCTCGAAGTTTGACAAGATCCAAGATCAAGACGACCACTTTGTCAGGAATGAAGGGGAGTCTTCCGAGGATGTCCATCAAAGGTTGGTGGCTCTCGCAAACTCCATGACGGACCATGGGAGCATGGACACTGATGATGGATGGATAAAAAGAAAGTTCATCACGGCTATGCTCCTACACAAGAAGCATATCACCAAGGTCATTCGTCAAAGGCCCGACTTTCGCGAGTTGAGTTCAAACCAAGTCTTGGATGAATTTGTTTCCATGGAAATCTTGGACTCCACGGCCGAGTTAAAATTGGCTCGCCAAAGTGGCACCAAGATGCCATCTCTCGCCTTGAAGGCCAAGGAAGTTCAAGTTGAGGAAGATGAAGATGAAGAGGATGTTGGTCCGGAGGACACCAAGTATGCTTACAATGAGCACATGGCTCTAGCCTCAAGACAATTTTGGGGCAACAAGAAGAACTTCAAGTCCAACACAAGTAGCTTCAAGCCAAAGGGCCAAAGAATAAGGACTTGCTTCAATTGTGGCAATGTGAGACATTTTGTTGCGGATTGTCCATATGAGAAGAGGGAAGACCACGGTGGCAAGCTCATCCGTAAGGACAAGAACAAGTCACCATTGAACAAGAACTTTGTGAAGAAGAAGCCACAACGTGTGTTGGTGGCTCAAGAAGAATACTACTCCGATGATGAGGATGATGAAGAAAGTGGTGAGATTGTGGCAACCGCCACCGTTGCTATCGCCATCAAATCCCCCTCACCAACGTCTCTCTTCAACTCCCCCAACGAGAACCCTCACATCATCCACGAGTGCCTTATGGCCAAGACTACCTCGGTAACTCCTCACTCTAAACCGTTTACTCCCACTAACCCTTCGTTGTTGGATTGTGTGCGGGAAAATGAGGAGCCCAAGGCACAAGTAGAAAATGAATTCGAGCTATTCATGTCCAAACTCAAAGGTGAAGCCAAGGGACACTTTGTGGCTCTCTTGGAACAACTAGGTGAAGCCCATGCTCACATTGAGCAACTTAATGAGACTATCACTGAGTTGCAAGGTCATAGTCGCGACTAGGCAGATGCGATAGGGGAGCTATCTCATTCTCTTGAAGAAGAGCATGAGCTTAAGTTGTCTCTTCATGAGACTTATGCTAGTGATATCTCTAAGCTAAAACTTGACCTTAAACATTCTAATGCCGTTGCTTGTGATCTCAAGACTAAAAATGATGAACTTGTTGAGGCTCATGAAAGACTTCTTGTGGACCATGAGAAAGTCGAAAAGGACCACAAGTCCTTTAAGCACGAACTCATGGCTCTCAAGAAGGCTCACGAGGAAACAAGTATTCAACTCACTAAAGAGATTACTACCTTTTCTCCTATTGTTGTGGTAGAGAAACCTAGTTCCTCTAACTCTTGTTGTGAGCATGTTCCTCTCGTTGAGGAAAACGCTAGGTTGAAGGAAAAACTTGAGAAGGGACTTGTCTCGTGCATTCAAGGAGAGACGAACCTTAATGATCTCTTGAGTTCCCAAAAGGAGGTCATTGGCAAGGAAGACATTGGTTTTGGTGCAAGTCCATCAAAGAAGAAGAACAAGAAGAGGAGGAACAAAAATAAGAAAGGCAAGGCCCCTCCTCCTTCGAAGGAAGTCACCTTTGTGAAGGAAGGGGAGAAGCCTCAAGAAAATGTGGCAAAGGCTATTGAGGGTGGAGTGACCAAGAGGAGTGGTGCCATTCCCAATGACTTTGCCGGACCAACTAACCCCTCTTATGTTCTTTGTTGCACTAATGATGGGCATGTTTATGCCAAATTTGTTGGTTCTTTTGATGAGTATATTGCATGGTCCATTTGGGTGCCTAAGACCCTTGTTACTAACGCGAGAGGACCCATTCGTGAATGGGTACCTAAATCCAAGCATTGATCTCATGTAGGTGGCGGCTTACGGTGGTGGTTCATGGATACTTGATAGCGGGGATACAAGTCATATGACCAGAAGCAAGGACATGTTGTTGGACATTGATTTTGGACCATCTCGAACCACCTGTGTCCAATTTGGAGATGCAAACACGTCAAAGGTATTAGGTCTTGGCAAAGTAATAATTTCTCCGGACTCGTCCATTGAGAAAGTATTACTAGTTGAGACTTGTGCCTTTAATTTACTATCCGTTCGTCAACTTGCCATGATGGGCCTTTGCACTTTATTTGATAAAGACATGGTCACCCTTATGTGGAGAAAAACTCTTAAAGTGACCTTTGTTGGACACGTGGAGGAAGGTATGTATGTGGTGGACTTTTCAAAAGTCCCCACCAAAACCGCCATGTGTCTAATGGCTAAAGTTGATGTGGGATGGCTTTGGCACCTCCGACTAGCCCATGTCAATATGAGGTCTTTGCAAACACTTCTCAAGGGTGAGCATGTCATTGGACTAACAAATGTTAGCTTTGCCAAAGATCGTGCTTGTAGGGCATGCATTGAAGGGAAACTACATGAGAAGAAACATACCGTCAAGAATATCATCTCCACCAAGAGGCCTTTGGAGCTCCTTCACATGGATCTCTTTCGACCTCCCTCATATGATAGTCTTGGCGGAAAGAAGTATTGCTTGGTTATTGTGGATGACTACTCAAGATATACATGGGTTTATTTCTTCAAGAAGAAAAGTGAGACCCAACAAACCGTCATCGAGTTTGCCAATGAAGCTCAACGTCAACACAACTCAAAGATTTTGGCAATTAGAAGTGACAACGACACCGAGTTCAAGAACTACACCTTGGATGAATTCCTTGGAGATGAGGGGATCAAATATCAATATTCCTCTTCTTATACCCCTCAACAAAATGGTGTTGCGGAGAGGAAGAATCACACTCTGATTGATGCAGCAAGAACAATGATGTCGGAGTTCAAGAGGCCATACAACTTTTGGGCAGAGGCCATCAACACTGCTTGTCATGCAACCAACTGTCTTTATCTCCGCAAGATCTTGAACAAAACTCCGTATGAAATCATCACCGGGAAGAAGCCCAACATCAAGTATTTTCGGGTATTTGGGTGTAAGTGTTTCATTCTTAAGAAAGGTGCTCGTTTGTCTAAGTTTGAGTCTAAGACAAATGAGGGCATATTTGTTGGTTATGCTTCAAACTCTCACGCCTATAGAGTGTACAACAAGACTTCCGGACTTGCTGAAGAATCTAGCAACGTGGAGTTCGATGAACATAATGGCTCCCAAGTGGGGCAAAGTGATCTTAAGGATGTAGGTGATGAAATTCCTCCTCAAGCCATAAGAAGAATGGGTGTGGGTCATTTCTTACCTGTTGAGGAACCCCTTGTGGTGGAAGGATAAGGACAATTCTCTACGCACGTGGATCCATCACCTCCTGAAGATCCACAAGCAAATCAAGAACAAGACGAAGGCCCTCTCTCGCCCGAACAAGATCAAGGTCAAGATCCAATCATTGAGGATGGTGGCGCACCAAATGATGACCAAGATCAAGTTCACGTTCAAGGGCAAGCTCAAGATGATGAGCAAGTCCTTGAGGCTGCTCCTCCTTCAGAAGATGGTCCTCTAGTTCCATCTCAAGAAAATTTGGAAGAAGAAAGAGTTCGCCGAGCACTCAAGATTGCATCCCGGTTAAAATCACAAGATCTTTCTGTAAGGCCCGATATGCGGTACTGTTCCAGATCTAGATGTTTCCATCCAGATCCGGGGACGAAGCACATATCGGTCCCACCGCGACATATGACAAAGCCAGATTTCCAACATGATATCACAACATTACGGATGCAAGGATACAACATCTCATACAATTGGCATACAACTGCCTCAAATACAATACAACAGCGGAAGATACATGTCTGAGTTCAGACTACAAGCAAATGCCTAGTGGCATAGAGAAAAACATCGATTCCCACAACCACACGGGTCCAGGCCCTCCGCCGGGATCCGCCTAACTAGTCGTCGTCAAGTCTCCACGTGAAACGTCCATCACCGTACCTGTTGTCGATCAAGAACCCTGAAAAGAGTTTGGGGGTAGTATCATGAGTATAGAGGTACTCAGCATCCAACTGTAGTGGTCATCTGACCCAGCAAAGACTTCATCACTCGTCATTCTAGGACAACTAGTAGTTTACGGTAAGGAAGGGGTAAGTGGTGAGGTTGCTGCCGCACTAGCATTTATGAAGTGGCTAACGATCTAGAGAGTAAGATAAGAAGCCAAGCATTCGATGAGGAATCGCCTCCAACAAGTCTTGCTATCAGCTACTATGCAAACATAACACCTATCCTATCCTTGTCCTCCTCTCCACGTCCCGACGAAGAAGAAGCAGTCAAGGCACACACACACGTTGATCAAATTATATTAAGATTATCTCAGTTGTTGTTGTCTATGAACAAGGAGTAGGTCTCAAGTCGTCCATAACCGTGGACACGGCTTCGCGAAAAGATTTAACCCTGCAGGGGTGTACCAACTGCCCATTACGAGGCTTCGCACGCACGTCCATCACTCTCAGTTGCTACCCATGATAGGCAACCATTTTATGATTTAGTCCCAAGAGATCCGGAACGACAGGTCCCTCTAACTAACAACGCACAAATCCGGGTGGCCCCCGGTAAGTCGACATCCAACTCAAAAGCCGGCCGCGCTATCGAGTCGGCCTCTACCGTCTAGACGAGGTCGGGTTAGCTACCCAAACAGATGCGGGCAGCCCCCTAGCTTCCAGGTGTGGACCAACAAAGGAACTAAGTCTCCGCTGGCCCGAGTTGTTTGAAAACTTGCGAGGTCGACACTCGCACACACACGTTTGCAAAATTTAAAACCAGCTTGGGCCACCACTAGAAATGTTTGAAGCTAGATAGGTAAGAAGAGGGGACCCCAGAAAATCCCTCACGCGGTTAGGCACGCTCAGTCTTAAAACCAATACCCGGAACTCGGATCCTAGGTGACTCAAATGGAACAAAGCGTCGGGGCGGGATAGCCTAGAACTTCCATCCTTCGTCGAATATAGTCAACATTTATAATAATCATCAGATCATCAACAACAATAATAATAATGTGATATCCCAAACCCAGGAGTAACAGGGTAACATCGTAGCATCCTAAGCATGCATACTAAGCAGGGGCTGAGCAACGAGCAATAGTAACATAGCAGTACAAGGTTGGCTGGGAAGGGACATGGCTGTATCGGTATGAAAGAGGTTGTAAACATGTGGTAGGATCAAACATCGAACCTAACCTAGACTAGCATGCAAACCGCTGGTTGAAATAGAATGGATCATAAGTAATGTATAGTCCTTGCCTGTTGATAAGTCGGGTTCCGAAGGTTTAGTTGATCGCAAGCTCGCATCGTCTCCGAGAGGTACCCGCGGTAGCACACAAGAAGGAAACACTGGAAAGGAATCCACGGTGCACCACTATTACTACGGAGCGATACAAGATTAAGAAGACAGCACACGACACGGCAACGCGATACGGATCTATCGTCGAGAACGGTTACTAACAGTTTAAGTGGGGTATCGGTCACACACGACGAATACCGCACGTTTACGGTGGTTCAAGTTGCTTAGCTACAGGTGATCAACTAACGGTTATTAACATGGCAACTCAAGAAATCATGGCATAGCACTCAAACATGTCAAGAGGTGAAGCACAATGTAAACTATCTATGCTAGTCAATTTAAGTGAGGCACAACCTAAACATGGCATAACATTAAGTGTCGCACGATGATTAAAACATTTGGTACTGTTCTGTCCTAAACCATATTTTTGGTTGTTTAACAACATCAAACAATAGCATAAACACAAAGTACACGAAAAACTAATCAAGTTACATATAAAGAACACCCCAAACGGAGTTACGGTTAAAAAGATACAAGCAAAACAAGTTACATGCACAATCTGCCAACATCACGAAGCACACTTTAGAGCAATGCATAAACAGGTTAATCAATGCAAACATGATCACAAATGACATGGAACTAAAGTATACATGACAAGGAAGGCATGGCAAAAAGAATCATGCAAATAGGCATCATAGATCAAAAGATATTAAGGAAACAACATGGCATCGCAAAGTAACAGACTTAGTGAAAAACAGAGGTGGCTGTCAAAAACAGCAGCATAGCAACTTTGGAGCTAAACAACTATATGACCAGAAATGCTAACATCAAGATGAAATACATGGGATGAAAGTAGACATGATGCTTAAAAATAAAGGGTCGCGACACACTCGTCGACCGAAGTTGCAACAAAATAACAGTTTCAGCAATAGCAGCACAATAACATCAGGATCACCACTATGGAGCAAGATTTAATAGATCTAAAGAACCCAAACATGGCAAGTTAAAGCATGGAATTTAAGTACACATGATGCTTAACACAATGGAAAAAGAATCAATGCAATAGGCCTCATGAATTTGTTCCAATCATCATGCAAAGTTGCAACAAAATAATAACAGCAGCACATAACAGGAAAAGTAGCAGTTTAACGGCCTGATGCCCTGTTCAGCACACAATTACACAATCAAGATGAGATCAAATGCAAATGCTCACAAAATATGAATTAAAGTACACACAATTCTGAGCAACTTTTGTTTTGGGGGCACGTTCATCGGAGCTACGGTTTGCTCGCAAATCTACGCGTGAAACTGAAACAGCAGCACAATAAAAATACTTAGTGAAATTTTCAGCAGGGTAATACTAAAAAAAACAAAGGGGCTTACACCACTGGGCTCGGCCCAAGTGGCTTGTTGGGCTCGGATCTGGCCGCTGCTGGGCCGTGGAGGGCGAGCTGGGCCGGAAGAAGGCTGGCGGGCCGGCCCACCTGGCTACCGAGCCGATCCCGATCGGATCTGGCTCCGGCCGGCCGGCGGCGCCCGGCGCGGCGGCGCGACAGCTGCCGGCTACGGGAGGCGGCGAGGTGGCTGGGAACGAGCGCGGGGCGGCGTGTAGAGGCGGATCCGGTCGCCGTTGAGGGGGTCGTGGCGAGTTCCTGCCGGCGGCGCGGGCTCGGGCCCTCCTGGCTATGGCGCGGTCGTGCTCTGCCGGCGGCGTGCCCTGCGGAGGAAGGAGGCAGAGGGGGGTGAGAGGAGGAAAAGAGGCGCGGGAGGAGAGGTGCGGGGAGGAGAGGTGGCCAGCGGCGGTGCTGCCGCGGCGGCTCGCCGGCGCGGGCGCGGAGGCCGGAGGCGGCGTGCGGTTGAGGCTGCCCATGGGCTGGCTGCGGTTGGTGAGGGGAGAGCAGGCTGGGGCGCTAACGTGGCACACTCCGGTGCGTCCGATCGCGGGATCGAATGGCCCGAAAAATTATGGGATCTGGGAGGCAAACTGGGCAAAGTGGAGGGGGGTGGCTGCAAATTTTGTGCTAGGGAAACCCTAGAAATGGGTGGGAGTGTGGTGGTCTTTATATAGCCCCGGTGGCTGGGAGTTGGAAAAAACATCCCCGGTTTTTGTCTCGCACGCGCGGTGCTCAAGTTTCTGACCGCCGGGGGTCCGCAGTACCTCCGATTCGGGTAAAACTTCGAACTGCGCGATCAGCACGTCGAGCCGGCGGCGTTCACCTCGCGCTGGAACTATTCCGAAAACACTTTTCGGCGCGCTATAAAAATACCCCGTTTAATTATTAAACGGGGTTTTCATTCCGTTGGTTGCGGCTGGTCTCGTGCGGTTTTCGTGACGGTGATTGGGTGAAACCCGGTGTCGCAAAGGTCGAGTGTCAAGGTGGCAAGGGTCGGTCTCCGTCCGGTACGAGATAAGAGAGGGGAAAAATAATCGCCGATCGATAAATCGGGGATGCAAACACCGCAAACAAATGAGGCAATCAAACAATTCACACCGAAAACAAAAATTTTAATTTTTGTGAAAACTGGGCTGTTACACTTTAGGTGGATCAAGTGCTCGGAAGCATCCAAAAGGGGGTAACAACTCGTAGTCAATTGAGAAACTTTTGTGCCCATAATGCATTTGTTTCTTGTGTTGAACCCCAAAAGGTAGGTGAGGCTCTTGAATATCCGGATTGGCTTGAGGCCATGCATGACGAACTCAATAACTTCAAGCGCAACAAGGTGTGGACATTAGTGGACAGACCCAAAGGTAATCATAGTTTCATTGGGACCAAGTGGATATTCAAGAACAAGCAAGATGCACTTGGTATTGCCATCCGGAACAAGGCAAGGTTGGTGGCTCAAGGTTTTTCCCAAGTCGAAGGTATTGACTATGGTGAAACTTTTGCCCCCGTGGCTCGTCTAGAGTCCATTCGTATTGCTCTTGCTTATGCTTCTCATCATAACTTCAAGTTATATCAAATGGATGTGAAGACTGATTTTCTTAATGGTCCCATTAATGAGTTGGTATATGTCAAGAAACCCCCCAGGTTCGAGGACCACAATTTCCCTAATCATTTCTATTAACTCGACAAGGCACTCTATGGCCTTAAGCAAGCACCACGCGCTTGGTATGAGCACCTTACCGAGTTCTTAGTCGATTATGGGTTTGAAATTGGGCAAATCGATCCCACTCTTTTTACCAAGAGGGTTGGTGGGCAATTGTTCACATGCCAACTATATGTTGATGATATTATCTTTGGTTCGATTACCAAATCTTTTAATGAGGAATTTTCTAAGCTAATGACCGAAAAGTTTGAGATGTCTATGATGGGAGAGTTGGAGTTCTTTCTCGGTTTTGAAGTAAAGCAATTGTCAAGAGGAACTTTCATCAACCAAGCCAAATATACTCAAGACATGCTCAAGAGGTTCAAGTATGATGGTCTTAAAGGAGCCAAGACCCCCATGCCACTCAAGTGTCAACTTAACCTCGACCCGAACAGCAAAGAAGTAGACCAAAGGGAGTATTGTTCTATGATCGGTTCTCTGTTGTATCTTTGTGCATCTAGGCCGGATATCATGTTGAGTGCGAGCATGTGTGCACGATTTCAATCCGCACCAAAAGAGAGTCACGTAGTGGCTTTCAAAAGAATATTTCGATATTTGGTTCATACCCCAAACTTTGGGTTGTGGTATCCTAAAGGCTCAAGCTTCAACCTCATCGGGTACACGGATTCGGATTGGGCGGGAGACAAGGTGGAGAGGAAGTCCACATCCGGAGGATGTCAATTCCTTGGTAGGTCTTTGGTGAATTGGTCATCCAAGAAGAAAAATTGTGTTTCCCTCTCTACTACTGAAACCGAGTACATTGCAGCCGCAAGTTGTTGTGCTCAACTATTATGGATGAAGCAAACTTTAAAGGATTACAGTGTCACGTGTGACAAAGTGCCTCTTTTATGTGACAATGAAAGTGCTATCAAGATCGCCTACAACCCCCTTCAACATAGCAAGACGAAGCATATTGAGATTCGTCATCACTTTATCCGAGATCATGTGAAGCGGGGTGATATTGAACTTTCATATGTGGACACCGGAGATCAACTTGCGGATATTTTCACCAAGCCCTTGGATGAAGCAAGGTTCCGAGAGTTAAGGCATGAGCTAAATATCATTGATTCAAGTAATGCAGTTTGAAGACTTGCCCACACTCCCCATCTCAACATGAAGTCTAGCTTGGATGTAGGCATGGACATAGGGGGAGTGGTACTTAATTCATAGGCAACCACTACACCTATTATGCAAAAAGAGATAAAATTCTTTCACTATGGTCACTTTCGGCGGCCGTCATGGTCACCCAAGGTGACAACAGTGCTTCAAAGAAGAGCATTGGCAATGAACCCAAGATACATATTAGTGGTGTCATACCAAACAAGCTCAAACATGGTGGCTTCGGCCACCGCCCCTATCTTTGGGAGGGTTGGCTCGTGTTTGTGTGTGTCTCTTTTTGTGTTGTGTTGCTTTTTGATCATTCCGAGATTTCTCGCGCTTCTCCGCATTGGTTTTTGTCTCGGAGTGTTCTCTTCCCACTGAAGTTTTCGTGTCTCCAACCCAAGCCCTCCCCCCTAAAACCTTCGATGCACAAGGCCACCTCCTCCTTGATACTTGGGTATGCTGTCATGCTGCCAGCGGTACTACCGTTGTTCCGAGGAAAGGTATAACCGAAGGGGTACGGGGAGTTCCTCCCCATACCCCATTCAGTTTCTCCCTCTCCCTGTTTGCAGCACCGGTGGCTGCCCCGACGCCCACCCTCGAAGCGTCGACTCTGGGCCATCTTCTTTCGTTCTCCTCTGGTGGGATTGGTCCTCACCCTCCCCGAGTGCCATGTATTCCGGTATTGCCCTGTTTCCCTTCTCCATTGGTTCGTTGTTGAACTTTGTTGCTAGGGCAATACTAGTAGATCTACTAGGTTTTTGGCTATGCCAAGGCACTTTGAGAACTTGGATGGATTGCTAGATAGGAATGATGTAGATGTGTTGGAATAGTTTGCATTTTTGGCACACCGGTAGTACCGGATCTCAGATCCGTGCTGTCTGCACCGGGACGGTACTACCGCTGGTCCCGCTGCGATACTACCGCTCGCGCAGTACTACCGCAGGTACCAGCGGTACTACCGTGGTTCCTGAAACTGCAACTTATCCAACATATTTGCTTTGTTCACCTGTGTCTGGGTTCTTGCATCTCATGTGTTTGTGTTGTCTGGTTCTTTCTGTTGTTTGTGTTCAGGTCATGGACCTTCTCGTAGGCACCTCAAGTGCAAGTCCACGACCCCCGGCAAGGACAGCTACTCCTCTATGAAGAAGACTCCACAGAGGCAAAAGGAACCCGTCAAGCCTGTGTTTGAGCTCCCTCTGCCAGATTACAGAGATTTGCGCAAGGTCAACCCGTATACCCGTCCTCAAGACCCAGCGTTTGGAAGAACGAAGTTATGGAACAGGACTCAAAGTGATGTATATCATACTATTCTGAAAGACAGGAAGAATCTCTTTGTGCCCCATGTGAAGTCAGTTCAGCTACAGTACTTGAGGAATCACACAGACTACTTTGGTGAGGATCTGGCGGTGTGTGAGCAGTTTGGGATCTGCGACATCATATCATTCGACAAAGCTTTTGATACTGATCTCCTAGCTCAGTTATTTTCCATTGTCCACTTCTCCACTGGCTCTGACAGGACACTTACTTGGATGTGTCATGAAGAGCATGTGAGCTATAAGTGGGAGACCTTCATGGCAGCACTGGGAGTTCCGCTGTCCACTCTGGACGAGCCTCTTGGTCTCCGTCCGCACATGTCTGCTAATGCAAGGAACAAGAATGAGTTGGCCCCTTATCAGAACACTATTGAATACACGGATGCCAAGGGCAACGAGAAGCACCGTGTGGTACTTATCCCGTTCCTGGATATCATGCATCATATCTTCCGCTCCTCTCTGTTTCCCCGTGTTGGTAATCTGGATATGGTGCATAGTTACCTGGTGAACATGTTGTTGCTTTCCATGGAGTACAAGGGCACCGCGATGACCCTGGATGTGTGCTCCATCATGTGGGAGGAGCTTTACTCGGTTGTGATGGACCGTAAGCTCCATATCTATGGACCCTATCTTCAGGTGCTCTTCGAGACAGCTTGGGCTAAGTCCTTATAGGAGGAGAGGCTTCTAGTGGGTCCCCTCACAAAGCATGAGACTATGCAGCTGCGTATCAAGGACAATTGGGCCGGGGGACATGGTCCCATTCAGGGGTCTCCTGTCGGCTCCGATGAGGAGATTGAGGAGGACCAGGCTGCAGCTAGTGGTCACAGTGTTCCTCGTGCTCGCTTTGGCATGAGCTTTGGTGGTTCTTCTAGGTCCTCTGACAAGGGCCCTGAGAATCCTGGATGGGCTTCCAAGCTCACTAGGAAGGTGAAGCAGCTCTTTTTCCTTCAGACTGACATTCAACACCGCATGTATGAGGCACACAGGAGGGAGAAGGAGAAGCGGCAGCTGCAGAAGGCTTTCTACAGGCAGCAGGGTATGACGGTCCAGGACGGGTCCGAGAAGAGCATAACTCCCGATGACAAGTGGATCTCCAAGTTCAGCGAGAGGGACCTCACTGATGATGCGCCTGGCCCTTCGTCCACCGCTCGGCAGCCAGCTACTTATGACCCAGAGGCAACAGTGGAGTCAGAGGAGTTTGACGATGACGAGGACTATGACCAGGACGACGAGTAGTCCATCACCATGGGACACTAGGTCACTCTCTGCCTTTTTGGCGTCTCGATGCCAAAGGAGGAGAGAGTTTTAGGACTCCGATTTTCATCTTCTCAGGGTTGGGCGAGTCACAAGCGTGTTTCAATTGTCTCATTTTCTCCGCTTGTGAACTCCATTTATTTGCTTTGGTTTTTAGTCCGCCTTGTGAGACTTTCATGATATATGGTGCGAGACATATGCTATCCTATGTTCGTACTCTTATTGTCTGGTTATATGATGCTATCTTATGACTTGTTATCTTTATGCTGACATATTTGTTATGTCTAACTAAGGTTGGCCTAGTTTATAAAATATAGGGGCAGTGTCTTCCTTTTGTGTGTGTCTTGCATTCCATAGGCATATCTAAATTGATGCACACATCTAGGGGGAGCCTGTCTATATTTTGTAAATAAATGGCATGTTTTAAATTCCCTAATCCTATTTTATGCAAATCCTGTGTTGTCATCAATAGACCAAAAAGGGGGAGATTGATAGGGTATATTTCCCCTTGATTGGTTTTAGTGACTGATGACAATGCATTTGCGGTTTAACCGTGTGTCAATAAGCATTTCAGATAACGGTGGTCATGGCACAAGACGGTCAGGTTCCCCTCTGGTGTTGGAGCATGAAGACGGAGTTTCCTTTCGATATATTTTTGATTGATTGAGTCGTAGGAAATCCGTACTATACAGAGGGGATCCGCTGTGGAATGGTGGGTGGAATCATCACACATACACACTCTCTGCGCCCACATAATTTTTAGGGCGTCACGGAGGAGTTTTCCTTGGTGGAGCTGGCTCCTTGGGTCTGCCAGGGCGGTAGTACTGCTGGGCTTGCGGTAGTACCGTGCCACGGTAGTACCGTGGCTACTACCGTGCTTACTACCTTGATCTCTCTGGATTGAGCGGTATTAAGCGCGGTACTAAGCCGCAGTACTACCATGGCACGGTAGTACCGCTCGATCATCGGTAGTACCGCGCCACGGTAGTACCGTGGCTAGTACCGCACTCACTACCGTATCTTCTATGGATTGAGAGGTAGTGGGCGCGGTACTGAGCCGCAGTACGACCGCGGCACGGTAGTACCGCTTGCATAGCGGTAGTACCGCTCCACGGTAGTACCGTGGCTAGTACCGCACCCACTACCGTATCCTCTCTGTATAGGGCGGTAGTGGGGCGCGGTAATGAGCCGCAGTACTACCGCGGCGCAGTAGTACCTTTGGGTTGCGGTAGTACCGCTCCTGCAGCAGTAGTACCATGGTTGGTGGGAAGCCAACGACTGCTTTTATGGACACCTATAAAAGGGGGTCTTCTTCCTCTTTGAGACTCACCTCATTTATTTCTCTCACCTCCATTGACGCCCAAGCTCCATTCTTGCCCGATCTCCCTCCCTAGACATCAAAACTTGTTGATTCTCTAGGTTTTGGAAGAGGAGGCCCCGATCTACACTTCCACCAAAGGATATTTGATTCCCCCCACTAATCCCGTGTGGATCTCGTTACTCTTGGGTGCGTTGGTGCCCTAGAGGGAAGATGTCACCTCGAAGCCACATTCCATTGTGGTAAAGCTTCGTGCTTTCGTTGGGAGCCTCCAATTAAGTTGTGGAGTTTTCCCCAACCTTGTTTGTAAAGGTTTGGTTGCCACCTTCAAGGCCGCCTAGTAGTGGATCACGACATCTTGCATTGGTAAGAGAGTGAGGAGAAATAGGGTGTCTCTCGTTGGCTTCATGTGAGCATTGTGCTCCTCACCCTCTCCAAACGGAGACGTACTTCTCGAAAGAGAAGGAACTTCGGCAACATATCCTTGTCTCCCGTGTTCCCTTTACCTTTACTTTGTGCAAGTTATTTCCATTGCTTATTTCTTGCTTTCTTGTTGTGGTGTAGTTTTTGGCATATAGGTTGCTCACATAGTTGCACTTCTACACAACCTATATTCCTTGTTGAGCCCAATTTTTAAGAAAAGCTTGAAAATTGTTAGTCGCCTATTCACCCCCCTTCTAGTCGACATTCCGATCCTTTCACCTTCCACTTGGGGTAACAAACGAGGAGCGAGAGAAGTATCTTCCTTGCTAGCATCACGGACCCATGGTCCAAGGGGGACTACTCACAAGACATACGGGAGGCGTCCATGGTGATGGATGGTCTCCCGGAGGGGATTCCTCCTTCCGGCAGGGTTCCGGGGTAGCTTCTCCTGGCAGCCCCGATCTTAAAACGGCGGCGGCGGCGGAACAGAGAGGATAACGGGAATAGCAGATCGATCCTAGGGGTTTCCGTCACGGGGGGAAATATAGGCCAAAGGGGTCACCGAGAGGGGCCACAGGGCAGCCAGGAGGCCTCCTGGCGCGCCCCCTAGGCCGCGCCAGGAACCCTTCTGGGGCCCTGGTGGGTCCACCCCGTTCCTTCCTTGGTGATTCGGGAAGCTTCCGGGTCGCTGATTTTTTATATAATTTTTCCGAGATTTATTTGGCACTTTTAATGGCCGGAAAACCTAAAATACAAAAACAGCAGAAAACAGGAACTGGCAACTGGGTGCACTGAGTTAATTGGTTAGTCCAAATATGATAAAAATGTATGAAAGTTCAAGAAAAACATGGCAAAGTCACACAAATCATGCATGGAGCAAGCATAAATTATAGATACGTTTGGGACGTATCAAAATCCCCAAGCTTAATTCCTGCTCGTCCTCGAGTAGGGAAATGATAACAAGCGTAATTTCTGTGGCGACATGCCACACAACCATATAAGGACTTTTAATTAAAGCAATCAAAGCATGCATTTCAATTCAAGTCTTAACAAGCAAGAGTCTATATTAGTATTGACACAAGTAACAAGAGAACAAAGGGTGCAAGAGCTCTTGCTGTTTGTGACTCGAATGTCTCCAGATGGTGTTTGCGTAAAAGAAGGGGGATAAGGAATACGAGATAAAAAATAGTTGTTGAGAACTACTATCTACTAAAGTTTCACACTTAGTCTCCTTTGGATTATTATCTTGACCCATCCCCAGACCACTAGTCAGGTACAAGTCAAACTGATCCACTCCTTTTCGATATTTTGAGCACTCATGCAATGGATGAGCGTGAGCAAGAAAGTTGACACCTAAAAGGAGAAACAAAAGGAAGGTGGAGGAGGAAGACAAAAAAGGTGTGAAAGGCTTACATCAATGAGGACAATCATAGGCGAGAGAAGGACATATGATAGATATGATGTGAGGAGTAGGGATTGCCATGCAACGGATGCACATGTGAGCTAAAAGCTCTCCAAGGTAACTAGTGGGGGTGCATCCAACTTGCTTGCTCAAGAATACCTAGAGCTCTTTTGAGGAGGCTCATCATTGGAATATACAAGCCAAGTTCTATAGTGTGAAGGGTCCCCACATAGCTATATGCATGTATGATGATCTCTATGGAATACAAGGGATAGAGGATGAAGTACTAGTGTGGATCTCTCGAAAGGAATAGTAGTGTGCCCCCTTCTCTTTTTTCTATTTTTTATATTTTTTTGTATTTTTTGGTGGCCTCAATGGCTCTTTCTATTTCTCTCATTTGTCCTCTTTGGGATCTTTTCCTCACTTTAGGGGCAACACTCTATATTTTACAAGAATATAGGAATCTTTCACACTTTACAAAGGTACTCACATAAAGAAGATGTAGCTATCATGATGCAAATGTATGCCTCTGCCAGGGTAGCAGGATATGCAATGATACTAGCGCATCATGTAGCAATGATTAGGGAAAGGCCCAACTAGCATGCGGCTCATTGATCAAGCAAGTGGCATGTATGACATGAAGATCAAGTCATGAAAAGGTGGATGTTGCATGGCAATGTATCTCGGAAAGGCTATGGAAATGCCTTGATTGTCGTGGTCATACTAAAGGTATACCCCTAGGCAAGGGAAACCAAGGGCTACCCTCAAGCCCTTTGTTCTCCAAAACACCCAACAAAATAAGACCAGTAAAGAACAAGGAGCCTTAACAATCTTAGAGGCGCAATTCCCAGTGTCTCTCCGAGTAACATGTTACTCGGAAAACAGAAAACACTTCCGAGTACATAGTCACTCGGAGGACCAGCAAGATCCGAGTACATCAATACTCGGAAAAGAGGATCGGCGAGCTATTCATCACTCGGAGGATGGAAACGCAATGGACGGGAAGCATTCAAGACTGCGGGTGTTCCTCCTCCTTTATTAGCAGTAATGAGTAGACCGTTTCTTGTATTTAGTTTGCATTTAACCCTGTAATTAAAGACCCATTAAGCTGAGGCATTAAGGGGGCAGAGGCGCACTCTATATAAACCTCCCCCTCCTCCAGTAGGGGCACGCGCAACACTATCTCTTCTCAGCCTTTGAGCAAAGAACACCCCAGTCAGTCTAGGACAGGACTAAGGTTTTTATCTCTACGGAGAGGCCTAACCTATATATTTTCCCTGCGTCAACCACTCTACGTACAGATTCATTTAGCTCCTTCCATACCCCCACTCTATTGTCAGGATTATATCCACGACAGTTGGCGCCCACCGTGGGGCTGAGTTGATCAACAATCGTAGAGATGGCAGTTTCTTGATACGTCCAAAACGTATCTATAATTTCTGCTTGCTCCATGCATGTTTTGTGTGACTTTGCCATGATTTTCTTGAACATTCATACACTTTTGAGGATATTTGGACTAATCTAGTAACCCAGTGCACCCAGCTGCCAGTTGCTGTTTTCTGCTGTTGTTGTATTTCAGGTTTTCCGGCCATTAAAAGTTGATGCGGAGCACCCTACCGACATCACCATGGATACGCCTCCTACACGCGGACCCATGACGAGAGCACAAGCACGCGCCATTGAAGCTAAGGTGAACTCGCTCCTCTCCGAACTACGCCTAAACATATGTGAAACTTGGGTGCTACCTCACGAGGACACTCTATGCATCATCAGGTACAAAGGTGACATCCAAGACGAAGCCACACTCGGAGAGGAACCGCGGGGGGACGAAGAAGAAGACACCTTGAAGCCACTGACTACCCCGGGTGCCCGGTCCCCAAGACCCCGGGTGCCCGGCCCCCCCTGGCACGAGGCCATGAGCTCTCTGACCACCCCGGGTGCCCGGTCCCCTCCGACTGGAGTCCGAGACCTCCTGACTACCCCGGGTGCCCGGTACCCCCGGGTGCCCGGAGTAAGTACCCCGGGTGCCCGGTCCCCGACGGCCAGATATGGGCAAGAGGCCCTTGTATCCCCCTCCTTCCTCCCTAGACTATAAGTATCTCTCTCCTACCTCAGTTTTAGGGTTAGCTAAGAACAAATCTAAACATTGACAGAGCTTAGCTCCTATTCCCCTTGGGAAATTGGTCTCCTTGAGATCCTCTCTCAATCTACCCTCCTCTCCCCACTCATAGAAGGAGAGGAACCCAATCCTATTCATAGAAGGAGAGGGAGACTACCAAGCTTACCTCTTGTGGTGTATGGATCTTGTGATGTATGGCACTTGTGTGTGGATTCGAGTGTTCTAAGTGTTTGGATCTTGTTCCCCTTTACCTCTTGTGTTGATTGTGTCTGTAATCCCCCTTGTGTCTTATTGTTGTGGTGAACCCCACCTCCAAATTGTGAAGATTGGGCCAACCCCTAGTCTTGCCCTATATCATTTGGTATCATGAGAAAGGTTGACACAATTTGGAGTTCCTCCCCCTCACTTTTCTAGCCAATTTTTGTTTGTTCTTGTCCAATTTCGAAAATCCCCACCAAAAATAGCCATACCCAAGATCTTGCAACTTGTTGGTTCTTGTGCAATTTTGTTGGTTTTCATCCATGGATGTGGTGTTTTACTAGTGGATCTACCCTCTTTTGTGTTGCTTTAGCCTCCCCACCGACGATTTTCCCGAAATTTTTTCTTCCTTTCCCCCAATTTGTGCTTGAGATCCCCAAATCCCTGGTCAACTCCCGTGGCTCGGCATACCCCGAGCACCCGGATTCCAGAGACCGGGCACCCGGTACCCCGGGCACCCGGCCTACACAGAGAGCTCCCAAGCTGCTCTTTGACTCGGACCGCCTCGCACATGTCGTCCAGGAACAACAAGGACTTCACCTCCCTCAACAACGAAGATCCACTCGACCCCCACACCGGAAGCAAGGCCGGCACCACCGTTCTACGCGGGGGCAAGGTGACGTGAGGTATACATTCCGTCGTAACCACCCTCTCCTTGCCTTTTACCATTGAGAGCCCTTCTTCCTTTTGCGAATACCTTCCTTGTCCTATTGAGACTAGCTCTCCGAGTATTGCTGGCTCTCACAACTTGTGCACCTTAGTAGTCATACAATTGATACTCCATGCATTACTCATTTAGTCATATCACAATTCATAGCGCTTCAAGTTTCGTGGCCAAAAGTGAGTGTCATTCAACAAAAAAAAAGAGAACGAAAGAGAAAAATATATCAAAAGCTTTTAAGCAAACGAGCGCGCAAATAGTGAAGCATCCACCAAAAGCAGGTTTCGAGTTCATCGTTTCATATAGGTTGGTGCACTCGTGCGAATCAAGCCATTGAGCAATCGAGCTAGTGACTCTCTTTGTACTTATGCAACGCGAGAATTAGTCTTCGTTAGGCTCCTCTATATTTCTCACTTTCTTGATTTCCTAAGTCCACATATCTTTGCGCGTGCGTTTCCTTTTGTTTGCTTTCTCTTTTGATCTACTTGTATTGCATTGCTTCACTTGGACCACTACCAATTTTATTAACATCTTGTTCCACTCGTTGCATTTCTTTTGCCACTAACCCCTACCAAGCTCCACCATAAGCCAATTGTAGGTGTGTGTGTGGGAACGGGATTCAAACGAGGACATTCTACTCACTACGCGAAGCTACACATCACTCGCCTCATTACATCTTCGAGAAGGTAGACTTGTCTTTGTACCCTCCCTTTTACTCTCACATCTACTCGCTTGTTTTCATGGCTAGGCAAGACTCCCCTACCTCACCGGTGAATGGCACACTTCGCGATACAAGCCATATGGTTACTCAAGAAGCTTACTTACAATTCCAACATGAGATGTGCGACGCGCACGAGAAGTTGAGCAACCGCATCGCCACGATTGCGGTAGACATCCATCAAGGCCAAGCTCTTATGTCACAAAAAAATGGAAGAGCTATCCGAGCGCAATGAAGCGAAAATGGAGGAATTCCAACAACAAATGATTACTCGTGACAAAGCCAATATGGCCGAGCTCAAGGCCATGCTCTCTTCTCGACATCATCATTCTTCATCATCCGCCTCTACACACCGGTCTTTTCACCGTTCCAAGGCCAACCATGAACACGTCGAGCACACCCAACCTCGCGCCGGCAAGGAGCCTCAAGCCCAAGCCACGGAACGCGACAAACTTCTCCTCCTTGAGAGACGAGTGCACGACACTCTCAACTTCCATCTTCAACACCAAGGGGCAACAACTTATAATGCCCGGTCAACAAGACATGAAGGCCACGAACATGGAGATCCATCTTACTCTCATGTGCTTCAAGATGACCGTCATCCACGACCACCACTTCACCCGCGTACAGACAACATACTCCCTACGGATCTTCGCACATTGGAGGGGCTCCCAAATGCACCTCACGTTCCACCCTTTTATCATCAAGAGTACTACAACGGCAACATCCATCACAATGACCGGCGAGCTCGATCACCTCCGCCGCCCGAGCACCTTCGGGTTCGCCACACCCAACACAATGAAGAGCGTTTTGGGAGACTCAAGTTCAGAATGCCCAAGTTCTCGGGAGGAACAAACCTCGAGGACTACCTCTCATGGGCCCTAAAGGTGGACAAGATATACCGTGTGCATAATTATGAGGAGTCCAAGAAAGTCGCCATGGCGTCACTTGAATTTGAAGACTACGTCTCGAGCAAGACAACCCACAAGTGTGCACATGGGAAGAAATGAAGCACGTGATGAGAGCCCGGTTTGTACCACAACATTACACACGTGACCTCTACCAAAAGTTACAAGCCGAGCAAGGATACAAAACGGTGGAAGAGTATTACAAGGAAATGGAGTTGGCCATGATTCGAGCCAATGTAAAGGAATCCGCCGAACAAACCATGGCCTGCTTCCTCAACGGTCTCAATTACCAAGTGAAGAAGATCACCAACTTCCAACCTTACAACACCATTGAAGAGTTGGTCCATCCAGCCTCAAAAGAGGAGAGGCAAGTTCAATAAGATGCGAAGTACTCCAAATTTGTGTCCTCCAACACTCGGGGTACACCTTCTACTTCTCCCGCGCCGCCAAGCACAACGCCCTATAACCGCGCTCCAACATCAACCGGTGGTCCTTCAAACCCACGACCACCGGCACATTCTTCAACACGTTCTACATCAACCACAACAAGTTTCAAGCCACGAGAGCCTTCCAAGATCTTACCACCCAAAGATGAAAAGACTAGCTCCATTGCATGTTTCACTTGCAAGGGTCGCGGCCACAAGTCTTTCGAGTGCCCCACCAAGAGGACCATGATCATCACCGAAGATGGCGAGTATGATTCCATTAGTGAGGGTGAAATGGATGCTTCGGCTCAAGTATCTCAACACATCCAAGCAAATGATGATGATGAAGACGGCCATATATATTGTGACAATGATGCAAGTCCTTCCCTCGTGGTGTCCAAGGTGTTGACTCTTCAAAAAGTGATCGACGAGAATCAAAGGTGCCACATCTTCCACACCAAGGCGGGCATCAAAGGGAGATCCGTGAAGGTCATTATTGATGTTGGAAGTTGTCACAACTTGGAAAGTGAATAACTTTGTACCAAACTCAACCTCATCAAGAAGAAGCACCCTCACCCATACAAGGTGCAATGGCTTAGTGACTCCGGCTCAATAAAAGTGGACCACACGGTGGAAGTCTCATTCAAGGTTGGCGCCTACGAAGACACATTGGAATGTGACGTGGTACCAATGAGCGTATGTCATTTGCTCTTGGGCCGACCTTGGCAATTTGATAGGAGTGTTCTACACAATGGTCGCACCAATCACTATATCTTCAAGTGGAGGGGCAAAGAATTGGTCCTTCGTCCCATGACCCCAAGTCAAGTGATCGCCGACAAAATACACACTTCCAACCCTCATGGGGACAAAAGTGAGTGAGAGCCACAAGCCAAATATGAGCGCCCCCATGAGGCGTCCCACCAATAACACCATCTTACTAGCCACCAAACGAGAGGTCCAAGAAGTGCGGAATAACCCATCCCATATTCCTCATTTTGTACTCTTGTACAAGGATGAGGTGCTCTTAACTAACGACTCACCCCCTCTTCCTCGTGCTATAGCTACTATTTTGCAGGAATTTGAGGACGTCTTCCCCGAAGAGCTACCACCGGGTCTTCCACCACTTCGTGGAATTGAGAACCGCATCGACCTCATACCCAGGGCTCCCCTCCCTAACCGGGCACCTTACCGCACCAACCCCGAGGAGACAAAGGAGGTTCAACGTCAAGTCGAACAACTACTCGAGAAAGGGTATGTTCGCGAAAGCCTTAGCCCTTGCGCGGTACCGGTCCTAATTGTGCCAAAGAAAGATGGCACGTGGCGCATGTGTTGTGATTGTCGTCCCATCAATAATATCACCGTGCGCTATAGTCACCCCATCCCTCGCTTAGATGATATGCTTGACGAACTATCCGGTTCCATAATTTTCACAAAAAATGATCTTAAGAGTGGCTATCACCAAATACGTATGCAAGTTGGCGACGAGTGGAAAACCGCCTTCAAGACCAAGAGTGGTCTCTATGAATGGCTGGTTATGCCATTCGGCCTATCCGAAGCACCTAGTACTTTCATGCGCGTTATGAACTATGTTCTTCGCTATCTCATTGGCAAGTTCGTTGTCGTTTACTTTGATGATATCCTCATCTATAGCAAATCCATAGAGGAATATGCTAACCATATTTGTGAAGTGCTTCAAGTGTTGCGTAAAGAACAATTATATGCTAATCTTGACAAATGTACTTTTTGCACCACCAAACTCATATTCCTTGGCTTTGTTGTTTCCTCCAATGGCATTGAAGTTGATGAAACGAAAGTAAACGCAATTAAAACTTGGCCTAACCCTACCACCCTATCTCAAGTCTGGAGTTTCCTTGGGCTAGCCGGATTCTGCTGCCGCTTCGTTAAAGACTTTAGCACCATTGCGTCACCTTTACACGCTTTGAGCAAAAAGAATGCGCCTTTTATTTGGGGACCCCCCCAAGAAAAGTCTTTCAATGAACTCAAACATCGCCTCACCCATGCCCCCTTACTTGTGTTACCCAATTTTGATAAACCTTTTGAAGTTCATTGTGACGCTCGTGGCACGGGTATAGGAGGTGTGCTTATGCAAGATAGACGCCCGGTAGCCTACTTTAGCAAAAAACTCTCCGGCGCCCAATTAAACTACCCCATATACGATAAGGAACTCTATGCGTTGATCCGCGTCTTAAAAGTTTGGGAACACTATCTTCGCCCTAGGGAATTCGTTATTCACTCGGACCATGAATCTCTTAAGTACTTGAAGTCTCAAACCAAATTGAATCGTAGACATGCTAGATGGAGTGAATACATTGAGTCTTTCCCTTATATCATCATGTATAAAAAGGGCAATGAAAATTTCGTCGCAGACGCCTTGTCACGTCGATGCATGTTTACCACCAAGCTTGAATTTGACATTGTGCGCTTTGAACACATCAAAGATCTATATGCACATGATCCTTCCTTTGCTACACCTTTCGTCAATTGCAAGCGGCACACAACTTGGAACAACTATTACATCAATGATGGATACCTTATGCGCGCTAACAAGCTTTGCGTCTCCTACTTTTGCAGGAATCTCATGGCGGTGGCCTCATGGGACACTTTGGCCGCGACAAAACATACGCTACACTCTCTGCCAACTTATTTTGGCCAAAGATGTTCCGTGACGTGGGTCGGCTTGTGCAATGGTGCCACACTTGTCAAAAGGCTAAGTCAAAATCTCTATCACATGGTCTATATATGCCTTTACCAATTCCTTATATACCATGGGAACATATTAGTACGGATTTCGTTCTTGGCCTACCGCGTACAAAGAATGGAAACTATTCTATATTTGTGGTAGTTGATAGATTCTCCAAAATGGCGCATTTCCTACCTTGGAATAAAACGGATGATGCCTCGCATATTGCTAACATATTTTGTAGGGAGATTCTTCGACTACATGGCGTGCCCAAATCCATCGTCTCCGACCGCGACGTCAAGTTCCTAAGTTACTTTTGGAAGACACTATGCGCCAAGCTCGGAATCAAGCTCCTCTTCTCCACGGCGTATCACCCGCAAATGGACGGGAAAACGGAAGTTGCGAACCGCTCCCTATCAACTCTACTCCGCACGCTCATCAAGAAGAACATCAAGGAGTGGGAAGATCACCTCCCGGTGGCGGAGTTCGCCTACAACCATTCCCTGCACTCCACCACCAAGAGGTCTTACTTCGAGGTTGTCTATGGGTTCAATCCTTTGAGCCCATTGGACATCCTACCTCTGCCACTCCAAGAACGCGCCAACATGGCTGCTAGCGCACGGGCAAGTTTCCTCAAGAGACTCCATGAAGATACGCGAGCAACTATCAAGAAACAAGTTCAAGCTCATGCACGCAAGATGAATATCCACAAGACACCAAGCACGTTCCAACCAGGTGACTTAGTGTGGATACATCTCCGCAAAGACCGGTTCCCGGACGCCCGCAAGTCCAAGCTTCTTCCTCGCGCCGACGGACCATTCAAGATTCTCACCAAGGTCAACAACAACGCCTACACGGTGGACAACCCCACCAATAACTACTCGGTGAGAAACACATTCAACATCTCCGACCTCGCGCCTTACCATGGTGATGAAGACCTTGATCCGTGGACGGATCTTCCCCAAGGGGGGGGGAGATGATGCGAAGCACCCTACCGACATCACCATGGATACGCCTCCTACACGCGGACCCATGACGAGAGCACAAGCACACGCCATTGAAGCTAAGGTGAACTCGCTCCTCTCCGAACTACGCCTAAACATATGTGAAACTTGGGTGCTACCTCACGCGGACACTCTATGCATCATCAGGTACAAAGGTGACATCCAAGACGAAGCCACGCTCGGAGAGGAACCGCGGGAGGACGAAGAGGAAGACACCTTGAAGCCACTGACTACCCCGGGTGCCCGGTCCCCAAGACCCCGGGTGCCCAGCCCCCCCTGGCACGAGGCCATGAGCTCTCTGACCACCACGGGTGCCCGGCCTACCCGGAACCCGGGTGCCCGGTCCCCTCCGACTGGAGTCCGAGACCTCCTGACCACCCCGGGTGTACGGTCCATGGTACCCCGGGTGCCCGGTCCCCCCGGGTTCCCGGAGTAAGTACCCCGGGTGCCCGGTCCCCGACGGCCAGATCTGGGCAAGAGGCCCTTGTATCCCCCTCCTTCCTCCCTAGACTATAAGTATCTCTCTCCTACCTCAGTTTTAGGGTTAGCTAAGAACAAATCTAAACATTGAGAGAGCTTAGCTCCTTTTCCCCTTGGGAAATTGGTCTCCTTGAGATCCTCTCTCAATCTACCCTCCTCTCCCCACTCATAGAAGGAGAGGAACCCAATCCTATTCATAGAAGGAGAGGGAGACTACCAAGCTTACCTCATGTGGTGTATGGATCTTGTGATGTGTGGCACTTGTGTGTGGATTCGAGTGTTCTAAGTGTTTGGATCTTGTTCCCCTTTACCTCTTGTGTTGATTGTGTCTGTAATCCCCCTTGTGTCTTATTGTTGTTGTGAACCCCACGTCCAAATTGTGAAGATTGCGCCAACCCCTAGGCTTGCCCTATATCAAAAGTGCTCCAAAAAATCCGGGAAAATGAGATAGAAAATCATCACAACGGAAGCTTCCGGAATCACCAAAGGAGGGAAGGAGAGCCACCACCAGGCATCCAGGAGGGCAGGTAGAGCGGCCCCACCCTGGGCCGCGCCAGGCACCCTCCTGACTGCCTCTTGGCCCCTCTCTGTGCCCCCCTTCGCCTATATTTACCCCCCGAGACGGAAACCCCTAATATCAGTCCCTCTTTTGCGATCTCGCCTCTATACCACCGCCGCCGCCGTTTCAAGATCGGGGCTGCCTGGAGAAGCTGCTGCGGCACCCTGCCGGGAGAAGCTACCCCCTCCAGGAGACCATCCATAGCAATGGACGCCTCCCGTATGTACCGTGAGTAGTTTCCCTTGGACCATGGGTCCGTGACCAGTAGCTATGTGATCTATCTCTCCCTTCTTTGTGCCTCCACTTTCGAGTCCTCGTGAGCTGCCTCACATGATCGAGGCACCTTTGTAATTTTCTGCTGTTGCTATGCTGAGTTTGTTTGGGATCTGATGGATTATGAGACTATGTTCAGATTGTGATGAGTAATATATTTGGTTCTTCTATTTTATATTTTGTTCTTGAGTAAATTCTTGCATGTTCTCCGTTGCTGTATTTTACTTTGGCCAAGTGATTTATTTCAACTCACGGAGGGAGCGTTATGCTTGATTGTGGGTTCAGCCATGTCGGGACCCGGGGTTAGCGTATGCAAGTTCCGCTACGAAATAGTCATATGGAGAGCCGAGAACCGTACCCACTTGTCTAAGCAGACAAGGCCAAGCACAGAACGTTCTCGGAAAGCATCGTACGTGAGGGGCATCCCATCCAGGCCGGATGATCAACTGAGATGGGTCCTCATCGTCCGCACACAAGTCTAAGGATATGGGTGATGAACTCCCATATTCACAGACAAGTCGCCTCAACCATACTATCGACTATCTCATAACTCTTACATAGACTTACTCCAGCCCGATCACTTAGTCAGGGTCTAGGGCGGGCTCGATCATACCACAAAGTGTGCACGAGACAGAGTCTCGAGCAATCGCATCGCGATGCCCCAAGCTGCGCACATCTAAGGGCCACTTGGTGTATGAAAGACCGCCAGCCAGATCACAACTAAGGTCTCGAAAACCCATACAAAGACATGAATGTTATAAACATACACGCAGCACACATGCATTGTATGAACAGCAGGTATCATTACAATTCTCTACCAAGTATACATTTTATTGATAACTCTCACAGAGTGCACACAGAGATCACAAGCATGTGATCCAACATTACAACAAACAAGCGGAAGCAAAGTAGGTCTGAGTACAGACAAGTTTAATAAATGTTTTAAGAAGCCTTATTTAAACACAAGCCCTCCACGAGGGAACCAGTCGTCTGACTGGGACTACACTAGCTTGGTCTTCAGTCGTCGAGCTCGATGAAGAAGCCACCTTCGGGGTCAGTGGGTTCATCTAAAACATAGAATAAGCAAACGTGAGTACAAAGTCGTACTCAGCAAGACTTACATAGGGGCTATACTACTCATGCACATGTATCAAGGTAAAGGGGGGGGGGTGGGGTTTCACTTGCAGAAGTGCCAGCTTTGACTTGGCTAGCCCTGAACTACGAGTACCAGACTTTGAGGTAAGAAGCGTATACGAGTCCACTACATCTCTTCAACCAATTACACCACTATGGTGCCTTCCTCGACTTCCTCACGAGAAAGCACGCCATAGCACTCACGCTTATCTTGGTAAGTGTTATCAGTATCCAGTTCAAGTTGTCTAATAATCAGGCACAGTTTTCCAAGTAGTCCCTTACCGCGAACACGACTATTCGAATAGTTTATTAACCCTGCAGGGTTGTACTGCTACACACATGAAACCATCAGTTACCGCCGGGATCTCGTCACCCTTCAAGCGGTAGTCGGCGAGGATAATCTCCACAACTTTTACCTCACAGCCAACTCAAGTTCAATGAAGACGCCTTTCTGGGAGGGTTTCCACATTCGTAACCCGACCGGTCTACCGAAGTGGTCCCAGAAGATGTGTGCGTGGTGCATAAGCCGGTCTCGGTTGAGCCGTTCTCCCACCTTGCATCCAGGCCAAAAACCTACCAGAACTCCGAACTACTGCGACTCATTGAACTGAGAAGGGGTGAGTTAATATGTCAGAGCCCAACTAGGCTAAGTGCTAGGGTTTGATGGTGCCCTTTGCATCATGTGAAAATTTCAAAAGAAATCCAAATAGGGAAAAGAAAAAGCCCTGAGAAATTAATTCAAATGGCCAGATAAAAATCTTTTTCCAAAAATCATTTGAATATTTTGAAAATTCCTATAAATGATGGTGATCATTTTAAAAGTGGTTTGGGTTTTTTCCCATGCCCATGGAATATTCAAAAATTCAAAATGTGCCCTGGAAATTAAATTTGACCCCTATTTGATTTGAAATTCAAATGTTTTGAATTTCAAAGATGCTCAAATTCTACAAGTGACTTGCTACTGGTCACCTAGGACTTATAAAAATGTTTGGGCATTTTACTAAAATTCCTAGCTATTTAATTCTAGGCACAACAAAATTACAGAAATAGAAAAGAAGAAGAAAAATAAAGAGGAAAACCCATGGATTTTTGGCCCAGCTTATCCCCGAGGCGGCCCAAGCCACTCCCCCTTTTGTCTTCTTCCCCAAGCTCCTCGGTGGCGAACTGGGAGCACGCAGCCGACGCCACCGCGACGCCAGCGACCTTCTAGAGCACCCCCCCTGCTCTCTCACCTCGCCACGCAGCTGCCCGAGAACCCCGCATCCCTTTCCCCCTCTCCACGGTCGTCTTCCCCCTCTCCTCCTGGCCAATCCCGCGAGCACCCGAGAGCTCGCCGGATCGCGATCACGCACTGGCGCGGCCATCGAGTGCCATAGCCCACATGACCTTGTCCTTCAAGCGCAGCGGCGACGACTTCGTCATCGAGCAGACGCCAGCGAGTTGGAGCGCTCTGAAGCCGACGAATCGGACCAGCTTCCTCCGCCACGGCCGCCGTACGCCGGCGACGATTCCACCGCCACCACGTCCACCCAGCCTGCGCCGACGAGCCCTTCAGCTTCATTGTGAGCTCACGCATCAAACCCCTCTATCCGCGCATCTCCCCATGCCTCCGATGTCGTTTTCGCCACGGACGGGCCACGGGCACCGCCGTATTGCTCGCCGCCGTTGCCGTGGACCACCACGGTGACGATGGCCTGCTCCAGCGCCTTCGCACGGCCGCGGGCTACCCTCTAGTGCTTGCCCCGAGCCCTCCCATGGCCTGCAGCGCAAGTCCGGCGATGCGACGCCGTGCACAGTGCCGCCGGCGTCAAGCCGGCCATTAGAGCCCTAACCACCGAGCACTAATCCCCCCTAACCCTCTCACTGACACTGGGCCCAGGGCCCTTAATTAAACAAGGTTTAATTTAAACAGAGCTCAATTAACCCCATCTCACTGACACCCTGGACCCACAGGTCAGACCCCCCTGATGTCATCCTCGCGTCATGCTGATGCAATAAACAATTTTTCCAGAAATTAAAAGAATTAAAGAAAACAAATAAAAATCCAGAAAATCAATTAAACTTTGGAAATTCATAACTAATTCATATTAACTCCAAATTTAATAAATAATATATGAAAAATTATCAGAAAAAATGCAAGGATTAAGAATACAATTTGTTTTTATGTTTGACCATTTTAAAATGGGGGAACAGTAGCAAATGTGCATATGGCTTAATTTGAATTCAAATTTGAAGTTTGAATTTGCATTTAAAATGCAATACACTTCATTTAAATCAAATGTACCACAAACCAGCACCATTCACATCATGTGACAACATAAACATGTGCTTGTGCATTTACTTCCGAAGTTGTCCCCCCTTGTTGATGATTGCCTCCGATGACAGACGTTCCGAGACGGTGATCACTCCGAAGAAGAATACCACCGTTAAGACCCGTGTATCGTCAGCAAGGCAAGCAAACCCCATTGATCATGTCTATAAAATCCTACTTCCCTCTCAGTCTCGCTTATGCATGTTTAGGAGATCACCGAGACACATTCTTTCGCATAGTTGAACCCATTCCGATGCATGACCTATCATTTTGTCACCGTATTAAGCAAAGCACAATCCTAGTAGATTTAGGAGTTGAATGATGAGCATGTGGCCCCTGCAACTATTACTGCTTATTGTTTCTTAGTGATACAATGAGGATGTTATGATTGTGAGTCGGGATGGAATGAACACAGTGATGCTGATGATAACGTGTTGGTGAATCCACCCTCAACAAAGGTGAACGATGAGAGGTTGTGTAGGAGTACAAAGTGGGTTGTCTCGTTGAAAACTGCCCTAGGCCCCGAGTTAAACTTGTCTGTACTCATACCTAATTTGCTTCCGTTGTATGATGTAATGTTGATCACAGACATGTGATCATTGTATGCTCTATGTGTAAGTCAATAAAGAGTACTATGTAGAGGATTGCAATGATACCTACTGTTCATACTAGACATGCGTGTTGCGTGTATGATTATATCATGCCTGTCTTAGTATGGATTTTCGAGACCTTAGTTGTGATCTGGCTGGCGGTATTTTATACACCAAGTGGCCCTTAGATGTGCGCAGCTTGGGGCATCGCGATGCGATTTCTCGTGACTCTGTCACGTGCACACTTTGTGGTATGATCGAGCCCGCCCTAGACCCCGACTAAGTGATCGGGCTGGAGTAAGTCTATGTAAGAGTTAGGATTCAATCGATAACATGGTTGAGGCGACTTGTCTATGAGTATGAGATTCACCACCCATAAGCATTTAGACTTGTAAGCGAACGATGAGGACCCATCTCAGATGATCATCCGGCCTGTATGGGATGCCCCTCACGTTCGATGCTTTCCGAGAGTGTTCTGTGCTTGGCCTTGTCTGCTTAGACAAGTGGGTACGGATCTCGGCTCTCCATGTGATTGCATCGTGACTGGAATTACATACGCATATTCCGGGTCCCGACAGACTTGGTATCAGAGCAGGACTGTCTGTAGGATTATTCAACCCTTGGTCGAAGTCGAGTCTAGCATTCTATAGTTATATAGTTACTCTGGGTATAAGGGAACAACGTTAGGCTTCTTATTCTCCTTACCCTCAACGATCTGATTTCTGAGTCACCCTTATCTTTTCTACGGGATGATAGGACTAGGATCATCTATGTCTTACTAGAACATCTCATTGAGTGCTTCCTTGTAGCCGTAGGATTGTTGTGGTCGTCCAGAGTCTTCGTGTCTTTGAGTTCTGTGAAGAAGTTATGTCCCATCTTCTCGAGTTTTTCTTGTTTTCCATCCTGGTGTAGCCGTTATGCTGCCGGATTTGTTTCGTGTTTCTTTGAGTCATTGCCTTCGCATTATAATCTTTTCCGTCTTCATCATGTCCTTCTTGTCTTTAATTCCATCATACAACCTGTTCTGATTGTTGATCTTTATCACACAGGATGTCAGGTGGAACTCGTAGTGTTGTTCGTCGGAATCGAGACCGTGTTCGGAATCAAAATGAGGATGAACCTCCACCACCGCCTTCTGCGGCGGAAATCATGATGGAAGCTGAGAAGAATCGACGTGATCAAACACGCCTTCTAGAGCTCATCGAGCAGAATACCTCACGTCATTGCAATGTGGTTGTGAGCATTCAGGACTTCATCCTCCTCAAACCACAGGTATTCGGATGTCCTTCTGAGCCCCTTGAAGCTGATGATTGGCTCCGTTCCATCGAGCGTAAGCTTGACACGGCACATGTTGCTCCCAATGATCGAGTTATATTCGCGGCATACTTTCTGGAGGATGCTGCCGCTGAATGGTGGGAGAACTATGTTGCTATGCAGGCTGATGGTCACCTAGTGACTTGGCATGAGTTCTGTGTTGCCTTTCAAGCGTACCACCTTCTAGATGAGTTAATGGAGCGCATGAACGAAGAGTTCTGCAATCTGACTCAAGGAGAGATGTCCATTCATGAGTATGTGACGGAGTTCAACCGTCTTTCTCGTTATGCCCAAGATGAGATCACCACCGATGCGAGAAAGCAAGCAAGGTGCCGTAAGGGACTTAGCCCCATCCTTCGCCATGATCTCAACCTCCTTGAATTTTCCACCTTTGAGGATTTAGTCAACAGATCCTTCCGAGCTGACCATGGCAATGAAGTGTTCGAAGAGTCTCGCAAGAATGCTCTTGAGCTTGCTCCTTCTTCAAGTTCAGCCCCTCAGAAACGTCGAATATGGATTCCAACTGGTGCCATACCTCAAAACTTTCTCCAAAGACCACCATCCAATATATGCCATCCACCTCAACACATTGTTCCTCCCAGGAATGAAGGTATGCAATCAAGTAATCCTGTCCCCAGCAATTCAGACAGGGTGTGTTTCAAGTGTGGTCTGCCAGGCCATTACCTCCTTCAGTGCCCTCAGGTTTTGATGACACCACGTCATTCTCAACATAAACCTTCAAGGAAATCCACCTCCAAACCCTTGCAAGCAAAGCCTTCATCCAACAGTAGTGGTTGTGTGAACCAAATCTCAGTTGAGGAAACCACTGCTGCTTCTGACGTCATCCTTGGTACACTCCCAGTCAATCATGTTCCCGCCTCCGTTCTTTTCGATCCAGGAGCTTCTCATTCATTCATGTCGGAGAGTTATGCACTTCTTCATGAATTTCCTTTTGAAGAAATGTTTTCTCCAATGATCATTCAAACTCCTGGTTCCAAATGCCAAACTAATAGAGTAAGCCATGGCAATCAAATTACAATTGAGGGTTTAGTATTCCTTGCTTCTCTTATAACCCTCAAGTGTTTAGACATTGATGTCATCCTAGGCATGGATTGGTTATCAAGACAGAATGATGTCCTTGATTGTAAAGCCAAGTTAGTTAAACTCACCCATCCTTCAGGCCAGACAATTGACTACACATCACCCAGCTCTAGAATCCAGATGCATACTTTGAATGTGCTTCCACTTCCATACTTTGAAGATATTCCGGTGGTTCGTGACTTCCCAACTGTCTTTCCTGAAGAGCTGCCGGGGATGCCACCCGAAAGGTGTGTAGAGTTCATAGTTGATCTTATACCAGGAACATCCCCAATTTCCAGACGCCCATATAGAATGGCCCCACATGAGTTCGCTGAGCTAAAAACCCAACTTGATGCTTCGTTGGCCAAAGGCTTCATCCGCCCTAGCTCATCGCCATGGGGTTGCCCCGTTCTGTTCGTAACGAAGAAAGATGGAACAGAAAGGATGTGCGTAGACTATCGCCCGCTAAATCTAGCGATGATAAAGAACAAGTACCCACTGCCCAGGATCAATGATCTTTATGATCAACTTGCAGGATCCTCTGTCTTTTCCAAGATGGATTTTAGATTAGGCTATCATCAAATCAAAATCCGAAACAAGGACATTCCAAAAACGGCTTTCACTACTCGTTATGGTCTTTATGAGTACACCGTTATGTCCTTCGGTTCAACCAATGCCCCCGCCACTTTTTCGCGCATGATGAACTCGATCTTCATGGAGTATTTGGACAAGTTCGTCGTGGTTTACCTCGATGACATCCTTATATACTTGAAGAACGAAGAAGAACATGCCGAGCATCTTAGGCTGGTATTGATGACACTTAGAGAGCATCGCTTGTATGCTAAATTCTCCAAGTGTGAATTTTGGCTACGAGAAGTGACCTACTTAGGCCACATGATTTCTACAAAAGGCATTGCTGTCAATCCCGAGAGAGTTCAGGCCGTCCTTGACTGGACTCCACCTGAATCGGTTAAGCAAGTTAGGAGTTTTCTTGGCCTAGCAAGCTATTTTCGCCGCTTCGTCGAGAACTTTTCTAAAGTTGCAAAGCCTCTGACTGAACTCCTCAAGAAAGATAAGAAATTCCAGTGGACTCCCAAGTGCGAGGAAAGCTTTCAAGAGCTAAAAAGAAGACTGACTTCTGCACCCGTACTTGCGCCTCCAGACACCAAAAAGGATTTCGAGATCTTTTGTGATGCTTCATGGCAAGGGTTAGGATGCATACTTATGCAAGATCGACATGTGGTAGCTTATGCTTCACGCCAGTTGCGTCCACATGAAGAGAACTATCCTACCCATGATCTTGAACTCACTGCCGTAGTTCATGCCCTGACAACTTGGCGACATTACCTCCTTGGTAATCGTTGTGAGATATATTCCGACCACCAAAGCCTCAAATACATATTCACCTAGTCAGATCTTAATCTCAGGCAAAGACGCTGGATAGAGTTGATAAAAGATTACGACGTAGGAATTTCTTACACCCCAGGCAAAGCCAATGTCATGGCTGATGCACTAAGTCGTAAGTCGTATTGTAACAACCTTATTTTACAACAGTATAAACCACTTCTTCATGAGGAATTTCGAAAGCTCAACCTCGAGATTGTTCCTCGTGGATCTCTTTTCAACTTGGTGGCGAAACCAACCCTTGAGGATCAAATCATAGTTTCCCAAAGGCGTGCACGAGGTGTTCATCGGATCAAGGAGAACATTGCTAGCGGAGTTGCTAAATGTTTCTCCACAGATAGCAAAGGAACGGTATTCTTTGAAAATCGTTTGGTAGTACCTAAGAATAAGGATCTAAGGCAACTCATCCTCAAAGAAGCCCATGACACACCCCTCTCCATTCATCCCAATAGCACAAAAATGTACCGAGATCTACGCTAGAGATTTTGGTGGACTAGGATGAAGAGAGACATTGCTCGATTTGTTGCTGAATGTGATGTTTGTCGTCGCATTTGGTGGAGCGCTCTGAAGCCGACGAATCGGACCAGCTTCCTCCGCCACGGCCGCCGTAGGCCGGCGACGATTCCACCGCCACCACGTCCTCCCAGCCCGCGCCGACGGCCCATTCAGCTTCACTGTGAGCTCACGCATCAAACCCCTCTATACGCGCATCTCCCCGTGCCCCCGATGTCGTTTTCGCCACGGACGGGCCACGGTCGCCGCCGTATTGCTCACCGCCGTTGCCGTGGACCACCACAGTGACGATGGCCTGCTCCAGCGCCTTCGCACGGCCGCGGGCTACCCTCTAGTGCTTGCCCCGAGCCCTCCCGTGGCCTGCAGCGCAAGTCCGGCGATGCGCCGCCGTGCAAAGTGCCGCCGGCGTCAAGCCGGCCATTAGAGCCCTAACCACCGAGCACTAATCCCCCCTAACCCTCTCACTGACATTGGGCCCAGGGCCCTTAATTAAACAAGATTTAATTTAAACAGAGCTCAATTAACCCCATCTCACTAACACCCTGGACCCACAGGTCAGACCCCCCCTGATGTCATCCTGGCGTCATGCTGATGCAATAAATAAAATTTCCAGAAATTAAAAGAATTAAAGAAAGCAAATAAAAATCCAGAAAATCAAATAAACTTTGGAAATTCATAACTAATTCATATTAACTCCAAATTTAATAAATAGTATATGAAAAATTATCAGAAAAATGCAAGGATTAAGAATATGCAATTTGTTTTTATGTTTGACCATTTTAAAATGGGGGAACAATAGCAAATGTGCATATGGCTTAATTTGAATTCAAATTTGAAGTTTGAATTTGCATTTCAAATGCAATACACTTCATTTAAATCAAATGTACCACAAACCAGCACCATTCACATCATGTGACAACATAAACATGTGCTTGTGCATTTACTTCCGAAGTTGTCCCCCCTTGTTGATGATTGCCTCCGATGACAGACGTTCCGAGACGGTGATCACCCCGAAGAAGAAGACCACCGTTAAGACTCGTGTATCGTCAGAAAGGCAAGCAAACCCCATTGATCATGTCTATAAAATCCTACTTTCCTCTCATTCTTGCTTATGCATGTTTAGGAGATCACCGAGACACGTTCTTTCACATAGTTGAACCCATTCCGATGCATGACCTATCATTTTGTCACCGTATTAAGAAAACCACAATCCTAGCAGATTTAGGAGTTGAATGATAAGCATGTGGCCCCTACAACTGTTACTGCTTATTGCTGCTTAGTGATACAATGAGGATGTTATGATTGTGAGTAGGGATGGAATGAACACAGTGATGTTGATGATAACGTGTTGGTGAATCCACCCTAAACAAAGGTGAACGATGAGAGGCTGTGTAGGAGTACAAAGTGGGTTGTCTCGTTGAAAACTGCCCTAGGCCCCGAGTTCCTATTTTGTGATCCAAGACAAAGAGTATGACCACATGTAGGGTTTTATGGGAGCCCCGTTTGGCCTCTTTACGTACCCGATCCGGTCCAGGAGACACACTAGATTCGGGCTTTACATTTGACTTATGCATAGATATGTGGGTGGACCTGTGAGGCAGCGAAACCATCTGTCAAAGGTGGTGTCTCGGTCCCTTGCATTATCTGAGTCCGTTTCGTGGAACCCGCCGTACTCTCGAGCGGTGACAAACTCAGGTAGTCGACTCCTGGATTAGAGAAGGTGACGTGAGGGTAGTGCCTTCGTTTCATCCACGTCCGACACTCGCTTGAAGGGTGACAGGAACGAGGCGATAAGTGATGACACGCGTGTGAAGATGTACACCCCTGCAGGGTTAATGAACTATTCGAATAGCCGTGTCCGCGGTTATGGACTACTTGGAGACCTTTACTTGATCATAGATAACTTGAATAGATACTTATAAAACTCGCAAGATAAGCGTGAGTGCTATGGTGTGCTTCCTCGTGGGGAAGTCAAGGAAGTAACCATAGTGGTGTATTGTTTGGAGACTTGGTAGTGGACTCGTGTACGCTTCTTACCTCAAGTCTGGTACTCGTAGTTCAGGACTAGCCAAGTCAGAGCTGGCACTTCTGCATGTTGAACCCCACCTACTTTACCTTGAAACTTGAGCATGAGTAGTGTAGATCTGATGTAATTCTTGCTGAGTACGACTTTATACTCACATTTTCTTATTCTATGTTTTAGATGAGAACCCGGACACCGATGGAGTCACCTTCGTGAAGCTCGACGTTGACCTTGGTAGTATAGTTCCAGACAGCAGTCTGGTCCCTCGTGGAAGGGCATGTGTGTTGAACAAGGCTTCTCTTAGCCATTTGTTAAACTTGTCTGTACTCAGACCTAATTTGCTTCCGTTGTATGATGTAATGTTGATCACAGACATGTGATCAATGTATGCTCTATGTGTAAGTCAATAAAGAGTACTATGTAGAGGATTGCAATGATACCTGCTGTTCATACTAGACAGGTGTGCTGCGTGTATGATTATATCATGCATGTCTTTGTATGGGTTTTCGAGACCTTAGTTGTGATCTGGCTGGCGGTCTTTTATACACCAAGTGGCCCTTAGATGTGCGCAGCTTGGGGCATCGCGATGCGATTGCTCGTGACTCTGTCACGTGCACACTTTGTGGTATGATCGAGCCCGTCCTATACCCCGACTAAGTGATCGGGCTGGAGTAAGTCTATGTAAGAGTTAGGATTCAATCGATAACATGGTTGAGGTGACTTTTCTATGAGTATGGGATTCACCACCCATAAGCATTTAGACTTGTGAGCGGACGATGAGGACCCATCTCAGATGATCATCCGTCCTGGATGGGATGCCCCTCACGTTCGATGCTTTCCGAGAGTGTTCTGTGCTTGGCCTTGTCTGCTTAGACAAGTGGGTATGGCTCTCGGCTCTCCATGTGATTGCATCGTGACTGGAATTACATACGCATATTCCGGGTGCAGACATAATAAGTTGAGCGGGGATCCGTTTGCCCAACATGTGGTAGTACTCTTCAGCTTGGATCACCATACAAGAACTCGGGCTTAAGGCGGTGTTCAACGAGACAACCCACTGTGTACTCCTACACAGCCTCTCATCGTTCACCTTGTATTAGGGTAGATTCACCAACACATTTCCACCATCATCAACATGATTGCTACCATCCCGACTCACATAACAGTATCAACATTGTATCACTCTAAGCATGCAATAAGAAGTAACAGTTGCAGGGGTCACATGATATTAATCAACTCCTACATTTGCTAGGATTGTGGTTTGCTTACTACTGTGACAAAATGATAGTTCATGCAAAGGAATGGGTTCAACTATGCGGTAGAAACGCATCATGGTAATCATCATATACAATGCATAAGCGAGACATGAGAAGGAATTGGGATTTTATCGACATGATCAATGGGGGTTTGCTTGCCTTGCTGACGAGGTTCGGTATCGGGGTCTTCAACGAAGGGGGCAGACTCCTGTTCTGGTTCCACCTCTACTCGACAAACAACAAGCAAGGGAGCACAATAAGTACAATGCACAATCACATGGTTGAAAGTTGAAACTTGATGTGTATGCTTCTTATGTGTGAGGCAATTCCATTTAAATGGAGTACATTGCAAATTCAAACTCCAATTTGAATTCATTTTAGCCAAGTTACAAATGCTATTGTTTGAGCAATGCAACTCATTTTGAAATGTGTATGAAATGCCTCTGATGTTCAGATGAAATGTGGCATGTTGCTAAGATTCAAATTGCAAAAGCATTTGAATTTAATTTGATTAAATTCCAATTAAACCAAATAGCAAATGCTACTGGTCCCATTTTAAATTCAACTCAAACATAGTTTAAAGTTGTCAATTTGGATAGATTATTTTCTCCTGGTCATTTTTCATATATTATTTGTTAAATTTGGAGTTAATATGAATTTTCTATGAATTTTCAAAGTTTTAGCATTTTTCTGGATTTTTTGGAATTGTTTTAATCAAATAAACAGTTACAGCGTCAGCATGACCTCATGCTGGCGTCAGGGGGTCTTTGACCAGGGGGTCCCACATGTAAGTCTCTGTTTGTTTTAATTAACAGTTTAAATTTGATTTAAACTAACAGAGGGGATTAGCAGGGGCAGGGCCCACATGTCTGTGACACTGGGGTGTGGGGCCAGGGTGATTAGCTTAGGGGGTTAAGCTCTAATGGAGGGGGTCGTCGCTGGCGTGCACTGTGGTTGCCGGAGCACGTCGGGATCGTGCTTTGGGAACGCGTTTGACGCGCTGCTGGCACCGTTCGCGAGCTGGGAGTTGCCCGCGTCGATCTGGAGTGGAGGGGGTGGCTGGGGTGCACTGGAATGGCGCCAGCGTCGTTCCCTAGCGGCGGCAGAGCCACGGGCTCGAGGCAAAGCTCGCCGTGGTGATCCTCTTGAGCCAGCGATGCACGAATTCGACGCACAGGAGCAAGGCGGAGACGATGGACATAAAGACGACGACGTTAGCGTAGCAGAGGCCCGTCTCCATGGTTCCCGGCGGCGAGGAGCTTCGGCTCTCATGGCGGAACGGCACAGAGGAAGCAA
The DNA here is from genome assembly GCA_950022295.1 of Bromus sterilis. Lineage (NCBI taxonomy): Eukaryota > Viridiplantae > Streptophyta > Magnoliopsida > Poales > Poaceae > Bromus > Bromus sterilis. Next base: position 115,286,265 of record OX465599.1, read on the forward strand.
TCGAGGGCGTATCTAGAGGGGTTTTTCTCACCAGGTGATGGTGAACGCGATGGAGTAGGCGACGAGCTCGGGGAGGTCACGGTGGCGCCGGAATTTGAGTTCGATCCGCGGTGGCCGGAGTGGAAGACGATGAAGCTCGCGTCAGCTACACAGCACCGCGGGGCGATTCCTTCTGCGGCTCGGCATAGACGACGAAGGCGAAGACGATGGACAAGATGGCGTGGCTCAGGGACGACAGCGGTCACGCGGGCTTCAATCCATGGCGACGGCGGCACTCGAGTCGTCGTCGAACTCGGCGAGAGAGAGAGAGAGAGGGGGAGAGGCTCTGGAGGGGGGGAATGGACGCACGGCTCGTCCAGGCATGGCGTGGCGCGTCTAGGAGGCTCCAGAAGGGAAGGTGGAGGCTGGGAGAGCGGCGACGTGCTCGGCAACCTTGGTGGCATTCCACCGAGCATCTTGGAGGCGTGGGGTCGGGAAAGAAGACCCCGGTGCCCTTTTGGGCCGGCTGGGCTGGATGGGCCGGCTTCGCCTAGGCGTCAGGTAAGCTTTTCTATAATTTCTTTTCTTTTTAATCTTTCCTTTCTGTTTTTCTTTTCTGTAATTTGTTTTGCTGTGCTAAATAAATAGCTAGGCATTTTATTAAAGTCTGAAACTTTTTATGTGGCTTCACAATATACAAGGCTAGCCACTTGTAAAGTTTGAACATTTTGAAAATTCAAATATTTTGAACTTTAAATCAAATAGGGGTTTTTGATTAATTCCAAGGTCCTGTTTGAATATTTGAAAAATCCATGAGCATGGGGTGGGTCCCACACCACTTGCTATGTGATCACACTCATTTATAAGACTTATCAAAAATCAAACATGAATTTTTGGAGAAGATTTATTTCTGGCCTTTTGAATCAATTCATCTGGGGGGTGTTCCTCCTCCCATTTGAGTTTGAATTTGGTTTCAAATGATTTCTTTTGAAATTTTTAACATGATGCAAGGTGACTTTGATCCTAGCACATTACCTAACAGAGGGTTCTGACAAGCCCCTTGATGTCTAGCTTGAGTGAAAGAAACATGAGACTAGGGGATGTGCTATTGCCACCAGGGATAAAACAACGGTGCTTGTACCTGCAGGTGCAAGGATTGTTTACTTTATGCAAAGTTCTTTTAATGCAGTTGTATGTTGCTTTGAGTTTACACTTTGGGTGGGATTCGCAACTTAATACCAGCGAGATGTTCTGGATAGATATCTCAAGGTGGATGATTCGTAGTAGATGCAGATGGATTTCGGTCTACTTACCTTGGCGTACTGCCAATTGCTTTTGAGCCCTTCCTTTCTTTGCAGCATAGTTAGCATTGCAGTGCCTTCATAATCCTGTCAATTGCCCAACTGTGATTTGTTTACCTCGCTAGCACTTTTATCGTCTTTTGGGAGAGAGACATCACTAGTGAAAATAATGTGACCTTGGTCCATCTTCATATCATTGTTTACACCATCAATTTACTTTCAGTATTTACTTTCAGTTGCCACTATCATTATCTCTTGCGTTAATCCTTTGTAAACAGCAAGGCCGGAGGAATTGACATCTCCTCTGTAATCGTTGGGAGCAAAGTTATTTGTTGTTGTGTGCAGGTCCACGTCAACTATTTAGCCTGAAGCTAATTTCTGGCGCAGTTGTCACCTTCTTGTATCTCTTGGAGTCCTACTGGTTCGATAACCTTGGTATCTTCACCGAGGGAAATTTGCTGCTACGCTACATCTCACTTTCCACTTGGGGTAACCAACGAGAAGTGAGAGAACTATCCTCACCGTATCAAGACAATTTCTGGCGCCGTTGTCGGGGACTTCAGTCTACAAGATAGGGGAGTTGCACACTATCTTTTATCTTTGCTTTTTAGTCTTGTTAGTTTACCTTTCAGTTTTTACTTTTGTGTCTTTTATCAAAAATACCTGCTGCTACTATGGGTTCCAATGAAAACACTAAGTTGTGTGACTTCACTAGTCACAACAACAGTGACTTTATCTACACTCCTATTGCTACACCTGCTACTTCAGCACCTTCTTATGAGATTAAACCTGCTTTGCTAAACCTTGTTATGAAAGAACAATTCTCTGGTGCTAGAGATGATGCTGCTTTGCATTTAAATAATTTTATCGAGCTTTGTGATATGCAAAAGTACAAAGAAGTAGATGATGAAATTGTTAAGCTTAAGCTTTTTCCTTTCTCTTTGAGGGATGAAGCTAAAATCTGGTTTCAATCCTTGCCTAAGAATAGCATAGATCCTTGGGATAAGTGCAAGGATGCTTTTATCAGGAAGTACTATCCCCCTGCTAAAATTATTCAATTGAGGAGTAACATTATGAATTTCAGGCAATTGGATAATGAACAGGTTGCCCAAGCATGGGAACGTATGAAGAAGCTTGTCAACAACTGCCCTACACATGGACTGACTACCTGGATGGTTATCCAGACTTTTTATGCAGGCTTGAACTTTACCTCGCGGAAACTGTTAGATTCGGCCGTAGGAGGAACTTTTATGTCAACCACACTTGGTGCTGCTACAAAGCTACTTGATGAGATGATGCTGAACTACTCTCAGTGGCACAACTAAAGATCGCCAACTGGTAAGAAGGTAAATTCTGTCGAGGAGATCTCCTCTCTAAATGAAAAGGTTGACCTTATCATGTCTCTACTTACCAAGCAAGCTCCTATTGATCCTCAGGATGTTCCTTTAAATTCTTTGATTGCTCAGGAACAAGTAGATGTGAACTTTATCTCTAGAAACAACTTTAATAATAATGCTTATAGGGGCAACTTTGCTAGCAATCCTAGACCGTTTCCATCCACTTATGGGAACGGTGATAGCAACTCCTACAGCCATAATTACAGGGAAAGAGACCTACCTAGCTATGAGAAACTTATAGAAATAGAAAAAGCCACCAAAAGTTATATGCACACACAGTTTGAACAAAACAAGGCTTTTTCCAGACATTTAGATGAGCACAACTCTATCCTGCAAAACATTAGCAAACAACTTGAGAGCCTGAATAGTGACATTTCGAGCCTCCAAACTAGACTCACTACCATTGAGACCTATGTTTCAAACATGTCCCACACCCAATCTACCTTGATATACCAGATGGTAGCCAAACCAGAAGTCATTCCCAAGGAAGAGGATAGAATTAAGAGCCTTCCTACCTACCACACAATAGCTACTATCCAAGTAGTTGAGGATGTCCAAACTGTTAGCACCCATCACACTCCTAGTCCCACTGGACCTATCAATGGTGATGCTACCACCTCAACCATAGATGAAGAAACCTCTATGAACATCGAGTCCTTAAAAAAAGTGAGCTTAAATGATATCACTACCTCCTTGATAGATAGTAGTGATTTAGACTTCGACAACTGCACTTTATCTGAAGTTATTGGTTTCCTACACAAGATGTCTAGAGACCCCCACACTACCACACTTAATTTTGCCTTCACAGAGCATATCACCAATGCTCTAATCAAAGTTCGGGAGGATAAGCTTAGACTAGAAGCCTCCATACCTAGGAATCTAGAAGATGGTTGGGATATTATGATAAAAATCAAATTGAACAACTTCTCTTGTTATGCTCTCTGTGATGTTGGAGCAAGTACCTTTGTTATGCCCAAAAGAATGTATGATATGCTTGAATTGAAACCTTTTGATGATTGTTCTTTTGGTGTTCGACTTGTTGATTCTTCCGTAAAGAAACCTTTGGGGAAGATCGACGATGTTCTTATCATTGTCAATGAAAATTATGTTCCCGTTGATTTTACTATTATGGACATTGAGCGTGAGCCCTCTTGTCCAATTATTTTGGGACGTCGTTTTCTTCGCACAGTTGGTGCTGTTATTGGATTATCAAATTCCAATTCCCTCTCAAGAAAGGGATGGAACATTTCCCTAGTAAAAAGATTAAGTTGCCTTTTGAGTCCGTCACACGGGCTAGTTATTTTCTTGAAAAGACTTGATCTATTTGCATTAAGCCTGGCTAATGGCTTTAAACAAGCGCTTTCGGGAGGCATCCCACAACGAATTTAGGTTTTTATTTTTGCTTTTGTTCGGTTTTTAGTGGTCTTGATGATTGTTACTACTGTAGCAACAACATTGTATCTTTGCTTTTCAAGCTTTGTGCCTTTTATAGCCTGATACGGCAAGGGAAGTAAAAGTTGTGACATGCTGTCCAGAAAACAGATTCTGTCCTCGTGACTAGAAAAATCACAGAAAAATCTCAGTTCATCTTTTTGAGCTGAATGTTTTACACAGCGTGCTCTATACAATTACAAAACTTCCGTATGTTCTGAGTTTTTTTATTTGAGTTGCACAAGTACCCCTAAAAAATTCGTTTCTATCTGTTGTTCTGTTTTTCACAGATTCTGCCACGTTTTGTCTCTCCTTACTTTTGCAAACCTTAAGATTGCTTTTTCTTTGCAAAAACTTTTTGGAAATCTTGAGAAACAGTAGCTCTTCAAGTTTATCTTTATTTTCAGTAGAGGAAAAATAATTTTAGTAGGGTACTAACCTCTCTAATCTGTCTACAATGAGTTATGTATGAAGGGAGTTTTCAAGTGTGCGATGGAAGATGATGAAAGAAGATCCTGGAGTGTCAAACGCTCAAGCTTGGGGATGCCCATGTGCACCCCCAATAAATATTCAAGGAGACTCAGCGTCTAATCTTGGGGATGCCCCTGAGCATCCCCTTCTTCATCGACAATTATCATTTCGTCTCTCGTTACACTATATTTTTATCACTTCATGCGTTATGTGCTATTCTTGGAGCGTCTCGCTCTTAGGTTTTGTTTTTTGTTTTATTTAGCTTTGTTTGCTATAGTAACAAGGTAGATCCCAGCTTACTTACTCTTTTGTGTGGGAGATATACACGCTCCGCTTGAATTAGAACTCCTCATAGGATTTGCATGCTTATTCTTTTAGCTGTGAGTTGTTCTTTTTCTTTTCTTAGCTGCTGCTTTGTTTAGTTGTAGTGCTTTAGTTTTTCTAGAGCTTTTCTTTTGTTTTAGGTTAAACTTTCTATAGGTTGCATGTTTTATCTTTTTAGAGAGTTTGCCTGTTGCACTGAGTTATGTGTCTTGACTAGAAGTAGGTAGTTGAAGTTGCTTTTCTTTTTGTAGTAGTAACTTGCAATAGTTTTGAGGTATTGATTAGAGTAATGTTTGAACTTTTGGTGTCAAGAGCTCGAGCCTATTAGTGATAGATGTCGTATTTTGTGAAATCCGTGTGTTTTTCGAAAACCAAAAACCCCTGTTGAGAACTCTAGCTACTAGATGGATCACTAACCTCTGGAGGGTTCGAATATTAGAGAACACTCACGTACCATGAGTCGAGGATGCGCAAGGATAACCAAACCCCCATAAACTCCTCCTCGGGGTACTTGTCTCTCTATGAACCTCCTGATTAGATTGAGAGTTACCAATAATAAGTGCATGAGTTCTTCGGACTAATGTGAGTATTTGAAAGTTGACACTTCCACCCACCTATACTTTTTCTAGCCTCTTCGGTACCGTGCATTGCCCTTTCTCACCTTGAAAGTTGGCGCATACTTCGCCGGTGCATCCAAACCCTTGGCACGATACGCTCTGTCATCATAAACCTCCTTATATCTTTCCTCAAAACAGCCACCATACCTACCTACAAGGCATTTCCATAGCCTTTCCAAGATACATTGCCATGCAACATCCATCTTCTCATGACTTGATCTTCATGTCATACATTCGCATCATGATAGTTATATCTTCTTTATGTGAGTACCTTTGTAAAGTATGAAAGATCTGCTATATTCTTGTAAAATATAGAGTGTTGCCCCTAAAGTGAGGAAAAGATCGCAAATAGGACAAAATCAAAAGATCCCAAAGAGGACAAATGAGAGTTAAATAGAAAGAGCCATTGAGGCCACCAAAAAAATACAAAAAATAGAAAAATGAGAATAAAGAAATAAAAAGAGAGAAGGGTGCACACTACTATTCCTTTTGAGAGATCCACACTAGTACTTCATCCTCTATCCCTTGTACTCCATAGAGATCATCATCATGCATATAACTATGTGGGGACCTTCACACTAAAGAACTTCGCTTGTATATTCCAATGATGAGCCTCCTCAAACGAGCTCTAGGTCTTCTTGAGCAAGCAAGTTGGATGCACCCCCACTAGTTCCCTTGGAGAGCTTTTAGCTCGCATGTGCATCCGTTGTATGTCAATCCCTACTCCTCACATCATATCTATCATATGGCCTTCTCTCGCCTATGATTGTCCTCATTGATGTGAGCCTTTCACACCCGTTTTTGTCTTCCTCCTCCACCTTCTTTCTGTTTCGCCTTTTAGGTGTCAACTTTCTTGCTCACGCTCATCCATTGCATGAGTGCTCAAAATATCGAAAGGGAGTGGATCAGTTTGACTTGTACCTGACTAGTGGTCTGGGGACGAGTCAAGATAAGAATCCAAAGGAGACTAAGTGTGAAACTTTAGTAGATAGTTGTTCTCAACAACCTTATTTTTTCTCTCGTATTTCCCTATCCCTTGCTTGCACGCAAACACCATCTGGAGACATTCGAGTCACGGACAGCGAGAGCTCTTGCACCTTTTGTTCTTTTGTTACTTGTGTGAATGCTAATATAGACTCTTGCTTGTTAAAACTTGAATTAAATTGCATGCTTTGATTGCTTTACTTAAAAGTCCTTATATGGTTGTGTGGCATGTCACCACAGAAATTATGCTTGTTATCATGTACCTACTCGAGGACGAGCAGGAATTAAGCTTGCTGATGTTGATACGTCCAAAACGTATCTATAATTTCTGCTTTCTCCATGCATGTTTTGTGTGACTTTGCCATGATTTGCTTGAACTTTCATACACTTTTGAGCATATTTGGACTAATCTATTAACCCAGTGCACCCAGCTGCCAGTTGTTGTTTTCTGCTATTTTTGTATTTCAGGTTTTCCGGCCATTAAAAGTGCTCCAAAAAATCTGGGAAAATCAGATAAAAAATCAGCGCAACGGAAGCTTCCGGAATCACCAAAGGAAGGAAGGAGGGCCGCCACCAGGCAGCCAGGAGGGCAGGTGGCGCGGCCCCATCCTGGGCCGCGCCAGGCACCCTCCTGACTGCCTCGTGGCCCCTCTCGGTGCCCCCCTTCGCCTATATTTACCTCCCGAGACGGAAACCCCTAATATCAATCCATCTTTCGCGATCTCGCCTCTGTACCGCCGCCGCCGCCGTTTCAAGATCGGGGCTGCCTGGAGAAGCTGCTCCGGCACCCTGCTGGGAGAAGCTACCCCCTCCGGGAGACCATCCATAGCCATGGACGCCTCCCGTATGTACCGTGAGTAGTTTCCCTTGGACCATGGGTCCGGGACCAGTAGCTATGTGATCTATCTCTCCCTTCTTTGTGCCTCCACTTTCGAGTCCTCGTGAGCTGCCTCACATGATCGAGGCACCTTTGTAATTTTCTGCTGTTGCTATGCTGAGTTTTTTGGGATCTGATGGATTATGAGACTATGTTCAGATTGTGATGAGTAATATATTTGGTTCTTCTCTTTTATATTTTGTTCTTGAGTATATTTTGGCCAAGTGATTTATTGCAACTCCAAGAGGGAGCGTTATGCTTGATTGTGGGTTCAGCCCCTTGATGTCTAGCTTGAGTGACAGAAACATGAGACTAGGGGATGTTTTGTTTCCACCAGGGATAAAACAACGGTGCTTGTACCTGCGGGTGCAAGGATTGTTTACTTTACGCAAAGTTCTTTTAATGCAGTTGTTTGTTGCTTTGAGTTTACACTTTGGGTGGGATTCGCAACTTAATACCAGCGAGATGTTTTGGATAGATATCTCAAGGTGGATGATTCGTAGTAGATGCAGATGGATTTCGGTCTACTTACCTTTGCGTACTCCCATTGCTTTTGAGCCCTTCCTTTCTTTGCAGCATAGTTAGCATTGCGGTGCCTTCATAATCCTGTCAATTGCCCAACTATGATTTGTTTACCTCGCTAGCACTTTTATCGTCTTTTGGGAGAGAGACATCACTAGTGAAAATCACGTGACCTGGGTCCATCTTCATATCATTGTTTACACCATCAATTTACTTTCAGTATTTACTTTCAGATGCCACTATCATTATCTCTTGCGTTAATCCTTTGTAAACAGCAAGGCTGGAGGAATTGACAACTCCTCTGTACTCGTTGGGAGCAAAGTTATTTTCTGCTGTGTGCAGGTCCACGTCAACTATCTAGCCCGAAGATAATTTCTGGCGCAGTTGTCACCTTCTTGTATCTCTTGGAGTCCTACTGGTTCGATAACCGTGGTATCTTCACCGAGGGAAATTTTCTGCTACGCTACATCTCACCTTCCACTTGGGGTAACCAATGAGAAGTGAGAGAGCTATCCTCGCCGTATCATTTCTTCATCCTCTTCGTTGGTTCGCGGCCCCGAGCTCATCGTTGGAGAGGTTTTCTGTTTCGGATCATTGGCTTTCGTTGTTGATGATTCTGCCTGGTTGGCGGGTTCACTGCTCCAGGCGCAACTGCTACCTTCAAGAGGCAGCGTCCACTTTCGAGCTGACGAGTCGGGGGCTCTGCACCTCCAACTGTCGGCCCATCGTCAAGCACCTGCACCTTTATCGGTCCGCCATAAGAAGAAGCGCTTAGGCCCCCCGCGTGCTCATCATCGCGGCAAACAAGTCAAGGTGCAGCAGGTGGCGGTCATCGACTTGGTGGAGTCATCCCAGAAGGACTTGGATGAATTGATTGCAAGTGAAGGATCCTCAGCATCTCTTTTGCATCTGTTCAACTCGGTCGAAGAAGAAGGCATGGTGGCGTCAGACCCTAAGTCGGGCGCCGAACAGGAGGGCAGCAGCGGCGCTCCAGTCGCAGTTGCAGAAGTGTGCATGGCGGGAACTCCACCCTCTCAGCCGTCACCAGTTCGGGATAGTCACGCCCGAGATGAAGCTAACATCCCATCCAGGGCTGACGGCCGGGAGCCATCCCGGCGTATATCCGCTTTCCGAAGGTTAGAACTCGGAGAGGCAAGTCGGCAGCCCCGACCCTTTACTCAAGAGGAGCAGGCAGAAGCAGAGGAGGCTGCACGACTGTTAATCACCCTCATCGACACAAGTACTCCAGAAGGACGAGGTCTGGAGGCGGCCAGACTAACTAATTTGGCCGAGCGAGAACGCCTGGCCGAGCTAGAGAGCACCTTGGAACGTCAGGCCCGGGAAGTCGCTCGGCTCAGGCATAGAAGAACAAGTCGGCAACTGCGGGGTCAAGGCCGAGAACCTTTCCGAGCTATGGGGACCCCAGTAGAAAATGTCATAGCAGCAACTCAGATTGCAAACTCTCTGCAACCCAGTGAATCGGCAGCAGAGGGAATTCAACACCTGGCATTTTTGTTGCAAGCCGTAGTAGATCAAAACGCCGCTGTCAGTCAATCACAACAGCGAATCCATTCAAAAGTTCCTCCTGCAAGAACGCCACAGTCAGTACATACGCCTTATGGAGAGGCACGGAGAAACAGGAACAGTTCTCCTCGGCACAGGAATGGTCCCCGGGGAGATCACCACCAAGACCAGTATCGACATGAAGAGCACCGGAGGGCAGAAGCTCACAGGTCGGGTTGGGCTGCTCCTCAGAGAGAAGAGTTCCCTCGGCACCGAGATGACCGTCATATAGATGTTGAAGATGACGCCCGAAGCCATCTGGTACTGAGCCAAGTCGACCGTGCTAGGTCACATCGTCAGGATTAGGCTCGTCCCTCAATGGCTACATGGCCAGTTTGCTTCAGCGAGAGAATTCGGTCTACCCCTATTCCTCCTCACTTCAGGATAGCTCAAGGGGTGGATAAATACCGAGGTGGTGCAAAACCCCAGACATGGTTAGATGATTACATAATAGCCGTGCAAATCGGAGGGGGAGGGGATGAGATAGCTATGATGCACCTGCCATTAATGCTAGAAGGCTCAGCTCGGGCATGGTTGAATCAGCCCCCCCCCCCCAGTAGCATATAGATTTTGGAAGACCTTGAGAGGGTTTTCATCAAGAATTTTGAAGGGACTTACAAGAGGCCTGGAGGACTAACCGAGCTAAAGTTGTGTGTGCAAGGAAACACCGAATCTACTCGGGATTATATCCAGAGGTGGATCACGCTTCACAACTCGGTAGAGGGAGTCTCCGAGTTTCAGGCCATCCATGCCTTCAAGCAAGGGGTCAAGTACAGAGAGCTAAGTCTCAAGTTGGCAAGATCACCCCATGTCACCTCACTCGGAAGACTGATGGAGATAGAAAATAAGTATGCCAATGGAGAAGAGGAGATTCGACAGAAGACCCAGCAGCACAAAGGAGGCAACAACTCGGCACCTAACCCAAAGCAGAAGACCGGAGGCAACAACAAGCGGAAAGCAGAAGGTGCCCCAACAGATGCAGAGTTAGTCGCAGCAGCAAATGCCTCAGGGATCCATGGCAATGGTCAGGCACGAAAGGAGTGGCAGCCGCGACAGAAGAAGCCGTCGAATGATGATGAAGTCCTGGATCAGCCTTGTCCTCTTCACACTACCCGAGATGCTGAGGGAAATTTAGTTCTTCCAAATCACACAGCTCGGCAATGTTGCCTGATCAAAAGAGAAGCCCAGAACGCGAAAGCAGGACCCCAGCAAGATAAAGATACCGGTAAAAAGAAAATACCAAGCCCAGATCTGGACAGTGAAGGCTTCCCAAGAGAAGAAGGAGTGTTGGTCATCTTTGCAGGTCGGTAATCGAAGAGAGTGGAAAAGATAAGATTCAGAGAAGTCAATTCGGCAGCTCCGGCGGTTCCGAGTTACATGAAGTGGGCCGAAACTCCGATCACCTTCGATCAGTCGGATCACCCGCCTCATATCCCTCACCCAGGAAGGCATGCCCTGATCGTCGATCCTTTGGTAGAAACAGGGAATGGAAACTTCAGGATCAGAAACGTCCTGATGGACGGTGGCAGCGGGATTAATATTCTATATGCAAGCACTCTGAAGAGCATGAACCTTCCAATGTCCAAGCTCCGCAAAAGCTACATGGAATTTCATGGGATCATCCCGGGGAAAAAGGCACATTCACTCAAAATGATCTCCCTCAATGTGGTCTTTGGTACTCCGAGTAATTCCGGAAAGAAAAGATCACCTTTGAGGTGGTGGATTTTCCGAGTACATATCATGCCCTACTCGAAAGACCAGCTTATGCAAAATTCATGGCCATCCCGTGTTATGTCTATCTAAAACTGAAGATGCCTGGCCCGCATGGCATGATCACCATCTCGGGAGATTACAAACAAGCTGAAGAACTGTTACAGAAGGGATCCTTGATAGCCGACCAGCAAATGGATGAGGTTGAGTTGGCCGAGTACAAGAAAGCCGCCGATTCATCCGAGTTGCTGCAACCACAGAAAACATCTTCGTTCGAGTCACCTGGAGAGACCAAAAGGGTACAGATTCACCCCACAGATAAATACAAGTAAACCAATATTGCGATCGATTTGGATCCTCAATAGGAACTCGAGCTCGTCAACTTCCTCCGTGAGAATTGGGATATCTTCGCATGGAAGCCTGTTGTTGCCTGGAGTCCCAAGGGGGTTGGTCGAGCACAAATTACACGTCGATCCAAAAGCAAGACCGGTAAAGCAGTCCCTTTGGCGTTTTTCTACCGAGAAAAGGAAGGCCATCGGACAAGAAATAGCTAGGTTATTAGCAGCCGGATTCATTAGGGAAACCTTCCACTCCGAGTGGTTAGCAAATCCTGTAATGGTTCCGAAGAAAGATAAAACTTGGATAACTTGTGTTGATTTCCGTCATATCAATAAAGTTTGTCCAAAAGACCATTTCCCTCTTCCTCGCATTGACCAGATTGTGGATTCCACATCAAGTTGCGAGAGATTTTGTTTCCTCGATGCGTACTCGAGTTATCATCAAATCCGACTATATGAACGAGATGATCTTAAAACGACATTCATAACCCCATTCGGATGTTTTTGTTATGTCACGATGCCATTCGGGCTAAAAAATGCAAGTGCCACGTATCAACGCATGATGCAGAACTTCTTGATCTGGCAAATCGGCAGAAATGTGGAGGTCTACGTGGATGACATTGCGATCAAGTAGGTTAAAGTAAATAGTTTGCTAGCCGACTTAGCCGAAACCTTTCAGAGCCTCCGAGCCTACAGCATCAAGCTTAACCCTAAAAAGTGTGTTTTTGGTGTGCCAGCTAGGAAGCTACTCGAATTCATGGTCTCCGAGCGTGGGATAGAAGCTAACCCGGAAAAAAATGCAGCAATCCAAAACATGAAACCACCCAAGCAGCTCTGAGACGTCCAGAAGCTGACAAGCTGTCTCGCAGCACTCAGTCGGTTCATTTCAAGACTAAGAGAGAAAGCCTTACCTCTCTACCAGCTGATGAAAAAATCGCCAAATTTTGTTTCGACAGAAGAAGCTCAAACGGCATTTGAAGAACTAAAGAAGCAATTGTCAACTCGGCACGTCCTGGCAGCACCTCAAGAAAAAGAACCGCTCTTATTATATATTGCAGCTACAAGCCGATTTGTCAGCATAGCTATAGTGGTGGAAAGAGAAGAAGAAGGAAAGTCACAAAAGGTACAAAGACCGGTGTACTTCATCTCTGAGGTCCTCACACCATCCAAGCAGAGATATCCCCACTATCAGAAGCTGGAAATTGGAATTTACTTGGCATCACAAAAGCTTGCACATTATATCCAAGATCATTCCATCACAGTGGTATCTGAAGCTCCCCAGGCAGAAATCATGAACAACAGATACTCAACGGGCAGAATTGCAAAATAGAGTTTGGACTTACTGCCCTTTGACCTCAATTATCAACCCAAAAAAGCAATCAAGTCGCAAGCATTGGTAGATTTCTTGGCCGAGTGGATTGAGGTCCAACATCCTCCACAGCCAACACCAGAGCATTGGACAATGTTTTTTGATGGATCCAAGATGTTGAATGGAGCAGGGGCAGGGGTGGTACTAGTTTCACCAAGGAAAGTAGAGATGAGATACATCCACCAAATAGATTTCCCAGCAACAAATAACGAGGCCGAGTATGAAGCCCTTTTGTACGGCCTAAGAATGGCCATTTCACTCGGAATCAGGAGGCTCATGGTATTCGGAGATTCAGACCTGGTGATAAATCAAGTAATGAAAGAGTGGGACATTCGAAGTCCAGCAATGACGACTTAATGCGTAGCAGTGAGAAAATTGGAGAAATTTTTTTATGGATTAGAACTCCATCACATTCCAAGGGTTCAGAATCAGGCAGCAGATGACCTAGCCAAGTTGGGATCTACTCGGGGTCAGATCCCATCAGGAATTTATTTGGAGCACTTGCACTCTCCAACAGTCAAGGAATATCCTTTCCTAGAAGCCGATCCAGATATAATGCCTGACAAAAACATACCTGACAAGGAAGATATACCTACAGTAGTCGACATGGTGTTTGACGTGGAGGTCATTCCTCCTGAGTGGAAACTCCCAATCCTAGCTTATTTTCAAAAACAAGAGTTACCAGATGATGAGATAGAAGCTAAGCAAGTTGTCCGCAAATCGAAGTCTTACTCAGTGATCAATGGAGAGTTATACAGAAACACCATTACTCAGCTCCCCCAGTGATACATTTCTGAGGAAGAAGGTGATGGCTTCTCGCCCCTCGTTGGTTACCCCAAGTGGAAGGTTTGAGATGCAGTGCAGCAGCAAGTTTCCCTCAGTGAAGATACCAAGGTTATCGAACCAGTAGGACTCAGGAGATACAAGTAGGTGGCAACGTCGCCAGAAATTTCTTCCTGACTAGGGTGTTGTCGTGGACATGCACACAACAACAAATAACTTTGCTCCCAACGAGTACAGAGGAGTTGTCCATTCCTCCGGCCTTGTCGTTTACAAAGGATAAACGCAAGAGATAAAAGGTGCAAAGGAAAGTAAAAGCTGAAAGTAAATTGAGGGTGTGAACAATAATGTGAAGATGGACCGAGGTCCCGTGATTTTCACTAGTGATGTCTCTCTCCCAAAAGCCGATAAAAGTGCTAGCGAGGTAAACAAATCACAGTTGGGCAATTGACAGGATTATGAAGGCATCGCAATGCTAACTATGCTGCAAAGAAAGGAAGGGCTCAAAAGCAATGGGCAGTACGCCAAGGTAAGTAGACCGAAATCCATCTGCATCTACTACGAATCATCCACCTTGAGATATCTATCCAGAACATCTCGCTGGTATTAAGTTGCGAATCCCACCCAAAGTGTAAACTCAAAGCAACAGACAACTGCATTAAAAGAACTTTGCGTAAAGTAAACAATCCTTGCACCCGCAGGTACAAGCACCGTTGTTTTATCCCTGGTGGCAACAGCACATCCCCTAGTCTCATGTTTCTGTCACTCAAGCTAGACATCAAGGGGCTGAACCCACAATCGAGCATAACGCTCTCTCTTGGAGTTGCAAATAAAATACTTGGCCAAAGCAAATACCGCAACGGAGAACATGCAAGAATTTACTCAAGAATAAACTATAAAAGAGAAGAACCAAATATATTACTCATCACAATCTGAACATAGTCTCATAATCCATCAGATCCCAACAAACTCAGCATAGAAACAGCAGAAATTACATAGATGCCTCGATCATGTGAGGCAGCTCACGAGGACTCGAAAGTGGAAGCACAAAAGGGGGAGAGATTCATCACATAGCTACTGGTCACGAACCCATGGTCCAAGGGGGACTACTCACGACACATCCGGGAGGCGTCCATGGCTATGGATGGTCTCCCGGAGGGGTTTCCTCCTTCCGACAGGGTGCCGGGGCAGCTTCTCCAGGCAGCCCCGATCTTGAAACGGCGGCGGCGGCGGTACAGAGGGAGGTTCGCGAGAAAGATATCGATATTAGGGGTTTCCACCCCGAGGGGTAAATATAGGTGAAGGGGGGCATCGAGGGGACCCACGAGGCAGTCAGGAGGGTCCCTGGCACGGCCCAGGGTGGGACCGCGCCACCTGCCCTCCTTGCTGCCTGGTGGTGGCCCCCCTTCCCTCTCTTGGTGATTCCGGAAGGTTTTGATGCGCTGATTTTTTTTATATTTTTCCCGGAATTTTTGGAGCACTTTTAATGGCCGGAAAACCTGAAATACAAAAACAACAGAAAACAGAAACTGGCCACTGGGTTCCCTGAGTTAATAGGTTAGTCCAAATAGGTTCAAAAGTGTATGAAAGTTCAAGCAAAACATGGCAAAGTCACACAAAACATGCATGGAGCAAGCAGAAATTATAGATACGTTTGGGACGTATCAACATCCCCAAGCTTAATTCCTGCTCGTCCTCGAGTAGGTAAATGATAACAAGCATAATTTCTGTGGTGACATGCCACATAACCAAATAAGGACCTTTAAGTAAAGCAATCAAAGCATGCAATTCAATTCAAGTCTTAACAAGAAAGTGTCTATATTAGCATTGACATAAGAAACAAAAGAACAAAGGGTGCAAGAGCTCTTGTTGTCCGTGACTCGAATGTCTCCAAATGGTGTTTGCGTGTAAGCAAGGGACTGGGAAGAAAGAGAAGAAAGGTTGTTGAGAACAACTATCTACTAAATTTTCACACTTGGTCTCCTTTGGATTCTTATCTAGACACGTCCCCAGACCACTAGCCAGTTACAAGTCAAACTGATCCACTCCCTTTCGACATTTTGAGCACTCATGCAATGGATGAGCGTGAGGAAGAAAGTTGACACCTAAAAGGCGAAACAGAAAGAGGGTGGAGGAGGAAGACAAAAAGGTGTGAAAGGCTCACATCAATGAGGACAATCATAGGCGAGAGAAGGCCATATGATAGATATGATGTGAGGAGTAGGGATTGCCATACAACGTATGCACATGTAAGCTAAAAGATCTCCAAGGGAACTAGTGGGGGTGCATCTAACTTGCTTGCTCAAGAAGACCTAGAGCTCGTTTGAGGAGGCTCATCATTGGAATATGCAAGCCAAGTTCTATAGTGTGAAGGGTCCGCACATAGCTATATGCATGATGATGATCTCTATGGAGTACAAGGGATAGAAGATGAAGTACTAGTGTGGATCTCTCAAAAGGAATAGTAGTATGCCCCCTTCTCTCTTTTTTCTTTTCTCTTTTTCTCTTTTATTTTTATTTTTTGGTGGCCTCAATGGCTCTTTCTATTTAACTCTCATTTGTCCTCTTTGGGATCTTTTGATTTTGTCCTCTTTGGGATCTTTTCCTCACTTTAGGGGCAGTACTCTATATTTTACAAGAGTATAGGAGATCTTTCACACTTTACAAAGGTACTCACATGAAGAAAATGTAATTATCATGATGCAAATGTATGCCTCTGCAAGGGTAGCAGGATATGCAATGATACTAGCGTGTCATGTAGCAATGATTAGGGCAAGGCCCAACTAGCATGCGGCTCATCGATCAAGCAAGTAGCATGTATCACATGAAGATCAAGTCATGAGAAGGTGGATGTTGCATGGCAATGTATCTCGGAAAGTCTATGGAAATGCCTTGTAGGTAGGTATGGTGGCTGTTTTGAGGAAAGATATAAGGAGGCTTATGATGACAGAGCGTATAATGCCAATGGTTTGGATGCACCGGCGAAGTATGCACCAACTCTCGAAGTGAGAAAGGGCAATGCACGGTACCGAAGAGCCTAGAAAAAGTATAGGTGGGTGGAAGTGTCAACTTTCGAATACTCACATTAGTCCGAAGAACTCATGCACTTATTATCGGTAACTCTCAATCTAATCAGGAGGTTCACAAAGAGACAGGTACCCCGAGGAGGAGTGTATGGGGGTTTGGTTATCCTTGTGCATCCTCGACTCGTGGTACGTGAGTGTACTCTAATATTCGAACCCTCCATAGGTTAGTGATCCATCTAGTAGCTAGAGTTCTCAACAGGGGTTTTTTGGTTGTCGAAAAACACACGGATTGCCCAAAATACGACATCTATCACTAATAGTCAAGATCTCTTGACACCATAAGTTCAAACATTACTCTAGTCAATACCTCAAAACTATTGCAAGTTACTACTACAAAAAGAATAGCAACTTTAACTACCTACTTTCAGGAAAGACACAGAACTCAGTGCAACAGGCAAACTTTCTAACAAGATAAAACATGCAAACTATAGAAAGTTCAACCTAAGACAAAAGAAAAGCCCTAGAAAAACTAAAGCACTACAACTAAACAGAACAGCAGCTAAGAAAAGAAAAAGAACAGCTCACAGCTAAAAGAATAAGCATGCAAATCCTATAAGGAGTTCTAGTTCAAGCGGAGCGTGAATATCTCCCACAAAAAAGAGTAAGTTGGGGTCTAACTTGTTACTACAGCAAAGAAAGCAAAACAAACCTAGAAAAGTAAAGAGCGAGACGCTCCAAGCAAAGCACATAACGCATGAAGTGATAAAAATATAGTGCAACGAGGGACAAACTGATGATTGTTGATGAAGAAGGGGATGCATCGGGGGCATCCCCAAGCTTAGACGCTTGAGTCTTCTTGAATATTTATTGGGGGTGCACATGGGCATCCCAAAGCTTGAGCATTTGACACTCCTGAATCTTCTTTCATCATCCTCCATCGCGCACTTGAAAACTCCCTTCATACATAACTCATTGTAGGCTGATTAGAGAGGTTAGTACCCTAATAAAATAATTTTCCTCTACTGAAAATAAAGATTTCCAGGGAGAGCTACTGTTTCTCTTGCCTGCCCAAAATTTTTTGCAAATAAAAAGCAAGCTTAAGGATTGCAAAACTGTGAAAAGAAAAACCGGGGCAGAAACTGAGAAAAACAGAACAGCAGAGAAAGGAGAATTTTTTCGAGGTACTTATGAAACTCAAATCAAAAAACTTTGAACAGACGCCTGAAAGGTAATTGTATGGAGCATGTTGTCAAAAAAATTCAGATCAAAAAGATGATCAGGTGATTTATTGAGAATTTTTCCGTCAAGCAGACGGAATCTGTTTCTGGACAGCAAGCACCAACTTTTGACCTTTCTTGCAATCTGAGGCTAAACTTGGCACAAAGCTTGAAATTAAAGATACAATGATGTTGCTACAGTAGGAAGAATCATCAAGACCACTAAGAACAGAATAAAAGCAAAAAGAAAAACCTAAATTCGTTGTGGGCTGCCTCCTGAAAGCGCTTCTTTAAAGCCATTAGCTAGGCTTAAAGATTATAGAAGATGCTCTCACAAGAATAAGGATTTTGAAGCAAAAGAGAGCATCAAGAAGAAAATATGAAACACATTTAAGCCTAACCCACTTCCTATGCATAGGCATCTTGTAAGAAAATAAATCAAAGAAGCACAAAGTGACATGCATAGGAAGGTCGAAAAAGAACAACTTCAAAACTTTCAACATGAAGAGAGGTGTTTTAGTAATATGGAAGTTTCTACAACCAAACTTCCCTCTCTAAAAATAATTTTCAGTAGTATCATGAAAAACATGAAGAATATAACTATCACATAAATCATGTTGTTCATGACCTACAAGCACACGTGTATAGTTTTCAACACGGTTTTTAGGAACATAAGATAAATGCATCCCAACACATTGAGCCTCAATAAAAGCATAGTACTCCGGAATATGAGTTGGAGATTTCAAAAGGATAATAGGACAATCAAGTGTGGGTGCAATAGCAACAATTTCATGCTTAACATGAGGAACTATAGCAAGTTCCGTAAGCATCATCCATAGTGGCATCACGGCCATAAGCATAGAAGGCATCAACTTCATCAAAAAGGGATATTTCAAAAGAATCCATAGGATCATAACACTCATATAAGTTAAGAGTCAAAGAGTTAATCTCATTAGAAGGTAGACATGGATGCCTCCATTCTTCCTTCTCTTGTTCGTCACTCTCCTCCTCTTTTTCATCCAAGGAGCTTTCAGGTTCAGTAATTTCTTCTTCCATAGAGTCCTGCAAAACATTAGTATCTTCCTTTGGAGGAGAGATTCTCTCAAGATGATCAGTAATATAATAATTTGCATCATAATTTTCCAACCAATAGTTAAGTATAGCAAGACTCTCAGATTTATAAGGGGCATCATTAATATTTTTCAAAAGAGAAGTAATTTCATAGGCATCCTTATAAGCAACAAATTCTTCTATTTCCTCTGCATCATAAAAATCATAGTTTCTCTTAGCATAAGAAGCTAAGGTTTCATCATCATTGTACTCACATTGGAAAGCAAGGTGTTTGTACCTCATAAAGAAACAAGATTCATCCCTGCAGAAAGATATATTATATATTGAGCACAAGTTTCTAGCATACTCATACATCTGATGTATTTGTTTCCATAAGCGTATCCCCTTTTGAGACAAGCGGTGTTCCTTGTACCACTTTTGTTGATCCTCGGTGAATCCTCCATGCCAATAAGATCTAGTTTCAAAGAAGTTAGACATTGATTGACAAGTAAGGAACTAGACATAAAATTTTTTTTGGATTTTTGATAAAGGACACTAAAGATAAAAACTGAAAGATAAAACTAACAAGACTAAAAAGCAAAGATAAAAGATAGTGTGCAACTCCCCTATCTTGTAGACTGGAGTCCCCGGCAACGGCGCCAGAAATTTTCTTGATGGCTTCTCGCCCCTCGTTGGTTACCCCAAGTGGAAGGTTTGAGATGCAGTGCAGCAGCAAGTTTCCCTCGGTGAAGATACCAAGGTTATCGAACGAGTAGGACTCAGGAGATACAAGTCGATGGCAACGTCGCCAGAAATTGCTTCCTGACTAGGGTGTTGTCGTGGACCTGCACACAGCAACAAATAACTTTGCTCCCAACGAGTACAGAGGAGTTGTCAATTCCTCCGGCCTTGTCGATTACAAAGGATCAACGTAAGAGATAAAAGGTGCAAAGGAAAGTAAAAGCTGAAAGTAAATTGAGGGTGTGAACTATAATGTGAAGATGGACCGGGGTCCCGTGATTTTCACTAGTGATGTCTCTCTCCCAAAAGACGATAAAAGTGCTAGCAAGGTAAACAAATCACAGTTGGGAAATTGACAGGATTATGAAGGCACTGCAATTCTAACTA
Organism: Bromus sterilis; assembly: GCA_950022295.1. Lineage (NCBI taxonomy): Eukaryota > Viridiplantae > Streptophyta > Magnoliopsida > Poales > Poaceae > Bromus > Bromus sterilis. Next base: position 115,306,349 of record OX465599.1, read on the forward strand.
TGCTGCAAAGAAAGGAAGGGCTCAAAAGTAATGGGCAGTACGCCAAGGTAAGTAGACCGAAATCCATCTGCATCTACTACGAATCATCCACCTTGAGATATCTATCTAGAACATCTCGCTGGTATTAAGTTGTGAATCCCACCCAAAGTGTAAACTCAAAGCAACAGACAACTGCATTAAAAGAACTCTGTGTAAAGTAAACAATCCTTGCACCCGCAGGTACAAGCACCGTTGTTTTATCCCTGGTGGCAACAGCACATCCCCTAGTCTCATGTTTCTGTCACTCAAGCTAGACATCAAGGGGCTGAACCCACAATCGAGCAAAATGCTCTCTCTTGGAGTTGCAAATAAAATACTTGGCCAAAGCAAATACCGCAACGGAGAACATGGAAGAATTTACTCAAGAACAAAATATAAAAGAGAAGAACCAAATATATTACTCATCACAATCTGAACATAGTCTCATAATCCATCAGATCCCAACAAACTCAGCATAGCAACAGCAGAAATTACATAGATGCCTCGATCATGTGAGGCATCTCACGAGGACTCGAAAGTGGAAGCACAAAAGGGGGAGAGATTCATCACATAGCTACTGCTCACGGACCCATGGTCCAAGGGGGACTACTCACGGCACATCCGGGAGGCGTCCATGGCTATGGATGGTCTCCCGGAGGGGGTTCCTCCTTCCGGCAGGGTGCCAGGGCAGCTTCTCCAGGCATCCCCTATCTTGAAACGGCGGCGGTGGAAGTACAGAGGGGAGTTCGCGAGAAAGATATCGATATTTGGGGTTTCCACCCCGAGGGGTAAATATAGGCGAAGGGGGGCCTCGAGGGGACCCACGAGGCAATCAGGAGTGTCCCTGGCGCGGCCCACCCTGGGCCGCGCCACCTGCCCTCCTGGCTGCCTGGTGGTGGCCCCCCTTCCCTCTCTTGGTGATTCCGGAAGCTTCTATTGCGCTGATTTTTTATATATTTTTCCCGGAATTTTGGGAGCACTTTTAATGGCCGGAAAACCTGAAATACAAAAACAACAGAAAACAGAAACAGGCAACTGGGTGCACTGAGTTAATAGGTTAGTCCAAATAGGTTCAAAAGTGTATGAAAGTTCAAGAAAAACATGGCAAAGTCACACAAAACATGCATGGAGCAAGCAGAAATTACAGATACGTTTGGGACGTATCAGAAGGCCGCTGTATCCTACAATTCATCCATGTGGGTGATTGTGGCCACCATGCCTCGAGTCGGACATTGGTGGCAAAAGCATTCCGAGCTAGTTTCTTTTGGCCTCAAGCCCTCAGCGATGCTCGATACATCGTAGACCACTGCGAAGGCTGTCAGTTTTATGCCAACCAACCACGCAAACCGTCCTCCGAGCTGAAGACAATCCCTCTAAACTGGCCATTTAAAGTATGGGGACTGGACATGATCGGACCACTAAGAATAGGCAAATATGGTTTCACCCACATCTTGGTCGCAGTGGACAAGTTCACCAAATGGATAGAAGAAAAACCCATCAAAGCCCTCGACTCTGCCACAACAGTCAGCTTTATGCAAGGCACTATACATCGTTTCGGCGTGCCACACGACATCATCACTGATAATGGGTCAAATTTCAAATCGACCGAATTTAAGAAATTCTATTGGAGCAATGGCATTCAGGTCAATTTTTCCTCAGTTGCACACCCACAATCCAATGGCCAGGTCGAGCGAGCAAATGGATTAATACTCAAAGTAATCAACACTACAGGAAACAGGAGTTTTGCCGTCAGCCAAAGCTGACGGCAAACTTATGAAAAGCTGACGGCAAAGTCTTTGCCGTCAGCTCCACGATGGCAAACCTGTTGTCAGCTCATCAGTCGGCAGTGAGCTGCTTTGCCGTCAGCTCAAGATCGACCGGCGGCAAAGCCTTTGCCGTCAGCCTTTTTGTACTGGCTAACGGCAAAGCCGCTCGTACGGCCAGCTCTGACTTAACCCCCGTGGGTTGAGTTAACGGCGTGCATTGCCGTCAGCTAGCCTTCTGGCTGACGGCAAAGCCCTTGCCTGGGCCCACATGTCAGCAGTTTGCCGTCAGCCAACCTACTCTTTGCCGTCAGCCGGTTGAAGGCCGACGGCAAAGCCGTGACCAAATGGTCACTGCCACAGCCCAGATTGCACAGGCTGCCGCCACGTGTCCGCTTTGCCGTCAGCTTGCTAACGGCAACGCCTTTGCCATCAGCAAGCTGACGGCAAAGCTCTCTGTATCTATCTTTTTAATTTGTTTTTCTTTAATTCCCTGCATATAAACAATAATATATATATATATATGTACAGAATGCCATCCACAAGTCATATATACAATCATAATGCTATCCACAAGTCATGTATACAAAATAAGTCATCCACAAGTCATATATACAAAAAGAAGCCATCCACAAGTCATATAAACAAAAAGAAGCCATCTCCATGTTTAAAAAAGCAAGTCATCTCCATGTTTAAAACAGCAAGCCATCTCCAAGTTTAAAACAACAAGTCATCATATATACAAAAGGAAAGTTCCCAACACTATATACATCTACAAGTCATCTCCATCCTAACATACTATATCTACAACAAAGAAGCGTCCATCCATGCATAAAGGCAAATCTTCAAAATGAAAACATAATCATATGTTACATACGGAAAAGAAGAAATCCAAAATGATGAAAAGATGAAAATAAAAAGGAAAAAGGAAAACAAGGAGAAGAAGAGTAAGGAGAAGAAGTGGAAGAATAAGAATAAGATGAAAGGAAGAAGAGAAGATGGAGAAAAAGAAAGAAGAGAAAAAGTAAGCATAAGAAGAACTTTTCTTCTTTTACTTTCTTTTTCACCTCTTTCTTCTTCACTTCTTTCTTTTCCTCCTATCCTTCTTCTTAATCTACAATACTTGTTCTTCTTAGACCTCAAGAGCTAAATATATCTCATTTTAGATCTAACTAAGTCATTAATTCATTTTTGAGCTTTATATGCGAAGTATAAGTCATTTTTAGGTTTATAAGCCACTTAAGCTAGTAAATTCATTATTGAGCTTTTATAAGACAAGTATAAGTCATTGTTGAAATTAATAAGCTTATAAAATCTAATTTGAGCTTTAAAAGCTTATAAAGCCAAGTTTGAGCTTTATAAGCTTATAAAGTCACTATTGAGATTTTAGAAGCCAAGTATAACTCAATTTTCATCGAACTACGCTATTAACATCATTTTTCAGCTTTATGAGCTTATGAAGTCATTGAGGAGCTATTATAAGCCAAGTATAAGTCATTTTTAGGTTTACAAGCTTATAAAGCCAAGTATAAGTTTTATAAGCTTATATAGTCATTTTTTAGCTTTAATAAGCCAAGAATAAGTAAATATTTATGTAACTAAGCTATTACTACCATTATTGAGCTTTATGAGCATATAAATTCATTGATGAGCTTTATGTAACTTACCGGAGGCCACCTCAAGGCTGAGAAGCGCCGCCACGTGGGTTGCTCGGGGATTCACTAGGAGATTCTTGTGGGTTGTGAGATGCAGCTCCGGAATTATGCTGCAACAAAGGATAAGTTGCAATGTGGTAAGCATGATGACACTTGATGGTATAAGACCGGGATATATTGATCATTGAAAGAAACTTACCGTTCCGGGAGGAGAAACGATAGGCGTCGGCATCGGTGGAGGGGTAAGACCTTGCTTCTCCCACATACTCTGCGAGTTAGTTTTTGAGGACTCGAGCATATTAGTAAGTGAACAAAACATATGCATATGCATTCTTGGCGGATATATGCTTACCACATTGTCCTTCGTCTGGGCATTATTGTGTGCCCTCTCCTCCTCGAGTATCCTCTGGGTCCTCTCCTCCGCCAGCCAGTCCCTTTCCGCAAGCTGCTCCGACAACATCTCTTGTGTCGCTTGTCTCTCCCTCTGAATGGCGTCCTGCGAACACTCAACAATATAGCAATTATTGTCATCATCACTACGTAGTCTAAAGAACGGAAAGAAAAATTGAGACAAAGTTATACCTGGATAGCAATGTCCACTGGCCGCGGGCGAGGTCGTACAGCAGGAGCGGAACTCGTTTGCCTCGCCTTGATCTGAGGTAGAGTGTCCGGGCAATGTACGAAGCCATTGTACATGGAGGTGCTGCCATGATGCTTACCGCCACCAGAAATCATCAAGGCCTCCGGATCCATCTCCTCCTCGCTCGGGTCAAACTGAGGACCGCGTAGCTCTTTCGCCACCTTAGAATAGGCCATCATCTTGTGGTAGGCTGCAGCGCTGGTGTACGCCTCAACACCGTCGCCCTCGGAATATGCCGTCACCGTTTTGTACTTTCCCTTATGGGCCATGGCAAATGAGCGAAATCCCTTAGGCACAGGCTGATTATGGTGCTTCGCCTACAATGAAAAGCAAAGAAAAGGCATGAAACAAATCAATTGATTAATGATGAAAGGACATGAAACTTAAAACAAAAAGGCACATACCCATTTTTTTTGTGTACTCGTTGACGTTGAGATTGCCTTGGTGGTGTGCCACACCTACCATTTGTGCACGCCTAGCCTTGGCGCTTTTGTGGGTGGACAGCCAGGCATCACTGAGCCATTTGTCCACTATCGCCTCAAAGCAATCCATCTTATTTGCACACCATCTCGGGGGCGCCTATGAATTAATAATCTTATAAAGTCATTGAATATCTTTTTTAAGCCAAGTACAAGTCAAGTTTTATGTAACTAAGCTATTATTATAATTTTTTAGTTTTACAAGCTTATAGAGCCAAGTTTGACCTTTATAAACTTATAAAGCCAAGTTTGACACTTATAAGCTTATAAAGCCAAGTTTGAGCTTCATAAGCTTATAAAGAAAAGTTTGACACTTATAAGCTTATAAAGCCAAGTTTGAGCTTCATAAGCTTATAAAGAAAAGTTGGAGCTAACTAGGACTTACTTATAAGTGTAGGAATTTGAATTAGTTAGTAATTTACCTCCAAGTATTCTTCCTTCTTAAGGAAAACTTTTCTACACTTCTTCTTGGCCTTTTTCACGCCCTTCTTGGCGTACCAATCTCGAACACACTGAACACGCATCTCGTGCCTAGTGTTCGTGAGTAGCCTCACTATCTCCTTCTCAAGATTCTTCTGGGCCGCCGGCTCCATCCCCTCCTCAACCCTATAGTAGCACTGAAAAATGCATCGAACATATGAAAAGATGAGTGAAATGATTCCAACACTAATAAATGATTGCAATGCTTAGAATACTTACCCAAAAAGTAGCCACCACCATGTCGTCTTTGGTACGTCATTCAACGTTGTTGATGCGTTCATCTGGCGGGGCCGGGGCGGCTTTGTAGTGTGGCCAAGTGAGACCGGGCTCAGGAGCCCTACCCTCAACAGGCAACTGGACTAGCCCGGGGAACTGCTCCTTAAGCACGGCACCAAGGAGGCAGTTCGGATTCCGAGCACCTTCCGGGTAACTCCACGCCCTGCAAAATAAGAACACAAAGACATTAGTTCTTGTTGGACCATATGTACATGTATGATATATATATACAAGGAACACAAAAAATTCATCAACTTACTTCTCCCCATCTGGCGCAATCAATGTCCTCTGCGCAGGGTCTGGACGTGGTGGGAGCCGTGTCATACCACGCTGGTACACCGGCTTCTTGGAAGAGGAGCTCCCCTCACCCCCATCATCCCCCTCACCCCCTCAGCCCCGTCGTCATCGCTATCATCATCCTCATCAGCATCATCATCATCCGTAAGAGCACGCTCCTCCCAAGGATCATCCCAACGAGTCTCCGTCGACTGCCTCGGTGCCTCCGGTGTCTCTGACTGCACCGGCGGTGTCCGCTGCTCCGGTGCCTCTGACTGCACCGGCGGTGGCTCCTGCACCGGTGAGACTGTCCTGTGAGTGGGTGACTCGGCTAGGGCGCCACCTGCTCCTCGACCACCTCCTCGACCACCGGGTTTAGCTCTCTTTGGGCCTTTTCCCCGACCTCTCCCACGAGGCTGCTCAGCACGCGCCGGCGGCGAGCTGGCTGCGACAATACCCGCCAGCAACTCTCTCCGTAGAGGTAGAGGTGGTCGAGACTCCACCGGTGGGTCCCTACGGCTCGCCATGTGTCAACACCTGTTACGGAGTAAAGATGAATTAGTAAAGTAAGGAAATAAATAATACAAATTCATATATACAAAAAACAAACATATGCATATAAAGATGAATTAGTACGTTAAGGAAATAAATAATACAAATTCATATATACAAAAAACAAAAGAAAGTTGGGATGCATACAACTAATAGTCGGGATCATCTGTATCTTCTCCAGGATCAATAAAAAATCATCGTCACTATCACGCGTGTCTTCATGAATGATCTCTTCTCCGGGATCGGGTTCAGCGTCAACCACATTTCGAAATCCTTTTTGTAACTGGTCAAGCAATGATAGGTCATCCGCATCGGTAACCTCTTCGTGTTCCACTTCTTCATCTTCCTCCTCATCATCATCGGTAACCTCTTCGTGTTCCACTTCTTCCTCTTCCTCCGCATTGTCATTCTCTACTTCCATGTTTTGACCAAACGTAGAGGTTTTTCTGAAATGTTTTTTGTCCACACGTGTTTCTTGGAAGAATTCTCCGTCATATGTGTCTGGGTCTATGTGAGGTTGATAATCCTCTTCTTCATTGGGGGCAGGTAGTTTACCATGTGGCGGCACGTCATAGACGACATACCAATCTTCGAGATTCTTTACACTTTGGCAGGCCCATGGAAGATAGAAAACTTGTGTGGCCTGTTGAGCCACAATATAAACTTCGGCAGCATTTAAACGGTTCTTCTGTTTAATTTCAACTAGCCCAACATGCTCATGAGTTCGTCTAGTGTCCTTCGGATCGAACTAATGACATTGGAAGACAACGGCATTCGGAGGATTTTCACCATAATATAGCAGTTCGTATATTTCTTCAACTATTCCATAATACTCGACTCCTCCATCTATAGCGGACACACCGGAATTCGTTGTTTTCCGATCGGGTATAGTTTGCTCTTTCATACCAGTACGAAAGCGATACCCATTGATGTCGTATTTTTCATATGTATGGACCTTAAAGTCAAAACCATTTGCGATTTGTCTCAATTCAGCGTCCATCGACCCTGAATTAGCCTACAAGTTGAAACGGAAGGGCTTGTTGTATTAGTCGGTACTGAGACGACGAAGAAATAAAAATGGCCTGTATATCATATAAGAAGTACCGTTTGTGTAAACCAAGAGATGAAACCGGGATTGCCGCATCCCCTCTTCTCAAGAAGATTAATCTCTTCGATGGAGTCTTTTTCGATCGCCACTCCATTCGAGAATTGCGCGACGAATCGACTGTATCAAATAATTAAGAGAAGTTAGACACACAACTCGTCAAGAAGTTGCAGAACAATTAATATGTACCGCGCACTTACTCGATGTATGGCCGCACTTCTGTCATGTTGGTCAAGATATACAATGTAATGATGCTCCATTCCTCGAAGGTCAACGTCTTTGGCTTCATAACCCCACAAGGTGCGAGGCTCCCTTTAAAGAGTTTGAACTTGGATTCATGTCGCTCGGGGTCGCTAGTATTGTACCGAGGCTTTGGATTATGCAAACTGTAATTAGTGGCAGCATAGTGTGCTGTCACGAAGTTTGCCGCTTCCTCGACAACGAATGCCTCAGCCATTGATTCTTAAATTCTCCGTTTATTTTTACATTTTGCTCGAAGCGTCTTCTGCATTCTCTCGGTTGCATAGCACCAACGGTTTTGCACAGGGCCACCCAATCTTGCCTCCATCGGTAGATGCAAAATCATATGCTGCATCGGATTAAAGAAACCCGGTGGAAAGATCTTCTCTAACTTGCATATCAACTCCGGCGCCAGTTTTTCCATCTCTTCTATCACAATAGGCGATAATTCTTTAGCACAAAGAACACGGAAGAAATAGCTTAGCTCTGCCATTACTAGCCATTCATCCTCGGGGATGTAGCCGCGCAACATCACCGGCATTATCCGCTCAAGCCATATGTGCCACTCGTGACTCTTCAGCCCAAAGATTTTCAACTTTTCAAGACATGCTCCCCTTGCTAGATTCGCTGCATACCCATCGGGGAACATCAACTTTTTTTCACCCAGATGAGGATTTCCCTCATGTGTTCCCTTTTAAGATTGAACCATGCCTTTGGCTTCTCCCAATTCTTCTTCCCTTTCGGTTGTCGCATGTTTAGTGACTTCCTATTACACAGACTCTCCTGATCGACTCTAGCCTTAACATTATCTTTCCCCTTATCAGTGCCGAACAATGTACCAAAAAGGGCCTCACCCATATTTTTTTCAGTGTGCATCGTGTCAATGTTGTGTGGAAGAGCAAGGTCTTTGAAATACGGGAGATCCCAAAAGCATGGCTTGTGGGTCCAGGCGTGTTCCGTATTATATCCCAAGAAATACCCTGGCCGGTTCGGATCAGGCTCTAGTGAGTTCAACTGATCAAGAATTTGTGCGCCCGTCATCATAGGTGGTGCCTCGTGCTCGACAACTTTACCTTTGGTGAAATTCTTCTTGTCTTTTCTGAATCCATGGTCCAGAGGCAGGAATTGGCTATGCAAGTCGAAGCAAGAATACTTGCGACCCTCTGGCAGCCAATGAAACTTAAGAGCAGACTTGCATTGCGGGCATGGGAACCTTCCGTGCACGCACCATGCAACAAAAAGTGCAAACGCCGGCAGGTCATGCATGGAGTACATCAACCAAGCATGCATTTGGAAGTTTGTTTTGCTAGTTGCGTCATATGTCCGGATCCCATTATCCCAAGCTTCTTTCAACTCATCCATCAGTGGTTGCAAGTACACATTCATATTTTTTCCGGGATAGTTGGGCCCCGGAACTATCAACGTCAAGAAGATGTGCTTTCTTTGCATAAGTACTCCAGGGGGCAGATTGAGGGGCATGATGAATACGGGCCAACAACTATACTGGGTTGCCGTCATACCGAAAGGATTGAACCCATCGAGGCTAATGGCGAGTGCCACATTTCTTGGGTCTTTGGCTTTACCTTCTTTATGTATTTCATTGAACGTCTTCCACGCTTCACCATCAGAGGGGTGGGTCAACATCAAATTCCCGTATTCATCTGTAGCACGTCTAATTCCATCTCTGTGCCATGTCATTTGTTTTGCTGTTTCTTCAAGCATGTAAAGCCATTGAAGTCTTGGTAAGATCGGTAGGTACCGAAGAATGTTTACGGGTATTTTTCTCTGCGTCTTCTCACCAAGACCGTTGTCTACGACAATATACCTGTAGGACTTGCAGCGTGGACAATAATTATCATCCGCATACTCATGCCAAAATAAGACGCATCCTTTCTCACAAGCATGTATCCTCTCGATGGGCATCTTCAGTGCACTGAGTATTTTGTCTGAGTGGTATAGGTTTGCAGGCATAATATGACCGTCCGGTAGAAAGCGCCCGAATAAGGTCATCATCGCATCATAGCACTCTCTGGACAAGTTGAATTGTGCCTTAAGAGCCATTGTTTGTGCGATGGCATCTAGTTGACAAAGCTTGGTGTGCGCATGCAGTGGGAGTTTTGAAGACTCTAGCATGGCATAAATGGCCTTGGCAGTTTCCTCCGGTTCTTCGTCCTCAAGACGAGCATCGTTGTAGTCATTGACCATGTCTTCGATCCCTGTACCACAATCCTCAATGCGCTGACGCACTACCTCATGTCTGTCACGTTGGGCCGACTCGCCATGAAATGACCACAACGTATAATCAGGCATGAAACCACGTATTTGCAGGTGTTTACCCATTACATCCTTTTGTCTGTTGTGAATAGTTCTTACATCTAGTGCAGGGGCACCATGTTCTTGGTTGGCCAGCACTAAATGCAACCTCTAGGAACTCCTCGGTCTTGGTCAACCATTCCTTAGTCATATTTTTTTGACTAGGGTGACCGGTGTACATCCACGCACGATCATTCATTCTGGCTAGCTAGCTAGTACAAATTAACACCAGAAGGCATATAATTAATTACGGTGATATGGCATATGCACACTAGCTAATAGGTAAAGATAGGTCTTAATCCCACCCAAGTATGTGCAGATTGGATTCATTTCCCCATGCTCTCCTCCCGATCCGACGCAAAATTTCGACAGCACCTCCCCGCTGTTCTCCTGATACACGTCTCAGCATAAACCGAGAGGATGTGTACCCGGAGAAAAACAAGGTGGCGTTGACGAAATCCTGCGTCCGATCCGGAGGAGAGCATATATGGGGAAATGAATCCAATCTACACATACTCGGGCTGTCCATGGATAACGTTGGAAAATTCGAAAGAATCCAATTATAAATATGCAAATGAATGCATATTTATAAATGGAATCTTTCGAACGGGAGACGCATATGGGTTACGTGACTTGCATGAGTTGAGAAGGAAAGAACTAGCTACGCCTATCTTCTAGGTAGGGTGAAACTAGAGGAGGGAAAGGCACACAGATGTGATAAAATACAAGTGTGGCAATAAACCACACAAATGCCACCTAGCTTAGAACAACTTAGGTTCTTGAGATTAGGATATGCTTTCTCAATTTGAAAAAAGGACTTGATACATCGAGCATTGTATTTGGAGACAATAGGAAGGGAAAGGGGGTTTTTCAAGGTGGTTGTTACTAATGATATCTACGTATAGAATGTTATGCTAGTCCAATATCCATACTATAATCTTATTGGTTTGGGGGAAGGTTGAAGGCAAGCTACGTGTTGTAATATTTTCAAAAGAAAAAAGGAAAGTTTGAAATAATTTAATCAATTGTTATTTACAGGTTTACATGTTGTAATATCATCTGCCATACTTTTCTTTTCATTAATTTCACTTTACTAACAAATTGTTTTACTTACTAATAAATTATTTCTTTCTTTCCCTTTACTTTGATTCTAACATAATTAAACTTACTAACTAACTAAATAATAATAGAACAAAACTAACTAAAAGATTCTGCCAAACTAGTAGTAACAACCCTAGCTATAACAACTAACAATAACCAAAACAGATTCTATATATATATATATCTAACCTTAACTAACCTAACAACTAAAAATAACTAAAATTACTAACAACTAATTTCTTACAAGAACAAACAATGAATAGAAATCTACACTAACAGATGTAGATCTACACTAAGCTAACTAAAATTCCATGCCACTAAGAGATCTACACTAAGCTAACTAAAATCTAATTAAACAAATAAAAAAATGGGCAACCGTGGGTGGCCGTGGGCTCACCGGAGAGCAGCGGCGGCAGCGGCCCGGACGAAGTTCCGCGGTGGCGGCCCGGACGTTGTTCTGCGCAAGGGGTGCAGCCTCTCCGCTGGCAGTGGCGGCGACGGCCCGGACGAAGCGGCGACGGCGGGTTGGACCTGTAGAGGAGGAGAGGATGAGCGGGAGAGAGAGAGAGAATGGGGAGCGGGGGAAGGGGCGGCCGGGGTGGCCGCGGCTCACCGGCGACGGCGGGAAGACGCGGCCGGCGCGGCGGGGGAGCTCCGATGGCGGCGGCGGCTTGGAGGGGAGGGGTTGAGAGCGGGCTCGAGCGGGGTGAGAGAGAGAAGTGGCGGCTAGGTCTGCCCGGGCCGAGATAACAGCCTGCCGCTTGGCCGTTAGCCAGCTGACGGGCCCGCTGCTTTGCCGTCAGCCAGCTGACGGCAACGCGGCGGTCCGTTATCCCACAGCCGCATGGTGGGGTCTGGGAAAACGTTGGCGCCAGTGGGGCTTTGCCGTCAGCTGTTCTGCGCGTTGCCGTCAGCTAACTGACGGCGTTGCATCGGCTGACGGCTAAAGTTTCTTTTGCCTACAGTTGTTTCTTTGCCGTCAGCATTTCTACTAACTAACGGCAAACCATCGTTTGCCGTCAGCCCCGACGGAAAGCTGACAGCAAAGCACAAAGCTGACGGCAAAACTCATGTTTCCTGTAGTGCAAACCCCGTCTGCTTCGGGAACTGAAGGAAGCAGCTGGTGCCTGGGTCGATGAACTTCCTTCGGTCCTATGGGGATTGCGGACAACTCCCAATCGCTCCACTCGGTCAACCCCTTTCTTCCTCGTTTACGGTTCAGAAGCAATTCTCCCGAGTGATCTTAAGCACAACGCCCCCCGTGTAAGTCAGTACACTGAAGCTGAAGCTGAAGCTGCACGACAAGATGGTGTCGATCTCTTAGAAGAGGAGCGGAACCTAGCTCTCACCCGTTTGGCGTTTCATCAGCAAGATCTTCGCCGATATCACGACCGGCATGTCCGAGCCCGTTCATTTCAAGAATGTGTCATGGTACTTCGAATCAAGAAAACTTCGGACCACAAACTAGCTCCCCCATGGGAAGGACCATATGTCATCTCCAGGGTACTGCACAATGGGGCTTATCGCTTGTACGATGTAACTAATAATATAGAAGAGCCTCATGCATGGAACGCCCAGCTATTGCGACGTTTCTACGCAGGAGCATGTCTGTAAGACTTCAATAAAATATTGTTTAGCACAAACATCGTGTCTTGCTCAATCTTTATACGATTACATTCTTGTTATAAAATCCACAGCTCGGACGTGAACTCACAATCAGGTTTTCATCCAAGTTGTGCGCGGCTCGGACGAGAACTTAGGAAACATATTCTAAGTGCTTACCAAAACCAAAGAGGTTTGGGGGAGCACAACATCATCTGCATTGAGGATCTTGTCCACAAGATCATCAATAGAAAATTTTCCTAAGTACTCCTCAAATCTCAGGAGACTTGGGAGGGCTGCTTAATGTCACAAAATCAGGTTTTCTTCCGAGCTGTGCGCAGCTCGGACGAGAACTCACAATCAGTTTTTCATTCGAGCTGTGCGCAGTTCGGACGAGAACTTAGGAAACATATTATAAGTGCTTACCAAAACCCAAGAGGTTTGGGGGAGCACAACATCATCTGCATTGAGGATCTTGTCCACAAGATCATCAATAGAAAATTTTCCTAAGTACTCCTCAAGTCTCAGGAAACTTGGGGGCTGCTCAATGTCAAAAAATCAGGTTTTCTTCCGAGTTGTGCGCAGCTCGGACGAGAACTCACAATCAGGTTTTCATCCGAGCTGTGCGCAGTTCGGACGAGAACTTCGGTAACATATTCTAAGTGCTTACCAAAACCCAAGACGTTTGGGGGAGCACAACATCATATGCATTGAGGATCTTGTCCACAAGATCATCAATAGAAAATTTTCCTAAGTACTCCTCAAGTCTCAGGAGACTTGGGGGCTTCTTAATGTCACAAAATCAGGTTTTCTTCCGAGCTTTGCGCAGTTCGGGCGAGAACTCACAATCAGGTTTTCATTCGAGCTGTGCGCAGCTCGGACGAGAACTTAGGAAACATATTCTAAGTGCTTACCAAAACCCAAGAGGTTTGGGGGAGCACAACATCATCTGGATTGAGGATCTTGTCCACAAGATCATCAATAGAAAAAAATTCTAAGTGCTCCTCAAGTCTCGGGGGACTTGGGGGCTTCTTAATGTCACAAAATCAGGTTTTCTTCCGACCTGTGCGCAACTCGGACGAGAACTCACAATCAGGTTACCATCCGAGTTGTGCGCAGCTCGGACGAGAACTTAGGAAACATATTCTAAGTGCTTACCAAACCCAAGAGGTTCGGGGGAACACAACATCATCTGCATTGAGGATCTCGTCCACAAGATCATCAATAGAAAATTTTCCTAAGTACTCAACAAGTCTCAGGAGACTTGGCGGCTGCTTAACATCACGAAATCAGGTTTTCATCCGAGCTGTGTGCAGCTCGGATGAGAACTTAGAAAATTCATACAAAGATAAAACCCATCATCGGCAGATAAACTCATTTCCCACTAGGAAACAGGCAATGAGTTCATAGATAACACTAAAGCAAAGGAGTGCCCAATACCCATGTCACAACATCAAACAGTGCAACTCGTTACAAATCCACTCGGCATTTGGAGGCAAATTTTAAACCATTCTTTTTCAAATACTCCAATCCAATCGAGCCCCCTCATTCCTCGCTCGCCTCGTCTGACTCACTCGTTACGCCAGTCGACTCCACGAAGAAGTCCAGATCAGGCATCAAGGAAACCCGACTGGCAGTCTCGGCATATCGCGAAAGGAAGGCAGTGCAGCTCTGACCCTCTTTTGGATCACCACCACCAACCCGCTCCAGATTATATACTCGCTCCGGAAAATGTGCTTTGGTCAAGGCCAGCGCATAGTTCGCACTGCTCCGTGCCGCAGAACGCTTCCAGCGTGCCAGCTGCTGAGGGGCCTCTTGGAGGATGGGCACTACAGTGTCCAGCTTCACCCTACTTCCCACACCAGGAGACAACTTGCTGTTCAAACCTAGGGTAGCGCCCATGACCTCTTCAGCAAATTTCTTCGCCTTGGCACACCTCATGGTCAGTAGGCCCCGAGCTAGAGCAAACACTGTCGTCACCGGCGTGTAGTTGTCCCTCTTCATCATCTCGGCAAAATCGGACATTCGGGCTTGCTCGGCTTCCGGGTCGGTCCCAGATGCTGCACCAACAAGAAAGATGAGTATATGACAGAAATGCATGAGACCATTTACCAGATAATCGTGTCACACGACTCACCAGGCAAAGTCTCGCTGAAGATAGCAAACCGCCCAGCACAATACTCTTCAGCCGTCCTCACCGCTTTCCGAGTAGCCTCCAGCTGTGCTTTGTGTTTGTCTTCATCCTTAGCACACAGCTCAGATAACTTCTCCAAGTCAGACTCCAGCTTCGTGATGCAAGCCTCGTTTTCCTTCACCGCTTTCTTGTAATAGTGCAGACTTGTCTCTAAAGCTTTCTTCTCCTTAGCCCGCTTCTCGGCTTGATCTATTTCTTTCTTCATTTCCGCCACGACATCATCACTCTCTTTGACCTTAGCATCAAAAGCTTTCTTGGCCGCTTCTGCAACAACATTTTAAACGGATCAATAGTAGGATGAAAGATATAAACACTGGGGCACTAAAGAGGTCTACATTGGATCCCTCACCATTATCCTCAGCATGTTTTTTCTTAAGCTTTTTATGCTCTTCAAGCAGTGCTTCGTACGCACTCTTCGCAGCTGTGTTTTCCTCTTGCAACTTGACAAAGGCCGAACCAAGTTTGCAAGCCTCCTACGAAGAAAAACAAAATACCACGTTATAAACAAAAACCTCCTATCAAAAGACTCCGAATAACTTCAAGAAGTTACTCGGAGCCTTGGGGGCTACACCCAGTGGGTGCACTAAGAAGTGCTCCCACTGGAAGACCATCAAAACAACAACCTCCTATCAAAAGACTCTGAATAACCTCAAGAAGTTACTCGGAGCCTTGGGGGATACACCCAGTGGGTGCACTAAGAAGTGCTCCCACTGGAAGACCATCAAAACAAAAAACCTCCTATCAAACGACTCCGAATAACTTCAATAAGTTACTCGGAGCCTTGGGGGCTACACCCACTAGGTACACTGAGAAGTGCCCCCAGCGGAAGTTTCAAACCTGCAGAGTAACAACAATTCGCCCAAAAAATGCACTCCGACACCCATTGGGTAGAAAACTTACATAAGTACTTACGTGCATGTTGGATTTCACGAACTCGGCCTCGGAAGCCAGCTCGCGCAGCCGCAGCTCAAACTGAGTCGCCTTCACCAAGGACTCCTTCAAACCACCAATGATGGCACTCTCAACCGGGGTACCGATCGGAATAGACACCGAGGCAGCAGGCCCATCCCCTTGAGCAATAGCTGGGACGGCAGAAGTCTCCTTAACAGCCTCCTCAGCAGGAGCTTCAGGCGCGGTAGAAGAGGCATGCAAGCCACCGGCAGCAAGGTGACCGGACCCAGAGGATACCACTCCCCCCAGGGACAGTCACCTCTGGAGGAGCGGCCCCAGCGACGGCCGACTCAGTTACAATCCGAGTCGGACCAGCAGAGGAGTCAATATCCATATCTGCGATGGACACATCAAACAATCAAAAACATAAAGATGACAATAGAAAAAGCACCAACAGATGTAGTGAGGAATTCTCACCGACTGCTACATCATCTTCTAGAATAGTGTCCATGACAAGAAAGTCAGTCACCCCGCAAGTGCTGACATCCTCCAAAGTATCGACACCTAGATCCTCAACCCCGGGCAGCGACTCAGCACCACTTGGACGAATACTACAAAACGGAATAGTCAAAGAAAAGTTTGGGAAATCAATGAAGCACCAAATCATAGAGAACTAGCGACATTACTTATGGAAAGTCTTTAAAGTACGCCTCGGGGAGCAACTTTGGCCGGACCAGCTCCAGCCCCCTTGCCTTCTCGACAGCAACATCCCCCGAGGGGTTAGCCTCCCTGCCACCAAGGGTGACAAGCTTCTTCTTCTTCATGGGTTCAATTTTCCCAGAGCTGAGGCTTAAAGGCGGAAGTTTTCCGCTGCCCTCCTCACCACTCGGAGCATGGGCCCTCTTACGAGTCCGAGTAAGGCCTTCCCGCGCCGACTCGCGGTCCTGGTTATTCTTCGAGTGCTGCTCAGATGCCGACTGAACCCGAGCCACCTCGGACTCCAGCTCCTCCCCCACCTCAACTCCGACCCCCGCACCAGCAGTACTATCTTCATCTTCCTCGGCAGGATGTCGCAGAGCCAGAGGAATAGGAGAATGGAACTGGGAAAAATCCTATCAAAAATAGGAGTATGAGTTAGAACAAACAGGCGATACACATCCAAGGCACATATGATACAAAATGGTATACCAAGGTTGGAGGATTCTCGCTGCTGAGAGGTTTTACTCGGCCAGTCGGCTGCAGACCCTGGGTCACGATAGTAATTATCTTCATCTAGAGCTCAAATTCGTCCAGAGGCATCTCGGTGTTGCTATAGCGGGTGTCATCCTGCAACCCGGAGTACGCCCACATCCCCCGAGCCCTGGCTTGGAGAGGCTGAATCTTCCGAATCACAAAGGTGGCTATTAGATCCATGGCGTCCAAACCATTTTTCTTCAGCCTAATGACCTCACGCATCAAGGGGAGCACCTGCTCCTTCTCAGCGTTGGTGAGTCGGGGATTCCAGCCCTGGGAAGAAGTCAGCCTCACGTCCGAGTAAGGAGGCAAGGTACGTACTCCCATCTCCTCGGCCACCTTGCAATAAAACCAACTATTTTGCCAATTCTTAATAGAATCCGGCAGGCTAGAGGAAAAATATTGCACCCCCTGCTTCAGAGCTAAAAATAAACCGCCGCATAAATGGTTGAACTCCACACCACCGCCTTCTCCAGACTTCTTCGCCTTTTGAGGCTTAATAGCGTATATGGTACGGAAAAGATGCCAGTGGGGCTCTATGCCCAAGTAGCCCTCGCAGCGGGTGAAGAATCTAGAGAGGAGGGTAATGGCATTTGGGACAATATGGTGAGTTGAGCACCCGTAAAGGTCGGGAAATCCAAGAAGAAGGGATGCGGAGGAAGAGAAAACCTGCGATCCACATGCGAGAGAAGAATGACCCTCTCACCGTCCCGCGGAAGAGGCTCATCTTCTCCAGGCGTGGCAAGACGACAACCCTCGCGGGGAACCAGGCCGGCGTCCTGGTACCCCAGCAGCATATCCTCCGTCACGATCGACGAGAGCCACCCCCCGCAGACATGGTCTCAGCGGCGGCGGAGGAACAGCGCGACTAGCGGCCTCCCAGGGCGAAGCGCGAGCGGCCCGCGAGAGCTTCCCGGCAGCGGAGGCAAGTGCGCGGGGGAGAGAGAGAGCGAGAGAGAGAATGAGAACGGACGCGCGGGGGAAAGTGGACGTGGATCTGTCTCAAGCCGAAGGAGGAGCGGTTTTATAGCTTGAGATGGCAACCGCCACGTGTCAAATCCGCGCCCCATTACGGGCGTGCCGGTTGCCTTTCCCATAAAACCGCTCCACTTCCCCATAGTCCCTCCCACTTTCCCACGAGCGGTTAATTATTATCATAAGACCGCCATGGGAATCGAGGAGACAGGCCCAAAGTGCGCCTACTTGCCTTGATAAGAAGATTCTCTGACAAGACAAGATCTTTTTTGTTTTTAACCGAATCAGATTTGGATTCAAAGATTAAGATCGCTCCAACTACTCGGAAGGCACGGAACACTGCGCCAACTGACAAAACTCTCCGAGTAAGTAACCACTTGGAAGGAACTACGGAGCTCTCAAGACAACTGAGTAAGCTGTCACTCGGAGCAACAATAGGTACAACTACTTGACGCTTGTAACCACATCCCTGGAGGTCAGCGCAAATGGAAAATCTTGCACCCACCAACTGCTCAAGCAAAAATCCGACTAGTTGACTCACTAGTGGCCCGTCTCCGACGAAGAATGCCAGGCCACTAGTAAGACCCAGCGCAGGGGGTAAAGAATCAATATCACATGTGGCATGGCCTAGTACTCGTTACGATGTCTTAGGATATTGAACTTTACAAATTTGGTTTATATGGAGTTTAAGGCCTTTTACTCCGAGACAAGCCTTCCGAGGCCTCAGTCCACCTCTTCCGAGAGACGTTTGAGTGTCGCCAGATTTTTCCTTAAACATGCCCAACCCACGCTCGAGGGAAAAGTTCAAACATCAATAAAGCCCTTCCGGGCCTCTTACTGAGTTTAATCTTCACATACCTCAGAAAATCTGACAAATGTCAGCTGCCTCAATTGCGAGCACCCGAAAGCGCTTGGGGGCTACTGTCGTGTTCATACTAAAGGTATACCCCTAGGCAAGGGAAACCAAGGGGTACCCTCAAGCCCTTGGTTCTCCAACACACCCAAAAAAAATAAGATCAGTAAAGAACAGGGAGCCTTAACAATCTTAGAGGCGCAATTCCCAGTGTCTCTCCGAGTAACATGTTACTCGGAAAATAGAAACCACTTCTGAGTACGCAGTCACTCGGAGGACCAGCAAGATCCGAGTAGATCAATACTCGGAAAAGAGGATCGGCGAGCTATTCATCACTCGGAGGATGGAAACGCAACGGACGGGAGCATGTGCATTCCTCCTCCTTTATTAGCAGTAATGAGTAGACCGTTTCTTGTATTTAGTTTGAATTTAACCCTGTAATTAAAGACCCATTAAGCTGAGGCATTAAGGGGGCAGAGGCGCACTCTATATTAGCCTCCCCCTCCTCCAGTAGGGGCACGCGCAACACTATCTCTTCTCAGCCTTTGAGCAAAGAACACCCCAGTAAGTCTGGGATGGGACTAAGGTTTTTATCTCTACGGAGAGGACTAACCTGTATAATTTCCCTGCATCAACCACTCTACGTAAAGATTCATTTAGCTCCTTCCATACCCCCTCTCTATTGTGAGGATTATATCCACGACATTGATAGGTAGGTATGGTGGATGTTTTGAGGAAGGAGGTTTATGATGACAGAGCGTATCATGCCAAGGGTTTGGATGTACTGGCGAAGGTAGACGCCAACTCTCGGAGTGAGAAGAATGCAATGCACGACACAGGAGATGCTAGAAAAATATGGGAAGGTGGAAGTGTCAACTTTCGAATACTCACATTAGTCCGAAGAACTCATGCACTTATTATCGGTCACTCTCAATCTAATCAGGAGGTTCTCAAAGAGACAAGTACCCCGAGGAGGAGTGTATGGGGGTTTGGTTATCCTTGCGCATCCTCGACTCATGGTATGTGAGTCTACTCTAATATTCGAACCCTTCAGAGGTTAGTGATCCATCTAGTAGCTAGAGTTCTCAACAGGGGTTTTGGTTTTCGAAAATCACACGGTTTGCCCAAAATACGACATCTATCACTAATAAGCTAAAACTCTTGACACCATAAGTTCAAACATTACTCTAATCAATACCTCAAAACTATTGCAAGTTACTACTACAAAGAGAATAGCAACTTCAACTACCTACCTTCTAGTCAAGACACAAAGCTCAGTGCAACAGGAAAACTCTCTAAACAAGATAAAACATGCAACCTATAGAAAGTACCTAAGACAAAAGAAAATCTCTAGAAGAAAACTAAAGCATTTCAACTAAATAGGGCAGCAGCTAAGAAAAGAAAAAGAACAACTCACGGCTAAAGAAATAAGCATGCAAATCCTATGACGAGTTCTAATTCGAGCGGAGCGTGTTTCTCTCCCACACACAAGAAAGCTGGGGTCTAACTTTCTATGAACAGCAAAAAAAGAAAAAACAAACCTAAGAAAAGTAAAGAGCGAGACGCTCCAAGCATAGCACATAACACATAAAGTGATAAAAATATAGTGAGACGAGGGACGAACTGATAATTTTTGATGAAGAAGGGGATGAATGGGGGCATCCCCAAGCTTAGATGCTTGAGTCTCTTGAATAATTATTGTGGATGCATGGGGAATACCCAAGCTTGAGCGTTTGACACTCCAGGATCTTCTTTCATCATCTTTCATCGCACACTTGAAAACTGCCTTCATACACAACTCATCATAAGATGATTAGAGAGGTTAGTACCCTATTAAAATAATTTTTCCCTACTGAAAATAAAGATATTATTGAAGAGCTAGTGTTTCTCAAGATTTCCAAAAAGATTTTTCAAAGAAAAAGCAAGCTTAAGGTTTGCAAAAGTACGGAAAGACAAAACGTGGCAGAATCTGTGAAAAACAAAACAACAGGTAGTAAAGACTTTTTTAGGGATCATTCTGCAACTCAAATCAAAAAACTCAGAACATACGAAAGTTCCGTGATTGTATAGAGCACGTTGTGTAAACAATTCAGCTCAAAAAGATGAACTGGGAATTTTCTATGATTTTTCCCGTCACGAGGACATAATCTGTTTTCTGGACAGCATGTCACAACTTTCACTTTCCTTGTCATATGAGGCAATACTTGGCACAAATCTTGAAAAATAAAGATGCAATGATGTTTCTACAGTAGTAAAAATCATCAAGACCACTAAAAACAGAATAAAAACATCTTGGGTTGCCTCCCAACAAGCGCTTTCTTTTACGCCTTTAAGCTAGGCATAAAGCAAAAGATCAAGTTTTATCAAGAAAATAACTAGCCCGTGTGACGGGCTCAAAAGGCAACTTAATATTTTTCCTAGGGAAGTGTTCCATCCCTTTCTTCAGAGGGAATTGGAATTTGATATTCCCCTCTTTCATGTCAATAAGAACACCAACGGTGCGAAGAAAAGGGCATCCCAAAATAATTGGACAAGAAGGCTCACACTCAATGTCCATAATAGTAAAATCAACAGGAACATAATTTTCATTGAAAATGATAAGAACATCATCGATCTTCCCCAAAGGTTTCTTTATGGAAGAATTGAAAAGGCGAACACCAAAAGAACAAGGATCAGAAGGTTTCAATTCAAGCATATCATACATTCTTTTGGGCATAACAGAGGTACTAGCTCCAACATCACAAAGAGCAAAGCAAGAGAAGTTATTCAATTTGATTTTTATCATAGGATCCCAACCATCTTCTAGCTTCCTAGGTATGGAGGCTTCTAGTCTAAGCTTCTCCTCCCTAACTTTGATTAGAGTATTGGTGATATGCTCTGTGAAGGCAAGATTAAGTGTGCTAGTGTGGGGGTCTCTAGACATCTTGTGTAGGGAACCAATAACTTCAGGTAAGGTGCAGTTGTCAAAATCTAGATCACTACTATATATCAAGGAGGTAGTGATATCATTAAGGCTCACTTGTTTGAAAGCCTCTATGTTCATAGAGGTTTCTTCATCTATGGTTGAGGTGGCAGCATCACCATTGATAGGTCCAGGTGGACTAGGGGTGTGATGGGTGCTAATAGTTTGGACATCCTCAACAACTTGGATAATGTCTATGGTCTGGTAGGTAGGAAGGTTGTTAACTCTCTCTCCTTCCTCCCTGTCTCTATCCCATCTCTCTTTAAGTTTGCCCAACATCCTAATGTTTTCATTAATTTGCACTTGGATAGCATTCATAGGAGTGGTTTGCCTCTCCTCGGCGGGAGAAGTTATAATCTTAAGCATCTCAACATCATGGGCTATGTTGTCTACCTTCGAAGAGAGGATATCTAATTTGTCTTATTTCTCTTCTACATTCTTGTTGAAGGCTTTTTGGGTAGTGATAAAGTCTTTAAGAATACTCTCTAGTTCAGAAGTGGAGTTTTTGGTGCTAGGGTAAGTGTTGTTGTTCCCATAGTTGTTGGATGGGAAAGGTCTAGGATTGTTGCTACCAAAATTACTCCTATAAGCATTATTGTTGAATTTGTTTCTAGAGATAAAGTTCACATCTACTTGTTCTTGAGCAACCAAGGAATTTAAAGGAACATCCTGAGGATCAATAGGAGCTTGCTTGGTAAGTAGAGACAAGATCAAGTCAACCTTTTGGCCAGGAGATCTCCTCGACATAATTTACCTTCTTACCAGTTGGAGATCGTTCGGTGTGCCACTGAGAGTAGTTCAGCATCATCTCATCAAGTAGCTTCATGGAAGCACCAAGTGTGGTTGACATAAAAGTTCCTCCCGCGGCCGAGTCTAGCAGATTCCATGAGGTAAAGTTTAAGCCTGCATAAAAAGTCTGGATAACCATCCAAGTAGTCAAACCATGTGTAGGGAAGTTCTTAACAAGAGATTTCATGCGTTCTCAAGCTTGGGCAACGTGTTCATTATCCAATTGCGTAAATTTCATAATATTACTTCTCAACTGGATAATTCTAGCAGGGGAGTAGTACTTCCTGATAAAAGCATCCTTACACTTGTCCCAAGAATCAATGATACTCTTAGGTAAGGATTGCAGCCATTCCTTGGCTCTTCCTCTCAAGGAGAAAGGAAAAAGCTTCAGCTTGACGATGTCTCCATCTACTTCCTTGTACTTTTTCATATCACAAAGCTCAACAAAATTATTTAAGTGCAAGGCAGCATCCTCTCCAGCACCTGAGAATTGATCTTTCATAACAAGATTCGCAAAGCAGGTTTAATTTCATAAGAATGTGCTGAAGTGGCAGGTGGAGCAATAGGAGTGCAGATAAAGTCACTGTTGTCGTGACTAGTGAAGTCACACAACTTGGTGTTTTCATTGGAACCCATAGAAGCAGGTATTTTTGGTATTTTTGACAAGGGACACAAAAGTAAAAACTGAAAGATAGACTAGCAAGACTAAAAAGCAAAGATAAAAGATAGTGTGCAACTCCCCTATCTTGTAGACTGGAGTCCCCGGCAACGGCGCCAGAAATTTGCTTGATACGGTGAGGAGGATAGCTCTCTCACTTCTCGTTGGTAACCCCAATTGGAAGGTGAGATGTAGCGTAGCAACAGATTTCCCCTATGTAGAGGATAGGGTTTGTCTCCCGTAGGACTCGCAGAGATACAAGAAGGTGGTAAAGTGAACAGTGGAGCCGAGGTTGCTAACTTCGCCTGGACCTGCACACACAGCAAATAACTTTGCTCCCAACGAGTACATAGGAGTTGTCAATTCCTCCAGTCTTGCTGTTTACAAAGGATCAACGCAAGAGATAATAATAGTGGCAACTGAAAGTAAAGAACTAAAAGTAAATTGAAGATGTAAACGATGGTAAAATATGGACCGGGGTCCCATGACGTTCACTAGTGATGTCTCTCTACCAAAAGACGATAACAGTGCTAGCGAGGTAAACAAATCACAGCTGGGCAATTTACAGGATTATAAACGAACCGCAATGCTAACTATGCTACAAAAGAAAGGAAGAGGCTCAAAAGTAATGGGCAGTACGCCAAGGTAAGTAGACCGAAATCCCTCTGCATCTACTACGAATCATCCACCTTGAGATATCTATCCAGAACATCTCCCTGGTATTAAGTTGTGAATCCCACCCAAAGTGTAAACTCAAAGCAACAGACAACTGCATTGAAAGAACTATGCATAAAGTAAACAATCCTTGCACCCGCAAGTAGAAGCACCGTTGTTTTATCCCTGGTGGCAACAACACAACCCCTCGTCTCATGTTTCCGTCACTCAAGCTAGACATCAGGGGGCTGAACCCACAATCAAGCATAACGCTCCCTCTTGGAGTTCCAACAAATCACTTGGCCAAAGCAAAATACGGCAACGGAGAACATGCAAGAATTTACTAAAGAACACAAATATAAAAGAGAACCAAATATATTACTCATCACAATCTGAACATAATCTCATAATCCATCAGATCCCAGCAAACTCAGCATAGCAACACAGAAATTACAAAGGTGCCTCGATCATGTGAGGCAGCTTACGAGGTCTCGAAAGTGGAAGCACAAAGAGGGGAGGAGAACATCACATAGCTACTGGTCATGGACCCATGGTCCAAGGGGGACTACTCACATGACATCCGGGAGGCGTCCATGGTGATGGACGGTCTCCCGGAGGGGATTCCTCCTTCCGGCAGGGTGCCGAGGCAGCTTCTCCTGGCAGCCCCGATCTTGAAACGGAGGCGGCGGCGGAATAGAGAGGAGAACGGGAATAGCAGATTGATCCTAGGGGTTTCCATCAGGGGGGGTAAATATAGACCAAAGGGGGCACCGAGAGGGGCCACAGGGCAGCCAGGAGGCCTCCTGGCGCGGCCCCCTAGGCCGCGCCAAGGACCCTCCTGGGGGCCTGGTGGGTCCACCCCCTTCCTTCCTTGGTGATTCGGGAAGCTTCCGGGTCGCTGATTTTTTATATAATTTTTCGGGATTTATTTAGCACTTTTAATGGCTGGAAAACCTGAAATACAAAAACAGCAGAAAACAGGAACTGGAAACTGGGTGCACTGAGTTAACAGGTTAGTCCAAATATGATAAAATGTATGAAAGTTCAAGCAAAACATGGCAAAGTCACACAAATCATGCATGGAGCAAGCAGAAATTATAGATACGTTTGGATGTATCATCCCCTGGCCCTCCTTCAGGCTTCGGGAAGCTTCCGACACGCTAATTTTTTTATCTAATTTTCCCGGATTTTTGGAGCACTTTTTATATGGGGGGAAACTGAAATAAAAAACAGCAGAAAACAAGAACTGGCACTGGGGTGCACTAAGTTAGTAGGTTAGTCCAAATATGATCAAAAGTGTATGAAAGTGTATCTAGATCATAGCAATATCGCACAAAACATGCATGGAACAAGCAGAAATTATCGATACGTTTGAGATGTATCATTTACACGTACTCTTACGCGAGACTTGTTCCACGCTTGACATGCGGCTTGTACCGTATAAAGTGAATGTGGGGGGTGTCTTTCTCTCTACTTTAGCGGATGTGGCATTTGCAACGGAGGGCCCCGTACGGGGTGTAATAGAGACAATCGTATAGTTGGCGTTGTGGTTGACTCGTAGGTTAATACATGTTTAACTATGAAAGCCCTAGCAGCCACGTAAAACATGCAATATACAACTAGAGCGTCTAAACTTTATATTGCTAAGTGGGGGCTATCATTTGTTTGATTGTGATGTAGTGATAGCTTTGCTATGTGTTACTAGAAAGTAGTAAACGCATCATGATAAAACAAACTCAAATTGAGACACTATAGACTTAGTGCCACCATGGACAAACATCTTAAAACTTGCTAGTATAGGATACACGACGGTAGCATGTGATAAGATGATCCCTTAACAAATACCAAACACAAGTATTCTACCAAAGTGTGCACCACCTAGAAGGTTCTCCCATATGGCCGACATTCCGTACATATCGGGTGTCACACATATTAAATGGCGTTCGCATGAGGTTGGGTTCGGCAAGCCTGGCATATGCAGATATGGCCTTGCTTAGCAGCATATAACACCGAGGTCAATTTTGCGAGCCTGGCATATGCAGATATGGCCTCGGAATACTAGAGATCGAAATATCGAGAATGAGTCACATACCTAATGTGATCGCACAAGTTGTTTTCTACCTTCGAAACTGATCAGTCGGCCTTGTGATATTCGAGGGCGGACAGTGAATTTGGATCATGTAATCACTAAAACTTCTTAGGGATGATTTTTTTAGTGCGAGATCATTTATAATGTGATTATATGAACTCATTGTTGTGAACTAGTCTTAATTGTGTTCCTTGCAATTACGTTTGTAGAAAATGGAAAAGTCTCAGTATCATGAATTGATTACTTTCCTACATGGTGAAAGACTTAGAGAAGATGGGTCAAAATTCATTAGTTGGTACTCATGCCTTAGGGATGCGCTCAAGAGAGCAAACCTTTCGTTCGTAACAAAAGAGCATGTGGGAAACCCTCCAGCAAACGACATGGATGAACGGGCAACGAATGATTATCAGAATCGTCGAAGGACATACGCCATATCACAAAGTGTCATAGAAACATCCATCCCGCAAACCTTATGTTACCAGTATGCGGTTTTGGACACGTATGACATGATAGACTAGCTGAAGTCATTGTACTTACATCAGTTCAGAGTTACCAAATTGAGTTAGAAAGTGAGTTTCTTTCTACAAAGATGGAAGAGGGCTCTTGTCTGAAAGCACACCTGGCCAAGATGCATGAGATACATCAGAGCCTCGTAGATGACTTCGACTATTGGACCACAGATGATTCTGCGATATACACGGTGTTACACTCGCTTCCACTGAGCTATACAGACCATGTCCATGGCTACGTCGGCAGAGTTTAAAGCCTCGAGTTCTCTGACTTCATGGATAGAATTCAGTATCTGGAAGTTGAACCCATTGAAGGAGAAGTTGTCGATGGAAAAGGTATATACTTGATATACTTTATAAATGTTTGTTACCTTTATACAACATTCGTAGTTAATGAGTATCTGATACTTATTCTGTTTTATGAAAACAGGACCTGTTGTTGCATGGACGGGAATAGGTGGAATCAAGGATTGATGGCAACCAATACAGTTGGTGGACATCATGGATTCTACCGAGAGATCTATCATAGGAGATACATAGAGTATTAGATAAATCTTTATGTAATCATTATAGTATGAACACTTAGTTGAGTGTCTTGCATCCCGTGAGACAAAGTTATTCATGTAATGAGACAAGTCGGTTGTTCTGGTTAAATGAATAAAGTGTGCATTTACTTTGATTACGTCTTGATTTATATTATGATAGAAAGCATTTACAATACTGCTATTATTATCAAGTTATATTCAATGTTTAATGACAAAGTTGTCTTGATTACAACAAGTCCAAGATTTAATTGCATAAGGTGATTTCATAACTGATGAAGTCATTAAATATATGATCTATTAACTTGTGTATTTATTATCGGATGAAATTCATGACTTAATTGTAAGAGATGGATTAGATACACGATCTATGAACCTCTGCGTTAAACATGACCATGACAAAGTTCTAGAAAGTAGAACTTGTGCCAATCATTATACATGAATGATGTACTAAATGGGCACGTTAGTTATCATTAAATACCTCATATGATTAATTGAAATTTGTATTCAATTGAGATCATAAAACTGGGATTCAGGAATCACGGTGTGAAGTAGAATATAAGGATACAAATCACTACGCTGTGATCTAAGTGATCAGTATTAAAATTGACATAATGAGAGACTTGTGGAAATTGTACCACAAATTACGATGGAAGTTTAAAGTGCTAGACTACTTAAACCATTCGTAGTCATACTAAACTGTAGTATGGTCTAAATGTTCTTTCCCCTTGCACTACTAAAGAATATTATCGAACAAGGTTGTTTAATTCATTAAGTTAAAACACCCACTTCATGAATTAGAAAAACCATCCTGAATCTAATGAGACTAGATAGCTCCATACGATGATGATGTTAGAAAGTTTCTAAAGAAAGAATTTCTTTGTATTAAAATAATAAGCAATTGAAATTACACATTCTCCCCGAATAGCAAAACTTGTATTGCTTGATTGGTAATGCGAGAAGAAGGTTCTCGACACAGACACAACGGGGGATAGTGGAAGCATGTTCCGCTGTAACAACACTTTAAAAGGAGGGAATATGCCATGGATGATAATCATGGTATATGATTTGAAGCATTTGTTGAATTTAGAAGGTTGTCATGAATACGTTCTGTACAGAACAATAATCACGAGTCTTGTTAATGAAACAAAAGGAATAAAGTTGCTTGAAATGCAAAGGAATGATGGTAGCCTAGAACACGAGGAGAAATGAAATAATATTGAGTTACATGTAGGATGGCTCACGTCCTGTGAAATAAATCGGTTATTTCATGTTCCCGATAAACTGGAAAGTTATTGAGAATAATGTAATGGACATAAGGCATTATTTGGCTCATAAAAATGTATGAACAAAGTTCAATAGTGATTGACTACGGAAATGTAGGAATGCTTTAATCAATAAAATATTTCATTTACGCTACAATTAGGCCATTGCCTAGAATTGTGTCTTATTCATACTTAGGATTTGAAAGTGAATTGCAATAGGCATGACGAAAGTTTATTTCATTAAAAGGATGGACTATAGTACCTCAAGACAGGAACCCTCAACCTTGATTTGATCAAGTGATTTTGTAATGACCAAAATATTGAGCGGGCCTGCAGTTTCATGAAACTGAGTGGGAGCTTTGAAGACTTCCAAGAAACTTAGAATGCAGAGGGCATTTTCTGAGTGGGAGCTTTGAGAGAATTATTGTTATGTAAGACATAATAATAAAGACGTTAACTTGACGAAAGATAGACCACAAATATATGAGTATATGCTAGATATATTTGAGTGAGAGCATGATCATTATCTCAAACATGTATGCATTGATATGTGTGAAGAATTATCTCATATACACACACACACACACACACCATGCTCATATATATATATATATGTATATAT
Organism: Bromus sterilis; assembly: GCA_950022295.1. Classification (NCBI taxonomy): domain Eukaryota; kingdom Viridiplantae; phylum Streptophyta; class Magnoliopsida; order Poales; family Poaceae; genus Bromus; species Bromus sterilis. Next base: position 115,335,085 of record OX465599.1, read on the forward strand.
ATATATGTATATATAGATATGTATATATATATATATGTATATATATATATATATAAAGCCGGTCTATTCTGACATCGATGTCAGAATAACTATTCTGACAACATTCCGAACTGCATCGTATCGCAAAAGAGAATCACAATGCTGAAATCGGAGCACTGCAGCTCGGGTAAAACAGAACTGCATGCACCGTTTTCGCGATAACTTTTTAACGGTTAGTCGGAATTGAGCGTATGGTACACGGTTGGATTCTTATGGAAAAGGAGCATCTTCTATATGTTGAACACTTCCCCCGGTTCTTTACCGATTAAGATCAGTTTTGAAAATGGTGCGGCGACCCACTTTCACAACTGTAGTTTTTTCGCGATTTCTCTTAAACCGTTCATCGGAATGATGAGAATGATATACCGTTGGAAAGATATCGATCAGGCGCTCCATCCATATGTAGAACACTTTGTCTAATTCGCTACGGATTTGAGACAAATCTAGCCGCAAAAAAAACGCAGCAACTCTGTTTTTCGCCGGCGGATCTTGTAGAGAGTAGAACTTTTTAACCGCTTGTCCGATCGATGAGTATGATACACCGTTGGATTCGTCTGAAGTAGTAGATTAATCCATATGTTGAAGACTTTTCAATATTCTACACGGTTTTGAAGTAATTTGAAAAACGGTGTTGCTGCCCTCTTTTGCACAGCGGGAGTTTTCGCGTAAATTCGTTCGATTCGTTCGTCCGATCGCTTCAACTTTTACACGGTTGGATAGCTATCGTCGAGTCGCTTCGTTTGTATGTAAAACAAATCCTCTAATTCCTTACGGTTTAAAAGTTGTGTCGATTTTAGTAAATCGCGGAACTCCGTTCTTCGCGGACCCAGAATCGACGAAGCGAACTTCATTCGCCGGAGTCCGCACCGCATCCGACGTGCAAGAGCACTGCATTATCGGTAAATAGAAGTGTAATGTTTTTCTTGGATCCGAACACAACGACGCGAACTGCATCCGTCGGGGCAACCGATTGCATTTGTCAACCGAGAGAACTGCACTGTGTGTTTTAAACTTGTAAAATATTTTTTTTATCAACGAGCGTGCACCACAAGGACGAGGCAAGTGAACTGCATTTATTTTTATCATATCGCAGCACAACGGACTATGAGTTAACCGCAACCAGTGAACTTCATTAGACGAAAAGCCGCACCACTTCAGATAGAAAAGTGCACTACATCAAACTGACAAGCAAATAACAGATGATTAAATCGATCTACATCGGACGGACAAGCGAGCTGCAATATTTTTTTTTATAGTTTTTTTCTCATTTAACCTATTTTCCTCACTTTACAAAGTGAACCACAGAGAGCCACAAAGTGAATCACAGAAAAGGTTTTCCCACTTTACAAAACAAACCACAAAACGAACTGCATTGGAGAACGTACACAAACGAATTTTTTTAATCTACACTGCATGAATCAAACAAAAAATTCCCCACAGAGAGAGAGTAGCATGGGCCCAACTAGCGGCTCAAGCGGTCGGGGGCGACGGCGTGTGGGTGCCCGAGCGGAGCAACACGAGCAGCGCGGGGTCGCTGCTGGAAGGAGGCGGGGGTGGGGTAGGTCTTCAGCGAACTGCAAGGTCCCCACGCCGGCGGTCTAGGAGAAGGAACGAGGATCGGATCTCAACGCCGGCGAGGAACATGTGGTGGCTTGCCACGGGAAGGAGGCGGGGTGGTGCCAGCCGCATAGAACAAACCGGGGAGGGATTGGGGCTGGGGGGGTCCCTGCTCGGATCCCACGCTGTCCGCGGCCGCCGGCCTGCATCTGTGGCTCGCAGCATGCTGGGTAAGGGTGGGGCGAGCTGCCACCGCAAGATCCAACACCGGGAGGGGGCGGCGGGATCCAACACCGGGAGGGGTGGCGAGAGGAAGGCAGGGAGGAGGCGGCGGGTGGGTGGGGTTGGAGGCGCTGCCACGCGGGGCAGCCGGCGCACGGTGGTGGGTGGTGGCGGGGTTTGTGCGGCGCAGTGGTGGCTGGGGTCAGGTGGGAGCGAGGTGGTGGTGTGGTCTGTACGGGGGAGGATAAGGAGGGTGAGGGGATTTTTCTTTTTTACCTCGTTTGCGCGACGCGACTGTGTACGTGTTTTTCGGTGGGAAGTGTTGTCAGAATAAGGATTAGTTGTTAGAATAGACCCACCCTTATATATATATATATATATATATATATATATATGGACATGCATTGATTTGTGTATATAGAGAATCATCTCATATATATAGCATAAGACAGATAAAACACAAGATTACAAAAATCTTCTTTTATATGAAGTACTAACACGTTACACGGTGAAATCTATAATGATAGTTTAAGATACGGATAATGAACCAAAGTAAAGGTTGGAATAATGTTCTAGGCAAGAAACATGTTCTTGTGGCTAGAAAGTATATAAAGGATGAAAATCCAAATATCACAAGCAATGTCTTGATGGCAGAATAGAGATGCACCACGTACTTGGACATGTGATCTTATATGGTCTTGGCATATGATTCTACCATAAAACATGTGTTGTGAATCCAACAAAAGAATGACTCAAAAGTTCTTGAATGAAGAACATATTCCGATGTGTGTTTGGAGTAAAACACAGAATATGAATAAGGTCCATGCATTTAGTATATGAGGAATACAAAGGACAATGCTCTAAATTATAGAAAGGATAATAGACTTGAATGTAATGCAAGATTACAATTGCAAGCCATATTATGGTTCTATATAAAATTAGAGACATCACCAAAGATATGAAAGAAATGTGAGCCAGAGATTCATGATTCAGAACACTACAAACATAATACTACTAAAGAAGTAGACTTATGGATAAAGTTTAGCGTAAGAAGTTTAGACTTCTGGCTGAGTGTATTTCCCAGTATATATGACCATGGATAAGTCTTCTAAAGACTGAACCAAAGGTCATTGGAGGATACTGTGAAATAATAGTCTCACTCTTCCGCGAAACTTATATCCAAACATTATATGATAATGGGTGGCATGTCAAACTAGTTGACCAACACCAGTTGCAAAGGAAACATACGAATCTGAATTGGTGCAGATCGTGAACGAAAACTCTTCCATGAGCAAGCATGATCAATGAACACTTATATGATAAGATGATTATGATCAGGAAAATGCGGCTAGATTATTAGCACTCTAGTGCAAGTGGGAGACTGTTGGATATATGCTGTAGAGGCAAATAATATATGATTATTCCAATATATCTAAGCTAGTTCATAACCAGTTTCATACCGTGCTAGAAATTTATCAGTGAAAAATGATACATATTTGGTATAGAAACACCCAACTTTCCTAGTTAGCCTCTATATCAATAACTAGTTCATGGTCAACATGATGATCATTGTTTCGCGATCATGGACAATTAAGTCTATTGACTGTGAGGTCACCTCACTGGATGAGTGACGTGATGAACATTACCCAATGTAAGCATTACAGCATGATCAAACTTATGAAGGTTCAGTGTTGTAATTACAGAACGTAGTAGACCGTTCCTTTGACCGTGAGTACTTGCATAATTGTTATCTTCTCGGATGCTTCGACTTACATCCCACCGCACGACTGAAATATGTTGTCCATAACGGTTGTATCTTGGTATTCCGCTGAGATATGTTGAGGAGTATTGTTACAAGAGCGGGATTTGTCAGTCCATGTGATGGATAGATACTCAGGGCCCACTCGGTGAGATTCCATCCATAAAGCTGCGCAGCGTGTGACTAGGTCACGGGGATGAATATCACGGAACGAGTGAATAAGGATTTGTCGGTAACAAGGTTGAACCAGACATAGGATTTCATTGATCTAATCTCGGACTAATCCAGTATCGATAACAAAGGGAATGTTATACGACGTAAGGTCCAATCGATGTTGATATCCGGAATGCACATGGGTCATTATGGGCATCCATGTCCCGCTGATGATCATTGACCGTAGCCTCATCTCGGTCATGACTGGAGTGTTCTCGGACTGTAGGGTAACACACTTAAGGGCTCGATGAAATCAGAGACCTTTTCGGAACTATCGGAGTTACCGGAGATATAAGAGAGAACTCCGAAATCGTTTCGGAGGGGAGACAGAAAAGTTCCGTGATTCCGAATTGTTCGGAAAGTTATTTAGATATGTTTTATTATTTAATTTAATGAATTAAATATTAAAATATAATTTAAATAATTAATGGAATAATATTCTTTTGGCTTTTTGTTTTTTCTTTAAAGAAAGAGGAAAAGAAAAAGAATAATAAAAGAAAAAAAAGGTGCATATGGCGCCATGGGCTTGGTGGGTGTAACGACCCGAAACCACATGTCATAAATATTACATCGAAGATCCAGTATTACAATTAAGCATACCTGTATAGACATCGAAGATACCTGTATAGAATACAACAGAAAAATAATAAAGAGTTTCATAGCGTCCATCAACTCCACAGGCACAGTTGAGTATAGACATCGTAACCCTACATCGCATCACTTACTCGTCGTATACAATCCTGCAACACCGAAGGTTACAACCCGGACACAGGTCAGTACATTTGAATGTACAGCAAGTAACACAAGTGATATACCAAACCATATATCTAATTTTAAAACAAGAACATGAAATAAGCTTAGTTTGTTTTACATATAGCTGGTAATAATCTATTTCCACTTACTAGTCAAAACCTTTCTCATCCAAAAATTCATATCTGAACAAAATGGATCACAACTAACTAAAACGCCTATGAGAGCCCTTGGGATCATAGGATTAGTAGTGGTAGCCATGACAACCCTCGGGATCATGGTTTCGTGAGTATTGTAGATCCCTCGGGATACAATATCATCCCTACCACATACTCGTGAACATTGTAGAGCCATCAGGATACAATGTCACTATATACAACTTCGTGAATGTAGCAGAGCCCTCAAGATGCAATTCCACCCTATATAAACAACGTGAATATTGCAGAGCCCTCGGGATGAAACATCACACTATACAAACAATTCGTGAATACTACAGAGCCCTCGGGATGAAATATCACCCTATGCAAACAATTCATGAATATTGCAGAGCCCTCAGGATGCAATATCACCATAACATGAACATTGTAGAGCCCTCAGGATAAAGTGCCACTACCTAGACACACTGTGAACATTGCAGAGCCATCAGGATGCAATTCCACACAAAACAATCATACATGAATATTACAGAGCCCTCAGGATGCAATACCACTCTAAAGTACCTCAATCGCAAGCTACTATTAACTATTAATGTTGTCACAACCCACTAGAATAACACAAAGTTCACCCCATGTCTATCATAACAACACTAAGCACACGATCACATAGCACAAATAATACCAAAACATGACAACGTTGCATAAAAGGATCAACCAATATATGGCTATCCTACCAGGTTTTAGCATAACATAATAATATTTCACATGCTTAGAGCATAGGATGTGCATAACCAAAAGTGAAACTTGCCTTGCTCCTGTCCCTAACCATCAAACTCTTCACAGAAACTTGTGGTGCACTCTGGATATTCTACACGATCAAACAACATAGCATTCAATATCACACTCAACACATAAACAATGGAACAGTAAAAGATCTAAATGAACAGCAACTAAAACCATTAAAAAGTAGCTAAACAATATCTACAAGTCACTAGGATCCCAACGCAACTGGAATCAACGAAAATGGATACACCATTTGCAAGATACAGTCTCCAAAAGTTTGAATTTGAATCTGAATACAATTCCAATTCAAATAGTGCAAAAGTGCAAAGTGTATCCTACTATAATCTAAATTTCACTACGGTCACAATGCAAAAAGAATCACCTAAAACGGATACACGGTTAAAAAGATATAGTGGCTATCACCTAAAACGGATACACGGTTAAAAAGCATCACCTTAAACGGATACACGCAAAAAGAATCTAATACCGTTCTAGGGTGAAATCTGTAAAAAAAGGGCACAAGTGTAAATAAACTAAACTTCGTATCGCGAACAGGTCCTTTTCGCTACAGGACAAAACAATGACGTACCTATGATGTGGCGATGGCACGGGAACCGAGGCGGCGGCGGCACGGACTTCAAGGTTCACCGGCATGGAAATCGATGTTTGCTGGAACGGAAAACGAGGATCATCGGCAAGGAAATCGAGGCAGTAGTGGGGAGGAAATCGAGGTGACGGCGGTCCGGAAATTGAGGTTCATCGGCGGCACGGAAACCGAGGTTCGCTGGAGGCACGAATCCCGAGGCTAGGGTTTTAGAAAAAGAAAAGAAAATAATTTTTCAAGAATTTTCAAATAGGCAGAGGATTTTTTTTCGAATCCGGACCAGGGTCAAACTGTGCTACGCGGCGAAAAAAACAGCTCTGGGCCGGCTAGAAGGCCCAAAACGAAACCCTTTTTTATTTTTTTTTATTTTGGTCAACCGACTAAGCAGAACATTTTTAGACAATAAAATGTTAATTTGACAAGTGCCGCAACAATAACATAAAATTATTAAATAAATTATTTTCACCGAAAATACCTTTTCAGTTATTAGACAATTTTCATAAATACCTTTTATGAAATAAAAACTTTATGAGCATTATAAAAATCCCTAAAATAATTTTAGAGTTATTTTTAATCCTCAGAACAAATTCCAAAAACACCAAAAATGAATATTAGGGAAAGTCATTTTATTTCCTCTCATTTTAATATTTAAAAAACTTCAAAAGTTTTTAAATCCGAGTGAAATCAAACATATCAAGCAAAACAATCATTATTATTTAATTTATTAACATTCCAAAATTTGGTAGATTTTGGGATGTTATAGTGGGCCACATGGCCACTTGGCCTATGGTGTTCGGCGGCCACATGTGGCCATGCATGTGTGCGCGCTGTGGCCTTGTGCCAAACTAGCACGCATGTGGTACTTAGTTTAGTGACATGTATTGCACCCCGGTTTTCCCCTATATATAGATGTGGTGGGTAGCCCTTTTTCAGCACATAAAATTTCAAGAAAAATACAGATAAATTATGTTGATCTCTCTCTCCCTCTTTCTCCCTCCTATGAGAGGACTCCCCTTGTTTGGAGTCTGCACCGGGTTGGAGATGTCTCTACTATACGAACGTCGTCGTGCTGCTGAAACTCTGGTTCCGGAGGTCTACTTCCGCCACCTTCGCTGGATCGGAGATCGGAGGTCGTCATCGAGTCTCATACGTGTGCGAGTACTACGAGGAGCTACACGTGTGGCACTACACCCATCCGGGTGCTAACACAGCCAGAGGGCTGTGAACTTCGTTCGACTACACCAGCCACGTTTGCGGGAACGTTTCCCGCGCAATGGACTACACCCCGAGGTATGTTATTCCGTACTCCTTTCCATTACGGTAATACGGCTAGCTAGATCTTGGGTTATGGGAAACACTAGTTAGGAAAATTTTGTGTTTTCTGCTGCGAACCCCAACAATTGGGTTATGTCCTAGTGTGCCTTTTCCACCAGTCTTCCATCTTGTCTCGATTCAGGAACACCAATTGGATTAAGGTCAGGAATAAAGTCAACACAAAACTCAATGACCTCCTCTGTTTGATGTCCCGTGGAGATGCTTCTTTCTGTCCTAGCACGGTTACGAACATATTTCTTTAATACTCCCATGAACCTCTCAAAGGGGAACATATTGTCTAGAAATACAGGACCCAGAATTGCAATCTCGTCGACTAGGTGAAACAGGACGTGTGTCATAATATTGAAAAAGGAAGGTGGGAACACCAACTCGAAACTAACAAGACAGTGAACCTAATCTTGCCGTAACCTTGTTAGGTCCTCTGGATCGATTACCTTCTGAGAAATTACATTGAGGAATGCACATAGCTTCACAATGGCTAATCGACCATTTTCTGGTAGAAGCCCTCTCAATGCAATCGGAAGCAGTTGCTTCATAATCACGTGGCAGTCATGAGACTTTAGGTTCCGGAATTTTTTTTCTCTGCAATATTTATTATTCCCTTTATATTCGACGAGAAGCCAGATGGGGCCTTGATACTGAGCAGGCATTCAAAAAATATTTCCTTCTCTGCTTTGGTAAGAACGTAGCTGGCAGGACCTTCATACTGCTTTGGTTGCATGCCTTACTTTTTTTCATATGTTGCTTGTCCTCCCGTGCCTCTGGTGTATCTTTTTTCTTCCCATACATGCCCAAAAATCCTAAAATGTTCACGCAAATATTCTTCGTCACGCGCATCACATCGATTGCAGAGAGGACCTCCAGGTGTTTCCAATAGGGTAGGTCCCAACATATAGATTTGCTCTTCCACATGGGTGTGTGTCCTTCAGTGTCATTCGAAACAGATTTTCCACCAACACTCTTTCCAAAGATTACTTGTTCCGGTAAATCCTTGACCATATCAAGTATCTCATCATCAGTACGGAGGGCATGCTTCTTCCGGTGATCTGCCTCACCTTTTAAATGCTTGCATTTCTTTCTTAAGGCATGCTTGGTCGGAAGAAATCGACGATATCCCAAGTACACATTTTTCTTGCATTTTTCCAAATATACATTTTTAGTCTCATCTAAACAGTGTGTGCATGCCTTGTATCCCTTGCATGCCTTGTCATTGATGGTTACAAACAGCAACGCTCGTAGGTCAAATTCTTCCAGTTTTTTCTCATCCCACACATGTACACTTGGTTTACCCCACAACTATAAAAGTTCTTCAACGAATGGCCTTATGTACACATCAATATCGTAGCCGGGTTGCTTAGGGCCTTGGATGAGCACTTGCATCATAATGAACTTCTGCTTCATGCACATCCAAGGAGGAAGGTTATAGATACATAGAGTCACGGGCCAGGTGCTATGATTGCTGCTCTGCTCCCCAAATGGATTAATGTCATCTGCACTGAAACCAAACCATAGGTTCCTTGCATCCTTTGTAAAGTCCCCTTCCTTTCTCTCGATTTTTCTCCACTGCGACCCATCAGCGGGGTGTCTCAACTTCCCATCTTTCTTACGGCCTTATTTGTGCCATCGCAACAACCTGGCATGCTCTTTGTTTCTGAACAACCGTTTCAACCCTGGTATTATAGGAGCATACCACATCACCTTGGCAGGAACCCTCTGTAACACCCCGGGTGTCATGCTACATTAATCACCTTTGGCTAATGCCAAGTCACTATGATTGAGAAGCCATAATCACCCTTGATCGTGCCTTGTTGAAAATCCATCTCAAATAAAATTTCGAAACGAAGTTGGAAAATAAAGTTGTTCCAAAAATGGTGCAAACAATTTTATTAAATGCCAAATAATCCATGGACCATGCCAATGTGGTCCTGGGAATTAATTGAGTTGTTAAATAATCCAAACAAACCAAAAAAATAGCCAAAAGTCACCTTTAGTCAGTTGCATATTCAAAACAAATGTTAAATGATTTTTATTGTTGCCCAAACTTTGTGTGGCATCCCTATAAGGTGCCACTCTAATGTAGGGACAAGATTCACCTTGCGCAAAAATCATTAGATAGATAAAAAAATTAAAATAGAAAAAAAACAACCCCATTTGATCACTAGCCATTTAATAAAATTCAAATGAGTTTGTTTGCCTCCCAAACTTTTTGTGGCATCACCTTATAGTGTAATACTAATATAGCAACCAGTTTCACATTTTTATAAAATCAAATTCTAGTGCAATAAAATATAAAAAAAGAAAAATAATAGAGAGAAAAAAAGAGTCAAATCCTATTCTACGCATAGGGAGAGGCCTAGCCAAGGCCCAGCCCACTCCCCCTCTCCCATTTCTCCTTCCCTCCCACTGTTCCTCATGGTGCCGTGGCACCATGGCTAATCGGCAGCGGCCATGCCGTAGCCGCGGGGGGATAAGACCCCCTGCCCCCTGGCTACCCTGTCCTCCCCCGCCCCTGCTCCAACCCTAGCCTCCCCCGATTTCCCCCTCGTGCCTCCCGCTTCTATAATGCAGCTCGCCCGAGGCCGTCATGGCCGCGCCACCATGGTCGTCATGGCCACCGAGCTCCCCGGTGCGGGACAATTTGTCCGGGAGGTTCGTCTTCGTCGTGTACATCGACTGAGGAAAGCAAACCGAGCCAGGACGCCCCGCCTCAGCGGAATCGCGCCTCCCCCTCGCCACGGCCATCACGGACCTCATAGCCGTCCTGCTACTCCAGCAGCTTCCCCGGCCACCACGACCTCTCCTTTGCCCCCCTGTGAGCCTGCGCACCTCCCTGTCCCATTTTCCCCTCCGTTTAGCTCTGTAAGCCCTTCCCCCCATCGTCGTCGTAGCTCCCTTCACCGTCGGGCTGCCGTGGCTGGGCGCGCGCGCATCGCGCCTTGTCCGCGCCCTGCATGACTTGGCCGCACCCTGCACGTGACCCTGCCGCGCGTCGCTTCTCCCCCACCCCATCCGTAGCCCTCTGATACGTCCAAAACGTATCTATAATTTCTGCTTGCTCCATGCCTCTTTTGTGTGATATTGCTATGATATTGATGAACTTCCATACACTTTTGACCATATTTGGACTAACCAATTAACTCAGTGCACCCCAGTGCCAGTTCCTGTTTTTTGCTTTTTTTCTATTTCAGGTTTCCCCCATATTAAAAGTTCTCCCAAAATTCGGGAAAAATCCAATAAAAAATCAGCGATACGGAAGCTTCGGGAATCACCGAGGGGGGTCAGAGGGGACCCACCAGGGCCCCAGGCGCCCGCCCGGCGCGCCCTAGGGTGGGGCCGCGACAGGGGGCCGCCTGGACCCCTGGTGGCCCCCCTGGCTGCCCCCTTCGCCCATATATTCCCCGTGACATGAAACCCCCGTGAGTGGAACCCATTTTCGCGATCTCTCCTCTGTTCCACCGCCGCCGCGCTTCCAAGATCGGCAGCACCAGGAGACCTCTTCCCGGCACCCTGCCGGAGGGAGGAACCACCTCCGGGAGCTTCTCCACCACCATGGATGCTTCCCGGATGAATCGTGAGTAGTCCACCTTGGACCATGGGTCCATGATCAGTAGCTATGTGATGTACTCCTCCCCTCTTTGTTCTTCATGGATTAGACCTCGTGAGCTGCCCTACATGATCGAGGCACATATGTAATCTTTCTGCCGTTGCTATGCTTAGTTTGTTGGGATCCGATGGATTATAAGATTATGTTCAGATTGTGTTTGAGTAATATATTTGATTCTCCTCTTTTATATTTATGTTCTAGAGTAATTCTTGCATGTTCTCCGTTGCTGTTTATTGCTTTGGCCAAGTAGTAGGTAGTGACTCCAAGAGGGAGCGTTATGCATGATTGTGGGTTGATGCCCCCCGATGACTAGCTTGAGTGACAGAAACCTGAGTCTAGGAGATGTGTTGTTGCCACAAGGGAGAAAACAACGGTTCTTGTACTTGCGTTTGCAAGGATTGTTTACTTTACGCAAAGTTCTTTAATGAAGTTGTATGTTGCTTTGAGTTTACACTTTGGGTGGGATTCACAACTTAATACCAGCGAGATGTTCTGTATAGATATCTCAAGGTGGATGATTAGTAGGTAGATGCAGATGGATTTCGGTCTACTTGATTTGGCGTACCGCCCAAGCTTTTGAGCCTCTTCCTTTCTTTATAGCATAGTTAGCATTGGTTTGCGCACATAATCCTGTCACTTGCCCAGCTCTAAGTTGTTTACCTCGCATTGCTATTTTATCGTCTTTTGGGAGAGAGACATCACTAGTGAACATCATGGGACCCCGGTCCATATTTCCAATAATGTTTACACCCACTATCAATTTACTGTTTTATTTACTTTTCCGTTGCTATCACTATCATTATTATCCCGTGCGTTTTTATCCTTTGTAAACAACAAGGCCAGAGGAATTGACAAATCCTCTGTACTCGTTGGGAAGCAAATTTATTTGTTGTGTGTGCAGGTCCAGGTAAAGTTGGCAACCTCGGTTGTGAACGGCACCATTGTTCACTTTACCACCTACTTGTCGATCTTGGAGTCCTACTGGTTCGATATTCAACCTTAGCATCTTCGCTAAGGGAAATTTGCCGATGTCTACATCTCAACCTTCCACTTTGGGTAACCAACGATGGGCGAGAAGTAAACTCTGGCGACATCAAAGCAATTTCTGGCGCCGTTGCCGGGGACTCCACTCTTCAAGATAGGGGAGTCACACACTATCTTTTATTTTTTCTTTTTAGTCTTGTTAGTTTACCTTTCAATTTTTGTTTTTGCTTTTGTGTCTTATATGAAAAACCAAAAAACTAGTTGCTACCTTTTGCCTTTGTCTTGCTTTGCCTAGTTATGCTATCCTCACCATGGGTGTTGAACCACCCAAATATGGTAGGATGGACATATTTGTCATGTTTCACTTGGATCGTCTTCGATCAATTTGTGCTCGCGCTAAAAACCCAACCGACTTGGTTGAGGGAAAATCATTGGATGAGCATGCTCATTATACGCTGCACCGTCTATCTCAGAAAGAGAAACACTTATTGGATCAAATACATGTTTCTTATTGTCAGGCTAAACTTTTGTGCCACACTTATGATTTTACTTGATGTTCTAATATAGATCATAAACACCTTCCTTTCCAATGTGAGTTTAATGAAAATGAGATCTTATCTTCTTATGCTAAAGGTGTTTATGATTACTTTGATGTTGAAAAGATTGAAGAGTTTGTTGCTTTTAAAGATGCTTATGAGATTGCTTCTTTGATTGAAAAGTATCACGATACTATTTACCAGTCCGAAAACTTTGCAGTTCTTGCTTATTGCTTCGAGAATTATACTTCCAATACTTATATTGAGGATTTAAAAAATAAAATGTTTGCTGCCCTAGAAGAGGCTAATGATTACTTTGATAAGGAATCCCATGATTCCGAGGACTCACTTGATACATCCCTTTCTGAAGAATTTGATACTTGCTTTGTTGATGGCCAAGATGCCACTATGGATGATGCATAAAAGAAAGCGCTTTCGGGAGGCAGCCCGCAGTGAATTTAGGTTTTACTTTTTGTTGTTCTTCTGTTTTTAGTGGTCTTGATGATTGTTACTACTGTAGCAACATCATTGTATCTTTACTTTTCAAGATTTGTGCCAATTATAGCCTAATATGACAAGGGAAGTGAAAGTTGTGACATGCTGTCCAGAACACAGATTCTGTCCTCCTGACGGGAAAAATTATAGAAAAATCCCAGTTCATCTTTTTAAGCTGAAATTTTCACACAGTGTGCTCTATACAATCACGACACTTTCGTATGTTCTGAGTTTTTTGATTTGAGTTGCAGAAGTATCCCTAAAAAATTATTTACTACCTGCTGGTCTGTTTTTCACTGATTCTGTCCTATTTTGCCTTTTCTTTGTTTTGCAAACCTTAAGCTTGATTTTTCTTTGCAAATACTTTTTGGAAATCTTGAGAAACAGTACCACTTGAAGAATATCCTTATTTCCAGTAGAGGAAAAATTATTTTATTATGGGTACTAACCTCGCTAATCAGATTATGATGAGTTATGTATGAAGGGAGTTTTCAAGTGTGCGAGGCAAGATGATAAAAGAAGATTCAGGAGTGTCAAACGCTCAAGCTTGGGGATGCATGCCCCCATGCACCCCCAAGAAATATTCAAGGAGACTCAAGCGTCTAAGCTTGGGGATGCCCCCGTGCATCCCCTTCTCCATCAACAATTATCAGTTCGTCTTTCGTTTCACTATATTTTTATCACTCCATGCGTTATGTGCTATGCTTGGAGCGTCTTGCTCTTTATTTCCTTTTTAGTTTTCTTTAGCTTTGCTTTCTGTTCATAACAAGTTAGAACCCAGCTTTCTTTGTGTGGGAGATAAACACGCTCCACTTCACCCTAGAACACAACATAGGATGTTTCATGCTTATCTTTGATTTGTGTGTTCTTTATTTTTTCCGTAGCTACTGTCATGTTTAGCTCTTAATTTTCATGCTTATCTTTTTAAAGAGCATTTGTTTAGTCTGTTGCTTGAACTCTCTTGAGTTTTCATGTTTATGTTGTTTAGAGAGTTTGCCTGTTGCACTGACTTTTGTGTCTTGACTTGGAGTAGGTAATTGAGGTTGCTATTCAACTGTACTAGTAACTTGCAATAGTTTTGAGGTATTGTCTTGAGTAATGTTTGGACTTTTGGTGTCAAGAGCTTTAGCCTATTAGTGATAGATGTCGTATTTTGGGAAATCCGTGTTTATTTTCAAAACTTACAAATTAGTTGAGAACTTTAGTTACTAGATGGATCACTACTCTTTGGAGGGATCGAATATTAGAGTACACTCACGTACCATGAGTCGAGGATGCGCAAGGATAACCAAAACCCCATAAACTCCTCCTCGGGGTACTTGTCTCTTTGAGAGCCTCCTATTAGATTGAGAGTTACCGATAACAAGTGCATGAGTTCCTCGGACTAATGTGAGTATTCGAAAGATGACACTTCCACCTTCCCATATTTTTTAGCCTCTCCTGTGCCGTGCATTGCTTTCTTCTCACTCCGAGAGTTGGCATCCACCTTCGCCGGTACATCCAAATCCTTGGCACGATACGCTTTGTCATCATAAAACTCATTATATCCTTCCTCAAAATAGCCACCATACCTACCTATCAAGGAATTTCCATAGCCTTTCCGAGATACATTTCCATGCAACATCCATCTTCTCATGACTTGATATTCATGTCATACATGCTATTTGCTTGATCGATGAGCCGCATGCTAGTTGGGCCTTGCCCTAATCATTGCTACATGACGCGCTAGTATCATTGCATATCCTGCTACACTGGCAGAGGCATACATTTGCATACTTCATGATAGTTTCATTTTCTTTATGATTGAGTACTTTTATAAAGTGTGAAAGATCTTATATACTTCTTGTAATATATAGAGTGTTGCCTATAAAGTGAGGAAAATATCCCAAAGAGGAAAAAATCAAAAGATCCCAAAGAGGACAAATGAGAGAAATAGAAAGATCTATTGAGGCCACCAAAAAAGTACAAAAAAATAGAAAAAACAGAAAAAGTAAATAAAAAGAGAGAAGGGGGCACACTACTTTTCCTTTTGAGAGATCCACACTCGTACTCCCTCTTATATCTTGTACTCCATAGAGATTATCATTCATGCATACATCTATGTGGGGACCTTCACACTATAGGACTTGGCTTGTATATTCCAATGATGAGCCTCCTCAAATGAGCTCTAGGTCTTCTTGAGCAAGCAAGTTGGATGCACCCCCACTAGTTCCATTGGAGAGCTTACCTTAGCTCATATGTGCATCCGTTGCATGGCAATCCCTACTCCTCACATCATATCTATCATTTGGCTTTCTCTCGCCTATGATTGTCCTCATTGATGTGAGCCTTTCAAACCTTTTTGTCTTCCTCCTCCACCATATTCTCTCTTTGCCATCCTAAGTGTCAACTTTCTTTCTTACGCTCATCCATTGCACGAGTGCTCAAAATGTCGAAAAGGAGTGGATCATTTTGACTTGTACCTAACTAGTTGTCTGGGGATGAGTTAAGATAAGATTCCAAAGAAGACAAAGTGTGAAACTTTAGTAGATTGATTTCTCAACACAAGAATACTTTTTCTATCGTATATCCCTATCCCCTTTCTCGCACGCAAACACCATTTGGAGACATTCGAGTCACGGACAGCGATGGCTCTTGCACCTTTATGTTCTTATGTTGCTTGTTTCAATATAGAATCTTTCCTGTTATGACTTGAATTGAATTACCGGCCTTGATTGATTTACTTAAAAGTTCTTATATGATTGGTAGCATGTCACCATAGAAATTATGCTTTTATCATTTACCTACTCGAGCACGAGCAGGAATTAAGCTTGGGGATGTTGATACGTCCAAAACGTATCTATAATTTCTGCTTCCTCCATGCCTCTTTTGTGTGATATAGCTATGATATTGATGAACTTCCATACACTTTTGATCATATTTGGACTAACCTATTAACTCAGTGCACCCTAGTGCCAATTCCTGTTTTCTGCTGTTTTTCTATTTCAGGTTCCCCCATATTAAAAGTGCTCCAAAAATTCGGGAAAAATCCAATAAAAAATCAGCAATA
Organism: Bromus sterilis; assembly: GCA_950022295.1. Taxonomy (NCBI): domain Eukaryota; kingdom Viridiplantae; phylum Streptophyta; class Magnoliopsida; order Poales; family Poaceae; genus Bromus; species Bromus sterilis. The sequence goes on from OX465599.1 coordinate 115,351,170, forward strand.
CAGAAGCTTCGGGAATCACCGAGGGGGCCAGAGAGGACCCACCAGGGCCCCAGGCGCCCTGCCGGCACGCCCTAGGGTGGGGCCGCGCCAGGGGGCCGCCTGGACCCCTGGTGGCCCCCCTAGCTGCCCCCCTTCGCCCATATATTCCCCGTGACGTGAAACCCCCGTCAGGGGAACCCTTTTTCGCGATCTCTCCTCTGTTCCGCCGCCGCCGCGCTTCCAAGATCGGCAGCACCAGGAGACCTCTTCCCGGCACCCTGCCGGAGGGAGGAAGCACCTCCGGGAGCTTCTCCACCACCATGCATGCTTCTCGGATGAACCGTGAGTAGTCCACCTTGGACCATGGGTCCATGATCAGTATCTATGTGATGTTCTCCTCCCCTCTTTGTTCTTCATGGATTAGACCTCGTGAGCTGCTCTACATGATCGAGGCACATATGTAATCTTTCTGCTGTTGCTATGCTGAGTTTGCTGGGATCCGATGGATTATGAGATTATGTTCAGATTGTGTTTGAATAATATATTTGATTCTCCTCTTTTATATTTATGTTCTAGAGTAATTCTTGCGTGTTCTCCGTTGTTGTTTATTGCTTTGGCCAAGTAGTAGGTAGTGACCCCAAGAGGGAGCGTTATGCATGATTGTGGGTTCATGCACCGCGATGACTAGCTTGAGTGAAAGAAACATGAGTCTAGGGGATGTGTTGTTTCCACAAGGGAGAAAACAACGGTGCTTGTACTTGCGGGTGCAAGGATTTTTTACTTTACGCAAAGTTCTATAATGCAGTTGTCTGTTGCTTTGAGTTTACACTTTGGGTGGGATTCGCAACTTAATACCAGCGAGATGTTCTGGATAGATATCTCAAGGTGGATGATTAGTAGGTAGATGCAGATGGATTTCGGTCTACTTGATTTGGCGTACCGCCCAAGCTTTTGAGCCTCTTCCTTTCTTTATAGCATAGTTAGCATTGGTTTGCGCACATAATCCTGTCAATTGCCCAGCTGTAATTTGTTTACCTCGCATGACTATTTTATCGTATTTTGGGAGAGAGACATCACTAGTGAACATCATGGGACCCCGGTCCATATTTCCAATACTGTTTACACCCGCTATCAATTTACTGCTTTATTTACTTTTCCGTTGCTATCACTATCATTATTATCCCGTGCATTTTTATCCTTTGTAAACAACAAGGCTGGAGGAATTGACAACTCCTCTGTACTCGTTGGGAACAAAGTTATTTGTTGTGTGTGCAGGTCCAGGTAAATTTGGCAACCTCGGTTGTGAACGGCGCCATTGTTCACTTTACCACCTACTTGTCGATCTTGGAGTCCTACTGGTTCGATACTCAACCTTAGCATATTCGCTAAGGGAAATTTGTCGTTGTCTACATCTCAACCTTCCACTTTGGGTAACCAACGAGGGGAAAGAAGTAAACTCTCGCGACATCACCCTCTCGCCGCTCCGGCCACCGCACGCCGCCGCCTAGTGGCTCGCCACCGACGAGGACGTGTGTTGTTAACCCATGGGATTAACCAACCCCCCTCCCCCCTGAGCCTTTGACGTGTGGGACCGACCCACCCCTTAATTAAATTATCAATTATGTTAAACTAGAGAACCCCCCTGAGACTTACACCTGGTCCCAGTCCTTAAGATAACCCATATTTAAGATTAATCAGTTAATTATGCCACTGTTACAATGACAACTGGGTCCCACTGGATTATTAAATTGATTAAATTGGATTATAAACAATCAGTGTATGACATGTGGGACCCTCTTGTCAGCGGCACTATTGTGGATAAGATTGTGGATAATGCTGCTTTAATAATAAAAGAAAATCTAGTAACTCTATAAAAGCATTTAAATATTACAAATTCAATATCTTTTAAACCGTAACTCCGATGAAAATACTTTATACATCAAAGTTGATCAGAAAAATATAACGAATCCGAATACGCTACATGTATACCCATCGTACCCCTCTAATCTACCGAACGTGCAACATTTCTCCTCCGGTTCATCTGTCTGTCAGACGACCAAAGCTGGTAAAACTTTCCGGATGAAAATGTTCTGTATATGAAAGTTGTTCAGAATGGATCAACGAGCACGGATACACTATCCACATGTTTTTCAGATGTCTCTAACACCATAGACATGGAACCTTCCCCCTCCGGATCATCGGTTCGGTAATCAACCGATACTGATGAGTCACCCCCGATGAATTACCGCTGCGTTAGAACATCGTATACAACGTATTGCCATGTCTTGAATTTGTATTTCTATTATTGATGTATATTTATTGTTTCTCTCCTCCTTTCATTCTCTGGTATACCCCGCAACTTCCGTCGACTACACCGTTGCCGAGTACGACTACTTTGTCGACGACCGTACCCCTACTGTCGAGCTTCCACGCAAGCAGAGCCATTTTCCTTCCCCAGACATCGCCTATATTTTCCGTACATTTCTTGCACTAGGCATTGCTGCTGCTACTACGTTGCTTACCTATTAAATTTCATAGATTTTCATTGTTGCCCCTTGATGTACCTTCCTTTATCCTATGTTGCATATTAAATATATATATTATTCAATAGTTAGCCCTGCGCATTGTTAGTCAACTAGGTTTAGATAGCGGGCCATGATCACTTTGGGAGTGAACGCGGATATAAATTATTATAGCTGCAACAGGTATGGTAAAGAGCAGACGCCCAAGGGAACCTACAACGGCGAGACTCTCCGAGTCTCTTCAAGTTTGACTTACGAGTGGATGGACTCGTATTTCACTCTCATCGCCGGCTCGGTAGCGTAGCATCACCGGGGTGATATGAGGATATTCCTCTTAAGTTCATTCTGCTGATGTCTCGGTCGAACCTCTTCAAGTGTACCATCGAGGGTGATTCCTCCTGGTTTCACTTGATGGTAGGCACCTGAATCAACTGGTGTCCTTAAAGGTAAGGAGTCGGGTGACCCAACGGTGCCCGCGCAGGGATTGTATCAGGACGACAGGACAAGCGGATACCATCGTGGGCATGGTCCTTGCTCATTGGCCGTGAGATGCCTTGTTGTACGAAAGTCGAGCTCTTCAAAGAGCACACGCGAGATAAGGTAAGGAGATGGTTCACCTTGTTGGTAACCGAACGAGTTGGTGGGACGACAGGGCATGCAGCCACAGGCTCTGGTTATGGGGGTGCACCTGGTTGATGTCGTTGTTCCCGACTCACCCGAATAGGGGCAACGATAACGGTTGTCCCGACAGAAAATAATAAAAATGCTTAATGGGTCAGGTGGATGACTTGAGTGGGTCGACCTGCCCTATACGCACTACCTCCACGTGGGATTACGGTGTGGGCCCTTAGCCTCGTTTGATGGCTCTTTAGACGTCAGCTTTACCTCGAGCTGATTGCCGGGCTTGGACCGCCTACTCCGGTAGTGGGAGGTGGGTCTACTTCATCGGCTAGCCACGTACAGTGCAGGAGTACAAAGGGAAGGGGTCCAAAGTCCCTTTGTGCTTAGGATTTAGACCATTGGATGGCCTCTCTATTGAGCTTGAAGGATGGACTTCAGCGTATCAGATAGCCTTGGTGGAGCATTCCCTAACAAGGTGTACGCCACCCTGGAGATCCAAGCGTTTAGGGTAATAGTAGTGCAGCCCCTGCAGGGAAGATAATATTTTCAGATAGTCATGTCCACGGTAACAGGACGCTTTATGCTAAAGCCAGACTCTACTACTACAAACTACTACTACTAAATTGATTGGTTCCGGGTTTTCTTCCTCGCAGGGAAGTCGAGGAAGGATTCTCGGAGGCATTGATAATTGCTATCTAATACAACCTACTATTATACAATGTTGCAGCATCTTCTGCTGCATTGTTACTTTATGCTTTATATGAACTGTTGGTTGTTCTCTTCTCATGCTGCAAGACTCGTCGGAAGATGCTAGTATTCGATAGGCCTGGCTTCTCATCCTTATTCTGACTTTCTACCTTTTAGTCCACTATATATAGCCTCCCCTTTCCAGTTGATACCAATGCATAATTGCTTAGTAGCGGACGTAAGACTCGCGGGTATGCTAGATACTCACCTTTGCCCCCCCCCTTTGTTTTATATACCCGACCGGTTGCTGCAATCAGACGCGAGGCATCCAGGAATGGGAGATCCTCGATGCTGACCACCGCAACGTGAAGACCCCCGATGCCTTCTACGACATGGAGATCCCCGACGACCAGGAGTAGTTTGGAGGTTCCCAGGCAGGAGGCCTCGCCTTTTCGATTGTTGTTGTTTTTGTGCTAGCCTTCTTAAGGCAAATCATGTGTACCTTGTGTCTGTACTCAGATACTATTGCTTCCGCTAACTTTGTGCTCTCAAGCTGTTGTATTCGAGCCCTCGTGGCCCCTGGCTTGTATTAAAAAACTTGTATTATTTTAGTTTTAGAGTTGTGTTGTGATGTCTTACCGTGAGTCCCTGATCTCGATCGTGTACCTTGCATGTATGCTTACTGTACACGGTCCGATTTCGGGGGCGTCACACCCTCTTCCTCGGGAGCTCGCCCTCAACATCACCAGGGTCATCTCGTCTGATCTTATAGCGCAAGGCACTGCATACTGCGCATTCAATCAAATTCCCGTACTCCTCACTGCGGTAGAGGATGCATTCATTAGGGCATGCATGTATCCTCTGCACCTCTACTCCTAGAGGGCAGACAAGCTTCTTTGCTTCGTAAGTATCTTCAGGAAATTTGTTATCCTTCGGAATCCTTTTCTTAAATATTTTCAGTACCTTCCCAAATCCCTTGTCAGGTGTAACAGCCCATCAGTGAGATTACTATTCATGTTGTAATTTTACTTTGTCCAATGGCTATGAAACTTGTTTACATGAAAGATGATGTAATATTATGTGGTGATCTTGAATGCCATCCATGTTTGAACACATTTGAATTTGTTTTCAAATAAATCTTTGTGAGTAAAGAAGGGTGATTGGGAATTTGTTCCATTTGCATGTGAACTCCCCTAAGCTTCAAATTTGGCCTAGCCAAATTCTTCCCCCTCCCAAGCATTTAAAAAACCTTGTTCTCATTTTTTCCCTCCCAAAAATGTGAGTTGCTATTCAAAGTGATTTTGAATTCAAAATTGTCTCAACATTTTTGGTGCTCAAAATTGGCCCAAACCAATTTTGAAAAATCAGGAATATTGCAAAGATTCCAAAACATACTTTTTATATGTTTTCTAGTTTGTCTTTTGCTCTGGAATATTTTGGGAGTTTCTGTTAATTATTTAATTGGAAAACCCCTCTTATTTGATTTTTTCGGAGAAAAGGGCAAACCAGGCCCAGCCCAGCAGGCCCCCTTCTCTTTCCTCGCACCCCAGCTGGCCCATGCCAGCGAAACGGTACGAGGGAGCCATCCACGCCGTTGGATCCTGATCCAAGGGGCCACGGTGGCCGCCTTTTCACCGTGGACGGGGTCCCCCCCTCCTCTCTCACGGCCGGCGAGACCGTCGACGTCGACGGTGTCGACCTGGCTGGGGGGCCTCCCCCTTTAAAACGAGAGCACCCGAGGGCTCCGAGAACCCTGGTTCCCCAGTTCCCCCTCCCAATTTCTTCCGCCACCGCCTCGATGACCATGCCACGTCTCCCATGTTTCGTCGGTGAGTAGCTCGATTCCGAAGCCGCAAGTCGCCGTCGTTGGACGTGCTCTTGCATGCGCCCTCCCCGTAATGTATCTTATCGATCCCTGCACGCAGGTTCGCGCTAGGAGAAGCAGGGAACCCTCGCGACGTCGTCCTCCGCAGCGGGAAGTTTTCCTCGCCGACGGCGAATCCATCGTCTTCCTCCGCTGTGGCACGTTCTTTCTCGTCGACGACCACCCCTAGGTGAGCATCAACGAGTTCCCCTTCCTCATAGCGCGTGTGCATGTGGCCGAGCCGTAGAGTGTCTTTGTCTCCTGCCGGAACGTCACCGTCGTGCAACCCGTGGATGTCGTGTTTGTGGCGCTCCCCGGCGCGTGCTCGCGCGTGCTGAGAGCGCGTCCTGGATGCACGCTTGGCACCAAATGACCGCCTTGGGCTCGCCTTGGCCTCCATGTGCTTGTCTCTGAAGTTGACGTGCCAGGTTTCAAGGAGTGCACCGCCGCGAGTTTCTTCGGAGAGAAATGCCCCTTTTTGGAAGCTCCTTGACGGGTTGCAGGCATCCATGTGTTCACGGATGTCGTGCGCACGTGCTGCAAGTCGTCGGCATGTCGTTGGCATGTCGCCGGTGAAGCCTAGCCATGGTGAGGCTCGCCGCAGTTTCACCCGAGCGCTGTCCGATTTTGGCCGCCAGTGTTCGACATTCAGTCATCGCGTAGAAAGTTGCTTATATTAGGCGCGTCGCCTGTTTTTTCAGAAACGAGTCGGTAGCGCAGTGGAAAGGGGGAGATGATAAACTCAGCGCGGCATGGGTTCGAGTCCCAGCCAGCGCGCCCCCTTTTTTCTATTTACCAGGGTTGACAGCTGGGGCCCTTTGGCCAGTGGCTCAAGCCACTATGGGCTAGCTGGGCTCAGCCCAGTAGCACCCCGCGCAGCAGCAGCGTCAGTGTGCTGGTCCAGCAGTTGGGACAGAGCTGGCCGAGGACATCCTAGAGGGGTATTCCCCTTTTTTTCTCTGCGATGCATTTCTATTTTTTTTGAATTTCAAAAAATCAGAAAAACATGCAACTTTTGAATGCTTGCCCAAGTGCCAACATGTTGTACATGATTTTGGGGAAAAAAATTGCAAGGAATCTAATCATGCTACCAATTTTGTGTTTTGTGCAACACAAAATTTGGTGATGTGTACAATATTCACATGTGCCACCATTTTTTTCCTTTTCAAATCTCTAGCTCATGTAAAATCTTAGCGCCTTGTTGATCTTTTCCAACCAGACCTCCCCCATCATGTTGTTACATGATAGCATATCTTTTTCTTCACATCAAGTTTTGCAAGTTATGTCTCTTCCTTTCACACCTTTGAGTTGTTGAAACCTTGTGCGGTGTCAACCTTCGTCGACACCTTTCCGTGTACGGAATCGTTAGTTTATTTTAACGTTGTTATGCATTCTTTTATTCCTTCATGCTGATGCCATGTCATGTAACCCATGTCACCTTCACTTAAAATTTAAGGTCATGACCAAGGCCATTAAATTAATAACTGCATATGGAGCATCGTTGACGTGTCGTCACGATCTTCATTTAAACTTGACTAGCTAGGGTCAAACTATGCTATAAACTTGAACATGCAAACATGCTTGTGCATCTTTGATCCTGATGCTTATATGTGGTGTTTCTGTTTGCCGGTACCGTACGTTAGAGCCTGAGCTTGCTGAGGAGACTTACGTGGAGCTGTCCGACACCGAGCCCGAGGACTCTGCTACCTCTACTCCGTCGACTACTTACCCAGGCAAGGGGGTTTATATATCACTCCTTATAGCTTTCAGCTCGCTTGCCTAGCTGTATTTAGAATGGTTGTTTGATCCTACCACCATATACTTGTTCCTCTCAAACTAAACCCAAACAACCATGCCCCCACATCCTAGCAAAACCTTTTTTGGCTATGTACCTTGCTTGCTTAACTATTGCTTAGTATGTGTAGGCCCTTACCTGCTGCTTATAGCCATTGCTGCTTGGTGGAATATCATGCTATTATCAGAAATTGGTTGATATTTATTAAAATGATGTTAACTTATATTTGACGAAGGATGGGAGTCCGGGCTGTTCCCGCCAGGTGTTTTGTTCCATTTGTGTCACCTAGGTCCCGAGTTCCGAGTATTGTGTTTCTTGATGAGCGTGCCTAATCATGTGTGGTATTCTATGGGGTCCCCTTGTCTTACCTACCTAGCTTCAAACAGTTCTAGTGGTGTCTCAAGCTGATTTACTATTTGCAAACGTGTGTGTGCTTGGTTGGTACCCCAGCAGTTTTCGAAACAACCCGAGCCAGCGGAGACATGGTTTCTCTTGTTGGTCCACCCCAGGGAGCTAGGGGGTTGTCCACATGGTTTGGGCAACTAACCCGACCTCGTCCAGATGGTAGACGCCGATTCGAGAGCGCGACCGGCTTTTGAGTTGGGTGTCGACTCACCGGGGGCCACCCAAAATTGTGGATATTAGTTAGAGGGACTCTGACGTTTTGGAGTTTCAGGCGTTTACCCAGCCAAGTGGAAACTGGGAGTACATGCGAAGCCTATGCTGGGCAGTTGGTACACCCCTGAAGGGTTAAATCTTTTCGAAAATCTGTGTCCGCGGTTATGGACGACTTGAGACGTACTCCTTGTTCATAGAATGACATCAACTTAATCATTCTTTAAAAATTGCCAACGTGTGAGTGCATTGATTGCTCTTCTTCGTCTGGAGCGACAAAGAGGGGACAAGGTTGTGTTATGTTTGACGTATGTAGGTGAATAGAGCCTTATTGATGCGATCATCAACGGACTTCTTGGATCTTTCCTTACTCTAATATAGATCGTTAGCCACTCATATATGATATGAGGCTGCAACCTCAACCACTATCCTTTCCTTACCATGAGAAGTTAGTTATACTGTATTGATATATACTCACCCCTTTCATTTTTCTTTCACGTTATGTACAAACGATTGGGCCTTCCAACTACTACTTCCACAAGAGCACCGGAAAGTACTTCGTGGAGGTTCCGCCGAAGAAGGAGGACAACGACTTCATTCAGTAGACCTACAGTTGGGTTTTCGACGATCCGCGGGTGGACGATATCTTTATGTGTAGCCCTATCTAGGGAAATTTGCATCTTTTCCGTACTCGGACGTGAGTGTCTTTTGAGATGATGATGTGATGTACTGTTGGACCATGAGGTCTCTGAATGATGTAATAATACCATTGGCAACTGTATGCCTTGGATCTATATATTTATATCTTAGTTTATGTTCATGCACTTATTACCTATTGTCGAGAATCCGGCAGCGAAACGAGTGCGAGTTTCGTGCGCCGGTGGCTAGCTATGCGCTCCCATCTCAAGTCGGATGCGAAAGTGTCTAACTCGAGATGGTACCGCATCGCGGGGCTTACATCAGGTATACCATTCTCTGCCTTCCATTGCAACAATTCCAGTGTGGTACCGAGCTTTGTGTTGCCCTCTTTGCAATTTGGGTAGAATCCTTTTCTGTGATCCTCTAACATGCGCTCGAACTTCAACTTCTCCCTTTCACTTTCGCATCCTCTCTGTGCATCAACAATGACCCGGCGAAGATCATCATCGGGCACATCGGATGCCTCTTGATCTTTAGCTCCCCGTTTGCAGTATCACATATTTAGGGAACATAGGATTGTTGTCATCATCATCCTCTTCTTCTTTGTTGTCTTCCAGCATAACCCCTTTTTCTCCGTGCTTGGTCCAAACATTATAGTGTTGCATGAAACCCTTTTGTAGAAGATGGAGGTGAAGTGTTCCCGAGTCAGATTAATTCTTCGTATTCACATAGACGGCACATGGACAACACATAAAACCATTCTTCTTGTTTTCCTTAGCCGCATTGAGAAAATTACGTAGGCCCGTACTGTATTCGGAGCTGCGTCGGTCACCGTACATCAATTGTCGGTTCATCTGCGTGCATTATATAATTACGTATATCAAAAACCATTGCAGAACATCCTGAATAGAGGAATGACCAAAATAATACAGGTTCATCATCACATTAAAACCAAAATTCATGGCCATAACCATGGCACTATAAACAATAATACAAAGTAAGGAAATTATACAAATAGCTATATATATATCAATTATACAAGCAAGATTTGTTTTATCATAAAAAATAGATAAGGACAAGAGTCTCACCACGGAGGTGCCGTCGACGAGATTGGCGCGGGCGATCGACGGTGGTGAGAACGGGGACAGAAAGGCACCCTAAATCACACCTACACATATGCAAAAAGTTAATTTGAGCAAGTGTCATGCTCTTAGGCCTTTCATCAAACACCTCTTGTGCATAGGAGAAGGGAAAAAAAGTAGCACACACCTTCACCTTCGAACTGGCCAAAAACAAAGGATATGGGGCGGTGGAGGGCTAGTATATATAAAGAAATTTCTAGTCCCAGTTGGTGTCCAAAGTCAGGACAGAAAAGACCCCCTTTAGTCTCGGTTTCATACACGAACCGGGACTACAGGTTGTCGCCCCCGACACAACTCTTTTAGTCTCGGTTCGTGTCTCAAACCGGGACTAAAGGTCTCACACGAACCGGGACAAATGTCTTAAGAGCCCTGTCAAGCTTCCTGGCCGCATGAAGAGGTACTAATGCACTCATTAGATCCGGTTCGTAACACAACCGAGACAGTTGCTCAAATCAGGGGTAGACGAAATCCCTGTTTTCAACTAGTACCTGATCCTGCGAAGCAGAACATCATTGGTAAGAAGTGGATTGTCCGCAACAAGCAAGATGAGGATGGTATTGTGGTAATAAATAAGGAACAACTGGTTGCACAAGGTTATACCCAAATCCAAGGTATTGATTTCGGTGAAACTTATCCTTCAGTAGCTCATCTCGAATCCATTCGTCTTATGCATACTGATACGTCCCAAACATATCTATAATTTCTGCTAGCTCTGCATGTTTTGGGTGATATTGGTATGCTTTTGATACACTTTTGATCATATTTGGACTAACATATTAACTCAGTGCATCCCAGTGCCAATTCCTGTTTTCTGCCGTCTTTTTATTTCAGGTTTCCCATTACGTAAAATGCCAGAAAAATTCTGGGAAAAATATATAAAAAATCTGCGCAACGGAAGCTTCCAGAGCCCGAAGGGGGGCCGGAGGGGACCCACCAGGGCTCCAGGCGCCCTGTGGGCGCAGCATATATAATTCCCTTGCCCCGAAACCTCCTAAGAAAGAACCCTTTTTCGCGATCTCACCTCTGTTCCGCAGCCGCCACGAATCCAAGATCGGGAGCACCAGAAGACCTCTTCCCGGTACCCTGCCGGAGGGAGGATTGACCTTTGGGAGCTTCTCCACCACCATGGACGCTTCCTGGATGATCCGTGAGTAGTCCACCTTGGACCATGGGTCCATGATCAGTAGCTATGTGATGTTATCTCCCCCTCTTTGTTCTTCATGGATTATACCTTCTGAGCTGCCCTACATGATCAAGGCACATATGTAATTCTTTTTGCTGTTGCTATGTTGGGATCTGATGGAATATGAGACTATGTTCAGATTGTGATGAGTAATATATTTAGTTCTTCTATTTTATATTTTTGTTCTTGAGTAATTCTTGCATGTTCTCTATTGTTGTTTATTGCTTTGGCCAAGTAGTAGGTAGTGAATCCAAGACGAAGCGTTATGCTTGATTGTGGGTTCATGCCCCAAATGACTACCTTGAGTGACAGAAACATGAGTCTAGGGGATGTGATGTTGCCACAAGGGGGAAAACAACGGTGCTTGTAACCGCGGTTGCAAGGATTGTTTACTTTATGCAAAGTTCTTTTAATGCAGTTGTCTATTGCTTTGGGTTTACACTTTGGGTGGGCTCGCAACTTAATACCAGTGAGATGTTCTGGATAGATATCTCAAGGTGGATGATTAGTAGTAGATGCAGATGGATTTCGGTCTACTTATCTTGGCGTACCGCCCATGCTTTTGAGCATCTTCCTTTCTTTTGTAGCATAGTTAGCATTGGTTTGAGCCCGTAATCCTGTCAATTGCCCAGCTGTAATTTGTTCACCTTGCATAGTTGTTTATCGTCTTTTGGGAGAGAGAAATCACAAGTGAACATCATGGGACCCCGGTCCATATTTTAACTACTGTTTACACCTTCAATTTACTTCCTGTTTACTTTCTAGTTGCAGTTATCACTATCTTTTAGCTCTTGTGTTTGACCCTTTGTAAACAACAAGACCGGAGAGATTGACAACCTCTCTGTACTCGTTGGGAGAAAATTTATCTGTTGATGTGTGCAGGTCCTCGTCAACTCGTGCTAGATTTCTAGCGCCGTTGTCACCTACTTTGCTGTTGTCGGAGTCCTACTGGAGACATAAACCTTTGTATCCTCACCGAGGGCAACTTGCTGCTGTGCTGCATCTCAAACCTTCCACTTTGGGTAACCAAGGAGGGGCGAGAAGCCATCAAAGCAATTTCTGGCGCCGTTGCCTGGGACTCCACTCTTCAAGATAGGGGAGTTGCACGCTATCTTTTATCTTTGCTTTTAGTTTTGTTAGTTTACCTTTCCGTTCTTGCTTTAGTGTCCTTTATCAAAAACCACAGAAAAATGCTTGTCTTTCTTGATGCTACTATGGGTACAACTGAAAACACTAAGTTGTGTGACTTCACTTGTCACAACAACAATGATTTTATCTGCACTCCTATTGCTACATCTGCTACTTCAGCAACCTCTTATGAAATTAAACCTGCTTTGCTGAACCTTGTTATGAGAGATCAATTCTCCGGTGCTAGAGATGATGCTTCTTTACACTTGAATAATTTTGTTGAACTCTATGATATGCAAAAGTATAAAGAAGTAGAAGGTGATATTGTCAAGCTTAAGCTTTTTCTTTCTCCTTGAGGGAAGGAGCTAAAATTTGGTTTCAATCCTTGCCTAGGAATAGCATAGATTCTTGGGATAAGTGCAAGGATGTTTTTATTGGGAAGTATTACCCAGCTGCAAAAATTATCCAATTAAGAAGTAATATTAAGAATCTTAAGAAATTGGATAATGAACATGTTGCCCAAGCTTGGGAACATATGAAATCTCTTGTTAAGAAATTCCCTACACATGGTTTGACTACTTGGATGGTTATCCAGACTTTTTATGCAGGCTTGAACTTTACCTTGCGGAACCTGTTAGATTCGGCCGCAGGTGGAGACTTTCTGTCAAAAACACTTGGTTCTGCCAGAAAACTACTAGATGAGATGATGACCAACTATTCCCAATGGTACACTGATACGTCCAAAACGTATCTATAATTTCTGCTTGCTCCATGCATGTTTTATGTGATATTGCTATGATCTAGATACACTTTCATACACTTTTGATAATATTTGGACTAACCTATTAACTCAGTGCACCCCAGTGCCAGTTCCTGTTTTCTGCTGTTTTTCTACTTCAGTTTTCCCCCATATAAAAAGTGCCAGAAAAATTCCGGGAAAAATACAGAAAAAATCACCGTACAGGAAGCTTCGAGAAGAGCCCGGGAGGGGCCAGAGGGGAGCCAGGGGGGGCCCAGGCGGCCACCCGGCGCGGTCCCACCCCTGGCCGCGCCAGGGGGGCGCCTGGGGCCCCTGGTCCACCTCTGGCTGCCCCCCTTCGCCTATTTATTCTCCGTCATGGGAAAACCCCAAAAGAGGAACCCTATTCCGCAAACTCGCCTCTGTTCCGCCGCCCCCACGCTTCCGAAGATCGGGAGCACCAGAAGACCTCTTCACGGCACCCATCCGGAGGGAGGATTGACCTCCGGGAGTCTCCTCTCCACCATGGATGCTCCCCGGATGTCTCGTGAGTAGTTTTCCTTGGACCATGGGTCCGTGATCAGTAGCTATGTGATGTTCTCCTCCCCTCTTTGATCTTCATTGTTTAGACCTCGTCAGATGCCCTACATGGTCGAGGCACCTTTGTAATATTTCTGCTGTTGCCATGCTGAGTTTGGAGGGACCGATGGATTATGAGATTATGTTCAGATTGTGATAGAGTAATATATTTGGTTTTTATCTCTTTTATTTTTTCTCCTAAGTAATTCTTTCATGTTCTCCGTTGCTGTTTATTTCTTTGGCCAAGTAGTAGGTAGTGACTCCAAGAGGGAACGTTGTGCTAGATTGTGGGTTCATGCCCCCCGATGACACGCTTGAGTGACAGAAACATGAGTCTAGGGGATGTGTTGTTGCCACAAGGGGGAAAAATGGTGCTTGTAACCGCGGTTACAAGGATTGTTTACTTTACGCAAAGTTCTTTTTAATGCAGTTGTCTATTGCTTTGGGTTTACACTTTGGGTGGGGCTCGCAACTTAATACCAGCGAGATGTTCTGGATAGATATCTCAAGGTGGATGATTAGTAGTAGATGCAGATGGATTTCGGTCTACTTATCTTGGCGTACTGCCCGTGCTTTTGAGCCTCTTCCTTTGTTTTGTAGCATAGTTAGCATTGCAGTGCGTCCATAATCTTGTCAATTGCCCTTCTGTAATTTGTTTACCTCGCATAGCAGTTTTATCGTCTTTTGGGAGAGAGACATCACTAGTGAACATCACGTATCCCGGTCCATATCCTCATTACTGTTTCCAAGCTTTATTTACTTTACTGCTTTTACTTGCTATCATTATCCCTTGCATTTTATCCTTTGTGAACAACAAGACCGGAGAGATTGACAACCTCTCTGAACTTCGTTGGGAACAAAGTTATCTGTGTCTGTGTGCAGGTCCGCGTCAGTTGCGCCGCTGACACCTACTTATCATCTCTGGAGTCCTACTGGAGACAAACCTTGGTATCTTCACCGAGGGAAAACATCTGCTGCACTACATCTCAAACCTTCCACTTGGGGTAACCAACGAAGGGCCAGAAGCCATCACACACCAAACAAGCACCAATAGGTAGGAAGGTAAACTCCGTCGAGGAGATTTCCTCCCTAAATGAAAAAGTTGACTTGATTATGTCTTTACTTACCAAACAAGCTCCTATTGATCCTCATGATGTCCCTTTAAATTCTTCGGTTGCCCAATAACAAGTAGATGTGAACTTTATCTCTAGAAACAACTTCAACAACAATGCTTATAGGAGTAACTTTGGTAGCAATCCTAGACCGTTCCCATCCAACAACTATGGGAATAACAACACTTATCCTATCACCAAGAACTCCACTTCTGAATTAGAGAGCATGCTTAAAGACTTTATCACTACCCAAAAAGCCTTCAACAAGAGTGTAGATGAAAAATTAGACAAACTAGATAATCTCTCTTTGAAGGTAGACAACCTAGCCCTTGATGTTGAGATGCTTAAAATTAGAACTTCTCCCCTCGAGGAGAGGAAGGCCACCCCTATTAATGCTATCCAAATGAAAATTAATAAAATAGTAGGATGGTGGCTAAACTTAAAGAAAGATGGGCTAGAGAAAAGGAGGAGGAAGATAGAATTAAGAGCCTTCCTATACACCACACCCTTGCTTCTATCCAAGTTGTTGAGGATACCCAAACTTTTAGCACCCAACACACTCCTAGTCCCATTGGACCTATTAATGGTGATGCTATTACATCAACCGTACAAGAAGAAACTCATATGAACAAGGAAGATTTCAAACAAGTGAGCCTAGATGACACCACTACCACATTTGATAGTAGTGACATTGATTTTGATACTTGTACCCTTTCTGGAGTTATTAGCTTACTACACAAAATGTCTAGAGACCCCCACAATAGCACACTAAATCTTTCCTTCACAGAGCATATTCCTTGCGTGCGAGGTGATGATGATTTCTCGCCCTTCGTTGGTAAACCCCAAGAGGAAGGTGTGATGTAGAACAGCAGAAAATTTCCCTCAGTAAAGATACCAAGGTTTGTCTCCAGTAGGACTCCGGAGATGATAAGTAGGTGTCAGCGGCGCAACTGACGCGGACCTGCACACAGACGCAAATAACTTTGTTCCCAACGAAGTTCAGAGAGGTTGTCAATCTCTCCAGTCTTGTTGTTCACAAAGGATTAAACACAAGGGATAATGATAGCAACTGAAAGTAAAAGCAGAAAAGTAAATGAGTGTGGAAACAGTGATGAAGATATGGACCGGGATACGTGATGTTCACTAGTGATGTCTCTCTCCCAAAAGACGATAAAACTGCTATGCGAGGTGAACAAATTACAGAAGGGAAATTGACAGGATTATGAACGCACCGTAATGCTAACTATGCTAAAGAATAAAGGAAGAGGCTCAAAAGCATGGGCAGAACGCCAAAATAAGTAGACCGAAATCCAACTGCATCTACTACTAATCATCCACCTTGAGATATCTATCCAGAACATCTCGCTGGTATTAAGTTGCGAGCCCCACCCAAAGTGTAAACCCAAAGCAACAGACAACTGCATTAAAAAGCACTTTGCAAAGTAAACAATCCTTGCAACCGCGGTTACAGGCACCGTTGTTTTCCCCCTTGTGGCAACAGCACATCCCCTAGACTCATGTTTCTGTGACTCAAGCGTGTCATCAGGGGGCATGAACCCACAATCGAGCATAACGTTCCCTCTTGGGGTTACTACCTACTACTTGGCCAAAGCAATAAACAGCAACAGAGAACATGCAATAATTACTTAGGAACAAAAATATAAAGATAAGAACCAAATATATTACTCTATCACAATCCGAACATAATATCATAATCCATCAGATCCCATCAAACTCAGCATAGCAACAGCAGAAAGATTACAAAAGTGCATCAATCATGTAGGGCAGCTCACGATGTCTAAACCATGAAGAACAAAGAGGGGAGGAGAACATCACATAGCTACTGATCACGGACCCATGGTCAAAAGAAAACTACTCACGGTACATCCGGGAAGCATCCATGGTGGATAGGAGACTCCCGGAGGTCGGCCCTCCCTCCGGCAGGGTTTCGGGAAGAGGTCTGCTGGTTCTCCCGATCTCGGAAGCGCGGTGGCGGCGGAACAGAGGCGAGATCGCGAAAAAGGGTTCTGGCCTCGAGGGTTTCTCGTCACGGAGAATATATAGGCGAAGGGCGGCAGCCAGGGGGGCCACCAAGGGTCCAGGAGGCCCCCTGGCGCGGCCAGCCCCTAGGGCGCGCCACCAGGGCGCCTGGGCGCCTGGTGGTGGCCCTCTGGCCCCACTCAGGTTCTTCCGGAAGGTTCTTCTGCGCTGATTTTTTATCTGATTTTTCCCGAATTTTTGGAGCACTTTTTATATGGGGAAAACTAAAATAGAAAAACAGCAGAAAACTGGAACTGGCACTGTGGTGCACTGAGTTAATAGGTTAGTCAAAATATGATCAAAAGTGTATGAAAGTGTATCTAGATCATAGAAATATCACACAAAACATGCATGGAGCAAGAAGAAATTATAGATACGTTTTGGACGTATCACATATCACAAATGCTCTCATTAAAACTAGGGAGGAGAAGCTTAGGATAGAAGCCTCCATACCTAGAAAGCTAGAAGTTGGTTGGGATCCTATGATAAAAATTAAATTGAATAACTTCTCTTGCTATACTTTATGTGATGTTGGAGCTAGTACCTCCTTTATGCCAAAAAGAATGTATGATATGTTCGAATTGAAACCTTTTGATCCTTGTTCTTTTGGTGTTCGTCTCGTTGATTCTTCCATAAAAAACCTTTGGGGAAGATTGACGATGTTCTTATCATTGTCAATGACAATTATGTTCCCGTTGATTTTACTATTATGGACATAGAGTGTAAACCTTTATGTCCAATTATTTTGGGACGTCCTTTCCTTAGCACCGTTGGAGCTGTCATTGAAATGAAAGAGGGGAATATAAAATTTCAATTCCCTCTCAAAAAGGGGATGGAACACTTCCCTAGGAAGAAGATTAAGTTACCTTTTGAGTCCGTTACACGGCCTAGCTATTTTCTTTCTCTTCATAAAACTTGATCTTTTTTGCTTCTTGCCTAGCTTAAAGGCGTAAAAGAAAGAGCTTGTTGGGAGGCAACGCAAGATATTTTTACTTCTGTTTTTAGTGGTCTTGATTATTTTTACTGCTTTAGAAACATCATTGTATCTTTATTTTTAAGTTTTGTGCCAAGTTTAGCCTCTGTTTGCAAGAAAGTTCAAAAGTTGTGACATGCTGTCCAGAAAACAGATTCTGTCCTTGGACGGAAAAATTCACGATAAATAACCAGATCATCTTTTTTATCTGAATTTTTTTGAAAGCATGCTCTATAAAATTAGATTTCGGGCGTCTTTTCCGAGTTTTTTGATTTGAGTTGCAGAAGTACCCGAAAACAATTATTTACTACCCTTTGGTCTGTTTTTCACAGATTCTGCCACGTTTTGCCTTTTCCCAGTTTCGCAAGTCTTCTGCTAGATTTTTCTTTACAAAACTTGTTGTAAATATTGATAAACAGTAGCCCTTCAAGAAAATATTTATTTCCAGTAGAGGATTTTTTTATTATGGGTACTAACCTCTCTAATCAGCTTATGATGAGTTATGTATGAAGGGGGTTTTCAAGTGTGCGAAGGAAGATGATGAAAGAAGATCTGGGAGTGTCAAACGGTCAAGCTTGGGGATTCCCCCCATGCAACCCAAAGAAATATTCAAGGATACTAAAGCGTCTAAGCTTGGGGATCCCGCCGTGCATCCCCTTCTCCATCGACAATTATCAGTTCGTCCTTCGTTCCACTATATTTTTATCACCTCATGCGTTATGTGCTATTCTTGGAGCGTCTTGCTCTTTAATTTTTTAGTTTTCCTTAGCTTTGTTTTCTGTTCATAACAAGTTAGAACCCAGCTTTCTTTATGTGGGAGAGAAACACGCTCCACTTTAAACTAGAACAAATCATAGGATTTTCATGCTTCTCTTTCTTTTGTTGTGTGTTCTTTATCTTTTCTTAGCTGCTGCCATGTTTAGCTCTTAGTTTTCATGCTTATCTTTCTAGAGATTTTTTTAGTTTTTTGCTAGAACTCTCTTGAGTTTTCATGTTTATCTTGTTTAGAGAGTTGGCTTGTTGCACTGAGTTGTGTCTTGACTTAAATTAGGTAATTGAGGTTGCTATTCAATTGTAGTAGTAACTTGCAATAGTTTTGAGGTATTGTTGTGAGTAATGTTTGAACTTTTGGTGTCAAGAGCTTTAACCTATTAGTGATATATTTCGTATTTTGGGTGATCCGTGTTTATTTTCAAAAACTAAAAAAACTAGTTGAGAACTCAACTACTAGATGGATCACTAATCTTTGGGGGGGGGTCGGATATTAGAGTACACTCACGTACCAAGAGTCCAGGATGCGCAAGGATAACCAAACCCCCATACACTCCTCCTCGGGGTACTTGTCTCTTTGTGAACCTCCTGATTAGATTGAGAGTTAACGATAATAAGTGCATGAGTTCTTCAAACTAATGTAAGTATTCGAAAGTTGACACTTCCACCTCCTCATATTTGCTAGCCTCTTAGGTACCGTGCATTGCCCTCTTCTCACTCCGATAGTTGGCGTCTACCTCGCCCGTGCATCCAAACCCTTGGCATGATACACTTTGTCATCGTAAAACTCCTTATATCTTTCCTCAAAACAGCCACCATACCTACCTATCAAGGCATTTCCATAGCCTTTCCGAGATACATTGCCATGCAACATCCACCTTCTCATGACTTGATCTTCATGTAATACATGTTCCTGCTACACTGGCAGAGGCATACATTTGCATACATCATGATAGCTACATCTTCTTTATGTTGAGTACTTTTGTAAAGTGTGAAAGATCTTCTATACTCCTTCTAAAATAGAGTGTTGCCCCTAAGTGAGGAAAAGATCCCAAAGAGGACAAAATTAAAAGATCCCAAAGAGGACAAATGAGAGTTAAATATAAAGAGCCATTGAGGCCACCAAAAAATACAAAAAATAGAAAAAGAGCAAAATAAAATAAAAAGAGAGAAGGGGGCAACACTACTATTCCTTTTGAGAGATACACACTCGCACTCCCTCTTATATCTTGTACTCCATAGAGATGATCATACATGCATATAGCTATGTGGGGAACTTTAAACTATAGAACTTGGCTTGTATATTCCAATGACGAGCCTCGTCAAATGAGCTCTAGGTCTTCGTGAGCAAGAAAGTTGGATGCACCCCCACTAGTTCCATTGGAGAGCTTTCCATAGCTCATATGTGCATCTGTTTCATGGCAATCCCTACTCCTCACATCATATCTATCATTTGGGCTTCTCTCGCCTATGATTTTCCTCATTGATGTGAGCCTTTCACACCTGTTTGTCTTCCTCCTCCACCATATCTCTCTCTTTGCCATCCTAAGTGTCAACTCTCTTGCTTACGCTCATCCATTGCATGGGTGCTCAAAATATCGAAAGGGAGTGGATCGGTTTGACTTTTACCTAGCTAGTGGTCTGGGGACGAGTCAAGATAAGATTCCAAAGAAGGCTAAGTGTGAAACTTTAGTAGATTGAGTTCTCAACAAATAAATATTTTTCTTCTCGTATTCCATCCCCCACTTCTTTCACGCAAATACCACTTAGAGACATTCGAGTCACGGACAGCGAGAGCTCTTGCACCTCTATGTTCTTATGTTGCTTGTTGCAATGCTAATATAGACTCGTGCATGTTATGACTTGAATTGAATTACATACCTTGATTGCTTTACTTAAAAATTTCTTATATAGTTGGTAGCATGTCACCACAGAAATTATGCTTGTTATCATTTACCTACTCGAGGACGAGCAAGAATTAATCTTGGGGATGTCTTACCTATGCAAACTAAATTGGTATTTTGTTATATCAAATGGATATCAAGCTTGCATTTCTTAACGGTGAAATCAAGGAAGAAATATATGTTATGCATCCACCAGGTTTTTAAGACCCGAAGAACCATGACATGGTGTACAAGTTACACAAGGATCTTTATGGGTTAAAGCAATTACCTCGTGCTTGGTATGAAACTCTTCAAGACTTTCTTCTCAAGAAGGGCTTCAAACCAGGAACAACTGACCCGAATGTTTTCACTCGAGCCTATAATGGTGATTTATTTGTGTGTCAGATCTATGTAGATGATATCATTTTTGGCTGTACTAACCATGATATCAGCGAAGAATTTTCCCAAATGATGTCGAAGAAATATCAGATGTCAATGATGGGTGAATTGAAGTTTTTCCTCGGACTTCAATTTCTTCAACGGAAGAATGGTACATTTATTTCTCAGGAGAAATATCTCAAGGATTGCTTGAAGAAATTTGGTCTCACTGATTGCCAGACCATCAAAACTCCAATGCCTACCAATGGATTTCTTGATGCAGATGAGAAGGGCAAACCCTTCGATCAAAAGAAATATCGATCTATGATTGGTTCTCTTTTATATCTATGTGCATCTAGACCTGGCATTATGCTCTCAGTTTGTATTTGTGCTCGATTTCAGGCGATTCCAAAAGTTTCACATCATATTTCCGTCAACCGAATCCTTAGGTATCTTGCTGACGCACCTACATTGGGCTTGTGGTATCCGAAGGGTGCTCAGTTTGATCTCATTGGATATTCCAATTCGGACTGGGCTGGTGATCGCGTCGATCGAAAATCTACCTTTGGCACTTGTCATTTCCTTGGTAAATCTCTTGTGTGTTGGGCTTCGAAGAAACAGAGTTGTGTATCAATATCAACTAATGAAGCCGAATATGTTGCTGCTGGCTCATGCTGCACTCAAATTCTCTGGCTTAAGCAGACGCTGAAAGACTATGGTATTCATGTGAAAAAAAATCCATTGCTATGTGACAATGAAAGTTATATAAAAATTGTACATAATCCAGTTCAGCACTCTCGAACGAACCATATTGATATTCGTCATCATTTTCTTCGAGATCATGTTTAGCGTGAAGATATCTTTATTAGCCATGTCCGAACTGAAGATCAATTGGTTGATATATTCACGAAACCATTGGATGAGAAAAGGTTCTATGCGTTGAGATGTGAGCTAAACATCTTAGACTCACGCAACGTTTTGTAAGAGTAAGCTACACTCTCATGTATATATATTCAGTATTTTTTCTCTTTAGAGTTTAGTTTCGTTTGCATGTTTGTGTTCGCTTTGTATTCGTTACTATTTGGTTTTAGTCCCTTGTACTTATCACCTTTAGCTTCGTTTGAGTCGTTTGTTTCTCCAAGTGATAATTTTCTACCCTCTCTATTCTTTTCGCTTCCAATCTTTCTAGTCTAAAATGGTTATGCACATTTGAAATGATATACATTTCTCTTCAAACGTCTTTGAGTTCCAAAGAAAATGTGTCAACTTTTATCGAAGTTTTTACTCGAGGTTTGAGAGTTTGGTTTCGATCGACAAGATCTTTTCTGTTTCGGTTTGTTGAGATTCTCGCAAACTCCCACGAAATCCTCGCCATAGTATTCGGGGAGACAGTGGATGGGAGCCGTCCGATGCGATGTGACGGTTATGTCAGATTGGCCTATATATATATAGCTCCCACCCCATCGAAATCAATTCCCTCACTTCGTCTCCCTCCCTCAAACCCTCATCTCCCGAGCGCGCCGCCGTGCACCATGCTCTCGCTGACGACCGCGTCGCTTCACTGCCGGATAGCCCTCGATCAGAGCCTTCCCACCGACGAGATCACCATCTTCATCGCTCTCGTCGTCGTAGTCGCTTGTCATCACTGAGTTAGGTTAGGTCGCGCTCAGATCCAATCTTTCTTACCCCCCGTGTTCTTCCTTGTAGATTGGATCTTTATCTTAGGGTTTCAGTTGTTTTTGTTAGGGCTCCTCTATCCGTTGGATCAATCAAATTGTGGGAAATTTGTTTGTAGATTCATCAGTTTCCACTCCGATTCAGGTTAGATACCGCTTTGCCTTTTGGATCTATATGAATCTGTTCTGTGTTAGATCTTTTCTCTGAATCGATCTAGCTCAGTACTGAAAAGATCATAAATCAAAGCATTGATCTCTCCCGAGTCACTTTTCAAAATCATTTTCAAAACCTTTGCTGGTGCATAATCATATTCTTTCTATTTTTCTTTGTTCCTTTATCTTTCACAGGATGTCAATGAATTTTGGCAATGAGTCACATGTTCTGTATGAAGCACCAGTCAACATTCAGCAAATGGTTCAGAAAAGGAAAGGTGGAAGAACGAAGGAAAAGAATATTGCATGTGGAATCCCTCAAGCAGTCATTGACAAGTTCAATCTGCTTACGTCTGAGAAGGAAGATGATCAGCAAAGGAAGAGAAGAATGAAAGTGATTCGCAGATACTGGGCCTTGAGGTAGTATAAGTTTCGTGTTGTGCCCGAAGAAAAATGGGCCATACAATTTGCTTTCAGCCCTCCCTATCACTTCTGCATGCAATGTTCCACCAAGTATAATGAATAAAATTGTCATCTATATCGTCCAGTACCCCCGAAGAAACCTCACCCATCTTCTGTCAGAACTCCGGCTGACTACCCTGAAGAAGCGAAGAGATTAGCCATTTTGGCTGAGAAACTGAGGAAGAAAAAGGCCAAAGAGGCAGCCAAGAAGCGTGTTGCCGAAGAAGAACTTGAATTCAGCACCCCAGACAAAAAGTCGAGGAAGCTGAAGAAGGAGATTCCCTCTCCTCCTCCCGCATTCATTGAAGAAGAACAAGAAGATCTGATTGTTGTTGCTCGCCTGTAGGATTCCCTCGAAGAAGATGAGGAGGCTCACACAGATGATGAGTCTGAGCAAGCCCCAATCGCTCCCTCCTCTAAATAAAATCTTCGTCAGAAGCTGAAGAAGAAACCCGATCAGAAGGGTATTACTATTCATGAGCCTGTTGCTGCTGCTGCTCCTCGCACCACCATAGACATGAAAATTTTGGTGGTTGAGAAGCCTTTGGCTTAGAAGCCTCCTCTGCAATTTGTTTAGAAGGTAAAGCGTTCGAAGCAAAAGCATGATTCCTCGAAGCAAAAGTAATCTACTGATAAGGCCCCTGCTCCAGTGAAGCCAAAGCCAGCTACCCCTAAGGCTCCAGTGGCTCCAAAGAACATCGAAGCCGAAAATCGTCGTAGGGAAAAGGCCGAAGCCAAAAGAATGTTCGAGCAAGCTAACGAATCCACTACTTAGAAGAAAAAGCTTGTTGAGGACAACAAAACTGCTGAGGAAGCAGAAGCGAAGCGAAAGCTCGCCAAAGTTGCTGAAAAGGAGAAGCAGGTCGCAACCGAAGCTGAAAAGCTAAATTCTGCTGAAGTTAAAAGAAAGGAAACCCTTGACATGATGGTTACCAAGACTTATGAAAAGAAAGCAAGGGAAGCACAGAAACAGACCCAAGTGCCTCAATAACCTGCCGTTGAAGCCCCACGACCGAAGAAGAATGTGGCAACTGAGCCCGAAACTCATGATGAGCTTGACTGCGACAGCCAACACA
The DNA here is from genome assembly GCA_950022295.1 of Bromus sterilis. NCBI lineage: Eukaryota > Viridiplantae > Streptophyta > Magnoliopsida > Poales > Poaceae > Bromus > Bromus sterilis. The sequence goes on from OX465599.1 coordinate 115,375,187, forward strand.
CCTTCCCTGATCCACGCGACGCTGAACTATGGGATACCTTGAGTATCACTGAAGCCCTATGGAAGAAGGGCAAATCATAAGAAGCAAACATTGGGGAAGTGTATGTGCCTCTCACCATCGAAGAAATTGTCATCAATTTCATGACCAGGCTGAAGGAATTGTTTGTACAAGACAGGGCCGAAACAACAAAAAATCATAAGGTCGAAGTTTTATCTCTTCTTCATAAGGTCACCGAAACAATTCACGTCACCAAGAGTATTGGGTTGGTCTTCAAAGGAAAGGTCAGAAGTGGTGTTCAAGATCTTTTGTCGAAGCCACAATGAAGCCATTATGGCTGCTGAATCAAGGAATCGGAAGGTTGCTGAGACTTTATCTCCTACCCAACAGAACCCGCCCTTGAAGAAAAAGAAAGAAAAGAGAGCCCGTCTAACTCTGAGTGACGCGGCTCATATTGATGATGAAGGTGTGCCCAATCCGCCCGAAAAGATTCCTACTCCTACACCACTTGCTGCTCCCGCAGCCCCCGAAGTCATCCCACCAAGAGCTCCCACTCACCTCCTCGATTACCAACTCCCTCTCCCCAACAAAAATCCCCCGAATCTGTTGCTCATCGCTCTCCCACTCTGCAACAAACTCCTCTTTCCTAAGTTGAAACTGTTGCCCCAGATGCTGAGCTTGCGACCCGAGATTTCTCTCCAGCCCGGACTGCCAATGAGTCCGAAGCATAAGCTGCGAAGCAAATGCTTCTCCTGACGGCGAAGAAGAACTTCAAATTCTGAACCCTTCTCAAGAGCTAGCACTTACTGCTACCTAGGAGGCTGGCCCATCCAATATTGTTGCATCTCCTCGCCAGCCCAACACCAGAATTGCTTCAATCATAGGGAGGAAGAATACACCCTTATATAGTGACCCACCAAATCCAACTTTTATAATGTAATTTGTAGTAGATCTGTTTAACCAGGATAGGGGAGCGGTACAACCGCCCTAGAGGTATTAACCTAGGTGTTACGGCCATGAACATATAATCGCCCTAGGCACCGGTTGTACCGTACCAAGTGCACTGGCTCGGTACAATAGATCAGTAACCACCTCTATACAACCACCTCACACAAGGGAATCGCCCCTATTGCGTTAGAGGAGTGGTACAAGGCCGATACAACCGTGCCCTTAATGGATCATCCGGAGTGCTACAATCTCCCTGGAGCCCGGTTGTACCGGTGCAATTTGAACTTGAATTGATTGCATTAATTCGGTACAACTGGAGGGCTATCACGGTGATACCTGAGAGCTAACCAAGTGAATTTTAGTTCACCTCGCTTATTGTCCAATACTGCCCCGATAGAACCGCATTCCTGGGAGCCTCTGTACAATAGATCTAGTGCGCGATACAACTGCCTCATCGCCTTGAAGCAAATGGTGAACTGGCCACGCTGGATGCTACCTGAAGGTAGCAGTGCAACCACCAGGTGCACAGAAAATATATTTTGGCTGAATTTGCATTTATCCCTTGACCAAAATGGAAAAGGTGGATGTGGGTGCAATATGAGTTTTGTGTGCGTCTTTGATTTCACCCCAACCTTCCGATGCGGGTTCTTGCTTGATAGTATGGATTCTCTAGTATCAAAGAATAAGAAACGTCGAAAATAATATTTTTATATTTTTACTTTAAATGTGTACCTAACCGTTTTATACCACATATATATACTTAAATAGCTTTGCACACAATTAATTAATTCATAAAGATGTTTTGATGTTGTTGGTAATACATTTTTATGAATTAGCTTAATACAAAATAAAAGACACTTATTATGAATCGAAGGAAGTATTTTGTATGGCTCTATGCAGGCACAGGGTGCAACGATGTTAGTCGAAGTTCCTTGTGCCGGCGCATTGCATGCTGATTTCGTGGCAGCATAGCATTGACAATGGATGAGATGTGATTAATTTAATTAGTAAGGTTAATCAAGATTTATTAAACTGAAAAAGGCAAATTCCTAAGAAAATTACTAATATATCCTAGTGTTTAATTTTATTGATCCACATTAACGGATGGATCAGCTAAATAGTACTCAGTTTACTAGAGTTTAAATTCTAGATGCGAGGGTGACGAGGTGGATGCAGCGTGGACGTACTCGTCCGGGTCGTAGCGCGAGTTTGGGCAAAACACACCCGTACGAGCGCGAGTGACCGGACCGGCCGCGGACGCCGGGGGTGCAGCCGGTGTAGGGGGCACCACGGGCGCCGGGGGTGCTGTAGGGGGCGCCTCGGGCGCCGAGGACGCGGCCGGCGGAGGGGGCGATGCGGGCGCCGGGGGCGCGACAGTGGGCGCCGGGGGTGCGGCAGGCGGCGTCGCGGGCGCCGAGGGCGTGGCCGGCGAGGGGGTAGCCACGGGCGCCAGGGGCGCAACCAGGGGGCGCGTCTCAAAGCCGGGGGGCGGGCCGAGCGCAGCTCGGGAGCGCCCTGGAGAAGGCAGGGCGACGGTGACGTCGTCCACGGGAGCAGCCAGAGGTACCTGCTGAAACGGAAACACGTGCTCATCAAAGTAAACATGCCGGGAAGTGAACACACGGTGGGAGGTGGGATCGTAGCACCGGTAGCCTTTGGAGTTAGAGGGGTAGCCTAGAAGGATACATGCAACAGAACGAGGTGCAAGTTTATGAGGAGAAGTGTCGACGGTGCTAGGATAACAAAGGCACCCAAAGATACGCAAGCCATCATAGGATGGTGGCGTACCAAATAGGAGGTGATGGGGTGCGAAGTTCCAGCTTGGGCGGCATTGACGGATGTTAATGAGCAGCGAAGCAGTGGCGAGTGCATCCGGCCAAAAGCGAGGTGGCACATGGGCGTGAAATAGGAGTGTGCGGACACAGTCGTTCAGAGTGCGAAGGACGCGCTCGGCACGACCATTTTGCTGGGAAGTGTACGGGCATGTGAGACGAAAAACTGTGCCATGATGCGACAAAAAAGTGCGGAATGCTAGATTGTCGAACTCTTTACCGTTGTCCGTCTGAAGAGCAAGGATGGGACGCCCAAACTGCGTGCGGACATACGAGTAGAACGCCGTCAAGGTGGAGAGTGCATCCGACTTGCGCCGCAAGGGAAAGGTCCACACATAATGAGAATAATCATCAAGAATGACCAGATAATATAAATAGCCCGAATTACTAGGAACTGGAGAGGTCCACACATCACTATGAATTAACTGAAAAGGAAAGGTAGCTATGGAGGTGGAGTCATTAAACGGAAGACGAACATGTTTGCTAACACGACAGGCATGACAAGTGTGATCCTCTATCTTATTACAACTGAAACTGAAACTCCTGAGAATGTGGCGAAGGGTGACGGGGTTGGGATGACCCAAGCGAGCGTGCCAGAGATCGACACCAATGGAGAGGGCAACCGGTGCAGTGGTGGTGGAGGAAGACTGATGCACCGGATAGAGCTCGTCGGGGCTGTCACATCGGTGGAGCACCATCCTGGTCCGGGCGTCCTTGACACAAAAACCAAGACTGTCAAACTCAACAGTAACAGGATTTTCACGAGTAAGAGATTTAACAGAAACAAGGTTCTTAATAAGATGAGGAGACACAAGTATGTTAGACATGGATATAGGCATGAAATTAGAAGGAAATGAAGTGTGCCTGACATGTGTGATGGGAAGTGTGGAACCGTCGCCGACAATAATGCGGCGATCGGTGGTGACAGGAGTGGAAGCGGCAAGATTACCAGGATGAGCAAACATGTGAGCCGTAGCCCCGGTGTCCATGTACCAGTCACCTCCTCCAGTGTAGGCCGTCGGCGTGGGAGCGGTGTGAAGCGCGGCGAGGAGCGTCGGGTCCCAGGGTGCCGGGGGCAGCGCCGGGGGCGCCACCTGGAAGGCGCCACTCATCTGCGGTGGGGGGAAGGCGTCGTACGGCTGCGGGGCCGCATAATACGCCTGATGAGCCGGCGGACGCGGCACTGGGAGAGTCGGCATCGGAGCCCGTGGCACTGGCATGGTGTACGCGTGGACGACGCCAGTCCACGGGTTGTAGCCGGCGGCCCACGGGGGGGGGCACCGGATGCTGCTGCTGCTGAGGAGGACGAGGCGCCGCCCTGTGGCTGCTGCTGCTGGCCGCCGCGCCGGCCACCACGGCGCCCATCGGCGGGAGGCGCGGGAGGCCCGTACGGGAGGGGCAGCAGACCCGGCTGATGCGGCTGCTGTTGGCGCGGCTGTGGGGGCGCGGCCGGGGCAGCGGGAGATCCGCCGCGAGTGGTGCCGGCGGCGAGGGCGGTGTGGATGGCTGGTGCCTTCACCTTCTTCATCCGGCGCTCCTCCAGCCGAAGGTACGCGACGAACTTGGTGAAGGACGGCTCGGGTATGAGGGAGAGGTTCGCCGCGGCGTTGCTGAAGTCCTCGTTGAGCCCGGCGGTGAGCGTGCTGAGAAGGGTGTCGTCATCGATGCGCGCGCCAACATCGCGGAGCTCGTCAGCGAGAGTCTTGAGGCGCCGACAATAGTCGTCGACGGAGGAGTTGTCCTGGTGACACCCGAAGAACTCTTGCTGCAAAAAAACGCGACGTTGGAGGCGATTGTCGGTGAAGAGCCCGTTCAGCTTGGACCACACGGCGTGAGCGTCATCGCCGTCCTGCACGACTGTCTGAAACAAATCCGGTGAGATGGTGAGGAAAAACCATCGGATGATCGTGGTGTCGATGGTGGACCAGTCGTGAAAGTCGGGGACGAGACTGGAGTCGATGGAGCCGTCCACGTGATCGACGAGGTGGTACTCCCGAAACACGAGGGAGAAGTATGTCTTCCACGTGTAGTAGGAGGAGTCCAGTACGTCTTCCACGTGTAGTAGGAGGAGTCCGCCTGGGAAAGACGAACCGGGACGCGCTAGTGGATGTTGAGACCGCGGATCATGTTGACGTCGGGGCCGTTGACGTCGCCGAACGGGTTGGAGGAGCTGTCCGAGTGAGGCGTCGACATGGCGGCGAGGACGAGTGGCGGCGGCGGCCGAAGGGATGACGAGTTGCGGCGGCGGTCTGCTGGTCGGATCGCGTTTGTACCGCTGGTGCAGCAGTGGATGGATCAGTGCGCAAGTACGTACGGCTGGGCAGCTGATGGATGGATCGGTAGCGTTGGTGCTAGTAGCAAGAAGCAGGCAGGTGGATGGATCGGTGCGCACGTACGTACGGCTGGGCAGCTGATGGATGGATCGGTAGCGTTGGTGCTAGTAGCAAGAAGCAGGCAGGTGGATGGATGGGGCGGCGGCGGCAGCGCTGTAGGTTGGGGTAATTGCACGATGTATTATCGGGTGCATACACGCACGTATATATGGAGTACAACGGTGGGATCACGACCTCAACTATACACAACTACGAGGTGGGCCCAATACACATCTATATCTATATCTATATCTTCTAATAATAAAGGGAGGTACGTTTCTCCCCTTTTTTTCGTCCGTCGCTGACGTCATCATAATTTTGTACGTGCCCTGCTGATGTCATCCTTACAAGCGCGTGCAAAAATGTTAGTGCCGAGCCTGGTTTTCGAATCCAGCATCTCTTTCTTTAAAACTAAACCAAACAACCAGTCCGCCAGGAGTGTTCCACATGGTGTATTTGTAGTTATTCCAATTATAGTGTGCTTCTGGATGGACCAAGCGCACGCCAGCCCAAACACGCTTTAAACTGCGTATTTTTTTTGATTCAACGCCTAAACAACTTGGCTCAAACACGCTGCAAACCATGAAATGCACACAATTAAAAATCTGACCTTGCCAATTTACGTGCAATCGTATCAGTTTAAATATGTTTATTTTTTAGAATCATCAAGCCTTCGAAAAGAGCAATGAAAAAAGAATTATATGGTACTCAAAGAAAGAATTGTGGTTAAACGAGAGTAATTAATTAAAGGAAAGATTATAGACCAAAAGATTAAGTCTTAAAACATACATGGCCCAGTGTGACAAGAGCATATATTGCGGGATGGTGTATGGTTAGGAAGTAAAATGGTGTGAGAACAGTACATATGCACCGTAAAATCGAGCATAAATTAGAGATTCTATGACATGTCTATGAGGCAACTAGATTTTTTTACACTTCAATCTTCTATCGTTCTTTTTTTTTCATTGAGAACCGGTAAAATCAAGCATAAATTAAATGGGGAATTTTATGACATGCATATGCGAACGATGTAGCTAGCTTTTTTCTACACTTCAACATTTTATCGTTCTATTTTTCATAGATTTAAAAATCATGCATTAAAAATAAACATTAGTATGTTCTTAAAACATGTTCATGCGATATGGAAAATATTAATTTTACTATTTAAATATTCATGCACATTCGAGAAAATGTCCTTGCTTTTTAAAATGTAAATTAAAAACATATTCTAATAAGTTTTTTACAAAAATATAAATTACCATTCTATATATATGGACGATGCAACTAGCTTTTTAAAACTTTAACTTTTAGCGTATGTCGTTCATTTTTTTCCACAGATTTAAAAATTATGCATTGGAAAATATATATTCATATGTCTTTAAACCATGTCCATGTGATAATAGCAAATATTAATTTCACTAAAATAATTTTCATGCATTTTCGAGAAAAATATCCTTGCATTTAAAATATAAATTAAAAATATATCCATGACAGACGTGATCCAACACCTGAACTGCAGCAAGGAGTGCCGAAGCCGCACTAACGCGCCACCATTGTGGACATTGGTGGGGAGGGGCCAAAGAAAGGGGTCCCAAGCGCGAAAATTCATGTTTGTGGACGAGCTCCAGGGAGCTCGTTTCAAAAAATCAAACTTTCACTTGGCCAAAAAATTTGAAATTTTGTGTGAATCAACATAAGCACATATAAAACACATATGAAAAATTTGAAAACATTATCTTTTCACACGCGACGTACAAAAAAAAGACAAATCTCATTTTCAAAATGGGCCAACTTTTTTTTGTTGTTGGGCTGAAATTTTGTCTTTTTTTCACAGCATTCAAATCATAATATTTTGAAGCGAAATTTCACACGCTTGTCAGAAATACAAATAGGTTCAAGTGGAAAATTTTTGAATTTTTTTAAAATGTTTAAATATGATTTTTGAATTTTTCAAAATAAAGTCCTCCCTGGAGCCCGGGAGCCAAAAGTCTGCACTCGTCCCAAGCGTGACAATTGATGTCGGATGGGGTGAGACAATGAAGAATGCGACCCCCGGTTTAAAAGGTAGTTGGAACACACGGTGGTCATGTAGAAAGGACACTGATTGTGCATGGACAATGCGGTCTAGGAGCACTTTTCATCAAGCTTCACCTTCATCCACTAAACTTTTTATGGTACACCCTCTCTCTCATGTCTTCGACCACGAGGCCCCAATTAATTATGGCTTGAATGACTATATTATGAAAGGTTGACTATCTTGTATCTCATGCGACCGTTTCTTAACACGTACTCCCTCCAATCCTAAAAAAGTGTCTTGGAAAAACAACTAAGATAGTTATAACTTATAGTGTAACTTGCGACACTTTTTTAGGATCGGAGGGAGTACAATACTATTGAACCTCAATGCATCCATATTTTTCTCCAGTTGCAACGCACGGGCATATTTGCTAGTAACACATATATACTCACGACCCACTTACCCACCTATGGGGTCCAAGCGGTTAGCGGCTCCGGCGTCCATCTCCCTGCTCGTCAAAGCGGCTATCCTTTGCGCTGCCAATGTGGCCGTCGGCGAAGCGAGACAGGTGCCGGATGGCGGCGGCCTTCTCCATAGCCACGAAACCGCCGCGTACGCGACGCTGCATGAAGGGACGAGGTCCAAGACGACATCCACGGTAATGGCGTGGACGGCGCAGCTGCCGGCGGGGCCGAGTCCCAGGGGACCTGGTCACTAGCTAGTGACCTCCTACCTAGCTTAGCTAGATATAATCCGGAGATCAGTAGTAGCATCGAGGGCTAAGACCTAAGAGCTCCCTTTGCACGATGGTTATTTTTCATTGATTCGTGCACTTTGGAAGAAGCTCGGTCTCTTTTTACTCCTCTCCTTGCAATTTTGGTAGTCTTCCCTCTTCTAATCCATGGTCAATACTCAATACACGTTTTGCAGCCGATATGGACAAATATGATCACGATCAGTACTTTGCAGGATGGAGGGCGTGTTCGTTGCCCTGTGTTGTATATTCTGCTATAGTACCTGGTCAGATAGTCAGGCACTCAATGCTAGGGAGAGGATTTGTGGAATAGACATGTGGAAGCACGCATTTTTCTGCCCGCTTGATTGCTTTGTGATTCAGGTGTCTTAACTTGTCCGTCGCAATCACTTTGATGCTTAAACTTATAAAATGTATGAAATTAATGCTTTAACTTATCTAAACGTGCAAATACTGGTGCTTCCAACGTATAAATGTATATCCCATGGTCGCATGAGGTGCCACTGCCAGCATGGCGATGTTCCACATATCAGTGGTTGCTTTACTCATGCATGGTGTTTTTACACGTAACCCCAAGAATTGTATTTTAATTAAATACCAATGATCCATGGGACCCACCCACCAGTAATCAGTTTAAATGAAATTGGATTGGAGCTTTTTTTTCCAGAAATCCCTTTTGTTTAATTCAATACAGTCTCTAGTGGGTCCGATCCATTAGCATGATAGAGAAATTGGAAAATTAAAATATGCCACGAACAAGCGAAAGCACTAATTAGCGTGTACTCTTTCTAACGAACCTACCAAACCCCTCCGCGCTAGACAAGTGACACTCTGTACGTGTGCCACTTGTCGCGCTCTGTAGGTGCGACACTTGTCGCGCTCTATAGGTGTGACACTTGTCGCGCTCTGGTCTTTCCTTTTCCCCTTTGTTAGAAGCACACGATGTGCCTCTCGCATAAGTAGATTCATGCCTCTACGGAGGGAGGGGGCACGATCGTACCTTTTTTTAGAGGCACGAGTCGTGCCACTTTTTTTAGAGCCATGTGGTGTGCCTCTTGTGAAAGTAACTCGTGCCTCTATTTTTAGAGGCACGTGATACGTCTCAAACGTATCGATAATTTCTGCTCGCTCCATGCATGTTTTGTGTGATATTGCTATGATCTAGATACACGTTCATACACTTTTGATCATATTTGGACTAACCTACTAACTCAGTGCACCCCAGTGCCAGTTCCTATTTTCTGCAGTTTTTCTATTCCAGGTTTACCCCATATTAAAAATGCTCCAAAAATTCGGGAAAAATCGGATAAAAAATCAGCGCAACGGAGTCTTCCAGAAGCACCCAAGTGGGGCCAGAGGGCCACCACCAGGGGCCCAGGAGGCCACCTGGCGCGGCCAGGGGCCTGCTTGGACCCCTGGTGGCCCCCCTGGCTGCCCTCCTTCGCCTATTTATCCTCCGTCACGGGGAAACTCCGAAGACAGAACCCTATTTCGCAAATTCTCTTTTGTTCCGCCACCGCCACGCTTCCAAGATCGGGAGCACCGTCAGGACCCTTCCCAGCACCCTGACGGAGAAGGATCGACCTCCGGGAGCTTCTCCTCCACCAAGGACGCTTCCCGGATGTGCCGTGAGTAGTCTACCTTGGACCATGGGTCCGTGATCAGTAGTTATGTGATATTCTCCTCCCCTCTCTGTTCTTCATGGTTTAGACCTTGTGAGCTGCCTTACATGATCGAGGCGCATATGCAATTCTTTCTGCTTTTGCTATGTTGAGTTTGATGGGATCTGATGGATTATGAGATTATGTTTATATTGTGATAGAGTAATATAATTGGTTCTTATCTTTTATATTTTTTGTTCCGAAGTAATTCTTGCATGTTCTCCGTTGCTATTTATTGCTTTGGCCAAGTGGTAGGTAGTGACTCCAAGAGGGAACGTTATGCTCGATTGTGGGTACATGCCCCCTGATGACACGCTTGAGTGACAGACACATGAGTCTAGGGGTTGTGACCACAAGGGGGAAAACAACGGTGCTTGTAACCGCAGTTACAAGGATTGTTTACTTTACGCAAAGTTCTTTTAATGAAGTTGTCTGTTGCTTTGGGTTTACACTTTGGGTGGGGCTCGCAACTTAATATCAGCGAGATGTTCTGGATAGATATCTCAAGGTGGATGATTAGTAGTAGATGAAGATGGATTTCGGTCTACTTATTTTGGCGTACTGCCCATGCTTTTGAGCCTCTTCCTTTCTTTTGTTGCATAGTTAGCACTGCGGTGCGTTTATAATCTTGTCAATTGCCCGTCTATATATTGTTTACCTCGCATAGCAGTCTTATCGTCTTTTGGGAGAGAGACATCACTAGTGAAATCACGGGACCCCAGTCCATATTCTCATCACTGTTTACACGCTCATTTACTTTATTGCTTTTTACTTTCAGTTGCTATCATTATCATTATCCTGTGTATTTGATCCTTTGTAAACAACAATACCGGAGAGATTGACAACCTCTCTGAACTTCGTTGGGAGCAAAGTTAATTGTGTTGTGTGCAGGTCCGCGTCAGGTGCGCTGCTGACACCTACTTATCATCGCCGGAGTCCTACTGGTCGATAATCAACCTCGGTATCTTCACCGAGGGAAACCTGCTGCTACGCTGCATCTTACCTTCCACTTGGGGTAACCAATGAAGGGCGAGAAGAAATCCTCTCTCGCGTATCAAGCGAATTTCTGGTGCCGTCGTCGGGGACTCCAAGTGATAAGATAGGGGAGTTGCCCACTACCTTTTACCTTTACTTTTTATCTTTGTGTCTTATATCAAAAATCACAAAAAAAAATTATATTGTTGTTAGTAGTCCTTCTTTTTTAAATGAACATGTTAGGACTTGGTGCTTTGCGGGAATCGGAAGTCCTCGATTTCCGTCAAAGGGATGGAGAAAATATGAAGAAGGCATGGGACAAAATTTCTGAAGCACACAAAAGAATTATGCCTTGGATACCCATAAAAAATGTGCTTAGGAATTTTTACCATGGTATTTTTAAGTGGTGTAAACACTCTCTTGATATTATAGCTGAAGGAGACTTTTTAGAGTGTGATGAAGCTAGAGCTCTTGATATTTTGCATAGTCTATCTAGTTATTTTGTTTATGATCGTAGTATTGATACTGTTATATATAGACTTGCCACTATTGAAATGAGGATGGATGCTCTAGACTTGAGGAAGGTAGAAGAACTTAAATCCAAGAAAGAAATGTTGGAGATACATGATGATTGGGAGCCCTTTTTTAGGATTAGCATCTCTAACCAAGACTTCCTTGCTTTTTGTGACATTTGATCCATGGTTTCTACTATGCCAAAATTAGTTTATGATTCTTTGAAACTAGATATGGATAAATTGTCATTTTATCATGAACATGCTAATGGAGATATTTCAGAGGTTAAAGGAAAGGTGAAAGAAGTCCAAGTTACATTCCTTCATAGGATTGCACCGATGGATTTCTTCGTCATGGAGCCAAACCAAAGCAACATTGTGCTTGGAAGGAACTTCCTCCGAGCCATGAAAGGCTTCATTGATATTAGTAACGGGTTCATACGCTTACGTGGTAAGGCAAAAGGTAAGTACCTCTTTCCTAGAAAGAAGAAGAATGGGCTTATTGAAAATCAATTTGAAGGTTTTTATGATTCCGACGATTTTGGAGACCTTTGATTCTTCTTTTGCCTTATGCCTAGCTTAAAGGCGTAAAAGAAAGCGCTTGTTGGGAGGCAACCCAAGATGTTTTTTACTTCTATTTTTAGTGGTCTTGATGATTTTTACTACTGTAGAAACATCATTGTATCTTTATTTTCAAGCTTTGTGCCAAGTTTAGCCTCATATGACAAGGGAAGTGAAAGTTGTGACATGATGTCCAGAAAACAGATTCTGTCCTCGTGACGGGAAAAATCAGAATAAATCACCATTTCATCTTTTTGAGCTGACTTTTTTACACAGCGTGCTATATACAATCACGTAACTTTCGTATGTTCTCAGTTTTTTGATTTTAGTTGCAGAAGTTCCCCTAAAAAATTCTTTACTACCTTCTGTTTTTCACAGATTCCTCCACGTTTTGTCTGTCCTAACTTTTGCAAACCTTAAGCTTGCTTTTTCTTTTCAAAAACCTTTTGGAAATCTTGAGAAACAGTAGTTCTTCAAGAATATCTTTATATCCAGTGGGGAAAATTATTTATTAAGGGTACTAACCTCTCTAATCAGCTTATGATGAGTTGTGGATGAAGGGAGTTTTCAAGTGTGCCATGGAAGATGATGAAAGAAGATTCGGGAGTGTCAAGCGCTCAAGCTTGGGGATGCCCCCATGCATCACCAATAAATATTCAAGGAGACTCAAGCATCTAAGCTTGGGGATGCCCCCGAGCATCACCTTTTCCATCAACAATCATCAGTTCGTCCTTCGTCTCATTATATTTTTATCACTTCATGCGTTATGTGCTATGCTTGGAGCGTCTCGCTCTTAGGTTTTGTTTTTAGTTTTCTTTAGCTTTGCTTGCTGTTCATAACAAGTTATATCTGATGACCCTCAACTGTAGGGGATCGATTGTAGTGTTCTCGCGTGTAAGTTAACCTAATTGATTGATTCGACACAAGGGGACACAAAGAGTATTTATAAGCTTTGACAGTTGAGTTGTCAATTCAACAGCACCTGAAATATGCTTGCTTGCGACAAAGTATTAATAGCAACTGTGATATGATAGTGATAACGATAACGGCAAAAGTAACTAGTAGTAACCAGCAGGATTAAAATACTGTAGGCTAGGGAGATGGATGGTTGGGCGCTGCATGAATAAGAATGAACATGTAATAGATTCTAACATGGGGCAAGGCACACAGAAAAGTAATGATCATCTAGGCAAATATCAAACATTAGGCATGTATCCCGTAGATAGTTGTGCGTGCTTGCAATAAGAACCTGCACAACATCTTTTGTCCTACCATCCCGCTACAAACGGGGCCAAAAGGAACTTACGGAGATTAAGGTGCTCCTGTCAAAGAGCACCGGAACAAAGCAATAAACTCAATGGATACATGGAATCCTCAAATTATGGACCATCCCCTTTGGTGTCCCAAGCTGTCACCTTTGGGATCGCCGGTTCCGGACCATAATAGGTGCATACAACTCATAGATAGGATCTTGAACATAGATAAACTCATGAAAACATAAGTGGTTCAGATCTGAAAACATGGCACTCGGGCCCAAAGGGACAACCATTAAGAGAAACAAGTTGTTGCAAAGTTGATAAACACCAAAGTAGATGATAGGCAACATGCCCCAATCTGACGAACTATTACATGGTCAATATCATCCAATCCCTACCATCCCCTTTGCCTACAACAGGGAATTACTCACACATATGAAGGGAAGTCATGGAGGAAGGATGGAGTGGTGATGGTGATGGAGATGGCGACGATCTCCCCTCTCCGGAGGCCAAATCAGCCTCCAGATTAGCCCTCCCGAGGAAGAACAAAGGTTGGCGGCGGCTCCGCGACGGGTTCTGGAAAAGTGGCTTTTTCGGAGTTTCCATGTCATGGGAATAAATAGGAGCCAAAGTAGGGCACCAGGGGAGGGGGGAGTCACCCAGGCGGCCTCCCGGCGCGGCCCCACCCCTGGCCGCGCCCACAGGGCGCCTGGGGCCCCCTGGCTGCCCTTTGGCCCATCTTCTGTCTCCGGGCTCCTTCGGGTGCGTGGATTTTTTGCTATTTTTCTGGGAATTTTCTGAGATGTCCAAAAATCCATTTTCCTGCGCACAATAAAACCTTACAGGCAGCTCTGCTGAAAACAACGTCAGTCCGGGTTAGTTTAGCTCAAATCATGCAATACTGAGGGCAAAACAATAGTAAAAGTGTTTGGAAAAGTAGATACGTTTGAGACGTATCAACTCCCCCAAGATTAGCCTATTGCTTGTCCTCAAGCAATTCAGTTCAACGAACTGGACGCGGCAAAAAAACTTTGACAAACTCTTTTGCTTCATAAGATGTATATAAGCCGGTACTACGAAAAGAGTTTAGCAAGTATCAAAACAGTGTTATGAGGACGATGCACGAAGCAATCCTTCTTTCAAGTGTTCAATCACAAACGGTCTAAAGTGAATAATATGCTGCTGAAAATCAAGACAAGATCACAATGCACATAGCCTGAATATATCAGAGTGGTATCTCGCTATCCACCATGAGTGAAGCAAAACATAAATGCAGAAACTCCTCCGGAGTTTTAAAGGCGACTAGAACCAAGAATTTCAGACTAGCGATATAACAAGCATGCAGAAGACAATGTAGTACTTTGGGACAATGCATGTTACACTAAGAATGACAATTATGCTCTTAATAGTTGGTGCTTTGAAGAAGGAAAGTGAGACTCTCGAACCGTGGATTTTTTATGGCAAGATTGAAAACCCGTGAAAGGAACCAAAGACTAAACATGTGCCAGAGCTCTTGGTTTTGAAAACGGAGATAAAATTATTTTGAGAAGTGCAACTTTCCAGTCAACGGTGAACGGTAAAGGTCTCTCAATATCTCTCATGCCAACCATATTAATCCCTTTTGCTTACACATGTTCCCTTATCCATAAATCCTTCGATGGTCTACGGAACTTTTTATTTTGCCTCAAGTATGGAAGGAGGGTATCGTTCCATCTATCATAAGCAGCATTTGGTCCATTTCATTCCATCATCAAGTATTGGGGAGGTGTAAACTCTCATTTTTTATTTGTTTGACTAGTTAAAACTTCCGTCAAAATATTTTTGGCATGATAGATACTAATTTTCCCTCACCGCACCATGAGCTTGTACAGTTACAAAAGGGAAGCTTTTGAATAAATTTCGAGATGGCACAAGAAAGTCTAAGTTAGGAGTGGCCGGTAAATACCACATATAGGTAGGTATGGTGGACTCAAGTGGAATAACTGGTTTGAAAAGGAGTTTGGATACACAAGCATAATTCCTCTTAGTGGGAATGAAGGCTAGCAAAAGACTGGGAAGCGACCAAATAGAGAGCAATAATTGTCATAATCACGCAGAGCGACAAAGCAACAATTAATCGGGCATGAAAGTGATATGACTATTCTGAAATAAAAAGGTCAGCAAGGCATGATAGACATTTTAGTCATAAACATGTGTGAACATGTGCCAAGTCAATCCAAGAATTCTCCGAAAGGAAATACCACTTCAATATGCCAAACCATGAGCAATGCAATGCATGTAAATCATTCCAACAACATATTATGCACCCTAGATATTTGAGATCAGCCACAAAGAAAGCATGAACACTGGGAAAGCATTGTAAACATGGCACTATGACGCTACAAGATGGTCTCTAGATCATAAGTACATGTATATGTACAAAAGTAGAAACAAGAAGAGTTCATACCTATTTTCCTTGTTGCTTCCCTTCCGTCGATCTTCGTCATTACTGCATTGTCACTTGCATGACCGAACGTAGGAAATATATAATCAAATGCCATCACGGACTCGAGCTGAACTCTGAAAACAAAGCAAACTAAAGAGAGAAAATAAATCTTTTTGGGTTTTTTTAAGGTTTAGCGAAAGAAAAAGAAAAGAGAAATATTTTTGTTGTTTTTTCAAAATAAAAGAATAAAGAAGAACGGGCAAAAACTTCAAAAAGATCAAAGCAAACCAAATAAAAACGGATAATACAATGGAAAGGTGAGAAGGGCACGTACTCCCCCAAGCTTAGGCTTTTGGCCTAAGTTGGTAGTAGCTACTGCCCCCAGGAGCCTCCTGCTCCGGGGTAGTGGTAAGTCCAGGAGTCGTATGAGCCCTCCGGTGCGTACACCAAAGTCCTCGGGTCCTCCCATGAGGAAGGTCCTGCGCTCCAAGCGGAAGAAGACCCCTCGCCATGCTCGGTGAAGGTCTCTCCCTGGAAAGGTGGGAACTCACCATGCTCCTCCTCGTCGGGCACAACCCCCTCCATGGGGTTATGCGGCTAGTAATGAGCCATGAACTCATCACACTGGATATATTTGAAGGACCTTCCGTTCATGCGAGTGTTTTCAAACAAAAGTGGTGCAGGTAGACGGATCTCATGAGTAATGGTCTTTTCAAACCTCAAAATATAATCAAGGTTACCAAACTGGGAAGTCATGGTAACAAACTTATGCCTCTTCATAGCAGCAAGATCGAGACTTGCGTATGAAAAGGGAACATCATCAGGATGCGAGGTGTGCTCAAGAGACTCAAGGATGAGTGTGGCGTAAACGCCACCATATAAGTCGCCCTTGTTACTGTTCGTAACAAGGCACCGAGAAATTAAGGCACCCACATTATAATCATTCTTATCAGAGAGGGCGTTCGCATAAATAGCGAAATCTGGTGCAGACCAACTGCTCGTGTTGTCACGAGCCAACACCCCTCTAGCAATATAATACGCAAAATACCTGAGGTGGGGAAACAAAATGCTGGAAATCTTCGTGCGCTGAATGTCGGTCTCCTCCTGATAACAAAGGGAGTTGAAGAGGGTCCTCAACTCGGAAGGCTGAGAGGTCATCTTCGCTGTCTGACCAACGTTCGG
Source organism: Bromus sterilis (assembly GCA_950022295.1). Lineage (NCBI taxonomy): Eukaryota > Viridiplantae > Streptophyta > Magnoliopsida > Poales > Poaceae > Bromus > Bromus sterilis. Next base: position 115,391,679 of record OX465599.1, read on the forward strand.
CACACCTATTATATCACAAAACCGTGCCAAAGACATAGCTATGAGATCATTATAAAGTTTGAACTTAACGGTTCCAGCATCATGGTTATAACGAAAACTGCTAACACAGCGGGAGGTAAGATTCTTGTATTGTACCATACGGCATAATGCTAGCCGTGTCAAACCTGCATTGGCACATGATACGTCCAAAACGTATCTATAATTTCTGCTTGATCCATGCCTCTTTTGTCTGATATTGATATGATATTGATGAACTTCCATACATTTTTTATCATATTTGGACTAAACTATTAACTCAGTGCACCCCAGTGCCAGTTCCTGTTTTCTGCTGTTTTTCTATTTCAGGTTTCCCCCATATTAAAAGTGCTCCAAAAATTCGGGAAAATCCAATAAAAAATCAGCGTAGAAGAAGCTTCGGGAATCACCGAGGGGGGGGGGGGGGGCAGAGGGGACCCACCAGGGCCCCAGGCGCCCTCCCGACGCGCCCTAGGGTGTGGCCGCGCCAGGGGGCCGCCTGGACCCCTGGTGGCCCCCTTGGCTGCCCCCCTTCGCCAATATAATTTTCGTGACGTGAAACCCCTGTGTCAGGAACCCTTTTTCGCGATCTCTCCTCTGTTTCATCGCCGTCGCGCTTCCAAGATCGGGAGCACCAGAAGACCTCTTCCCAGCACCCTGCCGGAGGGAGGAACCACCTCCGAGAGCTTCTCCACCACCATGGATGCTTCCCAGATGAACCGTGAGTAGTCCACCTTGGACCATGGGTCTATGATCAGTAGCTATGTGATTTTCTCCTCCCCTCTTTGTTCTTCATGGATTAGACCTCGTGAGCTGCCCTACATGATCGAGGCACATATGTAATATTTCTGCTGTTGCTATGCTGAGTTTGCTGGGATCCGATGGATTATGAGATTATGTTCATATTGTGTTTGAGTAATATATTTGATTCTCCTCTTTTATATTTATGTTCTAGAGTAATTCTTGCATGTTCTCCGTTGCTGTTTAGTGCTTTGTCCAAGTAGTAGGTAGTGACTCCAAGAGGGAGCGTTATGCATGATTGTGGGTTCATGCCCCCCGATGACTAGCTTGAGTGACAGAAACATGAGTCTAGGGGATGTGTTGTTGCCACAAGGGGGAAAACAACGGTGCTTGTACTTGCGGGTGCAATGATTGTTTACTTTACGCAAAGTTCTTTAATGCAGTTGTCCATTGCTTTGAGTTTACACTTTGGGTGGGATTAGCAACTTAATACCAGCGAGATGTTCTGGATAGATATCTCAAGGTGGATGATTAGTAGGTAGATGCAGATGGATTTCAGTCTACTTGTCTTGGCGTACCGCCCATGCTTTTGAGCCTCTTCCTTTCTTTATAGTATAATTAGCATTGGTTTGCGCACATAATCTTGTCAATTGCCCAGCTGTAATTTGTTTACCTTGCATGGCTATTTTATCGCCTTTTGGGAGAGACATCACTAGTGAACATCATAGGACCCCTGTCCATATTTCCAATACTGTTTACACCCACTATCAATTTACTGCTTTATTTACTTTTCCGTTGCTGTCATTATCATTATTATCCCGTGCGTTTTATCCTTTGTAAACAACAAGGCCGGACGAATTGACAACTCCTCTGTACTCATTGGGAAGCAAAGTTATTTGTTGTGTGTGCAGGTCCAGGTGAAGTTAGCAACCTCGGTTGTAAACGGCGCCATTGTTCACTTCACCACCTTTTTGTATCTGTTGGAGTCCTACTGGTCGACACTCAACCTTAGCATCTTCGCTAAGGGAAACTTGCTGCTGTCTACATCTGAACCTTCCACTGTGGGTATCCAACGAGGGGGTGTTAATTCGTACCATCAGCACAAAGGCCATAAAATTCCTCCTTAATTCCCGTAGCTATAAGAAAATCATCGCATGGATACATCATTGCGCATGCTGGCCTTGTGTCTTCCAACAACTCCAGGGGCACATGATCTTCATTATAACTCACCCTAACTGCTGAGGGTGAAGCTGCAGCTCTAGTGACTCGATCGGAGCGCTCGGGCTTCTTCTTCCCAAGCCACCCCTTTGCTTTTCCTAGCAAACTCATTTCTGAAATGTTTGAAAATTCACAAAATCATGGATTTAAACAAAGTGAGTTGAGGCACACTACTCTACTCACTTACCTAAGGCATAAACTTGCATCAAAACTTGGAAAATAAATTTCTACACATGCATGCAAGCTCATCTAAACAACACCAAGAACTACTAAATACTCACAAATGAAACCACCAATCAAAAATCTAATTGGAAGGGTGAAGGAGTTGCATACCAGGGAGTATTTGTCAAAAATCTCAGCTCAAATGATGGGTTGTAGAGAGAGATCGAAAATCGTCTCCAAGAACAGCAAGAACGCAAGTTCCAGGTGCAGAACTCGTGTTTTTGGAGAGAGAGAGAAGGGAGGAGGAAGAAGACTTACCTGGGGTGGGACCTGTGGGCCCCAGGCGCCCTGTGGGCGCGGCCAGGGGGCTGGCCGCCTGGGCCACTGGTGGCCCCCCTTGTCATCCCCAGGTGCCTCTGGGTCACTCCTGGCATGGAAATTTTGAATATAATTTTTCAGGATTTTTTCTAAAAACTTCTCTGTTGAAAATTTTCTGGAGTTCAAAAAGCTGCGAAACTTTCTGAAGACTTGAAGCAGTGATTAGAATTGTGAAACTTTAAAAACATACAACTTGGTACAGCAAAGAGAATAAAAGATAAGGCAAATGAAAACATAACAAGCTCCACTTTTTGCCTATATAAAACATGCTCACTAGCAAGGTTGATCAAGTCTTACCAACGAGCCAGCGATATATAGAACAAAAAGTCTCACCTCTTATGAAGTGATCATTGCACCTTCACTTTAATGCACATGGTCCCCACCATTATGGTTTTGTATTTGTGGTGCACGTGTAGAGGACAATCCCATTCTCCAATCTTCACGGTCTCGATATTCTCTATTGAGTTAAGGCCATGCCTTTTGTCGATCTTCTTCGGAAAATACATCGTGTGTTCTTTATCGTCTACGTTGAAGGTGACCTTTCCTTTATTGAAATCAATAATAGCACCTGCGGTGTTTAGAAAAGGTCTACCAAGAATAATGGACATTCTCCCATCCTCGGGCATGTCAAGCACAACAAAATCAGTAAGAATTAAACAATTAGCAACTTCAACTGGAACATCCTCACAAATACCTATCGGGACGGCTGTTGACTTGTCAGCCATCTGAATAGAGATATCTGTAGGGATTAGCTTATCTAAACATAGCCTTTTGTAAAGAGAAAAAGGCATAACACCCACCCCTTCTCCGAGATCACATAAGGCAATCTTGACATAATTATTTTTTATGGAGCAAGGAATGGTGGGTATACCTGGATCACCAAGCTTCTCATGAATCTTGCCTCTGAAAGAATAGTTAGCAAGCATAGTAGATATTGCCTCATTAGGAACTTTTCTTTTCTTAGTAACAATATCTTTCATGTATTTGGAATAAGGAGGTAACTTGATAGCATGAGTCAAAGGAATTTTCAGAAAAAGAGGTTTCATCCATTCACAAAATTTATTATAATGCTCTCTTCTTTAGGTTTGAGAGACTTACCTGGAAAGGGCATGGGTTCTTGTAGGCACGGTTCTCTTTCATTCCCATGTCTTCTTGCTATGATGTCTTCTCTTGTGTACTTCTTGCGTTTATCGGGTGCTTCTTCTTCTCGCACATCGGGAGGATCATTCTTCTCCTTATCATTTTCTTCGGGCTCAGCAACGTCTTCAGTTTCAGCATCGGAAGTAGATATGCTTTTGGGATCAACATCAGGTTCTTCACTCGTAATAGGATCATTAGAGTTGTCATCTTCCTTGTGTTTCTTCTTCTTCTTTTTCTTCTTAGGAGAGCTAACAATCTCGTCTTCCACTTGCACTTGAGAATCTTGCTTGATCCTCTTCGGATGCCCTGGTCTTGATGCCATAAGCTTGTATGTCCTGTTTGGCATTGTTAGCAAGAAAATCTTTTTGCACATTAGAAATTTGTTCAAGCTGAGTTTGAACCATATGAAAATGCTTAACAAGACATTTAACATCTTTAAATGTTCTTTCAAGAACACCAAGTAAACTTTTGATAGCAAGAGAATTATCATGCAACTGACTTTGTATCCTCCTATTAAAATTGTCTTGCTTAATAAGAAAATTATCAAGATCATCTAAGCATTGGTTGGGAGGCTTACCTTTAGGGATGTCACTTTTAGTAAAGTCTAATAGAGAGTGTACCTCTACCAAGGGAGGGTGAGTAGTAGTCTCACACAACTTCTCGATAGGTGGTAGATTCTTCACTTCTTCGGCTTTGATGCCTTTCTCCTTAATAGACTTCTTGCTTCTTGCATATCTTCGGGGCTCAGAACAAGCATGCCCCTCTTCTTTGGTGGTGGAGGTGGTTCAGGGATGGACCAATCTTCATGGTTCTTGGCAATCTTTCCCATTAATTCTTCAGCATCGGCTGGCGTTCTTTCCTTGAAAACACAACCAGCACAACTATCCAGATAGGACCTGGATTCATCGGTTAGACCAGCATAAAATATATCAAGAAATTCATTCTTTGGGACTTCATGTCCCGGTCTAGCCTTAATTAAATCACAATACCTCCCCCAAGCTTTAGGGAGTTGCTCATCCTGCAACTTTTTAAAGTTATAGATTCTTTGCAAAGCAGCATGTTGCATATGAGCAGGAAAATATTTATCAACAGAAAATTGAACTAAGTCCTGAGGACTCTCAATGGAACCATAGGGTAGTGCATCGTACCATGATTTAGCGTCTCCCTTTAAAGAAAAAGGAAAAAAGCTTGGCCACGTAGAAGTTTCGTATCTTCTCATCAGTAGTAAATAGGTCACCTAACTCAGCGAGTTTGGTCAATTGTGCTATAGCATCATCATTTTCTCTGCCATAAAAAGGGTTAGCCTCGACTGTAGATATAAGTGAAAGATCAACAGAGAATTCATAATCAGGATCATTGATGCATATAGGAGATGTGGCAAATTTAGGATCAGGAATATGCTTGTTCTTCATGGAGTGCTTCTTGAGCAACTCCTTAACAGCTCCAGGGTCAGAGTCGGCACACTCTCTGAGTTCCCTGCAAAGATCATCATCGAGAATAACATAATCATCATCAAGGAGTCTCTCCTTGAGTTCATGTAAATTTGGGTAACCAAAAGTTTTGCAAGTAGGAATATAGGTACTAGGTATCTCAGTCTCAGGCTCTGTTGCAGCCTTATCAGTCTCAGTTTCAATATAGTGACCAAGCAAATTATCAACATCAAGAGTAGTGGAAGCATCATCAAAAGTATCGAACATAGTAACAGACTCAGTAGTAGTAGCATGTGGTGGTAGTGGTAAAGCAAACTTACTTATAACGGAAGGTGAATCAAGCGTAGCACTGATACTCATAACGGTACCTTTTCTTGTAGTGGATGGTAGGATCGGAACCTTGGGATCTCCTTTCTTACCCATAGCGGACAAAGTGTGGCAGGCAGGATACTTCAAGTAGACTTGTAAATATTGCTATGGTCCCCGGCAACGGCGCCAGAAAACAGTACTTGATGACCCTCAACTGTAGGGGATCGATTGTAGTGTTCTCGCGGGTAAGTTAACCCAATTTATTGATTCGACACAAGGGGACACAAAGAGTATTTATAAGCTTTGACAGTTGAGTTGTCAATTCAACCTCACCTGAAATATGCTTGCTTGCAACAAAGTATTAATAGCAACTATGATATGATAGTGATAACGATAACGGCAAAAGTAACTAGTAGTAACCAGCAGGATTAAAATACTGTAGGCTAGGGAGATGGATGGTTGGGCGCTGCATGAATAAGAATGAACATGTAATAGATTCTAACACGGGGCAAGGCACACAGAAAAGTAATGATCATCTAGGCAAATATCAAACATTAGGAATGTATCCCGTAGGTAGTTGTGCGTGCTTGCAATAAGAACTTGCACAACATCTTTTGTCCTACCATCCCGCTACGAATGGGGCCAAAAGGAACTTATGGAGATTAAGGTGCTCCTTTCAAAGAGCACCGGAACAAAGCAATAAACTCAATGGATACATGGAATCCTCAAATTATGGACCATCCCCTTTGGTGTCCCAAGTTGTCACCTTTGGGATCGCTGGTTTCGGACCATAATAGGTGCATACAACTCATAGATAGGATCTTGAACATAGATAAACTCACGAAAACATAAGTGGTTTAGATCTGAAAACATGGAACTCGGGCCCAAAGTGACAAGCATTAAGAGCAACAAGTTATAGCAAAGATGATAAACACCAAAGTAGATGATAGGCAACATGCCCCCAACAATCTGACGAACTATTACATGATCAATCTCATCCAATCCCTACCATCCCCTTTTCCTACAGCAGGGAATTACTCACACATATGAAGGGAAGTCATGGAGGAAGGATAGAGTGGTGATGGTGATGGCGATGGCGACGATCTCCCCTCTCCGGAGGCCAAATCAGCCTCCAGATTAGCCCTCCTGAGGAAGAACAGAGGTTGGCGGCGGCTCCGCAACGAGTCCTGGAAAAGTGGATTTTTTTGGAGTTTCCCCGTCACGGGAATAAATAGGAGCCAAAGTAGGGCACCAGGGTAGGGGGGTCGCCCAGGAGGCCTGTAACATCCCAGATTTCACAAAAATTAAAATTTTTGTTTTTGGTGTGAATTGTTTGATTGTTTGATTTGTTTGCGGTGTTTGCATCCCCGATTTATCGATCGGCGATTATTTTTCACCTCTTATCGCGTATCGACGGAGACCGACTCTTGCCACCCTGACACTCGACCTTTGAGCAACCGGGTTTCACCCGATCACCGTCGCGACAACCGCACGAGACCAGCCGTAGCCAACGGAACGAAAAAAACCCATTTAATAATTAAATGGGTTATTTTATTGAGTGCCAGAAAGTGTTCTCGGAACGGTTCCAACGCGAGGTGAACGCCGCCTGCTCGACGCGCTGATCGCGCCGTTCAAAGTTTTACCCGAATCGGAGGTTCTGCGGACTCCCGGCGGTCAGAAACGTAAACACCGCGTGCGCGAGAGAAAAGTCGGGGATGTTTTTGAAAACTGCCATCCACCTGGGCTATATAAAGACCAACACCCTCCCATCCCTTTCTAATGTTTCTCTAGCCAAAAATTGCAGCCACCTCCTCCACTTTGCCCAAATTCTGCCACCTAGCCCTCCAAATTTGAAACCCTAACCCTCCCTCAGATCTGGACCATCAGATCTGAGATCTGATGGCCCAGATGAGGCCACGTAGCCTCACAGCCCCCTTCCAACAGAATCGGGCCCCGCAGGCCCGTCACCGTCCGCCGTCGGGCCGGGAAGCCCGTCGCCTGCTCGTGCCTCCTCCTCCATGGCGCCGCCGCCTCCACGCCCGCGTCGGCAAGCGCGTCGCCGCCTCTGGCCGCCGCGCCACCACCCGCCGGGCCTCCTCCTCCCGCGCGCTACTTTCTCTCCTCCTCCTCTTTCCTGTTGCCCCCCCTGACCATCTCGCCTCCTCCCGCAGGTCGCCGCGCCGCCCCGCCATGGCTGGCCGCATCGAGCTCGGCCGCTGTAATACCCTCAGAATCAGTAACAGTAATCACTACAGTGATTCCACTGTTAGTGATCATTGCTGTTGATGATCAATCCATGATCACCTTTGATCATAGCTCTGTCAATTTCCAACCCGGATAAAATTTTCAAATTGGGTAAATTATAAAACTTTGCTCCAGGAATTGTGGATGCCAGTCAATCAACATGATCATGGTTAAACCAAGTCACCCTTAGTCATTAGAATAATCACAAGTCTATGATGATTGTGAAACCAATGTTGTGGGGTCATCAAAATTGTTTTGAAAGTTAATATAAAAATGAAATCATAGTTAAACCAAAATGATGGAATCTATTTATAAAATTCCTAGCAATCATTATGCCATGATTAAAACAACAATGGATATTCTATTAAAGTGTTTTAGAAAGTATTATGAAATAAAAACAATAGCTTGAAAATTATTAAATTGCCATGATGATTTAAATAAAAATGTGGCAATTTTAAATGTACTTAAAAATGGTGAACCAATTTTATTAAATGCCTAAATATCAGTAGGCTATATTAAAAGTGGAATGGGATTTTATTACCATGTTTAAAAATGTTAAACATATAATAACAGTGGTAAAACAGTAACATTTAATACCTTTTAAATAAAACCAAATACTAAATGTTTTTATAAAACTCCAAATATTTTTGTAGCACTCTAGTAATATACCTTACTAATTATGGACCAGGTTACCTGTTAGACAAAAGTGCAAAAGTAGGTAAAATAATTACTAAGAGAAGAGAAATAAAAGAAAAGAAAATAATAAAAAGAAAAGTGTTACCCCCCGCCCCTGGGCAAAGCCACCCCTCTCTTCTCTCTCCCCCCCCTCAACCACCCCCACCTGCCCCGCCCCTCTGTCACCGTGGACATGGCCAGGGGCACTTCGAGCTGCCTTCCCCCTCACCTGCTTCACCTGCCCCGTTGTCATCATCTCATCGATAAAGAGCTCGCCCCGTGATTTGTGGATCACGGCCACCCTCCATTTTCCCCCTGCTTCTTCCCCGTGTGAACCGAGTGTCGGCCGTGGGCACGGCGCCGACGCCCGCGCGGCCACCCTCCTTCCCCGACCGTGCGAGCTCGTCAGGGAGGTCCGCCAAGCTGCTCCACTTCGCCCCCAACCTCAAGCTCGAGCCGGTGTCCAGCGGGCCTCGCGAATCGATCCCGCGACTTCACCACGGCCGCCCGCGTGCATCGACAAATTCGTCGCGCCTGCACCCTCCCCGGCCACCCCGACCCCTCCTCGAGCTCCCCTGTGAGTCTTGCCTCCTTTACCCCAACTTGCCAAGCTCAATTTCTAGCTCTGGCGACTGCCGCCATGGGTGGCCAAGCCCAGCTCCGCCGGGTGACTCGCCCCCGTGGTCTCCATTTGTATCGGGGCCGTCCGAGCGCACCAAATGTCTCGGGGCACGCCAATTTCCCGGTGTGGCTCTTCAGAGCACTTGGGCGCGCGTCTCGTGGTCGTCTTCGTGCGGCACCCGAGCGCCGCCTCCGCCATTTTTGACGATGTGCTCACCTCCGGCCACCCCAGCTCGTAATGATGGCACAGATCGACACTGGTGGTGATGTGCTTTCGAACGGACCCACCCTCGCTCCTAGACGTCGTCGGAATCCATCGGACAGTCGCCGCTGGCCTCCCTGGTCGTCGTCGGCGATGGCCTGTAGCGCTGACCGGTGGCCCCCTTTGTCAGTTGGCTTGATTAGCTGCTAAGCAGTCACTGACGTGTGGACCCCGCGGCTGCTAATCACTGCTTAAGCCCCGGTTAATCCTAAACCCCCCGTGTTAACTTAGCTTTTAGGCTAATTCCCCCCTGGACATATGACATGTGGGGCCCTAGCTAGTTATTAGTTAAATAACTATTGGTTAGGTTAGTCTCATTGACTAGTGGGCCCTGGGCTTTAAAAAAATAATTAAACTGTTAATTATGCCTCTGTGAGTATGACTGTTGGGCCCCACTGGAATTTTAGTTTAATTAATATGGAATTGTTAAAATGAGCCTATGACATGTGGGCCCAGTGCCTATTTTAATTTAAGTAAAAGATTTATTAATAAACAGAGGCTGACATGTGGGTCCCACATGTCAGGCACTGTTCTGGATAATGTTTTGGATAATGTTGATATAATAATAAAAAGAAATTCAGAAATTCTTTTTAAATGATTTAAACTTTGAATTTGAATATCTTTTAAATCGTAAGTCAGATTCAAAAACTTTATACATGAAAATTAATCGGAGAAATATAACGAATACAAATACGCTATCCGTATGTCTACCCACCCCCTAACACACCGAGCATCGACATTCCCCCTCTGGACCGGCTATCCGATGATTTGCCCGATACCGTTAAACTATCCGGATGAATTTATTCCAAACACGAAAGTTGTTCGGAATGGTTCAACTAACCCGGATACACCCCCCTTATCTTTGTTAGATGTCTACGACACCTCCGACATGGTACCTTCCCCCTCCGGTCACCCTGTCCAGTAATCACCTGGAGCCAGTAGTTCATCCCCGGATGAATTCCTGCTCCGAGCAACGTGCATTGCACTGCGTTAGAACACCGTTAACTTTGCATACGGCATGCCATGCATTTGTTTGCTATGATTGCTTTGTATTTACTGTGTTTGTTCCCCCTTTATTCTTTGGTATACCCCGAGGCTGTCGTCGACTACACCGCTGCTGGGTACGACTACGTCGTCGACGACCGTACCCCTACCGTCGAGATTCCAGGCAAGCAGAGCCATTCTCTTCCCCAGATATCGCCTATCTTTCCGTACTTTTCTTGCACTAGGCATTGCTACTGCTGCTGCTACGTTACAATCCTATTCAATTGCATAGCCTGTTTTTGTCGCCCCTTGATGTACCTTCCTTTATCCTATGCTGCATATTATATATATTATATTCAGCAGTGAGCCCTGCGCATTGTTAGCTAGGATTAGATAGAGGGCCGTGATCACTCAGGGGAGTGAACACGGATACAAATATTATAACTGCACAGGTACGGTACAATGCAGACACCGCCTCAGGCCCCTACCTCGGCTCTGCCGAGCCACCATCCAATGTGAGCTATCGAGGAGTGATCCTTGTACTCCACTCGTTGCTGACTCTGTATAGCCCCTCTAGGTACCTGAGAAACGGCTGTCCTTTAGGTAAGAAGTCGGGCGACCCAACGGTGCCCGCGAGAGGTATTGCGACGAGACGACAGGGAGGGTACGACCAGTGTACCGGTGTGCTTGGCCCCTGATCGTTGGCCCCGAGAGTTACCAAACCACGAAAGTCGAGCTCCTCCAGGAGCACACGCGAGACAAGGTAAGGAGACGGTTCACCTTGTTGGTAACCGCAGAGACTTGGTGGGACGACAGGGCAGGCACCGATGTACTGGTGGTCCTGACTACTGTCGTTGTCCGCGGGTCAGTTAAGTCGAGGCAACGATAACGGTTGTCACGCAGGTTAATAAAATGAATAATGGTTCGGCGGATGACTTGAGTAGCCTTTTGGCTTATACACGTTGCCTACACGTGGGAATTACGAGTTATGGGCTCATCTTCTTCGTAGTGTCGTCAGAGGACTCTTCAGACGTCAGCAGTACTGCAGGCTGATTGCCAGGAAGTGGTGTTGTCTTATTTTCTCGCGCGGTGGTGTCTTATTTGGATTTTCTTTAACTTCACCGGCCAGTCACGCACCATACAGGAGTACGTTCGGGTTGGGGTCCAAGGCCCGGCGTACTTAGGATTTAGACCGGCGGATGGCCTCTCTGTTGAGTTTGAAAGATGGGATACGGAGTGTCGGATAGCCTCGGTGGAGCGTTCCCTAACAAGGTGCCCGCCACCCTGGAGATCCGTGCGTGTAGTGTAACACAAGTGCACCCCTGCAGGGAAGATTAATCTATTCGAATAGTTGTGTCCACGGTAACAGGACGCTTTATGCTGAAGCTGGATCTTACCACTACAAACTATTATTATTAAACTGTATGGTTCCGGGTTTTCTTCCTCGCTGGGATATCGAGGAAGGGATCTCGGAGGCATTGATAATTATTATAACTTACTATTATACAATGCTGCAGCAACTTCTGCTGCATTGTTTGGAGGAGCACGAGTGGTTTTTGTGCTTGATTGTTTGGAGGAGCACAGACCCTTGACTGGCCCTGAGTTCATCTTCAGGAAAGTTGTCAAGTTACACATTGAGAAGCTTTTGCACGGGCAAAGTCTTTATTGGAAAAAAAGATGCACCAAGAGTTACATGAAGGTGGGGGAGGAAAATTCAAAGTTTTTTCAGGCCATGGCCTCTGAAAGACTTAGAAGAAACACCATCTCTACCCTGCAGCTAGATGATGGCACATCATGTTCTGATCACAACATTTTAGCTGCTGCTTTTTGGTCATCTTTTAAAAGCAGGATGGGAATATCCCATGGTATTCAGATGGGTTTTGATCTGGCCAGGTTGCTCCCAGTCATACCTAATCTTCATGCTCTTTCTGCTCCCTTTAAAAAGCAGTAATTGGATGATGTGGTGAAACAGATGCCTACTGATAAGGCACCTGGTCCTGATGGCTTTAATGGTCAGTTTTTGAAAAAAATTTGGAATATTATTGGACCTGACTTTCTTTGTTTAGCTCAGGAGTTTCATGCTGGCAAGGCTAAACTGGATGGTCTCAATGGTTCATACATTACTCTGGTCCCTAAGAAATTATGTCCTGAATCCATTAATGATTTCAGACCTATCTCCTTGAAAAGTGTGGGAATCAAATTGCTCACCAAGATGGCTGCTAACAGGTTTCAAAAGGAGATCAAGAGGTGCATCCATAAAAATCAATATGGGTTCATTAAGGACAGATCCATTCAGGATTGCATTGCCTGGACTCTTGAATACTTACATCAATGTCATCAATCCAAGAGGCCCATGCTAATAATGAAACTTGATTTTGAAAAAGCATATGATTCTATTGAGCATGAGGCTATCCTTCAGATTCTCAAACATAAAGGTTTTGATCAGAAGTGGATAACTTGGGTTTCTGATCTTCTTGCCTCTGGTTCATCTGCTGTGTTGCTTAAAGGTGTTCCTGGAAAACAGTTCAGGTGCAGAAGGGGAGTTAGGCAAGGGGATCCCCTCTCACCACTGTTGTTTGTCCTAGCTGCTGACCTACTGCAATCATTGGTCAATGATCTTCTTAGGCAAGGGTTATTGCATCTACCTTTGTCAAATCATGATTTGGAATTTCCTATAGTCCAGTATGCTGATGATACATTGTTGATCATGCAAGCTGATGTGGACCAAGTGAGGATCCTCAAGGATGCTTTACAAGTGTTCTCTCAATCCACTGGTCTGACAATAAACTATCACAAATCATCCATGTATCCCATCAATGTGGAGGATGCCACACTTATCTTATTGGCTTCTGCTTTTGGCTGTCAGACTGGCTCCTTACGTTTCACCTATTTGGGTTTACCTGTGGGAACTACTAGGACAAAAATGGTGGATTTTCTACCTTTGGTAGACTGTATGGAGAGAAGACTCACTGCCAGTTCATGCTTTCTTAACCAAGGGGGGAAATTACAATTTCTCAACTCAGTGATATCCTGAATGCCAATATATTTTCTCTGCTCCCTTCACATACCTGCTGGGATCACCAAGCAATTGGAGAGAATTCAGAGGCAATGTTTATGGAGAAAGTATGGGAAGGATTCAGGCAAGTCTTTGACATCTTGGGACATGGTTTGTAAACCTAAGAACAAAGGTGGTCTGGGGATCATGAATATCACTTTGCAGAATGAGGCTCTACTGATTAAACACTTGCACAAGTTCTACAATCAACATGATGTTCCATGGGTGAAGCTCATTTGGGACACATACTACTATCAGAGGGTGCCTCATGCAACTGATCTTTGTGGTTCCTTCTGGTGGAAGGACATTTGTAAACTCATGGACAAGTTCCTTGCAGTATCCAAATGTTCCATGGCTGATGGAGCAACTGCTCTGTTCTGGACTGATAGTTGGCTTGAAAACTCTTCAGATGTTTTAGAAATTAAATTTGCAAGGCTGTTCTCTTTTGCTCATGATAAACTGATCTCCATTAAAGAGGTTTGTGATACCGGAGAACTTATCACACTGTTTCATCTCCCACTCTCTGAACAAGCTTTCTCTGAACTGCAATCTCTGCAGTCTCTAGTGATGCAGTATCATGACAGAATCTTGTACAGGATACTTGGACTTGGAGGTTTGGCAAACAAGGGTTAGATACAACCAAAAAGTTTTACAACCATGTACATGAGCCTTTGCACTCTAACCCCCTGTTAATGTGGATTTGGAAATCTTGTTGTACACTCAAGATCAAAGTTTTTGCCTGGTTGGTCATCATGGATAGAATCAATACCAAGGATATGTTACTGAGAAGACATTGGCACATTGAAGATGGACCTGAATGTGTGATATGCCCCACTCAGCAGTTGGAATCCAGAGATCACCTTTTCTTCCAGTGCAACTTCAGTGCAAGGATATGGACTTACTTACAGATTGATTGGACTGGAGGGTCTAATATGGTGGAGATTGCTCAATCTGCCAGGAGAGTTTTTCACCAACCTTTCTTCTCAGAGGTGGTGTTTGTGGCCTGGTGGAACATTTGGATTATTAGGAATGGCAAAGTGTTTCATCATGAACGGCCAAGTTTTTCTAGGTGGAAGGCAGGCTTTGTACATGACTTGACTTTGCTGGGGTATAGAATCAAGCACAAGTTCAAGGATGATTTATTTAGATGGATAGATTTTTTGCCTCCTTAATTCTTTTGTTTGTTGTTGTTGGCTTTGTAAATTTGTAAATACTTTTCCCTGCTTTCAATAAAGTGTTGTGGGGTTTTTTTGCCTCACAGTTTTACATTCAAAAAATTTTTGCTGCATTGTTACTTTATGCTTTATATAAACTGTTGGCTATTCTCTCCCCATGCTGCAAGACTCGTCGGAAGATGCTAGTCTTCGATAGGCCTAGCTTCTTACCCTTATTCTGATTTCTACCTTGTAGTCCACTATATATAGCCTCCCCTTTCCATTTGATACAACGCATAAATGCTTAGTAGCAGACGTAAGACTCACGGGTATGCTAGATACTCACCTTTTCTTTATTCCCCCCTTTTTGTTTTGCCTAATCGGCCGCTGCAGTCGACGTTGGATCCTTGGAGTCCAGGAGTAGGAGATCCCCGATTTCGACCACCGCAACGTGAAGCTCCCCGATGCCTTCTACGACGTCGAGTTCCCCTTTGACCAGGAGTATTTTGGAGGTTCCCAGGAAGGAGGCCTCGCCTTTTCGATCTGTTGTGATTTGTGCTAGCCTTCTTAATGCAACCTTGTATTCTTGTGTCTATACTCAGATACGTTTGCTTCCGCTAACTTTGTACTTTCGAGCTATTGTATTCGAGCCCTCGTGGCCCCTGGCTTGTATTAAATAGCTTGTATTATTTCATTTGTAGAGTTGTGTTGTGATATCTCATCCTGAGTCCCTATCTCGATCGTGTACCTTGCGTGTATGATTACTGTACACGGTCTGATTTTGGGGGCGTCACAGCCGCCCCGGAGACAGCCGTCGGCCTCTGCCCCGACGACTGCGCCGCCGGATCCACCTCGGCCTCGCCCCTTCCCAACTTCTCCTTGCGCCACCCGAGGCGCCGCCCCTCGCCAGCGACGAGGGTCGGCGCCGCCAGCCCGCAGCCTCCCGTCCTGGAGGCGAGGAGGAGCAGCCTCCAACGCCACGAGTGGACCGGCCGGCCCCAGCCGCGGCCCATCCACACCGCCAGCCCGAGCCGGCCACCTTGGCCTCTCCAGCCAAGCTGGGCCTCAGCCCATGAGGTCCAGCCTCTCCCTTTTTTATCTTTTTTTTTATTTCCTCAGTGGTTTTTTTCTAAGTCCCTGATAAGTACTATTGTATTCAGTTTTGCGTTGAAGTTTGCGAATAAATCGTAGCTCGTATCGCGTTGCGCCCAAAAGGAAAATTGTTTAGAATTGTGTGTACTTCAGTTCATCTTTTGTGAGAATTTTGATTTGAGGCCACTTGATGTTGTTAATCACTGTTGAAGTGGGCACCAGGATGTTAACTGCTATTATTTTCTGTCAAGTGTTGTTGCTGTTATTTTATTACAAGTATGGTTGAAGATTGTGTGACATCCATGAGGCCTATTGCATTAATTCTTGTTGCATACTGTTAAGCATCATGTCTACTTCTATTATATGTATTGCATTGTCATGTTTACATTCGTGGTCATAGTTATATTCAGCTCCAAAGTTACTATCCTGCTGATTGTTGACAACCACTTCTGTTTTTCACTAAGTCTGTAACTTTCTGATGCCATGTTGCATGCTTAATATCTTTTGATCTGTGATGCCTATGACCTTGATTCTTGTTTTTACCTGATCATCAGCATGTCTAGTTCATTGCAATATATTGCTATGTCATGTTGCTGCACTTTTGCATATAGTTTTGCCCCTGTCTATACAGCATGAAAATAACAGTTTCTACCATGTTTTTCTGATTTTCACTAAGTCCTAGACCAGTAATATTTTATTGCATTTTGCTTGGGCTATAACTAATTGTTCATGATGCCTTTTTGCATGATTCTTTTTGCCATGCCTTCCTTGTTATGCCTAATGCAATTCCATGTCATTTGGTGCATGTTTGCATTCAATAGCTTATTGATGCATTGCTCTAAAGTGTGCTTCCTGATGTTGGCAGATTGTGTGCATAACTTGTTTTGCTTGTATCTTTTAAACCGTAACTCCGTTTGGAGTGTTCTTTAATTGTATCTTGATTATAATTTCATGTACTTTGTGTTTATGCTATTGTTTTCTGTTGTTAACCAACCTAAAATATGGTTTAGGACAGAACAATACCAAATGCTTTAATTTTTGTGGGGCACTTAGTGATATGCCATGTTTAGGTTGTGCCTCACTTAAATTGACTAGCATAGATAGTTTATCTTATGCTTCACCTCTTGTCATCTTTTTGTGCTATGCTGTAACACCCCCGGTGTCATAATGCAATAATATTTTTGTTAGTGTCAATTCCCAATGATTAGAAAGTAATTAATCACCTTGATCATCCCCCAAATTAAATTCAACTTAATTGCATGGATTAAAAACAAAGGGGAAATTAAAGTTAAACTAAAATTGTGCAAACATTTTTATTAAATGCCTAATAATCAATAAGTCATAATAAAATAGTAATGAGATTTTAATACCTTGTTTAAATGTTTTAAACAAATCAAAACAGTGCCTAATCCAGTCGCTTTCAATCCTTTTTAAATAGAACAAAATCAAACGATTTTAGAAAAGGCTCAAAACTTTTGTATCAGCATATTAATGGTTAATACAAATATTAGAACAAGTTTCACTGTTGACTAAATCCAAATACTACCTAAACAAATTATAAACATAAAAGATCAAGAATATTAAAACAGAAAATAATTACAAATATAAATAGGGGCTATCCTATGCCCTGGGCGAAGCCCACCCAAGTCCCAACCGCCCCTCTCCTTCCTCCTTCCCCCTGTACTTCTCCCTTCCCCGCTGGCAATGCCATGGCTGTCCTGGCATGGATTGCCACGCGCCGGCGATCCGGCGGCTCCCCGGCGAAGATAAGGCCCTGCCGCCCCAACCCTAACCCTAGCCGACCCCTCCCTTTTCCCCCATCGCCTCCCATGGTTCCTCCCCAATCCGCCTGTGTGCGCCACCGGGTCGCCGTGGCCGCGCGTCCATGGCCGCCGTGGCTACTAAGCACCCCGGTGCGGGACAACTTGTCCGGGAGGACCGCCGTGGTCATCTCCATCGTCCGCCACGGTCAATCGTGCCTAGGGCACCCTCGAGCCGCCGCCCGCATCGGCTCGCCCCCGTCAGCCTCGCCACGACCACTGCGTCGATCTCCATCGTCGGAGCCTCCCCGAGCCTGCCTTGCTCCTCTTCAGGCTCAATGTGAGCTACTCATCCGTCTCCCCCTCGCCCCCTAATGGTTTGTCGTCGGAACCGAGTCGCGGCCCCGCCCCGAGCTCGTCGCCCGAGCCGCGCCTGTTCTGCCCCGCGTCCGGCGACGCCCGCAGCCGCCCGGAACCGCGCCGTTCAGCCGCGACGCCCCACTCCCCCGTGAGCATCCCCCTCCTCCGCGATTTCCCCCTCCACTTTCTTCCCCCCTCGCCGTCGTGGCCCTCTCCGGCCACAGGCCGTGCTCGCCGTGCTCGCCATGAGGTGCGCGTGGCCGAGCCGCACCCTGTTCACCGCGCGTTGGTGGCCACGCCCCTCCCAGCCTGCGCCCTCGCCACGCCCTCCCCCCCCCCCCCACCACCGCGGCTCCCCTCGCCGCCCCGGCCGGCGCCGCCGTGCCTGGTCGCCGGCGTGCTCTGTGCAGCCGTGGGCTAGCACCCCCCCCCCTTGGAGATTAGCCCCTAATCTAAGATTAGAGGGAATGAAAACCCCTACCCTTAGTATGACATGTGGCCCCCCAATTGTTAGTTAAGTTTAAAATGAATTAATTGCATAGAGTGTATGACACATGGGCCCCTTTGGGTTAATAGTTTAAATCTAATGCAAATATTAAAATATGTGTATGACATGTAGGCCCCACTGTCATTTAAATTAATTTAAATTGAATTATTAAAATATGAGGCTGACATGTGGGACCCACTGGTCAGTAGGTCCCACTTGTCAGCGTTGGCTGGTCAAATCACTGTTGTGGATAATGTTGGGATTAAATAATAATAAAAAATTAAAAATGATTTAAACTTTGAAAAATCATAAAAAATAATCCGTATATCAGATGAAAATATTTTATGTATCAAAGTTTCTCAGAAAAATGTGTAAAATAATAATACGCCATCCGTATGTCTGCCACACCCCCCTAACACATCGAACATCGACACACCCCCCTCCCGGGCCGTCTGTCGGTAATTTCTGGTACCGATAAAAGTTGCCCGGATGAAAAACTTTCGTATACGAAAGTTGCTCAGAATGGATCCACGAATAAGAATACGATACTTATACCCCCACCCAACCACTCTAACATACCGAACATCGAACCTTCCATCTCCGGTAGCCCTGTCCGATGAATTTGTTCTGAACACGAACGTTGTTCGGAATAGATCAACTAACCCGGATACACCATCCACACATGTGTCAGATGTCCACGATACCTCCGACATGGTACCTTCCCCCTCCGGACACCTTGTCCGATAATCACCCGGAGCTGCCAGTTCATCCCCGGATGAATTCCCACCCTGAGCGTAATACATTGCCCTGCGTTAGAACACCGTTACCTTTGCTTATGTCATGCCATGCATATGTTCGTTTATGATTGTTGTGTATTTACTGTGCCCCCCTTATCTCCGATAGACCCCGCTGCTGTCGACTACACCGCTACTAGGTACGACTACTACGTCGACGACCCTACCCCTACCGTCGAGCTTCCAGGAAAGCAGAGCCATTCTCTTCCCCAGGTATCGCCTATCTTTCCGTACATTTCTCTCACTAGGCATTATTACTGCTGCTTCTACGTTACATTCCTATTCATTGCATAGCCTGTCATTTTAGCCCCTTGATGTACCTTCCTTTAATCCAATGCTGCCAATTATTACTTATGCATTATTCAGCTGTAAACCCTGCGCATTATTAGCTAGGTTTAGAATAGCGGGCCGTGACCACTCAGGGGAGTGACGCGGATACAAATTATATACAACTACAACAGGTACGGTCCAATGCAGACGCCCCAGGGAACCTACAACGGCGAGACTCTGCCGAGTCGCTTCGAGTTTGACTTACGAGTGGAATGGACTCGTATTTCACTCTCGTCGGCTCAGTAGCGTAGCATCACCGGGATGATACGAGGTTTACCTCTTTAGTTCATTCCGCTGGTGTCTCGGCACCACCGGGGTGATATGAGAATATTCCTCTTTAGTTCATTCCGTTGATGTCTCTGTCGAACCTCTTTAAGTGTACCATCGAGGGTGATACCTCCTGGTTTCACTTAATGGTAGACACTCGAATAAACTGGTGTCCTTAAAGGTAAGGAGTCGGGTGACCCAACGGTGCCCACGTAGGGTATCTTAGTGGAATGACAGGTCAGGTGTATTCCACCGGTGTAAGGCGGGCCTGGTACTGTTCGTGGCCGACAGATATCATGTTGTACGAAAGTCGAGCTCTTCGGAGCAAACTCGAGACAAGGTAAGGAGACGGTTCACCTTGTTGGTAGCCGCACGAGTTTGTGGGATGTCAGGGCATGCACCGATGTTACTGGTGGACCTGGCTGTTGTCATTTTCCGCGACTCACCCGGATAGGGCCAACGATAATGGTTGTCCCGACAGATAATAATAAAATGCTAAATGGTTCGGTGGATGACTTGAGAGTCCCGTTGGTCTGTACGCACTACCTTCATGTGGGATAAGGAGTTATGGGCTACCCTGCGTCATAGTTTGTCTGAAAGCTCTTCAGACGTCAGCAGTATCGCGGTCTGATTGCCAGGAAGCGGTGTGTCTTCTTCGCTTGAGCGGTGTATTTGGATTTTCTTTTAATTCACCGGCCAGCCTCGCATCGTGAAGGAGCGTGCAAGGTTGAGGGACCTAGACTCCTTGGCGCATAGGATATAGTCCGGCGGATGGCCTCTCTGTTGAGCCTAGGATGGTCTGCGGCGTGTCGGATAGCTTTGGTGGAGCGTTCCCTAACAAGGTGCCCGCCACCCTGGAGATCCGAGCGTGCAGGCTCAACAGGACGCTTTATGCTGAAGCTGGATCTTACCACTACAAACTACTACTATTAATCTGTTGGTTCCGGGTTTTCTTCCTCGCAGGGTAGTCGAGGAGGGGAACTCGGAGGCATTATTATTGTTAATTATTACAACTTACTATTATACAATGCTGCAGCAACTTCTGCTTCATTGTTACATTATGCTTTATATAAACTGTTGGTTGTTTCTCTTCTCATGCTGCAAGACACGTCAGAAGATGCTAGTCTTCGATAGGCCTAGCTACTAACCTTATTATGATTTCTACCTTGCAATCCACTATATATAGCCTCCCCTTTCCATTTGATACAATGCATAAATGCTTAGTAGCGGACGTAAGACTCGCGGGTATGCTAGATACTCACCTGCTTTATTTTCCCCTATTATTGTTTTGCCTGATCGACCGCTGCAGTCGACGTTGGAGCCTTGGAGTCCAGGAGAAGGAGATCCCAAATGCCGACCACCGCAATGTGAAGATCCCCGATACCTTCTACGACGTCGAGTTCCCCTTTGACCAGGAGTAGTTTGGAGGTTCCCAGGCAGGAGGCCTTGCCTTTTCGATCGAGTGTTGATTTTGTGCTATCCTTCTTAAGGCAACCTTGCACCTTATGTCTGTACTCAGATACTATTTCTTCCGCTAACTTTGTGCTCTCGAGCTGTTGTATTCGAGCCCTCGTGGCCCCTGGCTTGTATTAAACAGCTTGTATTATTTTATTTGTAGAGTTGTGTTGTGATATCTTACCGTGAGTCCCTAATCTCGACCGTGTACCTTGCGTGTATGATTACTGTACATGATCCGATTTTGGGGGCGTCACAAGTTGGTATCAGAGCCGACTGCCTGTAGGACGCCCCTTTCCAACTCCTTGGTCGAAGTCGAGTTTAGTCTTTGTGAAACTACTTTACTAACAGTGTCGTGTGGCTTATCGGCCTACCTCGCAAACTGGGTGGTATTAGGATCATTTTTCTCCGTACCTTTACTCTGGGATTCTATTCTCTTATCCTTTCGGGTAATTTTTCTAACTCTGACATTAGGATGTCGTGGTTGCATATACCCGAAGAACCCTTCACCCAAGATGATCGCTTGCTTCACGTGAAGATTCCAAAGATTACTCTTCGATAAATTCCCGAGAACCTACGTGTTCATCGCCTTTGCAATCCCCTTCCACCGATAAGTCCGTATAGATAATTACATACATCTCCCGATCTGGAAATCTTAATTCCCTTGTACTTAAGCAACAAATTATTCTGATGCTTCTATCACCCTATGCCTTTTCATTCTTTGTGACGCCCCCAAAATCAGACCGTGTACAGTAATCATACACACAGGGTACACGACTGAGATTAGGGTGCCACGGTGATAATATCACAGCACAACACTAAACACAAAAGGAGAAACAAATATATTACAATAGAGGAGGTCACGCGGACCCGAATATATAAGTCATACAAGCCATAATATCTGAGTACAGACATAGTTAGTCAAGTTTTGCCTTAAGAAGGCTAGCACAAACCACATCAGAGATACAGAACGAAAAGGCGAGGCCTCCTGCCTGGGATCCACCGAACTACTCCTGGTCGACGGGGAACTCGACGTCGTAGTAGGCGCCTCCGGGGTACTCCTGCTCCTGGACTCCAACGTCGGTTGCAGCGGCCGATCAGGCAAAACAATAAAGGAAATAAAGCAGGTGAGTATCTAGTATACCCGCGAGTCTTACGTCCGCTACTAAGCATTATGCATGATATCAACGGAATGAAGAGGCTGTATATGGTGGAATGAAGACAGAAGTTCAGAGCAAGGGTAAGAAGCTAGGCCTATCGAAGACTAGCATCTTCCGACGATGTCTTGCAGCATGAGGTAAGAATCAGCCAACAGTTTATATAAAGCAATAATGTAGCAATGAAGCAGAAGTTGCTGCAACATTGGATAATAATAAGTTGTAATAATTTACAATGCCTCCGAGTTCACCTCCTCGACATCCCCGCGAGGAAGAGGACCCGGAACCATACAGTTTAGTATTAATAGTTTCTAGTGGTAGGATCCAGCTTCAGCATAAAGCGTCCTGTTACCGTGGACAGGGCTATCGATAGATCAATTCTTCCCTGCAGGGGTGCACTTGTGTTACGCTACACGCACGGATCTCCAGGGTGGCGGGAACCTTGTTAGGGAACGCTCCACCGAGGCTATCCGACACTTCATAGCCCATCTTTCAAACTCAACAGAGAGGTCATCCGCCGGACTATATCCTATGTACGTGGGGCTTTGGACCCTAACCCCGACGTACTCCTGCACGGTGCGTGAATGGCCGGTGAAGTTAAATCAAAGCAAATACAAATCACACGCCGCGGCAAATAAGACAACACCACTTCCCGGCAATCAGCCCGCGGTACTGCTGACGTCTGAAGAGTTCTCGGACGACACTAAGAAGCGGAGGAGCCCATAACTCGTAATTCCCACGGGTAGGTAGTGCGTACATGGCATATAGCCAACTCAAGACATTCACTGAACCATTTAGCATTTTAATTAACCTGCGTGACAACCGTTATCGTTGCCTCGACTTAACCGACCCGCGGACAACGACAGCAGTCAGGACCACCAGTACATCGGCGCCTGCCCTGTCGTCCCACCAAGTCACTGCGGTTGCCAACAAGGTGAACCGTCTCCTTACCTTGTCTCGCGTGTGCTCCGGGAGGAGCTCGACTTTCGTGGTTTGGTAACTCTCGCGGCCAACGATTAGGGGCCAAGCACACCGGTACACTGGTCGTGCCCTCCCTGTCGTCCCGTCGCAATACCTCTCGCGGGCACCGTTGGGTCGCCCGACTGCTTACCTTTAGGACAACCGTTACTCAAAACCCTATGGCGGTAAGACAAAGTCAGCCTCGAGTGGAGTACAAGGATTACTCCTTGATGGCTCACACTTGAGGTGACTAGGCATAACCCCGATAGGGGTCTTCGACGGTGTCTGCATTGTACCGTACTTGTGCAGTTATAATATTTGTATCCGCTTTCACTCCCCTGAGTGATCACGACCCTCTATCTAATCCTATCTAACAATGCGCAGGGCTCACTGCTGAATAATGCATGATAATAATAATAGGCAGCATAGGATAAAGGAAGGCACACCAAGGGGCGACAAAAATCAGGCTATGCAATTGAATAGGATTGTAAACGTAGCAGCAGTAGTAACAATGCCTAGTGCAAGAAATGTACAGAAAGATAGGCGGTATCTGGGGAAGAGAATGGCTCTGCTTGCCTGCAAGCTCGACGGTAGTAGTAGGGTCATCGACGACGTAGTCGTACTCAGCAGCGGTGTAGTCGACGGCAGCAGCGGGGTCTATCGGAGATTTAAAGGGGGGGAGAAACAATAAATACACAGCAATAATATACAAACATATGCATGACATGACAGATGAAAAGTTAACGGTGTTCTACCGCAGTGCAATGGAATAGGCTCGGAGCGGGAATTCATTTGAGGATGAACTACCGGCTCCGGGTGATTACCGGACAGGGTGTCCGGAGGGGGAAGCATCAAGCCGGAGGTGTCGTGGTTATCGGAACAACATAAGGGGGGTGTAACCGTGCTATTTGATCCATTCCGAACAACTTTCGTGTTCGGAATAAATTCATCCGGGCACTCTAACAGTACCGGACAATTTATCGGACAGACGGTCCGGAGGGGGAATGTTCGATGCTCGTGGTGTTAGAGGGGTGTGTCAGACATACGGATAGCGTATTCGTAGTATTTTTCTGATCAACTTTCATGTATAAAGTTTTTGAAACCGAGTTACGGTTTGAAAGTTATTGAATTTCAAAGTTTAAATCAATTTAAATGATTTTCTGGATTTCTGTTATTATTTATTTAAACATTATCCAGAACATTATCCACAACATTATCCAGAACAGTGCTGACATGTGGGACCCACATGTCAGCCTCTGTTATTTATAAAACATTTAATTAAATTAGAAAATACCCCTGGACCCACATGTTAGTGACTCAATTTTAATTAATTGGATTAACCTAAATCATTAAGTTAATTAATTAGAGGGGACCCACCGGTCAGTGACCTAAACTCTTTCTAACAGTTTTTTTATTTTTAACAGGTGCTTAAGTGGGATGGGACCCACATGTCAGTGGGCTATTAGGGGTGAGATTAACCCCTAACTAATTAACTGACACCGGGGCCCCACCTGGCAGCCTCACCGGAGGCTCACCAGAGGCTCGCCGGCGGCGTGGTCGACGGTGGCGACGATACAGGGCACGGGGGAGAGCGCGGTTAGTTGTGTTTGAAGCAATAGACGCCGGCGAGTGCACTGGGGGTGGTGGTGTGGTCGGGGGGTCACCGGAATGACGCCGGCGACGAGGAAGGCGGGGACCCGTACGGTGGCGACGTCGAGGACGGCGAATCCGCGCACGGGGTGAGGCGTGGCTATGCGCGTTCGGTAGCTGGCGTCCAGGGAAATAAAATGACGCGAGTAGGGCGTCAAATGCAAGCTCTACGCCGCAGTTGGGCGCTCGCCGGCGGCGAGGTTGCTCTGCCCTAATGGCGCGCACGGCTATGGGACACGGGAACCTCAACGGCGACATGGGGATGGTGAAGGAGCTCACCAGAAACGTAACGGTGCAGAGAGAGGCCTCGGTGGCGTCGGGGTGGCGCCGGATTTCCTCCGCGACGTCGCGGCGGCCGGAGTTGGGGAAGATGACCGTGTGCTCGGGGTGGAGGCTCCCGCCTCGATTCCTTCCGCTCGGAGACGAGGACGACGATGAGAGACACGCTGGACACGGCGGGGTGGCGTCGCGAGCTGACTGGCCGCGTGAGCTCACTGCCATTGCGACGGCGGCGCTCGGGAAAGCTTTCCCCGAAGCGTGGGAGGCGAGGAGGAGGGGAATGGAGGTGCGGGGGTGTCCAGGGGGTGCGCGGGGGCTTCCTTATCGCGACAGCGGCGGCAGGGAGCAGGTGAGGGAGGGGGGCTCCAGTGGCAGAGACGGCCACGGCGGCGGCATGGCGTCGAGCAGGTGGCGGATGTGATGGGGGCAGGTGGGAGGTGGAAGACGGGCTGGGGTGGGCTGGGCCATCGCCCTGGGCGAGTTTTAACATTTTTCCCATTTGATTTGTGTTGCCGTTTATGCTATTTCTTTCTGGTAATTAATTTATTAACCCTAGCATTTTTGTAAAAGGTTATTAGTGTTTGTAAATTAGAGTTACATATTACTGAGGTGCTACAAAAGTTTTTGCAGCAAAATAAATTCATTTGATATTTACTTTAAATATTAAATGCCCAAAATAGGGGTTTTAACCTACTGTTTGATTTTTTTGGAATTTTCTGCAACTCCAAAAATTACCAAAGTTGGTCCAACATTATTGTAATGATTTTAGGCAATTTACAAAAATAGTTCCATGATTTTTGGAACAACTTTATTTGAGCACTTTTGTTTTAATTTCCATTTGAGGTAGTTTCAACTAGGGTTTGGTTTCATGATGAGCAAAATGCATTGGGCTTTGTGTTTTGATTTCCAACCAGCATGGTTTGGAAAGAGCAGAAGCAAAGTTTGATTAAGGATAGGGGATAACAGTGATTAACAAACAGTGATAGTCAACAGTGATGATGATTACTGTTACAGGCATCTGAGGGTGTTACAAATCTCCCCCACTACAAGAATTCTCGTCCCGAGAATTTAAGTGGTAGCGAGGAAAAGTTCGGGGTATTCATCGCGAAGGCGATCTTCGCGTTCCCAAGTGGCTTCATCTTCAGAATGATTCGACCACTGAACCTTGAGGAACTTGACGGTCTTGTTGCGGGTTCGACGCTCAGACTGATCGAGAATGCGGCTCGGATGTTCTCGATAAGTCAAGTCTTGTTGCAGCTCGATCATATCAGGTTCCACTTCGCGGATAGGATCCTTGAAGCAGCGACGGAGTTGCGACACATGGAAGACATCGTGGACTTGGGAGAGGTTCGGCGGCAATTCCAACCGGTATGCCACGGGTCCACTCCTGGAAAGGATACGGAACGGACCAATGTAGCGAGGAGCCAACTTGCCCTTGATACCGAAGCGATGAGTGCCCCTGATGGGAGTGACACGGAGGTAAGCGTATTCACCAGGTTGATACTCCATGTCACGGTGTTTGCGGTCATAGTTGCTCTTCTGGCGAGACTGAGCGGCCTTCAAATGTTCACGGATGACGTGAACTTGGTCTTCAGCTTGCTGAATAATATCCGGGCCAATGAGTGCACGTTCCCCAGTTTCTGACCAACTCAGAGGGGTCCGACACTTACGCCCATAGAGAACTTCATAGGGTGCCATCTTCAGACTAGCGTGGTAGCTATTGTTGTACGAGAATTCAGCAAATGGAAGAGATTCCTCCCATTTCTTGCCGAAGGAGATGACACAAGCTCGAAGCATATCTTCAAGTATTTGATTGACGCGTTCGACTTGGCCCTGTGACTGGGGGTGATAAGCGGTGCTGAGATGCAGAGTAGTCCCCAGAGCTTCTTGGAAACTCCGCCAATATCTGGAGGTGAAAAGGCTGCCACGATCTGAACTGATCTCCAACGGAATACCGTGGAGCGACATGATTTGGGCGATATACAATTCCGCTAACTGAGCCGCCGTGATCTTCTCCTTGACTGGTATAAAGTGAGCAACCTTGGAGAACCGGTCGATGACGACAAAGATAGCATCGTTACCTTTCTGTGATCGGGGAAAACCGGTGACGAAGTCCATCTGAACTTTGTCCCACTTCCATACAGGGATTTCAGGTGGTTGTAGTTTTCCAGAGGGTTTTTGATGTTCCCCCTTGACGCGACGACAAACGTCACATTCAGAAACATATCGGGCAATGTCTTGCTTCATGTTGGGCCACCAGAATTGCTGACGAATGTCTTGGTACATCTTGGTGCTTCCAGGATGAATGGACAACGGGGTATCGTGAGCTGCTTTCATGACCTTCGGGGTCATATCCAGGTTCTCATGCCTGCCCTTGCTGTGAGTAACCACTAAACGGTTTTGGTGGAACGCCGCACCATTACTATCAAGGGTGAAGGGTGAGGGTCTCCCATTGGCGATATCGCGCTTAATCTTGTGTACGAAATCATCATAGAACTGTATACACTTGACGGATTTGACGAGATCCGGTTCAATGACCAGGTTATTTGCACAACCTTGAGGAACAATCTCGAGGTTCAACTTTTGAAAATCTTCATACAGAGGTGGTTGTTCTAGCTGCACCTCAAGTTCACTACAGTAAGCTTTACGGCTCAGGGCATCAGCCATCACATTAGCTTTGCCAGGGGTGTAATGAATATCCATGTTAAAATCGGCTATTGTCTCGAGCCATCTTTGTTGGCGGAGATTCAGGTCGGGCTGAGTAAACAAGTATTTCAGGCTTTGGTGGTCGGTGTAGATCTCGCAACGATTACCAACGAGGTAATGTCGCCACAGCTTCAATGCATAAATTACTGCTGCCAATTCGAGATCATGTGTTGGATACTTGTCTTCGTGAGCACGCAACTGACGAGAGCCATAAGCAATCACCTTGCGCTCTTGCAATAGGACACAGCCTAATCCTTGACGAGACGCGTCGCAATATATCACGAAGTCCTTCTGAGTATCAGGGGGAGCGAGCACCGGGGGAGAAGTTAGCTTGTCCTTGAGGGCTTGAAAACTTTCTTGACATTTATCTGTCCACTCAAACTTGACGCCTTTGTGAAGCAGATTAGTCAGAGGCCTGGCAATCTTGGAGAAATTCTCGACGAAACGGCGGCAATAGCTAGCGAGTCCGAGGAAACTGCGGACTTGCTTGACGGTCTTGGGAGGAGTCCAGTCAAGAATAGCCTGGATACGTTCTGGGGTGACGGCAATGCCATCCTTGGAAATCACATGTCCAAGGTAGGTTACTTCGGGAAGCCATAACTCACACTTAGAATACTTAGCGTAGAGTTTGTGTTCTCGAAGCTTCTCCAGTATAAGACGAAGATGTTCAGCATGTTCTTCTTCATTCTTGGAATATATCAATATATCATCCAGATAAACCACGACGAACTGGTCGAGGTACTCCATGAAAATATAATTCATCAATCTGGAGAAGGTGGCTGGAGCATTGGTTAAGCCAAAGGACATGACGGTGTACTCGCATGAACCATAACGAGTAATGAAGGCAGTCTTCGGAATGTCCTCATCACGGACTCGGATTTGGTGATAACCCAACCTCAAGTCGAGTTTAGAAAACACCTTGGATCCGGCAAGTTGATCATACAGATCGTTGATCCGGGGAAGTGGGTATTTGTTTTGGATGGTGGCTTGGTTAATGGGCCGATAATCTTGGACCAATCGGTTTGTCCCATCGCTCTTCTTGACAAAGAGCGAAGGTGCTCCCCAAGCTGAGGAACTGGGGCGAATGAATCCTTTCTGAAGTGCCTTGTCGATTTCCTCCTTAAGTTCAAGGAGTTCATGTGGCGGCATCTTGTAAGGACGCTTGGCAATAGGAACAGTGCCTGGCTTCAAGTCGATGACGAATTCAACTTCCCTGATCGGGGGTATTCCCGGCAGTTCTTCTGGGAAGACGTCGGGAAAATTGCGAACGACTGGAACGGTCTCAATGCCTTCAAGGGGGGCGGCATTCAAAGCATTCATCATAAATATCTGTGTTTCAGCATTACGGGTTACTCTGGTGGTGTGGACAACAATCTCGCCGGAGGGGTGTAAAAGTCGGACAGAGCTGGTGCCACAATACAGGGCGGCATCGTGAAATTTCAACCAATCCATGCCCAGAATTAGGTCTATGGTGGAGGTCTTCAGAACGATGGGGGAAACAAGGAATTCCATCCCTTCAATTTTAATGATGGTTCCGGGCACTATCTTGGAGGTGTGGGCATGGCCTATCGGGGTGCGGACAACCATCGGTGGGTTCATATTCTCAAGCGTAAAGTTATGCGACAATGCAAATGCTTCCGACATGAATGAATGTGATGCTCCTGTATCGAATAAAACAGTAGCAGGTACGGAATTAACGAGAAGGGTACCCATCACGGTAGCGGGTTGTTGCTGAGCTTCTTCAACATTGATGTTATTAGCATGACCACGAGCATGAGCAGCAGACCCAGTATTATAGTTGGGGGTCCTGTTGTTGCCACGACCATTTCCGCGGCCAGCGGGGTGAACTACCAGTTGCTTCTGTTTCAGGGGGCACTCCCTGGAATAATGCCCAGGTTGGCGGCACGTGAAGCACAATCCATCCTGAGGACGAAGGGGTGGTGCATTGGGTGGTGCAGGCAGAGCTCTTGGCATCTGTGGTGGCGGAGGCAGACGGGGTGCAGCATAAGACGACCTTGGAGCAGGGACAGCTGCGTGGGTCACACTGGTAGGGAGCCAGATACGACGCTTCTGCGTTGCGCCCGAAGATGAGCCAACGTCACGATAACGCTTCAGAGAGGTCTTGTGCTCCATCTGGGCAGTCTCGACGGTGATAGCCTTGTTCACCATGGTGGCGAAGTCTGCGAAATCATGAACGGCAAGAGCGAGCCTGAGTTCTGGGTTGAGGCCACGACGGAACTTCTGCTGCCTACGAGCATCAGTGGCGACCTCTTCTTCCGCATAGCGAGAGAGGTTGAGGAACTCGCGCTGATAGACTTCAACAGTCATGTCACCCTGAGTGAGGTTGCGGAATTCTTCCGCCTTACGGTCCATGATCCCCTGAGGAATGTAGCGACCGCGAAAAGCAGACTGAAATTCATCCCAAGTGATGACTTCTCCGACTGGCAGAGAACGCTTGTGGGTGTTCCACCACTGAGCAGCGGCGCCCTTCAGATGGTACGAGGCAAAGTTCACATAGTCGGCTGGATCGACATTAGCAGACTCCAGCTCGTGAGTGATGTCGCGGAGCCAATCATCAGCATCCAGCGGCTGAACAGTGTTGCGGAACATAGTGGGGTTGAGGCGGGTGAAATCGTGCAGAGTCACGGTGGCATGCTGATGGTGGTGCCCATTCTGATTCGGCTGAGGGAACTGAGCCATGATATTCTGCATGAACTGACGGTTCATCTCGAACTGCTGCATCATCGCGGCCATGTAATCCGGCGGCGGAGGTGGGTCGTTGGTAGCACGACCACGACCACGACCACCACGACCAGCCATCCTGCTCGAATTAACAGGGGTATTTCAGCGATGAACAACTTAACGAAAATACCGGAAACGAGTAAGAGGTAAAGCGAGAACAAGGAGGAGGCGCGGATATATAGGAGTAGTCATATAAGACATACACATCCACACATAGAATCAACCGAAAATCGGGCAGCGTAACGTCGTAGAAATTAAGGAAAAAGGACTCTCTAGGCGGCGCGCAGACCGCGGTAAGGATTACACGACGCGACATAGATTCCACTATGTCAATCACGCCGCAAGAAAACTGTTGGTCACAGGAGTTGATGCCAGAGAACGCGCGGCCTGCCCAGAATGAGAATGGGATCCGCGGTCTGGGAACTGGCGTACGACGCCTGCAACACGACTCAATCAATGGGGGATGCACCAAAAAAAACGCCGGGTGGAATCAAGAGAACGTGATCCTAATGTCAGCTTTTGTAAATCTTACCAGCAAGGATAAGAGAGTAGATTCCCAGAGCATAGGTAAGGAGAAAAGGATCCTATTACCATAGATGTCACACGTAGTGACATCGATGTGGGCCCGTAAGCCAAATATTAAGTTAGCAAAATATTTTTATAAAGTCTAGACTCAACTTCGACCAGGTAGTGGTGGGGTGGCTTCCTACAGGCAGTCGGCTCTGATACCAACTTGTGACGCCCCCAAAATCAGACCGTGTACAGTAATCATACACACAGGGTACATGACTGAGATTAGGGTGCCACGGTGATAATATCACAGCACAACACTAAACACAAAAGGAGAAACAAATATATTAGAATAGAGGGGGTCACGCGGACCCGAATATATAAGTCATACAAGCCATAATATCTGAGTACAGACATAGTTAGTCAAGTTTTGCCTTAAGAAGGCTAGCACAAACCACATCAGAGATACAGAACGAAAAGGCGAGGCCTCCTGCCTGGGATCCACCGAACTACTCCTGGTCGACGGGGAACTCGACGTCGTAGTAGGTGCCTCCGGGGTACTCCTGCTCCTGGACTCCAACGTCGGCTGCAGCGGCCGATCAGGCAAAACAATAAAGGAAATAAAGCAGGTGAGTATCTAGTATACCCGCGAGTCTTACGTCCGCTACTAAGCATTATGCATGATATCAACGGAATGAAGAGGCTGTATATGGTGGACTGAAGACAGAAGTTCAGAGCAAGGGTAAGAAGCTAGGCCTATCGAAGACTAGCATCTTCCGACGATGTCTTGCAGCATGAGGTAAGAATCAGCCAACAGTTTATATAAAGCAATAAAGTAGCAATGAAGCAGAAGTTGCTGCAACATTGGATAATAATAAGTTGTAATAATTTACAATGCCTCCGAGTTCACCTCCTCGACATCCCCGCGAGGAAGAGGACCCGGAACCATACAGTTTAGTATTAATAGTTTCTAGTGGTAGGATCCAGCTTCAGCATAAAGCGTCCTGTTACCGTGGACAGGGCTATCGATAGATCAATTCTTCCCTGCAGGGGTGCACTTGTGTTACGCTACACGCACGGATCTCCAGGGTGGCGGGAACCTTGTTAGGGAACGCTCCACCGAGGCTATCCGACACTTCATAGCCCATCTTTCAAACTCAACAGAGAGGTCATCCGCCGGACTATATCCTATGTACGTGGGGCTTTGGACCCTAACCCCGACGTACTCCTGCACGGTGCGTGAATGGCCGGTGAAGTTAAATCAAAGCAAATACAAATCACACGCCGCGGCAAATAAGACAACACCACTTCCCGGCAATCAGCCCGCGGTACTGCTGACGTCTGAAGAGTTCTCGGACGACACTAAGAAGCGGAGAAGCCCATAACTCGTAATTCCCACGGGTAGGTAGTGCGTACATGGCATATAGCCAACTCAAGACATTCACTGAACCATTTAGCATTTTAATTAACCTGCGTGACAACCGTTATCGTTGCCTCGACTTAACCGACCCGCGGACAACGACAGCAGTCAGGACCACCAGTACATCGGTGCCTGCCCTGTCGTCCCACCAAGTCACTGCGGTTGCCAACAAGGTGAACCGTCTCCTTACCTTGTCTCGCGTGTGCTCCGGGAGGAGCTCGACTTTCGTGGTTTGGTAACTCTCGCGGCCAACGATCAGGGGCCAAGCACACCGGTACACTGGTCGTGCCCTCCCTGTTGTCCCGTCGCAATACCTCTCGCGGGCACCGTTGGGTCGCCCGACTGCTTACCTTTAGGACAACCGTTACTCAAAACCCTATGGCGGTAAGACAAAGTCAGCCTCGAGTGGAGTACAAGGATTACTCCTTGATGGCTCACACTTGAGGTGACTAGGCATAACCCCGATAGGGGTCTTCGACGGTGTCTGCATTGTACCGTACTTGTGCAGTTATAATATTTGTATCCGCTTTCACTCCCCTGAGTGATCACGGCCCTCTATCTAATCCTATCTAACAATGCGCAGGGCTCACTGCTGAATAATGCATGATAATAATAATAGGCAGCATAGGATAAAGGAAGGCACACCAAGGGGCGACAAAAATCAGGCTATGCAATTGAATAGGATTGTAAACGTAGCAGCAGCAGTAACAATGCCTAGTGCAAGAAATGTACGGAAAGATAGGCGGTATCTGGGGAAGAGAATGGCTCTGCTTGCCTGCAAGCTCGACGGTAGTAGTAGGGTCATCGACGACGTAGTCGTACTCAGCAGCGGTGTAGTCGACGGCAGCAGCGGGGTCTATCGGAGATTTAAAGGGGGGGAGAAACAATAAATACACAGCAATAATATACAAACATATGCATGACATGACAGATGAAAAGTTAACGGTGTTCTACCGCAGTGCAATGGAATAGGCTCGGAGCGGGAATTCATTTGAGGATGAACTACCGGCTCCGGGTGATTACCGGACAGGGTGTCCGGAGGGGGAAGCATCAAGCCGGAGGTGTCGTGGTTATCGGAACAACATAAGGGGGGTGTAACCGTGCTATTTGATCCATTCCGAACAACTTTCGTGTTCGGAATAAATTCATCCGGGCACTCTAACAGTACCGGACAATTTATCGGACAGACGGTCCGGAGGGGGAATGTTCGATGCTCGTGGTGTTAGAGGGGTGTGTCAGACATACGGATAGCGTATTCGTAGTATTTTTCTGATCAACTTTCATGTATAAAGTTTTTGAAACCGAGTTACGGTTTGAAAGTTATTGAATTTCAAAGTTTAAATCAATTTAAATGATTTTCTGGATTTCTGTTATTATTTATTTAAACATTATCCAGAACATTATCCACAACATTATCCAGAACAGTGCTGACATGTGGGACCCACATGTCAGCCTCTGTTATTTATAAAACATTTAATTAAATTAGAAAATACCCCTGGACCCACATGTCAGTGACTCAATTTTAATTAATTGGATTAACCTAAATCATTAAGTTAATTAATTAGAGGGGACCCACCGGTCAGTGACCTAAACTCTTTCTAACAGTTTTTTTATTTTTAACAGGTGCTTAAGTGGGATGGGACCCACATGTCAATGGGCTATTAGGGGTGAGATTAACCCCTAACTAATTAACTGACACTGGGGCCCCACCTGGCAGCCTCACCGGAGGCTCACCAGAGGCTCGCCGGCGGCGAGGTCGACGGTGGCGACGATACAGGGCACGGGGGAGAGCGCGGTTAGTTGTGTTTGAAGCAATAGACGCCGGCGAGTGCACTGGGGGTGGTGGTGTGGTCGGGGGGTCACCGGAATGACGCCGGCGACGAGGAAGGCGGGGACCCGTACGGTGGCGACGTCGAGGACGGCGAATCCGCGCACGGGGTGAGGCGTGGCTATGCGCGTTCGGTAGCTGGCGTCCAGGGAAATAAAATGACGCGAGTAGGGCGTCAAATGCAAGCTCTACGCCGCAGTTGGGCGCTCGCCGGCGGCGAGGTTGCTCTGCCCTAATGGCACGCACGGCTATGGGACACGGGAACCTCAACGGCGACATGGGGATGGTGAAGGAGCTCACCAGAAACGTAACGGTGCAGAGAGAGGCCTCGGTGGCGTCGGGGTGGCGCCGGATTTCCTCCGCGACGTCGCGGCGGCCGGAGTTGGGGAAGATGACCGTGTGCTCGGGGTGGAGGCTCCCGCCTCGATTCCTTCCGCTCGGAGACGAGGACGACGATGAGAGACACGCTGGACACGGCGGGGTGGCGTCGCGAGCTGACTGGCCGCGTGAGCTCACTGCCATTGCGACGGCGGCGCTCGGGAAAGCTTTCCCCGAAGCGTGGGAGGCGAGGAGGAGGGGAATGGAGGTGCGGGGGTGTCCAGGGGGTGCGCGGGGGCTTCCTTATCGCGACAGCGGCGGCAGGGAGCAGGTGAGGGAGGGGGGCTCCAGTGGCAGAGACGGCCACGGCGGCGGCATGGCGTCGAGCAGGTGGCGGATGTGATGGGGGCAGGTGGGAGGTGGAAGACGGGCTGGGGTGGGCTGGGCCATCGCCCTGGGCGAGTTTTAACATTTTTCCCATTTGATTTGTGTTGCCGTTTATGCTATTTCTTTCTGGTAATTAATTTATTAACCCTAGCATTTTTGTAAAAGGTTATTAGTGTTTGTAAATTAGAGTTACATATTACTGAGGTGCTACAAAAGTTTTTGCAGCAAAATAAATTCATTTGATATTTACTTTAAATATTAAATGCCCAAAATAGGGGTTTTAACCTACTGTTTGATTTTTTTGGAATTTTCTGCAACTCCAAAAATTACCAAAGTTGGTCCAACATTATTGTAATGATTTTAGGCAATTTACAAAAATAGTTCCATGATTTTTGGAACAACTTTATTTGAGCACTTTTGTTTTAATTTCCATTTGAGGTAGTTTCAACTAGGGTTTGGTTTCATGATGAGCAAAATGCATTGGGCTTTGTGTTTTGATTTCCAACCAGCATGGTTTGGAAAGAGCAGAAGCAAAGTTTGATTAAGGATAGGGGATAACAGTGATTAACAAACAGTGATAGTCAACAGTGATGATGATTACTGTTACAGGCATCTGAGGGTGTTACAAATCTCCCCCACTACAAGAATTCTCGTCCCGAGAATTTAAGTGGTAGCGAGGAAAAGTTCGGGGTATTCATCGCGAAGGCGATCTTCGCGTTCCCAAGTGGCTTCATCTTCAGAATGATTCGACCACTGAACCTTGAGGAACTTGACGGTCTTGTTGCGGGTTCGACGCTCAGACTGATCGAGAATGCGGCTCGGATGTTCTCGATAAGTCAAGTCTTGTTGCAGCTCGATCATATCAGGTTCCACTTCGCGGATAGGATCCTTGAAGCAGCGACGGAGTTGCGACACATGGAAGACATCGTGGACTTGGGAGAGGTTCGGCGGCAATTCCAACCGGTATGCCATGGGTCCACTCCTGGAAAGGATACGGAACGGACCAATGTAGCGAGGAGCCAACTTGCCCTTGATACCGAAGCGATGAGTGCCCCTGATGGGAGTGACACGGAGGTAAGCGTATTCACCAGGTTGATACTCCATGTCACGGTGTTTGCGGTCATAGTTGCTCTTCTGGCGAGACTGAGCGGCCTTCAAATGTTCACGGATGACGTGAACTTGGTCTTCAGCTTGCTGAATAATATCCGGGCCAATGAGTGCACGTTCCCCAGTTTCTGACCAACTCAGAGGGGTCCGACACTTACGCCCATAGAGAACTTCATAGGGTGCCATCTTCAGACTAGCGTGGTAGCTATTGTTGTACGAGAATTCAGCAAATGGAAGAGATTCCTCCCATTTCTTGCCGAAGGAGATGACACAAGCTCGAAGCATATCTTCAAGTATTTGATTGACGCGTTCGACTTGGCCCTGTGACTGGGGGTGATAAGCGGTGCTGAGATGCAGAGTAGTCCCCAGAGCTTCTTGGAAACTCCGCCAATATCTGGAGGTGAAAAGGCTGCCACGATCTGAACTGATCTCCAACGGAATACCGTGGAGCGACACGATTTGGGCGATATACAATTCCGCTAACTGAGCCGCCGTGATCTTCTCCTTGACTGGTATAAAGTGAGCAACCTTGGAGAACCGGTCGATGACGACAAAGATAGCATCGTTACCTTTCTGTGATCGGGGAAAACCGGTGACGAAGTCCATCTGAACTTTGTCCCACTTCCATACAGGGATTTCAGGTGGTTGTAGTTTTCCAGAGGGTTTTTGATGTTCCCCCTTGACGCGACGACAAACGTCACATTCAGAAACATATCGGGCAATGTCTTGCTTCATGTTGGGCCACCAGAATTGCTGACGAATGTCTTGGTACATCTTGGTGCTTCCAGGATGAATGGACAACGGGGTATCGTGAGCTGCTTTCATGACCTTCGGGGTCATATCCAGGTTCTCATGCCTGCCCTTGCTGTGAGTAACCACTAAACGGTTTTGGTGGAACGCTGCACCATTACTATCAAGGGTGAAGGGTGAGGGTCTCCCATTGGCGATATCGCGCTTAATCTTGTGTACGAAATCATCATAGAACTGTATACACTTGACGGATTTGACGAGATCCGGTTCAATGACCAGGTTATTTGCACAACCTTGAGGAACAATCTCGAGGTTCAACTTTTGAAAATCTTCATACAGAGGTGGTTGTTCTAGCTGCACCTCAAGTTCACTACAGTAAGCTTTACGGCTCAGGGCATCAGCCATCACATTAGCTTTGCCAGGGGTGTAATGAATATCCATGTTAAAATCGGCTATTGTCTCGAGCCATCTTTGTTGGCGGAGATTCAGGTCGGGCTGAGTAAACAAGTATTTCAGGCTTTGGTGGTCGGTGTAGATCTCGCAACGATTACCAACGAGGTAATGTCGCCACAGCTTCAATGCATAAATTACTGCTGCCAATTCGAGATCATGTGTTGGATACTTGTCTTCGTGAGCACGCAACTGACGAGAGCCATAAGCAATCACCTTGCGCTCTTGCAATAGGACACAGCCTAATCCTTGACGAGACGCGTCGCAATATATCACGAAGTCCTTCTGAGTATCAGGGGGAGCGAGCACCGGGGGAGAAGTTAGCTTGTCCTTGAGGGCTTGAAAACTTTCTTGACATTTATCTGTCCACTCAAACTTGACGCCTTTGTGAAGCAGATTAGTCAGAGGCCTGGCAATCTTGGAGAAATTCTCGACGAAACGGCGGCAATAGCTAGCGAGTCCGAGGAAACTGCGGACTTGCTTGACGGTCTTGGGAGGAGTCCAGTCAAGAATAGCCTGGATACGTTCTGGGGTGACGGCAATGCCATCCTTGGAAATCACATGTCCAAGGTAGGTTACTTCGGGAAGCCATAACTCACACTTAGAATACTTAGCGTAGAGTTTGTGTTCTCGAAGCTTCTCCAGTATAAGACGAAGATGTTCAGCATGTTCTTCTTCATTCTTGGAATATATCAATATATCATCCAGATAAACCACGACGAACTGGTCGAGGTACTCCATGAAAATATAATTCATCAATCTGGAGAAGGTGGCTGGAGCATTGGTTAAGCCAAAGGACATGACGGTGTACTCGCATGAACCATAACGAGTAATGAAGGCAGTCTTCGGAATGTCCTCATCACGGACTCGGATTTGGTGATAACCCAACCTCAAGTCGAGTTTAGAAAACACCTTGGATCCGGCAAGTTGATCATACAGATCGTTGATCCGGGGAAGTGGGTATTTGTTTTGGATGGTGGCTTGGTTAATGGGCCGATAATCTTGGACCAATCGGTTTGTCCCATCGCTCTTCTTGACAAAGAGCGAAGGTGCTCCCCAAGCTGAGGAACTGGGGCGAATGAATCCTTTCTGAAGTGCCTTGTCGATTTCCTCCTTAAGTTCAAGGAGTTCATGTGGCGGCATCTTGTAAGGACGCTTGGCAATAGGAACAGTGCCTGGCTTCAAGTCGATGACGAATTCAACTTCCCTGATCGGGGGTATTCCCGGCAGTTCTTCTGGGAAGACGTCGGGAAAATTGCGAACGACTGGAACGGTCTCAATGCCTTCAAGGGGGGCGGCATTCAAAGCATTCATCATAAATATCTGTGTTTCAGCATTACGGGTTACTCTGGTGGTGTGGACAACAATCTCGCCGGAGGGGTGTAAAAGTCGGACAGAGCTGGTGCCACAATACAGGGCGGCATCGTGAAATTTCAACCAATCCATGCCCAGAATTAGGTCTATGGTGGAGGTCTTCAGAACGATGGGGGAAACAAGGAATTCCATCCCTTCAATTTTAATGATGGTTCCGGGCACTATCTTGGAGGTGTGGGCATGGCCTATCGGGGTGCGGACAACCATCGGTGGGTTCATATTCTCAAGCGTAAAGTTATGCGACAATGCAAATGCTTCCGACATGAATGAATGTGATGCTCCTGTATCGAATAAAACAGTAGCAGGTACGGAATTAACGAGAAGGGTACCCATCACGGTAGCGGGTTGTTGCTGAGCTTCTTCAACATTGATGTTATTAGCATGACCACGAGCATGAGCAGCAGACCCAGTATTATAGTTGGGGGTCCTGTTGTTGCCACGACCATTTCCGCGGCCAGCGGGGTGAACTACCAGTTGCTTCTGTTTCAGGGGGCACTCCCTGGAATAATGCCCAGGTTGGCGGCACGTGAAGCACAATCCATCCTGAGGACGAAGGGGTGGTGCATTGGGTGGTGCAGGCAGAGCTCTTGGCATCTGTGGTGGCGGAGGCAGACGGGGTGCAGCATAAGACGACCTTGGAGCAGGGACAGCTGCGTGGGTCACACTGGTAGGGAGCCAGATACGACGCTTCTGCGTTGCGCCCGAAGATGAGCCAACGTCACAATAACGCTTCAGAGAGGTCTTGTGCTCCATCTGGGCAGTCTCGACGGTGATAGCCTTGTTCACCATGGTGGCGAAGTCTGCGAAATCATGAACGGCAAGAGCGAGCCTGAGTTCTGGGTTGAGGCCACGACGGAACTTCTGCTGCCTGCGAGCATCAGTGGCGACCTCTTCTTCCGCATAGCGAGAGAGGTTGAGGAACTCGCGCTGATAGACTTCAACAGTCATGTCACCCTGAGTGAGGTTGCGGAATTCTTCCGCCTTACGGTCCATGATCCCCTGAGGAATGTAGCGACCGCGAAAAGCAGACTGAAATTCATCCCAAGTGATGACTTCTCCGACTGGCAGAGAACGCTTGTGGGTGTTCCACCACTGAGCAGCGGCGCCCTTCAGATGGTACGAGGCAAAGTTCACATAGTCGGCTGGATCGACATTAGCAGACTCCAGCTCGTGAGTGATGTCGCGGAGCCAATCATCAGCATCCAGCGGCTGAACAGTGTTGCGGAACATAGTGGGGTTGAGGCGGGTGAAATCGTGCAGAGTCACGGTGGCATGCTGATGGTGGTGCCCATTCTGATTCGGCTGAGGGAACTGAGCCATGATATTCTGCATGAACTGACGGTTCATCTCGAACTGCTGCATCATCGCGGCCATGTAATCCGGCGGCGGAGGTGGGTCGTTGGTAGCACGACCACGACCACGACCACCACGACCAGCCATCCTGCTCGAATTAACAGGGGTATTTCAGCGATGAACAACTTAACGAAAATACCGGAAACGAGTAAGAGGTAAAGCGAGAACAAGGAGGAGGCGCGGATATATAGGAGTAGTCATATAAGACATACACATCCACACATAGAATCAACCGAAAATCGGGCAGCGTAACGTCGTAGAAATTAAGGAAAAAGGACTCTCTAGGCGGCGCGCAGACCGCGGTAAGGATTACACGACGCGACATAGATTCCACTATGTCAATCACGCCGCAAGAAAACTGTTGGTCACAGGAGTTGATGCCAGAGAACGCGCGGCCTGCCCAGAATGAGAATGGGATCCGCGGTCTGGGAACTGGCGTACGACGCCTGCAACACGACTCAATCAATGGGGGATGCACCAAAAAAAATGCCGGGTGGAATCAAGAGAACGTGATCCTAATGTCAGCTTTTGTAAATCTTACCAGCAAGGATAAGAGAGTAGATTCCCAGAGCATAGGTAAGGAGAAAAGGATCCTATTACCATAGATGTCACACGTAGTGACATCGATGTGGGCCCGTAAGCCAAATATTAAGTTAGCAAAATATTTTTATAAAGTCTAGACTCAACTTCGACCAGGTAGTGGTGGGGTGGCTTCCTACAGGCAGTCGGCTCTGATACCAACTTGTGACGCCCCCAAAATCAGACCGTGTACAGTAATCATACACACAGGGTACATGACTGAGATTAGGGTGCCACGGTGATAATATCACAGCACAACACTAAACACAAAAGGAGAAACAAATATATTAGAATAGAGGGGGTCACGCGGACCCGAATATATAAGTCATACAAGCCATAATATCTGAGTACAGACATAGTTAGTCAAGTTTTGCCTTAAGAAGGCTAGCACAAACCACATCAGAGATACAGAACGAAAAGGCGAGGCCTCCTGCCTGGGATCCACCGAACTACTCCTGGTCGACGGGGAACTCGACGTCGTAGTAGGTGCCTCCGGGGTACTCCTGCTCCTGGACTCCAACGTCGGCTGCAGCGGCCGATCAGGCAAAACAATAAAGGAAATAAAGCAGGTGAGTATCTAGTATACCCGCGAGTCTTACGTCCGCTACTAAGCATTATGCATGATATCAACGGAATGAAGAGGCTGTATATGGTGGACTGAAGACAGAAGTTCAGAGCAAGGGTAAGAAGCTAGGCCTATCGAAGACTAGCATCTTCCGACGATGTCTTGCAGCATGAGGTAAGAATCAGCCAACAGTTTATATAAAGCAATAAAGTAGCAATGAAGCAGAAGTTGCTGCAACATTGGATAATAATAAGTTGTAATAATTTACAATGCCTCCGAGTTCACCTCCTCGACATCCCCGTGAGGAAGAGGACCCGGAACCATACAGTTTAGTATTAATAGTTTCTAGTGGTAGGATCCAGCTTCAGCATAAAGCGTCCTGTTACCGTGGACAGGGCTATCGATAGATCAATTCTTCCCTGCAGGGGTGCACTTGTGTTACGCTACACGCACGGATCTCCAGGGTGGCGGGAACCTTGTTAGGGAACGCTCCACCGAGGCTATCCGACACTTCATAGCCCATCTTTCAAACTCAACAGAGAGGTCATCCGCCGGACTATATCCTATGTACGTGGGGCTTTGAACCCTAACCCCGACGTACTCCTGCACGGTGCGTGAATGGCCGGTGAAGTTAAATCAAAGCAAATACAAATCACACGCCGCGGCAAATAAGACAACACCACTTCCCGGCAATCAGCCCGCGGTACTGCTGACGTCTGAAGAGTTCTCGGACGACACTAAGAAGCGGAGGAGCCCATAACTCGTAATTCCCACGGGTAGGTAGTGCGTACATGGCATATAGCCAACTCAAGACATTCACTGAACCATTTAGCATTTTAATTAACCTGCGTGACAACCGTTATCGTTGCCTCGACTTAACCGACCCGCGAACAACGACAGCAGTCAGGACCACCAGTACATCGGTGCCTGCCCTGTCGTCCCACCAAGTCACTGCGGTTGCCAACAAGGTGAACCGTCTCCTTACCTTGTCTCGCGTGTGCTCCGGGAGGAGCTCGACTTTCGTGGTTTGGTAACTCTCGCGGCCAACGATCAGGGGCCAAGCACACCGGTACACTGGTCGTGCCCTCCCTGTCGTCCCGTCGCAATACCTCTCGCGGGCACCGTTGGGTCGCCCGACTGCTTACCTTTAGGACAACCGTTACTCAAAACCCTATGGCGGTAAGACAAAGTCAGCCTCGAGTGGAGTACAAGGATTACTCCTTGATGGCTCACACTTGAGGTGACTAGGCATAACCCCGATAGGGGTCTTCGACGGTGTCTGCATTGTACCGTACTTGTGCAGTTATAATATTTGTATCCGCTTTCACTCCCCTGAGTGATCACGGCCCTCTATCTAATCCTATCTAACAATGCGCAGGGCTCACTGCTGAATAATGCATGATAATAATAATAGGCAGCATAGGATAAAGGAAGGCACACCAAGGGGCGACAAAAATCAGGCTATGCAATTGAATAGGATTGTAAACGTAGCAGCAGCAGTAACAATGCCTAGTGCAAGAAATGTACGGAAAGATAGGCGGTATCTGGGGAAGAGAATGGCTCTGCTTGCCTGCAAGCTCGACGGTAGTAGTAGGGTCATCGACGACGTAGTCGTACTCAGCAGCGGTGTAGTCGACGGCAGCAGCGGGGTCTATCGGAGATTTAAAGGGGGGGAGAAACAATAAATACACAGCAATAATATACAAACATATGCATGACATGACAGATGAAAAGTTAACGGTGTTCTACCGCAGTGCAATGGAATAGGCTCGGAGCGGGAATTCATTTGAGGATGAACTACCGGCTCCGGGTGATTACCGGACAGGGTGTCCGGAGGGGGAAGCATCAAGCCGGAGGTGTCGTGGTTATCGGAACAACATAAGGGGGGTGTAACCGTGCTATTTGATCCATTCCGAACAACTTTCGTGTTCGGAATAAATTCATCCGGGCACTCTAACAGTACCGGACAATTTATCGGACAGACGGTCCGGAGGGGGAATGTTCGATGCTCGTGGTGTTAGAGGGGTGTGTCAGACATACGGATAGCGTATTCGTATTCTTAGTATTTTTCTGATCAACTTTCATGTATAAAGTTTTTGAAACCGAGTTACGGTTTGAAAGTTATTGAATTTCAAAGTTTAAATCAATTTAAATGATTTTCTGGATTTCTTTTATTATTTATTTAAACATTATCCAGAACATTATCCACAACATTATCCAGAACAGTGCTGACATGTGGGACCCACATGTCAGCCTCTTTTATTTATAAAACATTTAATTAAATTAGAAAATACCCCTGGACCCACATGTCAGTGACTCAATTTTAATTAATTGGATTAACCTAAATCATTAAGTTAATTAATTAGAGGGGACCCACCGGTCAGTGACCTAAACTCTTTCTAACAGTTTTGTTATTTTTAACAGGTGCTTAAGTGGGATGGGACCCACATGTCAGTGGTCTATTAGGGGTGAGATTAACCCCTAACTAATTAACTGACACCGGGGCCCCACCTGACAGCCTCACCGGAGGCTCACCGGAGGCTCACCGGCGGCGAGGTCGACGGTGGCGACGATACAGGGCACGGGGGAGAGCGCGGTTAGTTGTGTTTGAAGCAGTAGACGCCGGCGAGTGCACTGGGGGTGGTGGTGTGGTCGGGGGGTCACCGGAATGACGCCGGCGACGACGAAGGCGGGGACCCGTACGGTGGCGACGTCGAGGACGGCGAATCCGCGCACGGGGTGAGGCGTGGCTATGCGCGTTCGGTAGCTGGTGTCCAGGGAAATAAAATGACGCGAGTAGGGCGTCAAATGCAAGCTCTACGCCGCAGTTGGGCGCTCGCCGGCGGCGAGGTTGCTCTGCCCTAATGGCGCGCACGGCTATGGGACACGGGAACCTCAACGGCGACATGGGGATGGTGAAGGAGCTCACCAGAAACGTAACGGTGCAGAGAGCGGCCTCGGTGGCGTCGGGGTGGCGCCGGATTTCCTCCGCGACGTCGCGGCGGCCGGAGTTGGGGAAGATGACCGTGTGCTCGGGGTGGAGGCTCCCGCCTCGATTCCTTCCGCTCGGAGACGAGGACGACGACGAGAGACACGCTGGACACGGCGGGGTGGCGTCGCGAGCTCACTGGCCGCGTGAGCTCACTGCCATGGCGACGGCGGCGCTCGGGAAAGCTTTCCCCGAAGCGTGGGAGGCGAGGAGGAGGGGAATGGAGGTGCGGGGGTGTCCAGGGGGCTTCCTTATCGTGACAGCGGCGGCAGGGAGCAGGTGAGGGAGGGGGGCTCCAGTGGCAGAGACGGCCACGGCGGCGGCATGGCGTCGAGCAGGTGGCGGATGTGATGGGGGCAGGTGGGAGGTGGATGACGGGCTGGGGTGGGCTGGGCCATCGCCCTGGGCGAGTTTTAACATTTTTCCCATTTGATTTGTGTTGCCGTTTATGCTATTTCTTCCTGGTAATTAATTTATTAACCCTAGCATTTTTGTAAAAGGTTATTAGTGTTTGTAAATTAGAGTTACATATTACTGAGGTGCTACAAAAGTTTTTGCAGCAAAATAAATTCATTTGATATTTACTTTAAATATTAAATGCCCAAAATAGGGGTTTTAACGTACTGTTTGATTTGTTTGGAATTTTCTGCAACTCCAAAAATTACCAAAGTTGGTCCAACATTATTGTAATGATTTTAGGCAATTTACAAAAATAGTTCCATGATTTTTGGAA
Organism: Bromus sterilis; assembly: GCA_950022295.1. Taxonomy (NCBI): domain Eukaryota; kingdom Viridiplantae; phylum Streptophyta; class Magnoliopsida; order Poales; family Poaceae; genus Bromus; species Bromus sterilis. The sequence goes on from OX465599.1 coordinate 115,436,469, forward strand.
CAACTTTATTTGAGCACTTTTGTTTTAATTTCCATTTGAGGTAGTTTCAACTAGGGTTTGGTTTCATGATGAGCAAAATGCATTGGGCTTTGTGTTTTGATTTCCAACCAGCATGGTTTGGAAAGAGCAGAAGCAAAGTTTGATTAAGGACAGGGGATAACAGTGATTAACAAACAGTGATAGTCAACAGTGATGATGATTACTGTTACAGGCATCTGAGGGTGTTACATTCTTTCTCCTTCTGGTTGAGTGCTGATACTCACATCAGATTCTTTGCGAACTACCCGGCCTTTGGTGGATCATTATCTGACTAATCCTACATGGCTTCTTCCATGTGTCAATTGGATTCATCTTGTGAAATACCATCCCCGCCCCTCGATGATTTGTGTTATCATCGACAACCTCCCTTGACTCTCTGCCAATACAACTTGGTCTTGTATAACTTGCTTTGCTTTCCCTTGGGAAAGATATACACCTGATACTTGTGTATCATCACCTCTTCCTTTCCACTGGTTTGTTGAACCTTTCTTGTAATATATCTTATCTGAGCAGTGATAATTCACCTGCTTATGAAAACACCTCGGTGTACAACCTCGTCAGTAACCCCTTGTTGACATTGTCGATGACATTTTGGTAACCACCGGGATGAGAACTTTGCCAATTGGTCCGCCTCGTATTAACGAGGAGGAAAATGGTTCTCAATGTCCACTGCTCCTGGTACCGATGTTGTTGTCGACATAGCTAACAAGTTGTTCTCTGACTTATCTTGCAACTTGTTCGCATTGTTTGTCACCACCATTCTTATTCAGCGTGGGCCCATAACACACAGTTCCACAGGATCGAAACCTAACTCTCTTGTACCTTTCTGTTCTCGAGGTTATTCCTCTTGCTTGACCTCGTATACAACTCACGAGTCCTCTACCTTGTGATATTCAGTTCGATATCAGACTCAGTGCTTATGCCTGATGCTATGGACCCCTTTTTATCATCCGTTATCATCGACGAATGCTTGCATATCCGCTTGAAAACTTCTCATGCCTTCTTTTATTTCTCTCGATGTATCTCCCTGTGATTCGACTCAGGAGATACGTTGTACCCCATTCCCTTGGTAAGCCTTGGTTGATTAACCTGGTACCGATCCGAACCCCTTGAGTTTGCCCTCCTACCCTTTCCGTAAGTATGATAAAGCCCCGAAGAAAGGATGCCAAATCATCGAGATGCACTGATGCAGAGAAATGAAGACGTCAACGGGATTGATCAACTTCTTCGAGAAGGACAACAAGAACCAGCAGATTCGTAGAATACAAAACTGAAACCTTACCCCTTTCACTACCTTTAATTCTCGGGACGAGAATTCTTTGTAGTGGGGGAGATTTGTAACACCCCCGGTGTCATGATGCAATAATATTTTTGTTAGTGTCAAGTCCCAATGATTAGCAAGTAATTAATCACCTTGATCATCCCCCAAATCAAATTCTACTTAATTGCATGGATTAAAACATAGGGGAAATTAAAGTTAAACTAAAAATTGTGCAACCATTTTTATTAAATGCCTAATAAAAAGTAAGTCACAATAAAATAGTAATGAGATTTTAATACCTTGTTTAAATGTTTTAAACAAATCAAAACAGTTCCTAATCCAGTCGCTTTTAATCCTTTTTAAATAGAACAAAATCAAATGATTTTAGAAAAGGCTCAAAACTTTTGTTTAAAAATGATTTAAACTTTGAAAAATCATATAAAATAAACCGTATATCAGATGAAAATATTTTATGTATCAAAGTTGCTCAGAAAAATGTGTAGAATAATAATACGCCATCCGTATGTCTGCCACACCCCCCTAACACATCGAACATCGACAACCCCCCCCCCCCCCTCCCGGGCCGTCTGTCGGTAATTTCCGGTACCGATAAAAGTTGCCCGGATGGAAAACTTTCGTATACGAAAGTTGCTCAGAACGGATCCACGAATAAGAATACGATACTTATACCCCCACCCCACACCTCTAACATACTGAACATCGAACCGTCCCCCTCCGGTAGCCCTGTCCGATGAATTGTCCGAGATCGTTAAACTGACCGGATGAATTTGTTCTGAACACGAACGTTGTTCGGAATAGATCAACTAACCCGGATACACCACCCACACATGTGTCGGATGTCCACGACACCTCCGACATGGTACCTTCCCCCCTCCGGACACCCTGTCTGATAATCACCCAGAGCTGGCAGTTCATCCCCAGATGAATTCCCGCCCTGAGCGTAATACATTGCCCTCCGTTAGAACACCGTTACCTTTTCTTATGCCATGCCATGCATATGTATGTTTATGATTGCTGTGTATTTACTGTGCCCCCCCCCCCTTATCTCCGATAGACCCCGCTGCTGTCGACTACACCGCTGCTGGGTACGACTACTACGTCGACGACCCTACCCCTACCGTCAATCTTCCAGGCAAGCAGAGCCATTCTCTTCCCCAGATATCACCTATCTTTCCGTACATTTCTTGCACTAGGCATTATTACTGCTGCTGCTACATTACATTCCTATTCATTGCATAGCCTGTCATTGTATCCCCTTGATGTACCTTACTTTAATCCTATGCTGCCTATTATTACTTATGAATTATTCAGCAGTAAACCCTGCGCATTGTTAGCTAGGTTTAGAATAGCGGGCCGTGAACACTCAGGGGAGTGATGCGGATACAAAATATATATAACTGCAACAGGTACGGTCTAATGCAGACGCCCCAGGGAACCTACAACGGCGAGACTCTGCAGAGTCGTTTCGAGTTTGACTTACGAGTTGAATGGACTCGTATTTCACTCTCGTCGGCTCAGTAGCGTAGCATTACCGGGATGATACGAGGTTTACCTCTTTAGTTCATTCCGCTGGTGTCTCGGCACCACCGGGGTGATATGAGAATATTCCTCTTTAGTTCATTCCGCTGATGTCTTTGTCGAACCTCTTTAAGTGTACCATCGAGGGTGATACCTCCTGGTTTCACTTAATGGTAGGCACTCGAATAAACTGGTGTCCTTAAAGGTAAGGATTCGAGTGACCCAACGGTGACCGCGTAGGGTATCTTAGCGGAACGACAGGTCAGGTGTATTCCACCAGTGTGCGGCGGGCCTGGTACTGTTCGTGGCCGACAGATATCCTGTTGTACGAAAGTCGAGCTCTTCGGAGAAAACTCGAGACAAGGTATGGAGACGGTTCACCTTGTTGGTAGCCGCACGATTTGGTGGGACGTCAGGGCAGACACCGATGTTACTGGTGGACCTGGCTGCTGTCGTTGTCCGCGACTCACCCGGATAGGGGCAACAATAACGGTTGTCCCGACAGATAGTAATAAAATGCTAAATGGTTCGGTGGATAACTTGAGAGGCTCGTTGGTCTGTACGCACTACCTTCACGTGGGATAAGGAGTTATGGGCTCCCCTAGGTCGTAGTTTGTCCGAAAGCTCTTCAGACGTCAGCAGTATCGCGGTCTGATTGCCGGGAAGCGGTGTGTCTTCTTCGCTCGAGCGGTGTATTTGGATTTGATTTTACTTCACCCTCGCCTCGTGCAGGAGCGTGCGAGGGTGAGGGACCAAGACCCCTTGGCGCATAGGATATAGTTCGGCGGATGGCCTCTCTGTTGAGCCTAGGATGGGCTGCGGTGTGTCGGATTGCTTTGGTGGAGCGTTCCCTAACAAGGTGCCCCCCATCCTGGAGATCCGAGCGTGCAGGTTGAACAGTAGTGCACCCCTGCAGGGAGTTTAATCTATTCGAATAGCCGTGTCCACGGTAACATGACGCTTTATGCTGAAGCTGGATCTTACCACTACAAACTACTACTATTAAACTGTTGGTTCCGGGTTTTCTTCCTCGTAGGGTAGTCGAGGAGGGGAACTCGGAGGCATTATTATTGTTAATTATTACAACTTACTATTATACAATGCTGCAGCAACTTCTGCTTCATTGTTACTTTATGCTTTATATAAACTGTTGGTTGTTTCTCTTCTCATGCTGCAAGACACGTCAGAAGATGCTAGTCTTCGATAGGCCTAGCTACTTACCCTTATTCTGATTTCTACCTTGCAGTCCACTATATATAGCCTCCCCTTTCCATTTGATACAATGCATAAATGCTTAGTAGCGGACGTAAGACTCGCGGGTATGCTAGATACTCACCTGCTTTATTTTCCCCTTTTATTGTTTTGCCTGATCGGCCGCTGCAGTCGACGTTGGAGCCTTGGAGTCCAGGAGCAGGAGATCCCCGATGCCGACCACCGCAACATGAAGATCCCCGATGCCTTTTACGATGTCGAGTTCCCCTTTGACCAGGAGTAGTTTGGAGGTTCCCAGGCAGGAGGCCTTGCCTTTTCGATCGAGTGTTGATTTTGTGCTAGCCTTCTTAAGGCAACCTTGTACCCTTGTGTCTGTACTCAGATACTATTGCTTCCGCTAACTTTGTGCTCTCGAGCTGTTGTATTCGAGCCCTCGTGGCCCCTGGCTTGTATTAAATAGCTTTTATTATTTTATTTGTAGAGTTGTGTTGTGATATCTTACCGTGAGTCCCTAATCTCGATCGTGTACCTTGCGTCTTTGATTACTGTACACGATCCTATTTTGGGGGCGTCACATATGCCATGCTTGAGTGAGATGCCATGTTAACAACCTTTTATCATCACCTGTAGCTAAACAACTTGAACCATCGTAAACGTGCGGTATCGTCGTGTGTGACGAGTACTCCACTTAACCTGTTAGTAACCGCTCTCGACGATAGATGCGATACTGTAGTGTGTTGTCTCGTGTTGCCTTCTTGTTGTGGTTTGCTCGTGATTTCTTCGTAGTAATAGATGCTTGCTCGTCGATTTTCTTTTCCAGTGTTTCCTTCTTGTGTGCTTCCGCGAGTACCTCTCGGAGACGATGCAAGCTTGCGATCGACTTCACCTTCGGATCGTCGTCTCATCAGGTAAGGGGGAGCATATATCATGCTTATAACTTTCAGCTCACTCGCGCCTAGGTGTAGGATAGAACGATTGCTTGATCCTACCACTTCATATTCATGCCTCTCAAATAAACCCAAACAACCATGTCCCCCACATCCCAGCAAATCTTCTTCGGCTATGTTACTATCGCTCGCTGCTCAGCCACTACTTAGTATGCATGCTAGGATGTTATCAACTGTTATCCTGTTACTCCTTGGATTGGGATATCACATTATTATATTTATTGTGGGTGATATGATTATTATAATGTTGACTATACTCGACGAAGGATGGAAGGTCTAGGTTATCCCGCCCCGACGCTTTGTTCCATTCGAGTCACCTAGGACCCGAGTTCCAGGTATTGTGTCTCTTGACGAGCGTGCCTAACCGCGTGTGGGATACTATGTGGTCCCCTTTTCTTACCTATCTAGCTTCAAACATTTCTAGAGGTGGCCCAAGCTGATTTACCATTTGAAACCATGCATATATATCTGTCGGGTCGCTCCTAGCAGATATCCTTTAAAACAACCTGGGCCAGCGGAGACATAGTTTCCTTGTTGGTCCACCCTTGGCCGGCGAGGGCCCGGCCCCATGTGAGGTGTCCCGGTAACCTAAACCCTGTTGAGACGGAAGAGGCTCCCCGGGGGCCACCCGGATTTGTTCGATGTTAGCTAGAGGGACCTGTCGTTTCGGATCTCTCGGAACTAAATCATAAAATGGTTGCCTATGATGGGTAGCAACTGAGAGAGATGGGCGTGCGTGCAGAGCCTTGTAATGGGAAGTTGGTACACCCCTGCAGGGTTAAATGTTTTCGAGAAGCCGTGTCCACGGTTATGGACGACTTGAGACCTACTCCTTGTTCATAGACAACAACAACTGAGACAATCTTAATATAACTTGATCAACGTGTGTGTGCCTTGACTGCTTCTTCTTCATCGGGATGCGAAGAGGAGGACAAGGATATGATAGGTGTTATGCTTGCGTAAGTAGTTGATAGCAAGACTTGTTGGAGGCGATTCCTCATCGAATGCTTGGTTCTCGTCTTACTCTATAATAGACCGTTAGCCACTCATCTATTGCTAGTGCGTCTGTAACCTCACCACTACCCCCATCTTACCCGTGAGAAGTTAGTTACAAGACTTTTGATATATTCTCACCCCTTTCTTTTCTTTTCCCTTTTATGTTTTGCCTGATCGGCCGCTGTAGTTGATTACTATCTCGACTCTTCTTCTGGACGCCTTCGTGGAGACTCGACGACGACTAGTTAGGTGGATCCCGGCGGAGATCCTGGACCCGTGTGGTTACGGGAATGGTGTGTTTTACCTTGGCCATTAGGCATTTGTTTGCAGTCTGTACTCAGACATGTACCTTCCGCTGATGTAATGTATTAAGGCAGTTGTATGTCGATTGTATGAGATGTTGTATCCTTGTAGCTGTATTGTTGTGATATCATGTTGGAAATCCGGGTCATATGGCATTGTCATATGTCGCGGTGGGACCGATATGTGCTTCATCCCTGGATCTGGATGGGAACATCTAGATCTAGAACAGTACCGCATATCGGGCCTTACAACTTGGTATCAGAGCCTTACTGACCGTAGGATCACCTTCTCAGGCCGAAGTCGAGTCTAGACAAAAACTATTTTGTAGTTACTAAGTTAGTTATCAGAGAGTAGGAATCTTTTTACTCCTTACCCTTGCTCTGGTCAGGACAAGTGTCGTAAGTGTTTTATTCTCTCCTCATCCCTTTCAAACTTTAGGATCTCGAGAGTGTGGAGTATCGGAACCGTTACAATGCCTTGCTTGCATCGTATTGTCTCGATTCCGATCCCAGGTTGGGAAATCCTGTAGTACCTTTAGTTCTTCCGACTCTGGTTAAACATCTTGGTCGTCTATTGACTTCACTTCTCTTGCCCAGTATCCTCATGATTTCATTGAGAATTCTTCCCTTGATCGTTGCGTTCAACTATCGTTCTTCCTCTTGATCTCCCAATGGTTTCGTTTTCCGACGTTGTCGTCTCTCTGCGGAAATTTATCTCGACGGAAGCTCAACGTCGACGTGGAGCAGAGTACCTTGTTGGTGGTGTTGAAGATTGTCGACTCTATTTTATCTCCCCCTCTCCCCTGGATCGTCCTGGATCTCGGGACAAGATCCCTTCTTGGTGGTGTTGTATTGTAACAACCCAGATTTCACAAAAAATAATTTTTTTGTTTCCGGTGTGAATTGTTTGATTGTCTGATTTGTTTGCAGTGTTTGCATCCCCGATTTATCGATTGGCGATTATTTTTCCCCCTCTTATTTCATACCGGATGGAGACCGACTCTTGCCACCCTGACACTCGACCTTTGCGACACCGGGTTTCACCCGATCACCGTAGCCAAAACCGCACAAGACCAGCCGCAGCCAACGGAATGAAAAAACCCCATTTAATAATTAAATGGGTTATTTTATTGAGCACCGGAAAGTGTTCTCGGAACGGTTCCAAGGCGAGGTGAACGCCGCCGGCTCGACGCGTTGATCGCGCAGTTCGAAGTTTTACCCGAATCGGAGGTCCTGCGGACTCCCGGCGGTCCGAAACGTAAACACCGCGCGCACGAGAGAAAAAACGGGGATCTTTTTGCAAACTGCCAGCCACCTAGGCTATATAAAGACCACCACTCTCCCACCCTTTCTAGGGTTTCCCTAGCCAAAAATTGCAGCCACCCCCCTCCACTTTGCCCAAATTCTTCCACCTAGCCTTCCGAATTCGAAACCCTAACCCTCCCTCAGATCTGGACCATCAGATATGATATCTGATGGCCCAGATGAGGCCACGTAGCCTCACAGCCTCCTTCCAGCCGAACCGTCTCCGTCCGCCGCCGGGCCGGGAAGCCCGTCGCCTACCCGAGCCTCCTCCTCCATCGCGCCGCCACCTCCACGCCCGAGCCGGCGAGTGCGTCGCCGCCTCCGGCCGCCGCGCCACCACCCTTCGGGCCTCCTCCTCCCACGCCCGTCTTTCTCTCCTCCTCCTCTTCCCTGTCGCCCCCTGACCACCTCGCCTCCTCCCGCAGGTCACCGCGCCGTTGGGCCATGGCCGGCCGCGTAGAGCTCGGCCGCCCCGGAGACAGCCGCCGGCCTCTGCCCCGACGATTGCGCCGCCGGATCCACCTCGGCCGCGCACCTTCCCGGCTTCTCCTCGCACCACACGAGGCGCTGCCCTTCACCGGCGACGACGGTCGGCGCCGCCAGCCCGCAGCCTCCCATCCTGGAGGCGAGGAGGAGCAGCCTCCAACGCCACAAGTGGGCCGGCCTGCCCCAGCCACGGCCCATCAACGCCGCCAGCCTGAGCCGGCCATCTTGGCCTCTCCAGCCAAGGTGGGGCTCAACCCATGAGGACCAGCCTCTCCCTTTTTTTTATCTTTTTTTATTATTTCCTCAGTGTTTTTTTTCTAAGCCCCTGATAAGTACTGCTGTATTCAGTCTTGCATTGTAATTTGGGAACAAACTGTAGCTCGGATCGCGTTGCGCCCAGAAGGGAAATTGTTTAGAATTGTGTGTACTTCAGTTCATCTTTTGTGAGCATTTTGATTTGAGGCCATCTTGATGTTGTTCATCACTGTTGAAGTGGGCACCAGGCTGTTAACTGCTATTATTTTCTGTCAAGTGCTGCTGTTGTTATTTTATTGCAAGTTTGGTTGAAGATTGTGACACATCCATGAGGCCTATTGCATTAATTCTTGTTGCATACTTTTAAGCATCATGTCTACTTCCATTATATGTATTGCATTGTCATGTTTATATTCGTGGTCATAGTTATATTGCTATCCTGCTGATTGTTGACAGCCACCTCTGTTTTTCACTAAGTCTGTAACTTTCCGATGCCATGTTGCATGCTTAATATATTTTGATCTATGATGCCTATGACTTTGATTCTTGTTTGTACCTGATCATCAGCATGTCTAGTTCATTCCCATATATTGCTATGTCATGTTGCTGCACTTTTTCATATAGTTTTTCCCCTTGTCTATACAACATGAAAATAACAGTTTCTGCCATGTTTTCCTGATTTTCACTAAGTCCTAGACCAGTAATGTTTTATTGCATTTTTCTTGGGCTATAACTAATTGTTCATGATGCCTTTTTTGCATGATTCTTTTTGCCATGCCTTCCTTGTTATGCCTACTGCAATTCCATGTCATTTGGTGCATGTTTGCATTCAGTAGCTTGTTGATGCATTGCTCTAAAGTGTGCTTCCTGATGTTGGCAGATTGTTTGATGTTGTTAACCAACCTAAAATATGGTTTAGGGCAGAACAGTACAAAATGCTTTAATTGTTGTGGGGCACCTAGTGATATGCCATGTTTAAATTGACTAGCATAGATAGTTTATCTTATGCTTCACCTCTTGTCATGTTTGTGTGCTATGCCTTGCTTGAGTGAGATGCCATGTTAACAACCTTTGATCATCACCTGTAGCTAAACAACTTGAACCATCGTAAACATGTGGTATCGTCGTGTGTGACAAGTACTCCACTTAACCTGTTAGTAATTGCTGATACATCCAAAACGTATCTATAATTTCTGCTTGCTCCATGCCTCTTTTGTGGGATATTGCTATGATATTGATGAATTTACATACACTTTTGATCATATTTGGACTAACCTATTAACTTAGTGCACCCCAGTGCCAGTTACTGTTTTCTGCTCTTTTTCTATTTCAGGTTTCCCCCATATTAAAAGTGCTCCAAAAGTTCGGGAAAATCCAATAAAAAATCAGCAATCAGGAAGCTTCCGGAATCACCGAGGGGGGCCAGAGGGGACCCACCAGGGCCCCACGCACACTCCCGGCACGCCCCAGGGTGGGGCCACGCCAGGGGGCCGCTTGGACCCCTTGTGGAACCGCTGGTTGCCCCCCTTCGCCTATTTATTCCCCGTGACGCAAAAACCCTGAGACGGGAACCCTTTTTCACGATCTCTCCTCTTTTCCGCCGCCGCCGCGCTTCCAAGATCGGGAGCACCAGAAGACCTCTTCCCGGCACCCTGCCGAAGGGAGGAGTCACCTCCGGGAGCTTCTCCACCACCATGGATGCTTCCCGGATGAACCGTGAGTAGTCCACCTTGGACACGGGTCTATGATCAGTAGCTATGTGATGTTCTCCTCCCCTCTTTGTTCTTCATGGATTAGACCTCGTGAGCTTCCCTACATGATCGAGGCACATATGTAATATTTCTGTTGTTGCTATGCTGAGTTTGCTGGGATCCGATGGATTATGAGATTATGTTCAGATTGTGTTTGAGTAATATATTTGATTCCCCTCTTTTATATTTATGTTCTTGAATAATTCTTGCATGTTCTCCGTTGCTTTTTATTGCTTTGGCCAAGTAGTAGGTAGTGACTCCAAGAGGGAGCGTTATGCATGATTGTGGGTTCATGCCCCCCGATGACTAGCTTGAGTGACAAAAACATGAGTCTAGGGGATGTGATGTTGCCACAAGGGGGAAAACAACGGTGCTTGTACTTGCGGGTGCAAGGATTGTTTACTTTACGCAAAGTTCTTTAATCCAGTTGTCTGTTGCTTTGAGTTTACACTTTGGGTGGGATTTGCAACTTAATATTAGCGAGATGTTCTGGATAGATATCTCAAGGTGGATGATTAGTAGGTAGATGCAGATGGATTTCGGTCTACTTGTCTTGGCGTACCGCCCGTGGTTTTGAGCCTCTTCCTTTCTTTATAGCATAATTAGCATTGTTTTGCGCACGTAATCCTGTCAATTGCCCAGCTGTAATTTGTTTACCTCGCATGGCTATTTTATCGTCTTTTGGGAGAGAGACGTCACTAGTGAACATCATAGGCCCCCGGTCCATATTTCCAATACTGTTACACCCACTATCAATTTACTGCTTTATTTACTTTTCCGTTGCTATCACTATCATTACTATCCCGTGCGTTTTATCATTTGTAAACAACAAGGCCAGAGGGATTGACAACCCCTTTGTACTCGTTAGGAGCAAAGTTATCTGTTGTGTGTGCAGGTCCACGACAACCGCTAATCTCTGGCGCCGTTGTCACCTTCCTGTCGTTGTCGGAGTCCTGCTGGAGACAAACCTTGGTATCTTCACCGAGGGAAATTGCTGCTATCTACATCTCAACCTTCCACTTTGGGTAACCAACGAGGGGTGAGAAGCTATCGTGCTGTTGTCAGGACCATACCTGTCAACTCTCGCGTCATCAAAGCAATTTCTGGCGCCGTTGCCGGGGACTCCGCTCTTCAAGATAGGGGACTTGCACACTATCTTTTATCTTTGCTTTTTAATCTTGTTTGTTTACCTTTCAGTTTTTGCTTTCGTGTCCTTTATCAAAAATCATAAAAATAGTTACCTTGCTAGTAGTAATCATTACGTCTGGTCCTTTTGATTTTGGTGAAGCAGAAGTGCTCACCTTTAAACAAAGAGGTGGTGAAATTCTGAAAGATGCCTTGTATAGGATTAATGATTCTAAAAAAAGCCACCAAGAAGCAATCCACTACTATCCTGCCTCGAAACTTTTATGTTAGAATTACTTCTTGGAATAGGTTTATTCTAGATACAGCTATCAATGGGAATTTCATAGAAGCCCCAGTTTGGGAAGCTCTTAGTGTTATGGAAAATCTTGTTGGAAACCTCCCTGTTGCTAGCATTCAAGAGGAAATTACCCTACCTCATATTATGAAAAAACTTGAAAAGATAGAGCTAGAGATGCCAAGAATTAATAAGATAAGTGAGTTGGATTGTAAGGTTCAAGGTAATTTGAATAGACTTGATAGCTCCATGCATAAAATTTTCAAAACCTTGGAGACCATCAAATCCCATGACTTGGACCCTTCTAGGATTGATAAGATTGAGGAAATCATTGACACTCTAGGAACTACTTTCTCCTCAATTTAAAAAAAAGTGGAAACTCCAGCAAAGAAGGAATCTAGGTTCGTTTACGTTCCAAAGGCTCCTCGTTTAAAAAATAATCTATCTATTGCCAAAGGGGTTGAAACTTTGAAGACTTTGGAAGAGATACCTCTCTTTAATAGAATAAATGAGACTCCAATTGATCGTCCACCTTTTGCTTTTATTCCTAGAAGTATCTTTATTAGGCCTTTTGAAAGACCTCTTAAGAGTGGTCGTACTATTTAAGAGCTTTTTGATGATCTTGAAGGTTCAATTGATACAATTTGATCTATTTGCATTAAGCCTAGCTAATGGCTTTAAAGAAGCGCTTTCGGGAGGCAGCCCGCAACGAATTTAGGATTTCCTTTTTGTTTTTTTCTGATTTTAGCGGTCTTGATGATTTTTACTACTGTAGAAACATCATTTTATCTTTACTTTTCAAGCTTTGTGACTTTTATAGCCTCATGTGACAAGGGAAATGAAAGTTGTGACATGCTGTCCAGAAAACAGATTCTATCCTCGTGACTAGAAAAATCACAGAAAAATCCTAGTTCATCTTTTTGAGCTGAATTATTTACACAGCGTGCTCCATACAATTACGAAACTTTCGTATGTTCTAAGTTTTTTTATTTGAGTTGCAGAAGTATCCCTAAAAAATTCTTTACTACCTGCTAGTCTGTTTTTCACAAATTCTGTCCTGTTTTGCCTTTTCTTCGTTTTGCAAACCTTAAGCTTGATTTTTCTTTGAAAAGATTTTTGGAAATCTTGAGAAACAGTAGCTCTTCAAGTTTATATTTATTTACAGTAGCGAAAAAATTATTTTATTATAGGTACTAACCTCGCTAATCAGATTATGATAAGTTATGTATGAAGGGACTTTTCAAGTGTGCGAGGGAAGATGATGAAAGAAGATTCAGGAGTGTCAAGCACTCAAGCTTGGGGATGCCCCCATGCATCCCCAAGAAATATTCAAGGAGACTCAAGCGTGTAAGCTTGGGGATGCCCCCGTGCATCCCCTTCTCCATCAAAAATTATCAGTTCGTCTCTCGTTTCACTATATTTTCATCACTTCATTCATTATGTACTATGCTTGGAGCGTCTCACTCTTAGGTTTTATTTTTAGTTTTCTTTAGCTTTTCTTGCTGTTCATAACAAGTTAGAACCCAGATTTCTTTGTGTGGGAGAGAAACACGCTCCACTTTCAAAATCTAGAACACAACATAGGACTTTTCATGCTTATCTTTGCTGTGTATGTTCTTTATCTTTTTCATAGCTACTGCCATGTTTAGCTCTTAGTTTTCATGCTTATCTTTTTAAGAGATTTTTTTAGTTTGTTGCTGGAACTCTCTTGATTTTTCATGTTTATCTTGTTTAAAGAGTTTTCCTGTTGCACTGAGTTGTGTGTCTTGACTTGGAGTAGGTAATTGAGGTTGCTATTCTTTTGTAGTAGTAACTTGCAATAGTTTTGCGGTATTGTTTTGAGTAATGTTTGGACTTTTGGTGTCAAGAGCTTTAGCCTATTAGTGATAGATGTTGTATTTTGGGCAATCCGTGTTTATTTTCAAAACTTATAAAATTAGTTGAGAACTTTAGCTACTAGATAGATCACTACTCTTCTGAGGGGTCGAATATTAGAGTACACTCACGTACCATGAGTCGAGGATGCGCAAGGATAACCAAACCCCCATACACCACTCCTCGGGGTACTTGTCTCTTTGTGAAACCTCCTTATTAGATTGAGAGTTCTTCAAACTAATGTGAGTATTCGAAAGCTGACACTTCCACCTTCCCATATTTTTATAGCCTTTCCTGTGCCGTGCATTGCTTTCTTCTCACTCCGAGAGTTGGCGTCCACCTTCGCCGGTACATCCAAACCGTTCGCACGATACGCTCTGTCATCATAAACCTACTTCACTACTAGAGAAATGGCTTATGGTGGCGCCCTTTTTTAGCCTTTAGTGGCGCATTATGGATGCGCCACTAAGGACAAGCCACTAATAAGGGCTTAGGGGTGACGCATTCTGGATGCGCCACCCCTAAGACCCTTATGGGTGGCGCATTTCAAAATGCGCCACCCCTAAGACCTTATGGGTGGCGCATTCCAGAATGCGCCACCCATAAGGTCTTAGGGGTGGCGCATTTCAGATGCGCCACTAACTGTACAAGAGATGCACCACCAATTATTTATTACAAAAAACAAAAAAAATCAATTTACAGAAAAAGAAAACAAAATACAGAAACAATTACATAAATGGAACCGCATAAATTATTACATAAATAGAAGCATTGCAGAACTAGAGAAAGCATTACATGTTTTCGAGTATTGTTTACAAGTATCGAATACAAGTTATTACAAATGAAATAAAAGAAAACCCTAAAACTAATCTTCGAGTATTGTTTTCTTCACTCCATCTTGATAATGTTGATCATTTTGATCGATCTGTTGCAGCAAACAAGTGAGTGTGAATAATAATGGCATCAATGACCACATTTATCGTTTAAGCATATAGGAAGATACATACACACAACACAACTTTAATAAGAACTGTTCAGCTAAACTAGTAGCATAGCCAAAATAATGCATCATACATTTATACAAAGATGGAAAAGTGTTTGTGCAATAGAGATAAAGTTATTTAGAACACAAATCAACAATATTGTTCGGAACTAACAACGCTAAGCATTAAACAATGTAGCATGAAATTCACATCGATCGTCATCACTTGAGACCCGGCTCAGGGAATGGGCGGCATCCTTCTTTCGTCATGAAAGGCCTTGTGTCATGCAAGGCCTTTAGGCGGGCTTCTCTCTCCCCATTGGATGGTGCAATCTTGCTGTGGAAGATCGACCCCTTCATCTGTACTTCATGACGGATGATAGTCGCCATCTCCCCTTGGATGTGAAAGAACTCCTGCCTAAGATTTGCATCGGCGATTGCCGCCTTCCTTTCGGCCCACGATTTCAGATGACTTGGGAGCGTAAGGTTTCTCCCTTCCTGTACAATCGCCCGCATGTGATGGAGGGCGTAGTATGCATCCCTCACACTGCCAGCCGGCTGCTTGACGCACGGGAACTGCGTCACGTGGTTGAACACGCTCACGCCGGGCTGATTCTTCCTGTACTTGTGCTTCACAATCTTGCCTCCGGCTTCTTTGTAGCCGGCGAGAGCATCATCCAAAACTCTCATGATATACTTGTAATCTTTGTTCTTCACACTCCCCGAGTCTAAATACATGGCATGCGAGAGTTGCAGTGAAAAGTAGATGAGCACGCAGTCTTGATCCTCACTGCATAATTCAAACAATCCAAAAGGAATGTTGGAAGAGGACAATGGCAGAAAGCTAAGAAAGCATATATGCTACGGCGGCGAGCGAATGACTTATTTGGGAGAGTAGGTCATGAGAAATGAATCCTTGTCGGCGTTCTGTAGAATGAATTCTCTGATGTACCCCGCCGCAAGAGTTGCGTCCCCATCGTCCCTCAAGATGCTTTCACGCATGTAGAAGGGGTCCAATATCGCAACACCCGGGGTCTTATCTCTCCTGATACTCATAGAAAGACTAAGCGAGAACAGACGGATAAGGCTATGGTCCAGCCGCTTGAGATGAAACAAATTGAAGATCTCTGAGAACCACAGGATTATCATATCCGCGGGGACATTGTTGATGAAACCCATGTTGAGTGGCACCTTGGCCATAAAAACTGGGTATGAGGGATTCTTCTCTCGAAGAAGCATCTTCTCTAATGCCATAACACTATGATGCACACTCTGCATATCCGAAGTTGCAAGGTCGAGCATGTCATTAGGTAGCATCGCTCTACCCGCCACATGGATTTCAAAAGAGAGATTGGCTGGCCCGTCCTGATCCATGATCGGCATCGGAGGTTGGCTGCTCGAAGCGCCCTTCTTTATTTTTCGTCCCTTCTTCTTTTCTGATTTCGAGCAGTCTACACCGGCCTTTATCTGCTCAGTGGCTGCCTTATGGAGTGTGGACGGGCTGAGAATAGATCTCATTGTGGCATCTGCCTGAGGCATGGTGAAGGCGCAAGCTGCTGGAGACATCTCCTGAGAAGCAACGAAGATACGCGTAGAGCAAGCAGGCTTCGCCGCAGGATCAGCTGGACCACGAGCTTCCTGGTCATGCTGATAGGCTCCTTCAGCAGGAGGCATGAATAAGTCATCAGCATCATAGAACGTATGGATGAACTGGTCGGCGCTGATATCATCATCAAGATCGTCTTCTTGTTGTGCGCCGATGGGATCATGTGGCGTCGGCACGACGACTACCGGCGTTGTCCTTGGTGTGGTGCCCCCTTCCCCCGTCATCAAACGAATTTGGGTCTTCGGCCAAAGGCATATTTGGCCGAAACAATCATTAAGGACTGCCGGCTCGTCCTCATCGTATTCGGGGGGTTGAATGGGAGGTTCCACTCTCTCGTAGCCCGAAATCACGAGAGAAATTTGAACCCTATGCATCTCTGGTGCCATCGGCCTATTGTGCATCACTCGATTTTCGGGTTGAAGGATTTTACCTTTGGCAACATCCTTCAACTCGCCGTCCACGACTTGTAGTAGAATGCATGGAGTGTCCTCCTATGAAAGAGACATATGCATTTAGGGATCAGAGAGATGCCAGTAATAAAAGGCAAGGAGATGAAGTCCTCGTTTGAGTTGCGGACTCTTATAGTTACCTTGAGGGCGTCGAGGTCGGCCAATGAAGAGACCCCGCAGACGACGGCGGGCATGCAAGAGACGGAGGGTGCGCTGGCGGCGGATGCATTATTAATATGCCCCGGTTGCTCGATCGTGGCTGGAGGAGTCACCATCACGTCCGGCGCAGGCGTCGCGGTGTTGGCGGCCAGAGTCGGTGCGCGAGCTGGTGTCGGTGCGCGAGCCGGGACTGCGGCCGCCACGGTGCCCGAGTTGCTGCGACCATGCTCGGGACCGGTATGGGCCCTTGTCCACCACACGCTTGCCAATTCGCGAGTGATTGCATCATATCAGGAAGGAGGGCGCTCATCGTCTTTGCCACTTCGTCCTGGACAAGCTACGGAAGCATGTTCACTTTCTCCTCCAGTCCACGAACATAAGCGGCGTCTTCTTCGGTCCTTCTTGCCTTGCGCCCCCTCAAACCCGACTGCTCCGCCGATTTCCCATAATATTCAGACCAATTTAGGTCCGCACCAAAGCCGACCACACAGCCGGCTGACGATGGCTTCGTCGCCACGTTCTCAACCTTCTTAACCTTGTTCATCGCCCTGTTAAAAGTGGTGTCCCACGGGCCGGCCGGCTTAATAGACGAGCCCTGCGATGAGACCGCGGCGAATTCATCTTCCTGCACAAAGAATTTGAAACACTAAGAAGCTGAAATTCAGGAACTAGAATTCAATTGACAAGGAAGTCACGTGGTGAACTACTTACCACGGCAGCCGTAAACTCCTGAACCTTAGGATGGAGAACTATGTTCGAGGTTTCTTTGTCCTTATGGCTCCGGGCCCTCACAAAGAATTCAATCTGTGGATCAACTTTATATTTGTCAAAGGGGTTAGGAAGGCCCGCAGCGGCATACTCGGCATCCTCCTTGTCCCATTTACCTATGACATGCGCCCGCATCGCCTTTCCCTTTGCACTCGCGGCCTTGGCGCCCTCGGACTCACACCTAGCCTTGAAAAGGTCGTAGGTAGCTTCGTCGATCATCGGCTCTTTATCCTTGAGCTCCTCCCAGGATTTTCCGTGCTCCATAATTGCCTTCTTCACCCGGGTTTTCCAACTGGACAAGGCTTTGCTCATCTTCCTGAGGGCCGATTTGTTTACCTTGTTCCCTTTGAGGTTTTTGTTGTCGTACGGGTCCGGGAACTTGTATCGTCTGTGCAACTTGTCGAGAAGGAGCTGACAATAATGAGTGTTGTCACGACTCCTGTCAGAACCCCAACTTGGGTAAGTGCTAGGATTTGAGTTCCCTTTTCATCATGTAAAAATTTCAAAAGAAATTCAAAATTGGGGAAAAGAAAAGCCCTAGAAAATTTAATTCAAAAGGCCAGATAAAAAAATTTTCCAAAAATTCCTTTTGTATTTTTGAAAACTCACAAAAATGAGTATGATCACATATAAAGTGATTTGGATTCAAACCAATGCTCATGGATTTTTCAAATATTCCAAACAGGGCTTGGAAATTAAATTAAACTCCAATTTGAATTTAAATTCAAATTGTCTGAATTTCAAAAGTCACCAAAACTTGTGAGTGGCTACTGGCATGACCCCTAAGCCCACATAAAGTTTCGGGGATTTTTAAAAATGCTTTGCTATTTTTACTAGCAAGCCAAAACAAATTACAGAAAGAAAATAGAAACAGAAAAAGGGAAAAGAAATCCCCTGGCTTCTGGCCCAACTCATCCCCCAGCCCACCAGGCGGCCCAGCCCACCTCCCCTTATGTCTTCTTCTTCAACCAGATCGGTGTCGAGCTGGGAGAGCACGGCGACCGCCACCGCGACGGCGACGCCACGCAGCTGCTCCCTGAGCCCTATCTCCTCGCCAGGAGAACCCCCTCGAAGCCCCCTGCCACTTCCCCCTCTCTCCGCTCGCTCTAATCCCCTCTCTCTCACGAATCTCACGCACACCGAGCGCACGCCGGAGCGCCGCCGACGAGACCGCGTGGCCAACGGACTCCAATCGCCGCACCACCATGTCCATCGAGTCCCCCGACGCCGTATTCCTCAAGCTGAAGCTCCAATCGAGCCCAACCGGCCTCGAAGACGTCGCCCTCCTAACCAACTCGTCGCCGGCCGCAGCAAGTTTCCGGCGACCAATTCGTCACCGCCGGGCCCCCTCCGGCCTCCCCTTGCTCGCCATCGAGCTCTGGTGAGCTTCACGAACTTTTCCCCCCTAGAAGCGCTTCTCCCCGGCCCCTCTTCGCCATTCTTCGCCGAGGACAGAACACGGCCGCCGCGGGCCTCGACGCCGCCGTGCTCCAAGGCCTCCCCGGGACACCCCACTGGCACCCCTCGATGCGGAAGAGCACGAGGCACACGCCTGTGCCCTCCATTTCCCTTCCCGTGTCTGGAAATCCTACTCCGGCGAGGCGCCGCCGCGTACAGAGCCGCCGGCGTCAAGCCGGCCATTACAGCCCTAACCACCGAGCACTAATCCCCCTAACCCTCTCACTGACACTGGGCCCAGGGCCCTTAATTAAACAAGGTTTAAGTTAAAAAGAGCTCAATTAACCCCCTCTCGCTGACACCCTGGCCCCACCAGTCAGAAGCCCCCCCCCACATCACCCTGACCTCAGCATGACGCAATAAAGGTTTTCCAGATTAAAAATAATTCCAAAGAAATCAGAAAAATCCAGAAAATAGCCAAAACTTCAATAAATCATAGAAATTTCATATTAACTCCAAATTTAACATATAATATATGAAAAATGATCAGGAGAAAATAATCTATCCAAATATACAACTTTAAGCTATGTTTGAGTTGATTTTAAAATGGGACCAGTAGCTTTTGCTATTTGGTTTAATTGGAATTAATTCAAATTTAATTCGAATACTATTCCAATTTGAACCATTGCAATGAAAACATGATCACATGTACATCAGAGGCATATCACACACATGATAACATGGTTTACAACGATCAAACAATAGAAAATGCAATTTGGCTAATTTGAAAATCATATATGGAGTTTGAATTTGCATTCCAAATGCATACACTTCATTTAAATTGAATGTGCCACATATCAATACCTTACACATCATGGAAAACATAATCATGTGATTGTGCATTTTAGTTCAATGTTGGCCCCCTTTGTTGATGATTGTGCCGGTAACAGTGCCCCGAGACGGTGATCACCCCCGAAGGAGAAGACCACCGATAAGACCCGTGTATCGTCAGCAAGGCAAGCAAACCCCATTGATCATGTCTATAAGATCCCACTTCCCTCTCAGTCTCGCTTATGCATGTTTAGGAGATCACCTTGGTATCGATTCTACCGCATAGTTGAACCCATATCCGATGCATGACCTATCATCTTGTCACAGTAAGCAAACCAAATCCTAGCTGACATAGGAGTTGATTGTTATCATGTGGCCCCTGCAACTGTTACTGCTTATTGCATGCTTATAGTGTACAATGAGGATGCTTTCAATGTGAGTCGGGATGGTAGTGAACATGGTGTTGATGAAAGTGAAACTGTGTTGGTGAATCCACCCTAAGCAAAGGTGAACGATGAGAGGCTATGTAGGAGTACACAGTGGGTTGTCTCGTTGAACACCGCCTTAAGCACCGAGTTCTTGTATGGTAATCCAAGACAAAGAGTACAGCCACACATTGGGCTCACTGACCCCTCTCGGCCTAGTACCTTGATCCGTGTTGGCGTCCAGGAGTCACATTAGTTCGGGCCTTCCATTCGACATATGCATAGAAAAAGAGTGAGTGGAAATGTTGCATCATCCTAGATATGTGGGTGGATCTGTGAGACAGTGAAACCATCTGTCAGAGGTGGCATCTCGGTTGCCTACATTGTCTGGGTCAGTATCGTTGATCCGGCCGGACTCTCGAGCGGTGACAAACTCAGATAGTCGACTCCTGGAATAGACCGGTTGTGAGCGAAGTGTCGTGGTGAACATCCTCGCTGTCACCTCTTGAACGGTGGCGAGACCTGGCGGTAACTGATGGTCATGTGTGTGTAGTTTACACGCTTGCAAGGTTAACAAAAATATTCGAATAGCCGCGTCCGCGGTTAAGGACTACTTGGAACCTGTACTTGATTATTAGACAAATTGAATGGATACTTCTAAAACTCGCAAGATAAGCGTGAGTGTTGTGGTGTGCTTCCTCGTGGAGAAGTCGAGGAAGTATCCATAGTGGTGTATTGGTTGGAGACTTGGTAGTGGACTCGTGTAAGATTCTTACCTCAAGTCTGGTACTCGTAGTACAGGACTACCCAAGTCAAAGCTGGCACTTCTGCATGATGAAAATCCCACCTCCCTTTACCTTGAAACCGTAGCATGAGTAGTTTAGTTCTGATGTAAATCTTGCTGAGTACGACTTTGTACTCACGTTTGCTTATTCTATGTTTTAGATGAGAACCCGGACCCCGTTGGAGTCACCTTCCTGAAGCTCGACGTTGACCTTGGTAGTATAGTTCCAGACAGCAGTCTGGTCCCTCGTGGAAGGGCATGTATGTTTACAAGGCTTCTCTAAGCCATTTGTTAAACTTGTCTGTACTCAGACCTAATTTTCTTCCGTTTTATGATGAAATGTTGATCACATACATGTGATCTTTGTATGCTCTATGTGTAAGTCAATAAAGAAGTACTTTGTAGAGTTATGTGATGATACCTGCTGTTCATACTAGACATGTGTGCTGCGTGTATGATTATAACATGCATGTCTTAGTATGGGTTTTCGAAACCTTAGTTGTGATCTGGCTGGCGGTCTTTTATACACCAAGTGGCCCTTAGATGTGCGCAGCTTGGGGCATCACGATGCGATTGCTGGTGACTCTGTCATGTGCACACTTTGCTGTATGATCGAGCCCGCCCTAGACCCCGACTAAGTGATCGGGCTGGAGTAAGTCTATGTAAGAGTTAGGATTCAATCGATAACATGGTTGAGGCGACCTGTCTATGAGTATGGGATTCACCACCCATAAGCATTTAGACTTGTGAGCGGACGATGAGGACCCATCCCAGTTGATCATCCGGCTTGGATGGGATGCCCCTCACGTTCGATGCTTTCCGAGAGTGTTCTGTGCTTGGCCTTGTCTGCTTAGACAAGTGGGTACGGCTCTCGGCTCTCCATGTGATTGTATCGTAACTGGAATTACATACGCATATTCCGGGTCCCGACAGACTTGGTATCAGAGCAGGATTGTCTGTAGGATTATCAAACCCTTGGTCGAAGTCGAGTCTAGCATTCTATAGTTATATAGTTACTTGGGTATAAAGGGAACAATGTAAGGCTTCTTTTTCTCCTTACCCTCATCGATCTGAGTTCTGAGTCACACTCATCTTGTTCTACGGGAAGATAGGACTAGGCTCATCTATGTCTTTACTAGAACATCTCGTTGATTGCTTCCTTGTAGCCGTAGGAAAGTTGTGTTCGGTTTTCTAGAGTCGTTGTGCTTCCTATTCTGAGACTTCTTATGTAAGTGTTGTTGAAATGTTGTGAGGGTTTCCATTTCACTTACAATTACAGCCGTTATGCTGTCCGAGTCATTCTAGGTTTCTTCATAATCTGATGCAATTGCAGAATCATTCTCTCCAATTCGGTTGTCCTTTAGAAGAACTTCTAGTTGGCATGCCCGACAGTTCCATAGTGTTTGTTGTAGGTTTTCTTCTAGAAACCTATAGTGATTCAATTGCAGTTCTTCCTCCCAGTTTAGATGTCTTCTAGCCAGAAGAACCACACTAACCATCGTGTTTGGGTACTTTGCTACTCTGACATATCTGTTGTAGCCCTAGTAAACCTTGGTCATCCTCTAGGAAGCTATCCAGAGATCAAACCCCTTAAACCTAGACACCCGACAGAGCTGTAGAATTCATAGTTGATCTTATACCAGGCACATCCCCAATTTCAAGACGCCCATATAGAATGGCCCCACATGAGTTAGCTGAGCTAAAATTCCAACTTGAAGTGTTGTTGTCAAAAGGCTTCATCCTCCCTAGCTCATCGCCATGGGGTTGCCCCATTCTGTTCGTAACGAAGAAAGATGGAACAAAAAGGATGTGCGTATACTATCGCCCGCTAAATCTAGCGACGATAAAGAACAAGTACCCACTGCCCAGGATCAATGATCTTTATGATCAATTTGCTGGATCCTCGGTCTTCTCCAAGATGGATTTGAGATTAGGCTATCATCAAATCAAAATCCGAAACGAGGACATTCCAAAAACGGCTTTTACTATTCGTTATGGTCTTTACGAGTACACCGTCATGTCCTTTGGTTTATCCAATGCCCCCGCCACTTTCTCGCGCATGATGAATTCGATCTTCATGGAGTACTTAGATAAAAAAATTGTAGTTTATCTCGATGACATTCTCATCTACTCGAAGAACGAAGGAGAACATGTCGAACACCTAAGGCTGGTATTGATGAAACTTAGAGAGCATCGCCTGTATGCTAAATTCTCCAAGTGTGAATTTTGGCTACCAGAAGTGACCTACTTAGGCCACGTGATTTCTGCAAAAGGCATTGCTGTGAATTCCGAGAGAGTTCAGACCGTCCTTGACTGGACTCCACTTGAATCGGTTAAGCAAGTTAGGAGTTTTCTTGGCCTAGCCAGCTATTGCCGCCGCTTCGTCGAGAACTTTTCTAAAGTTGCAAAGGCTCTAACTGAACTCCTCAAGAAAGATAAGAAATTCCAATGGACTCCCAACTGCGAGGAAAGCTTTCAAGAGCTAAAAAGAAGATTGACTTCTGCACCCGTACTTGCGCCTCCAGACACCAAAAGGGATTTCAAGATCTATTGTGATGCTTCACGGCAAGGGTTAGGATGCATACTTATGCAAGATAGACATGTGGTAGCTTATGCTTCACGCCAGTTGCGTCCACATGAAGAGAACTATCCTACCCATGATCTTGAACTCGCTGACGTAGTTCATGCCCTGATGACTTGGCGACATTACCTCCTTGGTAATCGTTGTGAGATCTATTCCGACCATCAAAGCCTCAAATACATTTTCACCCAACCAGATCTTAACCTCAGGCAAAGACGCTGGATTGAGTTGATAAAAGATTACGACGTAGGAATTTCTTACACCCCAGACAAGGCCAATGTCATGGCTGATGCACTAAGTCGTAATTCGTATTGTAACAACCTCATGTTACAACATTATCAACCAGTTCTTCATGAGGAATATCGAAAGCTTAACCTCGAGATTGTTCCTCGTGGATCTCTTTTCAACTTCGTGGCGAAACCAACCCTTGAGGATCAAATCATAGTTGCCCAAAGGCGTGCACGAGGTGTTTGCCGGATTAAGGAGAACATTGCTAGCGGAGTTGCTAAATGTTTCTCCATAGATAGCAAAGGAACGATATTCTTTGAAAATCGTTTGGTAGTACCTAAGAATAGAGATCTAAGGAAACTCATCCTCAAAGAAGCCCATGACACACCCCTCTCGATTCATCCCGGTAGCACAAAAATGTACCGAGATCTACGCTAGAGATTTTGGTGGACTAGGATGAAGAGAGACATTGCTCGATTTGTTGCCAAATGTGATGTTTGTCGTCATATTAAGCCAGAACACCAAAGACCTGCTGGTACACTTCAACCTTTGCCTATTCCCGAGTGGAAATGGGACAAAGTCGGTATGGACTTCATTACCGGCTTTCCAAAAAACCAGAAAGGAAATGATGCCATCTTCATTGTCATTGACCGACTTTCAAAAGTTGCTCACTTCCTTCCAGTACGCGATTCTATAACTGCTAGCCAGTTAGCGGACTTGTATGTCTCTAGAATTGTGTCTCTTCACGGTGTTCCTTTGGAAATCAATTCTGATCGTGGTAGCCTTTTCACCTCTAGATTTTGGGGAAGCTTTCAGAATACTATGGGAACTCATCTCTCCTTTCGTACAGCTTTCCATCCTCAGTCTAGCGGTCAAGTTGAAAGGGTTAATCAAATCCTGGAAGACATGCTCAGAGCTTGTGTTATCTCTTTCAGAAAGAAATGGGAGAATTCTCTTCCTTTTTCCGAACTTGCGTATAACAATAGCTTCCAATCTAGCTTGGGCATGGCTCCTTTTGAATTTCTCTATGGACGAAGATGTCGAACACCCCTAAACTGGTCATAAACTGGTGAAAGACAATTCTTTGCACCGGATATGATCAAGGAAGCAGAAGAGCAAGTTCGCACTGTTCGTGATCGATTGAAAGCCGCCAAAACTCGTCAAAAGAGCTACTATGATCGTCATCATAGAGAAGAGAGCTACAATATTGATGAGAAGGCTTACCTTCGGGTTACTCCTCTGAAGGGAACCCAAAGATTCGGTATCAAAGGAAAGTTGGCCCCACGTTACATCGGACTTTTCCGCATTCTTGCTAAACATGGAGAAGTTGCCTACCAACTTGAACTACCCCCGCACCTTTCCTGAGTACATGATGTATTCCATGTGTCACAACTCAGGCGTTGCTTCAAGGACCCCATCCGCGAAGTCGACCATGAAACGCTTGATCTCCAAGATGACCTTTCTTATCGAGAGTACCCCATTCGTATTCTTGATTCCGCAGAGCGTGTCATGCATCGTCAGAATATCAAGTTCCTCAAAGTGCAATGGTCACACCACTCTGAGAGAGAAGCCACATGGGAAAGAAAAGACCGCCTCCGTGCCGAGTACCCCTCCTTCCTCCCGACGACTTCTGAATCTAGGGACGAGATTATTTTGAGTGGGGGAGAGTTGTCAGAACCCCAACTTGGGTAAGTGCTAGAATTTGAGTTCCCCTTTGCACCATGTAAATATTTCAAAAGAAATTCAAAATTGGGGAAAAGAAAAGCCCTAGAAAATTTAATTCAAAAGGCCAGATAAAAATTGTTTCCAAATATTCCTTTTGTATTTTTGAAAACTCACAAAAATGAGTATGATCACATATAAAGTGATTTGGATTCAAACCCATGCTCATGGATTTTTCAAATATTCCAAACAGGGCATGGAAATTAAATTAAACTCCAATTTGAATTTAAATTCAAATTGTTTGAATTTAAAAAGTCACCAAAACTTGTGAGTGGCTAGTGGCATGACCCCTAAGCCCACAAAAAAGTTTTGGGGATTTTTAAAAATGCTTTGCTATTTTTACTAGCAAGCCAAAACAAATTACAGAAAGAAAATAGAAACAGAAAAAGGGAAAAGAAACCCCCCTGGCTTCTGGCCCAACTCATCCCCCCCAGCCCACCAGGCGGCCCAGCCCACCTCCCCTTTTGTCTTCTTCTTCAACCAGCTCGGTGTCGAGCTGGGAGGGCACGGCGACCGCCACCGCGACGGCGACGCCACGCAGCTGCTCCCCGAGCCCTATCTCCTCGCCAGGAGAACCCCCTCGAAGCCCCCTGCCACTTCCCCCTCTCTCCGCTCGCTCTAATCCCCTCTCTCTCATGAATCTCACGCACACCGAGCGCATGCCGGAGCGCCGCTGACTAGACCGCGTGGCCAACGGACTCCAATCGCCGCACCACCATGTCCATCGAGTTCCCCGACGCCGTCTTCCTCAAGCTGAAGCTCCAATCCAGCCCAACCGGCCCCGAAGACGGCGCCCTCCTCACCAACTCGTCGTCAGCCGCAGCAAGTTTCCGGCGACCAATTCTTCACCGCCGGGCCCCCTCCGGCCTCCCCGTGCTCGCCATCGAGCTCTTGTGAGCTTCACGAACATTTCCCCCCTAGCAGCGCTTCTTCCCGGCCCCTCGTCGCCGTTCTTCGCCGCGGACAGAACACGGCCGCCGCGGGCCTCGACACCGCCGTGCTCCAAGGCCTCCCAGGGACACCCCACTGGCACCCCTCGATGCGGAAGAGCACGAGGCACACGCCCGTGCCCTCCGTTTCCCTTCCCGTGTCTGGAAAGCCTACTCCGGCGAGGCGTCGCCGTGTACAGAGCCGCCGGCGTCAAGCCGGCCATTAGAGCCCTAACCACCGAGCACTAATCCCCCCCTAACCCTCTCACTGACACTGGGCCCAGGGTCCTTAATTAAACAAGGTTTAAGTTAAACAGAGCTCAATTAACCCCCTCTCACTGACACCCTGGCCCCACCAGTCAGAAGGCCCCCCCCACAGCACCCTGACCTCAGCATGACGCAATAAAGGTTTTCCAGATTAAAAATAATTCCAAAGAAATCAGAAAAATCCAGAAGATAGCCAAAACTTCAATAAATCATAGAAATTTCATATTAACTCCAAATTTAACATATAATATATGAAAAATGATCAGGAGAAAATAATCTATCAAAAAATACAACTTTTAGCTATGTTTGAGTTGATTTTAAAATGGGGCCAGTAGCTTTTGCTATTTGGTTTAATTGGAATTAATTCAAATTTAATTCAAATACTATTCCAATTTGAACCATTGCAATGCAAACATGATCACTTGTACATCAAAGGCATATCACGCACATGATAACATGGTTTACAATGATCAAACAATAGCAAATGCAATTTGGCTAATTTGATAATCATATATGGAGTTTGAATTTGCATTCCAAATGCAATACACTTCATTTAAATTGAATGTGCCACATATCAATACCTTACACATCATGGAAAACATAATCATGTGATTGTGCATTTTAGTTCAATGTTGGCCCCCTTTGTTGATGATTGTGCCGGTAACAGTGCCCCGAGACGGTGATCACCCCCGAAGGAGAAGACCACCGATAAGACCCGTGTATCGTCAGCAAGGCAAGCAAACCCCATTGATCATGTCTATAAGATCCCACTTCCCTCTCAGTCTCGCTTATGCATGTTTAGGAGATCACCTTGGTATCGATTCTACCGCATAGTTGAACCCATATCCGATGCATGACCTATCATCTTGTCACAGTAAGCAAACCAAATCCTAGCTGACATAGGAGTTGATTGTTATCATGTGGCCCCTGCAACTGTTACTGCTTATTGCATGCTTATAGTGTACAATGAGGATGCTTTCAATGTGAGTCGGGATGGTAGTGAACATGGTGTTGATGAAAGTGAAACTGTGTTGGTGAATCCACCCTAAGCAAAGGTGAACGATGAGAGGCTATGTAGGAGTACACAGTGGGTTGTCTCGTTGAACACCGCCTTAAGCACCGAGTTCTTGTATGGTAATCCAAGACAAAGAGTACAGCCACACATTGGGCTCACTGACCCCTCTCGGCCTAGTACCTTGATCCGTGTTGGCGTCCAGGAGTCACATTAGTTCGGGCCTTCCATTCGACATATGCATAGAAAAAGAGTGAGTGGAAATGTTGCATCATCCTAGATATGTGGGTGGATCTGTGAGACAGTGAAACCATCTGTCAGAGGTGGCATCTCGGTTGCCTACATTGTCTGGGTCAGTATCGTTGATCCGGCCGGACTCTCGAGCGGTGACAAACTCAGATAGTCGACTCCTGGAATAGACCGGTTGTGAGCGAAGTGTCGTGGTGAACATCCTCGCTGTCACCTCTTGAACGGTGGCGAGACCTGGCGGTAACTGATGGTCATGTGTGTGTAGTTTACACGCTTGCAAGGTTAACAAAAATATTCGAATAGCCGCGTCCGCGGTTAAGGACTACTTGGAACCTGTACTTGATTATTAGACAAATTGAATGGATACTTCTAAAACTCGCAAGATAAGCGTGAGTGTTGTGGTGTGCTTCCTCGTGGAGAAGTCGAGGAAGTATCCATAGTGGTGTATTGGTTGGAGACTTGGTAGTGGACTCGTGTAAGATTCTTACCTCAAGTCTGGTACTCGTAGTACAGGACTACCCAAGTCAAAGCTGGCACTTCTGCATGATGAAAATCCCACCTCCCTTTACCTTGAAACCGTAGCATGAGTAGTTTAGTTCTGATGTAAATCTTGCTGAGTACGACTTTGTACTCACGTTTGCTTATTCTATGTTTTAGATGAGAACCCGGACCCCGTTGGAGTCACCTTCCTGAAGCTCGACGTTGACCTTGGTAGTATAGTTCCAGACAGCAGTCTGGTCCCTCGTGGAAGGGCATGTATGTTTACAAGGCTTCTCTAAGCCATTTGTTAAACTTGTCTGTACTCAGACCTAATTTTCTTCCGTTTTATGATGAAATGTTGATCACATACATGTGATCTTTGTATGCTCTATGTGTAAGTCAATAAAGAAGTACTTTGTAGAGTTATGTGATGATACCTGCTGTTCATACTAGACATGTGTGCTGCGTGTATGATTATAACATGCATGTCTTAGTATGGGTTTTCGAAACCTTAGTTGTGATCTGGCTGGCGGTCTTTTATACACCAAGTGGCCCTTAGATGTGCGCAGCTTGGGGCATCACGATGCGATTGCTGGTGACTCTGTCATGTGCACACTTTGCTGTATGATCGAGCCCGCCCTAGACCCCGACTAAGTGATCGGGCTGGAGTAAGTCTATGTAAGAGTTAGGATTCAATCGATAACATGGTTGAGGCGACCTGTCTATGAGTATGGGATTCACCACCCATAAGCATTTAGACTTGTGAGCGGACGATGAGGACCCATCCCAGTTGATCATCCGGCTTGGATGGGATGCCCCTCACGTTCGATGCTTTCCGAGAGTGTTCTGTGCTTGGCCTTGTCTGCTTAGACAAGTGGGTACGGCTCTCGGCTCTCCATGTGATTGTATCGTAACTGGAATTACATACGCATATTCCGGGTCCCGACAGACTTGGTATCAGAGCAGGATTGTCTGTAGGATTATCAAACCCTTGGTCGAAGTCGAGTCTAGCATTCTATAGTTATATAGTTACTTGGGTATAAAGGGAACAATGTAAGGCTTCTTTTTCTCCTTACCCTCATCGATCTGAGTTCTGAGTCACACTCATCTTGTTCTACGGGAAGATAGGACTAGGCTCATCTATGTCTTTACTAGAACATCTCGTTGATTGCTTCCTTGTAGCCGTAGGAAAGTTGTGTTCGGTTTTCTAGAGTCGTTGTGCTTCCTATTCTGAGACTTCTTATGTAAGTGTTGTTGAAATGTTGTGAGGGTTTCCATTTCACTTACAATTACAGCCGTTATGCTGTCCGAGTCATTCTAGGTTTCTTCATAATCTGATGCAATTGCAGAATCATTCTCTCCAATTCGGTTGTCCTTTAGAAGAACTTCTAGTTGGCATGCCCGACAGTTCCATAGTGTTTGTTGTAGGTTTTCTTCTAGAAACCTATAGTGATTCAATTGCAGTTCTTCCTCCCAGTTTAGATGTCTTCTAGCCAGAAGAACCACACTAACCATCGTGTTTGGGTACTTTGCTACTCTGACATATCTGTTGTAGCCCTAGTAAACCTTGGTCATCCTCTAGGAAGCTATCCAGAGATCAAACCCCTTAAACCTAGACACCCGACAGAGCTGTAGAATTCATAGTTGATCTTATACCAGGCACATCCCCAATTTCAAGACGCCCATATAGAATGGCCCCACATGAGTTAGCTGAGCTAAAATTCCAACTTGAAGTGTTGTTGTCAAAAGGCTTCATCCTCCCTAGCTCATCGCCATGGGGTTGCCCCATTCTGTTCGTAACGAAGAAAGATGGAACAAAAAGGATGTGCGTATACTATCGCCCGCTAAATCTAGCGACGATAAAGAACAAGTACCCACTGCCCAGGATCAATGATCTTTATGATCAATTTGCTGGATCCTCGGTCTTCTCCAAGATGGATTTGAGATTAGGCTATCATCAAATCAAAATCCGAAACGAGGACATTCCAAAAACGGCTTTTACTATTCGTTATGGTCTTTACGAGTACACCGTCATGTCCTTTGGTTTATCCAATGCCCCCGCCACTTTCTCGCGCATGATGAATTCGATCTTCATGGAGTACTTAGATAAAAAAATTGTAGTTTATCTCGATGACATTCTCATCTACTCGAAGAACGAAGGAGAACATGTCGAACACCTAAGGCTGGTATTGATGAAACTTAGAGAGCATCGCCTGTATGCTAAATTCTCCAAGTGTGAATTTTGGCTACCAGAAGTGACCTACTTAGGCCACGTGATTTCTGCAAAAGGCATTGCTGTGAATTCCGAGAGAGTTCAGACCGTCCTTGACTGGACTCCACTTGAATCGGTTAAGCAAGTTAGGAGTTTTCTTGGCCTAGCCAGCTATTGCCGCCGCTTCGTCGAGAACTTTTCTAAAGTTGCAAAGGCTCTAACTGAACTCCTCAAGAAAGATAAGAAATTCCAATGGACTCCCAACTGCGAGGAAAGCTTTCAAGAGCTAAAAAGAAGATTGACTTCTGCACCCGTACTTGCGCCTCCAGACACCAAAAGGGATTTCAAGATCTATTGTGATGCTTCACGGCAAGGGTTAGGATGCATACTTATGCAAGATAGACATGTGGTAGCTTATGCTTCACGCCAGTTGCGTCCACATGAAGAGAACTATCCTACCCATGATCTTGAACTCGCTGACGTAGTTCATGCCCTGATGACTTGGCGACATTACCTCCTTGGTAATCGTTGTGAGATCTATTCCGACCATCAAAGCCTCAAATACATTTTCACCCAACCAGATCTTAACCTCAGGCAAAGACGCTGGATTGAGTTGATAAAAGATTACGACGTAGGAATTTCTTACACCCCAGGCAAGGCCAATGTCATGGCTGATGCACTAAGTCGTAATTCGTATTGTAACAACCTCATGTTACAACATTATCAACCAGTTCTTCATGAGGAATATCGAAAGCTTAACCTCGAGATTGTTCCTCGTGGATCTCTTTTCAACTTCGTGGCGAAACCAACCCTTGAGGATCAAATCATAGTTGCCCAAAGGCGTGCACGAGGTGTTTGCCGGATTAAGGAGAACATTGCTAGCGGAGTTGCTAAATGTTTCTCCATAGATAGCAAAGGAACGATATTCTTTGAAAATCGTTTGGTAGTACCTAAGAATAGAGATCTAAGGAAACTCATCCTCAAAGAAGCCCATGACACACCCCTCTCGATTCATCCCGGTAGCACAAAAATGTACCGAGATCTACGCTAGAGATTTTGGTGGACTAGGATGAAGAGAGACATTGCTCGATTTGTTGCCAAATGTGATGTTTGTCGTCATATTAAGCCAGAACACCAAAGACCTGCTGGTACACTTCAACCTTTGCCTATTCCCGAGTGGAAATGGGACAAAGTCGGTATGGACTTCATTACCGGCTTTCCAAAAAACCAGAAAGGAAATGATGCCATCTTCATTGTCATTGACCGACTTTCAAAAGTTGCTCACTTCCTTCCAGTACGCGATTCTATAACTGCTAGCCAGTTAGCGGACTTGTATGTCTCTAGAATTGTGTCTCTTCACGGTGTTCCTTTGGAAATCAATTCTGATCGTGGTAGCCTTTTCACCTCTAGATTTTGGGGAAGCTTTCAGAATACTATGGGAACTCATCTCTCCTTTCGTACAGCTTTCCATCCTCAGTCTAGCGGTCAAGTTGAAAGGGTTAATCAAATCCTGGAAGACATGCTCAGAGCTTGTGTTATCTCTTTCAGAAAGAAATGGGAGAATTCTCTCCCTTTTTCCGAACTTGCGTATAACAATAGCTTCCAATCTAGCTTGGGCATGGCTCCTTTTGAATTTCTCTATGGACGAAGATGTCGAACACCCCTAAACTGGTCATAAACTGGTGAAAGACAATTCTTTGCACCGGATATGATCAAGGAAGCAGAAGAGCAAGTTCGCACTGTTCGTGATCGATTGAAAGCCGCCAAAACTCGTCAAAAGAGCTACTATGATCGTCATCATAGAGAAGAGAGCTACAATATTGATGAGAAGGCTTACCTTCGGGTTACTCCTCTGAAGGGAACCCAAAGATTCGGTATCAAAGGAAAGTTGGCCCCACGTTACATCGGACTTTTCCGCATTCTTGCTAAACATGGAGAAGTTGCCTACCAACTTGAACTACCCCCGCACCTTTCCTGAGTACATGATGTATTCCATGTGTCACAACTCAGGCGTTGCTTCAAGGACCCCATCCGCGAAGTCGACCATGAAACGCTTGATCTCCAAGATGACCTTTCTTATCGAGAGTACCCCATTCGTATTCTTGATTCCGCAGAGCGTGTCATGCATCGTCAGAATATCAAGTTCCTCAAAGTGCAATGGTCACACCACTCTGAGAGAGAAGCCACATGGGAAAGAAAAGACCGCCTCCGTGCCGAGTACCCCTCCTTCCTCCCGACGACTTCTGAATCTAGGGACGAGATTATTTTGAGTGGGGGAGAGTTGTCAGAACCCCAACTTGGGTAAGTGCTAGAATTTGAGTTCCCCTTTGCATCATGTAAATATTTCAAAAGAAATTCAAAATTGGGGAAAAGAAAAGCCCTAGAAAATTTAATTCAAAAGGCCAGATAAAAATTGTTTCCAAAAATTCCTTTTGTATTTTTGAAAACTCACAAAAATGAGTATGATCACATATAAAGTGATTTGGATTCAAACCCATGCTCATGGATTTTTCAAATATTCCAAACAGGGCATGGAAATTAAATTAAACTCCAATTTGAATTTAAATTCAAATTGTTTGAATTTAAAAAGTCACCAAAACTTGTGAGTGGCTAGTGGCATGACCCCTAAGCCCACAAAAAAGTTTTGGGGATTTTTAAAAAT
The DNA here is from genome assembly GCA_950022295.1 of Bromus sterilis. NCBI lineage: Eukaryota > Viridiplantae > Streptophyta > Magnoliopsida > Poales > Poaceae > Bromus > Bromus sterilis. Next base: position 115,469,601 of record OX465599.1, read on the forward strand.
GCTTTGCTATTTTTACTAGCAAGCCAAAACAAATTACAGAAAGAAAATAGAAACAGAAAAAGGGAAAAGAAACCCCCCTGGCTTCTGGCCCAACTCATCCCCCCCAGCCCACCAGGCGGCCCAGCCCACCTCCCCTTTTGTCTTCTTCTTCAACCAGCTCGGTGTCGAGCTGGGAGGGCACGGCGACCGCCACCGCGACGGCGACGCCACGCAGCTGCTCCCCGAGCCCTATCTCCTCGCCAGGAGAACCCCCTCGAAGCCCCCTGCCACTTCCCCCTCTCTCCGCTCGCTCTAATCCCCTCTCTCTCATGAATCTCACGCACACCGAGCGCACGCCGGAGCGCCGCTGACTAGACCGTGTGGCCAACGGACTCCAATCGCCGCACCACCATGTCCATCGAGTTCCCCGACTCCGTCTTCCTCAAGCTGAAGCTCCAATCCAGCCCAACCGGCCCCGAAGACGGCGCCCTCCTCACCAACTCGTCGTCAGCCGCAGCAAGTTTCCGGCGACCAATTCTTCACCGCCGGGCCCCCTCCGGCCTCCCCGTGCTCGCCATCGAGCTCTTGTGAGCTTCACGAACATTTCCCCCCTAGCAGCGCTTCTTCCCGGCCCCTCGTCGCCGTTCTTCGCCGCGGACAGAACACGGCCGCCGCGGGCCTCGACACCGCCGTGCTCCAAGGCCTCCCAGGGACACCCCACTGGCACCCCTCGATGCGGAAGAGCACGAGGCACACGCCCGTGCCCTCCGTTTCCCTTCCCGTGTCTGGAAAGCCTACTCCGGCGAGGCGTCGCCGTGTACAGAGCCGTCGGCGTCAAGACGGCCATTAGAGCCCTAACCACCGAGCACTAATCCCCCCCTAACCCTCTCACTGACACTGGGCCCAGGGTCCTTAATTAAACAAGGTTTAAGTTAAACAGAGCTCAATTAACCCCCTCTCACTGACACCCTGGCCCCACCAGTCAGAAGGCCCCCCCCACAGCACCCTGACCTCAGCATGACGCAATAAAGGTTTTCCAGATTAAAAATAATTCCAAAGAAATCAGAAAAATCCAGAAGATAGCCAAAACTTCAATAAATCATAGAAATTTCATATTAACTCCAAATTTAACATATAATATATGAAAAATGATCAGGAGAAAATAATCTATCAAAAATACAACTTTTAGCTATGTTTGAGTTGATTTTAAAATGGGGCCAGTAGCTTTTGCTATTTGGTTTAATTGGAATTAATTCAAATTTAATTCAAATACTATTCCAATTTGAACCATTGCAATGCAAACATGATCACTTGTACATCAGAGGCATATCACGCACATGATAACATGGTTTACAATGATCAAACAATAGCAAATGCAATTTGGCTAATTTGATAATCATATATGGAGTTTGAATTTGCATTCCAAATGCAATACACTTCATTTAAATTGAATGTGCCACATATCAATACCTTACACATCATGGAAAACATAATCATGTGATTGTGCATTTTAGTTCAATGTTGGCCCCCTTTGTTGATGATTGTGCCGGTAACAGTGCCCCGAGACGGTGATCACCCCCGAAGGAGAAGACCACCGATAAGACCCGTGTATCGTCAGCAAGGCAAGCAAACCCCATTGATCATGTCTATAAGATCCCACTTCCCTCTCAGTCTCGCTTATGCATGTTTAGGAGATAACCTTGGTATCGATTCTACCGCATAGTTGAACCCATATCCGATGCATGACCTATCATCTTGTCACAGTAGTAAGCAAACCAAATCCTAGCTGACATAGGAGTTGATTGTTATCATGTGGCCCCTGCAACTGTTACTGCTTATTGCATGCTTATAGTGTACAATGAGGATGCTTTTGATGTGAGTCGGGATGATAGTGAACATGGTGTTGATGAAAGTGAAACTGTGTTGGTGAATCTACCCTAAGCAAAGGTGAACGATAAGAGGCTGTGTAGGTGTACATAGTGGGTTGTCTCGTTGAACACCGCCTTAAGCACCGAGTTCTTGTATGGTAATCCAAGAAAAAGAGTACAACCACACATTGGGCTCACTGACCCCTCTCGGCCTAGTACCTTGATCCCTGTTGACGTCTAGGAGTCACATTAGTTCGAGCCTTCCATTTGAAATATGCATAGAAAAAGAGTGAGTGGAAATGTTGCATCATCCTAGATATGTGGGTGGATCTGTGAGACAGTGAAACCATCTGTCAGAGGTGGCGTCTCGGTTGCCTACATTGCCTGGGTCCGTATCGTTGATCCGGCCGTACTCTCGAGCGGTGAAAAATTCAGATAGTCGACTCCTGGAATAGACCGGTTGTGAGCGAAGTGTCGTGGTGAACATCCTCGCTGTCACCTCTTGAACGGTAGCGAGACCTGGCGGTAACTTATGTTCATGTGTGTGTACTTTACACGCTTGCAAGGTTAACAAAACTATTCAAATAGCCGCGTCTGCGGTTAAGGACTACTTGGAACCTGTACCTGATTATTAGACAACTTGAATGGATACTTCTAAAACTCGCAAGATAAGCGTGAGTGATGTGGTGTGCTTCCTCGTGGGGAAGTCGAGGAAGTATCCATAGTGGTGTATTGGTTGGAGACTTGGTAGTGGACTCGTGTACGCTTCTTACCTCAAGTCTGGTACTCGTAGTCCAGGACTAGCCAAGTCAAAGCTGGAACTTCTGCATGATGAAAACCCTACCTCCCTTTACCTTGAAACTTGAAGATGAGTAGTTTAGTTCCGATGTAAGTCTTGCTGAGTACGACTTTTTACTCACGTTTGCTTATTATATGTTTTAGATGATAACCCGGACCCCGTTGGAGTCACCTTCCTGAAGCTCGACACTGACCTTGGTATTATAGTTCCAGATAGCAGTCTGGTCCCTCATGGAAGGGCATGTATGTTTACAAGGCTTCTCTAAGCCATTTGTTAAACTTGTCTGTACTCAGACCTAATTTGCTTCCATTGTATGATGAAATGTTGATCACAGACATGTGATCTTTGTATGCTCTATGTGTAAGTCAATAAAGAAGTACTTTGTAGAGTTATGTGATGATACCTGCTGTTCATACTAGACATGTGTGCTGCGTGTATGATTATAACATGCATGTCTTAGTATGGGTTTTCGAAACCTTAGTTGTGATCTGGCTGGCGGTCTTTTATACACCAAGTGGCCCTTAGATGTGCGCAGCTTGGGGCATCACGATGCGATTGCTGGTGACTCTGTCATGTGCACACTTTGCTGTATGATCGAGCCCGCCCTAGACCCCGACTAAGTGATCGGGCTGGAGTAAGTCTATGTAAGAGTTAGGATTCAATCGATAACATGGTTGAGGCGACCTGTCTATGAGTATGGGATTCAATCGATAACATGGTTCTGTGCTTGGCCTTGTCTGCTTAGACAAGTGGGTACGGCTCTCGGCTCTCCATGTGATTGTATCGTGACTGGAATTACATACGCATATTTTGGGTCCCGGCAACTCCTTAGGTTTATTGTGGTGATTGGGACGGTGTTCCAGAGGATCGCCGCGACTTGACGGCCGTACCCTTCCGAGAAACGTTGGGGCTCGGTAGGAATCCCAACGGAGGTCACAACGGTAAACTCTTCCCTGATGGTGCCGACCTTGGTTGGTTTCCGATTCCGCTTCCTCGACTGGCTACCATCTGTATTTGAGCCACCGGCATGATCATCCTCGTCGGCGATGTTCCTCTCCCCTTCCTCCATGTCATCATCCTCCGATGAGTCGGACTCCGACTCTATCTCCTCCTCATACTCCTCCTCGCCCGGAGGTACTTCCTCTTCTCTCTTCTCCTCAACCTCTTCCTGTGAGTATTCCCAAAATTCCTTCCTTTTTTTCCCGGCTGAGAAGAAGGACCGGTGTCGGCTCCGGTCGACATGTTTGCACTAGTAAAATATTAAGAAATGCAACTACTTAATTAATTATCACAATAAATAAATGCAACTACTCTCATGTTTCAAAAAATAGCAAAGGTCATGCACGAATTCACGGAAAAAATCGGCATGACCTTTGCTATTTTTCTTAACATGAGAGTGCCCCATTCTCAACCGAAACGGAAGTTAATCAACATTTCGGGAGAAAGGGGATAATGATTTGTACCTGCACAAAAAAAATGCCTACATATAGGCACAAGAAACATATATATATTGTAGAACAGTACATATTCTAGCAATGTACTAAACCGTGCATAAAAATATTGATAAGAAAAGCATCTAGTCAATGCACTAAAAACATCATTTAAAAACAACAACATTAGCAGTAGCAACTACAGGTCACTTTGCTTGATCATTTACAACAACAACAGTAGCAACTACTTGTCTATAAAAATCCTTTTGGACCTAGGAGTTCTATTTGTTCTCCTGTGCTAAAAAATTCTATTCCATTGTAAACACCTTGCCACACCCATTACCTACTGGTTTTCCTCCTCTCTCTTTTAATTCTGTTAAGAACAAATTCTACACTTGCTTGGGTTTTTTCATATGGTAAATTTGCACTACAATATATAAAAAAATCATTAGATCTTCCCAAAATTTCATATACATCCATTTATCTAAAAAAGTTTTCATTAAGCTATAAACTTCATTTGATGGAAGTAACTTTACATGTTTTTCTAAAGCATATAAGTCAAACCATATTAGAAAATTTACCTTTGTTACAATATCTATTTGGACCTAGGAGTTCTATTTGGACCTAGGAGTTCTATTTGTTCTCCTGTGCTAAAAATCCAAAACAGGGGCACACACACAAGTGAAGAACAGCACCATGGCATTTCATTATCATCACCAATATCATTAAACAAAAATTAGCAACAACAAGAACAAGGACCTGCAATTATCATCACCAATTATGTGCAGGGCATCATCAACAGAAATAACAAGAACAAGGCTAGGGTTGGGCAGGGGATCACCTGAGAGGATGCAGGGGTAGAGTGCGCTGCGGCTAGGGTTGGGGCGGTGGCTTAGGCGTCGAGAGGGCGTGGCCAGTGTCGAGGGAGGAGGCTCCGGTGTTGAAGTGGCGACTTCGGCGTCGCCTAGGTCGGGTGGCGCCCGGGGACGTCGGTGGCCGTGGATGGGGGCGCGGGGGCGGCTCCGTTGGCGGTGAGGGCAGCGGCCGGAGAGCGGGGGCACGGCTAGGACTCCGGTGCCAGCGAGGTGAGGTGGCGGCTGAGAGGCGTCGAGGGGAGTGGGGGGGGAATGGGTACTGTTCGGGCATGGAGGGGGTAGTTTTCGATAGGACAAGTCTTAGGGGTGGCGCATTTCGCAGAAATGAGCCACCAAGTGGATCCTTATGCGTGGCGCATATCTGCAGAATGCGCCACGCATAAGGATCTACTTGGTGGCGCATTTCTGCAAAATGCGCCACCCCTAAGACTTGCCTATTTTTTTGTTGAATTGATTTAACTCTATTAAATATCATGCGACTTGCTCTATCGCTAATAAATATCATGTGACTTGATGTACTAGCTGGTGTAAATTTTATTATGTGCTCTAATATTTGGTCAAAATGCGCCACCCATAAGGGATTTCTATTTTGCCTACTTATTATTGCAATTTCAATTCTGCCATTTTTTTTCAATTTCCATTTTGCCATATGCAATTGTACTAGTATTTTGTACTCATTTTTTAGATAAACAATGATTATTTGTTAGTTCCTCATACTTTTGTTTTTAGAGTGATATATTTGATCTTGTGGGGAACCAAATACTTTGATAAATTATGAAGTGCATATTAATTTCATGCATACACAAAGTGATCATAAATTACAAAAGATTTTCTTAAATTTGGAGCTACATATCTAGCTAGCGTCTCCTCACGATCTTCTTCTTGCCCTTCTTTGTCGTGGTTGAATAATTTAGGCCCGAGACGCCTTCACTTTTCCTCTTGAACAGGAGACCTTTCTTCGGTAGGGTTGTTGTGTATGTATCCTGAGCGGCGTAGTCATCTTCCATCTTCGGGTCACCGTACTTGTCAAAGTCTTGCTCGTTGGAGACTCCATCCATTCCGATGATGTTTCTTTTGCCTCTCCTCACTACAACGCGGCTCGGCTTTGATGGGTCGGTAATGAAGAAGCATTGGTCCATTTGGCTAGCCAGTACTCATGGCTCATTTTTCGCGGTGACGTTTGCGCCCACAGACTTGGATTTGGCTTCGGGTATAACCATGGTGGTGAAGTACCGGTCTTATTTTACGACGCTCTTGGCCCATCTCACACGGAACATCGACACCTTCTCTCCACAGTAGTCGAGCTCCCATATGTCCTCGATCCTTCCGTAGAATCTTTCCTTGACGTCATCGGTCTAGAATATCCCCGTTACCCCTGAGTTCTGGTAATCGCAGTTATTGTCCTTTTCCTCCGTGTAGAATGTGTAGCCATTGGTATCATACGCTTGATAAGTCATCAGGTTGCGTGCGGCACCCTGTGACAAGGTGAATATCATCTTTTCGTCCTCGGAAGCGTTCCTTCGCGGGGGATTAGCACGAAGCTCGTCCCTGAACCAAGTCATGAAACTGGAGTTATGCTCTTTGATTAGCCGTGGATCTCGGTCAGTTATCTGCAGGCCCTGGTCATTGTACTTCTTCCTGATTACATCCTTGTGCTTTATTATCCAAGGATCGACCAGCTGGATGTGTTGTAGCGCGACTAGGCTTGCTCTTTCAAAGTCGATGCCTCGACCCTCGAAGTTGACATGCATTGCGCGGCTTCCCTCCTGGTGACCACACCCATCGATCCTGCCAAAGTGCTTGTTGACGGGCAGACCAACAGGGTTCTCGGTGTTGAGATAATTCGTTCAAAAAGAGATGCACTCTTCGGTTAGAAAGCCCTTCGCTATGCTTCCATCTGGACGGGACCTGTTACGGACGTATTTTATTATGTGTCCATTCATCCTTTCGAACGGCATCATGCTGCGCAGAAACGCAGGCCCGAGTTGGACGATATCCTCCACGGCATGGATCAGCAGATGCACCATAATGTCGAAGAACGCGGGTGGGAAATAGATCTCAAGCTCACATAGTATGAGCACGATCTCCTCCTATAGCCTTTTGAGTTGTGTAGCGCAAATCGACTTCCGAGAGATGACGTCAAAAAAGTTGCAAAGGCCAAACAAAGTTTTACGGACATGCTCGTCCATTATCCCTCGGATCGCAACCGGGAGATCTGCGTCATCAGCACGGCACAGTCGTGAGATTTCATCCCGCTGAAACGTTGCTTCGCCTCGTCTAGGTATCTGCTTATCTTCCCTGCGTACCCGTTCGGAAATTTTACTCCTATGAGGCAATGGATAAATCGCTTGATCTCCTCCTCGCACAGAGTGAAGCATGACGGGGGGCAGTGATCAATACCGGTCTTCTTCTTGGTCTCCCTTTTTCGTTTGCGAGAGTTTTGCGTTTCCGTATCCTCTTCCTCCTCCGGCCCATCATTGTCGTCACTAGGGGGGTGAAGTTCCCTCCTGATGCCCATAAATTTCAAGTCATTCCTTTCTTTTTTCCCGTCCTTGGTCTTCTCCGGCATGTTGAGCAGCATGCCAAACAAGCTCTCGCACACGTTCTTTGTGATATGCATGAGATCAAGGCTATGAGGACTGCGGAGGAGACTCCAGTATTCCAAATCCCAGAAAACAGACCTCGCTTTCTATACCCTCATCAACTGCTGAGTCTTCTTTTTTTTCTTTCCCGGCGCGGGGCACTCTTTCCAAGTTTTTAGCAAGTTGTCGATTTATTTGCCGCTCCTTCGAGCTGGGGGGTGCTCGGAGATCCTCCCTTCCATCCAACAGATGTCCCTGTTTTCTCCACGCGTGTTTCTTGGGAATCCACCTCTGAGACCCCTGAAACATGGTTTTTGAAGATCCGGGATATTTTGGTAGCTGGCGGTACGTTGTATTATCCATGCACCTAACGCATGCACAGAATCCTTGGACCACCTGCCCTGAGAAATATCCGTATCCGAGATAGTCGTGCACTGTCGTGATCACGGCGGCTTTCATTGGGAAATATTATTTTGCCGCGACGTCCCACGTATTGACTCCGTCTTTCCATAACGTTTCTAGCTCCTCTTTCAACAGCTGCAGATATAGATTGAGGTCCGTACCTGGTTGTTTCGGCCCTTGAACTAGCATACACATTGTTATGTACTTTTTCTTCATGCACTTCCAGGGGGGAAGGTTGTATATGCATACAAACACGGGCCAGGTACTGTGTGTGCTGCTCTGGCCGCCAAACGGATTGACTCCATCGGCGCTCACACCAATCCTGAGGTTCCTTGGTTCTTTCCCAAAATCTGGGTATTCGAGGTCCAACGAAGTCCATTGGCTACCATCTGAAGGGTGCCTCAGCATGTCCTCCTTTTCCGGATCCGGCTTCGGGTCATCCTCTTTTAGCTTCTTTCTATCTGCATGCCAGGTCACGAGCTTTGCTTCCTCAGGATCTATGAAATACCTCTGCAGACGAGGAGTGATCAGAAAGTACCATACCACTTTTCTAGGAACTTTCTTCCCTCTCCTATATCGACTAACACCGCACACCGAACATGTGGTTTTATCTTCGTCCTCACCCCGATAGATCATGCAATCATTTATGCAGACGTGGTATTTAATGTGCGGAAGATCGAGAGGGAAAAGGACTTTCTTGGCATCAGCGATACTAGTTGGGCACGTGTTGCCCTTCGGAAGACGATCGTGCCAGAATGCCATGTTATCATCGAAGCTTTCGTCGGTCCATTTCTGTTTTGCCTTCATCTCCATAGCCCCAAGTGTTACATTCAAGCGGGTATCCCCGTCGTTGCATCCTTCGTACAACTTCGTAATCGCATCTTTCTCGAGTTGCGCCATCTTGGCCTTCTCTCTAGCCGCACCTCTAGCGTTCACCGCCTCTTTGACAACCAGCTCTTGAACATGAGGGTCCCGCACCCAGCTTGAATCCTCATGTCCGGCATCTCGATCTTCGTGATCTTCTTCGGCATTTTCTTCATGATCATGTACGGGATGCTCTTCGTCTTATCGCCCGCCGTTGTTGTCTGGTTGCCCTTCCTCATTTACTGGCGCATTGACGTCCTCCTCTTCACCAGCTTCATCACTTATCCACCTTGTGTAGCCATCCATCAAACAATTACGCTTCAGGTGTCTTTCCAATATTCCGGAATCAGGCTCTGTCACGCACTGCAGTTTGCATCTCCGACACAGACATCTTATATCTGTCCTATTATTCCGTACCATGTCGTTTGTCGCACATTGCATCCACCTAGTCACAGTGATATCGCTCAGCATCTCGCGGACCATGATTGCCTACGTGCATAGAGAGCAACACAATTATATATCACGGTCGTCGCCGGAAAAATTTGGCATGACCTTCCCTAATAATGCATGGGAGCATGCGGAGAGTGCGCCAGAAATTTGCCGAAACGGAAATGAATCAACATTTCAGCAAAACATTGGCAACTCAAGATTCACATATATATCAAACCACCATAAGCTTCACATATACACTTCACATATACATCAAACCACCATAAGCTTCACATATACATCAAACCACCTCAAGCTTTCACATATACATCAAACCACCTCAAGCTTTCACATATACCTCAAACCACCACAAGCTTCACATATGTACTTCACATATACATCAAACTCAAGATTCACATATACATGAAACCCCAAGCTAATAAAGGGAATTATGGGTGATAAATGGAAGAAAAGAGTTGGGGAGGAGGCCCACTTACTTTAATATGAAACAAAGTAGATTTCAAGCAAAGTATGGGATGGATAAATGGAAGAAATGAGGTGGGGAGGAGCACAAAACAGAATAGAGCTATATGAGAAGAGTAGATCTAGTTTGAGAATTGTGTGGAGTGAATGAGAGGTGGTAGGTGGGGTGGAGTAGATAAGGGTAGCTCCACACTTAGGGGTGGCGCATATCTCATGTCAGTGGTGGCGCATATAGGAAATGCGCCACCTCTAAGATATTAGGGGTGGCGCATTTCCAGTATGCGCCACCCATAAGCTCTTAGGGGTGGCGCATTTCCAATATGCGCCACCCATAAGCTCTTAGGGGTGGCGCAACAGCAATATGCGCCACCTATAAGGTTCTTAGGGGTGGCGCATTTTTCCAAATGCGCCACATATAAGAGGATCTAGGGCTAGCCCACCCTTATGGGTGGCGCATTTTACAATATGCGCCACCTCTAAGATCTTAGAGGTGGCGCATTTTTAACCAGTGCGCCACCCATTACACCCTAGTGGCGCATTACACTGAAGATGCGCCACCAATAAGATTTCCATGTATAGGCTTTTCTCTAGTAGTGCTTTTATCCTTCCTCAAAACAGCCACCATACCTACCTATCAAGGCATTTCCATAGCCTTTCTGAGATACATTACCATGCAACATCCATCTTCTCATGACTTGATCTTCATGTCATACATGCTACTTGCTTGATCGATGAGCCGCATGCTAGTTGGGCTTTGCCCTAATCATTTCTACATGACGTGCTAGTATCATTGCATATCCTGCTACACTGGCAGAGGCATACATTTGCATACATCATGACAATTATATCTTCCTTATGATTTGAGTACTTTGTAAAGTGTGAAAGATCTTCTATACTTTTTGTAATATATAGAGTGTTGCCCCTAAAGTGAGGAAAAGATCGCAAAGAGGACAAATTAAAAGATCCCAAAGAGGACAAATGAGAGAAATAGAAAGAGCCAGTGAGGCCACCAAAAAATAGAAAAAAATAGAAAAAGAAAGAAGAAAAAAAAAGAGAAGGGGGCACACTATTCATTTTGAGAGATCCACACTCGTACTCCCTCTTATATCTTGTACTCCATAGAGATTATCATTCATGCATATAGCTATGTGGAGACCTTCACACTATAGAACTTGCCTTGTATATTCCAATGATGAGTCTCCGCAGATGAGCTCTAGGTCTTCTTGAGCAAGCAAGTTGGATGCACCCCCACTAGTTCCATTGGAGAGCTTACCTTAGCTCATATGTGCATCCGTTGCATGGCAATCCGTACTCCTCACATCATATCTATCATTTGGCTTTCTCTCGCCTATGATTGTCCTCATTGATGTGAGCCTTTCACACCCTTTTTGTCTTCCTCCTCCCCATATTCTCTCTTTGCCATCCTAAGTGTCAACTTTCTTGCTTACGCTCATCCATTGCATGAGTGCTCAAAATGTCGAAAAGGAGTGGATCATTTTGACTTGTACCTGGCTAGTGGTCTGGGGATGAGTCAAGATAAGATTCCAAAGAAGACAAAGTGTGAAACTTTAGTAGATTGAGTTCTCAACACAAAAATACTTTTTTCTCGTATATCCCTATCCCCTTTCTTGCACGCAAACACCATTTGGAGACATTTGAGTCACGGACAGCGAGAGATCTTGCACCTTTATGTTCTTATGTTGCTTGTTTCAATACTAAATATAGACTCCTGCCTGTTATGACTTGAATTGAATTACATGCCTTGATTGCTTTACTTAAAAGTTCTTATATGGTTGTTAGCATGTCACCACAGAAATTATGCTTTTATGAGTTACCTACTCGAGGACGAACAGGAATTAAGCTTGGGGATGTTGATACGTCCAAAACGTATCTATAATTTCAGCTTGCTCCATGCCTCTTTTGTGTGATATTGCTATGATATTGATGAACCTCCATACACTTTTGATCATATTTGGACTAACCTATTAACTCAGTGCACCCCAGTGCCAGTTCCTGTTTTCTGCTGTTTTTCTATTTCAGGTTTCCCCCATATTAAAAGTGCTCCAAAAATTCGGGAAAATCGAATAAAAATCACCAATCAGGAAGCTTCCGAAATCACCGAGGGGGGGGGCAGAGGGGACCCAACAGGGCCCCAGGCTGCCCCCCTTCGCCTATTTATTCCCCGTGACGCAAAAACCCCGAGACGGGAACCCTTTTTCGCGATCTCTCCTCTGTTCCGCCGCCGCTGCGCTTCCAATATCGGGAGCACCAGAAGACCTCTTCCCGACACCCTGCCGGAGGGAGGAATCACCTCCGGGAGCTTCTCCACTGCCATGGATGTTTTCCGGATGAACCGTGATTAGTCCACCTTGGACCATGGGTCTATGATCAGTAGCTATGTGATGTTCTCCTCCCCTCTTTGTTCTTCATGGATTAGACCTCGTGAGCTGCCCTACATGATCGAGGCACATATGTAATATTTCTACTGTTGCTATGCTGAGTTTGCTGGGATCCGATGGATTATGAGATTATATTCAGATTGTGTTTGAGTAATATATTTGATTCTCCTCTTTTATATTTATGTTCTTGAGTAATTCTTGCATGTTCTCCGTCGTTGTTTATTGCTTTGGCCAAGTAGTAAGTAGTGACTCCAAGAGGGAGCGTTATGCATGATTGTGGGTTCATGCCCCCCGATGACTAGCTTGAGTGACATAAACATGAGTCTAGGGGATGTGTTGTTGCCACAAGGGGGGAAACAACGGTGCTTGTACTTGCGGGTGCAAGGATTGTTTAATTTACGCAAAGTTCTTTAATGCAGTTGTCTGTTGCTTTGAGTTTACACTTTGGGTGGGATTCGCAACTTAATACCAGCGAGATGTTCTGGATAGATATTTCAAGGTGGATGATTAGTAGGTTGATGCAGATGGATTTCGGTCTACTTGTCGTGGCGTACCGCCCGTGCTTTTGAGCCTCTTCCTTTCTTTATAGCATAATTAGCATTGGTTTGCGCACATAATCCTGTCAATTGCCCAACTGTAATTTGTTTAGCTTGCATGGCTATTTTATCGTCTTTTGGGAGAGAGACATCACTAGTGAACATCATAGGACCCCGGTCCATATTTCCAATACTGTTACACCCACTATCAATTTACTGCTTTATTTACTTTTCTGTTGCTATCACTATCATTACTATCCCGTGCGTTTTATCCTTTGTAAACAACAAGGACAGAGGGATTGACAACCCCTTTGTACCCGTTGGGAGCAAAGTTATCTGTTGGGTGTGCAGGTCCACGACAACCGCTAATCTCTGGCGCCGTTTTCACCTTCCTGTCGTTGTCAGAGTCCTACTGGAGACAAACCTTGGTATCTTCACCGAGGGAAATTTCTGCTATCTACAACTCGACCTTCCACTTTGGGTAACCAACGAGGGGCGAGAAGCTATCGTGTTGTTGTCAGGACCATACCTGTCAACTCTCGTGTCATCAACCGCTCTTGACGATAGATGCGATACCGTAGTGTGTTGTCTTTTGTTGCCTTCTTGTTGTTGTTTGCTCGTGATTGCTTCATAGTAATAGAAGCTTTCTCGTCGATTGACTTTTCCAGTGTTTCCTTCTTATGTGCTTCCGCGGGTACCTCTCGGAGACGATGCGAGCTTGCGATCGACTTCACCTTCGGATCGTCTTCTCATCAGGTAAGGGGGAGCATATATCATGCTTATAACTTTCAGCTCACTCGCGCCTAGGTGTAGGATAGAACGATTGCTTGATCCTACCACTTCATATTCATGCCTCTCAAATAAACCCAAATAGCCATGTCCCCAAATCCCAGCAAACCTTGTTCAGCTATGTTACTATCGCTCGCTGCTCAGCCACTTATTAGTATGCATGCTAGGATGTTATCAATTGTAATCTTGTTACTCCTTGGATTGGGCTATCACATTATTATATTTATTGTGGATGATATGATTATTATAATGGTGACTATACTCGACGAAGGATGGAAGGTCTAGGCTATCCCGCCCCGACGCTTTGTTCCATTCGAGTCACCTAGGACCCGAGTTCCGGGTATTGTGTCTCTTGACGACTGTGCCTAACCGCGTGCGGGATACTATGGGATCCCCTTTTCTTACCTATCGAGCTTCAAACATTTCAAGAGGTGGCCCAAGCTGATTTACCATTTGAAACCATGCATATATATCTGTCGGGTCGCTCCTAGCAGATATTCTTTAAAACAACCTTGGCCAGCGGAGACATAGTTTCCTTGTTGGTCCACCCTTGGCCAGCGAGGGACCGGCCCCATGTGAGGTGTCCCGGTAACCCAAACCCTGTTGAGACGGAAGAGGCCGATCCGAGGGCGCGACAGGCCCCTCTAGCTAACAACGAAAAAATCCGGGTGACTCCCCGGGGGCCACCCGGATTTGTTCGTTGTTAGCTAGAGGGGCCTGTCGTTTCGGATCTCTCGGAACTAAATCATAAAATGGTTGCCTATGATGGGTAGCAACTGAGAGAGATGGGCGTGCGTGCGGAGCCTTGTATTGGGCAGTTGGTACACCCGTGCAGGGTTAAATCTTTTCGAGAAGCCGTGTCCACGGTTATGGACGACTTGAGACCTACTCCTTGTTCATAGACAACAACAACTGAGACAATCTTAATATAACTTGATCAATGTGTGTGTGTGCCTTGACTGCTTCTTCTTTGTCGGGATGCGAAGAGGAGGACAAGGATAGGATAGGTGTTATGCTTGTGTAAGTAGTTGATAGCAAGACTTGTTGGTGGCGATTCCTCGTCGAATTCTTAGTTATCATCTTACTATAAAATAGACCGTTAGCCACTCATCTATTGCTAGTGCATCTAGAACCTCACCACTACCCCTATCTTACCCGTGAGAAGTTAGTTACAAGACTTTTGATATATTCTCACCCCTTTCTTTTCTTTTCCCATTTATCTTTTCCCTGATCGGCCGCTGCAGTTGGTTACTATATCGACTCTTCTTCTAGATGCCTTCGTGGAGACTCGACGACGACTAGTTAGGTGGATCCCGGCGGAGAGCCTGGACCCGTGTGGTTACGGGAATGGTGTGTTTTACCTTGGCCATTAGGCATTTGTTTGCAGTCTGTACTCAGACATGTACCTTCCGTTGATGTAATGTATTAAGGCAGTTGTATGCCGATTGTATGAGATGTTGTATCCTTGTAGCTGTAATGTTGTGATATCATGTTGGAAATCCGGGGCATATGGCATTATCATATGTCGTGGTGGGACCGATATTTGCTTCGTCCCTGGATTTGGATGGGAACATCTAGATCTAGAATAGTACCGCATATCGGGCCTTACACGGCCTCCCGGCGCGGCCCCACCCCTGGCCGCGCCCACAGGGCGCCTGGGGCCCCCTGGCTTCCCTCTGGCCCATCTTATGGCTCCGAGCTCCTTCGGGTGCGTGGATTTTTTGGTATTTTTCTGGGAATTTTCTGAGATGTCCAAAAACCCATTTTCCTGCGCACAATAAAACCATACAGGCAGCTCTGCTGAAAACAGCGTCAGTCCGGGTTAGTTTAGCTCAAATCATGCAAGACTGAGGGAAAAACAATAGCAAAAGTGTTTGGAAAAGTAGATATGTTTGAGACGTATCAATATCCCGTCTTACTTTGTGTGGGAGAGAAACACGCTCCACTTTCAAAATCTAGAACACATCATGGGATTCTTCATGCCTATCTTTTTGTTGTTGTGTGTTCTTTATCTTTTCGTAGCTACTGCCATGTTTAGTTTTAGTCTTAGTTTGTCTTTAGCAAGAGCCTTGGCTTTTGTTTAGTTTGTTGCTGAAACTCTCTTTAGTTTTCATGTTTATCTCGTTAAGAGAGTTGGTTGTTGCATTAATTTGTGTCTTGTCTTGAAAGTAGGTAATTGAGGTTGCTATTTAATTTTAGTAGTAACTTGCAATAGTTTTGAGGTATTGATGTGAGTAATGTTTGAACTTTTGGTGTCAAGAGCTCTAGCCTATTAGTGATAGGTGTCGTATTTTGGGCAATCCATGTTTATTTTCAAAAACCTACAAAACTAGTTGAGAACTCTAGCTACTAGATGGATCGCTACTCTTCTGAGGGGTTGGATATTAGAGTACACTCATGCAACAGCCCAGATTTCACACAAAAACTAAAAAAATTATTTTCGGTGTGAATTGTTTGATTGTCTGATTTTTTTGCGGTGTTTGCATCCCCGATTTATCGATCGTAGATTATTTTCCCCCTCTTATCTCGTACCGGATGGAGACCGACCCTTGCCACCCTGACACTCGACCTTTGAGACACCGGGTTTCACCCGATCACCGTCGCGAAAAACCGCACAAGACCAGTCGTAGCCAACGGAACGAAAAACCTTGTTTAATAACTAAACGGGATATTTCTATAGCGCGTCGGAAATTTTCGCAACCCTAGCCTTCCTCAGATCTGGACCGTCAGATCCGGAGATCCGATGGCCCAGATCTCACCTAGCACTCCACCAACCTCCCTCTCTCTCCTCCAGCTTGAGCGTCGCCGCCTCCTCGCTCCCTGCGGCCGCCCCGCCACCATGCGCCGCCTGCCGGCGCCGCCAAACCTCGCCGCCGGTAGAACCCCGCCGTCGCCATGGCCCGAGCCGGCCAGGCCATTGCCGCCCCTGTGGGCCGCCTCTGTGGGCCGGCCTGCTAGGCCAACGAGGCCCAGCCAGCGCCAGGCCGAGTTGGCCTCTCCAGCCGCCGTCATGGGCCGAGCCCAATTGGGTGAGGCCCTCTTTTTTTTCTCTTTATGTTTTTTTTCCTTTTATCTATTTTTCTAAGTCTGGAGAATTATTGTTGTTGATTCAGTATTGTGAATAGATTTGCGATTAAACGGTAGCTCGTATGACGTTGCGCCCCAAAGGAAAACTGTTTAGATTTGTGTGTACTTCAGTTCATCTTTTGTGAGCATTTTGATTTGAGGCCATCTTGATGTTGTTAATCTGTGTTGAAGTGGGCATCAGACTGTTAACTGCTGCTACTTCCTGTTAAATGTTGTTGTTATTATTTTATTGTAAGTTTGATTGATGATTGTGTCACATCCCTGAGGCTTATGCTATTGATTCTTGTTGCATACTGTTAAGCATCATGTCTACTTCAATCCTATGCAATCACTTGTCATGTTTGCCTGTTTTAGCTATATTAGTTCTTGCTCCAAAGTGGTGACCCTGATGACATGTGCTGTTGTTTATATAAAGTTGCTACTTTGCTGCCCTATATCATTTTAACCGTGCATCATATTGAGCATTGCAATATGTCATTTTGATCTATGACATGTCTACTTCCATTATATGTATTGCATTGTCATGTTTACATTCCTGGTCATAGTTATGTTCAGCTCCAAAGTTGCTATCCTGCTGTTGTTGACAGCCACCTCTGTTTTTCACTAAGTCTGTAACTTTCCGATGCCATGTTGCACGCTTAATATATTTTGATCTGTGATGCCTATGACCATTATTCTTGTTTATAACAGATCACCATCATGTGTACTTCATACCCACATATTGCTATGTCATGTTGCTGCACATTTACATATAGTTTTGCTCCTGTTTATACAGCATGAAAATAATAGTTTCTGCATTGTTTTCCTTATTTTTACTAAGTTCTTGACCGGTAATGTTTTATACTCCCTCCGTTCCTAGATATAAGGTGTATAAGTTTTTAATTTTTTTTCCAAAATATAGGGTGTATTGCATTGCAACACTCATCTTGATAAAAAAATTAAAGACTTGATCATGTTTCCTTATCTCTTGGAAACCCCTCTATTTGCTCATGTCAATTAGCTAGATGTAATCTCGTCCAAACATGATGTATTTTTTCCTCAATGTGTGTTCTTTAATTTCCGTGCCAAAAACTATACACCTTATATCTAGGAACGGAGGGAGTACCTTTTTGTGTGATGCCTTTTTGCATGATTCCTTTTGCCATGACTCACCTGCCATGTCTACTTTAGTTTCATATTACTTTTGTGCATTTTTACAACTTTTGCTTCTTTGTTTGTTTCTTTAAAGTGTGCTTCCTGATGTTGGCAGATTGTGTGCATAACTTGTTTTGCTTATATCTTTTTAACCGTAACTCCGTTTGGAGTGTTCTTTACATGTAACTTGATTAGAATTTCATGTACTTTGTGTTTATGCTATTGTTTGCTGCTGTTAACCAACCTAAATTGTGGTTTAGGGAAGAACAGTACCAATTACTTAAATTGTCGTGGGGCACTTAGTGTAATGCCATGTTTAGGTTTTGCCTCACTTAAATTGACTAGCATAGATAGTTTAATTTATGCTTCACCTCTTGTCATGTTTGTGTGCTATGCCATTCTTGAGTGAGATGCCATGTTAACAACCTTTTCTCATGTTGTGTAGCTAAACAAGTTGAACCGATTCTAAATGTGCGGTATCGTCATGTGTGACGAGTACTCCACTTAACCTGCTAGTAATCGATCTCGACGATAGATGCGATACCGGAGCGCGTTGTCTCGTGTTGCCTTATTGTTGATGCTTGCTCGTGATTGCTTCGTAGTAATAGATGCTTGCTCGCCGATTGCCTTTTCCAGTGTATCCTTCTTGTCTGCTTCTGCGGGTACCTCTCGGAGACGATGCGAGCTTGCGATCGACTACACCTTCGGTTTCGTCTTCTCATCAGGTAAGGGGGAGCATATATCATGCTTATAACTTTCAGCTCACTCGAGCCTAGGTGTAGGATAGAACGATTTCTTGATCCTACCAGTTCATACTCATGCCTCTCAAATAAACCCAAACAGCCATGTCCTCCACAACCCAGCAAACCTTGTTCGGCTATGTTACTGTTGCTCGCTGCTTAGCCACTGCTTAGTATGCATGCTAGGATGTTATCAACTGTTACCTCATGTTACTCCTTGGATTGGGCTATCAAATTATTATATTATTGTGGATGATATGATTATTATAAATGTTGACTATATTCGACGAAGGATGGAAGGTATAGGCTATCCCGCCCCGGCGCTTTGTTCCATTCGGGTCACCTAGGATCCGAGTTCCGGGTATTGGTTTTAAGACTGAGTGTGCCTAACCGCGTGTGCGATTTTATGGGGTCCCCTTTCTTATCTATCTAGCTTCAAACATTTCTAGTGGTGGCCCAAGCTGATTTACCATTTTAAAACCGTGTGTGTGTCTGTCGGGTCGCTCCTAGCAGATAATCTTAAAAACAACCCGGGCCAGCGGAGACATGGTTTCTTTGTTTGTCCACACTGATGAGCTAGGGGCCTGGCCACATGTGAGGGGATCAGTTACCTCGACCTTGGCCAGACGGAAGAGTCGGATCCGAGAGCGTGGCCGGCTTTTGGATTGGGTGTCGACTCCCCGGGGGCCACCCGGATTTGTTCATTGTTAGCTAGAGGGACTTGTCATTTCGGATCTCTCGGAACGAAATCATAAAATGGTTTCCTGTGATGGGTAGCAACTGAGAGAGATGGGCGTGCGGAGCCTTGTAATGGGCAGTTGGTACACCCCTGCAGGGTTAAATCTTTTCGAGAAGCCATGTCCACGGTTATGGACAACTTGAGACCTACTCCTTGTTCATAGACAACAACAACTGAGATAATCTTAATAACTTGATCAACGTGTGTGTGCCTTGACTGCTTCTTCTTCGTCGAGATGCGAAGAGGAGGACAAGGATAGGATAGGTGTTATGTTTGCGTAAGTAGTTGATAGCAAGACTTGTTGGGCGATTCCTCATCGAATGCTTGGTTCTCATCTTACTCTAAAATAGACCGTTAGCCACTCATATATTGCTAGTGCGATGATACGTCCAAATTGCATCACTATTTTATATCGTAATTCATCCTTATTCATTGATATATTTCACATTACGATGATGTTCTTATGTTGTTTTGGCTTATTTTACACAGTTTGCAACTTTCCGGTGCCGAAGCAGCAGACGCAGGATTCAGCGGTAAAAAGTGGACGCTGAGTTGCTGAAGAAGAATACCTCTAAATTACCTGAAAATCCACGGGGGGTATTTTCGAGAATATTAACGAAGACTCGCCAAAGAGGGGCCACAGGGGGGCCACAGGAGCCCCAGGCGGCAACTTGACGCGGCCTCACCCCTGGTCGCGCCCGGAGGGCGCCTGGAGCCCTAGGGCCACTCCCGGCTCCCCCTCTGGCCTATATACTCCCTGTTACGCGAAAACCCTAAAAAGAGAAGCTTCTACGGAGTTCCGACGCCGCTCCGTGGAGGAAACCTACAGAGAAGAAAAGGGCTCTCCGGCGGGCAGATTCCGCCGAGGAGATCACCTTCCAGAAGGGGAGATCATCGCCATCGTCATCACCATCGTCACGGGAATCATCGAGATCATCATCAACATCATCCCCAACATCAGCACCATCTCCACCACCATCCAATCTCACCTCACAAGTTTATCTTGTGTTGTAATCCGTACTATCTATCCTCTCTACTCTACCGGTGTTGATTACTACTTTGTGGTGAATGCTATTGAGTTTTGTTGGAGAAATATCATTATGTCCATATTGTTTATCATATATTTATCACCTCTGATCGTAATCTCTTTTATGTCTTGTGAGTAGTTACTTTAGTTCTTGAGGACTTGGGAGAAGTCTAGTTGTTAGTAGTCATATGATGTTGAAGTAATTTGTGTTGTTTCATATTTAAGTTGTGTTGTTATTTTCCTAGTGGTGTTGTGTGAGTCAAACAGTCAACACTTCGCCTTCTTAAGGACCTAGGGGAATACATTGTGTATTAAGAATGCTTACGGTGGGTTGCCGGAGTGACAGAAACCTAAACCCCAGTTTGCACACTTTTGCACAAGGGAATACTGGATCCTTGATCTTATTGCTGTGGTTAGGCTTTGCCTTAATTTCTATCTTGTATTTGCGGATGTTTGCAAGATGTCTAATCATAAGAGTGCACTTATCTTAGTCTAGAAGGTGTGCTAGCATAGATCCACCCACTCAACACTTATCATCTCAACACTCGTTATCAATACGGAGTATGGCGAAAGCACGTGAATACCTCTCCATGTGTCCTCAAGAACGCTTTAGTCTTTATAAGTTCAGTTGTCAGGCTTATCCTTTGCTCAAAAGGATTGGGCCACTTGCTGCTCCTCAGTGCTATTTACTTTTCTTGCTTTTATCTTATCGTTGCTTATATCGAAAACCCCTAAAAAGTTATCTTTCAGTGCTTGCAGTTATTCCTTGTCCAAAAGCACCTATCAATACCTTTCGCTCCTCATTGGGTTCAACACTCTTACTTATCAAAAACGTTGCAATAGATCCCTTTACGTTGAGGGTCATCAAGTAACGTTTTCTAGCGCCGTTGCCGGGGAGCATAGTGCTATTGGTAAGTGAAGCTGGTAAGGAATTTTTATCTTGTTATTTTTATTTAGTTGTTGTTGTTCTTTGTCCGTATGGACAACCTAGCTATTGGATCGTTGCTTATGGGGAAACACCCCACATCTGTGGTGGTTGTTCCTCCTCCTACTGAAATTGTGCCATATAAAATACTAGCTAGTATTATCGATTGTGTTTTGGCTAATCTTTATGCAGGAGACAAACATCCCAGTGAACACTTGCTATATTTATCACAACTATGTTCACTATTTAAGCTTGCAGGTGTATCAAATGAGTTTGTCATGAAGAAATTATTCTCTGTATCGCTTATAGATAAAGCTTCAGATTGGTATAACCTTCTCGATAACTCTCAATTGCTTGATTGGCATGAGCTTATGTCTCTCTTTTATACCAAGTTTTATCCTCTTCATGAAAATTCATTGAGACAGGAATTATATCTATAACTTTAGGTCTCGTGACGGAGAAAGCATCGCTCAAGCTTGGGGGAGATTGAAATCTCTAATGCTCAAATGTCCTATTCATGAGCTCCCTAAGAAAACTATACTTATAAATTTTTATGCTAGACTTTCTCGTCAGGATAAGGAGATGTTGGATGCCTCCTCTAGTGGGGTATTTCAGACGAAAAGCGTTGAAGAAAGATGGGATCTCCTTGAAAGGATCCAGAAGGATACCGAAGATTGGGAAATAGATAAAGGTATTGAACCCATTATAAATTATGAGCATGATTATATACAGAGCTATGTGAAAACTGATTCCTTCAATGCCTTTTGCTCTAAGATTGGTCTTGATTCCCATCTAATGATTGATTTTTGTAAGGATTTCGCCTCTCATATCGACTCTTCTAATAAGAAGAAGAATCAGCATCATAAACCCTTCAAAGAATTACCTATTGATATTCATGTTGCTGACCCTATTGTGCCTGCAGTTATATATGAAAAGCCCCCTTTTCCCGTAAGAATAAGGGAGCACTCTTTTGTGACAAGCATAATGAATAAGAGTGAGAGAAGAATTGATGAGCCTGAGGACCAGATTAAGGTCGATCCTCGAGTTGCATTGCTTAAGGATCTTATTACTAATGATGCTTTAGATTCAAATATAAATTTTTGTGCTGTTTCCACTAACCTTGTCACAGCCAAGAATAAGGGTCCAATTTCAGGTACGCCAGTAGTATCTGTCAAAATAGGAGATCACAATTATTATGGGCAATGCGATTTGGGATCGAGTGCTAGTGTTATCCCGTATTCACTTTATCAAGAGATCATGGGTGAAATTTCACCTTGTGAACTTGAAGAAGTTGATGTTAGTATTCATCTTGCAAACAGAGCAACTATCTCTCCTATTGGAATTGTGAGAGACGTTGAAGTTTTATGCGGAAAGGTAAAATATCCTACCGACTTTCTAGTACTTGGTTCAGTAAGGGATAATTTTTGTCCTATTATTTTTGGTAGACCTTTTCTCAGAACCTATGGAGCTATAATAGATTGCAAGAAAGGTAAAGTTTTTGTTGAATTCAATGGTGAGCCCTATGAATTTAATTTTTCTAAGTTCTCTAAGCAGCCTCGTGGTACTGATTTGCCTAGTAATGATAAGATTATTGAAGATATTTCTTCCATTGCTATTCCTCCTAATGATCCTTTGCAGCAATATATGGAGGACCACGAGAATGATTTGCTATGCAGGGGAGGAATGAGTTGGACGAAATATTCTTAAGACAACCTTCTATCCTAAAGCACAACCTTCCAGTTGAGCCTTTGGGAATTATATCGCAACCAAAAGAAGATCCACTGTTTGATCTTAAACCTCTTCCCGATTCGCTCAAATATGCTTATTTAGATGACAAGAAAGTATATCCTGTTATTGTCAATTCTAACCTTTCAGGGTACGAAGAAGAGCGTCTATTGGAATTAATTCGCAAACATCGAGGCGCAATTGGCTATACCCTTGATGACCTTAAGGGGATTAGTCCGTCTATTTGTCAACATACCATCAACCTTGAACCTGATGCTAAACCAGTTGTTGATCACCAACGACGGTTGAATCCGAAAATGATGGATGTTGTAAGAACTGAGATTCTCAAGCTTCTAGCCGCAGGTATTATCTACCCTATAGCTGATAGTAAGTGGGTAAGCCCGGTTCATTCTGTTCCAAAGAAAGGAGGAACAACTGTGGTTCCTAATGATAAGAATGAACTAATACCTCAGAGAATTATTATTGGATATAGAATGTGTATTGATTAAAGGAAGCTGAACAAGGCAACCAGGAAGGACCACTACCCATTGTCGTTCATTGACCAAATGCTTGAAAGGTTATCCAAAATACTCACTTTTTTTATCTTTATGGTTATTCTGGTTTCTCTCAAATTCATGTTAACACTGCTGATCAAGAGAAGACCACTTTTACTTGTCCCTATGGTACTTATGCTTACAGACCTATGCCTTTTGGTTTATGTAATTGTTGGTGAACGGGTGCTTGCGTGTGAGGTGATGATGATTTCTCGCCCTTCGTTGGTAAACCCCAAGAGGAAAGTGTGATGTAGCACAGCAGAAAATTTCCCTCAGTAAAGATACCAAGGTTTGTCTCCAGTAGGACTCCGGAGATGATAAGTAGGTGTCAGCGGCGCAACTGATGCGGACCTGTACACAGACGCAAATAACTTTGTTCCCAACGAAGTTCAGAGAGGTTGTCAATCTCTTCGGTCTTTTTGTTCACAAAGGATTAAACACAAGGGATAATGATAGCAACTGAAAGTAAAAGAAGAAAAGTAAATGAGTGTGGAAACAGTGATGACGATATGGACTTGGATACGTGATGTTCACTAGTGATATCTCTCTCCCAAAAGACGATAAAACTGCTATGCGAGGTGAACAAATTACAGAAGGGCGATTGACAGGATTATGAACGCACCGCAATGCTAACTATGCTACAAAAGAAAGGAAGAGGCTCAAAAGCATGGGCAGAACGCCAAAATAAGTAGACCGAAATCCAACTGCATCTACTACTAATCATCTACCTTGAGATATCTATCCAGAACATCTCGCTGGTATTAAGTTGCGAGCCCCACCCAAAGTGTAAACCCAAAGCAACAGACAACTGCAATAAAAAGCACTTTGCATAAAGTAAACAATCCTTGCAACCGCGGTTACAAGCACCGTTGTTTTCCCCCTTGTGGCAACAGCACATCCCCTAGACTCATGTTTTTGTCACTCAAGCGTGTCATCAGGGGGCATGAACCCACAATCGAGACTAACATTCCCTCTTGGGGTTACTACCTACTACTTGGCCAAAGCAATAAACAGCAACGGAGAACATGCAAGAATTACTTAAGAACAAAAATATGAAATATAAGAACCAAATATATTACTCTATCACAATCTGAACATAATCTCATAATCCATCAGATCCCATCAAACTCAGCATAGCAACAGCAGAAAGATTACAAAAGTGCCTCGATCATGTAGGGCAGCTCACGAGGTCTAAACCATGAAGAACAAAGAGGGGAGGAGAACATCACATAGCTACTGATCACGGACCCATGGTCCAAAGAAAACTACTCACGGTACATCCGGGAAGCATCCATGGTGGAGAGGAGACTCCCGGAGGTCGGCCCTCCCTCCGGCAGGGTGCCGGGAAGAGGTCTGCTGGTGCTCCCGATCTCGGAAGCGCGGCGGCGGCGGAACAAAGGCGAGATCGCGAAAAAGGGTTCTTGCTTTGAGGGTTTCTCGTCACGGAGAATATATAGGCGAAGGGGGGCAGACAGGGGGGCACCAGGGGTCCAGGCGCCCCCCTGGCGCGGCCAGCCCCTAGGGCGCGCCACCAGGGCGCCTGGGCCCCTGGTGGTGGCCCTCTGGCCCCACTCATCTTCTTCCGGAAGGTTCTTCTGCACTGATTTTTTATCTGATTTTTCCCAAATTTTTGGAGCACTTTTTATATGGGGGAAAACTGAAATAGAAAAACAGCAGAAAACAGGAACTAGCACTGTGGTGCACTGAGTGAATAGGTTAGTCCAAATATGATCAAAAGTGTATGAAAGTGTATCTAGATCATAGCAATATCACACAAAACATGCATGGAGCAAGCAGAAATTATAGATACGTTTTGGACGTATCAACGAGGCAAAAAACAATAATTTTTCCAACTACGATTCCCAAACCGAAGATCTATGCTATGCTGATGTATGTAACGGAAGGAATCGGTGTTCATACCTTTGAAGACCGAAAGAGTGAAATGTTCCTCGAACGTGGTTGGCGTAGACTCTGATCCTACGACCTCCCTATCGTGTTGAAGAACCTCCGGCGATGAAGTAGCACCACACGTGTAGTGCCTCGCGGGATTACACACGTACGGTGCAACCGATGTCCCTCCGGGCTCCGAACCAGAAGAGCAGCGGAAAGAAGACTGATTCGGATCCCGATTCTGGCAGCGGGACGGTGTTCGGATGATGGTGAAACCCCCAACCAGGTGCAAACTCCAAACAAGGGGAGTCCGCTCTAGGTCGGCGAAAGAGAGAGAGAAAGAACTCAACGGGATGGATGAAAAAGGGCACCCTACCCCTCCTTATATAGGCCAAGGAGGGGGGAACCTCCTCCCCTCCCCCATGTGGGACTAAACTCCCAAAGGGGGGAAGGGTGCGGCTAGGAGGGGGCCAAGGGGGGAAACCCCCTTCTCCCCTCATGGGCCTCTTTAGGCCCATATGTCTTTTCCACCTTTTTAATTATTATTTAAATCCTTTTTAATATTTAATTCTGACAATTAAATAATAAAAAATATTTAAACATAAATAAACTTTATTTTGGACCTTTCAAAATATCCGGAACAGCTTCCAGCACCTCCCGAAACAATTCTGGTGTTCTCTCTTATTTCACCGATGATCCCGAATCTGTCCTTAATGCATCGATTGCCCTTATGTGTGACACCCTACGGTTCGGGAAACAGTAGAAATGATCGAGACACTCTCTGACCAATGACCATCATGTGGGATCTGGTTACAATCCTTGATGTGCCCCTGCGCTTCCATCGAATAAACTTCTTCGCCGTTGAACCGTTAACAATATGACTTGATCCCTTTGCGCTGCGGTACTATGTTTGTCCGAGGTATGATCGTCGGTATCCAATACCTAGTTCTCCCTCGTCTCTGATAAACATGTTTACTCGTCTGTGCATATGACATCTCATGTGACCTAGTCACTAGCTAGTTGTTGATGCAATATCACCGAGTGGGCCCAGAGTACCTATCCATCACTCGGATGGACAAATCCCGTTCTGATCTATTTCAGACTCCTCAACATATCTACTTCGGATTACCCAAGACACACCTTTATGGTTACCATGTTTCAGTGTAATGGTTGATGTACTCAAAGTATCCTAATAGATAGAAATTATGTATGATCATCACGGTCTAAGGATTGAGTCACTATGTTATTAAGTCATCGCAATGCTGAACTATGTGACTTGATCACACTTCAATGCTATAGGTGGGTGTGTTTCCATCACATCATTCTCCTAATGATATGACCTCATTGTCAATAGACAGTTCACATCTCATGATCAGGAAACCTTGATCATCGATTGCCCAATGAGCTAGTATGCCTGAGTTAACTAGGGACCAGGTTGTTATATACCACACATGTATTAATGTTTCCGCTTAATCCAGTTCTAGCATAGTATACAACGTATTATGAACAAATAGATATGTGACAAATATCTTTATTAATTTGCCTCTAGGGCACATATCCAAAAGTCTCCCACTTGCACTAGAGTACAAATTACACTAATTTACATCAGGTATGTATCTAACACCAATAGTCTCTCGGTGTTTCTCAAACTTGCCATGTGGAAGAGGTTTAGTCATTGGGTCTGACGGGTTCAGATCCGTATGTATTTTGCAAATCCTAGTATGACCATCCTTGGCGTAGTCTCTCGTCACATGGAAACGTCGGAGAATATGCTTGGCTGTAGAGTGAGTCCTCGGCTCCCTTGCTTTAGCAATGGCACCCGTATTGTCGCAATAAATGCTAACGGGTTCAGTGCAACTAGGGAATACGCCAAGCTCGATGACAAACTTCTTCATCCAATGCGCTTCATTTGACGCTTCGCAAGCGGCAATATACCCCGACTCCATCGTAGATTGGGTGACGACTAACTGCTTGCCGCTCCTCCAGCTTATAATACCACCATTCAACATGAATACGTATCCCGTCTGAGATTTCGATTAATTGAGATCAGTACCAAGACTAGCATCAATGTATCCTATTACGGCAAGCTCTTCTTCACATCCCCCATAGACGAGAACCAGGTCCTTAGTTCTTCGTAAGTACTTAAGGACATTCTTTACTGCAATCCAATGATCCATTCTAGGATTACTTAGGTAACAATTAGTCAGACTAACTAGTAGGGCCACATCTGGTCGAGTACACAGCATAGCATACATGATAGAACCTATGGCTGAAGCATAGGGCTTTGTGGACAATTCCTCCATTTCTTTTGCTGTTGCTAGGCATTGAGTCGCACACAATTTACTTCCTTTCATAACGGGAAAGAGGCCTCTCTTGGCGTTATCCATATTGAACCTTTTCAATATCTTCTCAAGGTAAGTTCTCTGACTCAGTGCTAATAGGCGTCTTGATCTATCTCTATAGATTTTAATGCCTAATATATATGCAGCTTCACCTAGGTCCTTCATGGAAAACTGTCCATTTAAGTATTCCTTCACGCTCTCCATAAATTTTACATCATTCCCTATCAACAATATGTCATCCACATATAGTACTAGGAATGCTACAGAGCTCCCATTCACTTTCTTATAAACACAGAATTCTTCGACATTTTGGACAAATCCAAATGCTTTGATCACCTCATCAAATCGAAGATTCCAGCTCCGAGATGCTTGCTTCAACCCATAAATGGACCGTTGAAGTTTGCATACCTTACCAGCGTCCTTAGGATCAATAAAACCTTCCGGTTGTACCATGTACAACTCTTCATCAATGTTACCATTAAGGAACGCGGTTTTCACATCCATCTGCCATATTTCATAATCATGATAGGCAGAAATTGCTAGTAATATTCGGATAGACTTCAGCATCGCTACGGGAGAGAAAGTCTCTTCGTAGTCAACTCCTTGAACTTGTCGGAAACCTTTTGCGACAAGTCGAGCTTTATAGACAGATACGTTTCCGTCTGCGTCAGTCTTTTTCTTGAATATCCACTATTCTCGACGACCTTTCGGTCCTCGGGAATATCCACCAAAGTCCATACTTTGTTGGCATACATGGAGTCTATCTCGGATTTCATGGCTTCCAGCCATTTCTCGGACTCGGGTCCCTCCATTGCTTCTTTGTAGTTCGCAGGTTCGTCAGGTTCATTTAACATGACTGCATTGACAAGCTGTCCGTAAAACTCAACTTTATTTTGGACTCTTGATGACCTGCGGGGTACAATAGGATCCTCTTCATCTTGATCAAGATCATCATGTATGTCACGATCGTTATGAATATCATGATGACCGTTCTCTTCAGCTCCCACTACGGAAGGTGGTTCAGGAACAACTTCCATTTCCATGTCTTCCACTTGGAGTGATTGGTCAATCATCTCGTTGAGGTATATTCTCCTCCCACTCAATTCTTTCGAGAGAAACTCTTTCTCAAGAAAGCGTCCAGTCTTGGCGATAAACGTTTTTCCCTCAGTCTGGTTGTAGAACGTGTATCCAACAGTTTCCTTTGGATATCCCACAAAGATGCATTTATCCGCCTTAGATTCAAGTTTGTCAGGCTGAAGTTTCCTAACGTAAGCCTCACAACCCCAAATTTTCAGGTAAGACAACATTGGTTTCTTGCCAAACCATTCTTCAAACGGTGTTGTCTTTACGGATTTGGACGGTACCCTATTAAGAATGTAAGCGGTAGTTTCTAATGCATACCCCAGAATGATGTAGGTAAGTCGGTATGAGACATCATTAACCGCACACTATCCAATAGTGTACGATTACGTCGCTCGAACACACCGTTTCGCTGAGGTGTTCCAGCTGGCGTAAGTTGTGGTACAATTCCACAAGTCTTCAGATGAGTGCCAAACTCGTGACTTAAATACTCGCCACCTCGATCGGATCGAAGGTGCTTGATTTTCTTCCCGAGTTGATTCTCAACCTCACTCTGAAATTCCTTGAACTTTTCAAAGGTTTCATACTTATGTTTCATTAAGTAGATATACCCGTATCTACTCAAGTCATCCGTGAAGGTCACGAAGTAACGAAATCCATTGCGTGTGGTGATATTCATTGGTCCACATACATCAGTATGTATGATTCCCAATAATTCTACCGCACGCTCCATTATTACATTGAATGGAGTCCTTGTCATTTTTCCCATAAGGCATGGCTCGCACGTGTCAAGAGATCCAAAATCTAATGACTCCAGAAGTCCATCAGAATGGAGCTTCTTCGTACATTTTATGCTAATATGACCAAGACGACAATGCCACATCGTCATGTGTTCTTCGTTACTAGGCTTTAATCTTTTGGCATCTATGTTATTGATGTGGGAGTCATGATATTCGAGATCCATTAAGAATAAACCATTACGCACCGCTGCATGAACATAGAAGACATTATTCTTATCAATCGAACAACCCGTTGTCTCAGATTTAAAAGAATAATGGTCTTGCATTAAGCTAGACCCATTCACAATGTTCATACTCAATGCGGGTACATAATAACAGTTATTCAAAACAAGAATCAATCCCGAAGGGAGACTGAGACGAAGCGTGCCAATGGACATTACATCAACCTTGGAACCGTTTCCAACGCGCATCGTCACTTCATTCTTCCGCAAGAGTCGTTTATTCTGTAGCCCCTCCTGGGAGTTACAGATGTGAGCAACTGATCCGGTATCAAATTTCCAGACGTTGCGCCGAGCACTTGTTAGGAAAACATCAATAACATGTATATCAAATATATCCATGTCTCTTCCAGCAACCTTGTCGGCCTTCTTATCTTCTAAGTACTTGGTGCAGCTATGCTCCTTCTTGATTTCCATTTCAGCAATCTTGAGTATGGTGAACAAATAAGAAAGGTTCTTAACCATTCCTTGCATGTTGTATTTCAACACAAAACTCTCGTAGCTAGGGGGCAGCGAACGCAACACCCTATCAATCGCCATTTCATCCGGAATCTTAAATTCCAGGTCATTTAGGCATTGAATGTAGGCGGACATTTTGATTACGTGCTCAGTCATGATGTTGTGCTCTTCCATCTTTGCCGAAAAGAAAGCTTCAAAAACTTCATTTCTCTCGACCTTGGCTTGAGATGAAAAGGTGGTCTTGAGGTCAGTGATTATCTCATAAGCACTGAGGCTCTGAAACCGTTTCTGCAGTTCAGCCTCCATGGCATAGAGCATACCCTTCTGGACAAGGGAGGAATCATCCGACTTAATGAGGTAGACATTCTTCACAGCCAGAGTAGGGGTAGTTGCTGGTGCATCACCTAATGCAGTCTCAAGTACATAGGACATTTTGAGGGGAAGGAGGAGAACCCTCAGAGTGCGGAACCAGGACGTGAAGTTTGACCCATCGGTTTTCAGTTTATCTTTCTCTAGGAATGACCCTAAGTTGAATGTGGGGTGCGAAAGTGCCGACATCTACAATGGTTATTTGCAAAATACATATTTAGACTTTGTTCATAATTGGAGTTCAATTTTTAAAAAATTCTAGAACTCCCACTCGGTTAAACATCCCTCAAAGTTTTACTAAGTGATTACACAATCCTAGAACACCATACCTCCCCCGTGTGACACGACCATCAGTATGTGTTTAAGGTAGGCCATCATGCCAATCACATCCGTTATGTGACTCATGCTTAAACTTTCGGTCATTGTGTCCCGAGGCCATGTCTACACATGTCAGGCTCGCCACCATACCCTAAGTGATTTCTTGCTGTGTCATACAAGGCCATGTTTCTAGACATGCTAGGCTTGCTACACCCACCTCATTTGAACGCAAATATGTTTGACACCCGTGTGACACGCGATGCCTCCATAATGGAGATATTTCCAGGTGGTGCTCACTAGGGTAAAGACACTTGGTTGGTTTTTATAGTGAGAGATTATCCTATCATGCTACCGTCGCATATCTAGCATATTAGCAAGACAGGAAGTAAAACTGTAAATCATACATGCTATGATCCCCCCTTACATGCAAATTAAAGTTAAAATGCCTTCTACTTTATCTTTTGCAAGTTTTACGTGGCTGCTAAGGGGTTTCGAGAGAGAACCGCTTTCTATCCTGTGAAAACAAGCCACAACACCAATCCTGCAATCGTCTCTATTACACCCCTGTCGGGGCCCTCCGTTGCAAACATCTTTGTGTCGCTAATGTTAGAGAGACAGACACCCCCCAGCCACTTATATGGTACAAGCCATATGTCAAGCGTGGAACCAGGCTCGCGTAAACGTGTAACGTCGGTCGGGGCCGCTTCATCAGGACATTGCCGCAACGCTAAACGAGTACACGTGGGTGGGTAACAATTGGAGAATTGATGCCCACATCCTAGATGTGTTCTGCCCGTACAATACATCTACTCATAGCCTTGCTCATGATACCACTGTTGGTGAACGGGGCAGAAAACAATAATTTTTCCAACTACGATTCCCAAACCCAATATCTATGCTATGCTGATGTATGTAATGGAAGGAATCGGTGTTCATACCTTTGAAGACCGAAAGAGGGAAATGTTCCTCGAACGTGGTTGGCATAGACTCTGATCCTACGACCTCCCTGTTGTGTTGAAGAACCTCCGATGATGAAGTAGCACCACACGTGTAGTGCCTCGCGGGATTACACACGTACGGTGCAACCGATGTCCCTCCGGGCTCCGAACCAGAAGAGCAGCGGAAAGAAGACTGATCCGGATCCCGATTCCGGTAGCGCGACGGCGTTCGGATGATGGTGAAACCCCCAACCAAGTGAAAACTCCAAACAAGGGGAGTCCGCTCTAGGTCGGAGAAAGAGAGAGAGAAAGAACTCAATGGGATGGATGAAAAAGGGCACCCTACCCCTCCTTATATAGGCCAAGGAGGGGGGTAACCTCCTCCCCTCCCCCATGTGGGACTAAACTCCCAAAGGGGGGAAGGGTGCGGCTAGGTAGGGGGCCAAGGCCCCTCCCTTGGCGCCATGGGCCAAGGGGGGAAACCCCCTTCTCCCCTCATGGGCCTCTTTAGGCCCATATGCCTTTTCCACCTTTTTAATTAATATTTAAATCCTTTTTAATATTTAATTCGGTCAATTAAATAATAAAACATTTTTAAACATCAATAAACTTTATTTTGAACCTTTAAAAATATCCGAAACAGCTTCCGGCACCTCCCGAAACAATTCCGCTGTTCTCTCTTATTTCATCGATGATCCCGAATCTGTCCTTAATGCATCGTTTGCCCTTAAGTGTGACACCCTACGGTTCGGGAAATAGTAGACATGATCGAGACACTGTCTGACCAATGAACATCATGTGGGATCTAGTTACAATCCTTGATGTGCCCCTGCGCTTCCATCGAATAAACTTCTTCGACGTTGAACCGTTAACAATATGACTTGATCTTTTTGCGTTGCGGTACTATGTTTGTCCGAGGTATGATCGTCGGTATCCAATACCTAGTTCTCCCTCGTCTTTGACAAACATGTTTACTCGTCTGTGCATATTACATATCATGTGACCTAGTCACTAGCTAGCTGTTGATGCAATATCACCGAGTGGGCCCAGAGTACCTATCCGTCACTCGGATGGACAAATCCCGTTCTGATCTATTTCATACTCCTCAATATATCTACTTCGGATTACCCAAGACACACCTTTATGGTTACCAGGTTTCAGTGTAACGGTTGATGTACTCAAAGCATCTTAATAGATAGCAATTATGTATGATCATCACGGTCTAAGGATTGAGTCACTATGTTATTAAGTCATCGCAATGCTGAACTATGTGACTTGATCACACTGCAATGCTATAGGTGGGTGTGTGTCCATCACATCATTCTCCTAATGATATGACCTCATTGTCAATAGACAGTTCACATCTCATGATCAGGAAACCTTGATCATCGATTGCCCAATGAGCTAGTATGCCTGAGTTAACTAGGGACCAGGTTGTTATATACCGCACGTGCATTAATGTTTCCGCTTAATACAGTTTTAGCATAGTATACAACGTATTATGAACAAATAGATATGTGACAAATATCTTTATTAATTTGCCTCTAGGGCACATATCCAACAGTAATTCCCCTGCTACTTTTCAAAGGTGTATGTCTGCTATCTTTCATGGTTTTTGTGAAGAAATTGTGGAGGTATTCATGGACGATTTCTCCGTCTATGGAACCTCTTTTGACCATTGTCTCCACAACCTTAATAAAGTTTTGCAGAGATGTGAGGAGACAAATCGGGTGCTTAACTGGGAGAAGTGCCACTTTATGGTCAACGAGGGAATTGTTCTTGGCCACAAGATTTCCGAGAGGGGAATTGAGGTGGACAGGGCCAAGATCGAAGCAATTGAAAGGATGCCCTATCCAAGGGACATCAAAGGTATTCATAGTTTTCTCGGTCATGCTGGTTTCTATAGAAGATTTATTAAAGACTTTTCTAAGACTTCGAGACCCCTCACTAATCTTCTCCAGAAGGACGTTCCTTTTGTTTTCGATGAAGATTGTAAGGAAGCCTTCGAAGTTCTTAAGAAAGCTTTAATAACTGCTCCTATAGTACAACCACCTGATTGGAATTTACCTTTTGAAATTATGTGTGATGCTAGTGATTTTGCTGTTGGAGCTGTTTTAGGGCAAAGGGTTGATAAGAAGTTGAATGTTATATACTATGCTAGCAAAACCCTTGATAGTTCTCAAAAGAATTATGCTACTAGTGAGAAGGAATTCTTAGCAGTAGTGTTTGCTTTTGATAAGTTTAGTCAATATATTGTTGATTCTAAGATTATTGTTCATACTGACCATGCTGCCATTAAGTATCTTATGGAGAAGAAGGATGCCAAACCAAGACTCATCCGATGGGTACTCCTTCTTCAAGAATTTTATTTGCGGATTGTCGATAGGAAAGGAGCATACAATCCTGTGGCGGATAATCTTTCAAGGATGGAAGATATACCGCATGATCCCATTCCAATCAGCGAAACTTTTCTAGATGAACAGCTAGCTGTTGTAAAAGTACAATCTCTCTCCGATCCTTGGTTTGCAGATTATGCTAACTTTATCGTTGCAAAGTTTTTTCCTCCAGGTTTAACATTTCAGCAAAGGAAGAAGTTCTTTCATGATTTGAGGCATTACTTTTGGGATGACCCACATCTTTTCAAACAAAGTCCAGATGGGATCGTGAGAAGATGCATACCAGAACATGAGCAGAAGGACATTCTCAAACAATGTCACGATAGTCCATATGGAGGACATCATGCTGGTGAGAGGACCACACATAAGGTTCTTCAATCAGGTTTTTATTGTCCTACTCTCTTTAAGGATGCTAGAAATTATGTTTTATCTTGTGATAAGTGTCAGAGAGTTGGTAATATTAGTAGAAGGAATGAGATGCCTATGAATTACTCTCTAGTGATTGAGCCTTTTGATTACTGGGTGATGGTTTCTCACCCTTCGTTGGTTACCCCAAGTGGAAGGTTTGAGATGTAGTGCAGCAACAGTTTTCCCTCGGTGAAGATACCAAGGTTTGTCTCCAGTAGAACTCCAGAGATGATAAGTAGGTGTCAGCGGCGCAACTAACGCGGACCTGCACACAGACACAGATACTTTGTTCCCAATGATGTTCAGAGAGGTTGTCAATCTCTCCGGTCTTGTTGTTCACAAAGGATAAAACGCAAGGGATAATGATAGCAAGTAAAAGCAGTAAAGTAAATATAGCTTGGAAACAGTAATGAGGATATGGACCGGGATACGTGATGTTCACTAGTGATGTCTCTCTCCCAAAAGAAGATAAAACTGCTATGCGAGGTAAACAAAATACAGAAGGGCAATTGACAGGATTATAAACGCACCGCAATGCTAACTATGCTACAAAAGAAAGGAAGAGGCTCAAAAGCACGGGCAGTTCGCCAAAATAAGTAGATCGAAATCCATCTGCATCTACTACTAATCATCCACCTTGAGATATCTATCCAGAACATCTCGCTGGTATTAAGTTGCGAGCCCCACCCAAAGTGAAAACCCAAAGCAACAGACAACTGCATTAAAAAGAACTCTACGTAAAGTAAACAATCCTTGTAACCGCGGTTACAAGCACCGTTGTTTTCCCCCTTGTGGCAACAGCACATCCCCTAGACTCATGTTTCTGTCACTCAAGCGTGTCATCGGGGGGCATGAACCCACAATCTAGCACAACGTTCCCTCTTGGAGTCACTACCTACTACTTGGCCAAAGCAATAAACAGCAACGGAGAACATGCAAGAATTGCTTAGGAACAAAAATATAAGAGATAAAAACCAAATATATTACTCTATCACAATCTGAACATAATCTCATAATCCATCAGATCCCTCCAAACTCAGCATAGCAACAGCTGAAATATTACAAAGGTGCCTCGATCATGTAGGGCAGCTCACGAGGTCTAAACAAAGAAGATCAAAGAGGGGGGGAGAACATCACATAGCTACTGATCACGGACCCATGGTCCAAGGAAAACTACTCACGAGACATCCGGGGAGCATCCATGGTGGAGAGGAGACTCCCGGAGGTCAATCCTCCCTCCGGCAGGGTGCCGGGAAGAGGTCTTCTGGTTCTCCCGATCTTCGGAAGCGTGGCGGTGGCGGAACAGCGGCGAGTTTGCGGAATAGGGTTCCTCCTCTGGAGTTTCCCCGTGACGGAGAATAAATAGGCGAAGGGGGCAGCCAGAGGTGGACCAGGGGCCCCAGGCGCCCCCCTGGCGCGGCCAGGGGTGGGGCCGCGCCGGGTGGCCGCCTGGCCCCCCTGGCTCCCCTCTGGCCCCTCCCGGGCTCTTCTCGAAGCTTCCTGTACGCTGATTTTTCCTGTATTTTTTCCGGAATTTTTCTGGCACTTTTTATATGGGGGAAAACTAAAATAGAAAAACAACAGAAAACAGGAACTGGCACTGGGGTGCACTGAGTTAATAGGTTAGTCCAAATATGATCAAAAGTGTATGAAAGTGTATCTAGATCATAGCAATATCACACAAAACATGCATGGAGCAAGCAGAAATTATAGATACGTTTTGTACGTATCAACATCCCCAAGCTTAATTCCTGCTCGTCCTCGAGTAGGTAAATGATAACAACATAATTTCTGTGGTGACATGCTAGCAACCATAAAAGAACTTTGAAAAGTAAAGCAATCAAGATTAGAGATTCAATTCAAGTCATAACATGCAAGAGTCAATATTAGCATTGAAACAAGTAACAAAAGAACAATAGGTGCAAGAGCTCTCGCTGTCCGTGACTCGAATGTCTCCAAATGGTGTTTGCGTGCAAGAAGGGGGATAGGGAATACGAGAAAAAGTAATTTTTGTGTCGAGAACTCAATCTACTAAAGTTTCACACTTGGTCTTCTTTGGAATCTTATCTTGACTCGTCCCTAGACCACTAGCCAGGTACAAGTCAATTTGATCCACTCCTTTTCGATATTTTGAGCACTCATGCAATGGATGAGCGTAAGCACGAGAGTTGACACTTAAGATGGCAAAGAGAGAAGTATGGTGGAGGAGGAAGACAAAAAGGATGAGAAAGGCTCACATCAATGAGGACAATCATAGGCAAGAAATGGCAAATGATAGATATGATGTGAGGAGTAGGGATTGCCATGCAACGGATGCACATACGAGCTAGGAAGCTCTCCAAAGGAACTAGTGGGGGTGCATCTAACTTGCTCGCTCATGAATACCTAGAGCTCGTTTGAGGAGTCTCATCCTTGGAATATGCAAGCCAAGTTCTATAGTGTGAAGGTCCCCACATAGCTATATGCATAATGATCATCTCTATGGAGTACAAGGATATAAAGGGAGTACTAGTGTGGATCTCTCAAAAGGATAGTAGTGTTGCCCCTTTCTCTCTTTTTATTTCTTTTTCTCTTTTTCTATTTTTTTGTATTTTTTTGTGGCCTCAATGTCTCTTTCTATTTAACTCTCATTTGTCCTCTTTGGGATCTTTTAATGTGTCCACTTTGGGATCTTTTCCTCACATAAGGGAAACACTCTATTTTACAAAAAGGTAAAGGAGATCCTTCACACTTTACAAGGTACTCAAAACATAAAGAAGATGTAACTATCATGATGTATGCAATGTATGTCGCTGCCAGTGTAGCAGGAACATGTATGACATTAAGATCAAGTCATGAAGAGGTGGAAGTTGCATGGCAATATAACTCGGAAAGGCTATGGAAATGCCTTGATAGGTAGGTATGGTGGCTGTTTTGAGGGAACATATAAGGAGGCTTATGATGACAGAGCGTATCATGCCAAGGGTTAGGAAGTACCGGCGAAGGTGGACACCAACTCTCGGAGTGAGAAGAAGGCAATGCACGGCACGGGAGAGGCTACCAAAATATTGGAAGGTGGAAGTGTCAACTTTCAATACTTACATTAGTACGAAGAACTCATGCACTTATTATCATTAACTCTCAATCTAATAAGGAGGTTCACAAAGAGACAAATACCCCGAGGAGGAGTGTATGGGGGTTTGGTTATCCTTGTGCATCCTCGACTCGTGGTACGTGAGTGTTCTCTGATATTCGACCCCTCAGAAGAGTAGTGATCCATCTAGTAGCTAGAGTTCTCAACTAGTTTTGTAGGTTTTGAAAATACACACGGATTGCCCAAAATACGACACCTATCACTAATAGGCAAGAGCTCTTGACACCAATAGTTCAAACATTACTCACATCAATACCTCAAAACTATTGCAAGTCACTACTAAAATTAAATAGCAACCTCAATTACCTACTTTCAAGACACAACTCAGTGCAACAACCAACTCTCTTTAACAAGATAAACATGAAAACTAAAAAGAGTTCCAGCAACAAACTAAACAAAAGCCAAGGCTCTTGATAAAGACAAACTAAGACTAAAACTAAACATGGCAGTAGCTACGAAAAGATAAAGAACACACAACAGCAAAAAGATAAGCAGGAAAAATCCTATGATGTGTTCTAGATTTTGAAAGTGGAGCGTGTTTCTCTCCCACACAAAGTAAGAAGGGATCTAACTTTTTATGAACAGCAAGCAAATATAAAGAAAACTAAAAACAAAACCTAAGAGCGAGACGCTCCAAGCATAGCACATAACGCATGAAGTGATAAAAATATAATGAGACGAAGGACGAACTGATGATTGTTGATAGAGAAGGGGATGCACGGGGGCATCCCCAAGCTTAGACGCTTGAGTCTCCTTGAATATTTATTGGGGATGAATGGGGGCATCCCCAAGCTTGAGCGCTTCACACTCCTGGATCTTCTTTCATCATCTTCTATCGCACACTTGAAAACTCCCTTCATACATAACTCATCATAAGCTGATTAGAGAGGTTAGTACCCTTAATAAATAATTTTTCCCACTGGATATAAAGATATTCTTGAAGAGATACTGTTTCTCAAGAGTGCCAAAAAGTGTTTGCAAAGAAAAAGCAAGCTTAAGGTTTGCAAAAGTTAGGAGAGACAAAACGTGGCAGAATCTGTGAAAAACAGAACAGCAGATAGTAAAGAATTTTTTAGGGGAACTTCTGAAACTCAAATCAAAAAACTCAGAACATACGGAAGTTTTGTAATTGTATAGATTATTCTGTGTAAAAATTTCAGATCAAAAAGATGAACTGGGATTTTTCTGGAATATTTCTGGTCACGAGGACAGAATCTGTTTTCTGGACAGCATGTCACAACTTTTACTTCCCTTGCCGTAAGAGGCTATAACTTGGCACAAATTTGAAAAATAAAGATACAATGATGTTACTACAGAAGTAACAATCATCAAGACACAACAAAATCAAAAAAGAAAACACCTAAATTCGTTGCGGGCTGCCTCCCGAAAGCCCATTCTTTTATGCCTTTAAGCTAGGCATGATGCAAAAGATTGTAAAAGGTGCTCTCATAAGAATAAGAATTTGAACTAAAAGAGAGCATCAAGAAAAAAATATGAAACACATTTAAGCCTAACCCACTTACTATGCATAGGCATCTTGTAAGAAAATAAGTCAAAGAAGCACAAAGTGACATGCATAGAAAGGTGGAACGGGAACATCTTCAAAACTTTCAACATAAAGAGAGGAGTTTTAGTAATATGGAATTTTCTACAACCAAACTTCCCTCTCTCAAAATAATTTTCAGTATTATTATGAACAACATCAAGAATATAACTATCACATAAATCATGTTGTTCATGAACTGCAAGCACACGTGTATAGTTTTAAACACGATCTTTAGGATTATAAGATAAATGCAACCCATCACATTGAGCCTTGATAATAGCAAAGTTCTCCGGAGTTGGAGATTTCAAAAGGATAATAGGACAATAAAGTGTGGATGCAATAGCAACAATTTCATGCTTAACATAAGGAACTATAGAGAGTTCATTTTTTTCAGCATCATCCATAGTGGCATCTTGGCCATCAGCAAAGCAAGTATCAAAATTTTCAGAAAGGGATATTTCAAGTGAGTCCTCGGAAAAATGGGATTCCTCCTCAATGCAATAATTGGCCTCTTCTTGGGCAGCAAACATTTTATTTTTAAAATCCTCAATATAAGAATTGGAAGTATAATTCTCGAATCAATAAGCAAGAACTGCAAATTTTTCAGACTCGAAAATAGTATCGTGATATTTTTCAATCAAAGAAGCAATCTCATAGGCACCTTTAAAAGCAACAAACTCTTCAATCTTTTCAACATCAAAGTAATCATAAACACCTTTAGCATAAGAAGATAAGATCTCATTTTCATTAAACTCACATTGGAAAGGGAGGTGTTTATGATCTATATTAGAACAGCAAGTAAAATCATAAATGTGGCACAAAAGTTTAGCATGGCAATAAGAAATATGTATTTGATCCCATAAGTGTTTCCATTTCTGAGATAGGCGGTGTCGCGTATAATGAGCATGCTCATCCAATGATTTTCCCTCAACAAAGTCGGTTGGGTTTTTAGCGCGAGCACAAATTGATCGAAGACGATCCAAGTGAAACATGTCCATCCTACCATATTTGGGTGGTTCATCACCCATGGTGAGGATAGCAAAAAATAAGCAAAGCAAGACAAAGGCAAAAGGTAGCAACTATTTTTGTGGTTTTTCATAAAGGACACTGAGATAAAAACTGAAGGGTAAACTAACAAGACTAAAAAAAAACAAAGGTAAAGGGTAGTGTGCAACTCCCCTATCTTGGCACTCGGAGTCCCCGGCAACGGCGCCAGAAAACTTGCTTGATGGCTTCTCGCCCTTCGTTCGTTACCCCAAGTGGAAGGTTTGAGATGTAGTGCAACAGCAGTTTTCCCTCGGTGAAGATACCAAGGTTTGTCTCCAATAGGACTCCAGAGATGATAAGTAGGTGTCAGCGGCGCAACTGACGCGGACCTGCACACAGACACAGATAACTTTGTTCCCAACGAAGTTCAGAGAGGTTGTCAATATCTCCGGTCTTGTTGTTCACAAAGGATAAAACG
This sequence comes from Bromus sterilis, assembly GCA_950022295.1. NCBI lineage: Eukaryota > Viridiplantae > Streptophyta > Magnoliopsida > Poales > Poaceae > Bromus > Bromus sterilis. Next base: position 115,510,329 of record OX465599.1, read on the forward strand.
CAAGGGATAATGATAGAAAGTAAATGCAGTAAAGTAAATATAGCTTGGAAACAGTAATGAGGATATGGACCGGGATACGTGATGTTCACTAGTGATGTCTCTCTCCCAAAAGACGATAAAACTGCTATGCGAGGTAAACAAATTACAGAAGGGAAATTGACAGGATTATGAACGCACCGCAATGCTAACTATGCTACAAAAGAAAGGAAGAGGCTCAAAAGCACGGGCAGTACGCCAAAATAAGTAGACCGAAATCCATCTGCATCTACTACTAATCATCCACCTTGAGATATCTATCCAGAACATCTCGCTCGTATTAAGTTGCGAGCCCCACCCAAAGTGTAAACCCAAAGCAACAGACAACTGCATTAAAAAGAACTATGCGTAAAGTAAGCAATCCTTGTAACCGCGGTTACAAGCATCGTTGTTTTCCCCCTTGTGGCAACAACACATCCCCTAGACTCATGTTTCTGTCACTCAAGCGTGTCATCGGGGGGCATGAACCCACAATCTAGCACAACGTTCCCTCTTGGATTCACTACCTACTACTTGGCCAAAGCAATAAACAGCAGCGGAGAACATGCAAGAATTACTTAGGAACAAAAATATAAGAGATAAAAACGAAATATATTACTCTATCACAATCTGAACATAATCTCATAATCCATCAGATCCCTCCAAACTCAGCATAGCAACAGCTGAAATATTACAAAGGTGCCTCGATCATGTAGGGAAGCTCACGAGGTCTAAACAATGAAGATCAAAGAGGGGAGGAGAACATCACATATCTACTGATCACGGACCCATGGTCCAAGGAAAACTACTGACGAGACATCCGGGGAGCATCCATGGTGGAGAGGAGACTCCCGGAGGTCAATCCTCCCTCCGGCAGGGTGCCGGGAAGAGGTCTTCTGGTGCTCCCGATCTTCGGAAGAGCGGCGGTGGCGGAACAGAGGCGAGTTTGCGGAATAGGGTTCCTCCTCTGGAGTTTCCCCGTGATGGAGAATAAATAGGCGAAGGGGGGTAGCTAGAGGTGGACCAGGGGCCCCAGGCGCCCCCCTGGCGCGGCCAGGGATGGGGCCGCGCCAGGTGGCCGCCTGGGCCCCCCTGGCTCCCCTCTGGCCCCTCCCGGGCTCTTCTCAAAGCTTCCTGTACGCTGATTTTTCCTGTACTTTTCCCGGAATTTTTCTGGCACTTTTTATATGAGGGAAAACTAAAATAGAAAAACAGCAGAAAATAGGAACTGGCACTGGGGTGCACTGAGTTAATAGGTTAGTCCAAATATGATCAAAAGTGTATGAAAGTGTATCTAGATCATAGCAATATCACACAAAACATGCATCGAGCAAGCAGAAATTATAGATACGTTTTGGACGTATCACTGGGGTTTTGACTTTATGGGTCCTTTTCCTTCCTCACACAAGTACACTCACATTTTAGTTGTTGTTGATTATGTAACCAAGTGGGTAGAAGCAATCCCCACTGAAAGTGTTGCTCACAAGACATCTTTGAAAATGCTCAAGGATGTAATTTTTCCTAGGTTTGGAGTACCCAAGTATCTCATGACTGATGGGGGTTCACACTTTACACATGGAGCTTTTAGAAAAGCTTTAGCCAAGTACGATGTAATCATAGAATTGCTTCACCGTACCACCCTCAAACTAGTGGGCAAGTTGAGCTCACCAATAGAGATATCAAGTTGATCTTACAGAAGACAGTCAATATAAATAGAAAAGATTGGTCAAATAAGTTAGGAGATGCTTTGTGGGCGTATAGAACTGCTTACAAAAACCCCATGGGCATGTCTCCTTATAAGATGGTCTATGGCAAGGCTTGCCATCTGCCATTAGAATTAGAACACAAAGCTTTCTGGGCTATTAGAGAGCTTAATGCTGACCCGAAATTAGATGGTGAAAAGCGTCTCATGAACTTGACTTCTTTAGATGAGGGGAGAAGTGAAGCTTACGAGAGCGCTAAAATGTTCAAGGAAAAGGTAAATAAGTGGCACGATAGAAGGATTCTGAAACGTGAATTTAATGTTGGTCATAAAGTTTTGTTGTTTAGATCCCATTAAGGGTTTTATCCAAGTAAACTACTTTCCAGGTGGGAAGGGCCATTTCATATTGAGGAACTCTACCGCTCAGGTGCAATCAAGATTAACAATTTCGAAGGCACTAAACCTCAAGTGGTGAATGGGCAAATACTTAAGCATTACATAGAAGGAGATCCTGTCAATGTTGATGTGGATTTGGTATACACAACAACTCATGAAGAACATGTTGCAGCCCTGTTCCAGACACCAGCAGGAGCAGAATAAGTAAAGGTATGTATTACGGTAAGGAAACATCGCGAAACCGCCATAAAAGTTCCAGATTACGAGTTTTTGCGAAATATAGAAAATTTGAGGCCGAAGTGGAGCCGGATACAAGCTCCAGGGGGCCAGGCGGCCGCGCCGGGAGGCCGCCTGGGCACCCAGGAGTCCGTCTCCGATCCCACTTTGGCTCGTTACCTTCCTTTCTGTGCAAAAATTTTTGCTATATATTTGCCCGGATTGTTCCGGCAACGTATCTCACGATTTCGTGTGTTTTCTTTTCGAGTTGTTTCTGCCAGGACTAAAAGTTGAGTAGTAGAGATGTCTTCTTGTGGCTCGAGCGGAGAGGACTTCTTGGGATGGCGTGTACGCCAAGTCCAGAAGGATCTCAATACAGGGAAGCACGTCGATTGGGCTACCGAAGAAGTAACTGCCGCAAGACAAGCGGAGATGGAGCTCTCCGTGAGAGAGGAAGTCAAGACTATCACTGCCCAACAGCAAGGAGGTCCAAGCAATCCCATCATGGTGGGGTATGTCCAACCTCAATATGATCTTTCTCTTAACCTTTCAGGGCCCTCCACTTCGCTTGAAGATCAGCACACGCTTTCCACCATCTCCGAAGCCTACCGCATCACCAACCAACTTTGTGAAGATTTTCGTGTACTGAAAGTGCAAGTGGAAATCCTGGAAGCTGAAAACCAAACCCTTCGACGTATAATCAGGGACCTGAAGAACCACAAGAATGAGGAGTAAATCTCCTTGGGTAATGGCATCCCCTTAGCTTGTTCCAAGCTTGAGGGAGTGCCCGGTATTTTTATCTTTATCTATGTCTTTTAGAGTCAAGTAGAGTCGTATCATGTCTAGGGAAGTTATCTTATAAAATAGGTGTTTGCTTTGAGCTCTATCACTCCTTTTTGGAGAGTTATGTATCCGTGAGTGTGGAGTCGTCTATGGTGGAATATTAATGAGAAGTCTATTGATCCCTTCGCTGCACTCGGTATTCTCTTCACGCAATCGACCTTATGATTATTCTTATGGGGAGTATTGACCTTATATCAGGTATGGCTTTGAAAACTTTATTTAATCTTGGCAAACATAGCTTTGGTCATAACAACAAGCATGTTATTTTTCTCAAAGTAGCGACTTAGCCAAACCCTCTTTGTTATTATGCTTGTAGTGTTATGTTGACAAGGAAGACAACTTGATGTGCTATGCTTGTTTTAATGTTTATGCTTTATATTGTTTTGCATCTGAGTCATCACGAATTTTCTATTCTCTCAAAGCCTTTGCTAGCCAAACCTCTGTACTAAGATGAATTCTTCTTATACATCCATACCATGAAACCAGTATCTTCCATATGAGTCCACCATACCTTCCTATTCGTGGTATTCCACTAACACTCCTAAAGCATAGAATTTTTGTGTTATCCTTAGATGTTCAAAATCTCCTATTTTTTGCCCCTGTTTTAGCTCATGAGGAAGTAGTAGTTAATTCATGATCTTCTTAAGTTGGACAAGTTTTACCCCGGGATTGCATGTCTAATCTGCAAACCCCTAATACGAGAAAAATTGGCATGAGTGCGCCCAGCTCACAAAAGATAATACAACAAACAAACCCTCCTTCACGCTTGGTTCATGTGAAATCAGAAAACTTTGGCAGTGATAAACAAAGGAAATTGCGGGGATGTGATCGTCCCCGTTTGGGAGCCGTTCCTCGAAACTTGTCCAATCTGAGAAGCAATTGAGTTATCTATTAGCATTCGTTGACAAATCATGCACCTCTCAAAACTTGTTTTCATTCTGTTTGATTTAAGGATAGCACTTTAGTTTTCCCTGCTTGCCTTTAACAATGCTTTTTTCTTTACTTTTATGTTGATTCAGTCTTCCCTACTTCCTCCTTTCCCAAAGAGAACAGACACTTGATGTTGATGAAGATTCATCAATATAATGTTGCCTTAAGTTTTTCCATTCCATATCATTGTTGACATTATCTTTTGATAAGTAAGTTGTTTGCAAAAGCATTTGCCAAGCAAACATCTTCCTTTGTGTTAGCATTCTCACTTCATGACTAATAGCTTGTTCTTTCAAAAGTTCCAACTTGTCTCACCAAAATATAAAGAGAAAGAGAAAAGGTAAAAGGTTTTAGTCGTCCCTTGACAAAAGGACTTGTTTGCCATGATTTGATGAGTTTCCTTAGCCCTACTTTTGATTATAATTGTTATTACTCTTTCATAAGGGCCTTATGAGTTGGAGATTGTTGTTTAGGATGTTTGAGTTTGGTGAAAAGATCATGATGCTTCTTGTCCGTATTTTATTTATCGACACTTCACTCTCTAAACTTGTGGACAGGTTTAACGAGCTCAGTTTTCGCTTGGGGACAAGCGAGGTATAAGTTTGGGGGAGTTGATACGTCCAAATTGCATCACTATTTTATATCGTAATTCATCCTTATTCATTGATATATTTCACATTACGATGATGTTCTTATGTTGTTTTGGCTCATTTTACACAGTTTTCAACTTTCCGGTGCCGAAGCAGCAGACGCAGGATTCAGCTGTAAAAAGTGGACGCTCAGTTGATGAAGAAGAATACCTCCAAATTACCTGAAAATCGATGGGGGGTATTTTCGAGAAGATTAACGAAGACTCGCCGAAGAGGGGCCAGAGGGGCGCCACAGGAGCCCCAGGCGGCCACCTGGCGCAGCCCCACCCCTGGTCGCGCCGGGAGGGCGCTTGGAGCCCTGGGGCCACTCCCGGCTCCCCCCTCTGGCCTATATACTCCCCGTTACGCGAAAACCCTAAAAAGAGAAGCTTTTACGGAGTTCTTCCGCCGCTCCGTGGGGTAAACCTACAGAGAAGAAAAGGGCTCTCCGGCGGGCAGATTCCGCCGAGGAGATCACCTCCTGGAAGGGGAGATCATCGCCATCGTCATCACCATCGTCACCGGCATCATCGAGATCATCATCAACATCATCCCCAACATCAGCACCATCTCCACCACCATCCAATCTCACCTCACAAGTTTATCTTGTGTTGTAATCCGTACTATCTATCCTCTCTACTCTAGCGGTGTTGATTACTACTTTGTGGTGAATGCTATTGAGTTTTGTTGGAGAAATATCATTATGTCTAGATTGTTTATCATATATTTATCACCTCTGATCATGATCTCTTTTATGTCTTGTGAGTAGTTACTTTAGTTCTTGAGGGCTTGGGAAAAGTCTAGTTGTTAGTAGTCATATGATGTTGAAGTAATTTGTGTTGTTTGATATTTAAGTTGTGTTGTTATTTTCCTAGTGGTGTTGTGTGAGTCGAACAGTCAACACTTCGCCTTCTTAAGGACCTAGGGGAATACATTGTGTATTAAGAATGCTTACGGTGGGTTGCCGGAGTGACAGAAACCTGAACCCCAGTTTGCACACTTTTGCACAAGGGAATACTGGATCCTTGATCTTATTGCTGTGGTTAGGCTTTGCCTTAATTTCTATCTTGTATTTGCGGATGTTTGCAAGATGTTTAATCATAAGAGTGCACTTATCTTAGTCTAGAAGGTGTGCTAGCATAAATCCACCCACTCAACACTTATCATCTCAACACTCGTTATCAATACGGAGTATGGCGAAAGCACGTGACTACCTCTCCATGTGTCCTCAAGAACGCTTTAGTCTTTATAAGTTCAGTTGTCAGGCTTATCCTTTGCTCAAAAGGATTGGGACACTTGCTTCTCCTTAGTGCTATTTACTTTGCTTGCTTTTATCTTATTGTTGCTTATATCGAAAACCCCTAAAAAGTTATCTTTCAATGCTTGCAGTTATTCCTTGTCCAAAATCACCTATCAATACCTTTCGCTCCTCGTTGGGTTCGACACTCTTACTTATCGAAAACGCTGCAATAGATCCCTTTATGTTGAGGGTCATCATGCGACTGCAACCTCACCACTACCCCCATCTTACCCGTGAGAAGTTAGTTACAAGACTTTGATATAGCTCACCTCTTTCTTTTCTCTTTTACGCACGTTATGCAACGATCTTGGACTTCAGAGGAGCTCGACGACCCTTCTTCTGGACGCCTTCACGAAGACTCGACTGCGACTAGTTAGGTGGATCCCGGCGGAGAGCCTAGACCCGTGTGGTTACGGGAATGGTGTGTTTTACCTTTGCCACTAGGCATTTGAATGTAGTCTGTACTCAGACATGTATCTTCCGCTGATGTAATGTATTAAGGCAGTTGTATGCCGATTGTATGAGATCTTATATCCATGTAGCTATAATGTTGTGATATCATGTTAGAAATACGGGGCATATGGCTTTGTCATATGTCGCGGTGGGACCGATATTTTCTTCGTCCCCGGATCTGGATGGAAACATCTAGATCTGGAACAGTACCGCGTATCGGGCCTTACAACTCACGTACCATGAGTCGAGGATGTGCAAGGATAACCAAACCCCCATACACTTGTCTCTTTGTGAACCTCCTCATTAGATTGAGAGTTACCGATAACAAGTGCATGAGTTCTTCGGACTAATGTAAGTATTGAAAGTTGAGACTTCCACCTCCTCATATTTTCTAGCCTCTCCTGTGCCGTGCATTGCCTCCTTCTCACTCCGAGAGTTGGCGTCCACCTTCGCCGGTACATCCAAACCCTTGGCATGATATGCTCTGTCATCATAAACCTCCTTATATCCTTCCTCAAAACAGCCACCATACCTACCTATCAAGGCATTTTCATAGCCTTTCCGAGATATATTGCCATGCAACTTCCACATATTCATGGCTTGATCTTCATGTCATACATGTTCCTGCTACACTGGCAGCGGCATACATTGCATACATCATGATAGCTACATCTTCTTTATGATTTGAGTACCTTGTAAAGTGTGAAAGATCTTCTATACCCTCTTGTAATTAGAGTGTTTCCCTTAATTGAGGAAAAGATCCCAAAGTGGACAAAATAAAAGATCCCAAAGAGGACAAATGAGAGTTAAATAGAAAGAGCCATTGAGGCCACCAAAAAATACAAAAAAAGAAAAAGGAGAAAAAGAAAATAAAAAGAGAGAAAGGGGCAACACTACTATCCTTTTGAAAGATCCACACTAGTACTCCCTCTTATCCTTGTACTCCATAGAGATGATCATGCATATAGATATGTGGGGACCTTCACACTATAAAACTTGGCTTGCATATTCCAAGGATGAGCCTCCTCAAAAGAACTCTAGGTCCTCATGAGTGAGCAAGTTAGATGCACCCCCACTAGTTCCATTGGAGAGCTTTTCAACTCATATGTGCATCCGTTGCATGGAAATCCCTACTCCTCACATCATATCTCTCATTTGGCCTTCTCGCCTAAGATTGTCCTCATTGATGTGAGCCTTTCTCACCTTTTTGACTTCCTCCTCCACCATATTTCTCTCTTTGCCATCCTAAATGTCAACTCTCATGCTTACCCTCATCCATTGCATGAGTGCTCAAAATATTGAAAAAGGAGTGGATCAAATTGACTTGTACCTGGCTAGTGGTCTGGGGACGAGTCAAGATAAGATTCCAAAGAAGACCAAGTGTGAAACTTTAGTAGATTGAGATATCAACAATAATACTTTTTTCTCGTATTCCCTATCCCCCTTCTTGCACGCAAACACCATTTGGGGACATTCGAGTCACCCATAGCGAGAGCTCTTGCACCTAATGTTCTTTTGTTGCTTGTTTCAATGCTAATATAGACTCTTACATGTTATGACTTGAATTGAATTACATACCTTGATTGCTTTCCTTTTCAAAGTCCTTATATGGTTGCTAGCATGTCACCACAGAAATTACGCCTGTTATCATTTACCTACTCGAGGACGAGCAGCAATTAAGCTTGGGGATGTTGATACGTCTCAAACGTATCGATAATTTCTGCTCACTCCATGCATGTTTTGTGTGATATTGCTATGATCTAGATACACTTTCATACACTTTTGATCATATTTGCACTAACCTACTAACTCAGTGCACCCCAGTGTCAGTTCCTATTTTCTGTTGTTTTTCTATTCCAGGTTTCCCTCATATTAAAAATGCTCCAAAAATTCAGGAAAAATCGGATAAAAAATCAGCGCAATGGAGTATTCCAGAAGCACCCAAGTAGGGCCAGAGGGCCACCACCAGGGGCCCTGGCGGCCACCTGGCGCGGCCAGGGGCCTGGACGCACCAGGGGGGCGCCTGGACCCCTGGTGGCCCCCTGGCTGCCCCCCTTCACCTATTTATTCTCCGTCACGGGGAAACTCCGAAGACAGAACCCTATTTCGCAAATTCTCCTCTGTTCCTCCGCCGCCGCGCTTCCAAGATCGGGAGCACCATCAGGACCCTTCCCGGCACCCTGACGGAGGGAGGATCGACCTCCGGGAGCTTCTCCTCCACCATGGACGCTTCCCGGATATGCCGTGAGTAGTCTACCTTGGACCGTGGGTACGTAATCAGTAACTATGTGATGTTCTCCTCCCCTCTTTGTTCTTCATGGTTTAGACCTTGTGAGCTGCCCTACATGATCGAGGCACATATGTAATTCTTTCTGCTTTTGCTATGCTGAGTTTGATGGGATCTGATGGATTATGAGATTATGTTCAGATTGTGATGGGGTAATTTAATTGTTTCTTATCTTTTGTATTTTTTGTTCCAAAGTAATTCTTGCATTTTCTCCGTTGCTTTTTATTGCTTTGGCCAAGTGGTAGGCAGTTACTCCAAGAGGGAACGTTATGCTCGATTGTGGGTACATGCCCCCTTATGACACGCTTGAGTGACAGAAACATGAGTCTAGGGGATGTGTTGTGACCACAAGGGGGAAAACAATGGTGCTTGTAACCGCGGTTACAAGGATTGTTTACTTTACACAAAGTTCTTTTAATGCAGTTGTCTGTTGCTTTGTATTTACACTTTGGGTGGGGCTCGCAGCTTAATACCAGCGAGATGTTCTGGATAGATATCTCAAGGTGGATGATTAGTAGTAGATGCAGATGGATTTCGGACTACTTATTTTGGCGTACTGCACATGCTTTTGAGCCTCTTCCTTTCTTTTGTAGCATAGTTAGTATTGCGGTGCGTTTATAATCCTGTCAATTGTCCGTCTGTATTTTTTTTACCTCGCATAGCAGTCTTATCGTCTTTTGGGAGAGAGACATCACTAGTGAAAATCACGGGACCCCGGTCCATATTCTCATCACTGTTTACACACTCATTTACTTTATTGCTTTTTACTGTCAGTTGCTATCATTATCATTATCCTGTGTATTTGATCCTTTGTAAACAACAAGATTGGAGAGATTGACAACCTCTCTGAACTTCGTTGGAAGAAAAGTTAATTGTGTTGTGTGCAGGTCCGCGTCAGGTGCGCCGCTGACACCTACTTATCATCGTCGGAGTCCTACTGGTCGATACTCAACCTCGGTATCTTCACCGAGGGAAACTTGCTGCTACGCTATATCTTACCTTCCACTTGGGGTAACCAACGAAGGGCGAGAAGCACTCCTCTCTCGCGTATCAGCACGTTGTGTGCCTCTTGCGAATGCAGATTCGTCCATCCGTGAGATGCAACATCGTGCCTCTTTTGTGAACATTTTTTAAAAGAAGAATTGGGAAAGAAATCGAATTTTTTCACCAAAATATAAGGAAAAATCGCATGAAAACAGGGAAAGCCGAAAAACAGAAAAATAACATTTTTAAACACTGAAAATGCCTACACAAAAATAGAAAAAATAAAAACCTAAGGGAAGCGTGAGAACGCGACATGTGGTGCACTACTAGGGAAATAGCTATACATGGAAAGCTTATTAGTGGCGTATTTTATATATAATGCGCCACTATGTTGTAAGGGGTGGCGCACTGGTAAAAAATGCGCCACCCATAAGCTCTTATAGGTGGCGCATTTTCCAAAATGCGCCACCCCTAAGAGTGGGCCAGCCCTGGATCCCCTTATATGTGGCGCATTTGGAGAAATGCGCCACCCCTAAGAACCTTATAGGTGGCGCATTTTGGAAATGCGCCACCCCTAAGAGCTTATGGGTGGCGCATTCTGGAAATGCGCCACCCCTAAAGAATTATTAGTGGCGCATCCAGAATGCGCCACCCATAAGATCTTAGGGGTGGCGCATTTCCCATATGCGCCGGTACTAAGAAAAAACTGTGCGGGGAAATTACCAAATACACCCTCCCACCCCCAACCCCCCCCCCCCCCCCCCCCCCGTGGACCGCCTTTTCAATTTGGGAAAAAATAAAAAAAATGATAGAAATGTCAAAAAAAAAAAGAAAATAAGTTTCCCAAATGATATGCGGTCTAGTTGTTAGGAAAATTTACAAATATGAATTTCGACTTTTTTGCAAAATCTCTCGAGAATTTTGTAAAATGGACTTAACTTTTGCATACGACCTCCGATGAAAAAGTTTTTTATATGAAAAATCATCTACTCGAAAAGTTATATCCAAATTCACCGTGGTGTCACCCGTTGAACATTTTTAGAATCCTCAAAAACCTAACAGAAAAAATGTTACGGGGGTTTGAAGATCTGGAGGCCCAAAAAAAGAGAAAAAATTGAAAAAAAAATTGAACTTAGTAGTGGCGCACTTTGTATGAAATGCGCCACTAGTAACAGAAATTTTTTTAAATTTTTTAAAAAATATATTTTTATTATTTTTTTAAAAAATTCAAAATAGGCTAGAGGACAAATCGGGAAGTTAAAAAAAAGTTGGAAATTTTAGATAGTAACATTAAAAAAATTTAAAAAAAATTAATTTTTTAAAAAAAAATCTAATTTTTTAAAATTTTAAAATATGCTAATGGTCCCATCGAGAAAGTTTCAAAAAAATGTTGAAAATTTTAGCACACCCATGAACATTAACAAGGTCCTAGACATCAACATGGTTTAATAGGATTTATATGTTAGATATATCAACAAGTGCCTGCTAGGTGATCTGGAGTGAGAGTTGAACTGAGAAGTTAAGCGTGCTGGGGCTGGAGTAGTGCTAGGATGGGTGACCCTCGGGGAAGTTTGACCTAAGATTAAGCATAGTGACCGGGCATTAAGCATACTAACCTGAGATTAAGAAAAAATTAAAAAATTGTTTTCCAGATCGAGATTCAAAATTAAAATTTAAAAAAAATTAATAGTGGCGCATTTTCAGAATGCGCCACCCCTAAGAGCTTATAGGTGGCGCATTCTGAGATGCGCCACGCCTAAGGGTCTTAGGGGTGGCGCATCCAGAATGCGCCACCTATAAGCCCTTATTATTGGCTTGTAGTTAGTAAATAGAAAAAAAAGGACGCCACTAAAAGGACATTCCCTAGTAGTGGTGCGCTCTTAGAGTGTTCGTTGCATGGGCTACGAAAGAGTACTCTCTAATTAGTTGCTCTCACGAACAACCAAGAGACCCACCACATAAGCTATTCTTGTTAAGGACGGATATAGAATTTATTTAATCTTGTAATATTGCCAGGGCTTCTTTAGCCCATTTTACACTACTGCAGCCCATTGTGCACGTCTTTATTGTTTTCAAAAAATATATAGAACATATGTAAGTCATAAACATATATTATTCTATGTTATAGATAATATATGTATAAATAAAATATAATTAAATCAAAAAATATACTCTTGCATTAATTTTTTAGATATACATATAATTGAATTTTAAATTACATAACTATTCGTATAATACAGATTTCGCATTTAATAAGTATTTTTTGCATTTATTAGTTTAATTATATGAATTTTTCATTTACTAATAAAGTTATACAGATCTTGCATTTAGTTAGTAATATTTTCAATTAATAATTTATTTATATTTTTTGCATTTCATAAGTTAATGTTTCTGCTTGTAATAATTTAATATCTTATTTTTTTATTAAAAAAAGGACAGTCTGGTGCATGTAGCTCCCGCTTGCGCAGGATCCGAAGAAGGGTCCGACCACTTTGAGTCTATTGTACACAGCTTTTCCCTGCATTTCTGCGAGTGACTGTTTCCAGGACTTGTGACCAGTGAATTGTTTTTTATAAATAAAAAAAGGCAGCATAGTGCATGTAGCTCCCGCTTGCGCAGGGTCCGGGGGGAAGGATCCGTCCATTTTGGGTCTATTGTACGCAGTCTTTCCTTGTATTTCTGCAAGAGGCTGTTTCCATGACTTGAACCCACCGGGCTGCCCTTTTTATATAAAAAAATCATTACATTATTAAATGCAGGAATATTAACTTATTAAATACAAAATTTGTATGATTAAATTATTAATTGAAAAAATTACTTACTAATAAAAAATAATAATAATAATTTACTTTATTAGTAAATGAAAAATTCATATATTTAAAATAATAAATGCAAAAAATGTTTATTAAATTATAATTTTATTTAGTATTCGTATGTATATTTTTGTAAAATGGGTTCTAATTTATATATCTATTACGAAAATAAAAATTAGCTAGAGCTGCGCAAATGGGCCATATAGCCTGTTTAAGTATCGAATATTTATAACTTTTTCGAATGAAAATTCAAAGAATAGCCCAGGCTCATATGCTCCTTCTGAATAATAAATTTACAAATATAGTAAACAAATTGAAAAAAAACTAAAATTTCTAGGCATCCAAAATGCTTATGTGTGCAAGATCTGCTGATGGCATGGACGTTGTATATTTTGTGTCGTTAGGGCTCTAAAACTGATCGTCTATATATTTTGGTGAGGTGGTATCGACTAACCGCTCAAGGTGACGACGAACTTGCTGAGATGGTATTTATACTAACCCCTCATGCTGGTTGGTAGGATGATACCCCTTTTGTGTGGTGGTAGGACGACACCATAGTAGTGTAGGATGAACTTGATCATGAATGTTCTTTATGCTTCATTGCCTTGTGCTTACTTTGTTATTATGCTTACTGATTGTGTCCTCCATTGGTGATTTCTTGCAGGTCAAGTAGTATGTGGTGTTCCATGGGAGGGTTCCAGGGGTTTATAGTTCATGGGAGGCATGAAATGCACAAGTGTTGGGGGTTAAAAAACAACTGCCATAAAGGGTTTAAGACAAGGCAGGGAGCAGAAGATGCTTACTCCAAGGCCGGTCTGAAGCAATCATGCAGCAATGGCAAGGTGGATTGCCATTTTGGTGTGAAGAACTTCATCATCTTCGCCCAGTTCGTCGCCATTGTTGTGCTTTGGTGCTGGAGTGCTAGCTGTGATGTCTGTGAGGTGAGGGTAAGCTCACCAACTAGGGTACAAGGTTAGCATACCTCACAGCCTGTGTGCCACCAAATACCATGTAGGTGCATGTGTCGAGACATTGCGAGCAACCAAACAACGTGCCAAAGCTGAATCCCTTATGCAGTAAATATCGATGCAGGCAGCCAAATAGAGTGCAAATGATGATTTTTATCCACCTAAGCTCAACCAGGTGATACGTCCCAAATGTATCTATAATTTTTTTTCTTGGTCCATGCTTGTTTTGGTGATAATGATATATGTTTTGATGCACTTTCATATCATTTACAACTTAATTGGACTAACCTACTGACTCAGTGCCCAGTGCCAGTTTTTGTCTGTTTTTTGTCTGTGCATTGCAGAAAAAAGGTGAAAAATAAAAGTGCCTCAAAAAATCCAGAAAATTACCTTAAAATATCCAAGTCGGAAGACTCCAGAAGCCCGAAGGAGGGCCAGAGGGGGTCCACACCCCGCCCAGGCGACTACTTGACACAACCAGGGGGGTGGCCGCGCCACCTAGCCGCCTAGGACAGGGGGGCACCTCCCAGGTTCCCTTTTGGCCTCCATTTATTTCTCTTCGAGGAAATCCCTAGAGAGAACCCCGCCACGCGAAAATACCTATTGTTCTGTCGCCGCCGCGATTCCGATCTCGGGATCGCCTGAAGAACCTGTCCTGTCACCCTGTCGGAGGGATGGTTGACCTTCGGAGGCCTCTCCACCACCATGATCGCCTCTGGGATGCGTCGTGAGTAGTCCTCCTTGGAACATGGGTCCATAATCAGTAGCTAGATGATGTCCTCTCTCCAATCTTGTGCTTCCTTGTTTAGCCCTTATGAGCTGCCTATCATGATCAAGGAACTTATGTATTAATTCCTGCTTTGCTATGTTGTGTACTTGTGTTTGCTGGAATCCGATGAATTATGAGATCATGTTCAGATTATGATGAGTAATATATCTAGTTTATCTTTTTATTTTAGTTGTTGAGTAGTCTTGGATGTTCTCCATTGTGTTTTATTGCTTTGGCCAAGTATTAGATTGCAACTCCAAGAGGGAGCGTTATGCTAGATAATGGGTTAATGTCTCCCAATGTCTAGCTTGAGTACAGAAACATGAGACTAGGGAATGTGTTGTTGCCATTAAGGGTAAAACAACGATGATTATGACTACGTGTCATAAGGATTGCTTACATTACGCATAGAGTGTTATGGTAGTTGTCCGTTGCTTTGAGCTTACAATTTGATTGGATTCGCAACTTATATCAGCGAGATGTTCTGGATAGATATTCAAGGTGAATGATTAGTGAGTATATGTTGATGAATAAACGATCATTTTTCTTGGTGTAATGCCCATATGATTGAGCCTATTTGCTTTCAAGAAACATAATTCGCATTGCGGTGCATTTATAATTATGTCAATTGCCCAGCTCTAATTTCTTCATCCAGCATAGTTTTTTACTGTCTTTTGGAAGAGATACATCACTAGTGAAAGTCATGGCACCCCGGTCCATATTTGCACCATAGTTTACATCGCTTTTATTTACTACTTTATTTTCTTTTAGCCGCACAATTATTATTTTCCCTTTGTGTTTAATCCTTTGTAAACAGCAAGACCGGAGAGATTGACAACCTTTCTGAACTCATTGGTAGCAAAGTTATTTGTGTTCTTGTGTGCATGTTCACGTCTTCTGTGAGTGCCAAAGAAGCAGACACCTTCTTGTTGACTCAGGAATCCTACTGGATTGATAACCTTGGTATCTTTAGTGAGGGAAATTTGCTGCTATCTACATCATAACCTTCCACTTCGGGTAACCAACTAGGAGATGTTATCTACATCCATCACCAGGCCATGTATAGAAGGCTATGCAATGAAGGAAAAATCGCAGATTTGAACCAAACATGTCCCTATTTCATACTATATTCTAGATAAATATGAGCCCATGACAGCAGACAACAACCTCGATGGTCGCGGAAACAGATGGCGACCTCTAGCAAGCAGACTTCAACGATGTTTGTGTCAGGAGGCAACAACTTTCAGCACGCAGCCCCCAGCGATGGTTGCGGGGGTAGATGACAACCTCATGTGATGGCTTTAGACAGTGGTTGTGCCAGCAGGGGCATCGTTCAACAATGGGTTCGACAATCTGAGAAGAGTAGAGGTAGCGACTCAAGCAAGGAGGATGTTGAAGCAGGCGACAACCTCCAGCGATGGCGGCGTCAGCACATGAGGGGAGATGAGAGCAACTCTACCCCAGCGGCCATTTTTTGGGTGGACGGGCGAAATTTCTGACCGAAGCAGATACGTTATACCGACCTCGACCAGTAAAAATTTTGCGGGCGGCCCGCATAATAGCCGCTCATTTGCGCTGGACTACTAACTGTACCGCAACTACAACTGAGGCAGTTCACAACGTCCTCGGGCGATCCCACCGTCCTCCGGTACCACGTCGTAGGTGTTTTGTTTTCCATGTTTGGGTGTTCCGGCGAAGTTCCGGCCGAAATGTGTACTATGAACTCTCTATGTTTAAAAATTTGCATATACACCAATAGACATGTCGTATCTTTTCTGCCATGGTAGATTTGATACTGCATATGCGTTTTAGAGCGATCTATCTCCGAAATATGGCAGTCGAAACTATAGTGTATTTGCTAGGTTTGCCCCGAGGCAATGACATCACGAGGCGAGCAAGGGTAGTGTGGGTGGATGTGCGTTCCTGTGTTTTGAAAGTGTGTTCCCTTCTCTAGGACGTGTGTTCCTGTTGGGTTTCGTGGGTACATAGTCTAAACCGTTCTTGGTGTGTTTATGGGCTGGTTGTGCAATGTTTTTTTTGCCTGTTGGATGTATTGTGATATTTTTGTTACGAGGTGGAGGGAATGTATGAGGGGAATAGCAGTAACCTAATCCTTCCTCCGTTCTAAAATAACGGTCTCAACTCTAGTACAAATTTATTTTGTACTAAAGTTAATACAAAGTTGAGACAATTATTTCTGAACGGAGGGAATAGTAGTGATATAGATAGACATAGTGTACATACACGTATGCTATGTACAGTTTTTCTCTTCCTCTGGCGACCACCAACCCTAGCCACCACCGCTAGGAGGCTAGCCATCTGGCACCATTTTCAGTGGTTCTCCTCCGTCGACGGTGTCTCGACCGTCGATGATGAGGAAAGTCGGCGTATTCCGCGCGTCCAGTTTCGTCTAGCTCGAGGATGAGGACCTTAGTAGTTTTATGGTTTCAGCTATTCTACGTCTTGGTTTCGGGAGGGCAACGACAGTGATAAGTTAAAGTATTTCATATATTCTCACGATGCGGAGTCCTACTTCGTGGTTAGCGATGGATCTCGGTGACTATTTTTTCAAGCAGGGATGGTGTGAAGGCGGCGGCATCCCTGTCGTGGACATGTGTTCTTGGGCTTCACTGTTGCAGTTTCATTTGCTCCAGCGCTAGTGTGGATCTTGGGAGGTAGTCATAGAGCATATGCAGATTATGATCTATGTTGACGACATCTGAAAGACGATAGATCATGTGTTGGGGTCGCGGCTGGTGATTGGAAGATATGGTTTCCTAGACCATGATGAAGTGTGTTGCAACGCCAGTCCATTTCTTTAATTTAATAATAGATATTTATGCAAGTATATAGTAGCATGATTGAACGTCAATATGTTTCAAATTTAGGAGGTACACCACACAGATTTAGGAGGTGCCAGATATGAAGTTTGATGGTGTATTCGAGGTATTGCCTTGATCTGATTCGTTCAACCGCAATGGCTTCGTCTTTGATGAGCCACCTTGAAGGTCCGTAAAGTTGTATATCAGTGATGATGTTGCGTTGAGTTTGGGTGAGAATGCGATTTGTTGTTTTTTTTTCTATAATGACTACTGTGGCAGTGTTGAAGGTAGGTGATGGATGTTAGTGTTAAACTCGAAATTTTTTCAGCATATGTTCTGCAAAGGATAAATAGATTTGCAGTTTTTTTTTGTTTTTTCCATGTAATATATACTCCCTTCGATCTATAATTAGTGTCGCTCATCTAGTACAAAATGAGCGACACTAATTATGGATCGGAGGGAGTACGTAATTTATACTTTCATCTTTATTATATGAATGAGATACTAGCACGCAAACAAATAGTGCACATACATGTTGATGAAGTGAATATTTTGGTTCGAATCAGATGCACAGAGATACTAAACCACAACCAAATGTCCACGACTAAAAACAAGTCCACGCGATGTCCTGATTAGTCAAGTTAGCAGGTGAGGCTGGTCCCCGGGTCGACGCCGAACTGCTGACAGAACTGCTTGTAGTAGGAGACCCGGTTGTTGACGGCGGTGGGGTTCTTGCCGTTGCACTCGAGCGCGCCGTTGATGGCCCTAATGGTGGCGCCGAACCCCTGGCCGGAGACGAGTACGTCGTGCACACTGTTCATCCAGTACCAGAGCGCCGTTTGGAAGGCCAAGACGGGGCTGCGCGCCACCGCGTCCGGGTCGTTGAGCCCGTCGAAGCCGAGGCTCTGCCCCGCCGCCCCGTAGTTGTAGTTCCAGGAGATCTGCAGCGGCCCGCGGCCGTAGTAGCCCTTCCCGGCGGCGCACGGCCACTCGGCGTTGGTGGGGTAGCAGTAGTTCTTGGTCGGCCCGTTGATCTCATCGATGTAGCAGAACTCTGCATATCATTTTGTATAAGCTCATCTGCTCATGCATGGTGGTGATCGAAGTGCAAGTAGAGTGAGTGAGTGTAGGCGGTGGAGTTACATACTTATTGTCTCGTGGTTGACGTGGGCGAAGAAGGCGGCGATCTCGCGCTTGGAGTCGTCGTCGGAGTCGGTGCGGCCGAAGGCGGGGTAGGCGCCGAGCGCGGTGAGGAAGGCGTCGCGGGTGTAGAAGCCCTTGGCGGCGCAGTCGTCGGCGGCCTGGGCGACGAGCGCGCCGAAGAAGGCCGGGGTGACGATGGCGGGCACGGAGACGTTGTTGGTGACGGGCACGTTGCAGGAGCCGGAGCGGCAGCCCGTGCCGCAGTACTCGGTGGTGGTGCCGCAGTAGCCCCAGCGGCTGCAGCACTCGGTCTCCGCGCACCCGCAGTTCTGCGCACCCACCATCACCATGGTCGATGGCATTGCCAGCAGGAGGAAAGCCGCGGCGGCGCAGAGCTTTGGCGCCATGGTTAATTCGTTGGTGATGATGATGATGATGATTGATGTCAAGTTTCCGATAGTTGGCTGCTGCTTATATACACTTCTCGGGATGACCTGATGTCTTTGACTGAGCGTGTTCGTCCAACGAGGGCTTGGTCAAACTGCAGTCGACGTCGCGTGCGTCTACATTTGCGGGCTTTCACTCTAGCTGCGTACGCAGCCAAGCCTGCATTGCAAATTCATTCGTGCCGTGCCGTGCCGTGCGTGCTGCAAATTGAGAGAGCACCACACACACCCCAGGCATCTAGAGAACAGAAGCTTCCTATATGTCCAACTAGTAGCCAAAATAAGAGCTGTATTTTTGTCAAAAGAAAGGGGCGGGGCTGCTGCATTTTGCCGTGGAGGAGAGGGCGTCACCATTGCGTTGCTTTCCCCGTTACGGTACAAGAGAGACCCCCCTTTCGTCCAGCCCAAAAAAGGCATCGGTCCCGGTTCATTTCAGCACCGGGACCGATGCTGAACAACGGTCCCGGTTCGTCTGAATATAGCAACGGTCCCGGTTCAACTGGGGCAACGGTTCCGGTTTTTACCAACAACCGGGATCAATGCTCTGGCGACCAACACGTGGCGCACTGCGAGGCATTGGTCCCGGTTTTTGGCAAAAACCGCGACCGTTGCCCCTCATATAAGCCCCCAGACATAAATTAGGATGCAACGCGAATGTTTTACAACTTTTTTATTTTTTTTTGAATTATTTTTGTCGATTTCAAAAAGTGGTCAAAACGGAGGGCATGACCGGTAATAGATAGGGTGGAATCTTACAAAAGTCTTGGTGGATTCCTGATGAAATGACTACTTGTGTATTTATAAATGATTTTTTCAAAAAAAAAAGAGCAAACTATCAAGCACATGTAGTTCAAATTTGACCCCGTTCCAGCTGAATCTGCGGAAATTTGTCTTTTTCAGAAGAGGTATATAAAAACCATATTACATGGAAACTTTGGTCAATTATAAATAACACATGGTCTAATATTTTACAAAAATAAAGTGTTTCAAGTTGACATCAAATATTTGGTACATCCTTCACAAAAAACCCCTACTTTTGTCACTCGGAAAATGGAAAATGGATTTTTCGTGCAAAGAAAATAAAAACTTCCTTTGGCAAACTTGTTGGCTAGTATAATATACACACATGTGCAAAATATGAGATCATTTGGGAAAACTATCCTTTCAAACTAGCTGTAACATCGGTCATTTGGCTTGAAAGTCATGAATCTTCGTACTCGATAGCTCATTTTAAAAAGACTTTTATAAGATATTTGCCTTATTCCAAATTTGTTGTTTTGTATGGTTACTAAGACATAAATTAGGATGCAACGCGAAGGTTTTACAAATTTTTTATTTTTTTCGAATTATTCTTGTCGATTTCAAAAAGTGGTCAAAACGGAGGGCATGACCGGTAATAGATAGGGGTGGAATCTTACAAAAGTCTTGGTGGATCCCTGATGAAATGACTACTTGTGTATCTATAAATGATTTTTTTCAAAAAATAAAGAGCAAACTATCAAGCACATGTAGTTCAAATTTGACCCCGTTCCAGCTGAATCTGCGAAAATTTGTATTTTTCAGAAGAGGTATATAAAAACCATATTACATGGAAACTTTGGTCAATTGTAAATAACACATGGTCTAATATTTTACAAAAATAAAGTGGTTCAAGTTGACATCAAATATTTGGTAGATCCTTCACAAAAAACCCCTACTTTTGTCACTCGGAAAACGGAAAATGGATTTTTCGTGCAAAGAAAATAAAAACTTCCTTTGGCAAACTTGTTGGCTAGTATAATATACACACATGTGCAAAATATGAGATCATTTGGGAAAACTATCCTTTCAAACTAGCCGTAACATCGGTCATTTGGCTTGAAAGTCATGAATCTTCATACTCGATAGCTCATTTTAAAAAGACTTTTATAAGATATTTTCCTTATTCCAAGTTTGTTGTTTTGTATGGTTACTAAGACATAAATTAGGATGCAACGCGAAGGTTTTACAAAAAAAATTATTTTTTTCGAATTATTCTTGTCGATTTCAAAAAGTGGTCAAAACGAAGGGCATGACCGGTAATAGATAGGGGTGGAATCTTACAAAAGTCTTGGTGGATCCCTGATGAAATGACTACTTGTGTATCTAGAAATGATTTTTTCAAAAAATAAAGAGCAAACTATCAAGCACATGTAGTTCAAATTTGACCCCGTTCCAGCTGAATCTGCGAAAATTTGTATTTTTCAGAAGAGGTATATAAAAACCATATTACATGGAAACTTTGGTCAATTATAAATAACACATGGTCTAATATTTTACAAAAATAAAGTGTTTCAAGTTGACATCAAATATTTGGTACATCCTTCACAAAAAACCCCTACTTTTGTCACTCGGAAAATGGAAAATGGATTTTTCGTGCAAAGAAAATAAAAACTTCCTTTGGCAAACTTGTTGGCTAGTATAATATACACACATGTGCAAAATATGAGATCATTTGGGAAAACTATCCTTTCAAACTAGCTGTAACATCGGTCATTTGGCTTGAAAGTCATGAATCTTCATACTCGATAGCTCATTTTAAAAAGACTTTTATAAGATATTTGCCTTATTCCAAATTTGTTGTTTTGTATGGTTACTAAGACATAAATTAGGATGCAACGCGAAGGTTTTACAAATTTTTTATTTTTTTCGAATTATTCTTGTCGATTTCAAAAAGTGGTCAAAACGGAGGGCATGACCGGTAATAGATAGGGGTGGAATCTTACAAAAGTCTTGGTGGATCCCTGATGAAATGACTACTTGTGTATCTATAAATGATTTTTTTCAAAAAATAAAGAGCAAACTATCAAGCACATGTAGTTCAAATTTGACCCCGTTCCAGCTGAATCTGCGAAAATTTGTATTTTTCAGAAGAGGTATATAAAAACCATATTACATGGAAACTTTGGTCAATTGTAAATAACACATGGTCTAATATTTTACAAAAATAAAGTGGTTCAAGTTGACATCAAATATTTGGTAGATCCTTCACAAAAAACCCCTACTTTTGTCACTCGGAAAACGGAAAATGGATTTTTCGTGCAAAGAAAATAAAAACTTCCTTTGGCAAACTTGTTGGCTAGTATAATATACACACATGTGCAAAATATGAGATCATTTGGGAAAACTATCCTTTCAAACTAGCCGTAACATCGGTCATTTGGCTTGAAAGTCATGAATCTTCATACTCGATAGCTCATTTTAAAAAGACTTTTATAAGATATTTTCCTTATTCCAAGTTTGTTGTTTTGTATGGTTACTAAGACATAAATTAGGATGCAACGCGAAGGTTTTACAAAAAAAATTATTTTTTTCGAATTATTCTTGTCGATTTCAAAAAGTGGTCAAAACGGAGGGCATGACCGGTAATAGATAGGGGTGGAATCTTACAAAAGTCTTGGTGGATCCCTGATGAAATGACTACTTGTGTATCTAGAAATGATTTTTTCAAAAAATAAAGAGCAAACTATCAAGCACATGTAGTTCAAATTTGACCCCGTTCCAGCTGAATCTGCGAAAATTTGTATTTTTCAGAAGAGGTATATAAAAACCATATTACATGGAAACTTTGGTCAATTATAAATAACACATGGTCTAATATTTTACAAAAATAAAGTGTTTCAAGTTGACATCAAATATTTGGTACATCCTTCACAAAAAACCCCTACTTTTGTCACTCGGAAAATGGAAAATGGATTTTTCGTGCAAAGAAAATAAAAACTTCCTTTGGCAAACTTGTTGGCTAGTATAATATACACACATGTGCAAAATATGAGATCATTTGGGAAAACTATCCTTTCAAACTAGCTGTAACATCGGTCATTTGGCTTGAAAGTCATGAATCTTCATACTCGGTAGCTCATTTTAAAAAGACTTTTATAAGATATTTGCCTTATTCCAAGTTTGTTGTTTTGTATGGTTACTAAGACATAAATTAGGATGCAACGCGAATGTTTTACAAAAATTTTATTTTTTTTGAATTTTTTTTTTCGATTTCAAAAAGTGGTCAAAACGGAGGGCATGACCGGTAATAGATAGGGGTGGAATCTTACAAAAGTCTTGGTGGATCCCTGATGAAATCACTACTTGTGTATCTAGAAATGATTTTTTCAAAAAATAAAGAGCAAACTATCAAGCACATGTAGTTCAAATTTGACTCCGTTCCAGCTGAATCTGCGGAAATTTGCCTTTTTCAGAAGAGGTATATAAAAATCATATTACATGGAAACTTTGGTCAATTGTAAATAAAATATGGTCTAGTATTTTACAAAAATAAAGTGGTTCAAGTTTACATCAAATATTTGGTATAATCTTCACAAAAAACCCCATTTTTATCACTCGGAAAATGAAAAATGTGTTTTCAAAATTAAAAAGAAATATATTTTTTCAAAAAAATAATTTAAAAACCTTTCAAATATAATAGGTAACCGATCGGGAAGTTTCATTTTTTTTTATATTTCATCACAACATAAACATCAACAAGGTACTAGACATCAACAAGGTTTAATAGGAATGATATGATACATATATCAACAAGTCTCTGTTAAGCGAGTTGGGGTAGGTGTTGAATGGAACTGAGAAGTTAAGCGTGCTGGGGCTGGAGTAGTGTGAGGATGGGGTGACCCTTGGGGAAGTTTGACCACGAAGGTCAATTTGATCTGAGATTAACCATAATGATCTTAGATTAAGAAAAATAATAAATAATAAATAATAAATAATAAAAAATAAAAAAATAAAAATAAAATAAAAAATATGGAGGCCCGATCCCGGTTCTTCTTATCAACCAGGACCAATGACCCCTCCCCTTTTTTCGGTCCCTGTTCGTGGGCCAACCGGGACCAGCATTGGTCCCGGGTGTTGAAACGGGACCGAAGGCCCATTTGAACCGGGATAATATGAGGGTCTGTCCACTAGTGATGCGACTGCCACTATAGATTTAAATATATATTTTTTGAGGAGAAGGACTGCCACTAGATCCATGAGTGGAGCATTCAGGTATTTCGCTAGATAAGTACGTAGTACGTATGTATGCATTTGTTCCCGAGAGATACGGCTACGGCTTTGGGGTTGCCATGGTTGACCCTATTTGCCCTACGTGACACGGTGGTTATGTTTGACTTGGCATGTACGGTTACCACTTTCCAGTTTCGACCGATCTGGTAGTCTGACTTTGGCTGAGGGAAGTCAGCTGCTCCGCTCGCTGCCACTCCCGTCTCCGCTGCATGCCATACTAGAATCGGAACAGTCAGAGTTGCAGGTTTCTTCCGCACCGATATGGAAACGTTCCACTAAAACTGCCACCGTTATGAGTCAACCTTCAATAATTTTAAGAATATAATTTTTTAAGCAAACCCTAAATCTTTATTTAGCCGTCACCACGTTTCCAGAAACAGAATCTTTAAAAATAGATGATAAATGTCTAACGTCAGTTTTAAAGTCCAAATGCCCTGTTCATTGTCATTTTCTTCGCACGAATCCTAAAACATTATGTCAGTTTTTTAAAACATGTGGGCTGTGTGATTTTTGCCGTGACGTTTTTTATAAAATTTCTTTTTGCATCGAGCGACGTTTTGCCAACCTCCGCCTAAACTGTTTGTGTGATGCGTATTCTGCATTCATTGTTTAGGCCTGACTACTACAGTTCGGCGCAGTGCATGATTAGATACGATTTTAGAGATGCATATAATTTTAAAATTGTAGCACAGATTGAAACATGTTCTACAAGTAACTTGCTTTGGAGTTTGTCTAGTTTCATAAAATTTGCTTTTCTTTCCCATGTTTGCAATTTTTAAACATGATATTTTTCCTGTTAATTACAAATCATACTATTTTTTTATAAATGAATTGTGTCATTTCTAATTAATCATAACTAATGGCAATATTTTGTGGTATATGGCAATTATCATTTGTATGTAACTTACGGGTATTGGTAATTATTAGTAATAGGACATGCCAATTATTCTGGTTTAGAAATGTTGGACATTGCTTTTTAGTAGAGCATGAAAAATGGTCATGGTTTCAATGGTGCAATAGGTTTTCACCCATAGGGCAATTTTACCTTGTTTTTACTTTCTAGATTATTTTTTCTATAGGTTACGATGTATTTTTGTTGGACAAATTCTTTTCAAAATCATCCATGGCAAACTCTTATTTTTATGGGACATGATAATTCTTATTTTTAGGATAAGGTAAATCATATTCGCATGACATGTCAATTCTTATTCGTATGACATGGCAATTCTTACTTGTAGGAAATAATAATTCTTATTGGTAAGAGCAACTCTAACAAGACCTTTATCCCGCGGACCCTTATAATCGTGATAAGGATCGAGAAAAATGTGGTATAAGGGTCCAAATCGGCTGCGACAAAACAGAAACCGTAAACATAAACCATAAAAGGGAATATTCTGGAATATACTTTTCCTTATTTCATTTTTTAATATTTTTTTCAACGCCCCGTCCCCGCACTTGAGCTCCGCCGGCGAGGACCCTTAAAATCGGCTAGCCAGCCCCATCCCCGTCGTCAGCCAGCCACCATCCTCGTGGCCCCGCCCTGACATGTGCCGGCCAGCCCTATCCCCGTCGCCGCTCAGCCCCCATCCCCGTCGTCAGCAACGCCCGCTGCTCACTGTCCGTTGGTCGGTCGCGCTCGTCGCACTCCGCCCGTGCCCGAACGCGCCCGCTACGCTCCGCTTCGTGGCCGGCGGTGCCCCGCCGGGAGAGTTTGTGGTCAATTCGCGCGGATTTCAGTCAAGTACGGCGCCGCTCTGGTGACGGTTGGGTGAAATGTCCTTCCCGCCAACCATTTTCTCTGGATACATGCCACTGCATCCGTGGACGTTGAATCCTTATTTTTGCAGGTCGAGGGTAGCATTTTACCGTGCCACTTTAAAAAATTACGGGTCGGACGGTTTTAAGGGTTATGTTCTGGTCGTTCTTCCGCCGCAGATCCTTGAACTGGCGGTTATTATAAGGGTTCGTGACGGATACGGTTCTTGTTAGAGTTGCTCTAAGACATGATAATTCTTGTTTGTAGGACATGGAAATTTTTACTGGCAGGACATGACAATTCTTATTGGCAGGACATGGCAATTCATATATGTGGATCATGATACTTTGCAAAACATACCTTTTTTCAATTGTTGAACGTGACTATTTTTTTAACACCCTCAGATCTAGTACAGTAATCACTACAGTGATTCCACTGTTAGTGACCATTACTGTTGATGATCAAGCCATGATCATCTTTGATCATAGCTCTGTCAATTTCCAACCCGGATAAAATTTTCAAATTGGGTAAATTATAAAACTTTGCTCCAAGGATTGTGGATGCATGTCAATCAACTTGACTATGGTTAAACCAAATCCAACTAGCCATTTGAATAATCACAAGCCAATGCTAATGATGGAACCAATGTTGTGGGATTATCCCGATTGTTTTGGAAATTAATATACAAATGGAAATCATAGTTAAACCAAAGTTAATGAAACATATTAAATAAAATGCCTAGCAATTTTAGGCATGATAATATAGCAATGGTTGTTTTATTAAAATAGTATAGTAATATGAAATAAAAATAAATGTTTGGGAATTATTAAATGGCTATGGTAAATTAAATAAACAAGTGGGAATTTTAAATGAACTAAAAATTGTGAAAGCAATTTTGTAAAATGCCTAATAATCAATAGGTCATATTAAAAATGAACTAGGATTTTATTACCATGTTTAAAAATGTTAAACAAATAATAACAGTGGTAAAACAGTAGCATTTAATACCTTTTAAGTAAAACAAAAATGCAATTGATTTTATTTGGGCACAAAACCTTTTGTGGCCTCTCTATAATGTTTACCACAAATAATAAAAATGTTTTCATAGATAACAAAATTCACATGGCACTTAAATAAAATGTAAATAGAAAAGAATAAATAAAAGAAATAAAAACAAAACCCTATCTAGCGCCACTGGGCAAAGCCCACCCCGAGGCCCACCCCCAGCCCATCTCTCTCTCCCCCTTCCTTCCTGTTCCCTCCCCCACCCCCGCACGCGCCATGGCAGGGGGGCACTGTCGCCGCCCCCACCCTCACCTGCTCCCTCCCCCCCTCTTCACCTGCCCCGTCGGTGGATGAGACCGCCCCGTGGACGCCCCCTGTAAGCCAGGATATTTTCCCACCCCCCCTCGTGCTCTCTCCCTTTCTTCTTCCTCTGGCTCGAGCGCGAGCCCGGCGCGGTCGCCTCCACCTCGTCGATCCCGCGGCCACCGGTGTCTTCTGCATGCTGGAGCTTGTGCGGGAGGCTCACCGTCCTCGTCCCCGCCCGCCTCAGCCACCAGGGCCAGTTGGGACGTCCCCGCGTTCGTCGTCCTCAACCTCGGACGCCGGACATCGCCGTCGTCGCGTCGTCGTCTTCTACGTGCCCAACGGCCACATCGAGCTGCGTGGGTTTGTCCAACGGCTTCACCACCCTCGACCTCGTCTCTTCCCGCCTCCAATCGAGCCCGACGCGCACCGGTGGCCGCGGATCAAGCCGTTCCCTTCCGCTGGCCGTGGTGCACATCACCGTCAATTGTGTCATGGGTGGTGCTCCTCCGCCCCTCCCGACCTCTCCATCGTGCTCCTGGTGAGCATTCGCGCCGTTTCCCCCCTCTCCCCTCGCCTGACTGCCGCCGTAGGTCCTCCCCGTCGATGCCGTGCTCCGGCTGCCGCGGATGCTCGCCTTGGCTGCCTTGTGTGCGCGCACCGCTGCTTCCACCGCGCCAGCAGGCCGCCCGCTCCGCCCGCGCGTGCTATTCCTGGCAGTGCGTGTTGCAGGCCCCTGTTGGACGCCTCCACCCGCCGCCGTTGGACGTCGCCGGCCACGACATGGTCGGGCGTGCGGTGGTGTGTGTTGTGGCTTGGCCCACGACCATGTGGGTCCGGCCCCGTTTTAGTTAGGGGCTAACCCCCCCTATTAAGTTAAAACCCTTGTTAAATAAAACACAATGGGCTAAGCCCCCAGTCATTGACATGTGGACCCCGCCCCGTTTAACTCCCTGTTTAATTAAATTCACTGCTAATCTAAACATGTGCCTATGACACCTAGGTCCCACCTGAAGTAATCAATTTAATTAAAATAGAAACTGACATGTCCCATTGACATGTAGGCCCATTGCTATTTAAATAAATAAAATGATTTATTATGTCACTGTGAGGCTGACATATGGGACCCACTGGTCAGTTGACCAGTCAACCTTACAGGTGGGTCCCCTCTGTCAGGTTTGACCAGTCAATTGCCTGTGGATAATGTTGGATTTTTAATAATAAAAATAATTCCAGAAAATCTTTTAAATGATTTAAAACTTTGAAATTCAATAACTTTTAAATCGTAACTCAGATTCAAAAACTTTATACATGAAAAGTGATCAGAAAAATATAACGAATACGAATACGCTATCCGTATGTCTATCACACCCCTCTAACACAACGAACATCGAACCGTCCCCCTCCGGACCGACTGTCCGATAAATTGTCCGGTACTGTTAGAGTGCCCGGATGAATTTATTCCGAACATGAATGTTGTTCGGAATAGATCAACTAACTCGGATACACCACCCATACGTTTGTCGGATGTCCACGACACCTCCGGCATGATATCTCCCCCTCCGGACACCTTGTCCGATAATCACCCGGAGCCGGTAGTTCATCCCCAGATGAATTTCCGTTCCGAGCAACATGCATTGCACTGCGTTGGAACACCGTTAACATTTCATCTGTCATGTCATGCAATTGTTTGTATATTATTGTTGTGTATTTACTGTTTCTTCCCCCCTTAATCTCCGGTAGACCCCGCTGCTGCCGTCGACTACACCGCTGCTGAGTACGACTACTTCGTCGACGCCCCTACTACTACCGTCGAGCTTCCAGGCAAGCAGAGCCATTCTCTTCCCCAGATATCGCCTATCTTTCCGTACATTTCTTGCACTAGGCATTGTTACTGCTGCTGCTACGTTACAATCCTATTCAATTGCATAGCCTATTTTTTTTGCCCCTTGATGTACCTTCCTTATCCTATGCTGCCTGCTATATCTATATATTATGTTCAGCAGTGAGCCCTGCGCATTGTTAGCTAGGATTAGATAGGGGGCCGTGACCATTCAGGGGAGTGAACGCGGATACGATAATTATAAACTGCACAGGTACGGTATAGGCAGACACCGTCTAAGGCCCCTATCTGGCTTATGCCTAGTCACCTCAAGTGTGAGCTATCAAGGAGTAATCCTTGTACTCCACTCGAGGCTGACTTTGTCTTGCCGCCATAGGGTCCTGAACAACGGTTGTCCTTCAGGTAAGAAGTCGGGCGACCCAACGGTGCCTGCGAGAGGTATTGCGACGGGACGACAGGGAGGGCACGACCAGTGTACCGGTGTGCTTGGCCCCTGGTCGTTGGCCGCGAGAGTTACCAAACCACGAAAGTCGAGCTCCTCCAGGAGCACACGCGAGACAAGGTAAGGAGACGGTTCACCTTGTTGGTAACCGCAGTGACTTGGTGGGACGACAGGGCAGGCACCGATGTACGGGTGGTCCTGGCTACTGTCGTTGTCCGCGGTTCAGTTAAGTCGAGGCAACGATAACGGTTGTCACGCAGGTTAATTAAAATACTAAATGGTTCCGTGAATGTCTTGAGTTGGCTATATGCCATGTACGCACTACCTACCCGTGGGAATTACGAGTTATGGGCTCCTCTGCTTCGTAGTGTCGTCCGAGGACTCTTCAGACGTCAGCAGTACCGCGGCCTACGCCGGGAAGTGGTGTTGTCTTATTTGCCGCGGCAGTGTGATTTGTATTTTCTTTGATTTAACTTCATCGGCCAGCCTCGCACCGTGCAGGAGTACGTCGGGGTTAGGGTCCAAAGCCCCGCGTACATAGGATATAGTCCGGCGGATGACCTCTTTGTTGAGTTTGAAAGATGGGCTACGAAGTGTCGGATAGCCTCGGTGGAGCGTTCCCTAACAAGGTTCCCGCCACCATGGAGATCCGTGCGTGTAGCGTAACACAAGTGCACCCCTGCAGGGAAGATTAATCTATTCGAATAGCCATGTCCACGGTAACAGGACGTTTTATGCTGAAGCTGGATCCTACCACTACAAACTATTATTATTAAACTGTATGGTTCTGGGTTTGCTTCCTCGCAGGGGAGTCGAGGAGGGAACTCGGAGGCATTGTTAATTATTACAACTTATTATTATACAATGTTGCAGCAACTTCTGCTGCATTGTTACTTTATGCTTTATATAAACTGTTGGCTGATTCTTACCTCATGCTGCAAGACATCGTCGGAAGATGCTAGTCTTCGTTAGGCCTAGCTTCTTACCCTTGCTCTGGTTTTCTGTCTTTCAGTCCACTATATACAACCTCTTCTTTCCGTTGATACAATGCATAATGCTTAGTAGCGGACGTAAGACTCGCGGGTATACTAGATACTCACCTGCTTTATTTCCTTTACTGTTTTGCCTGATCGGCCGCTGCAGTCGACGTTGGAGCCCAGGAGCCGGAGTTCCCGATGTCGACCACCGCAACGTGAAGATCCCCGATGACCAAGACCAGGAGTAGTTTGGAGGTTCCCAGGCAGGAGGCCTCGCCTTTTCGATCGTGTTGTTTTTTGTGCTAGCCTTCTTAAGGCAACCTTGTATTCTTGTGTCTGTACTCAGATACTATTGCTTCCGCTGACCTTGTGCTCTTCAGCTGTTGTATTCGAGCCCTCGTGGCCCCTGACTTGTATTAAACAACTTGTATTATTTTATTTGTAGAGTTGTGTTGTGATATCTCACCGTGAGTCCCTGATCTCGATCGTGTACTCTGCGTGTATGATTACTGTACACGGTCTGATTTTGGGGGCGTCACATTTTTTAAGTAGAACATGAAAATTTTCCCATGGTTATAATGGTGCAATAGGATTTTCTTCCCATGGCAATTATGTCATGTTTTTATTTATAGATTTTTTTTATTTAGGTTGTGATGGATCTTTTGCACATGGTAAATTCTTATTTTTGCACATGGCAAACCCATATTATTTTCTTGTTTATATCATCCATGGAAAATTTATTTTCGTGTGAAAGTGCAATTCTTATTTCGTATACTTATTGGACATGGCTAATTCTTTTTTGTGTGTAATGGCGATTTTTGTTTGTCGAATATGACATATTTTTTTTGCGTGACATGACATTCGTTATGTATGGGACATGAAAATTCTTATTTATACGACAAGTCAAATTCTTATATGCGGGACACGATATTGTGTCGAACATGACATTCGTTATATATGGGACATGATAATTCTTATTTGTACGATTTGACGATTTTTATATGTGAGGCATAATACTGTGTGAAACATGACAATTTTTTATTGTACATGGCTATTTTGAGTAGTACATTGCAAATTTTCCATGGTTACAATGGTACAATAGGATTTTCACCCCATGACGATTTCGCCTTGTTTTTATTTTTTAGATTGTTTTTATACAGGTTACGATGAATATTTGCACATGGCAAATTCATATTTTTGCACATGGCAAACTCATAGCATTTTCTTTTACAAATCATTCGTGGAAAATTATTTTTTGTCTAAGATAGCAATTCTTATTTTGTATATAGCTTATGAACATGATGATGCGTCTCAAACGTATCGATAATTTCTGCTCGTTCCATGCATGTTTTGTGTGATATTGCTATGATCTAAATACACTTTCATACACTTTTTATCATATTTGGACTAACCTACTAACTCAGTGCACCCCAGTGCCAGTCCCTGTTTTCTGCTGTTTTTCTATTTTAGTTTTTCCCCATATAAAAAGTGCTCCAAAAATCCGGGAAAAATCAGATAAAAAATCAGCGTGCTGGAAGCTTCCCGAACCCCGAAGGAGGGCCAGGGGGCCACCACCAGGTGCCCAGACGGCCACCTGGCGCGGTCAGGGGCCTGGCCGCGCCAGGGGGGGCGCCTGGACCCCTAGTGGCCCCTCTGGCTTCCCCCCTCGCCTATTTATTCTACGTCACGGGGAAACTCCGAAGACAGAACCCTATTTCGCAAACTCGCCTCTGTTTTGCCGCCGCCGCGCTTTCAAGATTGGGAGCACCGTCAGGACCCTTCCCGGCACCCCGCCGGAGGGAGGATCGACCTCCGGGAGCTTCTCCTCCACCATGGATGCTTCTCGGGTGTGTCGTGAGTAGTATCCTTTGGACCATGGCTCCGGGATCAGTGGCTATGTGATGTTCTCCTCCCCTCTTTGTTCTTCATGGACCTCGCGAGCTGCCTGATGGTACAAATTCTCGTCCCTCTTTGGTTACCCAAAGTGGAAGGTTGAGATCTAGACAGCAGTAAGTTTCCCTTAGCGAAGATGCTAAGGTTGAGTGTCAACCAGTAGGACTCCAACAGATACAAGAAGGTGGTGAAGTGAACAATGGCGCCGTTTAAATCCGATGTTGCTAACTTTACCTGGACCTGCACACACAGCAAATAACTTTGCTTCCCAACGAGTAGAGAGGAGTTGTCAATTCCTCCGGCCTTGTTGTTTACAAAGGATAAAACGCACGGGACAATAATGATAGTGATAGCAACGGAAAAGTAAATAAAGCAGTAAATTGATAGTGGGTGTAAACAGTATTGAAAATATGGACCGGGGTCCTATGATGTTCACTAGTGATGTCTCTCTCCCAAAAGACAATAAAATAGCCATGTGAGGTAAACAAATTACAGTTGGGCAATTGACAGGATTATGTGCGCAAACCAATGCTAATTATGCTATAAAGAAAGGAAGAGTCTCAAAAGCATGGGCGGTACGCCAAGACAAGTAGACCGAAATCCATCTGCATCTAACTACTAATCATCCACCTTGAGATATCTATCCAGAACATCTCGTTGGTATTAAGTTGCGAATCCCACCCAAAGTGTAAACTCAAAGCAATGGACAACTGCATTAAAGAACTTTGCGTAAAGTAAACAATCCTTGCACCCGCAAGTACAAGCACCGTTGTTTTCCCCTTGTGGCAACAGCACATCCCCTAGACTCATGTTTCTGTCACTCAAGCTAGCCATCGGGGGGCATGAACCCACAATCATGCATAACGCTCCCTCTTGGAGTCACTACCTACTACTTGGCCAAAGCAATAAACAGCAACGGAGAACATGCAAGAATTACTCTAGAACATAAATATAAAAGAGGAGAATCAAATATATTACTCAAACACAATCTGAACATAATCTCATAATCCATCGGATCCCAGCAAACTTAGCATAGCAACAGCAGAAATATTACATATGTGCCTCGATCATGTAGGGAAGCTCACGAGGTCTAATCCATGAAGAACAAAGAGGGGAGGAGAACATCACATAGCTACTGATCATAGACCCATTGTCCAAGGTGGACTACTCACGGTTCATCCGGGAAGTATCCATGGTGGTGGAGAAGCTCCCGGAGGTGGTTCCTCCCTCCGGCAGGGTGCCGGGAAGAGGTCTTCTGGTGGTCCCGATCTTGGAAGTGCGGCGGCGGTGGAACAGATGAGAGATCGCGAAAAAGGGTTCCCGTCACGGGGGTTTCACGTCACGAGGAATAAATAGGCGAAGCGGGAAGCCAGGGGGGCACCAGGGGTCCAGGCGCCCCCCTGGCGCGGCCCCATCCTAGGGCGCGCTAGGAAGGCGCCTGGGGCCCTGGTGGGTCCCCTCTGCCCCCCCCCTCGGTGATTCTCGAAGCTTCCGTATCGCTGATTTTTTATTGGATTTTTCCCGAATTTTTGGAGCACTTTTAATATGGGGGAAACCTGAAATAGAAAAACAATAGAAAACATGAACTGGCACTGGGGTGCACTGAGTTAATAGGTTAGTCCAAATATGATCAAAAGTGTATGGAAGTTCATCAATATCATAGCAATATCACACAAAAGAGGCATGTAGCAAGCAGAAATTATAGATACGTTTTGGACGTATCAACATCCCCAAGCTTAATTCCTGCTCATCCTCGAGTAGGTAAATGATAAAAGCATAATTTCTGTGGTGACATGCTAACAACCATATAAGAACTTTTAAGTAAAGCAATCAAGGTATGTAATTCAATTCAAGTCATAACAGGCAAGAGTCTATATTGAGTATTGAAACAAGCAACATAAGAACATAAAGGTGCAAGAGCTCTCGCTGTCCGTGACTCGAATGTCTCCAAATGGTGTTTGTGTGCAAGAAAGGGGATAGGGATATACGAGAAAAAAGTACTTTGTGTTGAGAACTCAATCTACTAAAGTTTCACACTTGGTCTTCTTTGGAATCTTATCTTGACTCATCCCCAGACCACTAGCCAGGTACAAGTCAAAATGATCCACTCCTTTTCGACATTTTGAGCACTCATGCAATGGATGAGCGTAAGCAAGAAAGTTGACACTTAGGATGGCAAAAAGAGAATATGGTGGAGGAGGAAGACAAAAAGGTGTGAAAGGCACACATCAATGAGGACAATCATAGGCGAAAGAAAGCCAAAGGATAGATATGATGTGAGGAGTAGGGATTGCCATGCAACGGATACACATATGAGATGAGGTAAGCTCTCCAATGGAACTAGTTGGGGTGCATCCAACTTGCTTGCTCAAGAAGATCTAGAGCTCATTTGAGGAGGCTCATCATTGGAATATACAAGCCAAGTTCTATAGTGTGAAGGTCCCCACATAGCTATATGCATAAATGATAATCTCCATGGAGTACAAGATATAAGAGGGATTACGAGTGTGGATCTCTCAAAAGGAATAGTAGTGTGCCCCCTTCTCTCTTTTTATTTATTTTTCTCTTTTTTCTATTTTCTGTATTTTTTTGGTGGCCTCAATGGCTCTTTCTATTTCTCTCATTTGTCCACTTTGGGATCTTTTCCTCACTTTAGGGGCAACACTCTATATATTACAAAAAGTATAGAAGATCTTTCACACTTTACAAAAGTAATCAAATCATAAAGAAGACGTAACTATCATGATGTATGCAAATGTATGCCTCTGCCAGTGTAGTAGGGTATGCAATGATACTAGCGCGTCATGTAGCAATGATTAGGGCAAGGCCCAACTAGCATGCGGCTCATCGATCAAGCAAGTAGCATGTATGACATGAAGATCAAGTCATGAGAAGATGGATGTTGCATGGAAATATATCTCGAAAAGGCTATGGAAATGCCTTGATAGGTAGGTATGGTGGCTGTTTTGAGGAAGGATATAAGGAGGTTTATGATGACAGAGCGTATCGTGCCAAGAGTTTGGATGTACCGACGAAGGTGGACGCTGATACGTCCAAATTGAATCACTATTTTATATCGTAATTCATCCTTATTCATTGATATATTTCACATTACGATGATGTTCTTATGTTGTTTTGGCCTATTTTACACAGTTTGCAACTTTCCGGTGCCGAAGCAGCAGACGAAGGATTCAGCGGTAAAAAATGGACGCTGAGTTGCTGAAGAAGAATACCTCCAAATTACCTGAAAATCGACGCGGGGGGGGGGGGGGTATTTTCCAGAAGATTAACGAAGACTCGCCGAAGAGGGGCCAGAGGGGGGCCACAGGAGCCTGATACGTCTCAAACGTATCTACTTTTCCAAACACTTTTGCTATTGTTTTGCCCTCATTCTTGCATGATTTGGACGAAACTAACCCGGACTAACACTGTTTTCAGCAGTGCTGTCTGTATGGTTTTATTGTGCGCAGGAAAATGAATTTTTGGACGCCCCAGAAAATT
Source organism: Bromus sterilis (assembly GCA_950022295.1). Classification (NCBI taxonomy): domain Eukaryota; kingdom Viridiplantae; phylum Streptophyta; class Magnoliopsida; order Poales; family Poaceae; genus Bromus; species Bromus sterilis. Next base: position 115,545,796 of record OX465599.1, read on the forward strand.
CCCAGAAAAATACCAGAAAATCCGCACACCCGAAGGAGCCAGATGCCAGAAGTGGGACCAGAGGGGAGCCCTGGGGGCCCCAGGCGCCCCTGTAACACCCTCAGTGTCTGTAACAGTAATCACTTGTACTGTTGACTAATCACTGTTGCTGATCATGCCATGATCATCTTTGCTTTTGATCTCAAATCCAAAATGCCTTTTGTTGATATTAAAAATCATGTGACAATTAACTTTGTCCAAAAATTATGAAACCACTTTTGTAAAATCACTAATAATCAGTGGGCCATGCCAATATGGATTTGGGTATTTATCATGACACTGAAAAATTCAAACAATTCAAACCAGTGGCTAAACAGCAACAATTCTCGGTTAAATATTAAAGAGAAATAGTAAATAATTTTCTTTTGCCACCAAACTTTTTGTGGCACTCTGATCATGTGCAATATCAATTATGGATCAAGTTCCATATTTTACAAAATTGCCTAAGTGACTAAATTAAATGCAAAGAGAAAATACAAAAGAAAAAGAAAAGAAAAGAAAAGAAAAACCTAATCTACCGCGCGTGGGCAAGCCCACCCCTTGCTCCCCCTGGGCCAACCGGCCCACCCCAGCCCCGATCCACCTAACCCCCTCATCCCCTACCTCGCTACAGGAGAGGGCGACCGTGGCAGGCATCCACGCCCGCCATGGCCTCCCCCATCGCCGTGTTACCCATCCCCTGGCTCCCTGGAGCAGATAAGGCCCCCTCGCGCCCACTGCTTCGACAAAACCCTAGCCCCCTTCCATTTTTCCTTTGTGTCGCCGCCACCCTCCCTACCTCGCTCGTCGCGTGCAGCCGTGGGCGCGTCGTCGTCACCGGCGCGGCCACCCACCTCCCCGGGCCGAGCCATCACGTCTGGGAGCTCCGGCGTCGTCATCCCCATCACCTCGCGCACTGAACAGAGCGGGGAGGCCTCGCGCGCTCGCCTGCGACGCCATCTCCTCCGCCACGGTAGCCGCGTTCCGGCGATGAATACGTCGTCCTCACCGCGCCCCGGGCTCCGTGTGCGCGCTCCCGAGCTCCAATGTGAGCCCCTCCCCGTTTTGCCTCTCTCCGGGCTTGATTCCGTGCACTAGCTCGTCGTTCCCGTCGAAGCCATTACCACCGGCCGCCATAGCCGTGAGTTCGGCCGAGCCGGCGGCGTGCTCCTGCTCGCCTCGGTCTGTCGCGCCCATCCGCCCCTTCCCGCAGTGCGTGTCTCGCCGCACCCGGACACACCCTGCCCCCGGCTCCTCCCCTGCTCGCCGAGACGGCAGCGCCGCCGTGGTGGCCTTGGCGCCGGCCGGCTCGCCATGGGCAGCCGAGCCCTCCTCTGCTAAACCGTGGGGTTACCCCGCTGACAAGGGGGCCCCACCTCCCTAACCCCCCTAATTAACAAGAAAGAAAACCCCCTGGCCATTTAGAAATAAAATTAACAATTAATTAGCACTGTTACACTTACACCTGGGCCCCACTGCCTTTTTATTAATAAAAATGATTTTTGGTAATTGTTGAGAATATGACATGTGGGTCCAGGGATATTTAAAATTTAATAAAATGTTTTATAAATAAACAGAGGCTGACATGTGGGTCCCACATGTCAGGCACTGTTTTGGATAATGTTCTGGATAATGTTGTTATAATAATAAAAGAAATTCAGAAAATCATTTAAATGATTTAAAACTTTGAAATTCAATAACTTTTAAACTGTAACTCAGATTCAAAAACTTTATACATGAAAGTTGATTAGAAAAATATAACGAATACGAATACGCTATCTGCATGTCTACCACACCCCCCTAACGCACCGAACATCGAACCGCCCCCCTCCGGACCGCCTGTCCGATGATTTGGCCGGTACTGTTAAAGTACCCGGATTAATTTATTTCGAACAAGAAAGTTGTTCGGAATAGTTCAACTAACTCGGATACACCCCCTTATGTTTGTCGGATGTCCACGACACCTCCGGCATGATACCTTCCCCCTCCGGTCGCCCTGTCCGGTAATCACCCGTAGCCGGTATATCATCCCCGGATGAATTCCCGCTCCGAGCAACGTGCATGGCACTGCGTTAGAACACCGTTAACATTTCATACGCCATGCTATTCATCTGTTTGTTTATGCTTGCTTTGTATTTACTGTTTCTCCCCCCTTTATTCTCCGGTAGACCCCGCTGCTACCGCCGACTACACCGCCGCTGAGTACGACTACGTCGTCGACGACCGTACCCCTACCGTCGAGCTTCCAGGCAAGCAGAGCCATTCTCTTCCCCAGATATCTCCTACCTTTTCCGTACTTTCTTGCACTAGGCATTGTTACTGCTGCTGCTACGATTACAATCCTATTCAATTGCATAGCCTGCTTTTGTCGCCCCTTGATGTACCTTCCTTTATCCTATGCTGCTGGTTATAATTATGCATATATTCAGCAGTGAGCCCTGCGCATTGTTAGCTAGGACTAGATAGCGGGACATGATCACTCAGGGGAGTGAACACGGATACAATATATACAACTGCACAGGTACGGTACAAAGCAGACACCGCCAAAGGCCCCTATCTGGGTTATGCCTAGTCACCTCAAGTGTGAGCTATCCAGGAGTAATCCTTGTACTCCACTCGAGGCTGACTTTGTCTTGCCGCCATAGGGTCCTGGACAGCGGTTGTCCTTAAAGGTAAGAAGTCGGGCGACCCAACGGTGCCCGCGAGCGGTATATCGTCGGGAACGACAGGGAGGGTACGACCGACGTTACTGGCGTGCTTGGCCCCTGCTCGTATCTCGCGAGAGTTACCAAACCACGAAAGTCGAGCTCTACCAAGAGCAAACGCGAGACAAGGTAAGGAGACAGTTCACCTTGTTGGTAACCGCAGTGACTTGGTGGGACGACAGGGCAGGCACCGATGTACTGGTGGTCCTGACTGCTGTCGTTGACCGCGGGTCGGTTAAGTCGAGGCAACGATAACGGTTGTCACACAGGTTAATTAAAATGCTAAATGGTTCGGCGGATGTCTTGAGTAGCCTTTTGGCTTGTACGCACTACCTACACGTGGGACGAGGAGTGTGGGCTCCCCTGCATCGTAGTATCGTTCGAGGGTCTTCAGACGTCAGCAGTACCGCGGGCTGATTGCCGGGAAGTGGTCTTGTCTTCTCTTTCTCGAGCGGTGTATTTGTATTTTCTTTGATTTTGCTTCACCGGCCAGTCACGCACCGTGCAGGAGTACGTTTGGGTTAGGGTCCAAAGCCCGACGTACATAGGATATAGTTCGGCGGATGACCTCTCTGTTGATTGCCGAAGGATGGGCTACTTTGTGTCGGATAGCTTTGGTGGAGCGTTCCCTAACAAGGTTCCCGCCACCCTTGAGATCCGAGCGTCGTAGAGTCACGCCAGTGCACCCCTGCAGGGAAGATTAATCTATTCGAATAGCCGTGTCCACGGTAATAGGACGCTTTATGCTGAAGCTGGATCTTACCACTAGAAACTATTATTATTAAACTGTATGGTTCCGGGTCTTCTTCCTCGCAGGGAGTCGAGGAGGGGAACTCGGAGGCATTGTTATTATTAATCTTTACAACTTATATTATACAATGTTGCAGCAACTTCTGCTTCATTGTTACTTTATTGCTTTATATGAACTGTTGGCTGTTTCTCTTCTGATGCTGCAAGACAACGTCGGAAGATGCTAGTCTTCGATAGGCCTAGCTTCTTATCCTTATTCTGATTTCTATCTTGCAGTCCACTATATATACAGCCTCCCCTTTCCGTTGATACAAATGCATAATGCTTAGTAGCGGACGTAAGACTCGCGGGTATACTAGATACTCACCTTTGCTTTATTTCCCCTTTTATGTTTTGCCTGATCGGCCGCTGCAGTCGACGTGGGAGCCCAGGAGCAGGAGTACCCCGGAGGTGGATACTACTACGTCGAGACCCCCGCTGACCAGGACCGGGAGTAGTTTCGGAGGCTCCCAGGCAGGAGGCCTTGCCTTTTTGATCTGTATCTCTGATGTTATTTGTGCTAGCCTTCTTAAGGAAAAACTTGACTAACTATGTCTGTATTCAGATATTATGGTTTGTATAACTTATGTATTCGAGTCCGCGTGACCCCCTTTATTGTAACATATTGGTTTATCCTTTTGTGTTTAGTGTTGTGCTGTGATATTCTCATCGTGGCACCCTAATCTCAGCTGTGTACCCTGCGTGTATGATTACTGTACACGGATTGATTTTGGGGGCGTCACAAGTTGGTATCAGAGCCGACTGCCTGTAGGAAGCCACCCAACCACTACCTGGTCGAAGTTGAGTCTAGACTTTGAAAAAACTATTTTGCTAACTTAATATTTGGCTTACGGGCCCACATCGATGTCACTACGTGTGATATCTATGGTATTAGGATCCTTTTCTCCTTACCTGTGCTCTGGGACTCTGCTCTCTTATCCTTGCTGGTAAGTTTTACAAACGCTGACACTAGGATCACGTTCTCTTGATTCCATCCGGCGTTTTGGTGCTTCCCCATTGATTGAGTCGTGTCGCAGGAGTCATACCCCAGGTCCCGGACCGCGGATCCCATTCTCATTCTGGGCAGGCCGCGCGTTCTCTGGCATTAACTCCTGTGGCCAACAGTTTTCTTGCGGCGTGATTGACATAGTGGAATCTATGTCGCGTCGTGTAATCCTTACCACGGTCTGCGCGCCGCCTAGTGTGTCCTTTTTCCTTAATTTCTACGGCGTTATGCTGCCCGATTTTCGATTAATTCTATGTGTGGATGTGTATGTCTTATATGACTACACCTATATATCCGCGCCTCCTCCTTGTTGTCGCTTTACCTCTTACTCGTTTCCGGTATCTCGCTAAATGTTCATCGCTGAAATACCCCTGTTAAATTCTAGCAGGATGGCTGGTCGTGGTGGTCGTGGACGTGGTCGTGGTGCCAACGATCCACCTCCGCCGCCGGACTACATGGCCGCGATGATGCAGCAGTTTCAGATGAACCAAGTGTTTATGCAAGGAGTCATAGACCAGCTCCAGAATCAGAATCAGAACCAGAACCAGCACCAGAACCAACCGCCTGTGGTTACTCTGCGGGATTTCATGCGTCTCAATCCCCCTCTCTTCCACCAACCGGAACAGCCGCTGGATGCTGATGATTGGCTTTGTGACATCAACCGTCAGTTGGAGTTCGCTAATGTGAGCGCTGCTGATTACGTCAACTTTGCGTCCTATTTCCTGCGTGGCCCCGCTGCTCAGTGGTGGGACACTTACAAGGGCTCGCTAGTTGAAGGGACTGTCGTCACCTGGAATGACTTCAAGGCTACCTTCCGTGCTCGTTATGTCCCCCGGGCGATTATGAACCGTATGAAGGCCGAGTTCCGCAACCTCGTTCAGGGCAACAAAACTGTCGAGGCATATCAGAGGGAGTTCCTCCGCCTCTCCCGCTATGCTGCAAGTGACCTCTCCAATGATGCAAGTAGGCAAGAGAAGTTCCGTGATGGACTCAACCCAGATCTCCAGCTTGCACTTGCTTTGCACGTCTTCCCCGACCTCGCCACCATGGTGAACCAGACAATCACTCTTGAGCCCGCTCAGCTTAAGTTCGGTGGTTCGCCGAAGCGCCCCCGTGATGCTGGCTCATCTTCGGCCACAGCACAGAAGCAACGCGTTTGGCTTCCACACAGTGTGTTTCGTCCAAATGCCCGTGCACCAAGGCCGTCGTATGTTGCACCTCGTCTGCCTCCGCCCCCACCGAGACAGCCGAAGACTGAGACTGCACCCCTCCGTCCTCAAGATGGCCTATGCTTCAAGTGCCATCATCCAGGTCACTTTTCCAGAGACTGCCCCCAGCGACAGAATCAACTGGTAGTTCACCCTGCTGGCCGTGGAAATGGCCGTGGCAACAACAGGACCCCCAACTATAACACTGGGTCTTCTTCTCACACTCGCGGACATGCTTACAACATTAATGTCGAAGAAGCTCAGGAGCAACCTGCTACCGTGATGGGTACCCTTCTTGTTAATTCAGTACCTGCTACTGTTTTATTTGATTCAGGAGCATCGCATTCATTCATGTCAGAAGCATTTGCATTGTCGCATAACTTCATGGTAGAAAAGATGGATCTACCGATGGTTGTCCGCACTCCGATAGGCCATTGCCACACCTCCAAGATAGTGCCCAAAACCATCGTCGAAATTGAAGGAATTGAGTTCCTTGCTTCCCCCATCCTCCTGAAGTCTTCCACCTTAGACCTCATTCTCGGCATGGATTGGTTGAAAGTCCACGATGCCGCACTGTATTGTGGCACCAGTTCTGTCCAACTTTTTCACCCCTCCGGCGAAATTGTTAACCACACCACCCGGATTACCCGTGATGCTGAAACGCATATCTATATGATGAATGCTCTGAATGTCTCACCTCTTGACGGGATTGAGAACGTTCCAGTCGTTCGTAATTTTCTCGACGTCTTCCCAAAAGAACTCCCGGGAATACCCCCGATCCGTGAGGTTGAATTTGTCATCGACCTGAAACCCGGCACCGTTCCTATTGCCAAGCGTCCCTATAAGATGCCACCTCACCACCTCCTTGAACTGAAGAAGGAGATCGACGAAGCACTTCACAAAGGATTCATTCGCCCAAGTTCCTCTTCTTGGGGAGCACCTTCGCTCTTTGTCAAGAAGAGCGATGGAACAAATCGTTTGGTCCAAGATTACCGACCCATCAACCAAGCCACCATCCAGAACAAATATCCGCTTCCCCGGATCAACGATCTGTATGATCAACTTGCTGGATCCACGGTGTTTTCGAAACTCGACTTGAGGTTGGGTTACCATCAGATCCGAGTCCGTGAAGAGGACATTCCGAAGACCGCTTTCATTACTCGCTATGGTTCATACGAGTACACTGTCATGTCCTTTGGCTTGACGAATGCTCCAGCCACTTTCTCCCGATTGATGAACTATATATTCATGGAATACCTCGACAAGTTTGTCGTGGTTTATCTGGATGATATCTTAATATACTCCAAGAATAAAGAGGAGCATGCTGAACATCTTCGCCTTATACTGGAGAAGCTTCGAGAACACAAACTCTATGCTAAGTATTCTAAGTGTGAGTTTTGGCTTCCTGAAGTGACCTACCTTGGTCACGTGATTTCCAAGGATGGCATTGCCGTCAACCCAGAACGTATCCAGGCTATTATTGACTGGACTCCTCCCAAGACTGTCAAGCAAGTCCGAAGTTTCCTCGGACTCGCCAGCTATTGCCGCCGTTTCGTCGAGAACTTCTCCAAGATTGCGAGGCCTCTGACTAACCTGCTTCACAAAGGCGTTATGTTTGAGTGGACAGATAAATGTCAGGAAAGTTTCCAAGCCCTCAAGGACAAGCTCACTTCTCCCCCAGTGCTAGCTCCCCCTGATACTCAGAAGGACTTCGTGATATATTGCGACGCATCTCGTCAAGGATTAGGCTGTGTCCTAATGCAAGAGCGCAAAGTGATTGCTTATGGCTCTCGTCAATTGCGTGCTCACGAAGATAAGTATCCAACACATGATCTTGAATTGGAAACGGTAATTTATGCATTGAAGCTGTGGCGACATTATCTCGTCGGTAATCGTTGCGAGATCTACACCGACCACCAAAGCCTGAAGTACCTGTTTACTCAGCCCGACCTGAATCTCCGCCAGCAGAGATGGCTCGAGACAATAGCCGACTACAACATGGGAATTTCTTACACCCCTGGAAAAGCTAAATGTGGTGGCTGATGCCCTGAGCCGCAAATCCTACTGTAGTGAACTTGAAGTTCAAGTACAACAACCACTTCTGTATGAAGAGCTACGCAAGCTAAACCTTGAGATTGTTCCTCAGGGATATGTGAATACCCTTGTTGTTGAGCCGGACCTCGACAGCACCATCAAGTGGATACAAACCTGTGACTCTGATGTCGAGAAGATCAAGAAGTATATCGCTAGAGGAAAGCCATCATGCTTCACTGTTGCCGATGATGGTACGTTGTATTTCAAGAATCATTTAGTGGTCCCTAGGAGTAAGCCCAATCTAAACTTGACCCCGCGCGTCATGAAAGAAGCTCATGATACTCCTTTGTCGATTCACCCTGGTAGTACCAAGATGTACCAAGACCTTCGTCAACGGTATTGGTGGTCTAACATGAAGCAAGACATCGCTCGTTATGTTGATGAGTGTGACGTTTGCCGTCGCGTGAAGGCAGAACATCAAAGACCTGCTGGAACTCTGCAACCCCTCTCTATCCCTGAATGGAAATGGGATAAGATTGAAATGGACTTTGTCACCGGTTTTCTGCGATCACAGAAGGGTCATGATGCGATCTTTGTCGTCATCGACCGATTCTCCAAGGTTGCCCACTTTCTGCCTGTCAAGGAGACGATCTCTGCTAGTCAGTTAGCAGACTTGTACGTTTCCAGAATTGTGTCCCTCCATGGCATTCCGTTGGAGATCAGTTCCGACCGAGGCAGCATTTTCACCTCAAGATTATGGGATAGTTTCCAAGAAGCTATGGGCACGCATCTGAATTTCAGCACCGCCTATCACCCCCAATCGCAAGGACAAGTCGAACGAGTTAATCAAGTTCTTGAAGATATGCTTCAAGCTTGTGTCATCTCATTCGGTAAGAAATGGGAGGAATCTCTTCCATTTGCTGAATTCTCGTACAACAATAGCTATCAGGCTAGTCTGCAGATGGCTCCCTTCGAAGTTCTCTATGGACGTAAGTGTCGAACCCCTCTGAATTGGTCAGAAACTGGGGAACAAACTCTCATTGGTCTGGACATCATACAGCACGCTGAAGATCGGGTTCGCGTTATTCGTGAACACTTGAAAGCTGCTCAGTCCCGCCAGAAGAGCAACTATGATCGCAAACACAAGGAAATGGTTTATCAACCTGGCGAATATGCTTACCTCCGTGTCACCCCGATGCGGGGCACTCATCGCTTCGGAATCAAAGGCAAGTTAGCTCCTCGCTACATTGGCCCGTTCCGTATTCTTTCCCGGAGTGGACCAGTGGCATACCGATTGGAATTGCCGCGAACCTCTCCCAAGTCCACGATGTCTTCCACGTGTCGCAACTCCGTCGCTGCTTCAAGGACCCTATCCGAGTAGTGGAGCATGATATGATCGAGCTGCAACAAGACTTAAGAACATCCGAGCCGCATTCTTGATCAGTCTGAACGCAGAACCCGCAACAAGACGACCAAGTTTCTCAAAGTTCAGTGGTCAAATCATTCTGAAGAAGAAGCCACTTGGGAACGCGAAGATCGTCTTCGTGAAGAATACCCCGATCTTTTCCCCTCTACCGCTTAGATTCTCGGGACGAGAATTCCTGTAGTGGGGGAGATTTGTAACACCCTCAGTGTCTGTAACAGTAATCACTTGTACTGTTGACTAATCACTGTTGCTGATCATGCCATGATCATCTTTGCTTTTGATCTCAAATCCAAAATGCCTTTTGTTGATATTAAAAATCATGTGACAATTAACTTTGTCCAAAAATTATGAAACCACTTTTGTAAAATCACTAATAATCAGTGGGCCATGCCAATATGGTTTTGGGTATTTATCATGACACTGAAAAATTCAAACAATTCAAACAAGTGGCTAAACAGCAACAATTCTCGGTTAAATATTAAAGAGAAATAGTAAATAATTTTCTTTTGCCACCAAACTTTTTGTGGCACTCTGATCATGTGCAATATCAATTATGGATCAAGTTCCATATTTTACAAAATTTCCTAAGTGACTAAATTAAATGCAAAGAGAAAATACAAAAGAAAAAGAAAAGAAAAACCTAATCTACCGCGCGTGGGCAAGCCCACCCCCTGCTCCCCCTGGGCCAACCGGCCCACCCCAGCCCCGATCCACCTAACCCCCTCATCCCCTACCTCGCTACAGGAGAGGGCGACCGTGGCAGGCATCCACGCCCGCCATGGCCTCCCCCATCGCCGTGTCACCCATCCCCTGGCTCCCTGGAGCAGATAAGGCCCCCTCGCGCCCACTGCTTCGACAAAACCGTAGCCCCCTTCCATTTTTCCTTTGTGTCGCCGCCACCCTCCCTACCTCGCTCGTCGCGCGCAGCCGTGGGCGCGTCGTCGTCACCGGCGCGGCCACCCACCTCCCCGGGCCGAGCCATCACGTCTGGGAGCTCCGGCGTCGTCATCCCCATCACCCCGCGCACTGAATCGAGCGGGGAGGCCTCGCGCGCTCGCCTGCGACGCCATCTCCTCCGCCACGGTAGCCGCGTTCCGGCAACGAATACGTCGTCCTCACCGCGCCCGGGCTCCGTGTGCGCGCTCCCGAGCTCCAATGTGAGCCCCTCCCCGTTTTGCCTCTCTCCGGGCTTGATTCCGTGCACTAGCTCGTCGTTCCCGTCGAAGCCATTACCACCGGCCGCCATAGCCGTGAGTTCGGCCGAGCCGGCGGCGTGCTCCTGCTCGCCTCGGTCTGTCGCGCCCATCCGCCCCTTCCCGCAGTGCGTGTCTCGCCGCACCCGGACACACCCTGCCCCCGGCTCCTCCCCTGCTCGCCGAGACGGCAGCGCCGCCGTGGTGGCCTTGGCGCCGGCCGGCTCGCCATGGGCAGCCGAGCCCTCCTCTGCTAAACCGTGGGGTTACCCCGCTGACAAGGGGGCCCCACCTCCCTAACCCCCCTAATTAACAAGAAAGAAAACCCCCTGGCCATTTAGAAATAAAATTAACAATTAATTAGCACTGTTACACTTACACCTGGGCCCCACTGCCTTTTTATTAATAAAAATGATTTTTGGTAATTGTTGAGAGTATGACATGTGGGTCCAGGGATATTTAAAATTTAATAAAATGTTTTATAAATAAACAGAGGCTGACATGTGGGTCCCACATGTCAGGCACTGTTTTGGATAATGTTCTGGATAATGTTGTTATAATAATAAAAGAAATTCAGAAAATCATTTAAATGATTTAAAACTTTGAAATTCAATAACTTTTAAACTGTAACTCAGATTCAAAAACTTTATACATGAAAGTTGATTAGAAAAATATAACGAATACGAATACGCTATCTGTATGTCTACCACACCCCCCTAACGCACCGAACATCGAACCGCCCCCCTCCGGACCGCCTGTCCGATGATTTGTCCGGTACTGTTAAAGTACCCGGATTAATTTATTTCGAACAAGAAAGTTGTTCGGAATAGTTCAACTAACTCGGATACACCCCCTTATGTTTTTCGGATGTCCACGACACCTCCGGCATGATACCTTCCCCCTCCGGTCGCCCTGTCCGGTAATCACCCGTAGCCGGTATATCATCCCCGGATGAATTCCCGCTCCGAGCAACGTGCATGGCACTGCGTTAGAACACCGTTAACATTTCATACGCCATGCTATTCATCTGTTTGTTTATGCTTGCTTTGTATTTACTGTTTCTCCCCCCTTTATTCTCCGGTAGACCCCGCTGCTACCGCCGACTACACCGCCGCTGAGTACGACTACGTCGTCGACGACCGTACCCCTACCGTCGAGCTTCCAGGCAAGCAGAGCCATTCTCTTCCCCAGATATCTCCTACCTTTTCCGTACTTTCTTGCACTAGGCATTGTTACTGCTGCTGCTACGATTACAATCCTATTCAATTGCATAGCCTGCTTTTGTCGCCCCTTGATGTACCTTCCTTTATCCTATGCTGCCGGTTATAATTATGCATATATTCAGCAGTGAGCCCTGCGCATTGTTAGCTAGGACTAGATAGCGGGACGTGATCACTCAGGGGAGTGAACACGGATACAATATATACAACTGCACAGGTACGGTACAAAGCAGACACCACCAAAGGCCCTATCTGAGTTATGCCTAGTCACCTCAAGTGTGAGCTATCTAGGAGTAATCCTTGTACTCCACTCGAGGCTGACTTTGTCTTGCCGCCATAGGGTCCTGGACAGCGGTTGTCCTTGAAGGTAAGAAGTCGGGCGACCCAACGGTGCCCGCGAGCGGTATATCGTCGGGAACGACAGGGAGGGTACGACCGACGTTACTCGCGTGCTTGGCCCCTGCTCGTATCTCGCGAGAGTTACCAAACCACGAAAGTCGAGCTCTACCAAGAGCAAACGCGAGACAAGGTAAGGAGATGATTCACCTTGTTGGTAACCGCAGTGACTTGGTGGGACGACAGGGCAGGCACCGATGTACTGGTGGTCCTGACTGCTGTCGTTGACCGCGGGTCGGTTAAGTCGAGGCAACGATAACGGTTGTCACACAGGTTAATTAAAATGCTAAATGGTTCGGCGGATGTCTTGAGTAGCCTTTTGGCTTGTACGCACTACCTACACATGGGACGAGGAGTGTGGGCTCCCCTGCATCGTAGTCTTGTTCGAGGGTCTTGAGACGTCAGCAGTACCGCGGGCTGATTGCCGGGAAGTGGTGTTGTCTTCTCTTGCTCGAGCGGTGTATTTGTATTTGCTTTGATTTTGCTTCACCGGCCAGTCACGCACCGTGCAGGAGTACGTTCGGGTTAGGGTCCAAAGCCCGACGTACATAGGATATAGTCCGGCGGATGACCTCTCTGTTGATTGCCGAAGGATGGGCTACTTTGTGTCGGATAGCTTTGGTGGAGCGTTCCCTAACAAGGTTCCCGCCACCCTTGAGATCCGAGCGTCGTAGAGTCACGCCAGTGCACCCCTGCAGGGAAGATTAATCTATTCGAATAGCCGTGTCCACGGTAACAGGACGCTTTATGCTGAAGCTGGATCTTACCACTAGAAACTATTATTATTAAACTGTATGGTTCCGGGTCTTCTTCCTCGCAGGGAGTCGAGGAGGGGAACTCGGAGGCATTGTTATTATTAATCTTTACAACTTATATTATACAATGTTGCAGCAACTTCTGCTTCATTGTTACTTTATTGCTTTATATGAACTATTGGCTGTTTCTCTTCTCATGCTGCAAGACAACGTCGGAAGATGCTAGTCTTCGATAGGCCTAGCTTCTTATCCTTATTCTGATTTCTATCTTGCAGTCCACTATATATACAGCCTCCCCTTTCCGTTGATACAAATGCATAATGCTTAGTAGCGGACGTAAGACTCGCGGGTATACTAGATACTCACCTTTGCTTTATTTCCCCTTTTATGTTTTGCCTGATCGGCCGCTGCAGTCGACGTGGGAGCCCAGGAGCAGGAGTACCCCGGAGGCGGATACTACTACGTCGAGACCCCCGCTGACCAGGACTGGGAGTAGTGTCGGAGGCTCCCACGCAGGAGGCCTTGCCTTTTCGATCTGTATCTCTGATGTTATTTGTGCTAGACTTCTTAAGGCAAAACTTGACTAACTATGTCTGTATTCAGATATTATGGTTTGTATAACTTATGTATTCGGGTCCGTGTGACCCCCTTTATTGTAACATATTGGTTTATCCTTTTGTGTTTAGTGTTGTGTTGTGATATTCTCACCGTGGCACCCTAATCTCAGCCGTGTACCCTGCGTGTATGATTACTGTACACGGATTGATTTTGGGGGCGTCACAGCCCCCCTGGCGCGGCCAGGGGTGGGGCCGCGCCCTCTGGCCGCCTGGGGCCTCCCCCTCCTCTGGTGCCCTACCGAAGCTCCTATTTATTCCCGTGATTCAAAAACCCGAGAACAGAAGTCGTTTTCCCAGTTCTCTTCGCGGAGCCGCCGCCACCCTCTGTTCTTCTCTGGGAGGGCTAATCTGGAGGCTGTTTTTGCCTCCGGAGAGGGGAGATCATCGCAATTGTCGGGACCCGTAATATGCGTATGTAATTCCAGTCACAACTCAATCACATGGAGAGCCGAAAGCCGTACCCACTTGTCTAAGAAGACAAGGCCAAGCACAGAACACTCTCGGAAAGCATCGTACGTGAGGGGCATCCCATCCAGGCCGGATGATTAACTGAGATGGGTCCTCATCGCCCGCTCACAAGTCTAAATGATTATGGGTGGTGAAATCCCATACTCATAGACAATTCGCCTCAACCATGTTATCGATTGAATCATAACCCTTACATAAACAAACTCCAGCCCGATCACTTAGTCGGGGTCTAGGGCGGGCTCGATCATACAACAAAGTGTGCACTTGGCAGAGCCACGAGCAATCACATCGCGATGCCCCAAGCTGCGCACATCTAAGGGCCACTTGGTGTATAAAAGACTGCCAGCCAGATCACAACTAAGGTCTCGAAAACCCATACTAAGACATGCATGTTATAAACATACACGCAGCACACATGCCTAGTATGAACAGCAGGTATCATCACATAACTCTACAAAGTACTCTTTATTGACTTACACATAGAGCATACAAAGATCACATGTTTGTGATCATCATTACATCATACAACGGAAGCAAATTAGGTCTGAGTACAGACAAGTTTAACAAATGGCTTAGAGAAGCCTTGTAGACATACATGCCCATCCACGAGGGACCAGACTGCTGTCTGAAACTATACTACCATGGTCAACATCGAGCTTCAGGTCGGTGACTCCATCGGGGTCTGGGTTTCCATCTAAAACATAGAATAAGGAAACGTGAGTACAAAGTCGTACTAAGCAAGACTTACATCAGAACTAAACTACTCATGCTCAAGTTTCAAGTTAAAGGAGGTGGGGTTTCATCATGCAGAAGTGCCAGCTTTGACTTGGCTAGTCCTGTACTACGAGTACCAGACTTGAGGTAAGAAGCGTACACGAGTCCAATACCTAGTCTCCAAACAATACACCACTATGGTTACTTCCTCGACTTCCCCACGAGGAAGCCCACCATAGCACTCACACTTATCTTGCGAGTTTTATAAGTATCCATTCAAGTTATCTATGATCAAGTAGAGGTCTCCAAGTAGTCCATAACCGCGGACACGGCTATTCGAATAGTTCATTAACCCTGCAGGGGTGTACATCTTCACACGCGTGTCATCACTTATCACCTCGTTCTCGTCACCCTTCAAGCGGGTGTCGGACGTGGATGAAACCAAGGCACTAACCTCAAATCACCTTCTCTAATCCAGGAGTCGACTACCTGAGTTTGGCACCGCTCGAGAGTCCGGCCGGTTCCACGAAACGGACTCAGATAATGCAAGGGACCGAGACGCCACCTCTGCCAGATGGTTTCACTGCCTCACAGGTCCACCCACATATCTATATGATGCAAACTTTTCTTCATACTTTTTCTATGCATATGCCAAATGGAAAAGCCCGAATCAATTGTGACTCCTGGACCGGATCGGGTACGTAAAGAGGCCAAACGGGGCTCCCATAAAACCCTACATGTGGTCATACTCTTTGTCTTGGATCACAAAACAGGAACTCGGGGCCTAGGGCAGTGTTCAACGAGACAACCCACTGTGTACTCCTGCACAGCCTCTCATCGTTCACCTTTGTTTAGGGTGGATTCACCAATATGTTATCACCAGCATCACTGTGTTCATACCATCCCGACTCACAAACATAACATCCTCATTGTATCACTAAGCAGCAATAAGCAGTAACAGTTGCAGGGGCCACATGCTCATCATTCAACTCCTAAATCTTCTAGGATTGTGGTTTGCTTAATACGGTGACAAAATGATAGGTCATGCATCGGAATGGGTTCAACTATGCGAAAGAACGTGTCTTGGTGATCTCCTAAACATGCATAAGCGAGACTGAGAGGGAATTAGGATTTTATAGACATGATCAATGGGGTTTGCTTGCCTTGCTGACGATACACGGGTCTTATCGGTGGTCTTCTTCTTCGGGGGTGATCACCATCTCGGAAGCACTGTTACCGGCACAATCATCAACAAGAGGGGGGAGGCAACATTGTAATAGAATGCACAAGCACATGTTTATGTTGTCACATGATGTGAAAGGTATTGGTGTGATCTAGGTTCAATTTGCCACATGTTAATTGAAGTTGATTTGAAAAGTTAATTCAAATTCAAACTCCAAATGTTATTCAAATTAGGTCATCTTGCATTTGCTAATGTTTGGTCATTGAAAACAATGTGATCATGTGTTTGATATTCTTCTGAAGTACAAGTGATCAAGGTTGCATTGCAAAGGTTCAAGTTGAATTAGCATTTGAATTAAATTTGAATTAATTCCAATTAAGCCAAATAGCAAAAGCTACTGGTCCCATTTTAAAATCAACTCAAACATGCTTGAAAGTTGCATATTTGGATAGAGAATTTTCTGCTGATCATTTTTCATATATTATTTGTCCAATTTGGAGTTAATATGAATTTTCTATGATTTATTGAAGTTTTGGCTATTTTCTGGATTTTTCTGATTTCTTTTAATCAATAAATGATTTATTGCGTCAGGCTGAGCTCACTGTGACGTCAGGGGGGGGACTGACTATTGGGGCCCCCATGTCAGTCTCAGGGGGTTTAAATCCCTGGTTAAATAAACTGACAGGGGGTTATTAGAGCTGGGGGCCCCACCTGTCAGTGAGTGATTAGGGGGGATTAAGCCCCTAATCTCTCTGACATGTGGGCCTCGCCGGAATCCAGCCGGCGGCGACCTCAAACCGCGGCGGCTCTCACTGGTCAGGGCCTCTCCGGCCACGGGAGCGCGTGGGGAAGGCACATGCGTGTGCCTCGTTCTCTCCCGCATCGAGTGGTGCCAATGGGGGGGTCTCGGGGAGGCTTGTAGCCACGTCGGCGACAACGGTGAGCAGCGGCCGTGGACTGACCTCGCCGGAATCGGGCTCCGGGGAACGGGAGGAGGCGGGAATAGGGGCAAATCGAAGGGATGCTCACCCTGAGTTGAAAGGTGGAGTCGGGGACGCCGGAGGGAGCGAGGTGATGGCGAATTTCACGCCAGAATCCATGGCGGCCGGCGGCGTCTCGATGACGATGGCGTCGTCTGTTGGGGGCTACACTTCGAATTGGACCCGCGGCTTGAAGGAGTCGATGATGGAGGATCTGGTGGACATGAAGATGCAGCTCGGGGAGGCCAGTGGCCGCGTGTGGGCACGACGGCGGCGAGGCGTGCTCTCGGGCTTGCGCTAGAACTTGCGGGAGAGGGAGGGATGTGAGCCAGGGAGAGAGGGGAAAGATGCGGGCGGTTTCTGGTCGTCCACGGCGACGAGTAGAAGGGAGGGAAGCAAGCAGGAGGTGGCCGGCGGTGGTTGCATGCTCTCCACCGAGCTGCCTGCCTGCCTGGCGCTGGGAGGAAGACGACCCTGCCCCTGGTGGGCTGGGCCGGCTTCTGGCCAGGCTGGGCCAGGTAAGTGGGTGGGGGTGGGCTCCTTTGCCTTTTTTTTCTTTTCTTTCTATTTTGTTTTCTGTTTTTCTTTTTCTTCTATTTGTTCTGCTCCAAAATAAATAGTAGAGCATTTTTATTAAATGCCCAATTAATTTTATAAATCCTAGATGACCAGTAGCTAGTCACATATAGGATTTGGGCATTTTTGAAATTCAAACAATTTGAATTTCAAATCAAATAGAGGTCAACTTTAATTTCCATGGCCCATTTTGAATTTTAGAAAATTCCATGAGTATGGGAATGAACCCAAACCACTTTTAAAATGATCACCATCATTTATAGGAATTTTCCAACTGTTCAAAAGATTTTTGGAATTTTTTTTATCTGGCCATTTGATTTAATTTCTCAGGGCTTTTCTTTTCCCCATTTTTGAATTTCTTTTGAAATTTTCACATGATGCAAAGGGCACTCAAACCCTAGCACATACCTAAACTTGGGTTGTGACAGCCATCGTCATCGTCATCACCACTCCATCATCCTTCCATGAATTCTCCATCCATGTGTGAGTAATTGTCTGTTGTAGGCAAAGGGGATGGTAGGGATTGGATGAGTTAGATCATGTAATAGTTTATCAGATTGTTTGGGGCATGTTGCCTATCATCTAGATTGGTGTTTATCATCTTTGCTTCAACTTGTTGCTCTTAATGCTTGTCACTTTGGGCCCATGTGCCATGATTTCAGATCTGAACCCTTTGTGTTTTCATG
The DNA here is from genome assembly GCA_950022295.1 of Bromus sterilis. Taxonomy (NCBI): domain Eukaryota; kingdom Viridiplantae; phylum Streptophyta; class Magnoliopsida; order Poales; family Poaceae; genus Bromus; species Bromus sterilis. Next base: position 115,563,770 of record OX465599.1, read on the forward strand.
AATATATTTGTGTTCTTGATCCTACCTATGAGTTGTTTGCACCTGTTACAGTCCGGAACCGGCGATCCCAAAGGTGACAGCTTGGGACACCAAAGGGGATGGGCTATAATTTGAGGATTCCATGTATCCATTGATTGTTAATGCTTTGTTCCGGTGCTCTTTGACAGGAGCACCTTAATCTCCATAAGTTCCTTTTGGCCCCCTTCGTAGCGGGATGGTAGGACAAAATATGTTGTGCAAGTTCTTATTGCAAGCACGTACAACTACCTGTGGGATACATGTCTAATGTTTGATTTATGCCTAGATGATCTTTGCTTTTCTGTGTGCCTTGCCCCAAGTTGATTACATGATGTTTCTTATCCATGCAGCGCCCAACCATCCATCTCCCTAGCCTACAGTGTTTTAATTATGCTGGTTACTAGTTGTTTACTTTTGCTGTTTTACTATTACCGTTGCTATCATCACTTCCATATTGCAGTTGCTATTAATATATTGTTGCAAGGAAGTGTATCTCAGGTGCGGTGGAATTGACAACTCCACTGTTAAAGCTTGTGGATATTCTTTGGCTCCCCTTGAGTCGAATCAATAAATTGGGTTATCTTACCCGCGAAGACTATCTCGATCCCCTGCAGTTGTGGGTTATCAAGCCTGTTTTCTGGCGCCATTGCCGGGGAGCATAGCTTTATTCACAAGTCTACTTGAAGTATTTTACCTGCTGCAATTTATCCACTATGGGTAAGAAAGAAGACCCCAAGGTCCCGATCTTGCCATCCCGTACAAGAAAAGGTACTGTTCTGAACACTAGTTCTACACTTGATTCACCTTCAGTTATGAGTAAGTTTGCTTCACCGCCACCACATGATGCCTCTACTGAATCTGTCACTATGTCCGATACTTTTGATGATGCTTCTACTACTCTTGATGATATTGGTTCACTTAGTCACGCTCTTGAGAAACAGATTGCTGGTGCTGCCAAGAAATCTGGGATTGAAATTCCCGATACTTGCTATCCTTTTGATGGGACTTACACTTATCCATATTTGAGTAAACTCAAGGAGAGACTCCTTGATGATAATTATATTATACTTGATGATGATTTATGCAGGGAGCTAACAGAGTTTGACGACTCTGACCCTGACTCTATTAAGAAGCTTCTCGAAAAACATTCTCTGAAGAACAAGACCGTACCTGATCCTACTTTTGCTACGTCTCCTATATGCATCAATGATCCTGATTATAATTTTTCTGTTGATCTTTCACTTATATCTATGGTTGAAGCTGACCCCTTCTATGGCAGAGAAAATGATGATGCTATTGCACACCTGACCAAACTCACTGAGTTAGGTGTCTTGTTTACTACATATGAGAAGATACAAAACTTCTATGTTACTAAGCTTTTCCCTTTTTTTTAAAGGAAGGTGCTAAAACATGGTACGATGCACTACCATGTGGTTCCATTAAGAGTCCTCAAGACTTAGCTCAATCTTTTGTTGAAAAGTACTTTCCTGCTCATATGTAACACGCTGCTTTACGAAAAATTTATAACTTTACACAGTTGCAGGATGAGAACCTTCCTAAAGCTTGGGGGAGGTATTGCAGTCTGATTCAGGCTAGACCGGGACATGGAGTCCCTAAAAATGAATTTATTGATATATTTATGTTGGTCTAACTGATGAATCTAGATCCTACTTGGACAGTTGTGCTGGATGTGTTTTCAGGAAAAGAACACCGGACAATGCAGAAGAATTAATGGGAAAGATTGCCAAGAACCACGAAGATTGGTCCGTCGCTGAACCACCTCCACCACCAAAGAAGAGGGGTGACGAGGGGGTGACCCCACGACTCCTATGGATAAGCCTACCTAGTGTACCTGAAGACAGAAGGCCCATGAAGATACAGCCTCGGCCCGCTAATTGGCACCGACGTAGGAGTCTGCGACTCACAAGGAAGGTGCGAAAACCTGCCGTACAGAGCAAGCTAGGGTTAGGAAGCTTACCTGTAAACGTAGATGAACTCCCCGAGACCTAGCCCGGTATATAAGGGCTAGGAGGGGCGACGCCAAAGGGCAACCAATATCATCTGTAACCCTAGCCTTGAGTGCTCCAGCCTTGGCATCCACTGTAATCGCATCTCCCCCATCAATAATATCGAGCAGGAGCGTGCCTTCCTGTTTGCCGACGAGCTATCGTCCAACATGTGCCTCTCATGACTAACCCAGGATCCCTGACCATGGGATTTGCCGGGGTTGATCCCCGTCAATTGGCGCCATCTGTGGGAACTACACAGGTTGGGATCACGATCTCGGAGGTCCCGTCTTCAGCAAGCTACAACTCAAGGGCAAGGACCAGATCCAGCCCACTCGAAGGATTCAAGATCACGGCGGACATCTCTGCCGCCCCATCAAGATCGCTCGGGCTGCAGCTGTGCTAGGATCGATACTACGGTAACGGCCAAGTGCAACTTCAGCGCCGAAGGAATCGACGACCCAGAAGAATGGCGAGAGGCCTCTACGAAGGAATTCCACTCGACGAACCGCGACGCGCAGCGGAGGACCCGCAAATCTTTCGACAACCCACCGCCACCCGGGCACCCGCCGCACATCAAGACGATGACTACGAGATCAAAACCAGCGATCAGCAGAACCATCGCCAAGGAAGAAGGAATTGACGACCCAAAAGGCGCGCACGGGAGATCTACGGCGAGGCTCCAACGAACGAGCCACATCACGCAGCCGTGCAACCGACGACCACTCGACGACACGCTGTCGCACGAGCACCTGCCGCCAGCCAGGATAGCGACTCCGAGACACCGGTGGGCGAGTACTATGACCCAGATCGAAGGCCGGATGAATTCTCCAACCTCATCAAGAACCAAGACATGAGTCAAGGAATCGAAACTGACCCTCGCTTCCACGAACACCCGGAGGATCGTGAGCAAATCTTCAGAATCTCAACAAGGAAGAGGCGCGCCGGATCTAGCAAACTCACGGCTAGAGAGAAGCTAGCAGGACCTTGCACGATCCACAACTTCGAGGATGACTGGGGACGCGTTAGGTCAGGTCACACCTTGAGAGACTGCCGCCTGTTCAACGAGCTAGCCGACGACCTCAAGAAGGAGAAGCAGAAAGAAGAAAAGCGCAACCGGCGACCCGAACAATCGTCGCCCTCAAGACCGGAAGGACGTCACAGCCCGCTGCAAGAACATGTGCTCATGATCCAAGAGGTAAGGGTGCCGCAAGCACAACGCGACGCCTACACCCTGCAAGCTAGAGCAGCTGAGAGCATAAACATAGTCGAAGTCTACCAGCTACATGATACGGAGACCAGCATCACGTTCTCACAGGACGACCATCCACCCGCAGTCCCAAGACCGGGGCACGCGCTCCTGGTTCTCGATGCACAAATCGGAGGGTACGACATGGATAGGGTCTTCATGGACGGAGGCAGTAGCATGAATATCATCTTCTCCAGCACCCTGCAAAAGATGCTGATCCCACGATTAGTATGGAGAAAATCGAGCACCGAGTTACACGGGGTAGTCCCAGGAGAAGCAGCCACATCCCTCGGAGTCATCGAACTCGAAGTTGTCTTCGGCAACCGACGCAACTTCGCAAAGCACGTCCTCGAGTTGGAGGTACTCGACTGGCAATCGCAGTACCACGCCATATTGGGACGGCCAGCATTCGCGCAGTTCATGGCGGTCCCACACTACGCCTACCTCAAGATCAAGATGCCATGATTAGCAGGAGTCCTCACGATCAACGGAAGCTTCATAAAATCAGATCAATGTGACCGCGACTTTCACAAAATCTCCGACACATTCAGAGCCGCGCAAGAACTCAGAGAAATAGCCATGGTGACGGACAAGAGTACTTTCCCATTGGTAAGACGAAGTGAATCTAAGGAGTACGGACGCGACTTCAGCATCGACAACGACACAGTCACTCACCAAGTGCACCCGATGGACCCAGACAAAACAGTCCGCGTGTACGCCCACCTACCAGAGGAGCAGGCGACGGCCCTCGTCGCTTTCCTTCGAGATGAGTGGGAAATATTCGCCTGGTGCCCAGTGATACGTCCAAAACGTATCTATAATTTCTGCTTGCTCCATGCATGTTTTGTGTGATATTGCTATGATCTAGATACACTTTCATACACTTTAGATCATATTTGGACTAACCTATTAACTCAGTGCACCACAGTGCCAGTTCCTGTTTTCTGCTGTTTTTCTATTTCAGTTTTCCCCCATATAAAAAGTGCTCCAAAAATTTGGGAAAAATCAGATAGAAAATCAGCGCAGAAGAACCTTCCAGAAGAACCTGAGTGGGGCTAGAGGGCCACCACCAGGGGGCCAGGTGCCCTGGTGGCGCGCCCTAGGGGCTAGCCGCGCCAGGGGGCGCTTGGACCCCTGGTGGCCCCCCTGGCTGCCCCCCTTCGCCTATATATTCTTCGTGACGAGAAACCCTCGATGCAAGAACCCTTTTTCGCGATCTCGCCTTTGTTCCGCCGCAGCCGCGATTCCGAGATCGGGAGCACCAGCAGACCTTTTCCCGGCACCCTGCCGGAGGGAGGGCCGACCTCCGGGAGTCTCCTCTCCACCATGGATGCTTCCCGGATGTACCGTGAGTAGTTTTCTTTGGGCCATGGGTCCGTGATCAGTAGATATGTGATGTTCTCCTCCCCTCTTTGTTATTCATGGTTTAGACCTCGTGAGCTGCCCTACATGATCGAGGCACTTTTGTAATCTTTCTGCTGTTGCTATGTTGAGTTTGATGGGATCTGATGGATTATGAGATTATGTTCGGATTGTGATAGAGTAATATATTTGGTTCTTATCTTTTATATTTTTGTTCTTAAGTAATTCTTGCATGTTCTCCGTTGCTGTTTATTGCTTTGGCCGAGTAGTAGGTAGTAACCCCAAGAGGGAACATTTTTCTCGATTGTGGGTTCATGCCCCCTGATGACACGCTTGAGTGACAGAAACATGAGTCTAGAGGATGTGCTGTTGCCACAAGGGGGGAAACAACGGTGCTTGTAACCGCGGTTGCAAGGATTGTTTACTTTATGCAAAGTGCTTTTTAGTGTAGTTGTTTGTTGCTTTGGGTTTACACTTTGGGTGGGGCTCGCTACTTAATACCAGCGAGATGTTCTGGATAGATATCTCAAGGTGGATGATTAGTAGTAGATGTAGTTGGATTTCGGTCTAATTATTTTGGCGTTCTGCCCATGCTTTTGAGCCTCTTCCTTTCTTTTGTAGCATAGTTAGCATTGCGGTGCGTTCATAATCTTGTCAATTGCCCTTCTGTAATTTTTTCACCTCGCATAGCAATTTTATCGTCTTTTGGGAGAGAGACATCACTAGTGAACATCACGTATCCCGGTCCATATCCTCATCACTGTTTCCACACTCATTTACTTTTCTGCTTTTACTTTCAGTTGCTATCATTATCCCTTGTGTTTGACCCTTTGTGAACAACAAGACCGGAGAGATTGACAACCTCTCTGAACTTCGTTGGGAACAAAGTTATTTGTGTCTGTGTGCAAGTCCGTGTCAGTTGCGCCGCTGACACCTACTTATCATCTCCGGAGTTCTACTGTAGACAAACCTTGGTATCTTTACTGAGGGAAATTTTTCTGCTGTGCTACATCACACCTTTCTCTTGGGGTTTACCAACGAAGGGCGAGAAATCATCATCACCTCGCACGCAAGCACCCAGCCGACATGCCTGGAGTACCACGCGAATTCGCGGAACACGCCCTACGCATCAAACAAAACACAAAGCCGGTGAAGCAAGCTCTGAGACGATTCTCGGAGCCCAAGCGCAGAGCAATCGGAGAGGAAGTCAACCGGTTACTCGACGCCCAGTTCATCCGAGAAACGAAGAAAGCCACCTGGATAGCCAACCCAGTGCTGGTGCCCAAGAAGGACACGACCGTGCTGCGCATGTGCGTCGACTACGGACCAGTCAACAAGCATTGCCCGAAGGACCACTTCCCCCTGCCTAGAATCGATCAGATAATCGACTCGACAGCAGGGTCCGATCTAATTTCCTTTCTTGATGCCTACTCAGGATACAACCAGATCAGGATGAAGGAATAAGACGAAGAACCACATCGTTCATCACCCCCTATGGCGTATTCTGCTACAGGACCATGCCCTTCGGGCCCAAGAACGCAGGCGCCACATACCAACGAATGATGCAGGCCTGCCTGAAGGAGCAAATCGGCAGAAACGTGCAAGTCTATGTGGACGACATCGTCATCAAGACCTACAAAGCAGCCACACTACTCGATGACCTGCACGAAACCTTCGCAGCGCTCAACAAATACAGAATCAAACTCAACCCAAAGAAGTGCGCATTCGGCGTACCGGCGGGAAAGCTGCTCGGCTATATGGTCTCTGCCCGAGGAATTGAGGCAAACCCTGAGAAAGTCCAAGCCATCACCCGAATGCAAGAACCAACCGACATCAAAGGAGTACAACAGCTCACTGGAAAACTCGCAGCCCTAAGCCGCTTCATCAGCAGGCTGTGAGAACGCACGCTTCCTTTCTATCAGCTGCTCAGGAAAGGAGAGAAATTCGAATGGACGGAGGAAGCCCGCCAAGCATTCGCGGACCTGAAAAAGACACTCTCGGCCCCACCAATCCTGGCGGTACCCAAGGAATGAGAGAAGCTATACCTCTACGTGGCAGCACGTAACAGTGTAGTAAGCACCGCGCTCGTTGTCGAACGCACAGAAGAAGGCAAGGTCCAGAGCATCCAAAGACCAATCTACTACCTCAGCATGCTCCTGACCAAATCCCAGCAGCGGTACCCGCATTATCAGAAGCTACTACTAGCCATCATCATGACCTCAAGAAAGGTGTCCCACTACTTCGACGAGCACCCTATCACAATCGTGAGCAGCGCACCACTCGCTGACATACTCAATAACCCTGGAGCGACTGGACGAGTCGCCGAGTGGAACATTGAGCTCATCCCACGGGACCTGCAGTTCAAGCACCCAACATCCATCAAAGCCCAAGTACTCCCAGATTTCCTGGTCGAGTGGACGGAGGTTCAGACACCAGGCCCCCCAGACCTATCAAGTTCATGGTCAATGTTCTTCGATGGGTCCAAGAGACAACAAGGAGCCGGGGCAGGAGTTGTGCTCATCTCCCCTAAAGGAACAAAGCTAAAATATGTCCTCCAGATCAACTTCAGTCACGCCTCCAACAACGAAGCAGAATACGAGGCACTCCTCCATGGCATGCGCATGGCCAAAACATGCGGAGCCACTCACCTCGTAATCTACGGGGACTCCAATCTCGTCGTCCAGCAGACGATGAGAAACTGCGACGCAATAGACGACAACATGGCGGCCTACCAGAAGCTCTAAAACGCACTCGAAGGAAGTTTCGACGGGTGCGAGCTCCACTACATCACCAGGGCCAACAACACAGAAGCTGACAAACTCGCGAACATCGGTTCGACCCGAGGACCAATACCATCCGGCGTTTTTCTCGAAAGCATCAGCCGGAGATCCATCAAGGTACAAGCAACAACACCTGAAGTAGTCGTGGACGGCGAGGACGCAACAGACCTGGCGCAGGTGGAAGCAGCAACCCCATCAGAAGACACAAGCACCAGCACACCCGACAGCACAGCTCCGACAGAGCTCGAAGGACCTGTCTGGGAAAAACCGCCCCTCCAATTCCTAATCGAAGGTACGCTACCGCAAGACGTGGCCGAAGCATGACGCATCAGCCGACGATCCAAGGCGTTCACGGTGATCAACAAACAACTATACAAGCGCACCATCACCCAGATACTCCAAAGGTGCATCGAAGAAGAGGACGGCAAAGCCCTACTGCTCGAAATCCACGAAGGCACCTGCGGGCACCATGCGAGTACTCGAGTACTCGTGTCCAAAGCATTCCGAGTCGGGTTCTATTGGCCCACAACCATGAAAAACGCAGAGGAAATCGTGCGACGTTGTGTCGCCTGCCAGAAATTCGCCAACGGGCCACACGCTCCCGCCTCAGAGCTCAAGACCATACCACTATCCTGGCCGTTCGCCACCTGGGGACTCGACATGGTGGGCCCACTCAAGAAATCATCAAAGGGCGGAAGGACACACCTACTCGTCGCAGTCGACAAGTTCACTAAATGGATCGAAGCAGTGTCCATCACCAGCTCCACAGCCCTCACGGCTGTCAACTTCATCAAATCGATCATCTTCAGGTTCGGAGTGCCACACAACATCATCACGGACAACGACACGAACTTCACAGCCTCCGAATTCCAAAACTTCTGTGAAGAACTGGGCATCAAAATCAATTATGCATCAGTCGCGCACCCGCAGTCCAACGGCCAGGTTGAAAAAGCAAACGGCCTTGTGTGCGGGGGAATCAAGAAACGGCTCCTCGCACCACTCGAGCAAGCCGCCGGCAACTGGGTAGAAGAACTCCCCGCGGTATTATGGAGCCTACGAACTACACCAAACACCGCCACCCAGTACACACCCTTCTTCATGGTGTACGGGGCAGAGGCAGTCCTACCACATAACCTCAAGTTCGGAGCACCTCGGGTCACCGGATACGAAGAAGAAGAAGCAGAAGAAGCACTACAAGATGACAAAGATACGGCTGACGAAGCAAGAGATACAGCCCTAGAAAAATCAGAGGGGTACCAGGAAAAGCTACGCACCTACCAAAGCAGTCGCTTGCGCACTAGAACCTTCAACAAAGGTGACCTAGTCATACGGTTGGTACAAGAGAAGGTCCATAAACTTGTCCCCCAATGGGAAGGACCATTTATAGTCTCGGAAGTCATCGGAGGTGGCGCCTACAGGCTGAAGAACCCGAAGACAGACGAGGACGTGGGTAACCCATCGAATGTAGCAAACTTGCGACTGTTCTATCCATAGTCCCCATCGGTCAGACATGACTGGAAACTCATGTAGCCGCTCGACCGCAATAAAATAAATGTTGCCCAAATGCTGCCATCTCAAAGCACTCGGGGGCTTAAGAATAAAATTCCCCCTAGAGACGCTATCGCCTACGCGATCTTAACCACAACACTCGGGGGCTTAAGAATAAAATCCCTCCGAGAGACGCTATCGCCTACGCGATCTTAACCACAGCACTCGGGGGCTTAAGAATAAAATCCCCCCGAGAAACGCTATCGCCTACGCGATCTTAACCACAACACTCGGGGGGCTTAAGAATAAAATCCCCCCGAGAGACGCTATGGCCACTCAAGCGATCTTAACAAAAAGCACTCGGGGGCTTAAGAATAAAATCCCCCCGAGAGATGCTATCGCCACTCAAGCGATCTTAAACACAAACACTCGGGGGCTCGAGCCCCACCTCCTCCCGAAGACCGCTCGCGCAATCTGAAGCTTAAAAAGCCCAAGCAAAAATACCCGGCCAGCCCCACCTGCTGAGAGCAAGACTCGGAAGACATGGCCACAATCAGATGGAGCACCAAGTACTCTGAAGAAACTTTGGAGGGAGCATAGGACACAGACTCATTTAGTCTTCATACGGTCGCCAACGATCACCTAAAGACTCGGGGGCTACTCCCATCGGGAGCGCTGTCGCGCACTCGATGAAAGACAGAAATTAACGGAAGAACGGCAAGGGAAACAACTCTCAGCCTACGCTCGACCCTCCGACTCAAGCATAGCCTCGGGGGCTACTCCCATCGGGAGAGCTGTCGCGCACCCGATAGAACCCACAGCGCAAAGTTTGGAGGGACTCGAACACAGCTCTCGGTCGCAAAGAACTTGAAGACAGCTCCTGATCGCCAAGGACTCGAACAGAGTTCTCGTTTGCATAAGGCCCAAAGATAAATTCCATTGCAAAAGATCAAGCATAGTTTACATCATAAGGATCATTCTCAGTACAAAAAGGACTCAACTACATTTGGATAGAAGGCAGCTCCTGTTACAAGAGGGGATTACCCAAGGAATCAAGACTTCTACATGTGTGCTCATGAAGGGTAATAGACCCCAGCACAAAGGCATCACCACAGACAAAGGAAAAAAGGATGCTAGCAGAGGATGTCAATGACATAACAAAAGGGTGAAGCTCGACTTATTTGTCGATGCTCCACCAGCTTCTTCTCCAGCTGCAGCTGCACGCCTTCTTCTCTGGCTGCACATCCTCTTCTCCGAGTTGACAGCGAAGATGAGGCCGCCTCCAGTTCTACAAGGTCGTTTGGCGCACCTGCTTGATTGATGGCTTAACTTCGATGTCCTCTTCGGAGCTGATGGAGACGGCACCACCACCTGATGAGTCGCCAGAAGACAGAGCTGTAGAATATGCAGGCGTAGGACTCCTCGACCTTGTGGAGCTATCGCTGCTCGACTCCTTCCAGTGTGGATCCATGCTATTCCCGCTCGGATCGAACGCGCGGACAGTGACAGTGCTTTCGCCGTCAAAACGACAGCTGAGCATATCGCCATCTCAGAGATTCAACCGCCGAGCAAACAAACTCCAACCAGAACCAAGAAAAACCAAGCGGGAGCTATCAACCTCCAAGTCAACATAAGAAGGAGATCGACAGCTCCCTTGAAGATGCAGAAGCAAGCCATCCAAGCCATGTTCAGAGACAATGGCGGAAAAAGCAGAGGGAAGAAGAACGCGATTGGCACTCTGGCCACGAACACGTAAAAGAAAGTCATAGCGCCAGAATCCCTCCTCTAAGGGAGAATAGGAAGGCATTGGCGCCGTACCATGGCGACCACCACGGCCACGACGAACACGGCCACGGCCGACACCTCGCTTGGGAGCCATGAGAGGAACAAGAGAAGAAAGAAAAGGCAAAGAAGCAAGCCGGATGGAGGTGAAACGCTGTGGAAGAGAAATGCTTATTTATAGAACAAAAAACTCCCAGCACAGAGAAGCCAAGACGACAACAACAATTAATTCAAAGACCAAACGTCGCAGACGTCTCAGATTCCAAGACCAAGATGCTTTCCTAGGGACGCACTATGCGTGAGACGCGTCAATTCACGCGCGTTTCCAACGTGCGTATCAAAAACTCAACCAGCGCCTGCTTCACGCCACAACGGCCATCATTATGACCGGTCATGAAGACGTGACGATTCACTGGCGGAGCATCCCTGACAGCCATCAAACAGAGGCATCGTTATCCTGACAAGCGGTGAAGAAAACCAACAGACATCAAGGCTCGGAGATTCCATCTTTCAAATCCTTTTTCCCGATGAAGAAAAACATCTTACTCCCATCGGGAGAGCACATCATAAGAGTCTCGGGTGCTCCCTCACCCAAAGGTCAGCAATGTGCTTGAGTGACCACTCGCACTCACGAGAGTCTCGGGTGCTCCCTCAACCCGACACAAGACAAACATGAATTCGCCAAGATCATACGGCGCTAAGAGTCCCAGGTGCTCCCTCACCTCAAAAGCCGAAACGACATTCGAGTGACTACTCGCAAAGAATCCGTCGCCCGAGCACTCGAAACAAGCTCCGCGGGTGAATGAGTGAACAGCTCGCTTGCTGTTTTGTTCCAAGCGGGTGCAATGCTATAAGGCTCCGCGCCTCAAAAACACACATTCCTGGGACACGATACACTGTGCCCAGATGCCACGCAAGATTAGCGTGTAGGTAAGACCCTGCTGCGAAGTTCGGCCGGGCTGGGACTTGCCGAAGAGCGATTTCACTCCCAACCTTTTCCATGCGCTGCGCATGATAGAAAAATCCGGGCGGACGCTCCTTAGGATATGCACATTACTGGCGGAAAATGAACACCGTAAGGCCCGAAGCGGAAGGAGTTTTGCTCGACACCAGTGTTCCAAGCTCACGTCGAGGGACGTGGGTTTGATTGGGGTACTGCGGTATTTGCCCTAGTGCAATTCACCAAGGCTCGACCAGTCGACTCCTTGGGCCCTTTCATCTTAGCATCCCTCGAAACAGGTTTTTTCATGGCCACCAGACTGCCAGCGACCCGCGGATGTACCGCGCATACAAATAACCGGCAAATGAATGTACTCGAGTCCCTGCACGACTCTTCGTGTCCCCCAGGCACTCGGGGGATACTGACGAGGGGGTGACCCCACGACTCCTACGGACAAGCCTACCTGGTGTCCCTGAATACAGAAGGCCCATGAAGATACAGCCTCGGCCCGCTAATTGGCACCGACGTAGGAGTCTGCGACTCACAAGGAAGGTGCGAAAACCTGCCGTACGGAGCAAGCTAGGGTTAGGAAATCTTACCTGTAAACGTAGATGAACTCCCTGAGACCTAGCCCAGTATATAAGGGCTAGGAGGGGCGACGCCAAAGGGCAACCAATATCATCTGTAACCCTAGCCTTGAGTGCTCTAGCCTTGGCATCCACTGTAATCGCATCTCCCCCATCAATAATATCGAGCAGGAGCGTGCCTTCCTGTTTGCCGACAAGCTATCGTCCAACCTGTGCCTCTCATGACTAACCCAGGGTCCCTAACCATGGAATTTGCCGGGGTTGATCCCCGTCAAGGGGCGTGCTTGTCCTAAGCCCCGAATACATGCAAGAAGCAAAGAAGTCTATTAAAGAGAAGGGTATTAAAACTAAAGACGTGAAGAATCTACCCCCTATTGAGAAGTTGTGTGAGCCTACCACTCACCCTCCTATGGAAGAGGTACACTCTCTTTTAGATTTCAATGCAAGTGACATTCCTCATGGTAAGCCTCCTGATCAATGTTTAGATGAGCTTGATAATTTTATTATGACGCAAAATCACTTTAATGAGAGGATACAAAGTCAGTTGCATGATAATTCCCTTTCTATCAAAAGTTTGCTTGATGTTCTAGGAAGAACAGTTAATAATGTTAAATGTCTTGTGAAGCATTTTCATATGGTTCAAACTCAGCTTGATCAAATTTCTAATGTGCAAAAATATTTGCTTGCTAATAATGCCAAACAGGATATACATGCCTTCGAGATTAAAACCCGAGGGGGAACTAGCACTCAAGATCCTCTCTATCCGGAGGGGCATCCTAAGAGGATCGAGCAAGATTCTCAAATATAGGAGGAAGAAATTGTTAGCTCTCCGAAGAAGAAGAAAAAGCACAAAGAAGCTGACAATCCAATGATCCAAATAGTATATCTACCTCCGATGCTGAGACTGAAGACGGTGCTGAGCCTGAAAAGGATGGTGAAAAAACTGATCGACCCGAAGTTCAAGAAGAAGAAGCACCTGACAAACGCAAGAAATACACTAGAGAAGATTTTATCGCAAGAAGACATGGGAAGGAACGAGAACCATGGGTACAGAAACCCATGCCCTTTCCAGGTAAGTCTCTCAAATCTAAAGAAGAAGAGCATTACAATAAGTTTTGTGAGTGGATGGAACCTCTTTTTCTTCAAATTCCTTTGACTGATGCTATTAAGTTACCTCCTTATTCAAGATATATGAAAGATATTGTTACTAATAAAAGAAAAGTTCCTAATGAAGCAATATCTACTATGCTTGCTAACTACTCTTTTAGTGGCAAGATTCCTGAGAAGCTTGGTGATCCAGGTATACCCACCATTCCTTGTTCCATAAAGAATAATTATGTTAAGACCGCTTTATGTGATCTTGGAGCAGGAGTGAGTGTTATGCCCTTTTCTATTTACAAGAGATTATGTTTAGAAAAACTAATCCCTACAGATATCTCTCTTGAGATGGCTGACAAGTCAACAGCCGTTCCCATAGGTATTTGTGAGGATGTTCCCGTTGAAGTTGCTAATTGTTTAATCCTTACTGATTTCGTTGTGCTCGACATGCCTGAGGATGGGAGCATGTCTATTATTCTTGGTAGACCTTTTCTTAACACCGGAGGTGCTATTATTGATTGAAATAAAGGAAAGTTTACTTTCAATGTGAATAACAAAGAACACACAGTGTATTTTCCGAAGAAGATCGACAAGAGGCATGGCCTCAACTCTATAGAGAATATCGAGACCGTGAAGATTGGAGAATGGGATTGTCCTCTACATGTGCACCACAAATATAAAACCATAATGGTGGGGACAATGTCCATTAAAGTAAAGGTGCAATGATCACTTCATGAGAGGTGAGGCTTTTTGCTCTATATATCGTCGGTTCGTTGGTAAGACTTGATCAACCTTGCTGGTAAGCATGTTTTATATAGGTAAAAAGTGGAGCTTGTTATGTTTTCATTTGCTTTAGCTTTAATTCTCCTTGTTGTACCAAGTTTATATGTTTTTGAAACTTCACAATTCTAATCACTGCTTCAAGTTTTCAGAAGGTTTCGCAGCTTTTTGAACTTCGAAAAAAAATCAATAGTGAAGTTGTCAGAAAAATTCCAGAAAAATTATATTAAAAATTTCCATGCCGGGAGTGACCCAGGGGCACCTGGGCCTGACCAGGGGGGGCCACCAGTGGCCCAGGAGGCCAGCTGGCGCGGCCTTCCCCCTGGTCTTCTCACTCTCTTCTCACTCTCTTCTCACTCTCCAAAAACACGAGTTATGCACTTTGTTCTTGCGTTCTTGCTGCTCTCCGTCCAGAATTTCGATCTCTCTCTACGACCCATCATTTGAACTGAGATTTTGGGCAAATACTCCCTGGTATGCAACTCCTTCACCCCTCCAATTAGATTTTTGATTGGTGGCCTCATTTGTGAGTATTTAGTAGCTCTTGGTGTTGTTCTTATGAGCTTGCACACATGTGTGGAAATTTATTTTCCAAGTTTTGATGCAAGGTTATACCTTAGGTAAGTGAGTAGAGTAGTTTGCCTCAACTCACTTTGCTTAAATCCTTGTTTTTTTGAATTGTAAAAAAAATTCAGAAATGAGTTTCTATGGAAAAGCAAAGGGGTGGCTTGGGAAGAAGAAGCCCGAGCGCTCCGATCGAGTCACTAGAGCTGCAGCTTCACCCTCAGCAGTCAGGGTGAGCTACAATGAAGATCATGTGCCCCTGGAGCTATTGGAAGAAACAAACCCAACATGCGCAATGATGTATCCGTGCGATGATTTTCTTACAACTGTAGGAATTAAGGAGGAATTTATGGCCTTTGTGCCAATGCAGGTTTGACACGGCTAGCTTTATGCCGTGTGGTGCAATAGAAAAAGCTTACCTCCTGTTTTGTTAACAGTTTTTGTTATAACCATGGTGCTGGAACGGTTGAGTTCAAACTTTATAATAATCTCATAACCATGTCTTTGGCATAGTTTTGTGATATAATAGGTGTGTCGAATGTTGGTCAGACAGCTAAGATGACCATGCAGTCTTCCGGGTTGAGGACCCTCTTCAACTCCTTTTGCTGCCAGGAGGAGACCGACATTCGGCGCACAAATATTTCCAGCATCTTGTTTCCGCACCTCAGGTATTTTGCGTATTTTATTGCTAGAGGGGTGTTGGCTCGTGACAACACGAGCAATGGTTTTGCACCAGATTTCGCTATTTATGCGAACGCCCTGATACAGAGTGGCAACTCTCCTCGTTGGTTACCCCAAGTGGAAGGTGAGATACAGTGTAGCAGCAAGTTTCCCTTAGCAAAGATGCTAAGGTTGATTATCGAACCAGTAGGACTCCAAGAGATACAAGTAGGTGTCACGGCGCTTGAAGTGGACCTGCACACAGATACAAATAACTTTGCTCCCAACGAGTACAGAGGAGTTGTCAATTCCTCCGGCCTTGCTGTTTACAAAGGATCAACGCAAGAGATAAAAGTGGAACTGAAAGTAAAGACTAAAAGTAAACTAAGGGTGTAAACAATGATTTGAAGATGGACCGGGGTCCCGTGATTTTCACTAGTGATGTCTCTCTCCCAAAAGACGATAAAAGTGCTAGCGAGGTAAACAAATCACAACTGGGCAATTGACAGAATTATGAAGGCACTGCAATGCTAACTATGCTGCAAAGAAAGGAAGGGCTCAAAAGAAATGGGCAGTATGCCAAGGTAAGTAGACCGAAATCCAACTGCATCTACTACGAATCATCCACCTTGAGATATCTATCCAGGACATCTCGCTGGTATTAAGTTGCGAATCCCACCCAAAGTGTAAACTCAAAGCAACATACAACTGCATTAAAAGAACTTTGCGTAAAGTAAACAATCCTTGCACCCGCAGGTACAAGCACCGTTATTTTATCCCTGGTGGAAACAACACATCCCCTAGTCTCATGTTTCTGTCACTCAAGCTAGACATCAGGGGGCTGAACCCACAATCAAGCATAACGCTCCCTCTTGGAGTTGCAAGCAAACTACTTGGCCAAAGAAAAATACTGCAACGGATAACATGCAAGAATTTACTCAAGAACAAAATATAAAAGAGAAGAACCAAATATATTACTCATCACAATCTGAACATAGTCTCATAATCCATCAGATCCCAGCAAACTCAGCATAGCAACAGCATAAATTACAAAAGTGCCTCGATAATGTGAGGAAGCTCACGAGGTCTCGAAAGTGGAAGCACAAAGAGGGTAGAGCTACATCACATAGCTACTGGTCACGGACCCATGGTCCAAGGGGGACTACTCACGGCACATCCGGGAGGCGTCCATGGCTATGGATGGTCTCCCGGAGGGGGTTCCTCCTCCCGGCAGGGTGCCGGGGCAACTTCTCCAGGCAGCCCCGATCTTGAAACGGTGGCGGCGGCGGTACAGAGGCGAGTTCGCAGAAAAGAGAACAATATTAGGGGTTTCCACCCCGAGGGCTAAATATAGGCGGAGGGGGGTGTCGAGGGGACCCACCAGGCAGCCAGGAGGCCTCCTGGCATGGCCTAGGGTGGGGCCGCGCCAGGGACCCTCCTGGTCTCCTGGTGGTGGGACCCTCCGCTACATTGGTGATTCCGGAAGCTTCCGGGTCGCTGATTTTTTATGTGATTTTTCCGGATTTTTTGGAGCACTTTTAATGGCCGGAAAACCTGAAATACAAAAACAGCATAAAACAGCAAATGGCAGCTGGGTGCACTGGGTTAATAGATTAGTCCAAATATGCTCAAAAGTTTATGAAAGTTCAAGCAAAACATGGCAAAGTCACACAAAACATGCATGGAGCAAGCAGAAATTATAGATACGTTTGGGATGTATCAACATCCCCAAGCTTAATTCCTGCTCGTCCTCGAGTAGGTAAATGATAACAAGCATAATTTCTGTGGTGGCATGCCACACAACCATATAAGGACTTTTAAGTAAAGCAAACAAAGCATGCAATTCAATTCATGTCTTAACAAGCAAGAGTCTATATTAGCATTGACACAAGCAACAAAAGAACAAAAGGTGCTAGAGCTCTCGCTGTCCGTGACTCGAAGGTCTCCAGATGGTGTTTGCGTGCAAGCAGGGGACTGGGAAAAAGAGAGAGAAAAGGTAGTTGAGAACAACTATCTACTAAAGTTTCACACTTAGTCTTCTTTGGATTCTTATCTTGACTCGTCCCCATACCACTAGCCAGGTACAAGTCAAACTGATCCACTCCCTTTCGATATTTTGAGCACTCATGCAATGGATAAGCGTGAGCAAGAAAGTTGACACCTAAAAGGCGAAACAGAAAGAAGGTGGAGGAGGAAGACAAAAAAGGTGTGAAAGGCTCACATCAATGAGGACAATCATAGGTGAGAGAAGGCCATATGATAGATATGATGTGAGGAGTAGGGATTGCCATGCAACGGATGCACATGTGAGCTAAAAGCTCTCCAAGGGAACTAGTGGGGGTGCATCTAACTTGCTTGCTCAAGAAGACCTAGAGCTCGTTTGAGGAGGCTCATCATTGGAATATACAAGCCAAGTTCTATAGTGTGAAGGTCCCCACATAGCTATATGCATGATTATGATCTCTATGGAGTAGAAGGGATAGAGGATGAAGTACTAGTGTGGATCTCTCAAAAGGAATAGTAGTGTGCCCCCTTCTCTCTTTTTATTTTTCTTTTTCTCTTTTTTCTATTTTTTTGTATTTTTCTGGTGGCCTCAATGGCTCTTTCTATTTAACTATCATTTGTCCTCTTTGGGATCTTTTGATTTTGTCCTCTTTGGGATCTTTTCCTCACTTTAGGGGCAACACTCTATATTTTACAAGAATATAGGAGATCTTTCACACTTTACAAAGGTACTCACATAAAGAAGATATAATTATCATGATGCAAATGTATGCCTCTGCCAGGATAGCAGGATATGCAATGATACTAGCGCATCATGTAGCAATGATTAGGGAAAGGCCCAACTAGCATGCGGCTCATCGATCAAGCAAGTAGCATGTATGACATGAGGATCAAGTCATGAGAAGGTGGATGTTGCATGGCAATGTATCTCGGAAAGGCTATGGAAATTCCTTGTAGGTAGGTATGGTGGCTGTTTTGAGGAAAGATATAAGGAGGCTTATGATGACAGAGCATATCATGCCAAGGGTTTGGATGTACCGGCGAAGGTGGACACCAACTCTCGGAGTGAGAAGAAGGCAATGCACGGCACGGGAGAGGCTAGCAAAATATGGGAAGGTGGAAGTGTCAACTTTCAATACTTACATTAGTCCGAAGAACTCATGCACTTATTATTGGTAACTCTCAATCTAATAAGGAGGTACACAAAGAGACAAGTACCCCGAGGAGGAGTGTATGGGGTTTGGTTATCCTTGCGCATCCTCGACTCATGGTACGTGAGTGTACTCTAATATTCGAACCCTCCAGAGGTTAGTGATCCATCTAGTATCTAGAGTTCTCAACAGGGGTTTTTGGTTTTCGAAAAACACACGGATTTCCCAAAATACGACATGTATCACTAATAGGCACGAGATCTTGACACCAAAAGTTCAAACATTACTCTAGTCAATACCTCAAAACTATTGCAAGTTACTACTAGAAAGAGAATAGCAACTTCAACAACCTACTTTCTAGTCAAGACACAAAACTCAATGCAACAGGCAAACTCTCTAACAAGATAAAACATGCAACCTATAGAAAGTTCAACGTAAAACAAAATAAAAGCTCTAGAAAAACTAAAGCACTACAACTAAACAGAGCAACAACTAAGAAAAGAAAAAGAACAACTTACAGCTAAAAGAATAAGCATGCAAATCCTATGAGGAGTTCTAGTTCAAGCGGAGCGTGTATCTCTCCCACACAAAAGAGTAAGCTGGGGTCTAACTTGTTACTACAACAAACAAAGCAAAAACAAACCTAGAAAAGTAAAGAGCGAGACGCTCCAAGCATAGCACACAACGCATGAAGTGATAAAAATATAGTGCAACGAGGGACGAACTGATAATTGTTGATGAAGAAGGGGATGCACGGGGGCATCCACAAGCTTAGACGCTTGAGTCTCCTTGAATATTTATTGGGGGTGCACATGGGCATCCCCAAGCTTGAGCGTTTGACACTCCAAGATCTTCTTTCATCATCTTCCATCGCGCACTTGAAAACTCCCTTCATACATAACTCATCGTAGACTGATTAGAGAGGTTAGTGCCCTACTAAAATATTTTTCCTCTACTGCAAATAAAGATTTCCAGGAAGAGCTATTGTTTCTCTTGCCTTCCCAAAATATTCTGCAAAGAAAAAGACTGCTTAAGGATTGCAAAACTGCGAAAATAAAAACCGGGGCAGAAGCTGAGAAAAACAGAACATCAGAGATAAAATATTTTTTTCGAGGTACTTCTACAACTGAAATAAAAAAACTCTGAACAGACGCCTGAAAGGTAATTGTATGGAGCATGCTGTCAAAAAATTTAGATAAAAAAGATGATCTGGTGATTTATCCTGAATTTTTTCGTCAAGCAGACAGAATCTGTTTCTGGACAGCATGTACCAACTTTTGACCTTTCTTGCAATCTGAGGCTAAACTTGGCACAAAGCTTGAAAAGTAAAGATACAATGATGTTGCTACAGTAGTAAAAATCATCAAGACCACTAAGAACAGAATAAAAACAAAAAGAAAAAACCTAAATTCTTTGCGGGCTGCCTCCCGAAAGCGCTTCTTTAGAGCCATTAGCTAGGCTTAAAGAAGAAGATCAAAGTTCTCCAAAATCATCGGAAGGTGATACGTCCAAAACGTATCAATAATTTCTTCTTGCTCCATGCATGTTTTTTGAGATATTGCTATGATCTAGATACACTTTCATACACTTTTGATCATATTTGTACTAACCTATTAACTCAGTGCACCACAGTGCCAGTTCCTATTTTCTGCTGTTTTTCTATTTCAGTTTTCCCCCATATAAAAAGTGCTCCAAAAATTCAGGAAAATCAGATAAAAATCAGCGCAGAAGAACCTTCCGGAAGAACCTGAGTGGGGCCAGAGGGCCACCACCAGGGGCCCAGGCGCCCTAGTGGCGCGCCCTAGGGGCTGGCCGCGCCAGGGGGGCGCCTAGACCCCTGGTGGCCCCCCTGGTTTCCCCCCTACGCCTATGTATTCTCCGTGACGAGAAACCCTTGATGCCAGAACCCTTTTTCGCGATCTCTCCTCTGTTCCGCCGCCGCCGCGCTTCCGAGATCGGGAGCACTAGCAGACCTCTTCCCGGCACCCTGCCGGAGGGAGGGCCGACCTCCGGGAGTCTCCTCTCCACCATGGATGCTTCCCGGATGTACCGTGAGTAGTTTTCTTTGGACCATGGGTCCGTGATCAGTAGCTATGTGATGTTCTCCTCCCCTCTTTGTTCTTCATGGTTTAGACCTCGTGAGCTGCCCTACATGATCGAGGCACTTTTGTAATCTTTCTTCTGTTGCTATGCTGAGTTTGATGGGATCTGATGGATTATGAGATTATGTTCGGATTGTGATAGAGTAATATATTTGGTTCTTATCTTTTATATTTTTTCTCCTGAGTAATTCTTGCGTGTTCTCCGTTGCTGTTTATTGCTTTGGCCAAGTAGTAGGTAGTAACCCCAAGAGGGAACGTTATGTTTGATTGTGGGTTCATGCCCCCTGATGACACGCTTGAGTGACAGAAACATGAGTCTAGGGGATGCGCTGTTGCCACAAGGGGGAAAAACGGTGCTTGTAACCGCGGTTGCAAGGATTGTTTACTTTATGCAAAGTGCTTTTTAATGCAGTTGTCTGTTGCTTTGGGTTTACACTTTGGGTGGGGCTCGCAACTTAATACCAGCGAGATGTTCTGGATAGATATCTCAAGGTGGATGATTAGTAGTAGATGCAGTTGGATTTCGGTCTACTTATTTTGGCGTACTGCCCATGCTTTTGAGCCTCTTCCTTTCTTTTGTAGCATAGATAGCATTGCGGTGCGTTCATAATCCTGTCAATTGCCCTTCTGTAATTTGTTCACCTCGCATAGCAGTTTTATCGTCTTTTGGGAGAGAGACATCACTAGTGAACATCACGTATCCCGGTCCATATCCTCATCACTGTTTCCACACTCATTTACTTTTCTGCTTTTACTTTCAGTTGCTATCATTATCCCTTGTGTTTGATCCTTTGTGAACAACAAGACCGGAGAGATTGACAACCTCTCTGAACTTCGTTGGGAACAAAGTTATTTTTGTATGTGTGCAGGTCCGCATCAGTTGCGCCGCTGACACCTACTTATCATCTCCGGAGTCCTACTGGAGACAAACCTTGGTATCTTTACTGAGGGAAATTTTCTGCTATGCTACATCACACCTTCCTCTTGGGGTTTACCAACGAAGGGCGAGAAATCATCATGACCTCGCACGCAAGCAAAGAATTTCTGGCGCCGTTGCCGGGGACTACAAGTGCTAAGATAGGGGAGTTTCACACTACCCTTTACCTTTGTTTTTTAGTCTTGTTAGTTTACCTTTCAGCTTTTATCTTTGTGTCTTATATCAAAAATCACAAAAAAAAATCTGCCACACTTGCTGCTGCTATGGGTTCCACTGAAAACACCAAGTTGTGTGACTTCACTACTCACAACAACCAAGACTTTATCTGCACCCTCATTGCCACACCTGCCACTTCAGCTACCTCTTGTGAAATTAAACCTGCCTTGCTAAACCTTGTTATGAGAGATCAATTCTCTGGTGCTGGAGATGATGCTGCTTTACACTTGAACAATTTTGTTGAATTATGTGATATGCAAAAGTATAAAGAAGTAGAAGGTGATATTGTTAAGCTCAAGCTCTTTCCTTTCTCTTTAAGGGGAGAAGCTAAAATTTGGTTTCAATCTTTGCCTAGGAATAGCATAGATTCTTGGGATAAGTGCAAAGATGCTTTTATAGGGAAGTACTACCCACCTACTAAAATTATCCAATTAAGGAGTAACATTATGAATTTTAAGCAATTGGATAATGAACACGTTGCCCAAGCTTGGGAGCGAATGAAATCTCTTGTTAAGAAATGCCCTACACATGGTTTGACTACCTGGATGGTTATCCAGACTTTTTATGCAGGCTTGAACTTTACCTCGCGGAACCTGTTAGATTCGGCCGCGGGAGGAACCTTTATGTCAACTACACTTGGTGCTGCCACAAAGCTTCTTGATGAGATGATGACCAATTATTCCCAATGGCACACCGAACGCGCTCCAACAGGTAGGAAGGTAAACTCTGTCGAGGAAATTACCTCCCTCAATGAAAAAGTTGACTTAATTATGTCTCTACTTACCAAGCAACCCTCTATTGATCCTCGTGATGTCCCTTTAAATTCTTTGGTTGCCCAAGAACAAGTAGATGTGAACTTCATTGCTATAAACAACTTCAACAACAATGCTTATAGGGGTAATTTTGCTAGCAATCCTAGACCGTTTCCATCCAACTATGGGAACAACAACACCTACCCTAGAAACAAGAACCCCTCTTCTGAATTGGAAAACATTCTTAGAGACTTTATCACTACCCAAAAAGCCTTCAATAAGAATGTAGAGGAGAAATTAGCTAAATTAGATAGTCTCTCTTTGAAGGTAGAAAGCTTAGCCCTTGATATTGAGATGCTTAAAATTAGAACCTCTCCCCTTGAGGATAATAAGGCCACTCCTATTAATGCTATCCAATTGCAAATTAATGAAAATATTAGGATGATGGCTAAACTTAAAGAAAGGTGGGCTAGAGAAAAAGAGGAAGAGGATAGAATTAAGAGCCTTCCTACACACCACACAGTTGCCACTATCCAAATTGTTGAGGACACCCAAACTATTAGCACCCAATGCACTCCTAGTCCCGTTGGACCTATTAATGGTGATGCTAATACCTCAACCGAAGATGAAGAAACTCCTATGAACATAGAGGGTTTCAAACAAGTGAGCCTAGACGACACTACTACCACCTTTGATAGTAGTGATATTGATTTTGATAGTTGCACCCTCTCAGAAGTTATTAGCTTGCTACACAAAATGTTTAGAGACCCCCACACTAGCACACTTAATCTTGCCTTCACGGAGCATATCACAAATTCTCTCATCAAAGCTAGGGAGGAGAAGCTTAGAGTAGAAGCCTCCATACCTAGGAAGCTAGATGATGGTTGGGACCCTATGATCAAAATTAAATTAAATAACTTCTCTTGCTATGCTTTATGTGATGTTGGAGCTAGTAACTCCGTTATGCCCAAAACAATTTATGATATGTTTGAATTGAAGCCCTTTGAGCCTTGTTCTTTTGGAGTTCGTCTTGTTGATTCTTCCGTAAAGAAACCTTTGGGGAAGATCGACGATGTTCTTATCATTGTCAATGACAACTATGTTCCCGTTGATTTTATTGTTATGGATATAGAGTGTGAACCTTCGTGTCCAATTATTTTGGGACGTCCTTTTCTTCGCACCGTTGGTGCGGTTATTGACATGAAAGAGGGGAATATAAAATTTCAATTCCCTCTCAATAAAGGGATGGAACACTTCCCTAGAAAGAAAATCAAGTTACCTTTTGAGTCCGTTACACGGGCTAGTTATTCTCTTTCTCTTGATAAAACTTGATTCTTCTTTTGCATCATGCCTAGCTTAAAGGCATAAAAGAAAGCGCTTTCGGGAGGCAGCCCGCAACGAATTTAGGTTTTTCTTTTTTCTTTTGTTGTGTCTTGATGTTTGTTACTACTGTAGCAACATCATTGTATCTTTATTTTTCAGCTTTGTGCCAAGTTATAGCCTCTTATGATAAGGGAAGCAAAAGTTGTGACATGCTGTCCAGAAAACAGATTCTGTCCCTGGACAGAAAAATTCGAATAAAATCACCAGATCATCTTTTTGATCTGAACTTTTTTGACAGCATGCTCTATACAATTGTGAAACTTTCGTATGTTCTGAGTTTTTTTTATTTGAGTTGCAGAAGTTCCCCGAAAAAATTCTCTACTACCTGTTGTTATGTTTTTCACATATTCTACCACGTTTTGCCTCTCTTCACTTTTGCAAACCTTAAGCTTGCTTTTTCTTTGCAAAAACTTTTTGGCACTCTTGAGAAATAGTAGCTCTTCAAGAATATCTATATATCCAGTGGGGAAAAATTATTTTATTAAGGGTACTAACCTCTCTAATCAGCTTATGATGAGTTATGTATGAAGGGAGTTTTCAAGTGTGCGATGGAAGATGATGAAAGAAGATCCAGGAGTGTCAAGCGCTCAAGCTTGGGGATGCCCCCATGCATCCCCAATAAATATTCAAGGAGACTCAAGCGTCTAAGCTTGGGGATGCCCCCGTGCATCCCCTTCTCCATCAACAATCATCGGTTCGTCCTTCGTCTCACTATATTTTTATCACTTCATGCGTTATGTGCTATGCTTGGAGCGTCTCGCTCTTAGGTTTTATTTTTCTTTAGTTTTGCTTGCTGGTCATAAAAAGTTAGACCCCATCTTACTTTGTGTGGGAGAGAAACACGCTCCACTCTAATCTAGAACACATCATAGGATTTTTCCTGCTTATCTTTTTGTTGTTATGTGTTCTTTATCTTTTCGTAGCTACTGCCATGTTTAGTTTTAGTCTTAGTTTGTCTTTAGCAAGAGCCTTGGCTTTTGTTTAGTTTGTTGCTGGAACTCTCTTTAGTTTTCATGTTTATCTTGCTAAGAGAGTTGGTTGTTGCACTGAGTTGTGTTTTGTCTTCGAAGTAGGTAATTGAGGTTGCTATTTAATTCTAGTAGTAACTTGCAATAGTTTTGAGGTATTGGTGTGAGTAATGTCTGAACTTTTGGTGTCAAGAGCTTTAGCCTATTAGTGATAGGTGTCGTATTTTGGGCAATCCGTGTGTATTTTCAAAACCTACAAAAACTAGTTGAGAACTCTAACTACTAGATGGATCACTAATCTTTGGAGGGATCGAATATTAGAGTACACTCACGTGCCATGAGTCGAGGATGCGCAAGGATAACCAAACCCCATACACTCCTCCTCGGGGTACTTGTCTCTTTGTGAACCTCCTTATTAGATTGAGAGTTACCGATAATAAGTGCATGAGTTCTTCGGACTAATGTAAGTATTGAAAGTTGACACTTCCACCTTCCCATATTTTGCTAGCCTCTCCCGTGCCGTGCATTGCCTTCTTCTCACTCCGAGAGTTGGTGTCCACCTTCGCCGGTACATCCAAACCCTTGGAATGATATGCTCTGTCATCATAAGCCTCCTTATATCTTTCCTCAAAACAGCCACCATACCTACCTATCAAGGCATTTCAATAGCCTTTCCGAGATATATTGCCATGCCACTTCCACCTCTTCATGACTTGATCTTCATGTCATACATGTTCCTGCTACACTGGCAGTGACATACATTGCATACATCATGACAGTTACATCTTCTTTATGATTTTGAGCACCTTGTAAAGTGTGAAAGATTTCCTATACCTTCTTGTAAAATAGAGTGTTGCCCTTAAGTGAGGAAAAGATCCCAAAGTGGACACAATAAAAGATCCCAAAGAGGACAAATGAGAGTTAAATAGAAAGAGCCATTGAGGACACACAAAAAATACAAAAAAAATAGAAAAAAAGAAATAAAAAGAGGGAAAGGGGCAACACTACTATCCTTTTGAGAGATCCACACTAGTACTCCCTTTATATCCTTGTACTCCATATAGATAATCATTATGCATATAGCTATGTGGGGACCTTCACACTATAGCACTTGGCTTGCATATTCCAAGGATGAGTGTCAGAACCCTCTGATAGGTATTGTGCTAGGATCAAATTAACTTGCATTCATCCCAAAAATTCAAAACTCAAATTGAAATGGGAGAAGGAACCCCCCCCCCCCCCCAAATGACAAGATTGCTCCAAAAATTCCTCTGAAATTTTGAAAAGTCCTATAAATGAGTGTTATCACATATCAAGTGATGTGGGACCAAATACATACTCATGGAATTTATAAATATTCAAACAGGAGCTTGGAATTAAACAAATACCCCTATTTGATTTGAAATTCAGATATTTTGAATTTCAAAAATGTTCAAAAGTTGGTAATGACTAGCTACTGGTCATGTAAGTCCAAATATAAATTTTGGACATTTTTAAAAATGCCTAACTATTTTATTTAAATGGGCAAAACAAATGTCTGAAAAAAGAAATAAGAAAAAGAAGCAGAGAAGCTTACCTCTCGCCCTAGGCGAGGCCCAGCCGGCCCAGCCCACCAGCCCGGGCGCCTGTCGTCTTCCCGCACGCGCGCCCAAGCAGCTCGGTGGCGAGGCGCCGACGCCACCTCGACGCCCTGAGGCGTCTAGGCCTTCCCTGGACACGTCTCCATGCCACGGAGACGCCCAGGACACCCCATGGCCATTTCCCCCTCTTCTACGTCCTCGGCTCTCCCTCCCCGTCGTTTTTCTCATCGCCACCGAGAGCTCGTCGGAACACGCCGCCACACCCACGCAGCCACCGACAACTAGAGCTTCCACCAAGCTGTCCCCCGAGATCCTCCCCGAGCGCAGCATCGATCTGCAGAAGATGGCGATGCTGGAGCCCAACTAGACGCCGCAATCGTGCTCGCGCCGTCGCCGGAGCCGAGGAAGATCGACGTCGAATTCGTCACCGTCGCGCCACCAATCGCCCCGCCGTCTGCAGCGTTGAGCTCAGGGTGAGCTTCTCACCATTTCCCCCAACCTAGCACCGCCCCATTCGTCCTCTATGTTGCTCCACCATGCAAGCAGAAGCATGCCACCGCCATGGACGACGGCGGGGAGGTTCCAGTGCCCCTCTGTTCCTCCCGTGTTGTCCATCGTGTTCCTCGACCTCCCAGGGGCACGACGCACTTACTCCTGCGTCAGTACGGGCTCTGCAGCGACGACTACGTCAAGGCCGTGGCTCCGCCGCCGCTAGGGCTCGTCGCCGACGTGCCTCCGATGCCTTCCGGTGGCGCTGCTCTGCACCAATCGACGCGCGCAATGGAGGGCTTCAAGATGGAGGTCGCAGCGCTCGAATCCGTTCCCGGAATAGCCTCCCATGTGTGCGCCGCCGCGTCTGGTGACGCCGGCGTTGAGCCGCCGGCAGCCCGCCGACGTGGCAGTGGTTAGGGGGTTAACCCCACCTGGGTTAAGTGACCCTGGGTCACTGCCAGTGGGCCCTGCCCCCCCCCCCTAATCCCCTGGTTAGTCTAAACTAACCGGGATTTTTTACCAGAGAGGGTGACGCCCAGGTCCCACCTGTCAGAGCCCCCCCCCCACGTCACCCTTGCGCAAGCATGACGCAATAATTGGTTTTCCTATTAAAAGAAATCCAGAAAATTCTAGAAAATGCTTTCAAATTTAAAATTCAATAACTAATTCATTTTAACTCCAAATTGAACAAATAATATGTCTAAAATTGTCAAAAAAATACAAGGATTCTGAATAAGCAACTTGTTTCTATGTTTGACCATTTTAAAATGGGTAAACAGTAGCAAACATTCATATGGCATTCTTTTGAATTCAAATTTGGAGTGATTTTGCAAATGACTTTGCAACACACTTCTTTTAAATGGTTTCACCCACACATCAGAGACTTTACCTCACCCTTACAACATCAACTCATGCTCAACCATTTCAAATGAACATTCATGGATTCAAATGCATTTTAAATTCATCGATAAATCAAATGGAGTTTGAATTTGCATTTCAAATGCAATACACTCCTTTTAAATGGAATGCTCAACACATCAGTACCATGAACATCACCTTATACAATTGATCATGTGCTTGTGCATTGTACCTTATGTTGATCACTTTGTTTGTATTGTTTGCTCGGATAGAAGTGGAGCTGGAACCCGAGATCACCCCCTTCGTTGAAGACCCCGTGACTGAACCTCGTCAGCAAGGCAAGCAAACCCCCATTGATCATGTCGATAAAATCCCACTTCCCTCTCATGTCTCGCTTATGCATTGTATAGGATGATTACCATGCTACGTTTCTACCGCATAGATGAACCCATTCCGTTGCATGACCTATCTTTTGTCACAGTAGTAAGCAAACCACAATCCTAGCAAATGTAGGAGTTGATTGATATCATGTGGCCCCTGCAATTGTTACTGCTTATTGCATGCTTAGAGTGTTACAATGTTGATACTTTTATGTGAGTCGGGATGGTAGCAATCATGTTGATGATGGTGGAAATGTGTTGGTGAATCTACCCTAATACAAGGTGAACGATGAGAGGCTGTGTAGGAGTACACAGTGGGTTGTCTCGTTGAACACCGGCCTAAGTCCGAGTTCTTTTGTGGTGATCCAAGATGAAGAGTACAACCACACATTGGGCTCACTGACCCCTCTCAACCTACTAACTCATCCCTTTCGATGTCCAGATGTCACAGTAGTTCGGAGTTCTGGTAGGTTTGTGGCCTGGCTGCTAAGTGAGAGAACGGCTCAGCCGAGAACGGCTTATGCACCATGCACACATCATCTGGGTCCACTTCGGTAAACCGTCCGGGTTCACGGTAGTGGTAGCCAACCCAGGTAGGCAACTTTCTTGGACTAGATCGGCTATGAGGTAACAGTTGTGGTGGCATCATCGCTGTCATCTCTTGAACGGTGACACGCAAAAGGCGGTAACTGATGACACGTGTGTGTAGCGGTACACCCCTGCAGGGTTAACAAAACTATTCGAATAGCCGCGTCCGCGGTTAACGACTGCTTGGAAAGCTTAGCTTGATTATTAGACAACTTGAACTGGATACTTATAAAACTTACCAAGATATGTGTGAGTGCTATGGCATGCTTTCTCGTGGGGAAGTCGAGGAAGGCACCATAGTGGTGTAATTGATTGGAGATGTAGTGGACTCGTGTACGCTTCTTACCTCAAGTCTGGTACTCGTAGTTCAGGACTAGCCAAGTCAAAGCTGGCACTTCTGCAAGTGAAACCCCACCACCTTTACCTTGATACATGTGCATGAGTAGTATAGCTCCTATGTAAGTCTTGCTGAGTACGACTTTGTACTCATGTTTGCTTATTCTATGTTTTAGATGAACCCACTGACCCCGAAGGTGGCTTCTTCATCGAGCTCGACGACTGAAGACCAAGCTAGTGTAGTCCCAGTCAGACGACTAGTCCCTCGTGGAAGGGCTTGTTTATAGATAAGGCTTCTCTAAGAAATTTGTTAAACTTGTCTGTACTCAGACCTACTTTGCTTCCTCATGTTTGATGTAATGTTGGATCACAGACTTGTGATCTCTGTGTGCACTCTGTAAGAGTTATCAATAAAGTTGTAAACTTTGTTGAGAATTGCAATGATACCTGCTGTTCATACTAGACATGTGTGATGCGTGTATGATTATAACATGCATGTCTTAGTATGGGTTTTCGAGACCTTAGTTGTGATCTGGCTGGCGGTCTTTTATACACCAAGTGGCCCTTAGATGTGCGCATCTTGGGGCATCGCGATGCGATTGCTCGAGACTCTGTCTCGAGCACACTATGATGTATGATCGAGCCCGCCCTAGACCCCTACTAAGTGATCGAGCTGGAGTAAGTCTATGTAAGGGTTATAATACAATCGATAGTATGGTTGAGGCGACTTGTCTATGAGTATGGGAGTTCACCACCCATATCATTTAGACTTGTGTGCGGGCGATGAGGACCCATTTCAGTTGATCATCCGGTCTGGATGGGATGCCCCTCACGTTCGATGCTTTCCGAGAACGTTCTGTGCTTGGCCTTGTCTCCTTAGACAAGTGGGTACGGTTCTCGTCTCTCCATATGATTGTGTTGTAGCGATTCTTGCATACGCTAACCCCGGGTCCCGACAGACTTGGTATCAGAGCAGGACTGACTGTAGGATTATCAGCCTTGGCCGAAGTCGAGTCTAGCCTTCTATAGTTATATAGTTACTCTCGGTATATAAGGGAACAACGTAAGGCTTCTTTTTTCTCCTTGCCCTCATCGTTCTGAGTTCTGAGTCACCCTCATCTTATTCTACGGGGAGATAGGACTAGGCTCATCTTTGTCTTACTAGAACATCTCGTTGTTTGCTTCCTTGTAACCGTAGGAAGGTTGTGATCGGTTTGTTAGAGTTGTTGTGCTTCCTAATTTCTTACATCGTATGTAAGTGTTGTTTCCATGTTGTAAAAAATTGTCATTTCTTACAATTACAGCCGTTATGCTGTCCGAGTCATTCCAGGTTTCTTCATAATCTGATGCATTTGCAAAAATCCTTCTCCCCCTTTCGGTTGTCTTTCCAGAAGAATTCTTAGGTGGCATTCCTGACAGTTCCATAGTGTTTGATGTAGGTTTTGTTCTAGAAACCTATAGTGATTCCTTTGCAGCTCTTCCTCCCCCTTTAGATGTCTTCCAGCCAGAACAGCCACACTAACCATTGTGTTGGGTTACTTTTCTACTCTGACATATCGGTTGTAGCCCCTAGTAAGCCATGGTGATCCTTAGGGAAAACTATCCAGTAACCCAACCCCTTAAAACTAGCCACCCGACAGATGTGTAGAGTTCATAGTGGATCTTATGCCAGGAACCGCACCAATTTCCAGACGCCCATACAAAATGGCCCCACGTGAGTTAGCTGATCTTAAAATCCAACTTGAAGCTTTATTGGAAAAAGGCGTCATCCGCC
This sequence comes from Bromus sterilis, assembly GCA_950022295.1. Lineage (NCBI taxonomy): Eukaryota > Viridiplantae > Streptophyta > Magnoliopsida > Poales > Poaceae > Bromus > Bromus sterilis. Next base: position 115,594,605 of record OX465599.1, read on the forward strand.
CTAGCTCATCGCCATGGGGTTGCCCCGTTCTGTTCGTAACGAAGAAAGATGGAACAGAAAGGATGTGCGTAGACTATCGCCCGCTAAATCTAGCGACGATAAAGAACAAGTACCCACTTCCCAGGATCAATGATCTTTATGATCAACTTGCTGGATCCTCTGTCTTCTCCAAGATGGATTTGAGATTAGGTTATCATCAAATCAAAATCTGAAACGAGGACATTCCCAAAACGGCTTTCACTACTCGTTATGGTATTTACGAGTACAGCGTCATGTCCTTTGGTTTAACCAATGCCCCCGCCACTTTCTCACGCATGATGAATTCGATCTTCATGGAGTACTTAGATAAATTTGTTTTAGTTTATCTTGATGACATTCTCATCTACTCGAAGAACGAAGAAGATCATGCCGAACATCTAAGGCTGGTATTGATGAACCTTAGAGAGCAACGCCTGTATGCTAAATTCTCCAAGTGTGAATTTTGGCTACGAGAAGTGACCTACTTAGGCCACGTGATTTCTGCAAAAGGCATTGTTTTGAATCCCGAGAGAGTTCAGGCCGTCCTTGACTGGACTCCACCTGAATCGGTTAAGCAAGTTAGGAGTTTTCTTGGCCTAGCCAGCTATTGCCGCCGCTTCGTTGAGAACTTTTATAAAGTTGCAAAGCCTCTAACTGAACTCCTCAAGAAAGATAAGAAATTCCTATGGACTCCCAAGTGCGAGGAAATCTTTCAAGAGCTAAAAAGAAGATTGACTTCTGCACCCGTACTTGCGCCTCCAGACACCAAAAAGGATTTCGAGATCTTTTGTGACGCCTCACGGCAAGGGTTAGGATGCATACTTATGCAAGATAGACATGTGGTAGCTTATGCTTCACGCGATTTGCGTCCACATGAAGATAACTATCCTACCCATGACCTTGAACTCGCTGCCGTAGTTCATGCCCTAACGACTTGGCGACATTACCTCCTTGGTAATCGTTGTGAGATTTATTCCGACCACCAAAGCCTCAAATACATTTTCACCCAGCCAGATCTTAATCTCAGGCAAAGATGCTGGATTGAGTTGATAAAAGATTACGACGTAGGAATTTCTTACACCCCAGGCAAAGCCAATGTCATGGCTGATGCACTAAGTCGTAAGTCGTATTGTAACAACCTCATGTTACAACAATATCAACCACTTCTTCATGAGGAATTTTGCAAGCTCAATCTTGAGATTGTTCCTCATGGCTATCTTTCTACCTTGGTGGCGAAACCAACTCTTGAGGATCAAATCATAGTTGCCCAAAGGCGTGCACGAGGTGTTCGCCGGATCAAGGAGAACATTGCTAGCGGAGTTGCTAAATGTTTCTGCACAGATAGCAAAGGAACGGTATTCTTTGGAAATCGTTTGGTACTACCTAAGAATAGGGAACTAAGGCAACTCATCCTCAAGGAAGCCCATGACACACCCCTCTCGATTCATCCCGGTAGCACAAAAATGTACCGAGATCTACCCCAAAGATTTTGGTGGACTAGGATGAAGAGAGACATTGCTCGATTCGTTGCCGAATGTGATGTTTTTCGCCGCATTAAGGCAGAACATCAAAGACCTGCTGGTACACTTCAACCTTTGCCTATTCCAGAGTGGAAATGGGACAAAGTCACTATGGATTTCATCAGTGGTTTTCCAAAAACCCAGAAAGGAAATCATGCCATCTTCGTTGTGGTGGATAGACTTTCCAAAGTTGCTCACTTCCTTCCAGTTCGCGAGTCTATAACTGCTAGCCAGTTAGCGGACTTGTATGTCTCTAGAATTGTGTCTCTTCCTGGTGTTCCTTTGGAAATCAATTCTGATCGCGGTAGCCTTTTCACCTCTAGATTTTGGGGAAGCTTTCAGAATGCTATGGGAACTCATCTCTCCTTTAGTACAGCTTTCCATCCTCAGTCTAGTGGTCAAGTCAAAAGGGTTAACCAAATTCTCGAGGACATGCTCAGAGCTTGTGTTATCTCATTCGGAAAGAATTGGGAGAAGTCTCTGCGATTCACCGAATTTTCTTATAACAATAGTTTCCAATCTAGTCTGAACATGGCTCCTTTTGAACTCCTATATGGACGACGATGTCGAACACCTTTAAACTGGTCAGAAACCGGTGAGAGACAATTCTTTGGACCGGATATGATCAAGGAAGCAGAAGAGCAAGTTCGCATTGTTCGTGATCAATTGAAAGCAGCCCTGTCTCGTCAGCAAAGCTACTATGATCATCATCATAGGCAAGAGAGCTACAATCTGGATGAGAAGGCTTACCTTCGGGTTACTCCTCTGAAGGGAACCCAACGTTTCGGTATCAAAGGCAAGTTGGCCCTACGTTACATCGGACCTTTCCGCATTCTTGCTAAACGTGGAGAAGTTTCCTACCAACTTGAACTACCCCCGCACCTTTCCCGAGTACATGATGTATTCCATGTGTCCCAACTCAGGCGTTGCTTCAAGGACCCCATCCGCGAAGTCGACCATGAAACGCTTGATCTCCAAGATGACCTTTCTTATCGAGAATACCCCGTTCGTATTCTTGATTCCGCAGAGTGTGTCACTCGTCGTCAGAAGATTAAGTTTCTGAAAGTGCAATGGTCAGACCACTCTGAGAGAGAAGCCACGTGGGAAAGAGAAGACCGTCTCAGTGCCGAGTATCCCTCCTTCCTCCCGCAGACTTCTGAATCTCGGGACGAGATTCTATTGAGTGGGGGCGAGTTGTCAGAACCCTCTGATAGGTATTGTGCTAGGATCAAAGTCACTTGCATTCATCCCAAAAATTCAAAACTCAAATTGAAATGGGAGAAGGAACCCCCCCCCAGATGAATTAATTCAAATGGCCAATTTGAAAATTGCTCCAAAAATTCCTCTGATAATTTTGAAAAGTCCTATAAATGAGTGTTATCACATATCAAGTGATGTGGGACCAAATACATACTCATGGATTTTTCAAATATTCAAATAGGAGCTTGGAATTAAACAAATACCCCTATTTGATTTGAAATTCAGATATTTTGAATTTAAAAAATGTTAAAAAGTTGGGAATGACTAGCTACTGGTCATGTAAGTACAAATATAAATTTTGGGAATTTGAAAAAATGCCTAACTATTTTATTTAAATGGGAAAAACAAATGTCAGAAAAAGAAGCAGAGAAGCTTACCTCTCGCCCTAGGCGAGGCCCAGCCGGCCCAGCCCACCAGCCCGGGCGCCTGTCGTCTTCCCGCCCGCGCGCCCAAGCAGCTCGGTGGCGAGGCGCCGACGCCACCTCGACGCCCTGAGGCGTCTAGGCCTTCCCTGGACACGTCTCCATGCCACGGAGACGCCCAGAACACCCCATGGCCATTTCCCCCTCTTCTACGTCCTCGGCTCTCCCTCCCCGTCGTTTTTCTCTTCGCCACCGAGAGATCGTCGGAACACGCCGCCACACCCACGCAACCACCAACGACTAGAGCTTCCACCAAGCTGTCCCCCGAGATCCTCCCCGAGCGCAGCATCGATCTGCAGAAGATGGCGATGCTGGAGCCCAACTAGACGCCGCAATCGTGCTCGCGCCGTCGCCGGAGCCGAGGAAGATCGACGTCGAATTCGTCACCGTCGCGCCACCAATCGCCCCGCCGTCTGCAGCGTTGAGCTCAGGGTGAGCTTCTCACCATTTCCCCCAACCTAGCACCGCCCCATTCGTCCTCTATGTTGCTCCACCATGCAAGCAGAAGCATGCCACCGCCATGGACGACGGCGGGGAGGTTCCAGTGCCCCTCTGTTCCTCCCGTGTTGTCCATCGTGTTCCTCGACCTCCCAGGGGCACGACGCACTTACTCCTGCGTCAGTACGGGCTCTGCAGCGACGACTACGTCAAGGCCGTGGCTCCGCCGCCGCTAGGGCTCGTCGCCGACGTGCCTCCGATGCCTTCCGGTGGCGCTGCTCTGCACCAATCGACGCGCGCAATGGAGGGCTTCAAGATGGAGGTCGCAGCGCTCGAATCCGTTCCCGGAATAGCCTCCCATGTGTGCGCCGCCGCGTCTGGTGACGCCGGCGTTGAGCCGCCGGCAGCCCGCCGACGTGGCAGTGGTTAGGGGGTTAACCCCACCTGGGTTAAGTGACCCTGGGTCACTGCCAGTGGGCACTGCCCCCCCCCCTAATCCCCTGGTTAGTCTAAACTAACCGGGATTTTTTAACAGAGAGGGTGACGCCCAGGTCCCACCTGTCAGAGCCCCCCCCCCACGTCACCCTTGCGCAAGCATGACGCAATAATTGGTTTTCCTATTAAAAGAAATCCAGAAAATTCCAGAAAATGCTTTCAAATTTAAAATTCAATAACTAATTCATTTTAACTCCAAATTGAACAAATAATATGTCTAAAATTGTCAGAAAAATACAAGGATTCTGAATAAGCAACTTGTTTCTATGTTTGACCATTTTAAAATGGGTAAACAGTAGCAAACATTCATATGGCATTCTTTTGAATTCAAATTTGGAGTGATTTTGCAAATGACTTTGCAACACACTTCTTTTAAATGGTTTCACCCACACATCAGAGACTTTACCTCACCCTTACAACATCAACTCATGCTCAACCATTTCAAATGAACATTCATGGATTCAAATGCATTTTAAATTCATCGATAAATCAAATGGAGTTTGAATTTTCATTTCAAATGCAATACACTCCTTTTAAATGGAATGCTCAACACATCAGTACCATGAACATCACCTTATACAATTGATCATGTGCTTGTGCATTGTACCTTATGTTGATCACTTTGTTTGTATTGTTTGCTCGGATAGAAGTGGAGCTGGAACCCGAGATCACCCCCTTCGTTGAAGACCCCGTGACTGAACCTCGTCAGCAAGGCAAGCAAACCCCCATTGATCATGTCGATAAAATCCCACTTCCCTCTCATGTCTCGCTTATGCATTGTATAGGATGATTACCATGCTACGTTTCTACCGCATAGATGAACCCATTCCGTTGCATGACCTATCTTTTGTCACAGTAGTAAGCAAACCACAATCCTAGCAAATGTAGGAGTTGATTGATATCATGTGGCCCCTGCAATTGTTACTGCTTATTGCATGCTTAGAGTGTTACAATGTTGATACTTTTATGTGAGTCGGGATGGTAGCAATCATGTTGATGATGGTGGAAATGTGTTGGTGAATCTACCCTAATACAAGGTGAACGATGAGAGGCTGTGTAGGAGTACACAGTGGGTTGTCTCGTTGAACACCGGCCTAAGTCCGAGTTCTTTTGTGGTGATCCAAGATGAAGAGTACAACCACACATTGGGCTCACTGACCCCTCTCAACCTACTAACTCATCCCTTTCGATGTCCAGATGTCACAGTAGTTCGGAGTTCTGGTAGGTTTGTGGCCTGGCTGCTAAGTGAGAGAACGGCTCAGCCGAGAACGGCTTATGCACCATGCACACATCATCTGGGTCCACTTCGGTAAACCGTCCGGGTTCACGGTAGTGGTAGCCAACCCAGGTAGGCAACTTTCTTGGACTAGATCGGCTATGAGGTAACAGTTGTGGTGGCATCATCGCTGTCATCTCTTGAACGGTGACACGCAAAAGGTGGTAACTGATGACACGTGTGTGTAGCGGTACACCCCTGCAGGGTTAACAAAACTATTCGAATAGCCGCGTCCGCGGTTAAGGACTGCTTGGAAAGCTTAGCTTGATTATTAGACAACTTGAATTGGATACTTATAAAACTTACCAAGATATGTGTGAGTGCTATGGCATGCTTTCTCGTGGGGAAGTCGAGGAAGGCACCATAGTGGTGTAATTGATTGGAGATGTAGTGGACTCGTGTACGCTTCTTACCTCAAGTCTGGTACTCGTAGTTCAGGACTAGCCAAGTCAAAGCTGGCACTTCTGCAAGTGAAACCCCACCACCTTTACCTTGATACATGTGCATGAGTAGTATAGCTCCTATGTAAGTCTTGCTGAGTACGACTTTGTACTCATGTTTGCTTATTCTATGTTTTAGATGAACCCACTGACCCCGAAGGTGGCTTCTTCATCGAGCTCGACGACTGAAGACCAAGCTAGTGTAGTCCCAGTCAGACGACTAGTCCCTCGTGGAAGGGCTTGTTTATAGATAAGGCTTCTCTAAGACATTTGTTAAACTTGTCTGTACTCAGACCTACTTTGCTTCCTCATGTTTGATGTAATGTTGGATCACAGACTTGTGATCTCTGTGTGCACTCTGTAAGAGTTATCAATAAAGTTGTAAACTTTGTTGAGAATTGCAATGATACCTGCTGTTCATACTAGACATGTGTGATGCGTGTATGATTATAACATGCATGTCTTAGTATGGGTTTTCGAGACCTTAGTTGTGATCTGGCTGGCGGTCTTTTATACACCAAGTGGACCTTAGATGTGCGCAGCTTGGGGCATCGCGATGCGATTGCTCGACACTCTATCTGAAGCACACTTTGATGTATGATCGAGCCCGCCCTAGACCCCGACTAAGTGATCGGGCTGGAGTAAGTCTATGTAAGGGTTATAATACAATCGATAGTATGGTTGAGGCGACTTGTCTATGAGTATGGGAGTTCACCACCCATATCATTTAGACTTGTGTGCGGACGATGAGGACCCATTTCAGTTGATCATCCGGTCTGGATGGGATGCCCCTCACGTTCGATGATTTCCGAGAACGTTCTGTGCTTGGCCTTGTCTGCTTAGACAAGTGGGTACGGTTCTCGGCTCTCCATATGATTGTGTTGTAGCGATTCTTGCATACGCTAACCCCAGGTCCCGACAATGATCCTCCTCAAACGAGCTCTAGCTCTTCATGAGCGAGCAAGTTAGATGCACCCCCACTAGTTTCATTGGAGAGCTTCCTAGCTCATATGTGCATCCGTTGCATGGAAATCCCTACTCCTCACATCATATCTATCATTTGGCATCTCTTGCCTATGATTGTCCTCATTTATGTGAGCCTTTCTCATCCTTTTTTGTCTTCCTCCTCCTCCTTATTTCTCTCTTTGCCATCCTAAGTGTCAACTCTCGTGCTTACGCTCATCCATTGCATGTGTGCTCAAAATATTGAAAAAGGAGTGGATCAAATTGACTTGTACCTGGCTAGTGGTCTGGGGACGAGTCAAGATAAGATTCCAGAAAAAGACCAAGTGTGAAACTTTAGTAGATTGAGTTCTCAACAAATAAATATTTTTCTCGTATTCCCTATCCCCCTTCTTGCACGCAAACACCATTTGGAGACATTCGAGTCAAGGACAGCGAGAGCTCTTGCACCTAATGTTCTTTTGTTACTTGTTTCAATGCTAATATAGACTCTTGCATGTTATGACTTGAATTGAATCTCTAACCTTTATTGCTTTACTTTTCAAAGTTCTTATATGGTTGCTAGCATGTCACCACAGAAATTATGCTGTTATCATTTACCTACTCGAGGACGAGCAGGAATTAAGCTTGGGGATGTTGATACGTCCAAAACGTATCTATAATTTCTGCTTGCTCCATGCATGTATTGTGTGATATTGCTATGATCTAGATACACTTTCATACACTTCTGATCATATTTGTACTAACCTATTAACTCAGTGCACCACAGTGCCAGTTCCTGTTTTCTGCTGTTTTTCTATTTCAGTTTTCCCCCATATATAAAGTGCTCCAAATATTCGTGAAAAATCAGATAAAAAATCAGCGCAGAAGAACCTTCCGGAAGAACCTGAGTGGGGCCAGAGGGCCACCACCAGGGGCCCAGGCGCCCTGGTGGCGCGCCCTAGGGGCTGGCCGCGCCAGGGGGCGCCTGGACCCCTGGTGGCCCCCCTGGCTGCCCCCCTTCGCCTATATATTCTCTGTGACGAGAAACCCTCGATGCCAGAACCCTTTTTCGCAATCTCGCCTCTGTTCCTCCACCTCCGCGCTTCCGAGATCGGGAGCACCAGCAGACCTCTTCCCGGCTCCCTGCCGGAGGGAGGGCCGACCTCCGGGAGTCTCCTCTCCACCATTGATGCTTCCCGGATGTACCGTGAGTAGTTTTATTTGGACCATGGGTCCGTGATCAGTAGCTATGTGCTGTTCTCCTCCCCTCTTTGTTCTTCATGGTTTAGACCTCGTGAGCTGCCCTACATGATCGAGGCACTTTTGTAATCTTTCTGCTGTTGCTATGCGGAGTTTGATGGGATCTGATGGATTACGAGATTATGTTCGGATTGTGATAGAGTAATATATTTGGTTCTTATCTTTTATATTTTTGTTCCTAAGTAATTCTTGCATGTTCTCCGTTGTTGTTTATTGCTTTGGCCAAGTAGTAGGTAGTAACCCCAAGAGGGAACGTTATGCTCGATTGTGAGTTCATGCCCCCAGATGACACGCTTGAGTGACAGAAACATGAGTCTAGGGGATGTGTTGTTGCCACAAGGGGGAAAAACGGTGCTTGTAACCGCGGTTGCAAGGATTGTTTACTTTATGCAAAGTGCTTTTTAATGCAGTTGTCTGTTGCTTTGGGTTTACACTTTGGGTGGGGCTCGCTAGTTAATACCAGCGAGATGTTCTGGATAGATATCTCAAGGTGGATGATTAGTAGTAGATGCAGTTGGATTTCGGTCTACTTATTTTGGCGTTCTGCCCATGCTTTTGAGCCTCTTCCTTTCTTTTGTAGCATAGATAGCATTGCGGTGCGTTCATAATCCTGTCAATTGCCCTTCTGTAATTTGTTCACCTCGCATAGCAGTTTTATCGTATTTTGGGAGAAAGACATCACTAGTGAACATCACGTATCCCGGTCCATATCCTCATCACTGTTTCCACACTCATTTACTTTTCTGCTTTTACTTTCAGTTGCTATCATTATCCCTTGTGTTTGATCCTTTGTGAACAACAAGACCGGAGAGATTGACAACCTCTCTGAACTTCGTTGGGAACAAAGTTATTTTTGTCTGTGTGCAGGTCCGCGTCAGTTGCGCCGCTGACACCTACTTATCATCTCCGGAGTCCTACTAGAGACAAACCTTGGTATCTTTATTGAGGGAAATTTTCTGCTGTGCTACATCACACCTTCCTCTTGGGGTTTACCAACGAAGGGCGAGAAATCATCATGACCTTGCACGCAAGCAGAAGGTTCACCAAGGATCTCAAAAGGGTTTTCAATAAGCTCATCCTTGTTCTTCCGAGCGAAAAGGTACGTAGTTTTTGCTTTACCACGCAAACGTATCTGTCCTTTACCTATATCAATGAAGCCTTTCATGGCTCGGAGGAAGTCCCTTCCAAGCACTATATTTCCTCGATTGGCCTTCATGATGAAGAAGTCAATCTCCACACTTCTTTTAAGAAACATGACCTGGACATCTTTCAATCTTCCCTGGATCTCAGAAATATCACCATTAGAATGTTCATGGAAAGATGGAAATTTGTCCATGCTTGCAAGGTACAAAGAATCATAAATAAAGCTTGGCATTATATAAACTGTAGATCCAATGTCACAAAAAGCAAGGAAGTTTTGATTAGAGATAACAACCCTAACAAAAGGCTCCCAGTCATTTTCTATTTCCAAAATCTCCTCTCTAGGAGGATTTAGTTTTTCTACTCCTTTAAAGTCTAGAGCATCAAGTCTCTTCTCAATAGTAGCAATTCCGTCTACAACAGTATCAAGACCATCATAAACAAAATAACTAGATAAACCATGTATAATTTCAAGAGCTCTAGCTTCATCACACTCTAGAAAGTCTCCTTCAGCTATAAGATCAAGAGAGTGCTTACACCAATTAAAAAGGCTAAAGTAAAAATTTCTAAGCACAATTCTTATAGGTAACCAAGGCATATTTTCCTTATGTGCTTCAGAAATTCCTTCCCATGCCTTCTTCATATTCTCCCCGTTCCTTTGGTGGAAATCCAAGACCTCAGATTCCATCATAGTACCAACTCCTAACATACTTGACCACACAAGAAAGGTAACAGGTATTTTTGGTATTTTTTACAAGGGACACAAAAGTAAAAACTGAAAGGTAAACTAACAAGACTAAAAAGCAAAGATAAAAGATAGTGTGCAACTCCCCTATCTTGTAGACTGGAGTCCCCGGCAACGGCGCCAGAAATTCGCTTGATACAGAGTGGCAACTCTCCACGTTGGTTACTGATACGTCCCAAACGTATCTATAATTTCTGCTGGCTCCATGCATGTTTTGTGTGACTTTGCCATGATTTGCTTGAACTTTCATACACTTGTGAGCATATTTGGACTAATCTATTAACCCAGTGCACCCAGCTGCCAGTTGCTGTTTTCTTCTGTTTTTGTATTTCGGGTTTTCCGGCCATTAAAAGTGCTCCAAAAAATCCGGAAAAATCTGATAAAAAATCAGTGACCCGGAAGCTTCCGTAATCACCAAGGTAGCGGAGGGGGCCACCACCAGGAGACCAGGAGGGTCCCTGGCGCGGCCCCACCCTAGGCCGCGCAAGGAGGCCTCCTGGCTGCCTGGTGGGTCCCCTCGACACCCCCCTCCGCCTATATTTAGCCCTCGGGGTGGAAACCCCTAATATCAATCTCTTTTCCGCGAACTTGCCTCTGTACCGCCGCCGCCGCCGTTTCAAGATCGGGGCTGCCTGGAGAAGCTGCCCCGGCACCCTGCTGGGAGGAGGAACCCCCTCCGGGAGACAGTCCATAGCCATGGACGCCTCCCGGATGTGTCGTGAGTAGTCCCCCTTGGACCATGGGTCTGTGACCAGTAGCTATGTGATGTACCTCTCCCCTCTTTGTGCTTCCACTTTCGAGACCTTGTGAGCTGCCTCACCTGATCGAGGCACTTTTGTAATTTCTGCTGTTGCTATGTTGAGTTTGCTGGGATCTGATGGATTATGAGACTATGTTCAGATTGTGATGAGTAATATATTTGGTTCTTCTCTTTTATATTTTGTTCTTGAGTAAATTCTTGCATGTTCTCCATTGCAGTATTTTTCTTTGGCCAAGTAGTTTGCTTGCAACTCCAAGAGGGAGCGTTATGCTTGATTGTGGGTTCGGCCCCCTAATGTCTAGCTTGAGTGACAGAAACATGAGACTAGGGGATGTGTTGTTGCCACCAGGGATAAAACAACGGTGCTTGTACCCGTGGGTGCAAGGATTGTTTACTTTACGCAAAGTTCTTTTAATGCAGTTGTATGTTGCTTTGAGTTTACACTTTGGGTGGGATTCGCAACTTAATACCAGCGAGATTTTCTGGATAGATATCTCAAGGTGGATGATTCGTAGTAGATGCAGTTGGATTTCGGTCTACTTACCTTGGCGTACTGCCCATTGCTTTTGAGCCCTTCCTTTCTTTGCAGCATACCTAGCATTGCGGTGCCTTCATAATTCTGTCAATTCCCCAGCGGTGATTTGTTTACCTCGCTAGCACTTTTATCGTCTTTTCGGAGAGAGACATCACTAGTGAAAATCACGGGACCCCGGTCCATCTTCACATCATTGTTTACACCCTTAGTTTACTTTCAGTTCCTCTTTTATCTCTTGCGTTGATCCTTTGTAAAGAACAAGGCCGAAGGAATTGACAACTCCTATGTACTCATTGGGAGCTAAGTTATTTGTATCTGTGTGCAAGTCCACGTCAAGCGCTGTGACACCTACTTGTATCTCTTGGAGTCCTAGTGGTTCGATACTCAACCTTAGCATCTTTGCTAAGGGAAACTTGCTGCTTGATACGTCTCAAACGTATCTACTTTTCCAAACACTTTTGCTATTGTTTTGCCCTCATTCTTGCATGATTTGGACGAAACTAACCCGGACTAATGCTGTTTTCAGCAGAGCTGCCTGTATGGTTTTATTGTGTGCAGGAAAATGGATTTTTAGGTATCTCAGAAAATTCCGGGAAAATTCACAGAAAATCCACGCACCAGAAGCTTCCACCAGCCAGAAGTGGGGCCAGAGGGGGGCCACAGGGGCCCCAGGCGCCTGGCTGGCGCGGCCCCACCCCTGGCCGCGCCGGGGGGGCGCCTGGGAGGCCTCCACCTCCTCTCGTGCCCTACCTCAACTCCTATTTACTCTCATGACGGGAAAACCCCACAAGAGAAGTCGCTTTTCCAGTTTCTGTCGCGGAGCCGCCGCCACCCTCTGTTCTTCTTCGGGAGGGCTAATCTGGAGGATGATTTGGCCTCCGGAGAGGGGAGATCGTCGCCATCGTCATCACCATCACCAATCCATCCCTCCTCCATGACTTCTCTTCACATGTGTGAGTAATTCCCTGTTGTCGGCAAAGGGGATGGTAGGGATTGGATGAGTTTAATCATGTAATAGTTCGTCAGATTGTTAGGGGCATGTTTCCTATCATCTAGTTTGGTGTTTATCTTCTTTGCTTCAACTTTTTGCTCTTAATGCTTGTCACTTTGTGCCCGAGTGCCATGTTTTCCAGATCTGAACCCTATGTGTTTTCATGAATATATTTCTGTTCTTGATCCTATCTATGAGTTGTATGCACCTATTATGGTCCGGAACCGGCGATCCCAAAGGTGACAGCTTGGGACACCAAAGGGGATGGTCCATAATTTGAGGATTCCATGTATCCATTGAGTTTATTGCTTTGTTCCGGTGCTCTTTGACAGGAGCACCTTAATCTCCATAAGTTCCCTTTGGCCCCGTTCGTAGCAGGATGGTAGGACAAAAGATGTTGTGCAAGTTCTTATTGCAAGCACGCACAACTACCTACGGGATACATGCCTAATGTTTGATATTTGCCTAGATGATCATTGCTTTTCTGTGTGCCTTGCCCCGTGTTAGAATCTATTACATGTGCATTCTCATCCATGCAGCGCCCAACCATTCACCTCCCTAGCCTACAGTGTTTCAATCCTGCTGGTCATTAGTTGCTACTTTTGCTGTTTACTTTTGCTGTCGCCACCATCACTATCATATTACCATTACCACTTATCTTTTGTTGCAAGAAAGTATATTTCAGGTGCGGTTGAATTGAAAACTCAACTGTCAAAGCTTATAAATACTCTTTGGCTCCCCGTGTGTCGAATCAATAAATTGGGTTAACTTACCCGCGAAGACTATCTCGATCCCTTACGGTTGTGGGTCATCAAGTACCGTTTTCTGGCGTCGTTGCCGGGGAGCATAGCAATATTTACAAGTCTACTTGAAGTATCATGTCTGCTGCACATAATCCGCTATGGGTAAGAAAGGAGACCCCAAGGTTCCGATCTTACCATCCCGTACAAGGAAAGGTACTATTTTGAACACTAGTGCTACACTTGATTCACCTTCTGTTATGAGTAAGTTTTCTTCACCACCACCACACGATGCTTCTACTGAGTCTGTCACTATGTCCGATGCTTTTGATGGTGCTTCCACTACTCTTGATGATACTACTTTTCTTGGCTACTATATTGAAACTCAGACTGCTAAGGCTGCAGCAGAATCCAAGACCGAGACCCCTGCTACCTATATTCCTACCTGCAAAACCTTTGGTTACCCGTGCCTAGATGAACTCAAGGAGAGAATCCTTGATGATGATTAAGTTACTCTTGATGATGATTTTTGCAGGGAACTCAGAGAGTGTGTCGACTCTGACCCTGGTGCTGTTAAGGAGTTGCTCAAAAAGCACTCCATGAAGAACAAAGTTATTCCTGATCCTAAATTTGCCACATCCCCTATATGCATCATTGATCCTGATTATGATTTCTCTGTTGATCTTTCACTTATATCTACAGTCGAGGCTGGCCCCTTTTATGGCAGAGAAAATGATGATGCTATAGCACACTTGACCAAACTCGCTGAGCTAGGTAACCTATTCACTACTGATGAGAAGATACGAAACTTCTATGTGGCCAAGCTTTTTCCTTTTTCTTTGAAGGAAGACACTAAATCATGGTACGATGCACTACCCTATGGTTCCATTAAGAGTCCTCAGGACTTAGTCCAATTCTTTGTTGATAAATATTTCCTAGCTCATATGCAACATGCTGCTTTGCAAAGAATCTATAACTTTAAACAATTGCAGGATGAGCACCTCCCTAAAGCTTGGGGGAGGTTTTGTGATTTACTTAAGGTTATGCCGGGACATGGTGTCCCCAAGAATGAACTGCTTGATATATTTTACGCTGGTTTAACCGATGAACACTACTAGGAAAATAGCTATACATGGCAAGCTTATTAGTGGCGCATTTTATATGTAATGCGCCACTATGTTGTAAGGGGTGGCGCACTGGTAAAAAATGCGCCACCTATAAGCCCTTATAGGTGGCGCATTTTTTAAAATGTGCCACCCCTAAGAGTGGGCCAGCCCTGGATCCCCTTATACGTGGCGCATTTGGAGAAATGCGCCACCCCTAAGAACCTTATAGGTGGCGCATTTTGGAAATGCGCCACCCCTAAGAGCTTAGAGGTGGCGCATTCTGGAAATGCACCACCCCTAAGGAATTATTAGTGGCGCATCCAGAATGCGCCACCCATAAGCTCTTAGGGGTGGCGCATTTCCCATATGCGCCACTAATAAGAAAAAATTGCGTGGGAAAATTCCCAAATACACCCCCCCGTGGACCGCCTTTTCAATTTGAAAAAAAATAAAAGAAAATGATAGAAATGTCAAAAAAAATAAAAGAAAATAAGTTTCCCAAATGATATGTGGTCTAGTTGTTAGAAAAATTTACAAATATGAATTTCGACTTTTTTTGCAAAATCTCCCGAGAATTTCGTAAAATGGGCTTAACTTTTGCATACGACCTCCGATGAAAAAGTTTTTTATATGAAAAATAATCTACTCGAAAAGTTATATCCAAATTCAACGGGGTGTCACCCGTTGAACATTTTTAGAATCCTCAAAAACCTAACAGAAAAAATGTTACGGGCGTTTGAAGATCTGGAGGCCCAAAAAAAGAGAAAAAATTGAAAAAAAATTTGAACTTAGTACTGGCGCATTTTATATGAAATGCGCCACTAGTAATAGAAAAAAAAATTAAAATTTTTTAAAAAATATATTTTTTATTTTTTAAAAAAATTCAAAATAGGCTAGAGGACAAATCGGGAAGTTAAAAAAAAGTTGAAAATTTTAGATAGTAACATTAAAAAATTTAAAAAAAATAAATTTAAAAAAAAAACAAAAAAAAATTAAAAAGTTCAAAATATGCTAATGGTCCCATCGAGAAAGTTTCAAAAAAATGTTGAAAATTTTAGCACACCCATGAACATTAACAAGGTCCTAGACATCAACATGGTTTAATAGGATTTATATGTTAGATATATCAACAAGTGCCTGCTAGGTGAGCTGGAGTGAGAGTTGAATAGAACCGAGAAGTTAAGCGTGCTGGGGCTAGAGTAGTGTTAGGATGGGTGACCCTCGGGGAAGTTTGACCACGGAGGTTAGTTTGACCTGAGATTAAGCATATTGACCGGGCATTAAGCATACTAACCTGAGATTAAGAAAAAATAAAAAATAAAAATAAAAAAATTGTTTTCCAGATCCAGATTCAAAATTCAAAATTTAAAAAAATTAATAGTGGCGCATTTTCAAAATGCGCCACCCCTAAGAGCTTATAGGTGGCGCATTCTGAGATGCGCCACGCATAAGGGCCTTAGGGGTGGCGCATCCAAAATGCGCCACCTCTAAGCCCTTATTAGTGGCTTGTAGTTAGTGGCGCATCCCTAATGCGCCACTAAACTCAAAAACAGTGCGCCACCATAAGGCTATTCCCTAGTAGTGGAATCCAGATCCTACCTGGATAGTTGTGCTAGTTGTGTTTTCAGGGAAAGAACACCGGACGATGCAGAAGAATTAATGTGCAAAATTGCCAAGAACTATGAAGATTGGTCCGTTCCTGAACCTCTACCACCGAAAAAGAGGGGCATGCTAGTTCTGAGCCCCGAAGATATGCAAGAAGCAAAGAGGTCTATAAAGGAGAAAGGTATTAAAGCCGAAGACGTGAAGAATTTACCGCCTATTGAGAAGTTGTGTGAGCCTACTACTCGCCCTCCCTTGGTAGAGGTACACTCTCTATTAGACTTTACTGAAAGTGACAACCCTAAAGGTAAGCCTCCCGACCAATGCTTAGATGAGCTTGATAATTTTATTATTAAGCAAGACCATTTTAATAGGAGGATACAAAGTCAGTTGCATGATAACTCTCTTGCTATCAAAAGTTTGTGTGGTGTTCTAGAAAGAACAGTTAATGATGTTAAATGTCTTGTTAAGCATTTTCATATGGTTCAAACTCAGCTTGAACAAATTTCTAATGTGCAAAAAGATTTGCTTGCTAATAATGCCAAAAAGGACATACAAGCTTATGGCATCAAAACTAGGGGTGGAACACACACCCAGGACCCACTCTATCCTGAGGGGCATCCAAAGAGGATCGAGCAAGATTCTCAAGTACAAGAAGAAGACGAGATTGTTAGCTCTCCGAAGAAAAAGAAGAAGAAGAAACACAAGTAGGCTGACAATCCCAATGATCCTATTAAAAGTGAAAAGCCAGTTGTTGATCCTAACAGCATATCTACCTCTGATGCTGAAACAGAAGACGGTGCCGAGCCTGAAGAAAAGGACACTGAAAAGAATGATTCTCCCGAGGTAAGAGAAGAAGAGAACACCTGATAAACGCAAGAAGTACTCTAGAGAAGACTTCATCGCAAGAAGACATGGGAAGGAAAGAGAACCATGGATACAGAAACCCATGCCCTTTCCAGGTAAGTCCCTCAAATCTAAAGAAGAAGAGCATTACAATAAGTTTTGTGAATGGATGAAACCTCTTTTTCTTCAAATCCCTTTGACTGATGCTATTAATTTACCTCCCTATTCGAAATATATGAAAGATATTGTCACTAATAAAAGAAAAGTTCCTAATGAATCAATATCTACCATGCTTGCTAACTACTCTTTCAATGGCAAGATTCCTTAGAAGCTTGGTGATCCAGGTATACCCACCATTCATTGCTCCATCAAGAATAATTACGTCAGAACTACTTTATGTGATCTTGGTGCAGGAGTGAGTGTTATGCCTTTTTATCTTTACAAGAGGCTTTGTTTAGAGAAACTAATCCCTACAAATATCTCCCTTCAAATGGCTGACAAATCAACAGTTGTCCCCATTGGTATTTGTGAGGATGTTCCCGTTGAAGTTGCTAACTATTTGATCCTTACAGATTTTGTTGTGCTTGACATGCCCGAGGATGGGAGCATGTCCATTATTCTTGGTAGACCTTTTCTTAACACCGCAGGTGCTATTATTGATTGCAATAAAGGAAAGGTCACTTTCAACGTTGATGATAAAGAACACACGGTGTATTTTCCAAAGAAGATCGACAAGAGGCATGGCCTTAACTCTATAGAGAATGTTGAGACCGTGAAGATTGGAGAATGGGACTGTCCACTACATGTGCAGCACAAATACAAAACCATTATGGTGGGGACAATGTCCATTAAAGTAAAGGTGCAATGATCACTTCATAAGAGGTGAAACTTCTTGTTCTATATATCGCCGGGTTGTTGGTAAGACTTGATCAACCTTACTAATGAGCTTGTTTTATATAGGTAAAAAGTTAAGCTTGTTATGTTTTTATTTGCTTTAGCTTTTATTCTCTTTGATGTACCAAGTTTTTGTGTTTTTGAAGCTTCACAATATTAATCACCGCTTTAAGTTTTCAGAAAGTTTTGCACCTTTTTGAACTCCAAGAAATTTTCAACAGTGAAGTTTTCAGAAAAAATCCAGAAAAATAAAAATAAAAATTTCCATGCCAGGAGTGACCCAGAGGTACCTAGGGCTGACTAGGGGGGCCACCAGTGGCCCAGGCGGCCAGCTGGCGCGGCCTGCCCCCTGGTCGCGCCCATAGGGCGCCTGGGGCCCACAGGTCCCACCTCCAGGTGAGTCTTCTTCCTCTCTCTCTCTCTCTCTCTCTCTCTCTCTCTCTCTTTCTCTCCAAAAACACGAGTTTTGGCCCTGGAACTTGCGTTCTTGCTGTTCGTGGAGGTGATTTTCGATCTCTCTCCACAACCCATCATTTGAGCTGAGATTTTGAGCAAATACTCCCTGGTATGCAACTCCTCCACTCCTCCAAATAGATTTTTGGTTGGTGGCTTCATTTTTGAGTATTTAGTAGTTCTTGGTGCTATTTAGATGAGCTTGCTTGCATGTGTAGAAGTTTATTTTCCAAGTTTTGAAGCAAGTTTTTGCCTTAGGTAAGTGGGCTGAGTAGTTTTCCTTAACTCACTTTGTTTAAATCCTTGTTTTTGTAATTTGTCAAAAATTTCAGAAATGAGTTTGCTAGGAAGAGCAAAGGGGTGGCTTGGGAAGAAAAGGCCCGAGCGCTCCGATCGAGTTACAAGAGTTGCAGCTTCACCCTCGACTGCTAGGGTGAGCTACAACGAAGATCATGTGCCCTTAGAGTTGTTGGAGGACACAAATCCAGCACGTGCAATGACTTTCACGTGCAATGAATTCCTTGAAGCTGCAGGAATTTAGGAGGAGTTCTATATTCTTTGTGCTAATGCAGGTCTGACGCGGCTCGCAACGTGTCGTGTTGCTCAGTATCAAAAACTCACCTCCTGTTTCATTAACAGTTTTAGATATAACCTTGATACTGGTTCTATTGAGTTTAAAATTTACAATAATCTTTTGACCATGCCTTTGGAAAAGTTTTGTGAAATAATAGGTGTGCCGAACTGTAAGGCCCGATATGCCGTAATGTTCCAGATCTAGGTGTTTCCACCCAGATCCGGGGACGAAGCACATATCGGTCCCACCGCGACATATGACAAAGCCATATGCCCCGGATTTCCAACATGATATCACAACATTACAGATACAAGGATACAACATCTCATACAATCGGCATACAACTGCCTCAAATACAATACAACAGCGGAAGATATATGTCTGAGTACAGACTACAAGCAAATGCCTAGTGGCAAATAGAAAAACATCGATCCCATAACCACACGGGTCCAGGCCCTCCGCCGGGATCCGCCTAACTAGTCGTCGTCGAGTCTCCACGTGAAACGTCGATCACCGTACCTGTTGTCGATCAAGAACCCTGAAAAGAGTTTGGGGGTAGTATCATGAGTATAGAGGTACTCAGCATCCAACTGTAGTGGTCATCTGACCCAGCAAGGACTTCATCACTCGTCATTCTAGGACAACTAGTAGTTTACGTTAAGGAAGGGGTAAGTGGTGAGGTTGTTGCCGCACTAGCATTTATTAAGTGGCTAACGATCTAGAGAGTAAGATAAGAAGCCAAGCATTTGATGAGGAATCGCCTCCAACAAGTCTTGCTATCAACTACTACGCAAACATAACACCTATCCTATCCTTGTCCTCCTCTTTGCATCCCGACGAAGAAGAAGCAGTCAAGGCACACACACACATTAATCAAGTTATATTAAGATTATCTCAGTTGTTGTTGTCTATGAACAAGGAGTAGGTCTCAAGTCGTCCATAACCGTGGACACGGCTTCTCAAAAAGATTTAACCCTGCAGGGGTGTACCCACTGCCCATTACGAGGCTCCGCACGCACGTCCATCACTCTCAGTTGCTACCCATCATAGGAAACCATTTTATGATTTAGTTCCAAGAGATCCGAAACGACAGGTCCCTCTAGCTAACAATGAACAAATCCGGGTGGCCCCCGGTGATTCGACAGCCATCTCAGGAGCCGGCCGCTCTCTCGATCTGGTCTCTACCGTCTGTCGCAGGTTTGGATAGCCGGTTAATCACACATGGGAAACTGGGTCCTCAGCTGAACAAGGTGGGCCAGCAAGGGAACTAAGTCCTCACTGGTCCGAGTTGGTTTGAAAACAACTGGCAGCTGACCAGCACACACACGGTTTCAAATGGTAAATCAGCTTGGGCCACCACTAGAAATGTTTGAGGCTAGGTAGGTAAGTAAGGGGGACCCCATAAAATCCCACACGCGGTTAGGCACGCTCGGTCTTAAAACCAATACCCGGAACACGGGTCCTAGGTGACTCGAATGGAACAAAGCGTCGGGGCGAGATAGCCTAGACCTTCCATCCTTTGTCGAATATAGTCAACATTATAATAACCATATCATCCACAACAATATAATAATGTGATATCCCAAACCCAGGAGTAACAGGGTAACATCATAGCATCCTAAGCATGCATACTAAGCAGGGGCTGAGCAACGAGCAATAGTAACATAGCAGTACAAGGTTTTCTGGGAAGGGACATGGCTGTATCGGTTTGAAAGAGGCTGTAAACATGTGGTAGGATCAAACATCGAACCTAACCTATACTAGCATGCAAACCACTGGTTGAAATAGAATGGATCATAAGTAATGTATAGTCCTTTCCTGTTGATAAGTCGGGTTCCGAAGGTGTAGCCGATCGCAAGCTCGCATCGTCTCCGAGAGGTACCCGCGAAAGCACACAAGACGGTAAACACTGGAAAGCAATCAACGAGCAAGCACTCTATTACTACAAAGCAAACACGAGCAAGCATTCTATTACTACGAGGAAAACACGAGCAAGCAACGCGATACGGATCTATCGTCGAGAACGGTTACTAACAATTTAAGTGGGGTATCGGTCACACACGACGAATACCGCACGTTTACGGTGGTTCAAGTTGCTTAGCTACAGGTGACCAAACAACGGTTATTTACATGGAAACTCAACCAAGCATGGCATAGCACACAAACATGTCAAGAGGTGAATCACAAAGTAAACTATCTATGCTAGTCAATTTAAGTGAGGCACAATCCTAAACATGGCATAACACTAAGTGACGCACGATGATTAAAACATTTGGTACTGTTCTTTCCTAAACCATATTTTAGGTTGGTTAACAATAGCAAACAATAGCATAAGAACAAAGTACACGAAAAACTAATCAAGTTACATATAAAGAACACCCCAAACGGGGTTACGGTTAAAAAGATACGAGCAAAACAAGTTACGGGCACAAACTGCCAACATTACGAAGCACACTTTAGAGCTATGCACAAACAGGGTAATCAATGCAAACATGCTCAAAAATGATATGGAATTAAAGTAGACATGACATGGAAGGAATGGCAAAAAGAATCATGCAAAAAGGCATCATAGATCAAAAGATATTAAGCAAACAATATGGCATCGCAAAGTAACAAACTTAGAGAAAAACAGAGGTGGCTATCAAAAACAGCAGCATAGCAACTTTAGAACAGAATATCTATATGACCAGCAAGCATATCATGGCAATGCAATACATCGTATGAAATTAGACATGATGCTTAACAATATGCAATTGGAATCACTCAATTCCGATAAACGGTCGCGACACACTCGTCGACCGAAGTTGCAATAAAATAACAGTTTCAGCAACAGCAGCACAATAACATCAGGATAGCTACTTTGGAGCAAGATTTAAACATGATGCAGCAAGAAAATATGGCATGTGAATGCATGAAACTGAAGTAGAAACATTGCTTAACGCAACTCAAAAGGAATCACTCAATTCCGACGTACGGTTGCGAGGCAACCGTCGCCCGAAGTTGCAATAAAATAATAACAGCAGCACTTAACAGGAAACACTAGCAGTTTAACGGCCTGATGCCCATTTTAGCACACAATTACACAATCAAGATGAGCTCAAATGCAAATGCTCACAAAAGATGAATTAAAGTAAACGCAATTCTAAACAATTCGTCTTTTGGGCGCGAAGTCATCCGGGCTACGGATCGCTTGCTATCGTCAACGCGGAATCGAATCAGCAGCAAAATTAACACAGACTTAGCAAAAATTCACAGGGGGTAACTAAAAAAAAGCAGGCCTCACCCACATGGGCCGGATCTGGCCTGGCAGGCCCTGGCGACTGGATCGGGCTTCCTGGGCCGAGGGGGCGAGCTGGGCCACGGGAGGACTGGGCCGGCTTGTCCTGGAGGTGGGCCTCGCGGGGGCTGCACGGTCGTGCTCGTCCACGTCTGGACCGAGCGGCGCGGCGGCGGCTGGCGCACGTCGGCCTTGGCTCGCTGCCGGCGAGGGAGGCGTGCAGGGGCGCGGCGAGGAGCGGATCGGCGGCGGGGTCGCGCGCAGTGGCCGGATCCACCGGAGTCCGGCGCCGGGAGGTCCATGTGCGGGCGGCTCGAGCTCCCTCGGGGCTCCAATGGCGGCCGGCTGCGAACAGAGAGGCGCAGGGGGGTTAGAGGAGGAGGGAGGAGAGGGAGAAGAGAGGAAGGGGTGGCCGGGAGAGGAGAGGGGCGCCGGGCTGGCTGCTCCGGCGGCTTGCCCATGGGCGGCGGCGCTCGGGCGCAACCCACGGGAGAGAGATGAGAGATGGGGAGGCTGGCTGACGTGGCGCAACCGGGCGCGTCCGTTCGCGCGATCCGACGGTCCAAATAATCTGGGATCTGGGAGGCAAAAATGGGCAGAGTGGAGGGGGGTGGCTGCAGTTTTGGCTTAGGGAAACCCTAAGTGGGGGTGGGAGTGTGGTGGTCTTTATATAGCCCAGGTGGCTGGCAGTTTGCAAAAACATCCCCGGTTTTTCTCTCGCGCGCACGGTGCTCACGTTTCTGACCGCCGGGGGTCCGCAGTACCTCCGATTCGGGTAAAACTTTCAACTGCGCGATCAGCGCGTCGAGCCGGAGGCGTTCACCTCACGTTGGAACCGTTCCGAGAACACTTTCCGGCGCGCTATAAAAATAACCCATTTAATTATTAAACGGGGTTTTTTGTTCCGTTAATGCGGCTGGTCTCGTGCGGTTTTCACGACGGTGCTCGGGTGAAACCCGGTGTCGCAAAGGTCGAGTGTCAGGGTGGCAAGGGTCGGTCTCCTTCCAATACGAGATAAGAGGGGGGAAATAATCCCCGATCGATAAATTGGGGATGCAACACCGCAAACAAATCAGACAATTCACGCCGAAAACAAATTTTTTAATTTTTGTGAAAACTGGGTTGTTACACGAACATTGGACTGGAGGCGAAGATAAGCTCTCAGCCCTCCGAGCTGAGAACCGTCTTCAACTCTCTCTGTAGCATGGATACGAGGGATATTCACCGGTCAAAAATCTCCAGCATCTTATTCCCACACCTCAGGTATTTTGCGTATTATATTGCTAGAGGGGTGTTAGCTCGTAACAACACGAGCAACATTTCTGCGCCGGATATTGCTATCCTGGCAACCGCCCTCTCAGGGAGGTTTGATTATAATGTGGGTTCCTTAATTGCTCGACGCTTTGCTATGAACGGTAAGAAGGGAGATTTATTTGGTGGTGTTTACGCCACACTTATCCTAGAGTCTCATAATGGCACCCCACACCCTGATGATAAGCCTTTTACTTATTTAAGTTTTGATCTTGCTGCTATGAAAAGGCATAAGTTTGTTACCATGACTTCCGAGTTTGGTAACCTTTATTATATCTTGCGTTTCGGAGCCACCACGGAACACAAGATCCATCTACCTGCACCTCTTTTGTTCGATTTTTCTCGCAGGAACGGATGGTCCTTTGATGTTATCCAGTTCGATGAGTTCGTGGTCCAGCATCAGTTTCATAACCCCGTGGAGGGGGTTGTGCCCGACGAGGAGGAGCATGGTGAGTTACCACCTTTCCAGGGGGAGACCGTCACCCAGTTTGGTGAAGGGTCTTCCTCTGCTTGGAGCGCGGATCCTTCTTCGTGGGAGGATCCGAGGACTTCGGTGTACGCGCCGGAAGCCTCATAGGACCCTTGGACTCACCAGCACCACCCTGGAGCAGGAGGCTCCTGGGGACATTAGCTACTACCAACTTAGGCCAAAAGCCTAAGCTTGGGGGAGTACGTGCCCTTCTCACTTTTCCATTGTATTATCCATTTTATTTTTTGTTCACTTTGATCTTTTCGAAGTTTTTGCCCGTTCTTCTTTCTTTCTTTCTTTGCAAAAACAACAAAAAGATTTTCTCTTTTGCTTTCGTTTAAACCTTTAAAAAACCCAAAAATATTTCCTTTCTCTCTTTAGTTTGCTTTGTTTTCAGAGTTCAGCTCGAGTCCGTGAAGGCATTTGATAATATTTCCCATGTTCGATCGTGCAAGTGACAAGGCAGTAATGACGAAGATCGACGGAAGGGAAGCAACAAGGAGAACCGGTATGAACTCTTCTTGTTTCTCTTTTGTACATATGCATGTACTTATGATCTAGAGACCATCTTGTAGCGACATAGTGTTATGTTTACAATGCTTTCCCAGTGTTCATGCTTTCCTTGTGGCTAATCTCAAATAGCTAGAGTACATAATGTGTTGTTGAAATGATTTACATGCATTGCATTGTTCATGGTTTGGCATACTGAAGTGGTATTTCCCTTCGGAGAATTTTTTGGATTGACTTGGCACATGTTCACACATGTTTATGACTAGAAAGTCTATTATGCCTTGGATGATCTTTTTGTTTCAGAATAGTTATATCACTTTCATGCCCGATTCAATGTTGCTTTGTCGCTCTGCATGATTATGACAGTTATTGCTCTCTAGTTGGTCGCTTCCCAGTCCCTTGCTAGCCTTCGCTCGCACTAAGCGGAATTCTGCTTGTGCATCCAAAATCCTTGAAACCAGTTATTCCATATGAGTCCACCATACCTTCCTATATGTGGTATTTACTGGCCACCCCTAACTCAGACTTTCTTGTGCCATCTCGAAAATTATTCAAAAGCTCCGCTTTTGTAACCGTACAAGCTCATGGTGCGGTGACGGAAAATCAGTATCTTTCATGCCAAAAATATTGACGGAAGTTTTAACTAGTCATTTATAAAATAAAATAAAGGGGAAGTTACACCTCCCCCATACTTGATGATGGAGTGAAATGGACCAAATGCTGCTTATGATAGATGGAACGATACACTCCTTCCATCCTTGAGGCAAAATAAAAGGTTCCGTAGACCATCAAAGGATTTATGGATAAGGGAATATGTGTAAGAAGAAGGCATTAATATGGTTGGCATGGGAGATATTGAGAGACCTTTACCGTTCACCGTTGACTGGAAAGTTGCACTTCTCAAAAATGTTTTTGTCCCTGTTTTCAAAACCAAGAGCTCTGGCACATGTTTAGTCTTTGCTTCCAACCACGGGTTTTCAACCTTGCCACCAAAAGCCACGGTTCGAGAGTCTCCCCTTCTTTCTTCAAAGCACCAACTATGAGAGCATAATTATCATTCTTAGTGTAATGTGCATTGTCCCAAAGTATTACATTGTCTTTTGCATGCTTGTGTTATTGCTAGCCTGAAATTCTTAGCTCTAGTCACCTTTAAAACTCCGGAGGAGTTTCTGCATTTATGTTTTGCTTCACTCATGGAGGCTAGCAAAATGTCACTCAAGTATGTTCAAGCTATGTGCATTGTGATCTTGTCTTGATTTTCAGGAGAATATTATTTACTTTTAGTTGTTTGTGATTGATCACATGAAAGAAGAATTGCTTCGTGCATTGTCCTTATAGCATTGTTTCAATACTTGCTAAACTCTTTTCGTAGTACATGCTTATATACATCTAATGAAGCAAAAGAGTTTGTCAAAGTTTTCTTTGTCGCGTCCAGTTCGTTGAACTGAATTGCTTGAGAACAACCAATATGCTAAGCTTGGGGGAGTTGATACGTCTCAAACGTATCTACTTTTCCAAACACTTTTGCTATTGTTTTGCCCTCATTCTTGCATGATTTGGACGAAACTAACACGGACTAACGCTGTTTTCAGCAGAGCTGCCTGTATGGTTTTATTGTGTGCAGGAAAATGGATTTTTAGGTATCTCAGAAAATTCCGGGAAAATTCACAGAAAATCCACGCACCAGAATCTTCCACCAGCCAGAAGTGGGGCCAGAGGGGGGCCATAGGGGCCCCACGCGCCTGGCTGGCGCGGCCCCACCCCTGGCCGCGCCGGGGGGCCGCCTGGGAGGCCTCCACCTCCTCTCGTGCCCTACCTCGACTCCTATTTATTCTCTTGACGGGAAAACCCCAGAACAGAAGTCGCTTTTCCAGTTTCCGTCTCGGAGCCGCCTCCACCCTCCGTTCTTCTTCGGGAGGGCTAATCTGGAGGCTGATTTGGCCTCCGGAGAGGGAGATCGTCGCCATCGTCATCACCATCACCAATCCATCCCTCCTCCATGACTTCTCTTCACATGTGTGAGTAATTCCCTGTTGTAGGCAAAGGGGATGGTAGGGATTGGATGAGTTTAATCATGTAATAGTTCGTCAGATTGTTAGGGGCATGTTGACTATCATCTACTTTGGTGTTTATCTTCTTTGCTTCAACTTGTTGCTCTTAATGCTTGTCACTTTGGGCCCGAGTGCCATGTTTTCCAGATCTGAACCCTATGTGTTTTCATGAATATATTTGTGTTCTTGATCCTATCTATGATTTGTATGCACCTACTATGGTCCGGAACTGGCGATCCCAAAGGTGACAGCTTGGGACACCAAAGGGGATGGTCCATAATTTGAGGATTCCATGTATCCATTGAGTCTATTGCTTTGTTCCGGTGCTCTTTGACAGGAGCACCTTAATCTCCATAAGTTCCCTTTGGCCCCGTTCGTAGCGGGATGGTAGGACAAAAGATGTTGTGCAAGTTCTTATTGCAAGCACGCACAACTACCTACGAGATACATGCCTAATGTTTGATATTTTCCTAGATGATCATTGCTTTTCTGTGTGCCTTGCCCCGTGTTAGAATCTATTACATGTGCATTCTCATCCATGCAGCGCCCAACCATTCACCTCCCTAGCCTACAGTGTTTCAATCCTGCTGGTCATTAGTTGCTACTTTTGCTGTTTACTTTTGTTGTCGCCACCATCACTATCATATTACCATTACCACTTATATTTTGTTGCAAGCAAGTATATTTCAGGTGAGGTTGAATTGACAACTCAACTGTCAAAGCTTATAAATACTCTTTGGCTCCCCGTGTGTCGAATCAATAAATTGGGTTAACTTACCCGCGAAGACTATCTCGATCCCTTACGGTTGTGGGTCATCACTGCTACACTGCATCTCACCTTCCACTTGGGGTAACCAACGAGGAGAGTTGCCACTCTGTATCAAGCGAATTTCTGGCGCCGTTGCCGGGGATTCCAAGGCGGCAAAAGAGTGGTCCCGTCAACCGCCGAATTTCTGGCGCCGTTGCCGGGGACTCCAGTCTACAAGATAGGGGAGTTGCACACTATATTTTATCTTTGCTTTTTAGTCTTGTTAGTTTACCTTCCAGTTTTTAATTTTGTGTCCCTTATAAAAAATACCAAAAATACCTGCTGCTACTATGGGTTCCAATGAAAACACCAAGTTGTGTGATTTCAGTAGTCACAACAACAGTGATTTATCTGCACTCCTATTGCTCCACCAGCCACTTCATCACCTTCTTATGAAATTAAACCTGCTCTGCTTAATCTTGTTATGAAAGATCAATTCTCAGGTGCTGGAGAGGACGTTGCCTTGCACTTAAAAAAATTATCGAGCTCTGTGATATGAAAAATGTTGGATATATGCTCTAGAGGAAAATAATATATGATTATTCCAATATATCTAAATAAGTTCATGACCAGTTTCATACCGTGCTGGAACTGTATCAGTGAAACAATGATACAGGTGTGGTATAGAAACAACCAGAGTTCCTAGTCAGCCTCTCATTATGACTGGTTTATCGTCAACTGATGATTGTGGTTTCACGATCATGGACAATCAAGTCAATTGACGGTAAGGTCACCTCATTGAATGAATGACATGATGAACATTACCCAATGCAAGCATTGCAACATGATCAAATCGTAAAAGTTTAGTGTTGTAATTACAGAACGTAGTAGCCTGTTCCATTGACCGTGAGATCACGCATAATTGCTATCTTCTGATGATGCTTTGAGTGCATTAACCATCACACTAAAACATGGTGACCATAAAGGTGAATCTTGGGCTATCCGATGGGATATGTTGAGGAATGTTGATTCAAGAGCGGGATTTTTCAATCAATATAATGGAAAGATACTTCATGGCCAACTCGGTGAGATTGCATCCATAAAGCTGCGCAGCGTGTCACTAGGTCACAAGGATGAATATCACGGAATGAGTGAATAAGATTTGTCGGTAACAAGATAGAACTAATGCATTGGATGCAGTTGATCGAATCTTGGACTAATCTAGTATCGCATGACAAAGGGAATGGTATACAACATGTACGGTTCAATCGGTTACTTCCGGAATGCACAGGGGTCATTATGGGCATCCAGGTCCCGCTATTGATCATTGGCCGTAGCCTTTGTCTCGGTCATGACTGGAGTATTCTCGGACCGTAGGGTAACACACTTAAGGGCTCGATGAATATCGGAGACCTTTTCGGAACTATCGGAGTTACCGGAGAAGAGAGAAAGACGTACCGGAAAAGTTCCGTGTTGGTCTGAAGGACATTCGGAGTGAGCTGGAAGGAGTTCCGGATCATCGGGAGATGAAATAATATGTATTATTTATTAATTAAGTGAATTAATAATTAATAATAATTTATTTCAGATTAAAAATTGCAATGGGCCTTATTTGTGAAAGAATCCCATTAGGGGAAGGAGGAAAATAAAAGGGAAAAGGAAAAGAAAAAAGGGGGGCGCCATGGGCCTTGGGGCCCATGTGGGTGGCGCCCCACTTCCCCCCCCCCTCCTCCTAGTCGCACCCTCGCCCCTTAGCAAGGGATTAGTCCCACATTGCCAAGGGAAGGGGGGTTGACTCCTTCTGTCTGCCTATATAAAGATGGGCAGGCGTGCACTTCTTTAATACAGAAAAATTCGCAGAGAATTCAATATTACTCCGAATTGAGATCGATTTTCACCGGTCTTCTCCCCTCTCTCGTCTCTCTCAAGCCGGGGTCCCCTTGTCTGGAACCTGTGCTGGGATTGAGGCTTCTCTGCTACACGGACGTCGTCGTGCTGCCAAAACTCCGATTCCGGGAGGTCTACTTCCGGCAACTCCGCTGGATCGGAGAACGGAGGTCGTCATCGAGTCCGTACGTGTGCGAGTACTACGAGGTGCTGCACGTGCGGCACTACCACCCAACAGGGTGCTAACACAGCCAGGGGGCTGTGAAAGGTTTACGGCTTCATCAACCACGTTTGCGGGAACGTTTCCCGCACAACGGACTACACCCCGAGGTATGTTTCCGCAAGTCTTTCCGTTACGGCATTACAGCTAGATAGATCTTGGGTTAAGGGTGACGCTAGTTAGAAAAATTATTGTTTTCTGCTGCGAGACCCAACACAAAAGTACAAGGAAGTGGATGGAGACATCGTCAAGCTGAAGCTTTTTCCTTTCTCTTTGAGAGGAAGAGCCAAGGAGTGGCTGCAATCCTTACCCAAGAACAGTATCGATTCTTGGAGTAAATGCAAAGATGCTTTTATAGGGAAGTACTACCCCCCTGCTAAAATTATTCAATGAGGAGTAACATTATGAATTTCAGGCAATTGGATAATGAACACATTGCCCAGGCATGGGAACGTATGAAGACGCTTGTCAAGAACTGCCCCACACATGGACTGACTACCTGGATGGTTATCCAGACTTTTTATGCAGGCTTGAACTTTACCTCGCGGAACCTGTTAGATTCGGCCGCGGGAGGAACTTTTATGTCAACCACACTTGGTGCTGCCACAAAGCTACTTGATGAGATGTTGAACTACTCTCAGTGGCACACCGAAAGATCTCCAACTGGTAAGAAGGTAAATTCTGTCGAGGAGATCTCCTCTCTAAATGAAAAGGTTGACCTTATCATGTCTCTACTTACCAAGCAATCTCCTATTGATCCTCAAGATGTTCCTTTAAATTATTTGGTTGCTCAAGAGAAAGTAGATGTGAACTTTGTCTCTAGAAACAACTTCAACAATAATGCTTATAGGAGTAATTTTGGTAGCAACAATCCTAGGCCTTTCCCATCCAACAACTATGGGAACAACAACACTTATCCTAGCACCAAAAACTCCACCTTTGAACTAGAGACCTTGCTCAAAGACTTTATCACTACCCAAAAAGCCTTCAACAAGAGTGTGGAAGAAAAATTAGATAAATTAGATATCCTCTCTTCGAAGGTAGACAAGATAGCCCATGATGTAGAGATGCTGAAGATTAGAACTTCTCCCCCCGAGGAGAGGAAGACCACTCCTATGAATGCCATCCAAGTCCAAATTAATGAAAACATTAGGATGTTGGGAAAACTAAAAGAGAGATGGGCCAGAGAAAAGGAGGAAGAAGAGAGAATTAAGAGCCTTCCTACTTACCACACAGTAGCCACTATCCATGTAGTTGAGGATGTCCAAACTGTTAGCACCCATCACACCCCTAGTCCCACTGGACCTAGCAATGGTGATGCTACCACCTCAACCATAGATGAAGAAACCTCTATGAACATAGAGGCTTTCAAACAAGTGAGCCTAAATGATATCACTACCTCCTTGATAGATAGTAGTGACCTAGACTTTGACAACTGCACTTTACCTGAAGTTATTGGTTTCCTACACAAGATATCTAGAGACCCCCACACTAGCACACTTAATCTTGCCTTCACAGAGCATATCACCAATGCTCTAATCAAATTTAGGGAGGAGAAGCTTAGACTAGAAGCCTCCATGCCTAGGAAGCTAGAAGATGGTTGGGTTCCTATGATAAAAATCAAATTGAATAACTTCTCTTGTTATGCTCTTTGTGATGTTGGAGCAAGTACCTCGGTTATGCCCAAAAGAATGTATGATATGCTTGAATCGAAACCTTTTGATCCCTGTTCTTTTGGTGTTCGTCTTGTTGATTCTTCTGTAAAGAATCCTTTGGGGAAGATCAACGATGTTCTTATCATTTTCAATGACAATTATGTTCCCGTTGATTTCACTATTATGGACACTGAATGTGAGCCCTCTTGTCCAATTATTTTGGGACGTCCTTTTCTTCGCACAGTTGGTGCTGTTATTGACATGAAAGAGGGGAATATCAAATTCCAATTCCCTCTCAAGAAAGGGATGGAAATTTTCCCTAGTAAAAAGATTAAGTTACCTTTTGAGTCCGTCACACGGGCTAGTTATTCTCTTGAAAAGACTTGATCTTCTGCTTTAAGCCTAGCTAATGGCTCTAAAGAAGCGCTTTCGGGAGGCAGCCCGCAACGAATTTAGGTTTTTCTTTTTGTTTTTCTTATGTTATTAGTGGTCTTGATTATTGTTACTACTTTAGCAACATCATTTTATCTTTACTTTTCAAGCTTTGTGCCTTTTATAGCCTCATACGACAAGGGAAGTGAAAGTTGTGACATGCTGTCCAGAAAACAGATTCTGTCCTCGTGACTAGAAAAATCAGAGAAAAATCCCAGTTCATCTTTTTGAGCTGAATGTTTTACACAGCATGCTCCATACAATTACGAAAGTTTCGTATGTTCTGAGTTATTTTATTTGAGTTGCAGAAGTATCCCTAAAAAATTCTTTACTACCTGCTGGTCTGTTTTTCACAGATTCTGTCCTGTTTTGCCTTTTCTTCGTTTTGCAAACCTTAAGCTTGCTTTTTCTTTGCAAAAACTTTTTGGCAATCTTTAGAAACAGTAGATCTTCAAGATTATCCTTATTTCCAGTAGAGAAAAATTGTTTTATTATGGGTACTAACCTCGCTAATCAGATTATGATGAGTTATGTATGAAGGGAGTTTTCAAGTTTGCGAGGGAAGATGATGAAAGAAGATTAAGAAGTGTCAAGCCTTCAAGCTTGGGGATGCCCCCATGCACTCCCAAGAAATATTCAAGGAGACTCAAGAGTCTAAGCTTGGGGATGCCCCCCGTGCATCCCCTTCTCCATCGACAATTATCAGTTCGTCCCTCGTTGCACTATATTTTTATCACTTCATGCGTTGTGTGCTATGCTTGGAGCGTCTCGCTCTTTACTTTTCTAGGTTTGTTTTTGCTTTGTTTGCTGTACTAACAAGTTATACCCCAGCTTACTCTTTTGTGTGGGAGAGATACACGCTCCTCTTGAACTACAACTCCTCATAGGATTTGCATGATTATTCTTTTAGCTGTGAGTTGTTCTTTTTCTTTTCTTAGCTGCTTCTCTGTTTAGTTGTAGTGCTTTAGTCTTTCTAGAGCTTTTCTTTTGTTTTAGGTTGAACTTTCTATAGGTTGCATGTTTTATCTTGTTAGAGAGTTTGCCTGTTGCACTGAGTTTTGTGTCTTGACTAGAAGTAGGTAGTTGAAGTTGCTATTCTCTTTGTAGTAGTAACTTGCAATAGTTTTGAGGAATTGACTAGAGTGATGTTTGAACTTTTGGTGTCAAGAGCTCGAGCCTATTAGTGATAGATGTCGTATTTTGGGCAATCCGTGTGTTTTTCGAAAACTAAAAACCCTTGTTGAGAACTCTAGCTACTAGATGGATCACTAACCTCTGGAGGGTTCGAATATTAGAGTACACTCACGTACCATGAGTCGAGGATGCGCAAGGATAACCAAACCCCCATACACTCCTCCTCGGGGTACTTGTCTCTTTGTGAACCTCCTGATTAGATTGAGAGTTACCGATAATAAGTGCATGAGTTCTTCGGACTAATGTGAGTATTCGAAAGTTGACACTTCCACCCACCTATACTTTTTCTAGCCTCTTCGGTACCGTGCATTGCCCTTTATCACCTTGAGAATTGGTGCATACTTTGCCAGTGCATCCAAACCCTTGGCACGATACACTCTGTCATCATAAGCCTCCTTATATCTTTCCTCAAAACAGCCACCATACCTACCTACAAGGCATTTCCATAGCCTTTCCGAGATACATTGCCATGCAACATCCACCTTCTCATGACTTGATCTTCATGTCATACATGCTACTTGCTTGATCGATGAGCCGCATGCTAGTTGGGCCTTGCCCTAATCACTGCTACATGACGCGCTAGTATCATTGCATATCCTGCTATCCTGGCAGAGGCATACATTTGCATCATGATAGTTATATCTTCTTTATGTGAGTACTTTTGTAAAGTGTGACAGATCTCCTATATTCTTGTGAAATATAGAGTGTTGCCCCTAAAGTAAGGAAAAGATCCCAAAGAGGACAAAATCAAAAGATCCCAAAGAGGACAAATGAGAGTTAAATAGAAAGAGTCATTGAGTCCACCAAAAAAAGAACAAATAGAAAAAAAAGAAAAGGAAAAATAAAAAGAGAGAAGGGGGCACACTACTATTCCTTTTGAGAGATCCACACTAGTACTTCATCCTCTATCCCTTGTACTCCATAGATATCATCATCATGCATATAGCTATGTGGGGACCTTCACACTATAGAACTTGGCTTGTATATTCCAATGATGAGCCTCCTCACACGAGCTCTAGGCCTTCTTGAGCAAGCAAGTTAGATGCACCCCCACTAGTTCCCTTGGAGAGCTTTTAGCTCACATGTGCATCCGTTGCATGGCAATCCCTACTCCTCACATCATATCTATCATATGGCCTTCTCTCGCCTATGATTGTCCTCATTGATGTGAGCCTTTCACACCTTTTTTGTCTTCCTCCTCCACCTTCTTTCTGTTTCGCCTTTTAGGTGTCAACTTTCTTTCTCACGCTCATCCATTGCATGAGTGCTCAAAATATCGAAAGGGAGTGGATCAGTTTGACTTTTACCTGGCTAGTGGTCTGGGGACGAGTCAAGATAAGAATCCAAAGGAGACCAAGTGTGAAACTTTAGTAGATAGTTGTTCTCAACAACCTTTTTTCTCTCTTTTTCCCAGTCCCCTGCTTTCACGCAAACACCATCTGGAGAAATTCGAGTCACGGACAGCGAGAGCTCTTGCACCTTTTGTTCTTTTGTTGCTTGTGTCAATGCTAATATAGACTCTTGCTTGTTAATACTTGAATTGAATTGCATGCTTTGATTGCTTTACTTAAAAGTCCTTATATGGTTGTGTGGCATGTCACCACAGAAATTATGCTTGTTATCATTTACCTACTCGAGGACGAGCAGGAATTAAGCTTGGGGATGTTGATACGTCCCAAACGTATCTATAATTTATGCTTGCTCCATGCATGTTTTGTGTGACTTTGCCATGATTTGCTTGCACTTTCATACACTTGTGAGCATATCTGGACTAATCTATTAACCCAGTGCACCCAGCTGCCAGTTGTTGTTTTCTGCTGTTTTGGTATTTCAGGTTTTTCAGCCATTAAAAGTGCTCCAAAAAATCCGGAAAAATCAGATAAAAAATCAGCGACCCAGAAGCTTCCGGAATCACCAAGGTAGCGGAGGGGGCCACCACTAGGAGACCAGGAGGGTCCCTGGCGCGGCCCCACCCTAGGCCGCGCCAGGAGGCCTCCTGGCTGCCTGGTGGGTCCCCTCGACACCCCCCTCCGCCTATATTTAGCCCTCGGGGTGGAAACCCCTAATATCAATCTCTTTTCCGCGAAGTCGCCTCTGTACCGCCGCCGCCGTTTCAAGATCGGGGCTGCCTGGAGAAGCTGCCCCGGCACCTTGCCGGGAGGAGGAACCCCCTCCAGGAGACCATCCATAGCCATGGACGCCTCCCGGATGTGCCGTGAGTAGTCCCCCTTGGACCATGGGTCCGTGACCAGTAGCTATGTGATGTACTTCTCTCCTCTTTGTGCTTCCACTTTCGAGACCTCGTGAGCTGCCTCACATGATCGAGGCACTTTTGTAATTTCTGATGTTGCTATGCTGGGTTTGCTGGGATCTGATGGATTATGAGACTATGTTCAGATTGTGATGAGTAATATATTTGGTTCTTCTCTTTTATATTTTGTTCTTGAGTAACTTCTTGCATGTTCTCCATTGCAGTATTTTGCTTTGGCCAAGTAGTTTGCTTGCAACTCCAAGAGGGAGCGTTATGCTTGATTGTGGGTTCAGCCCCCTGATGTCTAGCTTGAGTGACAGAAACATGAGACTAGGGGATGTGCTTTTGCCACCAGGGATAAAACAACGGTGCTTGTACCCGCGGGTGCAAGGATTGTTTACTTTACGCAAAGTTCTTTTAATGTAGTTGTCTGTTGCCTTGAGTTTACACTTTGGGTGGGATTCGCAACTCAATACCAGCGAGATTTTCTGGATAGATATCTCAAGGTGGATGATTCGTAGTAGATGCAGTTGGATTTCAGTCTACTTACCTTGGCGTACTTCCCATTGCTTTTGAGCTCTTCCTTTGTTTGCAGCATAGTTAGCATTGCGGTGCCTTCATAATTCTGTCAATTGCCCAGCTGTGATTTGCTTACCTCGCTAGCACTTTTATCGTCTTTTGGGAGAGAGACATCACTAGTTAAAATCACGGGACCCCGGTCCATCTTCACATCATTGTTTACACCCTTAGTTTACTTTTAGTCTTTACTTTCAGTTCCACTTTTATCTCTTGCGTTGACCCTTTGTAAACAGCAAGGCCGGAGGAATTGACAACTCCTCTGTACTCGTTGGGAGCAAAGTTATTTGTATCTGTGTGCAGGTCCACGTCAAGCGTCGTGACACCTACTTGTATCTCTTGGAGTCCTACTGGTTCGATACTCAACCTTAGCATCTTTGCTAAGGGAAACTTGCTGCTACACTGCATCTCACCTTCCACTTGGGGTAACCAACGAGGAGAGTTGCCACTCTGTATCAGTTACCCCAAGTGGAAGGTGAGATGCAGTGTAGGAGAAAGTTTCCCTTAGCAAAGATGCTAAGGTCGAGTATCGAACCAGTAGGACTCCAAGAGATACAAGTAGGTGTCACGGCGCTTGACATGGACCTGCACACAGATACAAATAACTTTGCTTCCAACGAGTACAGAGGAGTTGTCAATTCCTCCGGCCTTGCTATTTACAAAGGATCAACGCAAGAGATAAAAGTCGAACTGAAAGTAAAGACTGAAAGTAAACTAAGGGTGTAAACAATGATGTGAAGATGGACCGGGGTCCCGTGATTTTCACTAGTGATGTCTCTCTCCCAAAAGACGATAAAAGTGCTAGCGAGGTAAACAAATCACAGCTGGGCAATTGACAGAATTATGAAGGCACCCCAATGCTAAATATGCTGCAAAGAAAGGAAGGGCTCAAAAGCAATGGGAACTACGCCTAGGTAAGTAGACCGAAATCCATCTTCATCTACTACGAATCATCCACCTTGAGATATCTATCCAGAACATCTCGCTGGTATTAAGTTACGAATCCCACCCAAAGTGTAAACTCAAAGCAACAGACAACTGCATTAAAAGAACTTTGCGTAAAGTAAACAATCCTTGCACCCGCAGGTACAAGCACCGTTATTTTATCCCTAGTGGTAACAGCACATCCCCTAGTCTCATGTTTCTGTCACTCAAGCTAGACATCAGGGGGATGAACCCACAATCAAGCATAACGCTCCCTATTGGAGTTGCAAGCAAACTACTTGGCTAAAGCAAAATACTGCAACGGAGAACATGCAAGAATTTACTCAAGAACAAAATATAAAAGAGAAGAACCAAATATATTACTCATCACAATCTGAACATAGTCTCATAATCCATCAGATCCCAGCAAACTCAGCATAGCAACAGCAGAAATTACAAAAGTGCCTCGATCATGTGAGGCAGCTCACGAGGTCTCGAAAGTGGAAGCACAAAGAGGGGAGAGGTACATCACATAGCTACTGGTCACGGACCCATGGTCCAAGGGGGACTACTCACGGCACATCCGGGAGGCGTCCATGGCTATGGATGGTCTCCCGGAGGGGGTTCCTCCTCCTGTCAGGGTGCCGGGGCAACTTCTCCAGGCAGCCCCGATCTTGAAACGGCGGCGGCGGCGGTACAGAGGCGAGTTCGCGGAAAAGAGATTGATATTAGGGGTTTCCACCCTGAGGGCTAAATATAGGCGGAGGGGGGTGTCGAGGGGACCCACCAGGCAGCCAGGAGGCCTCTTGGCGTGGCCTAGGGTGGGGCTGCGCCAGGGACCCTCCTGGTCTCCTGGTGGTTGCCCCCCTCCGCTACCTTGGTGATTCCGGAAGCTTCCGGGTCGCTGATTTTTTATCTGATTTTTCCGGATTTTTTGGAGCACTTTTAATGGCCGGAAAACCTGAAATACAAAAACAGAAGAAAACAGCAACTGGCAGCTGGTGCATTGGGTTAATAGATTAGTCCAAATATGTTCAAAAGTGTATGAAAGTTCAAGCAAAACATGGAAAAGTCACACAAGACATGCATGGAGCAAGCAGAAATTATAGATACGTTTGGGACGTATCACGCCCTCTCTGGTAAGAATGAGTATAATGTGGGTGCCTTGATTGCTCGGCGTCTTGTTACTAACAATAACAAGGGAGATTTATATTGTGAAGTTTACGCCACACTTATCCTTGAGTCTCTTGAGCGCACCCCGCATCCTGATGATGTTCCTTTT
This sequence comes from Bromus sterilis, assembly GCA_950022295.1. Lineage (NCBI taxonomy): Eukaryota > Viridiplantae > Streptophyta > Magnoliopsida > Poales > Poaceae > Bromus > Bromus sterilis. Next base: position 115,631,852 of record OX465599.1, read on the forward strand.
TCATACGCGAGTCTCGATCTTGCGGCTATGAAGAGGCATAAGTTTGTTACCATGACTTCTCAGTTTCGTAACCTTGGTTATATTTTTGAGGTTTGAAAGGACTATTACTCGTGAGATCCGTCTACCTGCACCACTTTTGTTTGACAACACTCGCAGGAACGGATGGTCCTTCAACGAGATTCAGTTCGATGAGTTCTTGGCTAATTACCAGCCGCATAACCCCATGGAGGGGGTTGTGCCCGATGAGGAGGAGCATGGTGAGTTCCCACCTTTCCAGGGAGAGACCTTCACCGAGCATGGCGAGGGATCCGCTTGGAGCGCAGAGCCTTCCTCATGGGAGGATCCGAGGACTTCGGTGTACGCACCGGAGGGCACATACGACTCCTGGACTTACCCTTACCCCGAAGCAGGAGGCTCCTGGGGGTAGTAGCTGCTACCAACTTAGGCCAAAAGCCTAAGCTTGGGGGAGTACGTTCCCTTCTCCCCTTTCCATTGTATTATCCGTTTTTATTTTTTTTGCTTTGATCTTTTCAAAGTTTTTGCCTGTTCTTCTTTGTTCTTTTATTTTGCAAAAACAACAAAAAGATTTCTCTTTTTATTTTTATTTTTCTTTCTTTAAACCTTTGAAAAATCCAAAAATGTTTTCTTTTGTCTCTTTAGTTTGCTTTGTTGCAGATTTTAGCTCAAGTCCGTGATGGCATTTGCACTTGGTTATATTTCCATACGTTCAATCGTGCAAGTGACAAGGCAGTGATGACGAAGATCGACGAAAGGGACGCAACAAGGAAAAGCGGTATGAACTCTTTTTGTTTCTACTTTTGTACATATGCTTGTACTTATGATTTAGAGACCGGCTTGTAGCGACATAGTGCTATGTTTACAATGCTTTCCCAGTGTTCATGCTTTCCTTGTGGTCAATCCCAAATAGCTAGAGTTCATGATGTGTTGTTGAAATGATTTACGTGCATTGCATTATTCATGGTTTGGCATACTGAAGTGGTATTTCCCTTTGGAGAATTATTGGAATGACTTGGCACATGCTTACACATGTTTATGACTGAAAAGTCTACTATGCCTTGATGATCTTTGAATTTCAGAATATTCATATCATTTTCATGCCCAATTCAATGTTACTTTGTCGCTCTGCATGCTTATGACTGTTATTGCTCTCTAGTTGGTCGCTTCCCAGTCTTTTGCTAGCCTTCGCTCGCACTAAGCGGATTTCTTCTTGTGCATCCAAAATCCTTGAAACCAGTTTTTCCATATGAGTCCACCATACCTTCCTATGTGGTATTTACTGGCCATCCTAACGAGGATTTTCTTGTACCATCTCGAAATTATTCAAAAGCACTCCTGTTTTGTGCCTCTGTTTTAGCTCATGAGGAAGTAGTAGGTAATTCATGACCGTCTTATGTTAAACATGTTTTATTCTGGGATTGTGTCTAATCTGCAAATCCCTAATACGAGGAGGGACTGGCATGAGTGCGCCCAGCTCACAAAAGATAATCACAACCAACAAACCCTCCTTCACGCTTTGTCTATGAGAAATTAGAAAACTTTGGCAGTGATAAACAAAGGAGATTAAGGGGATGTGAGCGTCTCCATCTTGGGAGCCGTTCCTCGAAACATGCTAGCGTAAGAGGTCATTGAGTTGTCTACTAGCATTCGTTGACGAAGCATGCACCTCCCAAAACACTTTTTATCTCTATTTTCAAAACCAAGAGCTCTGTTACAAGTTTAGTCTTTGCTTCCTTTCACAGGTTTTCAACCTTCCCGTCAAACTCCACGGTTCGAGAGTCTCCACCTTCTTTCTTCAAAGCACCAACTAGGAGAGCATAATTGTCATTCTGAGTGTAATGTGCATTGTCCCAAAGTATTACATTGTCTTTTGCATGATTGTGGTATTATTTATTCTGAAGTTCTTAGTTCTAGTCTCCTTTAAAACTCCGGAGGAGTTTCTGCATTTATGTTTTGCTTCACTCATGGAGGCTAGCGAAATACCACTCTAGTATGTTTAAACTTTGTGCATTGTAGTCCTGTCTTGATTTTCAGTAGCATATTATTTTCTTTTAGTTGTTTGAGATTGGCCACTTGAAAGAAGGATTGCTTCGTGCATTGTCCTCATAGCATTGTTTTCATGCTTGCTAAATTCTTTTCGTAGTACATGCTTATATACATCTATTGAAACAAAAGAGTTTGTCAAAGTTTTCTTTGTCACGTTCAGTTCGTTGTACTGAATTGCTTGAGGACAAGAAATATGCTAAGCTTGGGGGGTTGATACGTCTCAAACGTATCTACTTTTCCAAACACTTTTGCTATTGCTTTGCCCTCATTCTTGCATGATTTGGACGAAACTAACCGGGACTAACGTTGTTTTCAGCAGATCTGTCTGTATGGTTTTATTGTGCGCAGGAAAATGGATTTTTGGACGTCCCAGAAAATTCCCAGAAAAATACCAGAAAATCCACGCACCCGAAGGAGCCAGATGCCAGAAGTGGGACCAGAGGGGAGCCCTGGGGGCCCCAGGAGGGGTGGGGCCGCGCCCTCTGGCCGCCTGGGGGCCTCCCCCCCTCCTCTGGTGCCCTACCGAAGCTCCTATTTATTCCCGTGACGTGAAAACCCCAGAACAGAAGTTGTTTTCCCAGTTCTCGTCGTGGAGCCGCCGCCACCCTCTATTCTTCTCTGGGAGGGCTAATCTGGAGGCTATTTTGGCCTCCGGAGAGGGGAGATCATCGCCATCCTCATCGTCATCACCACTCCATCATCCCTCCATGACTTCTCCATCTATGTGTGAGTAATTCCCTGCTGTAGGAAAAGGGGATGGTAGGGATTGGATGAGTTAGATCATGTAATAGTTTATCAGATTGTTGGGGGCATGTTGCCTATCATCTAGATTGGTGTTTATCATCTTTGCTTCAACTTGTTGCTCTTAATGCTTGTCACTTTGGGCCCGAGTGCCATGATTTCAGATCTGAACCCTTTGTGTTTTCATGAATATATTTGTGTTCTTGATCCTATCTATGAGTTGTTTGCACCTTTTATAGTCCGGAACCGGCGATCCCAAAGTTGACAGCTTGGGACACCAAAGGGGATGGGCTATAATTTGAGGATTCCATGTATCCATTGATTGTTAATGCTTTGTTCCGGTGCTCTTTGACAGGAGCACCTTAATCTCCATAAGTTCCTTTTGGCCCCGTTCGTAGCGGGATGGTAGGACAAAAGATGTTGTGCAAGTTCTTATTGCAAGCACATACAACTACCTGCGGGATACATGCCTGATGTTTGATTTATGCCTAGATGATCTTTGATTTTCTGTGTGCCTTGCCCCAAGTTGATTACATGATGTGCCTTATCCATGCAGCGCCCAACCATCCATCTCCCTAGCCTATAGTTTTTTAATTCTGTTGGTTACTAGTTGTTTACTTTTGCTGTTTTACTATTACCGTTGCTATCATCACTTCCATATCGCAGTTGCTATTAATATATTGTTGCAAGTAAGTGTATCTCAGGTGCGGTGGAATTGACAACTCCACTGTTAAAGCTTGTGGATATTCTTTGGCTCCCCTTGAGTCGAATCAATAAATTGGGTTATCTTACCCGCGGAGACTATCTCGATCCCCTCCAGTTGTGGGTTATTAGAGCCCCAGGCGGCCACCTGGCGCAGCCCCACCCCTGGCCGAGCCGGGAGGGCGCCTGCAGCCCTGGGGCCACTCCCGGCTCCCCCCTCTGGCATATATACTCCTCGTTTCGCGAAAACCTAAAAAAGAGAAGCTTCACGGAGTTCCGCCGCCGCTCCGTGGCGGAAACCTACAGAGAAGAAAAGGGCTCTCTGGCGGGCAGATTCCGCCGAGGAGATCACCTCCCGGAAGGGGAGATCGTCGCCATCCTCATCACCATCGTCACGGGCATCATCGATATCATCATGAACATCATCCCCAACATCAGCACCATCTCCACCACCATCCAATCTCACCTCACAAGTTCATCTTGTGTTGTAATCTGTACTATCTATCCTCTCTACTCTACAGGTGTTGATTACTACTTTGTGGTGAATACTATTGAGTTTTGTTGGAGAAATATCATTATGTCCAGATTGTTTATCATATATTTATCGCCTCTGATCATGATCTCTTTTATGTCTTGTGAGTAGTTACTTTAGTTCTTGAGGACATAGGAGAAGTCTAGTTGTTAGTAGTCATATGATGTTGAAGTAATCTGTGTTGTTTGATATTTAAGTTGTGTTGTTATTTTCCTAGTGGTGTTGTGTGAGTCGAACACTCAACACTTCGCCTTCTTAAGGACCTAGGGGAATAAATTGTGTATTAAGAATGCTTACGGTGGGTTGCCGGAGTGACAGAAACCTGAACCCCAGTTTGCACACTTTTGCACAAGGGAGTAATGGATCCTTGATCTTACTGCTGTGGTTAGGCTTTGCCTTAATTTCTATCTTGTATTTGTGGACGCTTGCAAGATGTTTAATCATAAGAGTGCACTTATCTTAGTCTAGAAGGTGTGCTAGCATAGATCCACCCACTCAACACTTATCATCACAACACTTGTTATCGGTACAGAGTATGGCGAAAGCACGTGACTACCTCTCCATGTGTCCTCAAGAACGCTTTAGTCTTTATAAGTTCAGTTGCTAGGCTTATCCTTTGCTCAAAAGGATTGGGCCACTCGCTGCTCCTCAGTGCTATTTACTTTGCTTGCTTCTATCTTATTGTTGCTTATATCGAAAACCCCTAAAAAGTTATCTTTCAGTGCTTGCAGTTATTCCTTGTCCAAAATCACCTATCAATACCTTTCTCTCCTCGTTGGGTTCGACACTCTTACTTATCGAAAATACTACAATATATCCCATTACGTTGAGGGTCATCAGACGCCAACTCTCGGAGTGAGAAGAAAGAAGTGCACGGCACAGGAGAGGCTAGAAAAATATGGGAAGGTGGAAGTGTCAACTTTCGAATACTCACATTAGTCCGAAGAACTCATGCACTTATTATCGGTAACTCTCAATCTAATAAGGAGGTTCACAAAGAGACAAGTACCCCGAGGAGGAGTGTATGGGGGTTTGGTTATCCTTGCGCATCCTCGACTCATGGTACGTGAGTGTACTCTAATATTCGACCCCTCAGAAGAGTAGTGATCCATCTAGTAGCTAAAGTTCTCAACTAATTTTGTAAGTTTTGAAAATAAACACGGATTGCCCAAAATACGACATCTATCACTAATAGGCTAAAGCTCTTGACACCAAAAGTCCAAACATTACTCAAAACTATTGCAAGTTACTACTACAAAAGAATAGCAACCTCAATTACCTACTTCAAGTCAAGACACAAAACCCAGTGCAATAGGAAAACTCTCTAAACAAGATAAACATGAAAACTCAAGAGAGTTCCAGCAACAAACTAAACAAAAGCTCTTTGAAAAGATAAGCATGAAAACTAAGAGAAACACATGGCAGTAGCTATGAAAAAGATAAAGAACACACACAGCAAAGATAAGCATGAAAAATCATATGGTGTGTTCTAGATTTTGGAAGTGGAGCGTGTTTCTCTCCCACACAAAGAAAGCTGGGTTCTAACTTGTTATGAACAGCAAGCAAAGCTAAAGAAAACTAAAAATAAAACCTAAGAGCGTCACGCTCCAAGCATAGCACATAATGCATGAAGTGATAAAAACATAGTGAAACGAGAGACGAACTGATAATTGTTGATGGAGAAGGGGATGCACGGGGGCATCCCCAAGCTTAGACGCTTGAGTCTCCTTGAATATTTCTTGGGGATGCATGGGGGCATCCCCAACCTTGAGCGCTTGACACTTCTTAATCTTCTTTCATCATCTTCCCTCGCACACTTGAAAACTCCCTTCATACATAACTCATCATAATCTGATTAGCGAGGTTAGTATCCATAATAAAATAATTTTTCCTCCACTGGAAACAAAGATATTCTTGAAGAGCTACTGTTTCTCAAGATTGACAAAAAGTTTTTGCAAAGAAAAAGCAAGCTTAAGGTTCGCAAAATGAAGGAAAGGCAAAACAGGACAGAATCTGTGAAAAACAGACCAGCAGGTAGTAAAGAATTTTTTAGGGATACTTCTGCAACTCAAATCAAAAAACTCAGAACATACGAAAGTTCCGTAATTGTATAGAGCACGATGTGTAAAAATTTCAGCTCAAAAATGAACTAGTTTTTTTCTGTGATTTTTCTAGTCACGAGGACAGAATCTGCTTTCTGGACAGCATGTCACAACTTTAACTTCCCTTGTCATATGAGGCTATAAATGGCACAAAGCTTGAAAAAGTAAAGATACAATGATGTTGCTACAGTAGTAACAATCATCAAGACCACTAAAAACATAAGAAAAACAAAAAGGAAACCCTAAATTCGTTGCGGGCTGCCTCCCGAAAGCGCTTCTTTAAAGCCATTAGCTAGGCTTAATGCAAATAGATCAAGTCATTTCAAGAAATAACTAGCCCGTGTGACGGACTCAAAAGGCAACTTGATATTTTTCCTAGGGAAGTGTTCCATCCCTTTCTTGAGAGGGAATTGGAGTTTTATAATCCCTTCTTTCATATCAATAATAGCACCCACGGTGCGAAGAAAAGGATGTCCCAAAATAATTGGACAAGAAGGTTCACATTCAATGTCCATGATAGTAAAGTCAACGGGGAGATAATTGTCATTGAAAATGATAAGAACATCATCGATCTTCCCCAAAGATTTCTTTACGGAAGAATCAACAAGACGAACACCAAAAGAACAAGGATCAAAAGGTTTTAATTCAAATATATCATACATTCTTTTGGGCATAACGGAGGTACTAGCTCCAACATCACATAAAGCATAGCAAGAAAAGTTATTAAATTTAATTTTAATCATAGGATCCCAACCATCTTATAGCTTTCTAGGTATGGAGGCTTCTACCGTAAGCTTCTCCTCCCTAGCTTTGATGAGAGCATTAGTGATATGCTCCGTGAAGGCAAGATTAAGTGTGCTAGTGTGGGGGTCTCTAGACATCTTGTGAAGGAAACGAATAACTTCATAAAGGGTGCAATTATCAAAATCAAGGTCACTACTATTAAAAGTGGTAGTGGTGTCCTTTATGCTCACTTGTTTGGTAGCTTCTATAGTCATAGGAATTTCTTCTTCTACGGTTGAGGTCATAGCATCACCATTAATAGGTCCTATGGGACTAGGGGTGTATTGGGTGCTAAGAGTTTGGATATCCTCAACCACTTGGATAGTAGCAACAGTATGGTGTGTAGGAAGGCTCTTAATTCTATCTTCTTCCTCCCTTTCTCCAGCCCATCTCTCTTTGAGTTTAGCCATCATCCTAATGTTTTCATTAATTTGCACTTGGATAGCATTCATAGAAGTGACCTTCCTCTCCTCAAGAGGAGAAGTTCTAATTTTAAGCAATTCTACTTCATGGGCTAAATTGTCTACCTTCGACGAGAGGTTATCTAATTTGTCTAGTTTTTCCTCTACACTCTTGTTGAGGGCCTTTTGGGTAGTGATAAATTCTTTAAGCATACTCTCTAATTCAGAAGTGGAGTTTTTGGTGCTAGGATAAGTGTTGTTGTTCCCATAGTTGTTGGAAGGGAATGGCCTAGGATTGCTACCATAGTTACTCCTATAAGCATTGTTATTGAAGTTGTTTCTAGAGATAAAGTTCACATCTACTTGATCTTGAGCAATCAAAGAATTTAAAGGAACATCATGAGGATCAATAGGAGATTGCTTGGTAAGTAGAGACATAATCAAGTCAACTTTTTCATTTAGGGAGGAGATCTCCTCGACAGAGTTTACCTTCCTACCTGTTGGAGCTCTTTCGGTGTGCCATTGGGAATAGTTGGTCATCATCTCATCGAGAAGTTTTGTGGCAGCACCAAGTTTAGTTGACATAAAGGTCCTCCCGCGGCCGAATCTAGCAAGTTCTGCGAGGTAAAGTTCAAGCCTGCATAAAAAGTTTGGATAACCATCCAAGTAGTCAAACCATGCGTTGGGCAATTCTTAACAAGAGATTTCATGCGTTCCCAAGCTTGGGCAACGTGTTCATTATCCAATTGCTTAAAATTCATAATATAGCTCCTCAATTTGATAATCTTAGCAGGGGGGTAGTACTTCCCAATAAAAGCATCCTTGCACTTCTCCCAAGAATCTATGTTATTCCTAGGCAAGGATTGAAACCAGATTTTAGCTCCTTTTCTCAAGGAGAAAGGAACAAGCTTAAGCTTAACAATATCACCATCTACTTCTTTGTACTTTTGCATATCACAGAGCTCAATAAAATTATTTATGTGCAAAGCAGCAGCATCTCCAGCACCGGAGAATTGATCTTTCATAACAAGGTTCAGCAAAGCAGGTTTAATCTCATAGGAAGGTGCTGAAGTAGCAGGTGTAGCAATAGGAGTGCATATAAAGTCACTGTTGTTATGACTAGTGAAGTCACACAACTTGGTGTTCTCGGAGGAACCCATAGTAGCAGCAAGCAAGGTAACTATTTTTCGATTTTTGATAAAGGACACTAAAGCAAAAACTGAAAGGTAACTAACAAGACTAAAAAGCAAAGATAAAAGATAGTGTGCAACTCCCCTATCTTGAAGAGTGGAGTCCCCGGCAACGGCGCCAAAAATTGCTTTTGATGGTACGAATTCTCGTCCCTCGTTGGTTACCCAAAGTGGAAGGTTGAGATGTAGACAGCAGCAAGTTTCCCTTAGCGAAGATGCTAAGGTTGAGTGTCGACCAGTAGGACTCCAACAGATACAAGAAGGTGCTGAAGTGAACAATGGCGCCGTTTATGACCGATGTTGCTAACTTTACCTGGACCTGCACACACAGCAAATAACTTTGCTTCCCAACGAGTACAGAGGAGTTGTCAATTCCTCCGGCCTTGTTGTTTACAAAGGATAAAACGCACAGGATAATAATGATAGTGATAGCAACGGAAAAGTAAATAAAGCAGTAAATTGATAGTGGGTGTAAACAGTATTGGAAATATGGACCGGGGTCCTATGATGTTCACTAGTGATGTCTCTCTCCCAAAAGACGATAAAATAGCCGTGCGAGGTAAACAAATTACAGCTGGGCAATTGACAGGATTATGTGCGCAAACCAATGCTAATTATGCTATAAAGAAAAGAAGAGGCTCAAAAGCATGGGCGGTACACCAAGACAAGTAGACCGAAATCCATCTGCACCTACCTACTAATCATCCACCTTGAGATATATATCCAGAACATATCGTTGGTATTAAGTTGTGAATCCCACCCAAAGTGTAAACTCAAAGCAATGGACAAGTGCATTAAAGAACTTTGCGTAAAGTAAACAATCCTTGCACCCGCAAGTACAAGCACCGTTGTTTTCCCCCTTGTGGCAACAGCATATCCCCTAGACTCATGTTTCTGTCACTCAAGCTAGTCATCGGGGGGCATGAACCCACAATCATGCATAACGCTCCCTCTTGGAGTCACTACCTACTACTTGGCCAAAGCAATAAGCAGCAACGGAGAACATGCAAGAATTACTCTAGAACATAAATATAAAAGAGGAGAATCAAATATATTACTCAAACACAATCTGAACATAATCTCATAATCCATCGGATCCCAGCAAACTCAGCATAGCAACAGAAAAAATATTACATATGTGCCTCGATCATGTAGGGCAGCTCACGAGGTCTAATCCATGAAGAATAAAGAGGGGAGGAGAACATCACATAGCTAATGATCATAGACCCATGGTCCTAGGTGGACTACTCACGGTTCATCCGGGAAGCATCCATGGTGGTGGAGAAGCTCCCGAAGGTGGTTCCTCCGTCCGGCAGGGTGCCGGGAAGAGGTCTTCTGGTGCTCCCGATCTTGGAAGCGCGGCGGCGGCGGAACAGAGGAGAGATCGCGAAAAGGGTTCCCATCACGGGGGTTTCACGTCACGAGGAATAAAAAGGCGAAGGGGGCAGCAAGGGGGGCCACCAGGGGTCCAGGCGCCCCCCTGGCGCGGCCCCACCCTAGGGCGCGCCGGGAGGGCGCCTGGGGCCCTGGTGGGTCCCCTCTGCCCCCCCCCCCCCTGGTGATTATTGAAGCTTCTGTATCGCTAATTTTTTATTGGCTTTTTTCAGAATTTTTGTAGCACTTTTAATATGGGGGAAACCTGAAATAGAAAAACAACATAAAACAGGAACTGACACTGGGGTGCACTGAGTTAATAGGTTAGTCCAAATATGATCAAAAGTGTATGGAAGTTCATCAATATCATAGCAATATCACACAAAAGAGGCATGGAGCAAGCAGAAATTATAGATACGTTTTGGACGTATCACTGCCTACATGATCGAGGCACATATGTAATTCTTCTGCTGTTGCTATGCTAAGTTCGATGAGATCTGATGGATTATGAGATTATGTTCAGAAATTATAGATATTTGGTTTTTATCTCTTATATTTTTGTTCCTAAGTAATTCTTGCATGTTCTCCGTTGTTGTTTATTGCTTTGGCCAAGTAGATGACTCCAAGAGGGAACGTTATACTCGATTGTGGGTACATGCCCCCTGATGACACGCTTGAGTGACAGAAACATGAGTCTAGGGGATGTGTTGTGGCCACAAGGGGGAAAACAACGATGCTTGTAACCGCGGTTGCAAGGATTGTTTACTTTACGCAAAGTTCTTTTTAATGCAGTTGTCTGTTGCTTTGGGTTTACACTTTGGGTGGGGCTCGCAACTTAATACCAGCGAGATGTTCTGGATAGATATCTCAAGGTGGATGATTAGTAGTAGATGCAAATGAATTTCAGTCTACTTATTTTGGCGTACTGCCCATGTTTATGAGCCTCTTCCTTTCTTTTGTAGCATATTTAACATTGCGGTGCGTTTATAATCATGTCAATTGCCCATCTGTAATTTGTTTACCTCGCATAGCAATTTTATCGTCTTTTGGGAGAGAGACATCAGTAGTGAACATCACGGGACCTCGGTCCATATTCTCATCACTGTTTACAAGCTTATTTCCTTTTCAGTATTTACTTTCAGTTGCTATCATTATCATTATCTTTTGTGTCTGTTCCTTTGTAAACAACAAGACCAGAGAGATTGACAACCTCTCTGAACTTCGTTGGGAGCAAAGTTAATTGTGTTGTGTGCAGGTCCAGGTCAAGGAAGCATCGTTTATCGTAAACGATGCCATTGTTTTCTTGCCACCTAATTATCATCGCTGGAGTCCTACGGGAGACAAACCATATCCTCTACATAGGGAATATTTGTTGATATCCTACATCTCACCTTCCACTTAAGGTAACCAACGAAGGGCGAGAAGCCATTATCACTTCCACGCCATCACATGACAATTCTTAATTTTAAGACACGGCAATTTTTATTTGTAGGGCATGGCAATATTTTTATTTTGTGTGACATGGCATTTCTTATACGTGGGACATAACACTTCTTATATGTCTGACACGATGATTCTTTTTTATATGTTTATCATAAAAAAAATCGCCATGTCAAATTTGTTCAATTTTTTTACTATTATATGAAATGGTTCGCCATGTCACATTTTTATATGTTTAATATAAATTTGTCATACAATTTTATATTTACTCCTATGATAATTTTACAATTTTATTTTTATTTTTATCACGGCAATTTCTACTTGAAAAGTTGATTGCATTGTAGCAAAGAAAAAATATCACAACTTAAAAAACAAACTTTTTCAAAAAATAAAATCACTAATGGGCTTATAAGGCCCAGTAGAAAAAAGGAGGTGTTCGGACCTGGCCAATCCCCACACCGAACGAAATTGTTCGGGTGGGAGGCGTGAGCGAGCGGACGAGGCATGCGGGCGAGCAGCCTCCCTCCTGCACGTCCGGCGCACATCAGCGTCCAAATTTAAACGCACAAGGTTTTAGCGGACCTTTCGCGTTTCTTCCCAAACTAATCTCTCCCCCCTCTGAATTTCAGTGGGGTGGTCCCTCACCAATATTTCTATCCAATCAAAGGATCTCAACTAGAGCACTCCGTTAATCTCATAAAACATAATCCATGTATGTAGCATTGCTCGGCAACCCTCAAATGATATACCCACGCAAATAGAAAACCTGAAATGATGTAGCACGATTAATTGTGCTTTCTGCAGCTCGTGCGCCCCGCATTTACAACGTTAATTATGACACATGAATCACGGAGGGATGGTGAGTGCCATGTCAGCATTTTTGGATGTTCGCACTAATGTACAGGGGAATAACGTCTTCCAAATTGATACTACATGAAATGGCATAGTGGATCTCCCCACTTCACTCTACCTAGGAGATTTTGGTTCAAACCTTAGGTTCTTCATGTTTTCTTTTTTCAGACACAATAAAATACACAAATAAAATTAAATTATTTTGTTACTTACATGATATTTTTAAATAAATACAATTTTAATGTAAAAGAGAAATTTTAGTCGTATGGCAATTTTTATTTTATTGCCATTTTGTTCAATTATTTTTTAATACGTAAAACAATGGCAAAAATTAATCGTTGGATCATGGCAACTTTAATATGTAGATCATGACAAAAAAAATCAACCATGAAAAATCTTATTTATTGCATAATGGAAAATTTTAGTCCCTATAAATGGAAATTTTCATTTTTTGCAGCATGGTAATGTTTTGATAGGATGGCAATTATATTACACATACTATGACAATTTCATTTTATACACCATGGTAATTGTTTTTGTTATAGGATGACAAATGTATTACACACACTATAATTTAATATTTGCAGCATGGTGTATTTTTTGTTATAGGATGGCAATTGTATTATATACACTATAGAAATTTCATTTTATACACCATGGTTAATGTTTTTGTTATAGGATGACAATTATTTTACACGCACTATGACAATTTAATTTTTGCATCATGGCAAATGTTTTTTTTATGATGGCAATTGCATTACACACACTATAACAATTTCATTTTATACATTAGGACAATTGTTTTTATTATAGGATGAAAATTATATTACACACACCATGGCAATTTCATTTTACACACAATGGAAGATGTTTTTGTTATTGTATGTAAATTGTGTTACACATACTATAGCAATTTCATTATATACACCACGTGAGATATTTTTGTTATAGGATGACAATTGTACTACACATACTATGACAATTTTCATAATCTTTTTATTTTAAAACTTGTGATTTTTTTCCTAGAAAGTTTGTGAAGGTTTGGAGGCCGCCTCAAGGTCTAATACCAGTGGTTGAGAATAGTCTTCGTGGTGATATCTCAAGGAGAGAATATGATGAGCCTTCGTGGTAACAGCCATCCCTCCAACAGTGACTAGTTTCCCTCAAGGAAAGTGAACATCGGTATACATCCTCGCCTTTGTGTGTTTGATTATCTCTAACCCTAGCTACCTATTTGTGATTTACTTTGATCACTCACTTTGCATTCATTATATCCTTTTGCCCTCATTATATATTGTTGGTTATCATAGTGATTACCTAGGCCAACACTTTATAATTTGTTGTTCATCCTTGCTATTATTGCTCTATCTTGTACTCCCTCCGTTCCAAAATAACTGACTCAACTTTGTACTAGCTCTAGTACAAATTTGTACTAAGGCTACGACAGTTATTTTGGAACGGAGGGAATACTTAGTTTGAATTTCTATCTTGTATATATTTCATTTTCATATCTTGTGATATATCTTGAGTAATTTTGTGGAACTTACTTGCGCTTACTATTATCTTTGGTGTGCTTATCTTGTTTTAAAAAAATTGTTGGTGCACTTAGTTGAATCTAGCATATTTAGGATTCGTGTTTAAAAAGTTATGTAGGCGGCCTGATTTAGGAACTCTAGTCAAGGGGGAGGACAAGTCGAGTGGCAGCGACACAACCTAGAGAAACCTTGCGTGAGGGGAATCGAGCGACAGGGAGGAGAGGAGAGGAGCAGCTTGTACGACGCGGGCTAGCCGGGTTGGTAATAGAAGAAAAGGCAAAAACCAATGAAATGAGGGCTTATGTAAGAAAAATATATATGGGATGTTCCTTCCATCGATTGGTGAAGTCTAGTAGACTAAACTATGTGCGGACTCTACTAAGATAACTAATGCGAAGGAGAAAACCAATGAAAAGAATGCGAGGAGAAAACAATCAGGGAGAAGGTGAAGGCCATAGTAAAAACTTTCCTTTTGTAGAGACTTACACAAGCTAGTGAATGTTCGTACTCGAGAATTTTCAAAAGATTTTTTTTTCTTTACATGTATGTGTGCATGCATTTCCACGGGGACTAAATATTTTTAATACAAAAAATAAGACCATACAAAATACATTTTAATGCAAAAGAAACAAACATAAAAAAAATTATGTTTGAATATAAAGCATAATTTTTTACATTCCTTAAACTATGAAATAGGTATATGCCTATGATTAATTTGATTTATCGAGGTACCATAATTAAAAGATTGACAACTAATTGTTTATAGACCGTCATTTATTTTTTGATAAAAATCATGTGGAAAACCATTGAAGAATGGGGTATACATGAAAGGTTGGACGCAGAGATGATGAAAAGAAACGAGGTGAAACATGGAATCTTATGTATTTTTAAATAATATAAGGGATACACATATATAATCTGATTTCTAAATCTTGCGCATCATGTTGCTTGAGTAAAATGTTGTGTCTGCTAGGGGATAAGCAGTGAGAGCAACTAATTGGTGAGCGCTCCTTTGTAGCACACATAAGGACCACTCTTAGAGCGCGTCACGTGTCGTTTCCTGAGTGTTTCCTCATATTTCATATAGTTTATTCTGTGTAAGCATTTTTTATGTTTAGATGGGAATTTTCAAGGTTTTTTTGGGTTTACCGGATTTAGCACGTTTTTTCTTACATTTTGGTTTTCCAAAAAAAACATGATCGTGCATTTCACGAAGGCACGAATCTGCTTTCACAAGAGGCACACTTTATGATTCTGAAAAGAGGCATGACCTATGCCTCCAAAAAAAGAGGCACGATCATGCCTCCACGAAAGGCATGGTTTTTTTACGAAGATCCTGGCAACCACAACCGGCTGACAGAGTGAAAATTAACACAAATGGATCCTACTTAAGCAACACCAGACAGGGTGGCTGGGGGATTGTCTTCCGGGACTCAAGCAATGAGATGTTGTTCGTTGCAGCTGGGTCGGTGCCCTTCCTCTCAGATTGCTTTGCATGCAGAAACATTGGGGCTCCTAAATGCTGTCAATCTTCTTGTTCAGCTGTGTGTGGGCACGGTCATATTTGCGACAGATTGCTCATCTTACATTCTTAAGAAGTTGCTCCTCACTATTACCAATTCTCTCAACATGCACACACTCCACCTCATCATGCATGCCACATCACCCTCCACTAACATATTTCTCTCAACATGCAAGCATGCCACCTCATCATCCAACATGCATGAGAAAGACCCACCTCAATATGCCACTATGCATAATAAAAACCCACATGCAACATGTATGCATGGGAATTTTTATTTTACTATGATATTTATATTAAATCCACATATTAGTTTAAAAGTTATTGTTCCAAATATACATGCTTCATTTAATCAAATATTTTCACTGAAATATTTTGCAAAAAAAAATCCGCAACAACGTGCGGGACACTTCTAGTTACTATAACTTGTTGTTACAAGCAACTCTTTGGATATGACGCATGTAGGACAAATATTCAAGGAAGTCAAAGCTTGCATCCCAGTTAATTGAAGCAAATGTTGTGCATGCACCACGTGAGTGCAACAAGCCAGCCCATGTGTTGGCTGTGTTCGGTACGGGGCTTGCCGCTGGTGAGAGCCGCCAATGATTTGAAATTTTCCCTGAACACGTAACCCGTGCTGTAACCGACGATTTCGCCGTGTCTTAATGAAATACGAGTGTTCCACAGAAGACACGAATTTACTTCCACGAGAGGCGCACCATATGCCTCTAAAAAATGAACCCCACAGCCTCTAAAAAAGGAGGCCATATGCCTCTAAAAAATGCACCCCACAGCCTCTAAAAAAGGAGGCGTGACACGGGCCTTTAAAAAGGCACGATCGTGGCTCCCATGGAGGCACGAACTTATTTTCGCCAAAGGAACACCACATGCCTCTAAAAAAGGCACGATCATACCTCCCACGGAGGAACGAATTTACTTCCGCGAAAGGCACGGTGCGTGCTTCTAACAAAGGAAAAAAGGGACATCAGAACACGACATGTGACGCGTATACAGTGCGCTACTTGTCAAACGCTGATGGCACTGAAGTAGTGCTCCTCGTTGGTTATCCCAAGTGGAAGGTTGGATGTTGCCTAGCAGTAAATTTTCCCTAACGTAGAGTATAGTGTTTATGTCTCCCGTAGGTCTCCACGGACGACAAATAGGTGGTACAGTGAACAATGGTGTCGTTCACAACACAAGGTTGCTTACTTTACCTGGATCTGCACACACAACAAGTAACTTTGCTCCCAACGAGTACGGAAGGGTTGTCAATCCCTTCGGCCTTGTCGTTTACAAAGGATCAAACGCAAAAGGATAATGATAGTGATAATTGCAACAAAAGTAAAAGAAGTAAATAAAGTAGAGGTGTAAACAGTGATGGAAATATGGACCGGTGTCCCATGATGTTCACTAGTGATGTTTCTCTCCCAAAAGACGATAAAACAACTAAGCTGGATGAACAAATTATAGTTGGGCAATTGACAGAATTATAAACGCGTCGCAATGCTAATTTTGCTACTTGAAAGTAAGAGACTCAAAAGTATGGGCAGTACACCAAGACAAGTAGACTGAAATCCATCTGCATCTACTCACTAATCATCCACCTTGAGATATCTATCCAGAACATCTCGTTGGTATTAAGTTACGAGCCCCATCCAAAGTGTAAACTCAAAGCAACAGATGATATGGGCACGACAACAACAGGATGAAGGATGCGATGATATGCGCTGGACGGAAGAGGACGTATGACAAGTGCACGAGGAGAAGAGCTGCGAGAAGATGAAGCAAAAGGAGGAATTGCTGAAGACGTCGGACGACCGGACTTCACGTCGGACCGTCCGACCTCAGCCCGGACCGTCCGAGTATCAAGCCGGACCGTCCGACTTACGACGCCAAACATCAGTAGCATTTACTGCTTAGGTCGGACCGTCCGAGTTACAGGCCGGACCGTCCGTCCTGAGGCCGGACCGTCCGAGTTACAGGTCGGACCGTCCGACCTGCCCGATGCTTGCGCGTAGAATTAAGGGTTGCGGCCCATGTATCCCCGTTTGGACACCCTAGCTTATAAATATAGGACCCCCTACGAGTTTTAGGGTTAGCTTAAGTTTAGACAAGAATTTTAGGGTTAAGAATCGTATCTCTTGGTGAAGCTTCCCTCCGGGGTTGGCGATGTCGTTTATCCAATAAAGATTGCCACGGATGTTCTTGGGTTCATCAAGGATTGTCGTGTTTTGGTTTGAGGCGTGGTGATCTCCATCACGTTGCTTGCTGGATTCGTTCCTCTTCTTCAGGTTGCGTTCATCGCGTGATTGGAAGGATTTCTATCCAGGTTGCTCGCTGTGAAAGATCGGGACAAACTCCAGAGGATTCCCCCGGTGGTTCGTATCATCAGGTGTGTCTCTCCCTTATCATGTGGTATCAGGTTTTCGGGTTGATCACGGCGAGGTTGTGTTGATCGATCGCATCTAGATCGGTTTTGTTGGGAGGAGTTTGCTTGGAGGTTTTCTCGTTCGGATTGATTTGTTTGGAGGAGATTGTGCATAGAGGCTGCAGATTGCTGATGTGTTTGTGCAGATTTGTTTCCGCTCGATTGATTTGCGAGGATATTGCTAGAGGTTGAAGAAAAGAAATCCCATAATTGGTTTTGGCTGTCAGGAGTCCCGAAATTGATATAGGTACAGAATCCGCATTCGTGTTCCAAATAAGGCGTGTAAGCACAAATTGGAAAGGATATCTTGTGTGCTTTCCAGATTGTATGGCCGCCGCTCCCGGTTCGCAGCGGTTTAGCCGCAAACGTACAAACAATACTGCGGTTGGTCATGCTGATGCAGGGTTGGATGCTATGTCAAGAATTTTGCAAGTGTTAGCGGAGACTGAGACACAGATAGAAGCTATGTCCAAGACAATCTCAGATCATAAAACTCGCTCTCAAAAGAAGTTGATTCCAAATTCTGTTGAGATTAATCAGACGGTTGTCCCACTGCAGAAAACTGATAAGGCAGCAGCCATGATTTCTGACATGGCGGATGATGTTGGCAAGGATGTTGTGGATGATGTTGTACCATTGAGTGGGCTGAATGTGCAACTCAAGAGAGTACATGGTGATACTTGTATAACAGCCGATAGATGTCAGCGATGGAATTTATTTCAGGCGCAGTGTATGATTAAAGGCAAAGCATGCAAGTTGATGATTGATGGTGGTAGCTGTACCAATGGCATTAGCAAAGCGATGGTGGAAGCATTGAGGTTGTCCACATGGCGTATTCCTGAACCGAAGCATCTCGAGTGGTTGAATAGCTGCGGTATGTTGAAGGTTACTCATAAGGTGCGTGTGCCATTTACAGTTGGTGACTATGTTGATGAGGTTGAGTGCGATGTGTTGCCATTGGAGGTGTGTGGACTGTTACTTGGGCGTCCATGGCAGTATGATCGCAATGCTATACATGCGGGCCGAGCAAATACATATTCTTTTATGCATGATGGCAAACAACGGACTTTGAAGCCTATGGGAGATGATCATATCAAGTCCGATGTGGTGTTGGTGGTTCGCAAGGAGAAGTTGCACAAGGCTAAACCACAACCAAGTTTAGCTAAGTTGCAGCCTGAGGAGCATGATGCTAGGAGCCTCAGTACTGAAACTAATTCAGCCATGACTGTAGATGACAAGCCAGTTGTACTTGTTGGTGACAAGCCGGTTGAAGTTACGCCTCTTCGTGATGAAAGGAAGGAAATTGCAGCATGTTATACACCTTCAGTTTGTGTTGACAAAGGTGTTCAGACTGATGACAGTGGTGCTGTTCGTGACTCGGTGCGTATGGCGACGAGGTTCGATGACCACAGTTTTGTTTGCACACCTCTGCGACGTTTTGTTGGAGTAGCCGTGCATGTGCACAAAGGCAAGGATGGACGTGTTCGTCAGTTGTGTGGCCCGGGCATTACCACTTTGCAGGGTCATACAAAGAATTTTCATGTTCAGCAACAAAGGGCTCCAGCAAGAGTTGAGAAGAACAAGGTGGTGGCGCCAAAGTCCAAACTCATGTGGAGAATAAAGGAGGCGCTCAGTGCTGCATCAAGTCAAGTGGCAAAGACGTGTGATGTTGTTGATATCACGCCACCCTTTCAAGCAGACCTCATGCGTTGGGGACAACGCTTTTTGAAGGGGGGGAGGATGATATGGGCACGACAACAACAGGATGGAGGAGGCGATGATATGCGCTGGACGGAAGAGGACGTAGGACAAGTGCACGAGGAGAAGAGCCGCGAGAAGATGAAGCAAAAGGAGGAATTGCTGAAGACGTCGGACGACCGGACTTCACGTCGGACCGTCCGACCTCAGCCCGGACCGTCTGAGTATCAAGCCGGACCGTCCGACTTACGACGCCAAACATTAGTAGCATTTACTGCTTAGGTCGGACCGTCCGAGTTACAGGCCAGACCGTACGTCCTGAGGCCGGACCGTCCGAGTTACAGGTCGGACCGTCCGACTTGCCCGATGCTTGCGCGCAGAATTAAGGGCTGCGGCCCATGTATCCCCGTTTGGACACCCTAGCTTATAAATATAGGACCCCCTACGAGTTTTAGGGTTAGCTTAAGTTTAGACAAGAATTTTAGGGTTAAGAATCGTATCTCTTGGTGAAGCTTCCCTCCGGGGTTGGCGATGCCGTTTATCCAATAAAGATTGCCACGGAGGTTCTTGGGTTCATCAAGGATTGTCGTGTTTTGGTTTGAGGCGTGGTGATCTCCATCATGTTGCTTGCTGGATTCGTTCCTCTTCTTCAGGTTGCGTTCATCACGTGATTGGAAGGATTTCTATCCAGGTTGCTCGCTGTGAAAGATCAGGACAAACTCAAGAGGATTCCCCCAGTGGTTCGTATCATCAGGTGTGTCTCTCCCTTATCAACAGACAATTGCATTAGCAACCTATGCGTAAGGTAAACAATCCTTGCAACCGCGGTTACAAGCACCGTTATTTTCTCCCTGGTGGAAATAGCACATCCAATAGTCTCATGTTTCTGTCACTCAAGCTATACATCGGGGGGCATGAGCCCACAATCATGCATAACACTCCCTCTTGGAGTTACTATCTACTACTTGGCCAAAGCAATAAAAAGCCACAAAGAACATGCAATAATTACTCAAGAACAAAATATAAAAGGTAAACCAAATATATAACTCATCACGATCTGAACATAATCTCACAATCCATCGGATCCCAGCAAACACGTCATAACAACAGCAGGAAAAATGCATAGCTGCCTTGATCATGTAGGGCAGCTCACAAGGACTAAACATTGAAGAACAAGATTGGAGAGAAGACATCACATAGCTACTGGTCATGGACCCATGGTCCAAGAGGGACTACTCACGGCACATCTGGGAAGCGTCCATGGTGGTGAAGAAGCTCCCGGAGGTCAATCCTCCCTCCGACAGGGTGTCGAGAAGAGGTCTTCTAGTGCTCCCGATCTTGGAAGCGCGGCGGCGGCGGAACAGAGAGGTAATTCGCGATGCGGGGTTCTCCTCAAGGGTTTTCGGGATGAGGGTGTAATATAGCCCAAAGGGGTCAGCCAGGAGTGGGCCAGGGCTCCCAGATGCCCTAGTGGCACGTCCAAGGGGGTGGCCGCGCCACCTGGCCGCCTGGGTGCGAGGTGGGCCCCCCTGGCCCTCCTTCGGGGTTCCAAAAGCTTCTGTTATGCTGATTTTTATTCTGATTTTTTGGAATTTTTGGAGCTCTGAAAATTAGGGTAAAATACTTGCAACTTAAAGACATCAGCAGACAGAAACTGGCACTGGGTGCACTGAGTTAGTAGGTTAGACCAAATATGTGTAAAATGATATAAAAGTGTAGCAAAACATATAGTAATGTCACATAAAAGTGCATGAAACAAGCAGAAATTATAGATACGTTTGGGACGTATCAAACCCGAAAGGGGTGGGATGTTTGCTGAAAGGAGTACTCTTCAATTAGTGATTTCGATAAGCGTTGCGGGCGTTGCTATTTGCCGCTTGTTGCGAGTTGGAAAAGCCTGCTAGCATAGCTGCACAGGTAATGGGCTAGGTTCAACAATCTGATGACACGCGTGCATAATGTAGCTACGTAGCTAACGAGAGCAATTAATTAACGAGTACTTTTTTGAAGTATCCGCAAATATTACTTTGGGTGCTTTGAGAGTGTGTCACGTGTTACGTGCTGAGTGCTTTCCTTGGGATTTTATTTTTTTTATTTACGCGTTTTTTGTGTTTGTACGGTTTTTTGGGGTTTCGATTTTTCATTTTTTGCGTGATTTTTTTTACGTTTTAGTTGAATTTTTTTAAAACAATTATGTGATAAATGCATTTTATTTGTTGTTACCAGAGGCACATCTCGTGCCTTTAAAAAGAGAAAAAGGAGACACGGTCGTGCCTCTCGTGGAGACACATATTTGTTTTTGTGAGAGGCGGGCCATGTGCCTCTAGAAAGGAAAAATAGAGGTACAATTGTGCATATATGAGTTTGCTTTCGCGAAAGGCACACGACGTGTCTCTGAAAAACAAAGGTATGATCGTACCTCTCGTGAAGGTACAGGTTTGCTTTCGCGAGAGGCATGCCTCATTCCTCTAGAAAAATTGGTACGCCCCATGCCTCTAAAAAAGCACGATTGTGCCTCTTGTGAAGGCATATATTTGCTTCCACGAGAGGCACACCCAATGCTTCTAAACAGGGAAAAGGGAAACCTCAAGATCACAACAAGTGGCACATGCGTAATGCACCACTTGTCAACCGCAGCAGAGAGGTTGTCAACCGCAGCAGAAAGGTTAGAGGTCTTCGTTGCAACCAGTACTCCTCAATTAGTGATTTCACCAACTAACTTCATATGCGTACGAAAGGAGGCTACTTTATTTTATGCCTAAAAAAGGTTGATAACATGGTGATGTCGTGCACATGGTTTTATATATTTTGAGATTTTAATTAAATATATATGATTAAACTCAAAATACATTTAAATTTAAAATATATATTTTTAATATAAAACAACACCCCCTCCCGCGCCAAAAAAATAATCCTCAACTCTTTCTTACTTGACCAGCCTAAGAGTAAGAAGCTGAGCGAACATTAGAGGCGAGCCATAGAGAGAAAATCGGTACCCTCTTCGGAGGTTACTTACTCGCGCTCCGAGCACAATAAGTATCGTGTTGCGGTGCGTTTCAGGATTTTTTTAGTGTCCATCGCGTTCGACACGTGTATGGTGGAGAGAATATCCCTATTTTCATTTTCTCAACCACAGGTAGAGCCACACGCACAACCACAACCACAACGTGCAGCCACAACCATAGGTGCAGCCAAATTACACGCAGTCACACGCACATCCACAATTTTTGCTTCGCACAGGTGCTCTCATAACACGACATGTGGCGACTTCTAAAGCACCAAAAGTGACCTCTGCGTATGCTCTCGAGAGGGTACCCTCTAATAGTTTCCCTCACCAAAGAGCTACGAGAGCGTAGCCGCTAAACCCTATTTAACGCATGTGGACATCAAGGAGTCGATCTTTATCTGAAGGGGGCGCTCCAAACAGGCCGGCTTAGTTCGCTTTAATTTTATTTTGTTTTTTCCTATTTTGTTTTTATTTTATTTTTAAGTTTTTTATTTTTTTATTTGAAATTTCTAACTTTTTTATTACTTTTAAGAATATACAATGAAATTTTTTGTATATATGTTGAAAACTTTCTAAAATAATTTCTTAAAGTTTTTTAGAATACGTTGAACCATTTAAAAAAACGTTGAACCTAGTTGAGCTATATATTGAACTTTTTTGTTATATAAGTTTAACATTTTTAATATACAATAATATTTTAAATATACACTAAACTTTTCAATATTGTACTATGAATTTTTTTTGTAAGTACTTAATGTATTTTTAATATAGAATAAACCTTTTTATATATAGACTGAATATTTTTATATTATAAATTGAATTTTTTAATACGCCGAATAATTTTTGAACGCAAAAAAAGGCGAAAAAAATGCTCTAGCTGCTAATGGGCGGGTTCATCTTGGCGCCAGTCTTCTTTTTCAGCGAAAAAAGCTCGCCCACGGACGACGTATTATTAGCTTTTAGAGCTGGACGTATTATTAGCTCGTTGTGGGTTAAAATGTTAAATAACAGGGCCATACAGCCCGTCAGAGACCTGGATGGCCCGGTAACACTGATGAAAAGAAACTTCCCGACCACACTACACGTTTATTTTTTTTTGCAGCTTACAAAGGACCCCAATCCAAATCGCCTCTTTCTCTTCCTTCCCCGTCCCATCTTCTCCTCCTACGCGGAAACCCCGCCTCGCCTCCACCCACCGCCGGGGACCAGCCTTCCGCCGCCGTCGTGCTCGAGGTAAGCGTCCGTGACGCCTGCTCCGCCGCCCCCGTTTTCTTCTCGCCTATTCACATGATCTGAGACCCTCGCGTTCGGCGCTCGCGTGCTCCCCTGTGCTCGTGGCCGTTTGGTTTGTCGGTATCATGTTCGTGGCTGTACCCTCCACTTTTTGCTCTGGTGGGTTAGGGTTCGTTAGGATGCTCCGCCTCCCTTGGTACCTGATCGTACAAATTACCGCGGGCAAGGGGAAAGCTGTGGTCGGCCTCTACCCTTATCTGCACCCCCTCACTTTTTCAGCATCAAGAAACATATTGTCTCTTACCCCGCCAATTCCGACCCCTTTCCGGATGTGATTTGTGACGGAGTCCCCGGAGAAGATTCTTTCTCTTGTATGGGTCTACAGAATCCTTGTACCTTCGTATCCTGTAGCTTTAATCGTTCACCCTGTCACAATTTTATACGCTTAACTTGTGGTTTTCCATTAGTTGGTTTGAGCATGAGCAAGGTAGTGCATTTTAGTTGTGAATTCCATATTAAATGGTTGGCATTTGGAATTGTATAATCATCATCATACGATTTGAGACCTGATTGTGGGAATCACGCTGAATGTTTCCTCGAGGGACCATATTACACAGTTGCACAATAGATTAGAAGAAGAGAAATTGTCTTGTTCTAGATTACCTGATCAAATTGAAGCCTTCCGAATAGATTAAGAACATCGGTTTATTTTCACCTGTACTTCTTATTTGGATATGTTTCCACTTGTACGATTGAACTACCGTGAATATCAGAACGTGAATATCAGAACATGGATAGAATATTTGTCCTATTTCTTATATTGTTTTGTACTTGCTTCTGCTTCTGATGGATACATATCTCATGCTGGCTGTAAATGTACAGACTTCTCTCTGGTGAATTCGGTGATTCAAGCAAAAGAATAGCATGAGTTACTTCCAAGCTACAACTTGCAAGCCTCATACTGGGCTCATTCTGGACAGACCCATAACGGGTCTTGGGAAGACCTGCAGATTACTACCTGTTCCCCAGTATTCACTATGGTCAAGTCCTCTCGGATTTCGCAAGCTTGATAAGCATATCTATCCACGCCTTGTTCTTGTTGTTGCTAGCCACAAAAGGCTTACCCCTGTATGCGCCTCAAGTGGAAAAGGGAACCCTGAGACTGACAATGATGTAAGCATATTCCGCTTCTCTATGCTTGATTATGCATGATGGGAGCATGTGTCTGAACCAGTAAAATAGTCGTCAGATTTTCATGCATGCTATTGTTCTTCTCGAAGTGAACTAACATATCTGGTAGTATTTCTTTCCACCTTACTTATGCTATTATTTGTTTTAACCTTGCTCCCACCTTCTCCCATGACATGCTTATGCCATGCTCCTGAAAATAAGATTTGAAACTTGTATTCATATTCAAAATTCTGGAATTTTAATTAGGTGCATGGTCTGGCCTGGTCATAGTAGTTAAAGTTAAGAGGTGTGGGCAAAAATAGGGTTCTACATTCTCAATTTATGCACTGGGAATGATTTGTGCTGGAAAGGTCCGTCCATACATTTGATTGGTTTCTATTAGAAGAGTGGTAGAACAGTCTGCTTAACTTGTTTGTGTCCTTGTTACAGCCCTTTATGGATTATTTGAAGAAGGCCATGGCTGATGCAAAAAAGCCACGTCCCATACAAGATGTGCTGAAAGAGAAATTCACCAAGCTGAGAGAACAAGCATCTGGTGGAGGTGGCGGGAATGGAAACAGGCGTGGAGGCAATGGTGGTTCTGGTGACCCAGAAGATGAATCATTCAAGGAATCATTGGATGAAGTAGTCCAAGTTATCTTAGCAACTGTTGCTTTTATACTTGTGGTAACTATCACTGGTTTCTTGTTGTGTTTATGCTTTCTTTCAGAATGCTATTTCTTTCCATCTACCGCTCCTAATTTGTATACTGTAGTGTAGCCCCACTTTCTAGTTATGTTATAATGGCTATTCAGCAAATAATTAGGTTATGTTTTAGGAAATTTTATGTCATATAGTTATTTTTTAGTACAATAACCTTGTCATGTAGCAATTTCCTTGTGATTAGAGCCAGTGTCGGACCATTTGTACCAAAATAGTTTTGGCTGAGTATGTTTTAGTCATCAATCGAAGTATGTTGAAAGATACTCCCTCCGTCCCATAATGTAAGACATTTTTGCAAACTAAACTAGCTTGGAAAAACGTCTTACCTTGTGGGACAGAGGTAGTAGTTTATTGCTGGTCACTGCTTGGTTTGGGTTGTATTGAAAGATTTCAGTTTATTGTTGGTCGCTTGCTTGGTTCAGGTTTGTATTGAAAGATTGTCTATTTAGTTATGTAGTGCATACCATGTACTTATGAAGTAATTTTCTTGCCTATGAATAGGCTTCATCCTCCACATGCAATATTGAAACTAGATGATACCCAGTGTGTTGCTGTTGGAATTAGATGCAATATATTATTTTGATGAGATTGAATATATATGGTAATATTTAAACATGAGAATGAAGACTAAAAATACATATGTTTTCTTACATTTCATTATTATGTTGTTATAAATATTTATAGAATATAAGTAGCATTTCCAAAGGATGTTAATAAAGATGGTGGGGATGATGAAGTGGAATGTTTGCATGTTGGAAATAGTATTAAGTAATTTTCATGCATGTTGAGAGAAATAAAAATAGTGGGGTTTCATGGTAAGAGAAATAAAAGTAGTGGGATTGATGAGGCGACATGTGTGCATGTTGAAATAACTACAAGTAGTGGGGTATATAGGATACCAAGCGACTTTTATACCTGTAGAAAGTCTCATAGTTGTGTACGAGTATTTTTTTTTTCTTAGCTTGATCCTTACCACTAAGTACTCACGACTTAAATCTAAATCACTTATATTTTTTGTAATGGTGCAGTACATCCATATTATCAGAGGGGAGGAGCTGTACCGTCTTGCCAGGGACTACACTAGATATCTGGTTACTGGTAAACGAACTGCCCGACTGAAGCGTTCCATGCAACAATGGCGCAGTTTCTCAGAGAAATTCATGCAAAATGAGGGCTCCCAAGAAGAGGGGTACGAAAGGCCAGCTACTTCTGAACCCATGTGGTGGCAACAGCCTCAAAAGTTTGTTCATCTTATGGAGGAGCTTTGCAGAGGAAATTGGCGTCCACACGCCCAGAAGTCTTAGTTCTGGCGTTGCACTGTCCTTTTTGACACTTGAAAGAATATGGGTGTGTAGGTGAGATGGGGTACCCGGTTGCATGGCTGGTTCAAAGATTTTACATGGATGGAGTTTCTTGATGGGGCAGATGTGTTGTTCTTTGTTCTTTAACATGTATCTTTTGTCTCTGGTTTGGTAAGCATTATCATGTGGGTAACTTGTTGGAAATTTTGTAGTAGTTGAAGGGACCAATTATTCCTTATTTATGATGTTTAGCCTGCTAATCAGATGGTGATAACTGTTACCTATTTGGCCACAGATCGAAACTGTAAAAGCCATATGTTGCTCCCTGAATGTCCTTGGCATCCTTTGCATGGGTTTACATTCCTTTATAAATAGAAAGAACATGGAATGATGATATTTCCACTTTGTTCCATTCACGTTATTCAAGAGTGAACAAGTACTTGGGGCTCTGAGAAACTCTAATCCGTCTTTTTTTTTGCGAAAAGAAACTCTAATCCATCTGTATACATGCAGCATATGCATGATTATTTCATAGATGTTGCTTGAAGTATAGACTGTTAATAGTGTATGGTTCATTCTGACATCTATTGAAGTTATACACATTTACTCATTTGTGTGATACTTCACTTAGCTTGGTTTATTTTTAAGAATCTTGTGATTTGAACCTATGACTTTGCTTTGATGGTCCGAAAGGAATGAACAAATCTTGTATATGACCTAGCATTATGTGGATTTGAGGTTAGGGCTGGGTTGATGAGCTGTTGGATTTGTTAAGCTCGGGTTCATTAAGCTTGTCAAGCTTAACGGTTTGAAATTCATGATCGACTAGGTTCTTAAAGGTACGCTCATTAAATTTCAGGGGATAAGATCTTAAGCCCTAAAAAATTGGCATCCATGTAACCACTGCTTCACCACCTTCTTGTGGGACTCATTTAGGGCCTTGGACTCCATGCTTGCAGTTGTAGCTAAATATGACGGTCGCCGACCCTGCCTGATCCAGGCATGTGGCTCACGAATGGAGATGATGTTCATTTTAATGAACTTTGGCAATTTTAATTTTAATTAATTGATTAAATGTCCACAAATTTATTTTAAATAATTCATGCCTATGAAAAAAGTTACAAACAACACAGTGACACCTTTTCATAATGTTGAACGTACTAGAAAAATGTTTTCACAATAATTTTTGACTAATTTTCTTGCATTTCTACACTAAAGTAATTAATTTGGTACTTTGAAAATGTAAAACATGACTTTAAATATTGAAAATGTGTAAATTGAAGGTGAAATGATTAATAAGTATTGCAAAGTTGGGTTCCAAATTACAGACTCAAACTTTTAATTTTTGTCTTGAACCCTAACACTTCCGTTATAATATATGTCTTTCGTGTGGAATCCTCTAGTTACAACAAAATGTGCATTAACGATTTTTTGAAATGGGCTACAAATATTATCATAGTATTGTCAGATGAGATAATGATCACATGATAAAATTTCATGATTTTTTACAACATTTTATTCTCTAGAAATTCAAAATAGAAAATTGCAATCTTAAAAGTTTGTTCTTGGTAAAGAGAATATTTCAATACCAAAATAACTGTGTTGGTGAGACATACAAAGATGATCAACAACATGTATATAATTTTTCCATGCGGTTTAATCTTTTTTTCAAGGTATTAATAGTTCAATATTTATTAAAACTCATTAAATGTCTAAAATTGATTTATATTCTTGGAAAATAGCAATTGAGCGCAAAAAAATGCGAAATAAATTCAGAGACGTCATATCATCATATGAACATACCAGAAAAAGGATTACCGTTTTTTCCAATATTTTTTGTAATTTTGGCCACAGATATGATTTTTGCCCATATGCGCGACATTAACTAAACCGGCTACGTGAAGCCTCATAAAAATGCAAAAGTGGTTACTTTGAATGCATGTAGTGCGACACTACAAACGGTTCGGGATGAATAACCGTGTGCAAAAGCATCCAACCTCCCTCTTTTAATGATTGATATGGTTAGCTTAGTGCATTTGCCCTTTTTCACACCGCTCTTCCCTCCCCTCTGCCTCAAATCCTATCCGCTTCTGTCACACTTGGTTCGAGCTTCGACGATCGATTTCGGTCGTTCCTCACCCTTTCAAGCGCAGATGTCGAGTCGTGGAGAACCGGGGGAAGCGGACGCGGACCCTACGGAGTAGTGCAACTCGGCGGCCGACAGCTCCACCCAACCCGACTTCTTCCAGTTCGTCGGGCCCTCCATCAGTGATGGTGCCCGCGCATGGAGGCACTTTCTCATGCTGACTGAGTACCTGAAGCAAGCCACCGGCATGCTCTACAACGCCGACCTTGATCCTCATCGCCGCAAAGGACGCGGTGGCGGTCGGTGCACGGGGCATCGTCGAACGCCTCGCTGCGGCAAAGGAGGTATACGAGGTCTCCTACCACATTACATTGATGTGTGCGTGCGCTTCGTTGCGCAGAATTCGTGAGCCGCCGCCTCCGCCTCCACCATCTGGATCCGCTGCTGCCTACCTCTATCTAGCTAGATTTAGTTTAAGTAAGCGATAGTGGATGAACTTCGGTGAATAACTATCTAGCGGGATCCAGCGATGAACTATGTAGCGGGAACTATGTTTTAATCTAAGTTTTACATTTGTCGTTTGATATGCGAGATATGTTATGTCCCATCAGGATTATCGTTTACTTAATAGATGATCCGTAATTATATGTGGTAATTTAATTAATCTCCTGTTACACTGTTGTATGTAAGTGATAACCTCCAATTATGGTGTTGTAACTCTAATTTCCGCGTGAATGAAATCTAGCTATGCTTAGTCTCAAATTTGGTGTCTAGGCGATTTTAAATTTTGAACAAAAAATTCATAATCCTGCACGGCTGAAGGCCTAAATCCGTGTGTGATGCATAGTGTACGCAGACGATTCATCTATTATATCTGTGTGCGGTAATATTTCCCCTTCTCAACCGCGAAATTTTTCACCAAACGACGGCAAAAGGAAACTCTTTATGACA
Organism: Bromus sterilis; assembly: GCA_950022295.1. Lineage (NCBI taxonomy): Eukaryota > Viridiplantae > Streptophyta > Magnoliopsida > Poales > Poaceae > Bromus > Bromus sterilis. Next base: position 115,661,687 of record OX465599.1, read on the forward strand.
TTGTGTCCACCTCCCCCCCCCCACAATGAAACCCTCATTTTGCCCTTATACCCTTCATTTCACCACTTAACCCCCCCTCCCTTGCTGAATCTACGGCGACGACTACCTCATCCTCCACCTGCTCGCGCTTCGACTAAGAGATAGGCACTCCTGCTACTCATCCATGGCTCAACAGCCTCAGGGAGGAGATCTTTCCTCCAAACCAGCCCCAAATCTCAATGTTCGCTGCACGCCGTTGATTTGGTCAACACCATTATGTCGCGATCTCACGGAGCATTTGGCCCCCGAGAGGCAAATCGCGGCCTTGCGTGTGGACAAGGCCGTGATATACACCATGTTAGTCGACCCCAACATCCTTGACGAGCAACTAGCCGTCGAGGCCTTCATTGGATAAGTCCGCTCGGACGCTGCCATGCGTCAAATCGCGTAAAATGATAATTCTTGGATATTTTTTAAGGCACGGACGCACGGTTGGTAACTTCGAGTACTATACCGAGTTTTCTAAGCCTGCTCGTGCGTATATGAAGTCGAGGTTGATCTTCTTTCTATCGCCTTCAGAGGCCACCAATGAGGCGAAGACCCTGCGCAGTGCAAAGGGTAAGGAGACCATCATCATCGAGATCTCCGACGACGAGGAGTAGATCGGTTTACCAAATTAATTTGTAGTTATAGATTATTCAACAATTGTTTTACCTGGTGTCATTGTTCTTGGTAAGTCTAGGCGATGTTTTGCCTAGTTCTAGCTATTTAAGTGTGCCATTTGTAGTAGCTAATTAAATGTGCTATTTGTAGTAGCTAATTAAGTGTGTCATTATTCTAGCTAGTTGAGTGTACCCAAGTGATGTTTTGTTCTGCAATTAATGTTCATGCTGAATTATCTGCAATGTTATTATATCTTGTGGTGTTGCATTCACTATAAAGTGATGTGTTGACATTTAGTTATGCAATGTCAATGTGAAGATCAAATTTTGCATTGAGATATCCAATTTCTGAATGTGATCCTGAGTTATATATGGAATGTGATGTTCAGTTTTACATTCACACAATGATCTGCAATCTCTTGTTGGATTGCTACATAATAAATTTATTCATAGTTGAAACTAGTTTGTATTTTATCAAATTACCAAAGTATTGTGCAGTTCTGCAATTAAATGTTCATGCTGAATAATGTACAATGCTATTATATATCTTGTGGTTGTGTACTTTGTTGTGATGTTGCATTCACTATACAGTGGTGTGTTGTTTTTTGTTCTGCAATGTCAATATGAATATCAAAATTTGCATTGTGATATCCAATTTCTCAATTAGCCTTCAGATAATGATTTGCAAGTTATTGTTCGGTTATTACAAAGATACTTTGTTCATCATTCAAACTATTTTGTGTTTCATCTAATTATATAAACTTCATGTATAATTGCAGGCTAAAAATGGAACAACCTGCTATTTGCGAGTGAGGTTTGCTTCATATCTTTATATATCCCCCTCCTTTTCTTCACTATAGGGGTATTAGAATCATAAATCATAGGGGTATTAGAATGTTCATTACTTACCGTAGGAGTAGGAGGGTCCCATCCCCCTTGTCCATTAAGCTTGCACGATTATTGTAGGATGACAAACCTTTATTTTGGTACTTATAATTTATGGTTTTCTGATACGTCCCAAACGTATCTATAATTTCTGCTTGTTCCATGCACTTTTATGTGACATTGCTACATGTTTTGCTGCACTTTCATATCATTTTATACATATTTGGACTAACCTACTAACTCGGTGCACCCAGTGTCAGTTTCTGTCTGCTGATGTCTTTTGGTTGCAGTGATTTTACCCCAATTAAAAATGCTCCAAAAATTCCATAAAAATCAGCAGAACAGAAGCTTACTGAACCCCGAAGGAGGGCCAGGGGCCCCACCTAGCACCCAGGCGGCCAGGCGGCGCGGCCCCACCCCTGACCGCGCCCCCAAGGCGCCTGGGAGCCCTGGGTGGCCCCTGGCTGCCCCCTTTGGCCTATATTACATCTTCGTCCCAGAAACCCTCGAGGAGAACCCCCGCATCGCGAAATACCTCTCTGTTCTGCCGCCGCCACGCTTCCAAGATCGGGAGCACCAGAAGACCTCTTCCCAGCACCCTGCTGGAGGGAGGATTGACCTCCAGGAGCTTCTCCACCACCATGGACGCTTCCCGGATGTGCCGTGAGTAGTCCCCCTTGGACCATAGGTCCATGACCAAAAGCTATCTGATATCTTATCTCCAATCTTGTTCTTCAATGTTTAGTCCTTGTGAGCTTCCCTACATGATCAAGACACCTATGTAATTTTCCTGTTGTTGCTATGCTGTGTTTTCTGGGATCCGATGGATTATGAGATTATGTTCAGATCGTGATGAGTTATATATTTGGTTTACCTTTTATATTTTGTTCTTGAGTAATTATTGCATGTTCTTCGTTGCTTTTTATTGCTTTGGCCAAGTAGTAGATAGTAACTCCAAGACGGAGTGTTATGCACAATTGTGGGTTCATGCCCCTCGATGTCTAGCTTGAGTGACAGAAACATGAGACTAGGGGATGTGATGTTGCCATCGGGGAGAAAACAACGGTGATTGTAACCGCGGTTGCATGGATTGTTTACCTTACGCATAGATTGTTAATGCAATTGTTTGTTGCTTTGAGTTTACACTTTGGGTGTGGGGCTCGCAACTTAATACCAGCGAGATGTTATGGATAGATATCTCAAGGTGGATGATTAGTGAGTAGATGCAGATGGATTTCAATCTACTTGTCTTGGCGTACTGCCATACTTTTGAGCCTCTTACTTTCAAGTAGCGCGTTTATAATTCTGTCAATTGCAGAGCTCTAATTTGTTCACCAAGCTTAGCTGCTTTATCATCTTTTGGGAGAGAGACATCACTAGTGAACATCATGGGACCCCGGTCCATATTACCACCATTGTTTACACCTCCACTTTATTTACTGCTTTTAGTTTCAGTTGCTATCATTATCACTACTGTAATCATACACGCAAGGTACACGATCGAGATCGAGGACTCACGGTAAGATATCACAACACAGCTGTACAAATAAAATAATACAAGTTGTATAATACAAGCCAGTAGCCACGAGGGCTCGAATACAACAGCTCGAGAGCACAAAGTTAGCGGAAGCAATAGTATCTGAGTACAGACAGGAATAACATGGTTTCCTTAAGAAGGCTAGCACAAACAACATCAGATCGAAAAGGCTAGGCCTCCTGCCTAGGAACCTCCAAATTACTCCTGGTCAACGAGGAACTCGACGTCGTAGTAGGCGCCTCCGGGGTACTCCTACTCCTGGGCGCCATCGTCTGGTTGCAGCAATCCAGGTATATAAAACAAAGGGGGGGAATAAAGCAAGGGCGAGTATCTAGCATACTCAGCGAGACTTAAATCCAGGCTACTAAGCATTTATGCATTTGTATCAAAATGGAAGGGGAGGTTGTATAGTTGACTGCAAGACAGAAATACCATGGTAAGGGGGAAATGCTAGGCCTATCGAAGACTAGCACCTTCCAACGATTCTTGCAGCACAAGAAGAGGATAGCCAACAGTTATACATAAAGCATAAAGTAACAATGCAGCAGAAGTTGCTGCAGCATTGTATAATAGTAAGTTGTAATAATTATCAATGCCTCCGAGATCACTTCTTCGACTTCCCTACGAGGAAGAAAACCCGGAACCAACAATTTAGTAATGTAGTAGTTTGTAGTAGTAGGATCTGGCTTCAGCATAAAGCATCATGTTACCGTGGACACGACTATTCGAATAGATTAAACTCCCTGCAGGGGTGCACTACTGTTAATCTTGCACGCTCGGATCTCCAGGGTGGCGTACACCTTGTTAGGGGATTCCCCACCCAGGCTATCCGACACGCCGCAACCCATCCTAGGCTCAGCAGAGAGGTCATCCGATGGACTAAATCCTATGCGCTCAGGGGTCTAGGACCCTCACCCTTCACGCTCCTGTACAGTGCGAGGCTGGTCGGGAAAGCAAAAGCAAATACCACAGCTCGATCAAAGAAGACACACCACTTCCCGGCAATCATACCGCGGTACTACTGACGTCTGAAGAGCTTTCAAACGAAACTACGATGCAGGGGAGCCCATAACTCCTTATCCCACGTGAAGGTAGTGCGTACAGGCCTTTGCGGCCTCTCAAGTCATCCACCGAACCATTAGTCATTTTATTATCAGGCGGAAAACCGTTATCGTTGCCCGACTAATTCACACAATGGACAACGAACAACAGCCAGGACCACCAGTAGGTGCAAGTCGTAAAAGGAGGGATGGCAATGGATGACCCAGATGATACCCAAAATCGGAGAAGCTGAAGGTACTACAGGAATTCCCAAACTGAGATCGGAATCGAGACAATACGCTGCAAGCAAGGCATTGTAACGATTCCGATACTCAACACACTTGAGATCCTAGAGTTTGAAAGGGGATAAGGCGAGAGTTAAAACACTTACGACACTTGTCCTGACCGGAGCAAGGGTAAGGAGTAAAAAGATTCCTACTCTCCGACAACTAACTTAGTAACTAAAAAATAGTTTTTGTCTAGACTCGACTTCGTCCAGAAAAGGGATCCTACGGTCGGTAAGGCTCTGATACCAAGTTGTAAGGCCCGATATGCGGTACTGTTCCAGATCTAGATGTTTCCATACAGATCCGGGGAAGAAGCACATATCGGTCCCACCGCGACATATGACATAGCCATATGCCCCGGATTTCCAACATGATATCACAACATTACAGATACAAGGATACAACATCTCATACAATCGGCATACAACTGCCTTAATACATTACATCAGCGGAAGGTACACGTCTGAATACAGACTACAATCAAATGCCTAGTGGCAAAGAGAGAATCATCGATCCCCATAACCACGCGGGTCCAGGCCCTCCGCCGGAATCCGCCTAACTAGTCGTCGTCGAGTCTCCACGTGAAACTTCGATCACCGTACCGTACGTGGGGGTAGTATCATGAGTACAGAGGTACTCAGCATCCAACTGCAGTGGTCATCTGACCTAGCAAGTACTTCATCACTCGTCATTCTAGGATAACTAGTAGTTTAAGTTAAGGATGGGGTAAGTGGTGAGGTTGCTGCCGCACTAGCATTTATGAAGTGGCTAACGATCTAGAGAGTAAGGTAAGAAGCCAAGCATTCGATGAGGAATAGCCTCCAAGAAGTCTTGCTATCAACTACTTACGCAAACATAACACCTATCCTATCCTTGTCCTCCTCTTCGCATCCCGACGAAGAAGAAGCAGTCAAGGCACACACACGTTGATCAAATTATAGTTATGATTCAGTTGATGTTATCTATGAACAAGACATAGGTTCCAAGTCGTCCATAACCGTGGACACGGCTTCTCGAAAAGATTTAACCCTGCAGGGGTGTACCAACTGCCCATTACAAGGCTCCGCACGCACGCCCATCTCTCTTAGTTTCTACCCATCACAGGCAACCATTTTATGATTTAGTTCCAAGAGATCCGAAACGACAGGTCCCTCTAACTAACAACGAACAAATCCGGGTGGCCCCCGGTGAGTCGACACCCAACTCAAAAGCCGGTCGTGCTCTCGAATTTGTCTCTACCGTTTGTCGCAGGTTTGGATAGCCGGTTAATCTCACATGGGAAACCGGGTCCTCAGCCGGAAAAGGTGGGCCAGCAAGGAACCATGTCCTCACTGGTCCGGGTTGGTTTGAAAACTACTGGAGGCCGACCAGCACACACACGGTTTCAAATGGTAAATCAGCTTGGGCCACCACTAGAAATGTTTGAAGCTAGGTAGGTAAGAAGAGGGGACTCCATAAAATCCCACACGCGGTTAGGCACGCTCAGTCTTAGACCCAATACCCGGAACTCGGATCTTAGGTGACCCGAATGGAACAAAGCATCGGGGCGGGATAGCCTAGACCTTCCATCCTTCGTCGAATATAGTCAACATTATAATAATAATCATATCATCCAAAACAATATAATAATGTGATATCCCAAACCAAGGAGTAACAGGGTAACATCGTAGCATCCTAAGCATGCATACTAAGCAGGGGCTGAGCAACGAGCAATAGTAACATAGCAGTACATGGTTTGCTGGGAGGGGACATGGCTGTATCGGTTTGAAAGAGGCTGTAAACATGTGGTAGGATCAAACATCGAACCTATCCTAGACTAGCATGCAAACCGCTGGTTGAAATAGAATGGATCATAAGTAATGCATAGTCCTTGCCTGTTGATAAGTTGGGTTCCGAAGGTGTAGTTGATCGCAAGCTCGCATCGTCTCCGAAGGGTACCCACGGAAGCACACAAGAAGGAAACACTGGAAAAGGCAATCATCGAGCAAGCATCTATTACTACGGAGAAAACACGAGCAAGCATCAACAAGAAGGCAACACGAGACATCGCACCTACCGTCGAGAGCGGTTAGTAACAGGTTAAGTGGAGTACTCGTCACACACGACGATACCGCACATTTGGAAAGGTTCAAGTTGTTTAGCTACAGGTGATCAACAAAGGTTGTTAACATGGCATCTCACTCAAGCATGGATAGCACACAAACATGGCAAGAGGTGAAGCATAAGGTAAACTATCTATGCTAGTCAATTTAAGTGAGGCACAACCTAAACATGGCATATCACTAAGTACCCCACGAAAATTTAAGTAATTGGTACTGTTCTGCCATAAACCATATTTTAGGTTGGTTAACAGCAGCAAACAATACCATAAACACAAAGTACACGAAAAACTAATTGTCAGAACCCCAACTAGGGTAAGTGCTAGGGTTTGAGTTCCCCTTTGCATCATGCAAATTTTTTAAAAGAAATTCAAAATTGGGGAAAAGAAAAGCCCTAGAGAATTTAATTCAATTGGCCGGATAAAAATTTCTTCCAAAAATTCCTCTGGTATTTTTGAAAAGTCTTATAAATATGCATGATCACATATAAAGTGAAGTGGGTACCACTGCATGCACCAAGATTTTCCAAAAAATCCAAATAGCAGCTCGCTGTCGAGCATACCGGGGGCGACGACCGCCACCTCGACGGCGAGCGCCTTCTAGCCCCCCCCCCCCGAGGCTTCTCCTTGCGCCACCACACCTCTTGCCCCCATCGCTGCTTCCTCCCCGTCGCTCCTCGTCGAGTTTTCGCACGGACCCGTACCCCGAGCGGAGCACGCCGCCGTAGAACTCGCGGCCACCGTGCCCCACTCGCCGCCGCAAGCTGTCCAGAAGCTCCGCCAGCATCGTCTTCGTCAAGCCGTGCAGTTAATCGAGCCTGGGAGCCCCGGAGCCAACGCCTTCGTCACCGTTCCTCTCCGGCCGCCGTGAAGCTCCGGCGAGAAATACTCTGCCGCCTCGCCTCCTCCGGCTTCCTCGAGCCCGTAACTGCACCCAGGGTGAGCGTGCGCTCTTTTTCCCTCTCGCCGCGCTCGTTTCCGTGCCCAGCAGCAGCGTCCTCGTCTTCGCAGAGCTCCGGCCGCCGCCACGTTACTCGCCGTTGTTGCCCTGGACCTCCCCGGCGACGATGGCCTACTCCATCGTGTGCGGGAGGACACGGGGAGCGTTTTGGTGTAACGCGTGCGTCTGCTGGACCCCGGGAGCCTCCTCCCCGTGCAGCTCCGCCGCACTGGTGGTCACCGGCGGCTAACCGCCGGCCAGCCCAGTTAATTAGGGGGCTAATCCCCCTATCAGTTGACCCTGGGTCGCTGACAGGTGGGCCCTGGCCCCCCCTAATGACCCAATTTAAATTAAACTAACAGAGACTTAACCACGTGCCACTACAGCCGGGCCCCACTGGCAGGCTTGACCAGTCAACCCCCCCCCCCACGTCACCATTGCGTCATGCTGACGCAATAAATTGCTAAATAAGTTAAGATAATGCAGAAAAGTCAGAAAAAGGATTAAACTTTAGAAATTCATAACTAATTCATATTAACTCCAAATTAAACATATAATATATGAAAAATTATCAGAAAAATGCAAGGATTAAGAATATGCACAAAAAATTCATGTTTGACCATTTTAAAATGGGGCAACAGTAGCAAATGTGCATATGGCTTAATTTGAATTTGAATTTGGAGTTTGAATTTGCAAATCCTTTGCAATACACTTCAATTAAATTGAATTCTCAACAAACCAGTACCATTCACAACATGGAACCACTTATCATGTGCTTGTGCATTTTTACTTCCGAAGTTGTCCCCCCCTTGTTGATGATTGCCTCCGATGACAGACGTTCCGAGACGGTGATCACCCCCGAAGGAGAAGACCACCGTTAAGACCGTGTTTCGTCAGCAAGGCAAGCAAACCCCATTGATCATGTCTATAAAATCCCAATTCCCTCTTAGTCTCGCTTATGCATGTTTAGGAGATCACCTTGTATCGATTCTACCGCATAGTTGAACCCATATCCGATGCATGACCTATCATCTTGTCACAGTAGTAAGCAAACCACAATCCTAGCTGACATAGGAGTTGATTGATATCATGTGGCCACTGCAACTGTTAATGCTTATTTCATGCTTAGTGGTACAATGAGGTTGCTTTTGATGTGAGTCGGGATGATGGTGAACATGGTGTTGATGAAAGTGAAACTGTGTTGGTGAATCCACCCTAATACAAGGTGAACGATGAGAGGCTGTGTAGGAGTACACAGTGGGTTGTCTCGTTGAACACCGCCTTAAGCACCGAGTTCTTGTATGGTAATCCAAGACAAAGAGTACAACCACACATTGGGCCCACTGACCCCTCTCGGCCTAGTACCTTGATCCGTGTCGACGTCCAGGAGTCACATTAGTTCGGGCTTTCCATTTGGCATCTGCATAGAAAAGAATGAAGGAATGGTTGCATCATATAGATATGTGGGTACACCTGTGAGGCAGGAAAACCATATGCGAGAGGTGGCGTCTCGGTCACTTACATTGTTTGAGTCCGTTTCGTTGATCCGGCCGGGCTCTCGAGCGGAGGCAAACTCAGATAGTCGACTCCTGGAATAGACCGGTTGTGAGCGAAGTGTCGTGGTGAACATCCTCGCTGTCACCTCTTGAACGGTGGCGAGACCTGGCGGTAACCGATGGTCATGTGTGTGTAGCTTACACCCTTGCAAGGTTAACAAAACTATTCGAATAGCCGCGTCCGCGGTTATGGACTACTTGGAACCTGTACCTGATTATTAGACAACTTGAATGGATACTTCTAAAACTCGCAAGATAAGCGTGAGTGCTATGGTGTGCTCCTCGTGGGGAAGTCGAGGAAGTAACCATAGTGGTGTATTGGTTGGAGACTTGGATAGCGGACTCGTGTACGCTTCTTACCTCAAGTCTGGTAATCGTAGTTCAGGACTAGCCAAGTCAAAGCTGGCACTTCTGCATGATGAAACCCCACCTCCCTTTACCTTGATACTTGAGCATGAGTAGTGTAGTTCTGATGTAAGTCTTGCTGAGTACGACTTTGTACTCACGTTTTCTTATTCTATGTTTTAGATGAGAACCCGGACCCCCGATGGAGTCACCAACCCGAAGCTCGACGTTGACCTTTGTAGTATAGTTCCAGACAGCAGTCTGGTCCCTCGTGGAAGGGCATGTATGTTTACAAGGCTTATCTAAGCCATTTGTTAAACTTGTTTGTACTCAGACCTAATTTGCTTCCGTTGTATGATGTAATGTTGATCACAGACATGTGATCTTTGTATGCTCTATGTATAAGTCAATAAAGATATACTTTGTAGAGTTATGTGATGATACCTGCTGTTCATACTAGGCATGTGTGCTGCGTGTATGTTTATAACATGCATGTCTTAGTATGGGTTTTCGAGACCTTAGTCGTGATCTGGCTGGCGGTCTTTCATACACCAAGTGGCCCTTAGATGTGCGCAGCTTGGGGCATCGCGATACGATTGCTCGTGACTCTGTGACGTGCAGACTTTGTTGTATGATCGAGCCCGCCCTAGACCCCGACTAAGTGATCGGGCTGGAGTAAGTCTATGTAAGAGTTAGGATTCAATCGATAACATGGTTGAGGCGACTTATCTATGAGTATGGGATTCACCACCCATAAGCATCTAGACTTGTGAGCGGACGATGAGGACCCATCTCAGATGATCATCCGGCCTGAATGGGATGCCCCTCACGTTCGATGCTTACCGAGAACGTTCTGTGCTTGGCCTTGTCTGCTTAGACAAGTGGGTACGGTTCTCGGCTCTCCATGTGATTGTATCGTGACTGGAATTACATACGCTAACCCCGGGTCCCGACAGACTTGGTATCAGAGCAGGACTGTCTGTAGGATTATTCAACCCTTGGTCGAAGTCGAGTCTAGCACTCTATAGTTATATAGTTACTCTGGGTATAAGGGAACAACGTAAGCCTTCTTTTTCTCCTTACCCTCATCGATCTGAGTTCTGAGTCACCCTTATCTTTTCTACGGGATGATAGGACTAGGCTCATCTATGTCTGACTAGAACATCTCCTTGTTTGCCTCCTTGTAGCCGTAGGACAGTTGTGGTCGTCCAGAGTCTTCGTGTTTTGAGTTCCTTGAGGAAGTTCTGTTCAATCTCCTTGAGGTTGTCTTGTTTTCCATCCCGGTGTAGCCGTTATGCTGCCGGAATTATTCCGAGTTTCTGTGGATCATTGCCTTCGCATTATAATCCTTTCCGCCTTCATCATGTCTTGTTATCCTTGATTCCATCTTAGAACCTGTTCTGATTGTTGATTTTTATCACACAGGATGTCAGGTGGAACCCGTAGTGCTGTTCGTCGGAATCGAGACCGTGTTCGGAATCGAAATGATGATGAACCTCTACCACCACCTTCTGCGGCGGAAATCATGATGGAAGCTGAGAAGAATCTACGTGATCAAACACGCCTTTTGGAGCTCATCGAGCAGAATACCGCTCGTCAGCGTAATGTGGTTGTGAGCATTCAGGACTTCATCCTCCTCAAGCCACCGGTATTTCGATGTTCTTCTGAGCCCCTTGAAGCTGATGATTGGCTCCGTTCCATCGAGCGTAAGCTTGATACTACACATGTTGCTCCCGATGACCGAGTTATTTTCGCGGTATACTTCCTGGAAGGTGCTGCTATTTAGTGGTGGGAGAACTATGTTGCTATGCAGCCAGATAGTCACGTAGTGACTTGGCAGGAGTTCTGTGTTGCCTTTCGAGGGTACCACATTATGGATGAGTTGATGGAGCGCAAGAAGGAAGAGTTTTGCAACCTGACCCAAGGAGAGATGTCCATTTATGAGTATGTGAGGGAGTTCAACCGTCTTGCTCGGTATGCCTAAGATGAGATCACCACCGATGCCAGAAAGCAAGCAAGGTTCCGTAAGGTACTTAGCCCCATCCTTCGTCATGATCTCAACCTCATCGAATTTGCCACCTTTGAGGATTTAGTCAACAGATCCTTCAGAGCTGAGCATGGCAATGAAGTATTCGAAGAGTCTCGCAAGCATGCTCTTGAGCTTGCTCCTTCTTCTAGTTCCGCCCCTCAGAAACGCAGAATTTGGATTCCAACCAGAGCCATACCTACAAACATTCTGCAGAGACCAACCTCCAATATATTCCATCCACCCCATCACATTATTCCACCCCGGAATGATGGTGTGCAGCCAAGTAATCCCACTCCCAGCAATTCAGACAGGGTATGCTTTAAGTGTGGTCTTCCAGGCCATTACTATCGTCAATGCCCTCAGGTCTTGATGGCACCACGTCATTCTCGACCCAAGCCTCCAAAGAAATCAACCACCAAAGTCTTTCTAGCAAAGCCTTCATCCACTAGTAGTGTTTGCGTGAACCAAATCTCCGTTGAGGAAACCACTGCTGCTTCTGATGTCATTCTTGGTACACTCCCAGTCAATCATGTTCCCGCCTCCATTCTTTTCGATCCAAGAGCTTCTCATTCATTCATGTCGGAGAGTTATGCACTTCGTCATGAATTCCCTTTTGAAGAAATGTTTTCTCCAATGATCATTCAAACTCCTGGTTCAAAGTGGCAAACTAATAGAGTAAGCCATGGCAATCAAATTGCAATTGAGGGTTTAGTATTCCTTGCTTCTCTTATAGCCCTCAAGTCTTCGTACATTGATGTCATCCTAGGAATGGATTGGTTATCAAGGCAGAATGCTTTCCTTGATTGTAAAGCCAAGTCAGTTAAACTCACCCATCCTTCAGGCCAGACCATTGACTACACATCACCCAGCTCTAGAACCCAGATGCATACTTTGAATGTGCTTCCCCTTCCTGACCTTGAAGATGTTCCGGTGGTTCGTGACTTCCCGGATGTCTTTCCTGAAGAACTGCCGGGAATGCCACCCGACAGGTGTGTAGAATTCATAGTGGATCTTATACCAGGCACAACCCCAATCTCGAGACGTCCATATAGAATGGCCCCACATGAGTTAGCTGAGCTAAAAACCCAACTTGATGCTTCGTTGGCAAAAGGCTTCATCCGCCCTAGCTCATCGCCATGGGGTTGCCCCGTTCTGTTCGTAACAAAGAAAGATGGAACAGAAAGGATGTGCGTAGACTATCACCCGCTAAATCTAGCGACGATAAAAAGAACAAGTACCCACTGCCCAGGATCAATGATCTTTATGATCAACTTGCAGTATCCTCTGTCTTCTCCAAGATGGATTTGAGATTAGGTTATCATCAAATCAAAATCCGAAATGAGGACATTCCAAAAACGGCTTTCACTACTCGATATGGTCTTTACGAGTACACCGTCATGTCCTTCGGTATAACCAATGCCCCCGCCACATTCTCGCGCTTGATGAATTCGATCTTCATGGAGTACCTAGATAAATTTGTTGTAGTTTATCTTGATGACATTCTCATCTACTCGAAGAACGAAGAAGAGCACGCAGAACATCTTAGGTTGGTATTGATGAAACTTAGAGAGCACCGCCTTTATGCCAAGTTCTCCAAGTGTGAATTTTGGCTACCAGAAGTGACCTACTTAGGCCACGTGATTTCTGCGAAAGGTGTTGTAGTCAATCCCGAGAGAGTTCAGACCGTCCTTGACTGGACTCCACCTGAATCGGTTAAGCAAGTTAGGAGTTTTCTTGGCTTAGCAAGGTATTGCCGCCGCTTCGTCGAGAACTTTTCTAAAGTTGCAAAGCCTTTTACTGAACTCCTCAAGAAAGATAAGAAATTCCTATGGACTCCCAAGTGCGAGGAAAGCTTTCAAGAGCTAAAAAGAAGATTGACTTCTGCACCCGTACTTGCACCTCCAGACACAAAACGGGATTTCGAGATCTATTGTGATGCTTCAAGGCAAGAGTTAGGATGCATACTTATGCAAGATAGACATGTGGTAGCTTATGCTTCACGCCAGTTGCGGCCACATGAAGAGAACTATCCTACCCATGATCTTGAACTCGCTGCCGTAGTTCATGCCCTAAAGACTTGGCGACATTACCTCCTTGGTAATCGTTGTGAGATCTATTCTGATCACCAAATCCTCAAATACATATTCACCCAGCCAGATCTTAATCTCAAGCAAAGACGCTGGATAGAGTTGATAAAATATTATGACTTAGGAATATCTTACACCCCAGGCAAAGCCAATGTCATGGCTGATGCACTAAGTCGTAAGTCGTATTGTAACAACCTCATGTTACAACAGTATCAACCACTTCTTCATGAGGAATTTCGAAAGCTCAATCTCGAGATTGTTCCTCGTGGATCTCTTTTCAACTTGGTGGCGAAACCAACCCTTGAGGATCAAATCATAGTTGCCCAGAGGCGTGCACGAGGTGTTCGCCGGATCAAGGAGAACATTGCTAGCGGAGTTGCTAGATGTTTCTCCACAGATAGCAAAGGAACGGTATTCTTTGAAAATCGTTTGGTAGTACCTAAGGATAGAGATCTAAGGCAACTCATCCTCAAAGAAGCCCATGACACACCCGTCTCGATTCATCCCGGTAGCACAAAAATGTACCGAGATCTACGCCAGAGATTTTGGTGGACCAGGATGAAGAAAGACATTGCTCGATTTGTTGCTGAATGTGATGTTTGTCATCGCATTAAGGCAGATCACCAAAGACCTGCTGGCACACTTCAACCGTTGCCTATTCCCGAGTGGAAATGGGACAACGTCGGTATGGACTTCATCACCGGCTTTCCAAAAACCCAGAAAGGAAATGATGCCATCTTCGTTGTCATTGACCGACTTTCCAAAGTTGCTCACTTCCTTCCCGTTCGTGAGTCTATAACTGCTAGTCAGTTGGCGGACTTGTACGTCTCTAGAATTGTATCCCTTCACAGTGTTCCTTTGGAAATCAATTCTGATCGCGGTAGCCTTTTCACCTCTAGATTCTGGGGAAGCTTTCAGAATGCTATGGGAACTCATATCTCCTTTAGTACAGCTTTCCATCCTCAGTCTAGCGGCCAAGTCGAAAGGGTTAACCAAATTTTGGAAGACATGCTCAGAGCTTGTGTTATCTCATTCGGAAAGAATTGGGAGAAATCTCTTCCATTTGCCGAATTTACTTATAACAATAGTTTCCAATCTAGTCTGAACATGGCTCCTTTTGAACTCCTCTACGGACGACGATGTCGAACACCCTTGAACTGGTCAGAAACCGGTGAAAGACAACTCTTTGGACCAGATATGATCAAGGAAGCAGAAGAGCAAGTTTGCATTGTTCGTGATCGATTGAAAGCCGCTCAGTCTCGTCAGAAGAGCTACTATGACCGTCATCATAGAGAGGAGAGCTACAATATTGATGAGAACGCTTACCTTCGGGTTACTCCTCTGAAGGGAACCCAAAGATTCGGTATCAAAGGCAAGTTGGCCCCACGTTACATCGGACCTTTTCGCATTCTCGCTAAACGTGGAGAAGTTGCCTACCAACTTGAACTACCCCCTCACCTTTCCCGAGTACATGATGTATTCCATGTGTCACAACTCAGGCGTTGCTTCAAGGACCCCATCCGCGAAGTCGACCATGAAACGCTTGATCTCCAAGATGACCTTTCTTATCGAGAATACCCTGTTCGTATTTTTGATTCAGCAGAGCGTGTCACTCGTCGTCAGAAGATCAAGTTCCTCAAAGTGCAATGGTCACATCACTCAGAGAAAGAAGCAACCTGGGAAAGAGAGGACCGCCTCCATGCCGAGTACCCCACCTTCCTCCCAACGACTTCTGAATCTCGGGACGAGATTCTTTTGAGTGGGGGCGAGTTGTCAGAACCCCAACTAGGGTAAGTGCTAGGGTTTGAGTTCCCCTTTGCATCATGCCAAATTTTTAAAGGAAATTCAAAATTGGGGAGAAGAAAAGCCCTAGAGAATTTAATTCAATTGGCCAGATAAAAATTTCTTCCAAAAATTCCTCTGGTATTTTTGAAAAGTCTTATAAATATGCATGATCCAATATAAAGTGAAGTGGGTCCCACTGCATGCACCAAGATTTGCCAAAAAATCCAAATAGGGCTTGGAAATTAAATTAAACTCCAATTTGAATTTAAATTCAAATTGTTTGAATTTCAAAAATCTCCAAAACTTGTGAGTGGCTAGTTATTTATATTACAAGTCCACATAAAAGTTTGGGCATTTTTAAAAATGCTTTGCTATTTTATCCAGAGCAAAACACAAGCCAGAAAAAGAAAAACAGAGAAGAAGAAAGAAAAAAAGGAAAAGGAAAGCTAGCCCACCCGGCCAGGCCGCAGGCCCAGCTAACCGAACCCCGGCCCAAGCCCACGAGGGGCTTGTCGTCTACCGCAAGCAGCTCGCTGTCGAGCATGCTGGGGGCGACGACCGCCACCTCGACGGCGAGCGCCTTTTAGGCCCCCCCGAGGCTTCTCCTTGCGCCACCACACTCACCAGGAGCCGCCACACCTCTTGCCCCCATCGCTGCTTCCTCCCCGTCGCTCCTTGTCGAGTTTTCGCACGAACCCGTAGCCCGAGCGGAGCACGCCGCCATAGAACTCGCGGCCACCGTGCCCCACTCGCCGCCGCAAGCTGTCCAGAAGCTCCGCCAGCATCGTCTTTGTCAAGCCGTGCAGTTAATCGAGCCTGGGAGCCCCGGAGCCAACGCCTTCGTCACCGTTCCTCTCCGGCCGCCGTGAAGCTCCGGCGAGAAATACTCTGCCGCCTCGCCTCCTCCGGCTTCCTCGAGCCCGTGACTGCACCCAGGGTGAGCGTGCGCTCTTTTTCCCTCTCGCCGCGCTCGTTTCCGTGCCCAGCAGCAGTGTCCTCGTCTTCGTAGAGCTCCGGCCGCCGCCACGTTACTCACCGCCGTTGCCCTGGACCTCCCCGGCGACGATGGCCTACTCCATCGTGTGCGGGAGGCCACGGGGAGCGTTTTGGTGTAACGTGTGCGTCTGCTGGACCCCGGGAGCCTCCTCCCCGTGCAGCTCCGCCGCACTGGTGGTCACCGGAGGCTAACCGCCGGCCAGCCCAGTTAATTAGGGGGCTAATCCCCCTATCAGTTGACCCTGGGTCGCCGACAGGTGGGCCCTGGCCCCCACTAATGACCCAATTTAAATTAAACTAACAGAGACTTAACCCTGTGCCACTGACAGCCGGGCCCCACTGGCAGGCTTGACCAGTCAACCCCCCCACGTCACCATTGCGTCATGCTGACGCAATAAATTGCTAAATAATATAAGATAATGCAGAAAAGTCAGAAAAAGGATTAAACTTTAGAAATTCATAACTAATTCATATTAACTCCAAATTAAACATATAATATATGAAAAATTATCAGAAAAATGCAAGGATTAATAATATGCAATTTGTTTTCATGTTTGACCATTTTAAAATGGGGAAACAGTAGCAAATGTGCATATGGCTTAATTTGAATTTGAATTTGGAGTTTGAATTTGAAAATCCTTTGCAATACACTTCAATTAAATTGAATTCTCAACAAACCAGTACCATTCACAACATGGAACCACTTATCATGTGCTTGTGCATTTTTACTTCCGAAGTTGTCCCCCCCTTGTTGATGATTGCCTCCGATGACAGACGTTCCGAGACGGTGATCACCCCCGAAGGAGAAGACCACCGTTAAGACCCGTGTTTCGTCAGCAAGGCAAGCAAACCCCCATTGATCATGTCTATAAAATCCCAATTCCCTCTTAGTCTCGCTTATGCCTGTTTAGGAGATCACCTTGTATCGATTCTACCGCATAGTTGAACCCATATCCGATGCATGACCTATCATCTTGTCATAGTAGTAAGCAAACCACAATCCTAGCTGACATAGGAGTTGATTGATATCATGTGGCCACTGCAACTGTTAATGCTTATTGCATGCTTAGTAGTACAATGAGGTAGCTTTTGATGTGAGTCGGGATGATGGTGAACATGGTGTTGATGAAAGTGAAACTGTGTTGGTGAATCTACCCTAATACAAGGTGAACGATGAGAGGCTGTGTAGGAGTACACAGTGGGTTGTCTCGTTGAACACCGCCTTAAGCACAGAGTTCTTGTATGGTAATCCAAGACAAAGAGTACAACCACACATTGGGTTCACTGACCCCTCTCGGCCTAGTACCTTGATCCGTGTCGACGTCCAGGAGTCACATTAGTTCGGGCTTTCCATTTGGCATCTGCATAGAAAAGAATGAAGGAATGGTTGCATCATATAGATATGTGGGTGCACCTATGAGGCAGGAAAACCATCTGCCAGAGGTGGCGTCTCGGTCACTTACATTGTTTGAGTCCGTTTCGTTGATCCGGCCGGGCTCTCGAGCGGAGGCAAACTCAGATAGTCGACTCCTGGAATAGACCGGTTGTGAGCGAAGTGTCGTGGTGAACATCCTCGCTGT
This sequence comes from Bromus sterilis, assembly GCA_950022295.1. Lineage (NCBI taxonomy): Eukaryota > Viridiplantae > Streptophyta > Magnoliopsida > Poales > Poaceae > Bromus > Bromus sterilis. The sequence goes on from OX465599.1 coordinate 115,679,494, forward strand.
CACCTCTTGAACGGTGGCGAGACCTGGCGGTAACCGATGGTCATGTGTGTGTATCTTACACCCTTGCAAGGTTAACAAAACTATTCGAATAGCCGCGTCCGCGGTTATGGACTACTTGGAACCTGTACCTGATTATTAGACAACTTGAATGGATACTTCTAAAACTCGCAAGATAAGCGTGAGTGCTATGGTGTGCTCCTCGTGGGGAAGTCGAGGAAGTAACCATAGTGGTGTATTGGTTGGAGACTTGGATAGCGGACTCGTGTACGCTTCTTACCTCAAGTCTGGTAATCGTAGTTCAGGACTAGCCAAGTCAAATCTGGCACTTCTGCATGATGAAACCCCACCTCCCTTTACCTTGATACTTGAGCATGAGTAGTGTAGTTCTGATGTAAGTCTTGCTGAGTACGACTTTGTACTCACGTTTTCTTATTCTATGGTTTAGATGAGAACCCGGACCCTCGATGGAGTCACCAACCCGAAGCTCGACGTTGACCTTGGTAGTATAGTTCCAGACAGCAGTCTGGTCCCTCGTGGAAGGGCATGTATGTTTACAAGGCTTCTCTAAGCCATTTGTTAAACTTGTTTGTACTCAGACCTAATTTGCTTCCGTTGTATGATGTAATGTTGATCACAGACATGTGATCTTTGTATGCTCTATGTATAAGTCAATAAAGATATACTTTTTAGAGTTATGTGATGATACCTGCTGTTCATACTAGGCATGTGTGCTGCGTGTATGTTTATAACATGCATGTCTTAGTATGGGTTTTCGAGATCTTAGTTGTGATCTGGCTGGCGGTCTTTCATACACCAAGTGGCCCTTAGATGTGCGCATATTGGGGCATCGCGATGCGATTTCTCGTGACTCTGTCACCTGCACACTTTGTTGTATGATCGAGCCCGCCCTAGACCCCGACTAAGTGATCGGGCTGGAGTAAGTCTATGTAAGAGTTAGGATTCAATCGATAACATGGTTGAGGCGACTTGTCTATGAGTATGGGATTCACCACCCATAAGCATCTAGACTTGTGAGCGGACGATGTGGACCCATCTCAGATGATCATCCGGCCTGAATGGGACGCCCCTCATGTTCGATGCTTACCGAGAACGTTCTGTGCTTGGCCTTGTCTGCTTAGACAAGTGGGTACGGTTCTCGGCTCTCCATGTGATTGTATCATGACTGGAATTACATACGCTAACCCCGGGTCCCGACACTAATCAAGTTACATATAAAGAACACTCCAAACGGAGTTACCGTTAAAAAGATACAAGCAAAACAAGTTACGGGTACAATCTGCCAACATCGGGAAGCACACTTTAGAGCATTGCATAAACAGGGTAATGAATGCAAACATGCTCACAAATGATATGCAACTAAAGTAGACATGACAGGGAAGGCATGGCAAAAGGAATCATGCAAAAAGGCATTATGAACAACTAATTATAGCTCATGCAAAATGCAATAAAACATTACTGGTCTAGGACTTAGTGAAAATCAGGAAAACAGGGCAGAAACTATTATTTTTATGCTGTACAAACAGGGGCAAAACTATATGCAAAAGGTTAGCAACATGACATAGCAATACATGGGCATGAAGTAGACATGATGATGATCAGGTACAAACAAGAATCAAGGTCATAGGCATAACAGATCAAAAGTTATTAAGCATGCAACATGGCATCGGAACGTTACAGACTTAGAGAAAAACAGAGGTGGCTGTCAAAAACAGTGGCATAGCAACTTCGGAGCTCAATAACTAGATGAACATCAAGCATATCATGACAATGCAATACATATAATGGAAGTAGACATGATGCTTAATAGTATGCAAAAAGAATCAATGCAATAGGCCTCAAGGATGTGTCACAATCATCAACCAAAGTTGCAATAAAATAACAGCAACAACACATAACAGAAATTAGTAGCAGTTAACAGTCTGATGCCCACTTCAACAGTTATTAACAACATCAAGATGGCCTCAAATCAAAATGCTCACAAAATATGGATTGAAGTACACACAAAACTAAACAAAATTCCTTTTGGGCGCAACGTCATCCGGACTACGGAATACGTCGCAAAATTGAATCAGCAGCACATTAATTCTAGACTTAGAAAAAAATTAACAGCAGAGAAGGAAAAAAAATAAAAGGGGCGGCCTGGGCCTCACCCATGGGCTCGGCCCAATTGCGGAGGCTGGCGGCTGGGCTGTGGATGCGAGCTGGGCCGGGGAGGCGACGTGGGTCGCGGTAGCCAGGCCGGCCCAAGCTGGCGGCGCGGCTGGAGGCTGTGTGCCCAATCCGATCGGGACTCCGACGGGGACGGTTGGCTCGCCGGCGGCGAGGGAGTGCGGCGAGGTGGCTGGGACGGCGAGGAGGAGGCCAGGCGAGGCGGATCAGGGCGTGACGCGGCGGGATCCTGCCGGAGGTGGCCGGCGGCGAGCTACGGGTGGCGGGGCGCGGCGGCCCGAGCTCGTCCCTCCATGGCGGCCGGCGGCGACCTGCGCGGGCTCCTGCGAGGGGAGGAGGAGGAAGGTGAGGGGAAGGGAGAGGGAAAGGAGGAGAGGGAGGAGGTCGCGAGGGAGAGGAGGAGGTGGCCGGGGCGCGCAACCCGGCTGGCCGGCGGCGGCTCCGGACAGGCGGCGGCGTGTTGCGGGCCGGCGCGGTGAGGATACTTGAGGTGGGAGGAGATGGGGCTGACGTGGCACACCAGGAGACACTGATCTCCAGATCGAGTGACTGAGATTAGCTGGGATCTAGGGTTTCGGGGAATGGGGGCTTTTTGGAAAAATCTGGGCAAAACAGAGGGGGGTGGCTACAATTTTGTGGCTAGGGAAACCCTAGAAAGGGGTGGGAGTGTGGTGGTCTTTATATAGCCCAGGTGGCTGACAGTTTGCAGAAACAACCCCGGGTTTTCTCTCGCGCGCGGTGTCTACGTTTCTGACCGCCGGGGGTCCACAGGACCTCCGACTCGGGTAAAACTTTGAACTGCGCGATCAGCGCGCCGAGTCGGCGGCGTTCACCTCGCGCTGGAACCGTTCCAAGAACACTTTCCGGCGCGTTATAAAAATAACCCGTTTAATTATTAAACGGGGTTTTTCGTTCCGTTGGCTGCGGCTGGTCTCGTGCAGTTTTGGCGACGGTGATCGGATGAAGCCCGGTGTCGCAAAGGTCGAGTGTTGGGGTGGCAAGGGTCGGTCTCCATCCGGTACGAGATAAGAGGGGGGGGAATAATCGCCGATCGATAAATCAGGGATGCAAACACCGCAAACAAATGAGACAATCAAACAATTCACACCAAAAACAAAAATTTTAATTTTTGTGAAATCTGGGTTGTTACAGCTAACTGTTGAATATTATATTTATATACTAGGCAACATAGGATAAGGAAGGTACATCAAGAGGCGACAAAACAGGCTATGCAATTGAATAGGAATGTAACATAGCAGCAAAAATGCCTAGTGCAATATATAAATATAGATAGATAGGTGATATCTGGGAGAGGTAAAGGGGCACTGATTGCCTGGAAGCTCGGCAGTAGGAGGTTGGTCGTCGACGATGTAGTCGTTCACAAGGGCGTCGACAACGGTTGTCGGGTCTACCGAACAATAAGAAGGGGGAAGAAACAATAAACACACGACAATAATAGCAATACAGATACAAAACATGGAAAACGCGGTGTTGGCGGTGTTCTAACGCAGTACAAGGTGTATTTCTCAGAGTGGAAATTCATCCGGGGATGAACTACCAGCTCCGGATGATTATCGACAGACGAACCGGAGGGGGAAGGTTCCATGTTCGGCATGTTAAAGGGGGTGGTTGGTATATGGATAGGGTATTCTTATTCATTATATTTTTCTGATCAACTTTCATGTATAAAGTTTGTCCATCTGACATACGGTTAAAAAGATATTAATTACCAAAGGTTTAATGATTTTCTGGAATTAGTTTATTCATCTAAATACACATTATCCAGAATAGTAAAGTTGACCTGGTCAACCTTACAGGTGGGGCCCCACTGTCATACACAGTGAGTAAATCCAGGGATTTATATTAAACAAAAAGATTATTTTGTTGCGGGGTCCCACATGTCATAGAGACATTTACTTTAACATCTCTCTATTCTATTTAAACAGCTAGTTAACTGGTTGGGGCCATGATACGTCCCAAACGTATCTATAATTTCTGCTTGCTCCATGCATGTTTTGTGTGATATTGCTATACTTTTGATACACTTTCATACATCATTATCATATTTGGACTAACCTATTAACTCGGTGCACCCCAATGCCAATTCCTGTTTTGTGCCGTCTTTTTATTTCATGTTTCCCCCTTATTAAAAGTGCTCCAAGAATTCCGGAAAAATCCAATAAAAAATCAGCGTACGGGAACCTTCCAGAGCCCCAAAGGAGAGCTAGGGGGCCACCCTAGTGCCTAGGTGGCCAGGGGGCGCGACCCCACCCTAGGTCGCGCCAGGGGGCGCCTGCACTCCCTGGTGCCCCTGGCTGCCCCCCTTCTACTATATATTTTTCTCGCCCCAAAACCTCCAAAGACAGAACCCTTTTTCGCGATCTCGCCTCTGTTCCGCCGCCGCCGGGCTTCCAAGATCAGGAGCGCCAGCAGACTTCTTCCCGACACCCTGCCGGAGGGAGGATTGGCCTCCGGGAGCTTCTCCTCCACCATGGACGCTTCCCGGATGATCCGTGAGTAGTCCACCTTGGACCATGGGTCCATGATCAGTATCTATGTGATGTTCTCCTCCCTTCTTTGTTCTTCATGGATTAGACCTTGTGAGCTGCCCTACATGATCAAGGCACATATGTAATTCTTTCTGCTGTTGCTATGCTGAGTTTTCTGGGATCTGATGGATTATGAGACTATGTTCAGATTATGATTGAGTAATATATTTGGTTCTTATCTTTTATATTTTTGTTCTTGAGTAATTCTTGCATGTTCTCCGTTGCTGTTTATTGCTTTGGCCAAGTAGTAGGTAGTGACTCCAAGAGGGAGCGTTATGCTTGATTGTGGGTTCATGCCCTCTGATGACTAGCTTGAGTGACAGAAACATGAGTCTAGGGGATATGTTGTTGCCACAAGGGGGAAAACAAAGGTGCTTGTAACCGTGGTTGCAAGGATTGTTTACTTTACGCAAAGTTCTTTTAATGCAGTTGTCTGTTGCTTTGGGTTTACACTTTGGGTGGGGCTCGCAACTTAATACCAACGAGATGTTCTGGATAGATATCTCAAGGTGTATGATTAGTAGTAGATGTAGTTGGATTTTGGTCTACTTATTTTGGCGTACTTCCCATGCTTTTGAGCCTCTTTCTTTCTTTGTAGCATAGTTAGCATTGGTTTGCGCCCGTAATCCTGTCAATTGCCCAGCTGTGATTTGTTTACCTCGCATAGATGTTGTATCGTCTTTTGGGAGAGAGACATCACTAGTGAACATCATGGGACCCTGGTCCATATTTTCATCACTGTTTACACGCTCAATTTATTTCCTGCTTTTACTTTCCAGTCTCAATTATCACTACCAATTATCTGTTGCGTTTATCCTTTGTAAACAGCAAGGCCGGAGAGATTGACAACCTCTCTCTATTCGTTGGGAGCAAAGTTATTTGTATTTGTGTGTAGGTCCAGGCGAAGCAAGTGATATGGCGCCTCACTTGCCAAACCACCTACTTGTCGTTGTCGGAGTCCAACGGGAGACAAACCCTATCCTCTAAGTTAGTGGAAATTTTCTACTATCCTACATCTAACCTTCCACTTGGGGTAACCAACGAGGAGTTAGTATCAGGCCACATGTCATTGTATCATGTAGCTAACAGGGGGTTATTTTAAATTGACTATCCATCTAACAGCAAAGGGCCCCACATGTAAGTCACTGAGGGGGGTTATCTGTTAAAATGGTGATTAGTGGCTAATCCAAGGGGGAGGGCCCCACGGGTTAGTGGTAGTTTAGCCCATTGGCTAACTGCACGCGCGCTCGCCGCCGGTGAGAAGCTGCACAGTGACAAGCGTGGGCTCGCCTCCGGTGACCAAATGGTCGACCGTGAGGTCCTACGGGTTGAGGGCGACAGTGGGGTTCAATCTGGACCAGCAGCAGGCGTAGGGCTGGCCGGAGACAAGGGCCACGGCGATCCCTAGCGGCGGCCGGAGCATGGCATGACGGGGGCGGCGTTCTAGCGCACGAAAACGAACGTGTACTGGGGGAAAACCGAGCAAGGCTCACCGCAAGCACGTCGAGGAGGGAAACGGGCTCAGGGGAGTACCGGAGTCGACGAATCGCGACGCGGTTGTCGACAGCCGTGGCGGAGGAAGAAGAAGGGGGCGTCGTTTGTGCGGCTCCGATCGATTGCTCACTCCAGGTGACGACAACATCGCAGGCGCAGCTCCGGGACACGCTGGCTGGGCCCGAGGTGGCTGTTGGACACGGCGGCGCACAACGACGCGGCCACTGTTCCGCATTGGGGACGACAGGATCGACTAGAGAGAAAAGGGGATCAAGCAAACAGGGGACTAGGGTTCCTGGGGCTCAGTGGCTTGATCTTATCCACGCGGGGAACCGCGGGATGCTCGACAACGAGCCGCTACAGCGGCCATGGAGGTTGGATGCTCGACACTAGGGAGGGAGTGAGCAGTGCAAGGAGGGAGAAGGAGAAGGGGTGGGTTGGGCAGCCGGTGGGCTTCACTGTGCACTTGCTGTACTGGGTCAGTGGGCTCAATTCCTCTTTATCTTTTCTATCTTTTCTGCTAGCCTTGTGCTTCTGTTATATTTGGTTTAGCTAGTATATGATTTTTATAAAATGTGCCAAGTGTTCCTTTATTATAGCTACATAAAATGTTGATGCCACCAAAAGTTTGGTCGAGAAGTAAATTCATTTAAAGTTCCATTTGAATATGCAACGAGTAAAAGGGGTTGTTTTGGTACTGTTAGGAATTGTTTAAGATATTTAACTGTTGTAATAAATATTCTTAACATGGTATGTTGATCTACTGACTTTTAGGCATTTTATAAAATTGATTGCACAATTTTTGGCTTAACTTTTATTTCCACATTGTTTTGAATAACAACCAAAAGGGATTTTGACTTTGTTTTGATTCAATGATGATCAAGGCAAGATTAGGAACGGTAATTTGTCATTAGCAAAAGGATTACTATTACATGACACTGAGGGTGTTACAACTACTATCATTATCCCTTGCGTTTGATACTTTGTAAACAACAAGGCCGGAGAGATTGACAACCTCTCTGAACTTCATTGGGAGCAAAGTTACTTGTTATGTGTGTAGGTCCAGGTAAAGCAAGTGATTCTTTTTAGACAGTGCATCACTTGCCGCGCCACCTACTTGTCGACCTTGGAGTCCTGCTGGGTTTGATAAACCTTACAGCCACCGAGTAAGGGAAATTTGCTGCTATCTACATCTCAACCTTCCACTTGGGGTAACCAACGAAGGGCGAGAAGCCGTTATCATCTCTCGTACCATAAGGAAATTTCTGGCGCCGTTGCCGGGGACTCCAATCTTCAAGATAGGGGAGTTGCATACTATATTTTATCTTTGCTTTTTAGTCTTGTTAGTTTACTTTCCAATTTTTGCTTTTTGTGTCTTATATGAAAAACAAAAAAAATAGTTGCTGCCTTTTTTATTTGTCTACCTACTGATGTTATCTTTACCATGGGTGTGGTACCACCCAAATATGGTAGGCTGGACATTTTTCACTTGGATCGTCTCCGATCTATTTGTGCTCGCGCTAAAAATCCAACCGACTTGGTTGAGGGAAAATCATTAGATGAGCATGCTCATTATACGCGGCACCGCCTATCTCAGAAAGGGAAACACTTATGGGATAAAATACAAGTTTCTCATTGCTATGCTGAATCTTTGTGCCACATTTATGATTTCACTTGTTGTTCTCAAATAAATCGTAAACACCTTCCTTTCCAATGTGAGTTTAATGAAAATGAGATCTTATCTTCTTATGCTAAAGGTGTTTGTGATTACTTTGATGTTGAAAAGATTGAATGATTTGTTGCTTTTAAGGGTGCTTATGAGATTGCTTCTTTGATTGAAAAGTATTATGATACTATTCACAAGTCCGAAAATTTTGCAGTGCTTCAATACTGCTTTGAGAATTATGTTTTCAATGATATATTGAGGATTTTAAAAACAAAATGTTTGCTGCCCAAGAAAAGGCCAATGGTTGCTATGATGAGGAATCCTATGATTCCGAGGACTCAGTTGAAATATCCCTTTCTGAAAAAATTGATACTTGTTGTGTTTATGGCCAAGATGCCACTATGGATGGTGCTTAAAAAGATGAACTTGTTATAGTTCCTTATGTTAAGAATGAAATTGTTGCTATTGCATCCACACTTGATTGTCCTATTATCCTTTTGAAATCTCCAACTTATATTCCGGAGAATCATGCTCTTATTAAGTCTCAATGTGAGGGGTTGCATTTATCTTATGATCCTAAAAACTGTGTTGAAAACAATACACGTGTGCTTGTAGCTCATGAACAACATGCTTTATGTGATAGTTATATTCTTTATGTTGTTCGTGATGCTACTGAAAATTATTTTGAGAGGAAAGCTTGGTTGTAGAAACTTTCATCTTACAAAAACACGTCTCTTTATGATGAAAGTTTTGAAGTTGTTCTTGTTTTACCTTCCTTTGCTTGTCACTTTGTGCTTCCATGATTTATTTGCTTACAATTTTCACATGCATAGGAAGTGGGTTAGGCTTAAATGTGTTTCATATTTGCTTCTTGATGCTCTCTTTTGCTTCAAATCCTTATTTTTATGGGAGCACCTTTTATAATCTTCATGCCTAGCTAAAAGGCATAAAAGAAAGCGCTTGTTGGGAGGCAACCCAAGATGTTTTTACTATCAGTTTTAGTAGTCTTGATGCTTGTTACTACTGTAGCAACATCATTGTATTTTTATTTTCAAGTTTTGTGCCAAGTTTTAGCCACCGATTGCAAGAAACTTCAAAAGTTGTGACATGTTGTCCAGAAACAGATTATGTCCCTTTGAAGAAAAAATAGCCATAAATCACCATATCATCTTTTTAATCTGATTTTTTTTGAAATCATGCTTATACAATTGGCTTTCGTGCGTCTGTTCTGATTTTTTATTTGAGCTGTAGAAGTGCCCCGAAAAAAATATTTACTACCTGCTGATCTGTTTTTCACTGATTCTGCCACGTTTTGCGTTTTAATCGTTTTGCAAACCTTAAGCTTGCTTTTTCTTTGAAAAAACTTTTTGGCAATCTTGAGAAACAGTATCTCTTCAAGAATACCATTATCTCCAGTAGAGAAAAAATTATTTTATCAAGGTACTAACCACTCTAATCAGGTTATGATGAGTTTCGTATGAAGGGAGTTTTCAAGTATGCGAAGGAAGATGATGAAAGAAGATTCGAGAGTGTCAAGCGCTCAAGCTTGGGGATTCCCCCATGCACCCCCAAGAAATATCCAAGGAGACTCAAGCGTCTAAGCTTGGGGATGCCCCCGTGCATCCCCTTCTCCATCAACAATCATCAGTTCGTCCTTCTCCATGCTATATTTTTATCGCTTCATATGTTATGTGCTAGACTTGGAGTGTCTCGCTCTTTAATTTTTAGTTTGTTTTATTTTTGCTTGTTGTTCATAACAAGTTGGATCCTAGCCTTCATTGTTTGGGAGAGAAACACGCTCCACTCCACCGTAGAACACAACATAAGCTTGCATGCTTATCTTTCTTTTTGTGTGTGTTCTTTATCTTTCCATAGCTGATGTCATGCTTAGCTCTTAGTTTTCATGCTTATATTTTTAAGAGCTTTTTTTAGGATGTTCCAGGAACTCTCTTGAGTTTTCATGCTTATCTTGTTTTAGAGAGTTGGCTTGTTGCACTGAGTTGTGTAAGCATGAGTAGGTAATTAACGTTGCTATTACAAGTATAGTAGTAACATGCAATAGTTTTGAGGTATTTATTTGAGTAATGTTTGGACATTAGGGTGCCAAGAGCTTGAGCCTATTGGTGATAGGTGTCGTATTTGGGGCAATTCGTGCTTATTTTCAAAAACTACAAAAATCAGTTGAGAATTCTAGCTTCTAGATGGATCGCTAACCTCTGGAGGGGTTGGAGTATATAGAGTACCCTCACGTACCATGGGTCGAGGATGCGCAAGGATAATCAAACCCCCATACACTCCTCCTCGGGGTACTCGTCTCTTTTTTAACCTCCTGATTATATAGAGAGTTACCGATAATAAGTGCATGAGTTCTTCGGACTAATGCGAGTATTCGATTGTTGGCACTTCTACCTTCCCATATTTTTCTAACCTCTTCGGTACCGTGCATTGCCCTTTCTCATCTTGAGAGTTGGCGCATACTTCACCAGTGCATCCAAACCCTTGGCACGATACACTCTGTCATCATAAACCTCCTTATATCTTCCTCAAAACAGCCACCATACCTACCTATCAAGGCATTTCATGGCCTTTCTGAGATACATTGCCATGCAACATCCACCATCTCATGACTTGATCTTCATGTCATGCATGCTTTTGCTTGATCGAGGAGCCGCATGCTAGTTGGGTTTTGCCCTTATTATTGCTACATGACGCGCTAGTATCATTGCATATCCTGCTACACTGGCAGAGGCATACATTTGCATACATCATGATAGTTTCCATTCTTCTTTATGTTGAGTACTTCTTGTAAAGTGTGAAGATCTTCTATATACTTGTAAAATATAGAGTGTTGCCCTTAAGTGAGGAAAAGATCACAAGGAGGACAGATTAAAAGATCCCAAAGAGGACAAATGAAAGATAAATAGAAAGAGCCAAAGAGGCCACAAAAATACAAAAAAGAGAGAAAACAGAAAATAAAATAAAAAGAGAGAAGGGGGGCAACACTACTATTCCTTTTGAAAGATCCACACTCGCATTCCATTGCTATATATGTACTCCATAGATCTTATCATCCATGCATAACTATGTGGGGAGCCTTTCACTATAGAACTTGGCTTGCATATTCCAAGGATGAGCCTCCTCAAATTAGCTCTAGGTCTTCATGAGCAAGCAAGTTGGATGCACCCCCACTAGTTCCATTGGAGAGCTTACCTTAGCTCATATCTGCATCCGTTGCATGGAAATCCCTACTCCTCACATCATATATATCATTTGGCTTTCTCTCGCCTACGATTGTCCTCATTGATGTGAGCCTTTCACACCTTTTTGTCTTCCTTCCCCATCATTTCTCTCTTTTCCACCCTAAGTGCCAATGTATCTTGCTCATGCTCATCCATTGCATGAGTGCTCAAAGTCGAAAGGGAGAGGATCAGTTTGACTTGTACATGACTAGTGGTCTGGGGTTGAGTCAAAATAAGATCCCGAAGGATACTAAGTGTGAAAACTTAGTAGATTGAGTTATCAATTAAAACTATATATATTATTTTTATTCTCTAATCCCATCTCCCATTGCTTGCACGCAAACACCATTTGGAGACATTCGAGTCATGGACAGCGAGAGCTCTTTCACCTTTATGTTCATGCTTTGCTAGAATCAATACTAAGACTCTTGCTTGTTATTATCTTGACTTGAATTGCACATCTTACTTGCTTTACTTTGAAGTTCTTATATGTGTGTTAGCGTGTCACCACAGAAATTATCTGTGTTATCATTTACCTACTCGAGGACGAGCAGGAATTAAGCTTGGGTATGTTGATACGTCCAAAATGCATCACTATTTTATATCATAATTCTTCCTTATTCATTGATATATTTAGCATTACGATGATTTTCTCAAAGTAGCGACATAGCCAAACCCTTTATGTTATTATGCTTGTAGTGTTATGTTGACAAGGAAGACAACTTGATGTGCTATGCTTATTTTAATGTTTATGCTTTATATTGCTTTGCATCCAAGTCGTCATCAATTTTTTGTTCTCTCAAAGCCTTTGCTAGCCAAACCTCTGTACTATGCGGAATTCTGCTTGTGCATCCATACCCTGAAACCAGTATCTCCCATATGAGTCCACCATACCTTCCTATCCGTGGTACTCCACTACCACTCCTAAAGTATAGAATTTATGTGTTGTCCTTAAATGTTCAAAATTTTCTATTTTGTGCCCCTGTTTTAGCTCATGAGGAAGTAGTAGTTCATTCATGATCTTCTTAAGTTGGACAATTTTTACCCGGGGATTGCATGTCTAATCTGTAAAACCCTAATACGAGGAGGAATTGGCATGAGTGCGCCCAGCTCACAAAAGATAATACAACAAACAAACTCTCCTTCACGCTTTGTTCATGAGAAATCAGAAAACTCTGGTCGTGATAAACAAAGGAGATTGCGGGGATGTGATCGTCCCCGCGGGGGAGACATTCCTCGAAACTTGTCCAATCTGAGGAGTAATTCAGTTATCTATTAGCATTCGTTGACAAATCATGCACCTCTCAAAACTTGTTTTCATTCTGTTTGATTTAAGGATAGCACTTGAGTTTTCCCTACTTCCCTAGAGCAGGGCCTATCTTTTAGTTTTAGTTGAGTCAGTTTTTCCTACTTCTTTCTTTTCCCAAAGAGAACAGACACTTGATGTTGATGAGGATTCATCCATATAAAGCTGCATTAAGATATGTCATACCGCATCCTTGTTGATATTATCATTTCATAAGTAAGTTATTTGTTAAGCCTGGCTGAAGCAAACATCTTCCTTTGTGTTAACATCTTCACTTCATGCCTAACAGCATGTTCTTTCAAAAGCTTCAGTTGATCTCATCAAAATATAAAAATAAAGAGCAAAGGTAAAATCTATTAGTTGTTCTTTGACCAAAGGACATGTTTGCCTTGATTTGATGAGTTTCCTTAGCCCTACTCTTGGTTATAATTGTTATTACTCTTTCATAAGGGCCTTATGAGTTGAAGATTGTTGTTGAGGATATTTGAGTTTGGTGAAGAAATCATGATGCTTCTTGTCCGTATTCTATTTATTGACACTTCACTCTCTAAACTTGTGGACAGGTTTACCGAGCTCAGTTTTCGCTTGGGGACAAGCGAGGTCTAAGCTTGGGGGAGTTGATACGTCCAAAATGAATCACTATTTTATATCATAATTCTTCCTTATTCATTGATATATTTAGCATTACGATGATGTTCTTATGTTGTTTTGGATTGTTTTACATAGTTTGCAACTTTCCGGTGCTGAAGTAGCAGACGCAGGATTCAGCGGTAAAAAGTGGACGCTGAGTTGCTGAAGAAGAACACCTCCAAATTACCTGAAAATCGACGGGGGTGTTTTTGAGGGGATTGACGGAGACACGCAAAAAGGGGCCACAGGGGCCCCAGGCGGCCACCTGGCGCGGCCCCCACCCTGGCCGCGCCGGGAGGGCGCCTGGAGCCCTGGGGCCACTCCCGGCTCCCCCCTCTGGCCTATATACTCTCCGTTATCCGAAAACCCTAAAAAGAGGAGTTTTTACGGAGTTCCGCCGTCGCTCCGTGGAGGAAACCTACAGAGAAGAAAAGGGCTCTCCGGCGGGAAGATCCCGTCGAGGAGATCACCTCCCGGAAGGGGAGATCATCGCCATCGTCATCACCATCGTCACGGGCAACATCGAGATCATCATCAACATCATCCCCAACATCAGCACCATCTTCATCTTCATCCAATCTCATCTCACAATTGCAACTTGCGTTGTAACTCGTACTATCTATCCTCTCTACTCTACCTGTGTTGATTACTACTTTGTGGTGAATGCTATTGAGTTTTGTTGGAGAAATATTGTTATGACCAGATTGTTTACCACCTATTTATCACCTCTGATCATGATCTCTTTTATGTCTTGTGAGTAGTTACTTTAGTTCTTGAGGACATGGGAGAAGTCTTGTTGTTAGTAGTCATATGATGTTGAAGTAATATGTGTTGTTTGATATTTAAGTTGTGTTGTTATTTTCCTAGTGGTGTTGTGTGAGTCGAACACTCAACACTTTGCCTTATTAAGGACCTAGGGGAATACATGGTGTATAAAGAATGCTTACAGTGGGTTGCCGGAGTGACAGAAACATGAACCCCAGTTTGCACACTTTTGCACAAGGGAATAATGGATCCTTGATCTTATTGCTGTGGTTAGGCTTTGCCTTAATTTCTATCTTGTATTTGCGGATGCTTGCAAGATGTTTAATCATAAGAGTGCACTTATCTTAGTCTAGAGGGGGTGTGCTAGCATAGATCCACCCACTCAACACTTATCAACACAAAACATGTTATCAATACGGAGTATGGCGAAAGCACGTGACTACCTCTACATGTGTCCTCAAGAACGCTTTAGTCTTTATAAGTTCAGTTGCCAGGCTTATCCTTTCTCAAAAGGATTGGGGCACTTGCTGTTCGTCAGCACTATTTACTTTGCTTGCTTTTATCTTATTGTTGCTTATACAGAAAAGCCCTAAAAAGTTATCTTTCAGTGCTTGCAATTATTCCTTGTCCAAAATCACTTATCAATACCTTTCGCTCCTCGCTGGGTTCGACACTCTTACTTATCGAAAACGCTGCAATAGATCCCTTACGGTTGTGGGTCATCAGATGTTGATACGTCCCAAACGTATCTATAATTTCTTCTTGTTCCATGCACTTTTATGTGACATTGCTACATGTTTTGCTACAATTTCATATCATTTTACACATTTTTGGACTAACCTACTAACTCAGTGCACCAAGTGCCAGTTTCTGTCTGCTAATGTCTTTTAGTTGCAGTGATTTTACCCAAATTAAAAGTGCTCCAAAAATTCCAGAAAAAACAGAATAAAAATCAGCAAAACGGAAGCTTCCGGAACCCCGAAGGAGGGCCAGGGGGCCCACGTGGCACCCAGGCGGCCAGGTGGCGCGCCCCCACCCCTTGTCGCGCCACCAGGGCGCCTGGGAGCCCTGGGTGGCCCCTGGCTGCCCCCTTTAGCCTATATTACCTCTTCGTCCCAGAAACCCTCGAGGAACCCCGCATCGCGAAATACCTCTCTGTTCTACCGCCGCCGCGCTTCCAAGATCGGGAGCACCAGAAGACCTCTTCTCGGCACCCTGCCAGAGGGAGGATTGACCTCTGGGAGCTTCTCCACCACCATGGACGCTTCCTGGATGTGTCGTGAGTAGTCCCCCTTGGACCATGGGTCCATGACCAATAGTTATGTGATGTCTTCTCTCCAATCTTGTTCTTCAATGTTTAGTCCTTTTGATCTACATGATCAAGGCACCTATGTAATTTTCATGTTGTTGCTATGATGTGTTTGATGGGATCCGATGGATTATGAGATTATGTTCAGATCGTGATGAGTTATATATTTGGTTTACCTATTATATTTTGTTCTTGAGTAATTCTTGCATGTTCTCTATTGCTTTTTATTCCTTTGGCCAAGTAGTAGATAGTAACTCCTAGACGGAGCGCTATGCATGATTGTGGGTTCGTGCCCCCCGATGTCTAGCTTGAGTGACAGAAACATGAGACTAGGGGATGTGTTGTTGCCACCAGCGAGAAAACAACGGTGCTTGTAACCGCGGTTGCAATGATTTTTTACCTTACGCATAGATTGTTAATGCAATTGTATGTTGTTTTGAGTTTACACTTTGGGTGGGGCTCGCAACTTAATACCAGCGAGATGTTCTGGATAGATATCTCAAGGTGGATGATTAGTGAGTAGATGCAGATGGATTTTGGTCTACTTGTCTTGGCGTACTGCCCATACTTTTGAGCCTCTTACTTTCAAGTATCATAATTAGCACTGCGGTGCGTTTATAATTCTTTCAATTGCCCAGCTATAATTTGTTCACCCAGCTTAGTTGTTTTATCGTCTTTTGGGAGAGAGACATCACTAGTGAACATCATGGGACCCCGGTCCATATTACCACCATTGTTTACACCTCCACTTTATTTACTGCTTTTACTTTCAGTTTCTATCATTATCCCTTGCGTTTGATCCTTTGTAAACAATAAGACCGGAGAGATTGACAACCTCTCTGAACTTCGTTGGGAGCAAAGTTACTTGTTCTGTGTGCAGGTCCAGGTAAAGCAAGTGATTATTTTCAGACGGTGCATCACTTTCCGCGCCGCCTACTTGTCGACCTTGGAGTCCTCCTGGATTCGATAAACCTTATAGCCACCGCGTAAGGGAAATTTGCTGATATCTACATCTCAACCTTCCACTTGGGGTAACCAACGAAGGGCGAGAATCCATTATCATCTCTTGTACCATCATTTTCTCGTAGGCTTCACCACTTCAGCGTTCATTTTGTTTCTTCATTTTTTTTCTTATGCGGCTCATTTTTTTCTTTCCTTAAGTTATTTTCTCCAACGTTTCATCGTTATTTATTATTGTGTCTTATGTTTAAATTTCACTTTCTCTTTTTTTAGCCAACTTTTTTTTCTTAATTCTTTGTTCTCTCTTGTTATGTATCTTAGTTATCTTCATTTTCTTCTCAATATTTTTATTATTCTTATTTTTCGGTCTTGTTTTTCTTCTCATTCATTTTTAGTTATTATTTTTCCAATCACTTCTTAGTCTTGTGTTTCGGTTATCAATGTTCCATTTCACTTGTCATTTTTTTTCATACTGGCATTAGTTGTTCAGATTTTGTGTGTGCTAGTTATCATCAGTCTTGAGACATTAAAATGTATAAGAGTGAGTGGGTGGATAGTGATTAGTCCTCCATTCTAATTATTCATTTGTTTTCTTCGCGAAGAGGCATCGCATGGCTGGGGCTAGACAACTGGAGCAGGGCGTGCGGCAAGGGGGGCTTCCTTTGTGAATAATCGATCATTTTCTTGGCGAAGAGGCGTCACACGTCTAGGGGCTGGACCGCTGGAGCAGGGGGTGCTCAGTTAATCGCTATATACGAGTCACATCGAAATGCATAAGGTTTAAACCTTTTGTACTAGTCGGTCCCATCGAGTAGTGCATAAAGGTGAGTAACAGTTAGATTTTGGTGATGCCTATATATACAACAACCCTTATGTTTGGTTTTGGTAATTGATGACAATCTTTATGGACTAATGGTTTCCTTGAGTTATACGTTAAGGTTTGTCCATAGGCAGCGCTTGAAGATAATATGTGGCTTCAAGGTTGTAAGATGAAGATTTCGTGTTGACCAAGGTGTTCTTCATGGAGCTATCCAAAGATCGGTCAAGTTGATGTGTGCAATGTCAAGAGGAGCATCACAAAGATATCGTATGCTTGGAGCTTGCCGACCATTTGGTGATTATGGTCTTGTGAAGATGTGCCTAAAAGAGGCTCACCCGTAATGGAGTATGGGGGAGCTATCTACAAGTCTTCATCGAGCCGGCGGAATCAAGGAAGATGTTCCAACTTGAGGCGGGCATGATCGTCATCATCAAGCTCAAGTGGATTATGCGCAAGACAAAGGTTTGACTAGATAGGTGTCTAGTTTACCGGTCTCTTGGTAGTAGTTAGGAGACCGTGTTATAGGCTAGGCCGAGTCGTTCGTGGAGAGCTCAAACCTTTTGCATCCTTGGCATCATATTTATTGGTTATTGTTTGGCTTTTCTCCGTGTGAGTTTTGGAGCTTGTGGTCTTCTTCATGACAACCTCTTGTTCATCGAAAACGGATTTCATATGCGTCTTCTCTTATGTTTTTCGATGTGGGAGATTTGTCGGGTCGTCTCGGTTAGAGGTTTCACACCTCTATTTGTTTGACATTTCTCCCTTGCCACTTCTAAATATTTCCACCTCTCATGACAAGCTCCGTTCGTTAGCTTTCCATCAAGCTTGAGTTTTCCTTAATCGGATTTCATTTGCAGAAGTTGTGGCAGTTCAGGGTTTGCCTGTTTCATTTGGAGTTCATCTGTTGTGTGGCATGGGCTCCCTGGTTCTGCCAGGGCAGTAGTACCGCTCTTGGAGCAGTACCGCGCCACGGTAGTACCGTGGGCGAGTACCGCACTCACTACCGTAAGTCCACTGGACTCTGCGGTAGTGGGCACGGTACTGGCCCCCGGTAGTACCGTGGGGCGGTAGTACCGCTCCCAGTGCGGTAGTCCCGTGCCACGGTAGTACTGTGGGCAAGTACCGCACTCACTACCGTAAGTCCACTAGACTCTGCGGTAGTGGGCACGACACTGGGCTTCGGTAGTACCGCTCTCCGAGCGGTAGTACCATGGTTGGTGGGCTGCCAACGGGTTCCAACGGCTGGATTCGTGGGGGACTATAAAAGGGGGTCTTCTTCTTCCTTTGTCCCCACTAGTTTTGTGCAAGTTCTTCCTCCCATTGTTGATCTCTTTGAGCTTGCTTACTCTGTTCCCCTCTTATGATTCTTGCTCCTTTTTTAGGGAAAAGAGAGAGGAGGTCTAGATCCACATTCTCCACCAAGCCATCCCTCCTCTAAGTGAGGGGAACCTTGTGGATCTAGATCTTGGAGTTCTTGGTGTTCTCCTTGTTCTTCCTCTCATATTCCTCCATAGCTTTTGTTTCTTTGGTGGGATTTGAGAGTTGGGGACTTGAGCACTTCGTGTGCTCTTTCCATTGCATTTGGTGCATCGGTTTGAGTTCTCTCCGAGGATTCGTTGTATAAGTGAAGTTGAGAAGACTGCTACTCTTGAGTGCATTGGCACTCTAGAGCTTGTACCTCGTGGGTGCGTTGGCGCCTAGAGGCTTGTTGTTGCGGAGCTCAATCATTGTGCTGGAAAGCTTTGGGACGCTACGGGAGCCTCCAATTCGGTTGTGGACATTGCCCCGAGCATTTCTACGGGTTCGGTGACCGCCCTCAAGTGTCCTAATAGTGGAATCACGGCATCTTGCATTGGTAAGAGCATGAGTAGAAATAGGGTGGCCCTCGTTGGCTTCGTGTGAGCATTGTGCTCCTCACCCTCTCCAAACGGAGACGTACTTCTCGCAAGAGAAGGAACTTCGGTAGCAAATCCTTGTCTCCATCGGCTCCACTTGCGGTTATCTCTACCCTTACTTTGAGCAAGCTTATTACATTGTTTATCTTGTGCTTGCTCATATTATTGTGCATTGCTTGTCCCATAGGTTGCTCTTCTAGTCAACCTATTTTCTTGTGCACCTCCTTTGTGATAGCCTTAGTGCTCTTGTTATATATCTTGCTATCACATAGTTGTTTATCTTGCTTAGTATAAGTTGTTGGTGCACATAGTCGAGCCTAGCTTATTTAGGTTTCTTTCTTGGCAAATTAAACGTTAAGTTTTATTCCGCATTTGTTCAAGCCGAAACCGTAATTGTTTTTAAGCGCCTATTCACCCCCCCTCTCTAGGCGACATCCACGTCCTTTCATCCATTTCATGGAGAGAGCCAACCAGATAGAGCAAACACATTTCATATTCATTTCTGAGAGAAAGCTCCTACCCTTGTGTTGAGATCAAAGGGATTCAACTCCAACCCCATGAATCTTTGATTTCTCATCCCCTGTATTGATTTCCACCAAAACCTCTAGTTCTCCAAAGCCAAATTTGTGAGAGAGAGTTATATGACCTTTTGATGCACAAGAGCATGCAAGGAACTCAACATCAACAACCCCACATATTACCTTTTGGAGGATGGTACCTTCTAGCTTGGCTAGGTTTCCTTGGAAGTCTCTAAATCTTGTGGATAAGCCAAAAAGTTTGTAAGGGAAAGGGGGTCGCCTACTCTGTGAAGATCTACCCGAGTGAGGCTAGTCCTTTGTCGGCATAAGCCATGGTGGGATAGGAGAGATTGCTACTTCGAGGACCTTCGTGAGTTAATCCATTTGTGGACTAGCGCGACTGTTACCTTAAGTGATTGAATCCTCCACCAATGTGGATGTATGATAGCGCCAAATATCTGAACCACAGATCAAAAATATTTTGTCTCAACCTCGTTTGCATCTCCTTTCTTTACCTCTTACTTGTATGTTCTTGTCTTTACTTTACGTTGCCCTATATCTCTAGACTTGCATGTGTAATTGCTAAAAACTGCCAACCATTAAAAGGGGGAAAAGATACCTTTTTATTTGTTCAAGCATTATAATCACCGCCCCCCCCCCCTCTAGACCTACTTTCGATCCTGCAATCAAAAATGATTGAATATGAAGATCACCAAACAATGCAACATGTCAATGTCTATGGTCACGAATTGTCGCTCAAATGTGTTGTGTGATGTGGTCGACATGGACACCAGCGATATTCTTTTTGGGAGACCTTAGAAATTTGGTGTAGATATTACACAGGGAGGGAAACTCTTACCGACGAACAAAAGTGGTGAACAATTTTTTGGGTAATTTGATATGTTTCATTTGTTGAGAAAGGAAGGGACAATGGGATTTGGCTTTATCTGTTCATTTCTCGTACAACAACTCTTAAGCCTGGGTACATAGGAAAGAGTCATTTTTCTATTTTTACACTAAAGTTCTAGCACATGTGGTCGACTTGGTGAAGCTTCCATCAAGGAGAACTCAAAATCAACATGTTCCTTTGCTGATAACTACACCGAATTATTTAAAGAAATTCCTTGTGTTTTGGAAACATAAAATAAAAAATATAAATAACTTATCGACTGCAAAAGGGGTTGAAACATTCCAAGTTGGTGATAAGATCTTCCAATGTTGCGTACTTGAATCTCTACTGCCCAGAAGAAGCACTCTATGTAAAATGATGAGGAAGAACAGAGAGAAGGTGAATAAAAATAAAATTAGAAGTGACTACTTCTAGATAGTTCCACTCTAGTCTAGCATTTGTTTGTTGTCTTAGCTTTAGCTTCAGTTTTCTAGTATGAATAGAATGCTAAATCTTAAGTAATGTTTTCTAGTGTTCTAGCTATGAGTAGAAGTAGAGGTGTGAAAGCTTCCCAAAGCCTACAAAAAGAGGTCCTCACAGAAAATGCTAAATCTTAAGTAATGTTTTCTAGTGGAAGCAGACTTTGTATCTAAAATAAAAAAATTGTGTTCTTATCTAAGATATTGGACTAGATTTTGTGCTCTAGGAGTTTTGGATTGAACTCGTGCTGCCATATCGTCCTATGTTCGCCTCTAGAGCAATATCTAGCGTAACCCATTGAAGTAGTTCCTTCAACACTAGTGTTGTACACTTTGTAGCAGCAAGGTGGATTTGTTCCTCCCCAACCCTGTGCTACCTCAGGTGGCATCAAAGCCCCGTTGTTCCATATTAGGTCTTGGTTTTCTCTTTGAGAGTGATTTGCAACAAGCAATGGAGGAATTGGAGAAGAGGATAGATGTTGAAGAACAACAAATCAAAGCGCTGCGTGAAGATCTTAATCGGAGATTCGATAAGCTAGTTGAGATGATAAGAAAGGGAGTTTCCTTGCTTTCAATGCAGAAGATTCGTCAAAATAGGAAGAAGATGTTCAAAGACAAAGAAGGGGAGGTAATCTTGGTGCAAGACAAACCACACCAACGTGTAGTTCAACGTACTTAAAAAAATCCAATTTATGTTCAGGCTTCTGAAGGTAAAGGTCCTCCCGTACACAACCAGTGATTTCCATGGTGGTGTTAAAGCTCCTCGCGTACACAGGGTCGCAGGTATTGTCTTCTTCACTGTCTCTCGCCATCTCTCCCCCTTTCCTCCCACCGTCATCTTTGATTTTATTCCATAATATCCCTACTATAGGCTGGATTAGACACAGAGCGGAGTGGTAACCAACTACAGTTGTAAACGGGAGCAAGAATGGTCAATAGAATACTATCATGGTGAGTTATATGTGCTTTAATAACCCTCTTTATCGCTTGATTCTTTGATCTACTCCTCTGGCTGTTAGCATTGAGTATAGTGTGATGTTTGTGTTGAGATAAATGTCAGCTTAATGTAATTGGGGTCTGAGTGATGTTTCTGCCTTATTCGGTAAGCTATGCTTGTATTGATTTTATTTGGCTTGATTGTGATGGGTTTATGGAAGTTTGATTTAGGCCCTTTCTTTATTTTTCTCTAGAATATATGTTCTCTAAAAAAATTAGGCGCGGGGAAACCAGGAGCACACCTATGCCCTGTTTGTAGGCTCTTCCTTAAGTTTAAAGTATCGCTTGTAAGTTTGCTTTCGATGTTTTCTCACCCATCAACAAAATATAATGTTTCAGTTTTGAGAATTGATGGGTAAGAAAACCAAATGGCCTTTTATCTTTTAAAAGACAGTTTCTTGTTCCACTATGTTATGTCTTGGAGGGAAGTTCAGGTGGTCCAGTGTTACAAGTGAAACAATGCTTGTTATCACAATTGTTCTTTTTATATCCTTTGTTTATACCCTGAATTCTGCAGGTCCTTCTTACCTCAGTGTCCACAATAGGAGCTCTATCCCTTCTCTTCCTTCTGTATTGGATGGTGGGTGGAGGTTCCATCATGGATGCAGTAGGAGAGAGGTCCAAATTATTGGTGGATGCATTGGACTCTTGTTCAACATTGTCTGGTGCCAAGTTCTGACATATGGGTGCCTGTGAGAATGGGCAGGTGTCAGGTACATGGAATGTCATGAATTCTTTGTCATGTTCTGAATCAGCTATGATTTTCCACATCTGAGACTTAAGGAATCCTTTACACCACCCAAAACTATCAGGTGAAATGAGTGCTAATGTAATGAAATTAAGCCACTCAATTGGCACCTGAATTGATGGGTAGTCTTGACGAGGAGCAAAATGTTCTTTCCAGTGTTCCATTCCCTGGCTCCCTGCTGATTGAGATATTCCTTGTCATCATGGTGCACAGTCTGCTTGTCAGTTTCTGTGGAGGTGATAGGTGAGTTGTTATGTCTAAAAATAGGATAAGGGAATCCAGGTGGTGGTGCTGAATTACCTTCCATAGAAATGGAGTGTTCCTCTTGATTGATTGGGTTCCTTTCTATCTGATGAAAAGGTGGGTTATGTTATTGCATCACCTCATTTTGTATCTCAGTAATGTATCCTTCCTGATGCTCAACTTCAGCAATGGCTTGATTGTTCTTCTCTGTAGCAGCCATGTGGGAAATAGCTATCATGGTAACAGTGTCTGTTTCAGGAAACGGTGGAGATGTAGGATGAAAATGTTCAGGTGCCGATACATTATGTTGGAGGTTAATAGCAGCCTGCAATATTTCATCCTCAACTTGCAGCACCCTCATCTCTTGGTGCAATATGTCATCCTTTTCTACTGCAACATTTAGAGTGGCCGGCATACAACAATTGGTCCCCATCTATTATGGCATTTGTGGGATCATGTGATTCCTCAATCTGTTGTTGATCACCTTGCAGATTGAGAAGTGACAGTATGTTATCATGTTCTTGTGATACTGGTGCAGCAGGGATATTGAGATCAATCATGTCTAGTGGAAGTGCAGGCATGCTTGATGGTTGAAAAGGAAGGATCGGGTCCAGATCCATGAGGTTAGGTGGTTCTTCTCCAACTGAAGCAACTGAGATGTTAACAGGGCCTTGAATACCAATTGATAATGTAAGTTCACTCTCCACTAGTTGAGGAGCTGCCTCTTGATCAAATGGTTCCAACAGTTCATTAAGTTGGTTGAATTCTCCAGCCCGGTTTTCCTGGTCAATCACTCCATTGTTCTGCTACTGATTCTCATGTTCTTGTTCTGCCCATGGTTCCCAATTATCACCTGCTGGTGTAATTGCTGCTTCATTGTTCTGAAGAACATGTGCAACCGAAATATCTGGTTGGCTTTGATGTACAAGATGGAATGCAACAGGTTCAACAACAATATTCTCCTGATTGGGATGATGAAAGTTTTCCTGAGGCCTGGGATGTGGATTACCATCAATAGGAATGGGATACTCCTCATTCATTGGACCTCCTAGTGGTTGGTCTTGGAAAATAACAACTGGGCAAGTCCAAGATTGACTCATGATTTGATTAGCATCAGAAATCACTTTGTTAGAACTTAGAAGGCACATCACTGAGCAGATCAATTCTAACTTTTACAACTACTGCAGCTTCAGTGGTCTTTACTCTATCCCACACAAGCAATTTACCAAATCTACTCACTACATTGCCAATCTCATGCAAATTCCTAAGATCGGCTGGAAATCCAATAAGTAAAAGCCACACTTCTCTATTCAGATTGAAACTTCTCTATTCAGATTGAAACTTCTCCAATTCATACCTTCATTATGCTTTTGGAAATTTTGTGATGATTCTTCTACTGGCAAATGTTGCGCAAATGATTCTTCTTGCTAACGATGATGACATCAAGGAGAACACTGGAGGAAGATATGAAGTTATCATCAGAGATAGTATTACTACTTTTTAGCTTTACAATTTTGTTTATGAACAAAGAGGCTCAAATTATAAGGCCCGTGATTTTGCTAGGATTGCGCAACCTCTTTAGATCAGGATAAAAATATTTGGTTGGGTCAGCCCTACGACCTCGTTTGTATACCTATGATGATCAATCAATAAAACTATAGAATTGTACTAAAAATGTATTCTAGCTGCTGCTCTACCTGCTTGGCATGCTCTTGCTGCTGTCAACACTTGCCTAAAAATAAAACTATTGCCTTTTCTTGTTGGTCTTGGTGGCGTGGAATGTCCTCGTGACAGTCCAGTAATGGTCATTGCCATGCATGAGTTGCACTGGCTTCTCTCTTTGTGTGTGGATCCAGTGGTCGTAGTGCTCTTTAACACGTGCTATGCGTTATGTAGGGACGCTCCAGGCCTTCTCTCTTCAGCTTAACGAATAAACAGAGCTGCTAGTGCGTTTCCTAGAAACAAAAACTTGCATCTGATCAACAAAATAAAAGAGCTCCACTATTTTCTGTAATATTGTTACACAAACTGTCTGACCAAAAGTAAAGTAAAAGTCTACGGTCGTTCTTGTGCAATACTGTGACTCGAGTCACACATATTACAGTGTAACTGGAAAGCGTGACTTCACATTCATCGCGAGATAAATATCCTTTTTTTCAAGATGAAGGAACTATTTGTCACTATGAATTTCACTGATAAAATGCTGAAACAAGCCAGTGCACAGTGGATCAGCTGTCATCAGCTGAAGAGCCTTCCCCAGCCTTTTTCTCCTTCTGCTTCTCTCGGCGCTTCTTATTTCTCAATGCAGTTTTGCTCATCTCCCCTCTGTTTCATTACCAAGGTTAATTGAGTTATACAAAGAGGCAAAAAGGGCATAGAATGAAAACAACCAAATGCAGGTCGTGATGAAGAAACTGACCCGGTAGGAGCAAGGCCGCCGAAAAGCTGCAATTCAACAACCAAGTGTGAAAAGTCAGGATATGATATAAGAGCAATGAGAGCTTTTTCACCCATCTAAACTACGAACATAGAGTAATGCAGGTAGTACAACTTAAAAATAGTACTCCCTCCTATCCATATTAATGGACTTAAGTTTGTCTAGATACACATGCATCTAGTCTAAATACTTAACTAGATACATACGAATCTAGAAAAAGTTGAGTCCATTAATATGGATCGGAGGTAATAAGTGGAACCAGCAAACAACATTGTTTCAGTGAAATGCCGTAATGCATGTGTAATGTAATGGACCAGAAAAGTTGCACATGCTAACCTGCAGGTGCAGGCAGCAAATATATACTCTTTTCTAGTATATTAAATATACTCTGCAGAAATAAACAAAGGCATGCCAAAAAGTTGACTTGTTTCTCTAGGTAATAAAGGAGTAGGTGGGCGAATATGCGTTTCGGCGGTCTCCAGGAAGGCCGGTATTTGTTTCGAAAAAAACTGAAAAAAAGCCATACACGTAAAACAATATTTGTAATATACGTGTAAATTTTCATCAACATATTTGTTTGCATGTGATCTACTCAAAAAAAATACAAATACACTGATGAAACTTGACTTTCCTTTACTTGTATTTGGGCCGGATTTTTTTTTTGTAGACTGCAACAACATTTCTTTATGAAACTTTTTACATACTTGAAGAACATATGTATGTATTTGTAGAAAAAAATTTGGAATTGTTTGAAGCTTTTAAGCATATTTTGAAAAAAAAATACCGGCCTCCAAATCACCGCACTCAGTAGGTGGGATGTTTTCCTGTAATTTATACCTGTTCTCAACAAGACTAGGCTATTGCTGTTTGACCACAACATTATGCACATGCAGTGTGCCGCACTGCAGGATAGGTGCGACCAACTAGTACAGTTACTGCAAGTTCGTTTCGAAGAATGGGCCCATAATGAATTATTCATACTATGATTTTTTGGCATCACCTTTTCTTTTCCCATTCTAGTCCACATATAAAATATCCCAATTCTTATGAGAAAGTCTGAAAAGTGTGCTCAATAGCATCTTACACCCTTCGGTGTCCATAGAGTGGCAAGTGAGCGGGAAAAAAAAACAAGATTTGACGCCCCGCCCCCACAAAATATCAATATTTGATCAGCACAGGATCGGTGATGCGTATAACAGATGTGGTTTGTTCTATAGTTTGTGATTGCAAGCCCCGCATTCAGGAAAACGTTATTTTATATTTACCTTATCTTGAAGCGCTATAGTAGTCTTTGATTGAGGTGGACGGTATGCTCCAGCAGGTTTTGTTGCTGCATTTACAGGAGCCTTGCTTGATGTTTGTGCCGATTTAGAACCTTGTCCTGAAACTATACAAGTCAATAGGAGATAACAATTGTCCAGACTTGCTAGCATAGATCATAAGATAACACTGGAACCTTGCTTCTTTGTATCTTCAATTTTTATGCTATTCAAAGATATTGTGAGGTCAGCAATGTCACTAAATTTTTCAGGAGATTCTGGTTTCCAGTCAACCTGCACAATTCAAAAGAAACAATCATGAGCGCAATGTGAGGGCTTGCAAATCTCCTAAATCCTAATACTAATCAAAAGATCATGTTACTAATTATTTAGGACCAACAAGGGATACAGATTACAGAGAAATGATTATGATGTGGACAGACCTGATACAGTTTTTCAAACATCTTCTTAAACTGCAGAGATCCAGTGTGGTCAAATATTTTTATTCTGCACCAGGAAATATGAAGATAATCATGCAAGGATCCCAAACCATTTGCATTAGCATGCTAAAGCTGCAGGAAATGTACCCATTATCAATTTGAAGCCTTGGAGCTGTGGTAGCAGTCATAAAATGGCGACCATCAGGGGACCATTCACTTATGACAGACCATTCGGCCTTTGTTTTCCCTATCAACTTCTTTTCTGAATAATCCCAGAAAGCCTGGAGAAAAAAAAAACTGTGAGCTATCCGGCAACCACTTAAATATTAAAAGACGCCCTTTTTTGCTTTTGTAGTTTGTCATATTCTAACTGTTAAGGCTATTGCCTAATAGAAATTTAGTGGAATAACATACCATATCACCAGGCAAATTACCAAATCCAGCTATAACAAGAACTGGTACAGAAAATGGGGTCAAGGATATCACGAAGTTAAACATATCTTTTTCTTACACAAATAACAGAACATTGATAATTTGTTAGACGCCTATTGCTATGCCAATAACAAAACTATAATAAAAGGGTGTGCATATATATATCTACACCCACTCAAACCAGAGACCACAGCATGACTGTCTGGTCAAATCATTGCAAGGATACATCGCCCTTTGGGGTTCCATCTTATCGTATTATAAGGGCCTTCACCAAGCTCATGAAGAGGATTACATTTCTTGTTGAATATTGTTGCTTTGGCCGGCATAACTGAGATTCGGTCAAGGAACACTTGTACAGAAAACAGCAAGACATTAAATCTGAAATATTATGGTTCATGTAAGAACTATGTAAGGATACATCCATAGACCACAGCAAATTCTGAACCCGAGGAAGACCACTGAACATCATGCACTGGCCCCTCCTTTTCTGCAAATTACTGATAAAGTGAGCAGACATTACAAAACAGTCTCGTAAAGAATTTCAAAAATTAAGAACTTACTGAGAGGAACAATTCCTTCAAAGGCCCTATCAGTTGTCAAGTAGTGCAATTTGGTTTCACCATAGTAACTCTGGTTGGTTTTATCTACATCAGCTTGAGAAACAATAAGAAGTCTAGTAGACCCCTTGTTCCAGTGAAACTGAACAGTTGAACAGCGGAAAAAGCTCCTGCGGGCAACAACTTGGTTTTGTGCATCCTTGTCACAAGAAAAGATCTGAACACTGGCTGGGACACCCTACTTACAAGAGAAAGGAAGGAAGTAAGATAAGATAACAAAAAACATTGATATTGTGAAATTAATAATGTGAAAACACTGCAAAAGTCAAAAGCAAGTAAGCCAGACCTTTGCCTCTGGGACAAATCCAGCAACATGAGATCCTGGAGCACTTGCTAGCTGCATTGCAGCTATGCCTGGTAATCTTACCCTGTACACAATCCCTTTTGTGAAATCATTTGTGTCAAAGAACTGCATCTCGTTAGTCGTCATCCGACAAGCAACCGACTCATCCGCAGAAAATTGAACCATTGGCCTGTGAATTTAATCAATACGTCATGTAACAGTAAGCTGTATGCATCTCATTGGTCATTGCCCATCCCAAACTAGATGAAATTAGCAGTCCTAGGTGTACAGCCCACATAGCACCCTAGCAACGAGAGTTGCGCAAATTTTGAAGCATCCAAGGCCTAACTAGTTGGAATCATCCATAGGGTGTGAACCAATATTTGTGCAACTACAGTACTTACGGGTACATAGAAATACCTCTCTTAGAAGTTAAAACAATAGCACCACAAATCTAGGATAGGAGTACCTATTCACTAGCGTTTAAAACATTACGAAGGGTGATAGGAGATATTTCAAAGTATATGCAGCTTAGGAACATTCCTATACATCTATTGCATTTTTATCAACAAAAATGTTTGCAATGAACTAAAGGATGCAATAGCACATGCACTGGATAACAAGCAAGAAACGTCCATCATATGAAGTGTTCAGCCTCGCTATTAACAGTTGTACATGTATAATTAAGCATCCAGGGTCATGAATCATAATTCAAGCATCCAAAGTTGGAGTAGCACGAACCAATTCGCCTTGGACAAGTTCTTCTGGTAGTGCTGGTAGAGCGCGGTGGCGGTGTCGACGTGCCAGACCGTGACATTCTTCACCTCCGGCGAAGACGACTTCTGGAAGGTCTGCAGGTAGGAGCCGGTGGGCGAGAGCGTCGCGGCGGTGAGGCCTGGGAGGTCGAAGGACCTGATGACGGAGAGCGAGCTGCAGTCGTAGACGGTGGCCGAGGCTGAGGCCACCGTGGCGAGGAGGCGGGAGCCGTCGGTCGAGAAGGACGTGGCGCTGCACGCCGTCTTGGCGAGCCTCTCCGGCGGGCTGGAACCAGGCGGGTAGGGAGGGCCGGACCACACCGTGAAGCCGTCAGGCTCGCGCACTGCGGTTGGCCCCAGTCACGCATTACGTCAGACGGATGTAAGATTAGGGGAAAGCACCTGGAGGGGAGGGGAGGAGGCAGCGTACCTAGGATGGAGAGGGATGGCTGCTGCGATGCCATGGCCGAGTGCGCGAGATGGCCTCGGCGACCGACGGAGAGATCGGAAGCAGAGTTGCGGTGGAGGCGGCGGCGCGGCGAGGGGAAGGGACTTTACTGGATGTGGGTGGTGCCTATGTCATGGCTTCCTCACTGACACATGGGGTCACTCGTTTATTTAGTTGGGGGTCACTCGTTTGTGGAGTTCGTACGTTTTTTAAGGGGTAGGGTCGTACGTACTTACTCCAGAAACGAAAATAAAACGTCTGCGGGCTTCATTCGAGAGCGACTAATTAAGAGTACTTCTAATTAGAATAACTAGCAAACATGCTCGTGTGTTGCTATGGGATAAAAAAATCGTATATCTAAACATAATGGTTATAAATAAATCTTTGCCTCTGATCTTTTTTCCGTCCTCTACTCGTCGTCGATGTCGCCGTCATCATCGTCGATGAGGTGGATGAATGCGGCCCCACGACACGCCTTAGGTCCAGAAGACCTACGGGGGTGGCGGCGACGGTGGGGCAGAGGTGGCGACGAAGGCGGCATCGGTAGCTTCAGCGGCCAGAACGCAGACGGCGGCGCGTCGAAGGTTTAGACGGTCCTCACGAGGTCTCTCGCAGATCTGGGTGTTATGGTTGTATATGAAGTCGTGGTGGCAGCGAGGCCGGTGGTAGCATCAGGGGCAGTGGAGGCGGCGGGTGCGCGTAGACGGCGTCGTCAGGCTTTGCGGACGTCACATCGAGCAAGTCTGTGAGCCCCGTCCACTGCTTGCGCTCCTTAGCTCGGTCTCCTCGAGGGTGGTCCGACTCCTATCCGCGGAAACGCAAAACTAGGACTATTAAATAACGTGAGAACACCTGGTTCTAGCGTGGTCTCAAGAAGCTAGCTGACTTGGTTGGGTGGAGCGTTCTACACAGGAAAACTACGTGGGTTCGATCCAGCGCAATATTTTTTGTTAATTAGCTTCGAGCCCATGAGAGAATTCTCATTAACGCACGAAATTTGATCGGTACGAAGCGCTTTTTAGTGAAGAGTTTTTCTCACTTATTGGTGGTAATTTCTATCAACTTTAAAACGAAGAGTTTTTCTCACTTATAGGTGGCATTGGTGGTAATTTCTATCAACTTTAAGGACAAATAAGATGACGTGCGAAAAAAGGGGAGAAACGCATCTCCCTTTATTATTAGGGGTATAGATGTAGATAGACGTGATATCTCGGTATTGGTGGGGTGACAATGCAACTCAAAGGAAAATGCACTGATTTGCGTGATGGAAAATGTGCATCCCGACAACTCAAAATCATTGTGTGCGACCATCCTAAAAGCTAAATACTATCCTGAAGGAGATTTGATGCAAGCTACCTGAAAGAAGAATGCATCATATATTTGGCAGAGCATCATGGCCGGAGTTCAAACTGTTGGGATTCAGAGTAAAAAACAAAAAAAATCGGCACTACGAAGCCAAGTCCCAAGATTGGATCTAGATAGATGCAAACACAGTTAGCGATCTTGTTACCTTAACAACCGTTCAAACGGTAGTTCTCTCGCAGCGGAAGAAGTTGATGGAGAGTTGCGGAAGATTGACGCGGTGCAATTCCTCGAACAGATCTGATCCGTGTGACGCCCCACGAAAAGATCTAGAAGTCCCTCGAACGAAGATCGAACGTACGAGCTCTCTATGGTTGATCCACACGTACGGTGTGGAAGATCCGGCAGGGCTCCGCCGTCCAGCGATCGGCGCCTCCGGAGTAGAGAGGAGGGAGGAGCAGCACTTCGAGATATGGTGGAGATCAGATCTATAAGAGAGGAGAGAGGAGGGGCAGCCCTGAGGCAAAAGAACAAATTATGTGTGTGTCCTTGGGGGTGCCCCCTCCTCATCTATTTATAGTGGGAGGGGAGGGGAGGCCACCTTGGAGGAGGGGGCAGCCCTAGGGGTGGCGCCCTAGGGTTTCCCTCCCCCTTGGTGGGGCGCCAAGGAAGGGGGGGAGGAAGCTTCATCCTAGGGGAGGAAGCTTCCTCCTAGGCGCCTCCCCTCTTGGGCCTCCTTGGTCTAACTACTCCCTCCCCACTTGGGCCTTCCAAGTGAGAGGGGGGCCATTGATATTAAATCTATTTTATTAATTCCAAAACAATTTGGGAATTCACAATAAATAAATATTAAACATATTTAGACCATCCCAGAACTTTTCCGGCCCTCCGGTTTTACCTGGTTTTCTCAAAACTCTTCCCGGTACTTTACCGGTGCCCCGAAACGATTCCGGTTTTCTCTCCGATTAAATCTCAATCACTCTGAAACTTTTCCAGTGTGTTATACTCGTGCTCCTATCACTCTAGTACTCAACAAATCTACCACCCTTAAGTGTGTGACCCCATAGGTTCGGTATAATACGGACATGAACCGGAAACTGACTTTCTTCAGATCAATAACCAATAGCGGAGCCATGGACACCCATAATGGTTCCCGCACCTACACGAATATAAATTCGAGTGAACCTCTGGTTGACATGCCAATCCCTTTGCTTCACGATACTTTACAAAACATGAGGTGAGATTATATAGGTATCCGCATGATCAACTCATTAATCATTATACCAATTATCCTCATATCGGTTTTGTTCTTTATCTCGTTCACGTATTCCGTATCCCATGTGATCTATTCACAAAGTATCCGGCCGGATGTTGGTGGATACGTAATACTGAGAGGGCCCAAAGAATATCTCTCCTGAGAAGGAGGAGCAAATCCCAACTTGAATCATCAAGTCCCTAGACATACTTTCGAGTGTGAGTGAGCAAAGCCATTATAGCCACGCTTGTTACGGGTGGTGTTAGGACAGAGTCAAAACCCACCCTCCGGTATGTAGATACTTAACATTCTCATGGTCTATAAGGATACATGCAAATGTCAACTCATCTCATGATTTAACTCATAATACAATGATGATGAAATCTCAAAGAAAATCATACAATTGGGTCGGTTCAGCACCCTTGTTCTGGTAACAATGTGCTCCCATGTATTATCGGCATATTCAATGCCCTATGTCAGGAAAACATGACATCCATAATACACAGGTTAGTCCTAGAGGCAGACTAAGGACACTTTGTTTTTATACTCCACACCTGCATATGGGTTTTCCTCCGAAGGCAGTTAACATGCACTTGGCAAACCTCCGCATAGGCCATTTCAGTTATAGCACAGACATATAAACATTAATAATGAACCTGGAATTATAATAATACATTTTATTATTGTCTCTAGAGCATAATTCCAACAGTCTCCCACTTGCACTAGAGACAATAATCTAGTCGCATGGTTTGCTCAGACCAATGGCACTTTGGTCTTCATGCTCGCTTGTGGTATAGACTTCGTCACTGAGCTTAACGCTTTTAGGCTCGTCTCAATCCCACGTATCTTAACGTACCCCTTCATCCTTTATGAAGTATTTAAAGATAGGGCACTATCGTTCAACATGTTTGGACTACAGTGAGCTCTTAGCTTACTTTGCTTTGACCATGATGCTCATATCAAAATATGGTTTGTGTAGATCAAGCGTTCAGAACTATGCCAATCACTATGATGGTGTTTCTGATCCAAATACCCTCCTATGCAACTTCCAGAGTTACCATGTTTCACGTCTACGTTGTAGGAATCCCGCTATGTGCCTTAGCTTGAAAAACAATTTTCAACATCCTATTTTGCTACTTAGCTATAGACCGATTAAAAATATTACAAATCATTATGAAACTATCTTTCATCTATTTGTGATGAACTCTTTAGTCTTCCTCATAGAACATTTCTTCATCGGAGGTACTTCAAGAGAACTAATCTACTATTTAGATTACTTTGGTGCTTGTTGCACTTTCAGGACATCCAATACCTTAGTGCTTTATTTTGCTAAAATAATTATTCTCAATCACTCATATGTTATTCACATATATGATTAGAATCATGCTCCCACTTAATTCCATATCTTATATGATTATTGATGAAATAATAACTCTTATAACTTCATCCAAAAACTATTACTCCAGCTCTGTGATATTTGCTTCAACTGTGGACTAATCTTTGAAGCATTCTCGCTTTTACTAATATCATATAGATCATTAAATCCTTTCAGGTTGTATCATGCATACACCCTTTGTTTATTTTTCTCAGAAGAAAATCCATATGTCATACTTCGGAAGTATGCCGCGATTATCAGTAATTTTCCATATGAACATTTGCATCACTACACATATTGTAGTCAGCCTTTTGAACTCTATCGGAAAACTTATTTTGCGATAAGTCGAGCGTTATCAACGATGAAGCTATCGTCTATGTTCATATCTATGATAAACCAATCCACTCTAATGATCAGGTATCCTTAGGAGGGTTTTACCAAGTTCTCAACTTGATTTTGGTGGATGGCTTTCATTTCGTTTTTATGGTGTTTAAGCCATATAGTGGAGTTAGTGCCCGTCATGGGGTCTTGTAGTTCACAGGTTTATCACACTTCAGAACTACATTGGTTCAATGTGAATTTATAAAGTTGTGTGATACAACATCAGACTTGATCATTTCATCTCTGGAACGCATTTCAGAGTTTCATCATTCCTTTTCATCAGATGTAGGAATTTCTGGTTTGGTCACAGAATTTATCTCTAGATCAAATTTTGAGTTCCATTCTGTAGAACCAAATGATTCATTGTAATCATTATCAAGCTATTATTCATCCCACTTAATTGTTCCAAGAGAGATATTTTCTCAAGGAAAAATCCCATGTCCCTCGATAAACAATTTTCTCGGGTATGGTAGTGGAGGTGTTGTTCGTAACATGATGTTTCTACAAAACTTATATTTGAGATCAAGTATATTCTAAAT
This sequence comes from Bromus sterilis, assembly GCA_950022295.1. Lineage (NCBI taxonomy): Eukaryota > Viridiplantae > Streptophyta > Magnoliopsida > Poales > Poaceae > Bromus > Bromus sterilis. The sequence goes on from OX465599.1 coordinate 115,713,713, forward strand.
ACATATCTCCGAAATTATGAAACAACAATTGGATTTCTTATCCATGCCATATTCTTATAGGGCATTATTTCAATAGTCATAAGACGGTGCTCTATTTAGTTCGTAAGTGGTTTCTCTAAAGCGTTAAGCAGTATAGTGAATGGGAGTGTGGTTTAAGTACATCACCGACCTCACCATGTCATGCTGGAATTCAGGGTAGAATTTTTTTTTAATTCCAATATGTCATATAGGGCTTGGTTATGCGTCAAGATACTCCGTAGATATACGGGGTTTCAGGTGACGCTAGTTTATGAACTGACTTCATACACTTAATGATGTTTGCTAAATTCTTTAACTCATTTATTTTACGATCAGATCGTCAAATATTTGATCTATGTGTGATGATGATTCTCTTTGTGTTGAAACAGTTTTGAACATATTCAAAATTTTAGATATTATGTCTTGTCTAAATATCGGTATATCTATACTAGTCATTATCACAAAGTTTTATGTAAAGTACTGTTTATTGGTTCTTCACACATCGATATGTGTTATTACCAATAGTTTACTAAACACTTGAACAATTCATTTAATCAATGATTTTGTCTATTAGAAAAACATTGCATGTGTCAAATGACTCAAAGTCAAGAGATAGAATGACTTCATCGATATGAAGCTTCCGCATGCGCTTTGTTCTAATGCGACTAAGTCATTTATGCTATAACAATTTTAGCATTATCATCACATAACTTAATTTATTTAGCAATCAAGAAAATAGACATAACATCAAGATTTAAACTTAAGTAATTCACCACGAAGGGTGAAATTCAGAAAGCATTAAATTTGAACAACCATTATTCAAGCCGTGGATAAGGCATCCCCTGTGCAGACGACATAATACGATATTAATGTTTTACACAACCTCTGAATCAAATAACTTTTATTTAAACTCTAAGATAAATCTTGATAGACGAACGCCGACGGCCTTGGGTGACTTGGGCACCACTTCCGACGCGGACTTGCACTTCATTCGTTCTTCTCCTTTGAATTCTGAGAATTCCCTGTACCGATTTGCGAACCATTAGCAATCAATTGGTATCAATTATACCTATGAAGGTGAAATAATGAAAATGTCTATTAACTTAGTATTACTTATTTATACCTTTGGTGATCAGATCACTTTTCAGATCTCCCAGATACTTCTTGCAATTCCTCTTCCAGTGCCCCTTGTTCTTGCAGTAGTGACACTCAAAATCTTTAGTTGGGCCATTCTTGGTCTTTACCTGAGCTTTGGTCTTACCACCGCTCTTGGCATTTCTTCCTTTGCCCTTCTTCTTGAAACTGGTAGTGTTCATCACAGCCAACACGTGGCTTGGATCCTTCTGCATAGATGCTTCCACAGTCTTAAGCATAGCGAACAATTCATCTGTGGTCTTGTCAAGCCCATTCATGTTGTAATTCATGATAAAGTCGTTGTAAGACGGGGGGAGTGACGCAAGGAGAATGTCAGTGCCGAGTGTCGTAGGGATCGCAAATCCCAGAGCACTCAGCCTCTGCGCGTAACCAACAAGTTTGATCACGTGCTCGCTTATGGAGCTACCTTCTGCCATCTTGCATTCCCACAGCTGCTTCGTTATTTCGTAACGTTCAGTTCTAGCCTGCTTCAGATATAGAGCATTCAGTTGTGTCACCATGTCAAAAACGGTGAAGTCCTCAAAACGTTTCTGGAGCTCTGTATCCATGCACGTAAGCATCAAGCATTGTACTGCGGTGTGGTCATCCACTTTAGTCGCATATACGTTCTTATCGTCCTGCGATGCATCCTCAGCGGGAGCGGCTGGGAGAGCTTCTTTGAGAACATAGTCCTTCTTAGCAACTTTGAGGACAAACCCAAGATTACGGAACCAGTCCGCATAGTTGCCCCCATTTGCAGCAAGCTTCTCTTTTTCAAGCATCGGTCCTAAGCTAAAAGCATTGTTGTTGCGGGCCATCTCTCTACAATGATATAAACAGATTTATTTAGACATGGTTCAAAATTAATTGCATTAATCTTAACAAGTTTAATCCAATGCTCCCACTAAAACCAATATCTCTCAAAATTGATCTTAGGGTAATCAAGATCCGGATCAATACACCTGCCACCGGTGTAACACTCAGCCATGGAGGAGATCAACCCGGTAGGTCTAACAAAACCAATCATAACCATTTTATGACTCTTGTATTAGTCTTTCGACACTTGTGCTCCGAGCTCAGATCGGATAAGCTAGAACGTCAAGACAACCAAGCGCTATTGCTGTGGAGACAACTCAATCCACCCGTCTCTTTGTTACCTTTCTGTTGGTACTCGTGTGACACGACGCACCGCGGGTGGCGTTTATTACAGACGGTTGCACGGTTGGGAGAGCACGAACTTCTTGATATTTTAAGAGAGATCTACCTATTAAAACACGACTACTTGCGCATTCAAACAGGCAATGAAAAGGATTAACATCACAGGCAATTTAATGTATGTGATATGGTATAGCCCTTTTTCTTCAAGAAGCTCCAAGCACCATGCTTTTATTTCTTCATCTTCTTTTGGCGGAGAACATCACCTCCACGCACGACATGTCGTCAAGCACCATGACGTATGATCATCATCTTCATGTAGATACTACAACTATTGCTAGCATCTATTCTACTAAAATAAAATTACATGAAGTTTGGCACGAAGGCCGAATAAATGACAATCATATGGCTCCATCCATCATGTCGTACCATGACATGCAAGTCATGCAAATTTAACATGTACAAAGTATAATCATCTCATACAACTTTTATCATGAGAAGACTATACCACATCACATGTTCCTGCAAAAACAAGTTAGACGTTCTTCTACTCGTTCTTTGCTTCATTTACGTGGCTACTAGGGTTTGCATAGCAAAACGTTTTGCTAGCTACGTAACCACATAAAGCACAATCTTCAAGTTGCTAGATTAACACTCGGGGCGTATCAACCATGAGACTACAATTTAATCTCATGACCCATACTGAAAAATCGTCAATACGCGTGATCCCCGTGCTAGATCAACAATCTAACACGCCCCTTTTGTTACCCAGTTTCTCCACACCAAAAGCAAGATCCAAATCATCTTCGCGCGACCAGCATACTCAGGAGCAGCATAGAAGGATCCCGAGGGGCAAGATGTTTGTAACAAAAGCAAGCAATACATGAGGGATCAACTTGTGCAATTAGAGGGGAAGCAACTAGAAGATTCAGTTTAGATCTATTGTAAAAAAACGCGCACAATGAAAATTTTGTGCAATGCCCGTTCATCACTATGAACTCTAGATCGAACCTGCATCTATTACTAGAACTAGCTCATGATACCTCTATTGGGATTCGGAGTAGAAACAAAAAAAATCGGCACTACGAAGCCAAGTCCCAAGATTGGATCTAGATAGATGCAAACACAGTTAGCGATCTTGTTACCTTAACAACCATTCAAACGGTAGTTCTCTCGCAGCGGAAGAAGTTGATGGAAAGTTTAGGAAGATTGACGCGGTGCAATCCCTCGAACATATCTGATCCGTGTGACGCCCCACGAACAGATCTACAAGTCCCTCGAACAAAGATCGAACGTACGATCTCTCTATGGTTGATCCACACGTACGGTGTGGAAGATCCGGCAGGGCTCCGCCGTCCAGAGCTCGGCGCCTCCGGAGTAGAGAGGAGGGAGGAGCAGCACTTCGAGATATGGTGGAGATCAGATCTACAAGAGAGGAGAGAGGAGGGGCAGCCCTGAGGCAAAAGAACAAATTTTGTGTGTGTCCTTGGGGGTGCCCCCTCCTCATCTATTTATAGTCGGAGGGGAGGGGAGGCCACCTTGGAGGAGGGGGCAGCCCTAGGGGTGGCGCCCTAGGGGAGGAAGCTTCCTCCTAGGCGCCTCCCCTCTTGGGCCTCCTTGGTCCAAGTGCTCCCTCCCCACTTGGGCATTCCAAGTGAGAGGGGGGCCATTGATATTAAATCTATTTTATTAATTCCAAAACAATTTGGGAATTCACAATAACTAAATATTAAACATATTTAGACCATCCCGGAACTTTTTCGGCCCTCCGGTTTTACCCGGTTTTCTCAAAACTCTTCCTGGTACTTTACCGGTGCCCCGAAACGATTCCGGTTTTCTCTCCGATTAAATCTCAATCACTCCGAAACTTTTCCGGTGTGTTATACTCGTGCTCCTATCACTCTAGTACTCAACAAATCTACCACCCTTAAGTGTGTGACCCCATAGGTTCGGTATAATACGGACATGAACCGGAAACTGACTTTCTTCGGATCAATAACCAATAGTAGAGCCATGGACACCCATAATGGTTCCCGCACCTACACGAATATGAATTCGAGTGAACCTCTGGTTGACATGCCAATCTCTTTGCTTCACGATACTTTACAAAACATGAGGTGAGATTATATAGGTATCCGCATGATCAACTCATTAATCATTATACCAATTATCCTCATATAGGTTTTGTCTTTTTCTCGTTCACGTATTCCGTATCCCATGTGATCTATTCACAAAGTATCCGGCCGGATGTTGGTGGATACGTAATACCGAGAGGGCCCAAAGAATATCTCTCCTGAGAAGGAGGAGCAAATCCCAACTTGAATCATCAAGTCCCTAGACATACTTTCGAGTGTGAGTGAGCAAAGCCATTATAGCCACGCCTGTTACGGGTGGTGTTAGGACAGAGTCAAAACCCACCCTCCGATATGTAGATACTTAACATTCTCATGATCTATAAGGATACATGCAAATTTCAACTCATCTGATGATTTAACTCATAATACAATGATGATGAAATCTCAAAGCAAATCATACAATTGGGTCGGTTCAACACCCTTGTTCTGGTAACAATGTGCTCCCATGTATTATCGGCATATTCAATGCCCTATGTCAGGAAAACATGACATCCATAATACACAGGTTAGTCCTAGAGGCAGACTAAGAACACTTTGTGTTTATACTCCACACCTGCATATGGGTTTTCCTCCGAAGGCAGTTAACATGCACTTGGAAAACCTCCGCATAGGCCATTTCAGTTATAGCACAAACATATAAACATTAATAATGAACCTGGAATTATAATAATACATTTTATTATTGCCTCTAGGGCATAATTCCAACACAAAAAATATGAGTGGATATATATGGCGTATTGGCAATGGAGAGAAAGTTAATATATGGGAAGATCCTTGGATCCCAAGCTCAACATAAAAAATGGTCTTAACTCCAAGGGGAAATACCTTACTGTCAAAAGTAGCAGACCTGATTGATCTGGTGTTGGGAGATTGGGATGAGCAGTTGATCCAGGAAACTTTCTGGCCAGTTGACGCAAGAAGGATCCTAGCCATTCCTCTTCCAATGCATGAGATTGATGGTTTTGTGGCATAGAATCCTTCTAAGACTAGGCTCTTCTCAGTCAAATCAGAAGCAATTCGGAGATAAACTTCAAGTTGATGCCAATCGTTCTGCGCCTGCGGACATTTGGCAAGCAGTATGGAAGCTATCTTTCCCTCCAAAAATAAACATCTTTATCTGGAGGACGTTGCATGGTGCGATCCCTTGCAGGGCAATTCTGGCGAACAAGCATATGAATGTGTGATACGTCCAAAACGTATCTATAATTTCTGCTTGCTCCATGCATGTTTTGTGTGATATTGCTATGATCTAGATACACTTTCATACACTTTTGATCATATTTGGACTAACCTATTAACTCAGTGCACCACAGTGCCAGTTCCTGTTTTCTGCTGTTTTTCTATTTCAGTTTTCCCCCATATAAAAAGTGCCAGAAAAATTCCGGAAAAAATATAGGAAAATCAGCGTACAGGAAGCTTCGCGAAGAGCCCGAGTGGGGCCAGAGGGGAGCCAGGGGTGGCCCAGGCGGCCACCCGGCGCGGCCACCCCCTGGGCCGCGCCAGGGGGGCGCCTGGGGCCCCTGGTCCACCTCTGGCTGCCCCCCTTCGCCTATATATTCCACGTGACGTGAAACCCTCGAGGACAGAACCCTTTTTCGCGATCTCTCCTCTGTTCCGCCGCCGCCGCGCTTCCGAGATCGGGAGCACCAGAAGACCTCTTCCCGGCACCCTGCCGGAGGGAGGGTTGACCTCCGGGAGTCTCCTCTCCACCATGGATACTTCCCGGATGTCTTGTGAGTAGTTTTCCTTGGACCATGGGTCCGTGATCAGTAGCTATGTGATGTTCTCCTCCCCTCTTTGTTCTTCATGGTTTAGACCTCGTGAGCTGCCCTACATGATCGAGGCACTTTTGTAATCTTTCTGCTATTGCTATGCTGAGTTTGATGGGATCTGATGGATTATGAGATTATGTTCAGATTGTGATTGAGTAATATATTTGGTTCTTATCTCTTATATTTTTTTTCCTAAGTAATTCTTCCATGTTCTCCGTTGCTGTTTATTGCTTTGGCCAAGTAGTAGGTAGTAACCCCAAGAGGGAATGTTATGCTCGATTGTGGGTTCATGCCCCCCGATGACACGCTTGAGTGACAGAAACATGAGTCTAGGGGATGTGTTGTTGCCACAAGGGGGAAAACAACGGTGCTTGTAACAACGGTTGCAAGGATTGTTTACTGTACGCAAAGTGCTTTTTAATGCAGTTGTCTGTTGCTTTGGGTTTACACTTTGGGTGGGGCTCGCAACTGAATACCAGCGAGATGTTCTGGATAGATACCTCAAGGTGGATGATTAGTAGTAGATGCAGTTGGATTTCGGTCTACTTATTTTGGCGTACTGCACATGCTTTTGAGCCTCTTCCTTTCTTTTGTAGCATAGTTAGCGTTGTGGTGCGTTCATAATCCTGTTAATTGCCCTTCTGTAATTTGTTCACCTCGCATAGCAGTTTTATCGTCTTTTGGGAGAGAGACATCACTAGTGAACATCATGTATCCCGGTCCATATCCTCATTACCGTTTACACGCTCATTTACTTTTCTGCTTTTACTTTCAGTTGCTATCATTATCCCTTGCGTTTGATCCTTTGTGAACAACAAGACCAGAGAGATTGACAACCTCTCTGAAATTCGTTGGGAACAAAGTTATTTGTGTCTGTGTGCAGGTCCGCGTCAGTTGCGCCGCTGACACCTACTTATCATCTCTGGAGTCCTACTGGAGACAAACCTTGGTATCTTTACTGAGGGAAATTTTTTGTTGTGCTACATCACGCCTTCCACTTGGGGTTTACCAACGAAGGGCGAGAAATCACTATCATTACCTCGCACATCAAGCCAAATTTCTGGCGCCGTTGCCGGGGACTCCGAGTGCTAAGATAGGGGAGTTGCACACTACCCTTTACCTTTGTTTTTTAGTCTTGTTAGTTTACCTTTCAGTTTTTATCTTTGTGTCTTGTATCAAAAATAAAAATAAATATAGTATGTCTAGTTCCTTACTTGCCAATCAATGTCTAACTTCTTTGAAACTAGATCTTATTGGCATGGAGGATTCACCGAGGATCAACAAGAATATTACAAGGAATACCGCTTGTCTCAAAAAGTGATACACTTATGGAGACTCATACATCAATCGTATGAGTATGCTAAAAACTTGTGCTCAATATATAATATATCTTTCTGCAGGGATGAATCTTGTTGCTTTATGAGGCACAAACACCTTGCTTTCCAATGTGAGTACAATGAGGATGAAACCTTAGCTTCTTATGCTAAGGGAAATTATGATTTTTATGATGCATAACAAATAGAAGAATTTGTTGCTTTTAAGGGTGCCTATGAAATTACTTCTTTTCTTGAAAATATTGATGAAGCCCCTTACAAATCTGAGAGTCTTGCTATACTTAACTATTGTTTGGAAAATTATGATGCAAATTATTATATTACTGATCATCTTGAGAGAATCTCTCCCCAAAAGGAAGAGACTAATGTTTTGCAGGACTCTATATAAGAAGAAATTACTGAACCTGAAAGATCTTTGGATGAAGAAGAGGAGGAGAGTGACGAACAAAAGGAGGAAGAATGGAGCCATCCATGTCTGCCTTCTAATGAGAGTAACTCTTTGACTCTCACCTTATATGAGTATTATGATCCTATGGATTCTTTTGAAATATCCCTTTTTGATGAAGTTGATGCCTTCTATGCTTATGGCCGTGATGCCACTATGGATGATGCTTACGGAGATGAACTTGCTATAGTTCCTCATGTTAAGCATGAAATTTTTGATATCGCACCCACACTTGAGTGTCCTATTATCCTTTTAAAATCTCCAACTCCGGAGAATTTTCCTCTTATCAAAGCTCAATGTGATGGGTTGCATTTATCTTATGATCTTAAAAACCGTGTTGAAAAAAATACACGTGTGCTTGTAGGTCATGAACAATATGATTTATATGATAGTTATATTCTTGATGTTGTTCATGATATTACTGAAAATTACTTTGAGAGAGGAAAGTTTGGTTATAGAAACTTTCATGCGACAAAAACGCCTCTCTCTAAACTGAAACTTTCGAAGTTGTTCTTGTTCCACCTTCCTATGCATGTCACTTTGTGCTTCTTTGATTTATTTTCTTACAAGATGCCTATGCATCGGAAGTGGGTTAGGCTTAAAGGTGTTTCAAATTTGCTTCTTGATGCTCTCTTTTGCTAAAATTCCCATTCTCTTGTGAGAGCATCTTTTATAATCTTTAAGCCTAGCTAATGGCTCTAAAGAAGCGCTTTCGGGAGGCAGCCCGCAAAGAATTTAGGTTTTTCTTTTTGCTTTTGTTGTGTCTTGATGTTTGTTACTACTGTAGCAACATCATTGTATCTTTATTTTTCAGATTTGTGCCAAGTTATAGCCTCTTATGATAAGGGAAGCAAAAGTTGTGACATGTTGTCCAGAAAACTGATTATGTCCCTTGACAGAAAAATTCGAATCAAATCACCAGATCATCTTTTTGATCTGAATTGTTTTGACAGCGTGCTCTATACAATTGTGAAACTTTCGTATGTTCTGAGTTTTTTTATTTGAGTTGCAGAAGTGCCCCTAAAAAATTCTTTACTACCTGCTGTTCTGTTTTTCACAGATTCTGCCACGTTTTGTCTCTCCTAACTTTTGCAAACCTTAAGCTTGCTTTTTCTTTGCAAAAACTTTTTGGCACTCTTGAGAAACAGTAGCTCTTCAAGAATATCTTTATATCCAGTGGAAAAAATTATTTTATTAAGGGTACTAACGGAAAGGACGTGGATGTCGCCTAGAGGGGGGGTGAATAGGCGCTTAAAATAATTACGGTTTCGGCTTGAACAAGTGCGGAATAAAACTTGACGTTTAATTTGCCAAGCAAGAAACCTAAATAAGCTAGGCTCAACTATGTGCACCAACAACTTATACTAAGCAAGATAAACAACTATGTGATAGCAAGATATATAACAAGAGCACTAAGGCTATCACAAAGTAGGTGCACAAGTAAATAGGTTGTCTAGAAGAACACCCTATGGGACAAGCAATGTACAATAATATGAGCAAGCACAAGATAAACAATGTAATAAGCTTGCTCAAAGTAAAGGTAGAGATAACCGCAAGTGGAGCCGATGGAGACAAAGATTTGTTACCGAAGTTCCTTCTCTTGCGAGAAGTACGTCTCCGTTTGGAGAGGGTGAGGAGCACAATGCTCACACGAAGCCAACGAGGGCCACCCTATTTCTCCTCACGCTCTTACCAATGCAAGATGCCGTGATTCCACTATTAGGACACTTGAGGGCGGTCACCGAACCCGTACAAATGGCAACCCTTGGGGGCGGTCACCGAACCCGTACAAATGCTCGGGGCAATCTCCACAACCGAATTGGAGGCTCCCGTAGCGTCCCGAAGCTTTCCACCACAATGATTGAGCTTCGCAACAACAAGCCTCTAGGGGCCAACGCACCCAAGAGGAACAAGCTCTAGAGTGCCAATGCACTCAAGAGAACAAGCTCTAGAGTGCCAATGCACTCACGAGTAACTATCTTCTCAACTTCACTTACTACAACGAATCCTCAGAGAGAACTCAAACCGATGCACCAAATGCAATGGCAATAGCACACGAAGTGCTCAAGTCCCCAACTCTCAAATCCCACCAAAGCAACAAAAGCTATGGAGGAATATGAGAGGAAGAACAAAGAGAACACCAAGGACTCCAAGATCTAGATCCACAAGGTTCCCCTCACTTAGAGGAGAGATGGCTTGGTGGAGAATGTGGATCTAGACCTCCTCTCTCTTTTCCCTCAAAAGGAGCAAGAATCATAGGAGGGGAAGAGAGTAAGCAAGCTCAAAGAGGTCAACAATGGGGGGAAGAACTTGCAAAGAACCGGTAGAGACAAAGGAGGAAGAAGACCCCCTGTTATAGTCTCCCACGAATCCAGCCGTTGGGAAGCGTTGGCAGCCCACCAACCACGGTACTACCGCTCGGAGAGAGGTACTACCGTGGCGCGGTACTACCGCAGTGGGTGCGGTACTACCGCGCTGCCATAGTACCGCAGCCTAGTGCCGTTCCCACTACCGCTTAGTCAGTACGCTTGCGGTAGTGGTTACGGTACTAGCCTGCCGTACTACCGTAGTGCGGTGCTACCGCGCTGGGTGCGGTACTACCGCGCTGCCGTAGTACCGCAGCTTAGTGTCGTGCCCACTACCGCTCGGTCAGTACGCTTGTGGTAGTGGTTACGGTACTAGAATGCCGTACTACCGTAGCGTGGTACTACCGCACTGGGTGCGGTACTACCGTGGTACCGTAGTACCGTACTCTAGTGCCGTGCCCATTACCACTCACTCAGTACGCTTGCGGTAGTGGTTGCGGCACTAGACTGTCGTACTACCGTACCGCGGTACTACCGCAGTGGGTGCGGTACTACCGCCTTGGCAGACCCAGGGAGCCCAGGCCACACAACAGATGAACTCCAAAGAAACAGGCAAACCCTGAATTGCCACAACTTCTGCAAATGAACTCCGATTAAGGCAAACTCAAGCTTGATGGACAGCTAACGAACAGAGTTGCCTAATCACGACTGGAAATATATTAGAAGTGGCAAGGGAGAAATGCCAAACAAATAGAGGTGTGAAACCTCTAACCGAGACGACCCGGCAAATCTCCCACATCGAAAAACATACGAGAAGACGCATATGAAATCCGTTTTCGATGAACAAGAGCTTGTCATGAAGAAGACCACAAGCTCCAAAACTCACACGGAGAAAAGCCAAACAAGAACCAATAAAGATGATGCCAAGGATGCAAAAGGTTTGAGCTCTCCACTAACGACTCGGCCTAGCCTATAACACGGTCTCCTAACTACTACCAAGAGACCGGTAAACTAGACACCTATCTAGTCAAACCTTTGTCTTGCGCATAATCCACTTGAGCTTGATGATGACGATCATGCCCGCCTCAAGTTGGAACATCTTCCTTGATTTCTCCGGCTCGATGAAGACTTGTAGATAGCTCCCCCATACTCCATTATGGGTGAGCCTCTTTTAGGCACATCTTCATACGACCATTATCACCAAATGGTCGGCAAGCTCCAAGCATACGATATCTTCGTGATGCTCCTCTTGACCTTGCACACATCTACTTGACCAATCTTTGGATAGCTCCATGAAGAACACCTTGGTCAACACGAAATCTTCATCCTACAACCTTGAAGCCATCAAATGATCTTCAAGCGTTGCCTATGGACAAACCTTAAAGTATAACTCAAGGAAACCATTAGTCAATAAAGATTTTCATCAATTACCAAAACCAAACATAAGGGCCCATGCCCTTTCACTAACCTCTCTAATCAGCTTATGATGAGTTGTGTATGAAGGGAGTTTTCAAGTGTGCGATGGAAGATGATGAAAGAAGATCCAGGAGTGTCAAGCGCTCAAGCTTGGGGATGCCCCCATGCATCCCCAATAAATATTTAAGGAGACTCAAGCGTCTAAGCTTGGGGATGCCCCCATGCATCCCCTTCTCCATCAACAATCATCAGTTCGTCCTTCGTCTCACTATATTTTTATCACTTCATGCGCTATGTGCTATGCTTGGAGCGTCTCGCTCTTAGGTTTTATTTTTAGTTTTCGTTAGCTGTGCTTGTTGTTCATGACAAGTTAGATCCCGTCTTACTTTGTGTGGGAGAGAAACACGCTCCACTTTCAAAATCTAGAATACATCATAGGATTTTTCCTGCTTATCTTTTTGCTGTTGTGTGTTCTTTATCTTTTCGTAGCTACTGCCATGTTTAGTCTTAGTCTTAGTTTGTATTTAGCAAAAGCCTTGGCTTTTGTTTAGTTTGTTGCTGGAACTCTTTTTAGTTTTCATGTTTATCTTGTTAAAGAGAGTTCGTTGTTGCACTGAGTTGTGTCTTGTCTTGAAAGTAGATAATTGAGGTTGCTATTTAATTCTAGTAGTAACTTGCAATAGTTTTGAGGTATTGTTGTGAGTAATGTTTGAACTTTTGGTGTCAAGAGCTCTAGCCTATTAGTGATAGGTGTCGTATTTTGGGCAATCCGTGTTTATTTTCAAAAACCTACAAAACTAGTTGAGAACTCTAGCTACTAGATGGATCACTAATCTTTGGAGGGATCGAATATTAGAGTACACTCACGTACCATGGGTCGAGGATGCGCAAGGATAACCAAACCCCCATACACTCCTCCTCGGAGTACTTGTCTCTTTGTGAACCTCCTTTTTAGATTGAGAGTTACCGATAATAAGTGCATGAGTTCTTCAGACTAATGTAAGTATTGAAAGTTGACACTTCCACCTTCCCATATTTTGCTAGCCTCTCCCGTGTCGTGCATTGCCTTCTTCTCACTCCGAGAGTTGGTGTCCACCTTCGCCGGTACATCCAAACCCTTGGCATGATACGCTCTGTCATCATAAACCTCCTTATATCTTTCCTCAAAACAGCCACCATACCTACCTATCAAGGCATTTCCATAGCCTTTCCGAGATATATTGCCATGCAACATCCACCTCTTCATGACTTGATCTTTATCTGATACATGTTCCTGCTACACTGGAAGCGACGTACATTGCATACATCATGATAGTTACATGTTCTTTATGATTTTGAGTACCTTGTAAAGTGTGAAAGATCTCCTTTACCTTCTTGTAAAATAGAGTGTTGCCCTTAAGTGAGGAAAAGATCCCAAAGTGGACACAATAAAAGATCCCAAAGAGGACAAATGAGAGTTAAATAGAAAGAGCCATTGAGGCCACAAAAAAAATAAAAAAATGGAAAAAGGAAAAAAAGAAAAAAAAGAGAGAAAGGGGCAACACTACTATCCTTTTGAGAGATCCACACTAGTACTCCCTTTATATCCTTGTACTCCATAGAGATGATCATTATGCATATAGCTACATGGGGACCTTCACACTATTGAACTTGGCTTGCATATTCCATGGATGAGCCTCCTCAAACGAGCTCTAGGTCTTCATGAGCGAGCAAGTTAGATGCACCCCCACTAGTTCCATTGGAGAGCTTCCTAGCTCGTATGTGCATCCGTTGCATGGCAATCCCTACTCCTCACATCATATCTATCATTTGCCATCCCTTGCCTATGATTGTCCTCATTGATGTGAGCCTTTCTCCTCCTTTTTGTCTTCCTCCTCCGCACTTCTCTCTTTGCCATCCTAAGTGTCAACTCACGTGCTTACGCTCATCCATTGCATGAGTACTCAAAATATTGAAAAAAGAGTGGATCAAATTGACTTGTACCTGGCTAGTGGTCTGGGGACGAGTCAAGATAAGATTCCAGAAAAAGACAAAGTGTGAAACTTTAGTAGATTGAGTTCTCAACAAATAAATTGTTTTTCTCGTATTCCCTATCCCCCTTCTTGCACGCAAACACCATTTGGAGACATTCGAGTCACGGACAGTGAGAGCTCTTCCACCTAATGTTCTTTTGTTACTTGTTTCAATGCTAATATAGACTCTTGCATGTTATGACTTGAATTGAATCTCTAACCTTGATTGCTTTACTTTTCAAAGTTCTTATATGGTTGCTAGCATGTCACCACAGAAATTATGCCGTTATCATTTACCTACTCGAGGACGAGCAGGAATTAAGCTTGGGGATGTTGATACGTCCAAAACGTATCTATAATTTCTGCTTGCTCCATGCATGTTTTGTGTGATATTGCTATGATCTAGATACACTTTTGATCATATTTGGACTAACCTATTAACTCAGTGCACCACAGTGCCAGTTCTTGTTTTCTGCTGTTTTTCTATTTCAGTTTTCCCCCATATAAAAAGTGCCAGAAAAATTCCGGGAAAAATATAGGAAAAATCAGCGTACAGGAAGCTTAGCGAAGAGCCCGAGTGGGGCCAGAGGGGAGCCAGGGGTGGCCCAGGCGGCCACCCGGCGTGGCCACCCCCTGGGCCGCGCCAGGGGGGGCGCCTGGGGCCCATGGTCCACCTCTGGCTGCCCCCCTTCGCCTATATAATCCCCGTGACGTGAAACCCTCGAGGACAGAACCCTTTTTTGCGATCTCGCCTCTGTTCCGCCGCCGCCGCGCTTCCGAGATCGGGAGCACCAGAAGACCTCTTCCCGGCACCCTGCCGGAGGGAGGGTTGACCTCCGGGAGTCTCCACTCCATCATGGATGCTTCCCGGATGTCTTGTGAGTAGTTTTCCTTGGACCATGGGTCCGTGATCAGTAGCTATGTGATGTTCTCCTCCCCTCTTTGTTCTTAATGGTTTAGACCTCGTGAGCTGCCCTACAGATCGAGGCACTTTTGTAATCTTTATGCTATTGTTATGCTGAGTTTGATGGGATCTGATGGATTATGAGATTATGTTCAGATTGTGATTGAGTAATATATTTGGTTCTTATCTCTTATATTTTTGTTCCTAAGTAATTCTTGCATGTTCTCCGTTGCTGTTTATTGCTTTGGCCAAGTAGTAGGTAGTAACCCCAAGAGGGAACGTTTTGCTCGATTGTGGGTTCATGCCCCCCGATGACACGCTTGAGTGACAGAAACATGAGTCTAGGGGATGTGCTGTTGCCACAAGGGGGAAAACAACGGTGCTTGTAACCACGGTTGCAAGGATTGTTTACTTTACGCAAAGTGCTTTTTAATGCAGTTGTCTGTTGCTTTGGGTTTACACTTTGGTTGGGGCTCGCAACTTAATACCAGCGAGATGTTCTGGATAGATATCTCAAGGTGGATGATTAGTAGTAGATGCAGTTGGATTTCGGTCTACTTATTTTGGCGTACTGCCCATGCTTTTGGGCCTCTTCCTTTCTTTTGTAGCATAGTTAGCATTGCGGTGCGTTCATAATCCTGTCAATTGCCCTTCTGTAATTTGTTCACCTCGCATAGCAGTTTTATCGTATTTTGGGAGAGAGACATCACTAGTGAACATCATGTATCCCGGTCCATATCCTCATTACTGTTTACACGCTCATTTACTTTTCTGCTTTTACTTTCAGTTGCTATCATTATCCCTTGCGTTTGATCCTTTGTGAACAACAAGACCGGAGAGATTGACAACCTCTCTGAACTTCGTTGGGAACAAAGTTATTTGTGTATGTGTGCAGGTCCGCGTCAGTTGCGCCGCTGACACCTACTTATCATCTCTGGAGTCCTACTGGAGACAAACCTTGGTATCTTTACTGAGGGAAATTTGTTGTTGTGCTACATCACGCCTTCCACTTGGGGTTTACCAACGAAGGGCGAGAAATCACTATCATTACCTCGCACATCAAGCCAAATTTCTGGCGCCGTTGCCGGGGACTCCGAGTGCTAAGATAGGGGAGTTGCACACTACCCTTTACCTTTGTTTTTTAGTCTTGTTAGCTTACCTTTCAGTTTTTATCTTTTTGTCTTATATCAAAAATCACAAAAAAAATATTTATCTTGCTAGTAGTTGCCATTATGTCTGGCCCTTTTGCCTTTGTTGAGACAGAGGTTCTCACCTTTAAACAAAAAGGTGGTGAAAGTTTAAAAGATGCTTGGTATAGAATTAATGATTCTCAAAAAAGAGCCACAAAGAAGCAATCCATTACTACCCTGCTTAGAATTTTTTATGTCGGAATTACTCCTTGGAATAGGTTCATATTAGATACTGCTATCAATGGGAATTTCCTAGAAGCCCCGATTTGGGAGTCTCTTAATGTTATTGAAAATCTTGTTGGAAATCTCCCTATTGCTAGCATACAAGAAGATAGAACTCTAGCTCACATTGTGAAGAAACTTGAAAAGATAGAGTTAGAAATACCAAGTATAACTAGGATACATGAGTTGGATCTCAAGATTCAAGGGAATTTGAATAGGCTTGATAGCTCCATGCTTAAAATTATTAAAACTTTGGAGGTCATCAAATCCCGTGATACGGATCTTTCTAGGATTGATAAGATTGAGGAAATCATTAATACTCTAGGAACTACTTTTTCCTCAATCAAACCAAAAAAGGTAGAGACTTCAGCAAGAAGGTAACCTAAGTTCAATTATGTCCCTAGGGTTCCCCGACCTAAAAATAAACCACCCATTGCTAAAGAAGTTGAAACCGTGAAAACTTTGGAAGAAATACCTCTCTTTGATAATTCTATAAATGAATCTTTCATTGATTTTCCGCCTTTTGGTTTTCTCCCTAGAAGTATCTTCATTAGGCCTTTATTTGAAAGACCTCTTAAGACTAGTTGTACAACTGAAGAGCTTTTTGATGATCTTGATAATGATTCGATTGCTACAACTTGATCTTTTGCATCATGCCTAGCTTAAAGGCATAAAAAAAAGCGCTTTCGGGAGGCAGCCCGCAACGAATTTAGGTTTTTATTTTTGCTTTTGTTGTGTCTTGATGATTTTTACTACTGTAGCAACATCATTGTATCTTTATTTTTCAGCTTTGTGCCAAGTTATAGCCTCTTATGATAAGGGAAGCAAAAGTTGTGACATGCTGTCCAGAAAACAGATTCTGTCCCTTGACAGAAAAATTCGAATCAAATCACCAGATCATCTTTTTGATCTGAATTTTTTTTACAGCGTGCTCTATACAATTTTGAAACTTTTGTATGTTCTGAGTTTTTTTATTTGAGTTGCAGAAGTGCCCCTAAAAAATTCTTTACTACCTTCTGTTCTGTTTTTCACAGATTCTGCCACGTTTTGTCTCTCCTAACTTTTGCAAACCTTAAGATTGCTTTTTCTTTGCAAAAACTTTTTGGCACTCTTGATAAACAGTATCTCTTCAAGAATATCTTTATATCCAG
This sequence comes from Bromus sterilis, assembly GCA_950022295.1. Lineage (NCBI taxonomy): Eukaryota > Viridiplantae > Streptophyta > Magnoliopsida > Poales > Poaceae > Bromus > Bromus sterilis. Next base: position 115,730,907 of record OX465599.1, read on the forward strand.
TGGGGAAAAATTATTTTATTAAGGGTACTAACCTCTCTAATCAGCTTATGATGAGTTATGTATGAAGGGAGTTTTCAAGTGTGCGATGGAAGATGATGAAAGAAGATCCAGGAGTGTCAAACGCTCAAGCTTGGGGATGCCCCCATGCATCCCCAATATATATTCAAGGAGACTCGAGTGTCCAAGCTTGGGTATTGCCCCGTGCATCCCCTTCTCCATCAACAATCATCAGTTCGTCCTTCGTCTCACTATATTTTTATCACTTCATGCATTATGTGCTATGCTTGGAGCGTCTCGCTCTTAGGTTTTATTTTTAGTTTTCTTTAGTTTTGCTTGCTGTTCATAACAAGTTAGACCCCGTCTTAGTTTATGTGGGAGAGAAACACGCTCTACTTTCAAAATCTAGAACACATCATAGGATTTTTCCTGCTTATCTTTTTGCTGTTGTGTGTTCTTTATCTTTTCATAGCTGCTGCCTTGTTTAGTTTTAGTTTTAGTTTGTCTTTAGCAAGAGCCTTGGCTATTGTTTAGTCTGTGGCTAGAACTATTTTTAGTTTTCATGTTTATCTTGTTAAAGAGAGTTGGTTGTTGCATTGAGTTGTGTTTTGTCTTGAAAATAGGTAATTGAGGTTGCTATTTAATTCTAGTAGTAACTTGCAATAGTTTTGAAGTTTTGATGTGAGTAATGTTTGAACTTTTGGTGTCAAGAGCTCTAGCCTATTAGTGATAGGTGCCGTATTTTGGGCAATCCGTGTGTATTTTCAAAACCTACAAAACTAGTTGAGAACTCTAGCTACTAGATGGATCACTAATCTTTGGAGGGATCGAATATTAGAGAACACTCACGTACCATGAGTTGAGGATGCGCAAGGATAACCAAACCCCCATACACTCCTCCTCGGGGTACTTTTCTCTTTGTGAACCTCCTTATTAGATTGAGAGTTACCGATAATAAGTGCATGAGTTCTTCGGACTAATTTAAGTATTGAAAGTTGACACTTCCACCTTCCCATATTTTGCTAGCCTCTCACGTGCCGTGCATTGCCTTCTTCTCACTCCGAGAGTTGGTGTCCACCTTCGCCGGTACATCCAAACCCTTGGCATGATACGCTCTGTCATCATAAACCTCCTTATATCTTTCCTCAAAACAGCCACCATACCTACCTATCAAGGCATTTCCATAGCCTTTCCGAGATATATTGCCATGCAACATCCACCTCTTCATGACTTGATCTTCATGTCATACATGTTCCTGCTACACTGGCAGCGACATACATTGCATACATCATGATAGTTACATCTTCTTTATGATTTTGAGTACCTTGTAAAGTGTGAAAGATCTCCTTTACCTTCTTGTAAAATAGAGTGTTGCCCTTAAGTGAGGAAAATATCCCAAAGTGGACACAATAAAAGATCCCAAAGAGGACAAATGAGAGTTAAATAGAAAGAGCCATTGAGGCCACAAAAAAATACAAAAAAATAGAAAAAAGAGAAAAAGAAATCAAAAAGAGAGAAAGGGGCAACACTACTATCCTTTTGAGAGATCCACACTAGTACTCCCTTTATATCCTTGTACTCCATAGAGATGATCATTATGCATATAGCTATGTGGGGACCTTCACACTATAGAACTTGGCTTGCATATTCCAAGGACGAGCCTCCTCAAACGAGCTCTAGGTCTTCATGAGCGAGCAAGTTAGATGCACCCCCACTAGTTCCATTGGAGAGCTTCCTAGCTCGTATGTGCATCCGTTGCTTGGCAATCCCTACTCATCACTTCATATCTATCATTTGGCATCTCTTGCCTATGATTGTACTCGTTGATGCGAGCCTTTCTCACCCTTTTTGTCTTCCTCCTCCACACTATTTCTCTATTTGCCATCCAAAGTGTCAACTCTCGTGCTTACGCTCATCCATTGCATGAGTGCTCAAAATATTGAAAAAGGAGTGGATCAAATTGACTTGTACCTGGCTAGTGGTCTGGGGACAAGTCAAGATAAGATTCCAGAAAAAGACCAAGTGTGAAACTTTAGTAGATTGAGTTCTCAACAAATAAATGTTTTTCTCGTATTCCCTATCCCCTTCTTGCACGCAAACACCATTTGGAGACATTCGAGTCACGGACAGCGAGAGCTCTTGCACCTAATGTTCTTTTGTTACTTGTTTCAATGCTAATATAGACTCGTGCATGTTATGACTTGAATTGAATCTCTAACCTTGATTGCTTTACTTTTCAAAGTTCTTATATGGTTGCTAGCATGTCACCACAGAAATTATGTTGTTATCATTTACCTACTCGAGGACGAGCAGGAATTAAGCTTGGGGATGTTGATACGTCCAAAATGTATCTATAATTTCTGCTTACTCCATGCATGTTTTTTGTGATATTGCTATGATGTAGATACACTTTCATACACTTTTGATCATATTTGGACTAACCTATTAAATCAGTGCACCACAGTGCCAGTTCTTGTTTTCTGTTGTTTTTCTATTTCAGTTTTCCCCCATATAAAAAGTGCCAGAAAAATTCCGGGAAAAATATAGGAAATATCAGCGTACAGGAAGTTTCGCGAAGAGCCCGAGTGGGGCCAGAGGGGAGCCAGGGGTGGCCCAGGCGGCCACCCCCTGGGCCGCGCCAGGGGGCGCCTGGGGCCCCTGGTCCACAAATGGCTGCCCCCCTTCGCCTATATAATCCCCGTGACGTGAAACCCTCGAGGACAGAACCCTTTTTCGCGATCTCGCCTCTGTTCCGCGGCCGTCGCGCTTCCAAGATCTGTAGCACCAGAAGACCTCTTCCCGGCACCCTGCCGGAGGGAGGGTTGACCTCCGGGAGTCTCCCCTCCACCATGGATGCTTCCCGGATGTCTTGTGAGTAGTTTTACTTGGACCATGGGTTCGTGATCAGTAGCTATGTGATGTTCTCCTCCCCTCTTTGTTCTTCATGGTTTAGACCTCGTGAGTTGCCCTACAGATCGAGGCACTTTTGTAATCTTTCTGTTGTTGCTATGCTGAGTTTGATGGGATCTGATGGATTATGAGATTATGTTCAGATTGTGATTGAGTAATATATTTGGTTCTTCTCTCTTATATTTTTGTTCCTAAGTAATTCTTGCATGTTCTCCGTTGCTGTTTATTGCTTTGGCCAAGTAGTAGGTAGTAACCCCAAGAGGGAACGTTTTGCTCGATTGTGGGTTCATGCCCCCCGATGACACGCTTGAGTGACAGAAACATGAGTCTAGGGGATGTGCTGTTGCCACAAGGGGGAAACAACGGTGCTTGTAACCGCGGTTGCAAGGATTGTTTACTTTACGCAAAGTGCTTTTTAATGCAGTTGTTTGTTGCTTTGGGTTTACACTTTGGGTGGGGCTCGCAACTTAATACCAGTGAGATGTTCTGGATAGATATCTCAAGGTGGATGATTAGTAGTAGATGCAGTTGCATTTTGGTCTACTTATTTTGGCGTACTGCCCATGCTTTTGAGCCTCTTCCTTTCTTTTGTAGCATAGTTAGCATTGCGGTGCGTTCATAATCCTGTCAATTGCCATTCTGTAATTTGTTCACCTCGCATAGCAGTTTTATCGTCTTTTGGGAGAGAGACATCACTAGTGAACATCACGTATCCCGGTCCATATCCTCATTACTGTTTACACGCTCATTTACTTTTCTGCTTTTACTTTCAGTTGCTATCATTATCCCTTGCGTTTGATCCTTTGTGAACAACAAGACCGGAGAGATTGACAACCTCTCTGAACTTCGTTGGGAACAAAGTTATTTGTGTATGTGTGCAGGTCCGCGTCAGTTGCGCCGCTGACACCTACTTATCATCTCTGGAGTCCTACTGGAGACAAACCTTGGTATCTTTACTGAGGGAAATTTGCTGTTGTGCTACATCACGCCTTCCACTTGGGGTTTACCAACGAAGGGCGAGAAATCACTATCATTACCTCGCACATCAGACAGTGGGAGCTATTATGAGAGACCATAAAGGGAGTTTTGTGGTGGCTGCAAATGAGAGAGTAAGCTACTGCTCAGACTCCTTTACCGCGAAAGCATTGGCGGTCCGGTTTGGCCTAAAGCTGGCAAGAACAGCGGGGTGTGGAAAGCTACAGACCGAGTCTGACAATGCAGATGTAATTGCAGCGCTGCGGGAGGGAAGCTCTGCGTCACCGGCTAGTGCCATATTTGAAGACTATTATTTTATGTCCCTTGATCTTTCTCATGTCACCTTTAAACATTGTAATAGGGAGAGTAATGGAGTAGCACATGAGTTAGCTAGGAGAGCTAGATATAGTAGCCCAGGAGTTTGGCTAGAGTTACCTCCTGTGGATTTATCTCCGCTCATTGTAAGGGACCTGGTTGTGGTGGAGGAGTAGGGGAGTGTTATAAATGTCAAAAATAATAATAGGGAGTATTCCTTCGGGAGTCCCCGCAACAAGCACTTTTAATGCGTTGACAGCGCGTCACGTGTCGCGCGCTAAGCGCTTCCCTCGGAAATTTGTTTTTATTTTATTTTTGTGCGCGCATTTTAGGTGCTTAAAAATGGTTTCTTATTTATTTCTCTGCTTCTCGGTTTTCGCACAAGTTTTTTTACATTTTGATTTTTTTTTGAAGAGGCACGAATTTACTATCGCGAGAGGCACAATCTTACTTCTGCGGGAGGCACGTCGCGTGCCTTTGCGAGAGCCACTATCGTGCCTCCATAAAAGGCACTATTGTGCCTCCGTGTCTCCGTAAAAGTCACTATCGTGCCTCCGTGGAAGACACTTTCGTGCCTCCTTGAAAGGCACTATCGTGCCTTCTTGAAAGGCGCTATCGTGCCTCCGCAGGACGCACTCGTGCCTCCATAGAAAGGCATTATCATGCCTCCTTGAAAGGCACTCGTGCCTCTAAAACACAGGAAAAGCGGAAAAGCTCCAGAGCACGACAAGTGGTGCACATACGATGCGCCACGTGTCGCATGCGGAAGGTCTCGCGGTGTTCGTTGCTACGAGTACTCTATAATTACTGATTTCGGCTTCATTCAGCAGATCCTCCTAGTCGGTAAATACGATGCACGCGTGTGTCATATTCCCCAGCCCCTTCGCAGAAGGAATCCGACGTGCGGCTCGGAGTGGCCGGCCCACCTTTCCTTTTTTCTATTATCATTTCATTTTTTTGTTTCATTTTCTTATTTTTTTAGTTTCGGGTTTCCTTTTTTAAAGAGAAATGATAGGTGTCGAACGTTCGGTCCGGGAGGGGTGGCCTGAACACTAATTACGCATGCATGCGGGAAAAAAATAAAAGAGATGATGCCGGCAGAATTTTTTTGTGTTTTTCAAATTTAAAAAAGTTTATCTCTTAAATAAAAATTCCGATTAAAATTATGTTTTCATCATTAAATCCGTCGCGACGAGAACTTCAAAACTAGATGTCATATCGATATGTTTCGAGAACTTTTTTTTGGACCAAAAGTTGTCATGTTGTTTACACTGAAGTTGTTATGTTGTTTACACTAAAGTTGGTATGATTTCTTTCATCTATTTGTTTTCTTATAGATTTAAACCTACCATTGCATTTTAACGCCTTTTAACTCATCGGCGAGGACCCTGGAGAGCTGCGGTGATGTTCAGTGGACCACAAGCAGATATCTGGCGTAGGGGGGAGGGGAGGGGTGCGCGGCATGGCGGTCTCCTAGGTTACGAATGCGTCGAGGAGATCCTCCGACGCATCTCAATGCGTAACGGTTGGAGAGGGACATAGATCGGGGGAGAGTTTGTCGACGGTGTGATGCTACTCTGGCGACGACTCTTTTTTGTGCCCGTAACAAATCTTTTATACAAATCACGATAAAAAAATTCTATCTACATATGGAAAACTCTTTTCTTTTCCCAAAAGTTAACGACTTGGCATCAAGGCCGAGACACCTCGCCCTTACATATTTTTGGATGACAACTTTAGAATGTGAGGATGTCAATTTTCGGTAAAATGGATAACTCTATTTATAGCAAAAAAACGATCTGAAACGTGAAAGTTGTAATGGTTAGTGACTGTACTTGCCACCCGCGCACGATAAAATTGTCATAAAAACGTGCCACATGCGTGGGTGGAAAGTGGCAAACCCACACACTTTGATGGCAACTTTAGCACATGTGAGATGACAACTTCTGCTAATATATGACAACTTCGTTAAATACATGCACTTTGGCTAATAATTGGCATCTATGTACACCTAAATATAGCATCTAAAAAACGTGTGGGCAAAAGTGCCTCATATATATGGTAATTTTTATTCGTAGAACATGACAAATCTTATTCATAGGACATGTCAATTTCTATTCATAAGACATGTCAATTCTTATTCACAGGACTAACGTCAACAACTTGAAATTGTCACCCTCATATGACTAAATTTGTCATAAAAAAACATTAGGGATTGCCATGTACTCGTGCCACACATATGGTAGTTATCAGCATCCCAAGTTTTTTTATCTACCAAATGATAAACTATTTCCTGTTTGTGTCCATGGAAAATATAATATATATTTCGCCATGGCGATTTAAGATGTGTTTTTTCATGACCAAAAAAACATGTGTTTACCCAATGTAAGTTTATGAAGTTTTATTTTATAAATTACGACAAATTTACTTAGAACGTTGAAAAAAACGTGCAAAAAAACATAGTTGAAGCAAATGACGGTAATTTTAGTGCAAACAACATGACAATTTACGTGCAATAGACATGACAATTTATAACCCAATTGTTGTTTTGTCGAAACATATCGATATGAGATCTAGTTTTAAAAATCTCATCGCGACGGATTTAATAATAAAAAACGGTTTTTCAATTTAATTATTTATTTAAAAGATAAAACATTTTAAAATTTGAGAATCCAAAATATTCTACCGATGTCATCTTTTTTGTTCCTTCTTTGCATGGCATGCGTTGATGGCAACGTGACGTCAGCAGCGCTCGGTGCTAGCTTGCTGCACCCGAACGTGTGGCACATATCAGGGTTTTAAAAAAAATCATAGAACATGTTGAACTTTTGCATATATACATTGAATAATTTTTAATGTACAATAATTTTTAATATACGTTACATATTTTTTATATAATAAATATTTATGTAAAATGTTGAGACTTTTTTTATGCATATTAATTTTTTGGTTATATATATTGAGCATTTTTAATATACATTGAGAATTATTATTCTATACAATCAACATTTAATAAATATAGAAATGAATTTCTTTTCTAATATAAATTAAACTTTTTATTTATTTTTACAATGATTACTTTCTATCACACACCAAACAAATTTTCATACATATAATCAAAAAACTGTAAAACCACCCAAAAAACTTCAAAATACAAGTGGAAAAACCGACAATAAAAACACGATCATTATAAATGGATCGGCTCAATTGGGACGCGCCATCTACATCAGTGTGGAACTGTGGAACGTGACGAATAAGTGCTTCATATAGATGTTCTCCTCGTCAGCGTACGAATGCCAGGGGGTATACATCCTATGTTAGAAAGTGTCTATGAACGAAGAGCAACTAATTATATACGCATTTTTGATGTTTAGATGATTTTTAGAGGGATAGCTTTTCGGTTCCCGACAGTTTTTATATATTTTGACGGAAAAATCATAAAAAGGCACGAATTTACTTCAGCGAAAGATATACCGTATGCCTTAAAAAGGCACGTCTCGTGCCTCCCAAAAAGGCTCGTGCTTCTCATGAAGGCACGAGTATGCTTCCACGAAAAACATGTTCTACACCTCTAAAAAAGAGGCACGCCCGGTGCCTCCCAAGAAGGCATGATCATGCTTTCCGTGATGGCACGAGTATTCTTCTGCGAAAAACACACCATGTACACTGCACACTTGTCGAGCACAGAAGGGGTGGGAAGTGTTCGTTGGAAGGAGTATTCCTCTAGTGATTTCGATATGGGCGAACCAGTTTACACTGCAGTGTTAAATTTTGATGTTGTTCTTTCTTCAAATTTTCATTGCTGTAAATTAGTTTTTAAGTGCTTTTTTAGCTTTTCTTTCTCGATTTTTGTGAAAAATAATTAGTTTTCATTGAAATAAAGATCATTTTTTAAACACGTGTCTATTTTATCTATCCGCAATGCCAATTTTTATATATACATCATGGACATCTTTTATACATATCTAATTATTTTTAAGTACATGTTTAAATATATATAGTTTTAATGCCTACTTTTTTGTCAGGATGTACAGTTTTCCTATATATTAAGGATCTTGTTCATACATGTTTATTTTAAAAAAATAACATGATTAATATTTCTTAAAATATATGCGTTGATGAATAATTTTTATGCATGCTTTAAATTTTCAGAATATATAATTAATTGTTTTTCATATGCATATTCTTATGTCTATTATTTTTCATACATATCATAATTTTTTTGTATACATTAAAAATATGCATACTTAATTTTTTAATGGAAATATTAGTAAAGTTTATATTAATTTAATATTTTCACAATAAAATGATCATTCATGTTTTTAAATGTAATGTATATATTTTTTGAAAGGTACGGAACATATTTCAGGATTACATGACCATTTTTTTTACATTTTTTTTATAAAAGTTGCCATGTACACAGTTTTGAATCACATGAACATTTATGACATGTTTATATTTTTTTAATAGTACGGAATATATTTATGGATTACATGACCAGTTTTTACATTGTATTCAATATTTTTAAAATGGCATGTACACATATTTGAAACACGTAAATATTTATGAAATGTTCATATGTTTTGAATGGTTTAAAAAAAGTGATGTGAACATTTTTTTACACTACGTTGACGTTCTTACACTGCATTTACTAATTTTCCCCATAATATATATATTGTTTTCAAATTATACAAACATAAAAAGGACGGCACTGGCCGGCGACCGCGCGCTTTGGAGAGGGATCCAGCGGCCGGCATAAAAAAAGAAGGATCCCCCCACCTGTCGCTTTCACCATCTGGAAAAGGAAAAAGGGAGCCCTCACCTGTCGTTTTCTCCCCCCCCCCAACCACCGTTCTTTTTGTCGTTATCCCCAAGACCCAACCACCGCCCGCCCCCCTACAAATCCCCGTCCTAGCCCAGTCCTCTCCCAGAAAAATCCTACCTCTCTTTTCCCACTCTTCCTCCCCACCAGCCGCCGCACAACCATGTAAGAACATGCCCACATCACACTAGAAACCAGGCAAGAAATCCATCCCTGAAGAAACCCCCAACAAGAAGATCAAAAGCATGGAGAAAATCTGGCAACTTTTTTGAATCTCCCCCAACGAAAGGCAACAGCAAAATCACAAGATCTGCTGCTGGAAATCTGCCTAGCAGCAGTGATTTCCGGGTGAACGAAACTTATAGCAAAAAGAGAGTTTCTTCCATCTCCTCTGATTTGCAGGCAAGTTTTTGGTCTGTGGCCACAATTCCAAGATTTTATCTCTTTTGTTGCTTGCTTAGATTCTTCCCCCTTGAGTCTTGTTGCATCTCCATCTCCCCCTCCTGTGTGATCTTGTTCCTACTCTTGTTAATCTTGCCTACCTTCTCTGTGTCCTAATTTGTACAACTGCTGCAAAAAAAACATGAATATTCATATCAGTGCCTGATTTTTTCGCAGTTGGCAATGAAAAAAAATCCAATTTTGTGTAATACATTGCACTATTATTAGGGCAGCAGATAAAAAGTAGCAATGCTTGTTTCCAGCAAATAAGATGTTGGCAATAATAACCAGTATATGTCACTGTGATTGGGAGTGAACCAACTTGCTTTCCATCCCCTGAATTTGTGCAAAACAGCTATATGTGTGCAGGGAGGGAGAGGGGAAGGTAGAAGATATAAGTTGCGTGTTTTGTTTCACGTACAACGTGTATAAGTTGCTTGTACATCATCTTTCTATTACAAAAAAATAATACAAAGCGAACAATATAGTGTGCAATTCTACCTGACCTGAAGGCATGTATAATACAGTGTGCATTTTTAGGGGAACAAAAAAATAACAATGCTTGTTTCGACTGCAAAGATGTTTGAAATAACTAGTAAAAGTATTTCTTTTATTCTCGGATGAACAAAGTTGCTTTCCAACCCCAACTTTGTGCGGCAGCTATGTGTGTGTGGGGAGGGAGAGGAAAACTAAAAGATATAAGTTGCTTGTTTTGTTTACCTGAACCTCTTGTCGCTTTCTCTGTTGATCAGACTGTCGGATCCTTTAGGCGCGGACCTGCCCCCTGTTGAAATTAGAATGCACAAAGTCAGTGGAAAAATGTTGTTGTTTTTGTTGTGTGGAAATTTCCCCTGTGTTGTTGTTTGGAAGTCATGATATAAAATGCTAATTGGGTTTAGAATTCTGATGAAACCAATCGCTGGTATGCTCACATTGTTTTTTAGCTTCTTTTTTTTACTCTTGTTGATTTGTCTTTTGTGATCAAAAACCAATCCCTGCTTTATTTTCTCCCTGTAAGCAAATTTGTGACACGTGTTTTCCCTTGATTTTTGTAGGTATATGGCTGGTTTTGATCTGAACATTGTCCCTGATGAAGATGCTGATGTCCCAGCATTCTGCACGCAAGCCCCGCCTCTTTGTTTCCCTACGTCAATTGAAGGTGTTGGCGAGTCGCCCGACTTGGTTGGCGATTTGCAGCCTGACCCTGCCCCTGAAGTGTTGGGCGTCAAGTTCCATCTTGCTCCTCCCCCCTTGTCTGATGCGCCCGGAACTGAAACTGTTGCTAATGGTGATACAACCCAAAATGCAACCGTTCCGACAGATGTGCCTGATGGTATGCAACCTTTGCAGGATGGGGGTGACGCTGAGGTATGGTCCACCCCCAAAGAGCCTTTTGTTGGCTTCGAGTTTGATTCACTACGAGGTGCAAGGATGCACTACAATGCTTATGCTCTGAAGCTGGGTTTCTCCATAAAATCCAACACTTCGCGGCGCTCTGCCCACACAGGTGTGCTTGAAAAGCAGACTTTCGTGTGCAACAAATCAAGGAAGCCGCGCAACGATGATGTGGTTGAACTCAGTGTTGCAGACCCTGCAGGGACGGACACTGACAGTAATGATGGTGGCGATGCTGCGGTAAGGTGTGTGAGTTCAGGCTCGAAGAAGGCTTTGTTAAACAGCAATCCGAAGAAAAGGAGAAGGGAGTTCATCAAGCAGACGAATTGCAAAGCAAAAATGAGAGTTAAGCTGACTGCCAATAAGTGGGTTGTCACCGGGTTTGTTGCTGAGCACAACCATGATCTGGTTGACAAACCATCTCTCTCTAAGTACCTTCGATCTCACCAGGGGATCCCGGAGGAAGAGAAACATTTCCTTAAGATTCTTCATGATTGTAACATGGAAACTGGTCGGATGATGACTGTCATATCAAGCTTCTATGGTGATGCTGCTATTGTGCCGTACACGACGCAAAGTATAAGCAACATGAGGACTGAACTTAGGAAGTCTGAAGCAAAAGAAGGGGATCTTGCAGAGACAATTGCCTATTTCGATGAGTTGCGGGTAGATGACCCTAACTTCTTTTACAGAATTAAGTACGATGCTCTTGATAGAGTTGAGAATGTGTTTTGGGTGGATGGGAGAGCTCGTGAGGCATACACAAAAGCTTATCATGACTGTGTTTCGTTTGCACGACCTACTTGACCAACATGTATAACATGTGTGGGCACCCCGGACTATATGTCCGGAGCGGCCAGCTGTGTAAACTGTCATGCTCCCATGATCAGTGTCGCATGACACACAACTCGACATGGCTATCATAGTCTCAATGTTCATACAATACCGAATACAAGGTCATACAACAATAAAGTCTTACACGGCCTCGTCGGGCTCAAATAGCAGTGGAATAAGCAAAAGAAGGATAAGTAGTAGAGGCACAATCCACAGGGCAGTTCAGAGCATAGCACGTCCTAGTAATCGCCGGTAGCATCATCGTCATATACCTGCTCCTCCAAGTCTGGCCGATTGAATAACCAGGGACAAAGCCGTGAGTACATACAAAGTACTCGCAAACCACCTAAAGAAAGAAACAAGGTTTTGTATACAAAAATAATAGGATGGCTATATGGTGGAGTTTTTCATAGGGATTTCTTATCTACTCAATATTATTATTAAGTTGGCAAAGTTTTAAACTTGGCAAGTTTTATTTCCCACATTGCATTTGGATAAGTCAAGTCCAACCCTTTTTCAACAATATCAACACCATCATCGCGAACCATAAACTCAGTACCGGGCTTTCTCATCTATTCCCCACAAAGTGTGGCCTCACTAGTTGTCCATGACCGTGGACTCCGGCTACTCGAATAGTTTTCACTCTGCAGATGTTGTACGCTTTACCCACCACATTCGATACATCCGTCGTGTGTCCCCACGGATCGTCATACCTCAGTATGCGGGTCTCGGATAATCGACCATAGTATTCCCCTTGCTTACCCTAGTACAGGAGATCTACCCAATGCCCACATCCTGAACTGTCCGCGTGCAAGGTCATGTTCCTCTTGGACACATGCCTTCACCGTAGTAGAGGTGCGGCAAAGTTCCGTGCCACCGCTGCCGAGACAGCGACCTCACCTCCGACGCATCGGTAGGCTTACAGGCTTCTAGGTACTCCCGTGTACCTCCATCATGTAGTTAGAAGATCCCCGTACTAAGATATGCAAGCTTCCAACTAGCCCTGTCCCATACCAGAGTATAGTGGTTGTACTGTAAGGCTAGTTTTTGGCGGCACTTATAGAGAGTCCCTCCAGACTTTGTCCATGTCCGACGATGTTCCAATAACCCGGTTATACCACCTTCTTAGGTGTATGTCGTACCATATAGGATGAAGTATTACTTTCCAAGTTGTTATGTAATGCTAAATACTAGAGCTGAGTGATGGTCTCGACAGAATGCCGGGATCATCGGGATTCTACTTAGTTTTTCCCAAAAAGGTAGGCTATGGGGTGATGTGGAGTTATTCTAATATAACTAACACAATCCCAACCCATATGAATATAATAACATGATACAATATACATGATACAAAAGGAAAGTAAAAATGGGTAAAGTAAAGGTTAAGTTTTGACGGTGGCTTGCCTTCCTCGGCGATGTACTCTGGACCGGCTTCTTCGGCAGCTTGGGAGGAGTCTTCACCTGCAACGTACGGTGTATCGTCTACACGTTGCGAAAGAAATACACACCATTACAACGGGGCAACAACAGCACAATATTTCATCACTCAATTTTTTCACAAACAATAACACAAAAAAAAGGGCAAAACAATTTCAAGGTTTTCTATTTACTAAGATTTAAATTTTATACCACCTCAACAAGGTTACAATTTATAACAAGGTACTAGGATAATTTTGGTGGATTTATTAACATCAATATTAAATAAAACAACTTTAAATAAAAGCAATGTTTTTAATCCATTTTAATCACTAACAACTTTTAAATTTATTTTATTTTTATTAACTAACTTCATAACAAAAGTGCTACTGACCAGAGGCAATTTTATTAACTAACTTCATAACAAAAGCTAATAATTTAATACTACTACCATAAATTTTATAGAAATTAAACTAGCAAAAGAAATTGTAATAAAAGGGTCACAAATTTATCTAAGATAAATAATATTCTACACATACAGAAAAGTCAAGAATAATCACATGAATATAAACATGTCAACATTACATTTTTAGGGTTAATAGAGAATTAATTAAAACTATCCCTAGGTGCGTAAAAGCACAATAAACTAATTAAAACTAAAGAAATTATTTTGGTATTGTACAAAAATTATTCTAAACATGCAGGAAAATAAAACACAATTTTCTAAACCACATAAAATTTATTTCACATTTTTCTGAGCTACGGTTATTTTTCTAATGTTATTTAAGTTCTGCAAATAAAATAAATAAAATAAAAAAGTCTCAGCAGGCCGGCCAGGGCTATCCTGCACCCACGGCGCTTGCCTCCAATGGGCCGAGCCCGCGCAGCGTCTGCTGTGTGTGTGTGTGTGTGTTTTGGCGAAGGGGTATGGGCTAATCCTCGGCGTTGGATCTGGGTTGATCCAACGGCCCAGGGTCGTCTCCTTCCTCCCGCCAGGGCAAGGGACGGGAGAGGCTTCCCATGGCGGGCAGGGGCGCACATGGCCTCGCCGGCGGCCCTCCGATGGGCGGCGGCCGGCGGCAAGGGTCGGGGGAGGCGCGGAGTAGCCTGGGGACTCCATTTTCCCCAAAAACAAGGGTGCACGGCGCGGCAAACGTGGGGCTTTGCGACAGACAGGAGGGTTTGCGGGAGCGCTCACCAGAGGTGCTCCGAGCAACGGCGGCCGGCGTGGAGGGGCGGCGAGGGTGCGGGGCGGCTCTACGGCTCCATTTTTGGGCTTCGGGCTGCGGTTGACGGCGTCGGGGCGGACTGCTCAGGAAGGTCGGGGTAGACGGTGTTTGGCAGGGCGTCGGCTCCTACTTGCGCTCTTCACCGGAGTAGCCCCGGCGTGGGGGCGGAGAGGCGCGCAGACCTCCCCCCCTTCTTCCTTCCTCTCCTTGCTTGTCCTTCCTTCTCCTAGCTCCTCCTGTCTCCTTCTCTTTTCTTTCCTGGTTCTCTCTTGCTCGGGCTAGGCTAGAGAGGCGAGGCTGGCAAGGTGGCTTAGTGGTGCTTTGTTGAGTAGTGAGCTGCTGGTATGGAGGAGAGGGCGTCCCGGGCAGCCCTTATATAGGCGAGGGGAGTAGCGGCGTGGGCGGGAAACGGCTTGAGCGAGCGATGCGAGGGCACGGGAGTTCGCGGCAATGGGCGGGGGAGCCAGGCTGGCGATCCGCGGCCTCGCCACGGACTGGCCGAGAAGGACGGCGGGCGAGCTCGTGAGAGAGCTCCGGTGGGTTGATTCCACCGTGTCCATGGCCGGTCACATCACGAGCGCGGGTTGGCGGGTACGGGAGCGGCTAAGCCACGACAGCGATCCTCGGGGTTGGGCAAGCGGGGGCATGGGAGGCTGACAGGTGGGTTGAGGGAGAGAAAGAGAGAACGAGAGAGAGAGGGGGTTACGGGGGAGAGAGATTTGGGGAGGGATTAGTGGGGTAGTTAGGGTAGTTTTTTTTTAAACACTGATTTAAAGGAAACTTAGTTATTCCAAAAAAAATGCACCCAAGGTGTTTGTTGAAATGCCAAAAAGGAAAATTTTATACGGATTTTTAATATTTGTGTTTATAAGATGATCTACGAAGATCATGCAATCATTTTATTGTGGTTTGCTGCATTTAAATAAATTTAATTGATCACAGTTTAATTATTTTTATCAAGCACACGGTTAAGTGTTTAGGGTTTTGTGATAGTTAAAAGTATTAATACTATAGTTATACTACATGATATATATAAGGATTTATATCTCTTACATATCTATAATCTATAATACTATAATAGATTATCCCCACCATCTTATCTATCTCAACATGCAAGCATGCCACCTCATCAAAGGACCACCACAATATGCATGAGAACAAATTCTTCATTATTAGTTGACCTCATGCACACTTCCATTTAATGACACATACAACCTCCCTCAAAATGCATGGATTTTTTCCTATTATATTACATCACTTTTAACATGCATACATGTCACATCATGAAAGACTCACCACAATATGAACGAGAACAAGTTCTTCGTTATTAGTTGATCTCATGCATACATCAATATAGTGACACATGCCAACTCACTCAACATGCATGGATTTTTTTCATTATATTATATTACTTATATTTAATAAATATTTTAACTACACAATAATAAAATACAATATATAAAATGTATTTTTATACTTTAGTTTATATACTATTAATTCAACTATTCATGTTTCATGCAATCAATCATTCAAAATATACTGCAACTGATTCCCGTAGCAACGCACGGGGTATTATCTAGTTTATTTAACAAACAAGAGCAAAAGAAAACTAAAAGCGCAAACACAAGACTAAAGAGAGAGAGCCAAAGAAGGCTAAATAACAATAATGACTTGCTATTACTAAGTGCGGTTTTTTTTGGGGGTTGATCAAATGGTGTCAGGTTATGCTCATGCCAAGATGACCTAGTCCAATTGGTGGTGTAATGATCTACTTTCCATAACAAGTTCATACATGAACTACTATTACATGAAGATCTCACACAATCTCAAACATGGATTCAAACAACACATCATTTCTTGCAAAGTTTTTTGTTGGCCCTAATTTTTGGTTATCTAAATTAACAGGAGAGCTAAAGTTGGGGTGTGACAACATGCCGTTTGCTCCCTTTGTTGGTATTAACAAGCATGGTCAATCTTTTATGTTGGGTTGTGGTTTTGTGCGGCAGGAGCTTGCAACCAGTTTCGATTGGCTGTTCAAGGCGTTCCTTGATGCAATGCATGGAAAATCCCCGCTCAATATAATCACTGACCAGGATGTTTCAATGAACAAGTCGATAAAAGACATTTTCCCCAACACAATTCATCGTTGTTGCCGTTGGCACATAATGAAAAAAGCACAAGAGAAATTGGGCGCTTTCCTTGCTAAGAGACCTGAGTTGGCAAAAGATTTTAATGAATGCATAGACTGTAGCATGACGCCGCCTGAGTTTGAGCATAGGTGGGCTGCTTTGGTTGAGAAACACAACATTGGTGACAATCCGCATTTTGCTGACTTGTATGAGATTCGAGAGCAATGGGTCCCTTGCTACTTCAGGCAATGTTTCTTCCCCTTCTTGCAGTCAACGCAACGGAGTGAGGGCTTCAATGCTGTCCTTAAGAGATACGTTAACCCTCATAATTCGGTGCTCAACTTTGTGAAGCAGTATAGGAAGATAAATGATAAGATATTGGTGAAAGAAGGTGGGAATGACTACCGGACAGATGAGCTTGAGCCCAGGACTTGGTCTCCTTTTCCAATTGAGAGGCAAGCTTTGCGGGTTTATACAAGGGATATCTACTATAGGTGGCAGCATGAATTTGAGATGATTGGCAGATATAACGTTAGGCCACAAGGGGGGGACATGTTCCTGATTGTACCAAACAACACATATGCAGGTGTCTACGGGCGGAGGTCATACATGGTTAAAGCTTGTGTGAGTGAGCAATATTATTTGTGTGAATGTTGTAAGATACTCAAGGGTGGTTTGCTTTGTGTACACATATTGAAGGTATTTACCCATCTGGGGATTGATGAGATGCCGGTGAATTATATTCTGCCTAGGTGGACACCGAATGCAATACCAGGGGTTGAACCGTGTGCTGCTGAAGGTGTTGACGTGATGCCTCCGGAGTCGGCTGAGCAACTTAGGCTTGCTTCACTTTCTGCCATGTTTGGTAGGCTTGCTAAAATGGGCAGTCGTTGTGATGAGAGTGAAGCTCTATGTAGGTCCTATGGCCGGTCGCTGGAGACTGAGCTAAGGCAACTTGGAAAAGTGAAGAAGAAAAAGAAAACTGCAGCACTAGTGAACCCTGTTGTGTCTGCCCCTACTGAAGCATCTGCTGGTGAACCTACTGCTGGCCCTGCACGTGTGCGCAACCCACCGAAATCGTCTACTAAAGGGAGGAAAAAGGACAAGCGGTTTGGATCAGCGATTGAGTTGCGTCCAAAGAAGGCAATAACTTGTGGAACATGTGGTTTGAAAGGCCACAATGCTGGAACTTGTTCCTCGCGGTTGAACCAGAGTTTGTGATCTCTTTTGGAAACATTACGGCAGCAGCAGCAGAAGTGAAGAACAAAAAAAGATGGCGAAAATGTGTGCTAGCAGCAGAAGTGAAGAACAAAAAAGAATCTATTTGTGTTGTGGATTTTTTTTGCTAATTTCAGCTGTATTGAGACTGCATGCTTTTTTGTAACAGTTTTTTGTAACAGTTGTTGATAGAATGATTAAAAACTAGGGACGGATAAAGGATTGTATGGTACCTTCTTTATGTTCAACATTCGTCTCCAGTTTACGTCGTTGTGATTACTATCCAGCCACTTTGCAACCATCAGCTTCCTTATGGCTGGAATTTTTCATGCCGAAGAATTCTTCCCATCCACTCTTGAATGGTGTAAAGCATGTAGACCCCGCAATCAACTCTGCATTTTTTTAAATGTATTGTGATGTCAGTAGAACAAACAACATGCGAAAAAACATCATGAAAAAAATAAAAAAGATGAGCAACCCACCACTTGACCGGTTGATGGGCGATTTTGGTTTTTCCGTATGGCGCCCCCCGTCGCGGCGACTTGAGCCGTGGGGGTGAGCGACTTCGTATCGGTTTGGTGGGCGATTTTTGGTTTTTCCGCCGTATGGCGCCCCCCGTCTCGGCGACTTGAGCCGTGGGGGTGAGCGACTTCGTATCGGTTTGGTGGGCGATTTTGGTTTTTCCGTATGGCGCCCCCCGTCGCGGCGACTTGAGCCGTGGGGGTGAGCGACTTCGTATCGGTTTGGTGGGCGAGTTGGTTTTTCCGTATGGCGCCCCCCATCGCGGCGACTTGAGCCGTGGGGGTGAGCGACTTCGTATCGGTTTGGTGGGCGAGTTGGTTTTTCCGTATGGCGCCCCCCGTCTCGGCGACTTGAGTCGTGAGTGTGAGCGACTTCGTATCGGTTTGGTGGGCGATTTTGGTTTTTCCGCCGTATGGCGCCCCCCGTCTCGGCGACTTGAGCCGTGGGTGTGAGCGACTTCGTATCGGTTTGGTGGGCGATTTTGGGTTTTCCGCCGTATGGCGCCCCCCGTCTCGGCGACTTGAGTCGTGGGTGTGAGCGACTTCATATCGGTTTGGTGGGCGATTTTGGTTTTTCCGTATGGCGCCCCCCGTCGCGGCGAATTGAGCCGTGGGTGTGAGCGACTTCGTATCGAATTGGTGGGCGATTTTGGTTTTTCCGCCGTATGGCGCCCCCCGTCGCGGCGACTTGAGCCGTGGGGGTGAGCGACTTCGTATCGGTTTGGTGGGTGAGTTGGTTTTTCCGTATGGCGCCCCCCGTCGCGGCGACTTGAGCCGTGGGGGTGAGCGACTTCGTATCGGTTTGGTGGGCGAGTTGTTTTTTCCGTATGACGCCCCCCGTCGCGGCGACTTGAGCCGTGGGTGTGAGCGACTTCGTATCGGTTTGGTGGGCGATTTTGGTTTTTCCGCCGTATGGCGCCCCCCGTCTCGGCGACTTGAGCCGTGGGTGTGAGCGACTTCGTATCGGTTTGGCGGGCGATTTTGGTTTTTCCGCCGTATGGCGCCCCCCGTCTCGGCGACTTGAGCCGTGGGTGTGAGCGACTTCGTATCGGTTTGGTGGGCGATTTTGGTTTTTCCGCCGTATGGCACCCCCCGTCGCGGCGACTTGAGCCGTGGGTGTGAGCGACTTCGTATCGGTTTGGTGGGCGATTTTGGTTTTTCCGCCGTATGGCGCCCCCCGTCTCGGCGACTTGAGCCGTGGGTGTGAGCGACTTCGTATCGGTTTGGTGGGCGATTTTGGTTTTTCCGGATGGCGCCCCCTGTCTCGGCGGTGTGAGCGACTTCGTATCGGTTTGGCGGGCGATTTTGGTTTTTCCGCCGTATGGCGCCCCCCGTCTCGGCGACTTGAGCCGTGGGTGTGAGTGACTTCGTATCGGTTTGGTGGGCGATTTTGGTTTTTCCGCCGTATGGCGCCCCCCGTCGCGGCGACTTGAGCCGTGGATGTGAGCGACTTCGTATCGGTTTGGTGGGCGATTTTGGTTTTTCCGCCGTATGGCGCCCCCCGTCTCGGCGACTTGAGCCGTGGGTGTGAGCGACTTCGTATCGGTTTGGTGGGCGATTTTGGTTTTTCCGTATGGTGTGTGTGCGCTACTTGGTAGGGGACTAAGTATCTTTGGTTTATGAAATAAATGGTGGTATGGTCAAAAGAGACCGCCAGCGTGGAAAGAAGATAAACAGGTGTGTTTGTGAAAAGAAACTTCTGTGAAAAACAAGGTGGTTTTGTTCTTGCCTGTTATTTTGCTTTGAACATTTGATTTCCATGAGCGGCCAGTTGTTGATTTGCACACTTGATCCGCTGTAGTGCTTGGCCCAGTTCTCCTTTATCCCATTGATTATTTTTGTTGCTGTCATCATGAGGTTTTTGTCTTCAAATGTCCTTGCAGAATCAAGAACTTCGAATCGCTTGTCTCTTATGTTCATCGCGAGTGCCCAGAAATGTCTCGTCTCCATCGGGTTGTTGCGGTCTAGTATTTCCAATACTGGGAAGGTAACCTTGTATATGAACCAAAAAAGTGTGAGCGCGTTATGTGTTTTTCGAATTAAACTTGCTACGCAAAAAATAGGAGCATTGGAAAAAAGAAAAAAAGTTAACTTACTGCTTCGCATCGGCTGAGCTTCCTGGTTGGCCTGTGAAACCACTTGTCGATGTCAACTCTTTGGGTGCTACCGTCTTGGAAAAAAGTCTGTTTATAGAAAAACAGAAGAAAGGTGAATTTGTAGTTTGAATGGCTATATTTATCCGAGAAAAGATCCCAGTAATCGCAAGAGCCTATATATATCCAGAGAATTGATATGATGTATGAATTCTGTAATTAAAATCCCTACATGCATATGATGTACTGAAAAAAATGCATGTGTACTGTATGAATACATGCGTATGATGTGCTGAAAAAAATGCATGTAATTTGAAAAAAAAATGCTTACATGCATCCAGGGGATGCCTCTGAACTGTTTTGCATATATGATTAAGAATTCATGCATGTGTTTTGAGAGAAAAATGCCTACAAATAAAAATACCTGTAATTTGGAAAAGATGCCCGCTGTACTTTCTGGATTTATATTTAAAAGTTGTATAGTTATGTCTTTTGGGAGGGGGACTAATCAGAAATCTTTAGGTGGGAAAAAATGTGTGATAGTGTTACTTACAGCGATTCTCAGTGGCATGACAACCCTTTTGGGGAATAGGTCTGATCCCCTCAATGCAGTTATCCCGATCTCGGCGACTTTGGCAGACAACTTCATTCTTGGTGCCATTGTGTTTGCGAGCTCATTGCATGTGATGTAGTAGTCGGAGTAATTGATTATAGGATCGTTGGGTGCCAAAAAAAAGAACAAAATGACATAAGAGAAAGTCACGGATAGGCCAATGTAAAAAGGGAAAAAATGTTTAGTGTTGTGTGTCACACTTGCCTGTTTGTTTTCCCCTGCCCCTCTTCTGAAGAAACTGACAAACAACGTTGTATATGTCGTCAACTTCTTTTGAGCATTCGAATGGGTCCTTCCCTCCTGGGGGCATGTATGGGGACCTCATTGTTGCTGGTTGCCTCACTACTCTCCTTTCGTGCCCGAGGCATATAGGTGTGTTTGATGAACTCCCTATGTTGTGAACTTCGTTTATTGATGGTTGTGGAGTGGTTTTTGTTGGCTCGTTTTCCTTTGCGCTTTCTTTCATTGCCTGCAGTCTTTTTCTTTCACGGCATAGCTTCTCTGCCTCTTCACATGCTTTGTCGATCTCATCCGAGTCCAGGCCCCAGTCGTCGTCACTTTCTATCATGATTGTTTCAAGCTTGCGTGGCTCTATATTGGTTGACTTGCTCAGGGTCGTTTTGTTGCCTTCGTCCCAGTCGATGTTCAAATTGAATGAAGGGAACTCTTGCTCTGGTGTCTCTGTGGTGCTTGTGCTTTGTCCAGGATTGGCCTGCATGTCTCTGATGCTTTTGGATAACTTCCGCCACGCAATGTTTGTTGCCTCTGCTGATCTGGCTTTCGATTGTGGTTTTGGTAATCCGGGTGGTGGGCACGACTTGGTTGTTGGAGTTTATGAAACTTCTGTCCTCATTGGTGTGTTATGTCTTGTCGGTGTATCTGCTGACCTGATAATCTGTGCTACTGCCTGGGTAGAGTTGGGTGTCACCATGGATGACGTTTGCATTGTCCTCGTTATTACATCCATTTGCGATTCCTCTTGTTGGACGCCACTCCCCCTATTTTGAGCACCCTCTGCATTCCGGGCGAGCGGTGCCGCGACACTGATCGGCGTCGCGTCGTGGATTACACCTCCCTGTGCTTCCTTTTGTCCGTTCAATCTGCTCGGGGGTGTGTACTGGGTGATAATGTTGTTGCTCACCTCCTCTCCCTGGTTAGTGTGTAACTCGTTATTTTGACAAGCAGCCCTCCCTGCTGGTGAGTGCTCTGGGTTTTTTGGTTCTGGACTAGTAACATTGAATTCATCTGAGGAGCACCCGCTGCTTGGTGTGTTGTGCCTACCATCAGCTGCTGAACTCTGACCGCTGTCAACTTCATCCTCGTCCATCCCTCCATCATGCTCAGATTCGCCTGCTATTGTGGGTGCCCTTCTATACCTCTTGTTGGAGCTTCTTTTTGAGACACCAAAATCGTGGCGGTCGAGTTTGCCAACCTCCTCGATGAATTCCCCAAATTTGTTGCTGATCTCTGTGCAAATGTTGGTTACAAGTGCTGATAGCTTCCTCTTTTTCTGCAAAAAACAAGGGAACAAACAACATAAAAAAAAAGATGTGTGAGAGGAAAATAAATAGGAAACGACAAGAAATTGTAATTTTGATTTTGGAGGGGATGGGTGTGAGAGATACTTACTATGCGGTTGTATGTTGAGGGGAGTTTTGAGGACACAAATTTTTCAGCTTCCTCATGTCCCACAAAAAGCCCCACGAAAGGCCCCTTGGCGTTGCTTTTGCTGAAAGTGGGTTTCAGCTGTAGTTGCAGATGGAGGCGCGAAAAAATGAAAAAAATTGTTGTTAGTTGGGGTAAAGCGAGAAATAACAAGAAAAGAGTGTAGTTCTCTGTGTTGTTTTGTGCCCAGAGCAGAGAAAATAAAGAGTGTGGTTCCCTGTGTTGCTTTTGTGCTTACCTTTAGTTGCCCGAATCCTCCTGGTTTCCTGTCTGCTTGCGCCACCTTGCCGACTAATTTACTATCCCATGCTTCGTCTCGGATTTGGCCAGTTGGGACGTACATGTCCACTGCCAGAGAGTCTACGTATAGTACCTGGTTTTTTTGTGGTTAAGAAAAAAGCGTTTACAAAAACGTTGACATATATATATGATGAGATGGTGAGTTTCAAAAATAGGGAAAACGAAAAAAGAAAAAGGGGCTCACGACTAGGTGGTGGACACAGCAGTTGACGGATTTCTTCTTTCCCCTCAGGCTAAGTGCCGCTTTGATCTGCCTTGTTATGAATGGGCAGAAGTTGAGCCCCTTCAGTTTCTCTAGGTTTGCAGCGATTGAGTAACACCTTGGGCTCACGTGCAAACTGGTTGTCGGGCACATGAAGCAACTAACTGCTACTGTAAGCCATGCACGCATGAAGTTGTCGTCGGCCTTCCCGTTCATATCTTTGATCATTTTGAAGAAAGTTGATATCTCTGGGGCTGATCCGTTCTCGATGCCGAAAATCCCGTTTATGAAAGTTATCGCCTCTGCATCCCAACCGTATGCAACGTCCTCGCCTGAGTTGCGCAAACCGAACGTCTGCTGCACGCTTTCGGCCGTGACTGGTATCTCACCCCGTCCTTCGAAAACTAAGCACTCCTTCTCAGGCTCATATCTTTCCAACACCCACCTGCTGAGATTTGCTGGCATTGTGGATGCGCTGATTTTGAGAAGCCCTCCCAGGTTGTAATCCTCTATCAAATCTCTTTGCTCTTTGATTAATTCCCTGTTCAATTTAACAAGCCTCGTTGGGGATGCCCTGTTTCGTCCCTCCGGTACCTGCTTCTTCCTTGGGCGCCTGCCTGCTTGTGCCCGCACTTCCCTGCGGGCGGGCATCGGTTGACCTGATGCCTTTCCCTGGAAGTTTAAAAAAAGAATTCCAAATAATGAGGGTCGGGGGAGCCAAGTATGATATTAACAGAGCATATTTGCCTAATTTGGGATTGACTTGCCTGCAACATCATGTAAAACAGAGCATGAACAAAAATTGCTGAAAAAATCTCCCCCCACTGTGAAAAATTGCCCATCATATTTGCCTAATTTGGGATTAAACTTGCCTACCAAAACAACCGGGTACAACAAAAACAGAGCGCAAAATTGCTAGCCTGAGGAGGAAGTTGCCCAAATATTGTACCTAGTTTTGTATGAACTGCCTGCAAAATCCAGGTGGGCTGGTAATCTACAGGCGGGCGAAATCCTGGTGGATGATACTGGGAAGTGGGAAAGGGATCGATCTACAAGCAAGTACAACATCGATTCCGTTGCTCGTATTTCCGCTCTACAGCTCTCTCTATCTCTCTCTCTCTCTCTCTCTCTCTCGATTTCACCCAAAAATTGCGTCTTTCTCCAGCCCCCGTGAATCTCATCTCCCCACCGTAGGAATGGACATGGGCATGGCGCCTGCTCTCTGACCTCTCTCCCCTCCGCCGCCGCCATAATTTTCGCCCTCCCCCACATCCGCGACTGAAAGGAAGGCCGACGAGAACAAAATAGGAGATGCTCCAGTGCGCTGAGACTCACCTGGTTGCTGGGGCTGTTGATGTGGTTGTCGCCGGCGTCCGCCCCCCTTTCGCCTCGTTCTCCTTCCTCTTCTCGATGTCGCGCGGCGCCGCTCCACCCTGTCTTCGCTAGCACAAAGGCGACGGGCGTGGCTCCTCCGGTCCTCCGCCCCGCCGATGTCAGTCGCGTGCCGTTCGTGCGCCTCGTCGCCGTCCGTCGCGGTCGCCGGCCGTGCGCCTCGTCGCCGTCGTCGAACCCTAGCAAATTGGATTTCGCCGCTCCCAGCGGGGGAAGAGGATGGGGGAGTGGAGGGGAACGAGTGAGACTCGCGAAGCGGTGGCACGAAATTCGAAACAGCCGCACGCTCTGTCCCTTTCCCCTGCCCCCTTTACACGTGTCGCTCGATCCCGCTGTATCCAGCAGTCGGGGTCCGGCCGCTCGACCGAGCCGGATCGCGCGCGCTTGCCGGCCAGCGATTAGGACATAAAAAATATGCTTTCGTAGGTCACAGACCATGTTGTCGTCACTAGGTGGCCCACTACAGGGTTATTGCACACTATCTCGTCATATTACTGTGCCCGGTACCGACCTCTGACTTGCTCTTCAAAGCTTCACATAGTTTTCTCCTTTTTCTTGAAGAAAAAACACATTTTCCTCTTTTGAGAATTAACGCTTTACACAGATGATATGTATCGCAACATTCGATCGCCACACTAATGTACCAAGGTAAGCCAATTCATTGACGGATAATGCTAATGTAGACCGAGCTACACGTAGCACTTATATTTTGAACAAGTCATAAAATATAATTTACATTATCCCAAAAACATTGATTTTTATATAAATATACATACACATGTGGCGTATGTAAAAAAGACAAATATTTGATTTTAAATGGGTCTTTTTGGTGTTGGTTTTGGATTGAAATTTTGTTTTTTTTGCAGACTGCGTATTATAATATTTTCAAACGAAATTTGACATATTCATGCGGAATACATATAAGTTTCACATAATTTTTTTTATTTTTTTTAAAAAAATTTAAATAGGTTTTACGTTTTTTTTAAATAAAGGCCTATAAGTAGCTCGGCCTCCAGAAATTCGCACTCAATCCATTTAGCCCTTCTCAATGCTTCATGATGTAACGTTAAAAAAATGCTTCATGATGTACATACACCACAAATGTGAAATGTCATATAGACAAAAGTTGATATATCAAAAAAATCAGAAAAAAGATAACATTTTAATGACCCCAAGAATAAACGGACTCAAGCATGCAAATCTATGCAACATGCATAAAATCAACGCATGAAGAAATTTAGTTGCTAAACAATTTTATGAAAAAGTTAATAGGTACAAAAGCTAAGCACTTATACAATAAAAATTAGTCCCTAAGTCTTTTTGTACATTTAACACCTCACATAGCTACCCATCTATACCTAATAATAAAGGAAGGTGAGTTTCTCCTTTCGTCACGTACTTTTGCAGAAAAGTCCCTAGATTTTTGGTGAATCAACCCGCACTCCATCGATTAAGTGAAGAAAAAAAAATGGTTCGTTTCATAATATTTTTATGGAAAAGTCCCTGATGTTTTGTGTAATAAACCCGCAGTCTAATTTTAATTGCGAAAAATGTGATCAATATTGGTGGCCGCTGTGATTGACCCCAAGAATAAACGGACTCAAGCATGCAAATCTATGCAACATGCATAAAATCAACGCATGAAGAAATTTAGTTGCTAAACAATTTTATGAAAAAGTTAATAGGTACAAAAGCTAAGCACTTATACAATAAAAATTAGTCCCTAAGTCTTTTTGTACATTTAACACCTCACATAGCTACCCATCTATACCTAATAATAAAGGGAGGTGAGTTTCTCCTTCCGTCACGTACTTTTGCAGAAAAGTCACTAGATTTTTGGTGAATCAACCCGCACTCTATCGATTAAGTGAAGAAAAAAAAAGGTTCGTTTCATAATATTTTTATGAAAAAGTCCCTGATGTTATGTGTAATAAACCCGCAGTCTAATTTTAATTGCGAAAAATGTGATCAATATTGGTGGCCGCTGTGATTGAACTCGCGACCACGCTAAACCATGCTTAGCACGTTACCAGCTGAACCATCGTCTCCATTGGGTTAACTCTGGCTGTACACATTTTTAGTTATGTGCTAACTTCTTGTTAATTTCTTAGCCTTCACTTATTTGCCGCAAAGTCACATGAGTCATACAAAATTTTTATGGGCTGGCTATGCAATCAGCAACGAATCTAATATATTTATTCACTAATAATAATAGTGACATGCAAATCAGATATAAATATATATATATGTAGAATGCGTCGACTTCGAGTACATGCAAGTAATACATAATAATACGGAAATTGCTTTTGGCTCTTGGGCACCATGGAGCCCTTTATTTTTGAAAAGTTCAAAATTCAAACTTTCCGATTTCAGAAAAATCTAGGAAAAATTAAGCAAGTATACAAGGATGAAATGTATGTGTGAAAAAATATTTTGGATGAAATACCTTAAAATGCGACCTGTACTAAAAATATGAATTCATAGATTTTGAGGATGAATAGTACCATGCGTTAAAAAGCCTCAGGTTTGATTTTTTTGCACATACCTCATTTCAATGTATTTTGTCCTGAAAATTTACACGCATGTACACTATGACTCCATGAATATGTGTTTTTATTTTCATATTTTTTTGATAAATAGAAATATGAATTTTGATAAAATTTAAAATAAAAAATAAAGGGCTCACTAGAGACCGAGCTCCAAAACGCTTCACCCATAATAATAATAGTGCACATTCACACACACAGAGATATATATATAACACAGTGTACATGCATGTCGAAAAAACAAAATCTGGGCCTGGATTCATATCTCGAAAGTTCAAGCGTCACTAGCAAATTGAAAAGTCATGCATGCATTAAATCGAAAGTTGAGTACTTTGATTTGATCCAAAATTATTGTTGCAATGTGTTTTTTGTTCAATGTATATTAGCTGCGAGCATGTATGGTCAAAAGGAGACAAGGACAAAATTCCCTCCATGAAAGAAGTGCACGATAAAAAGCGAGCGAACGTACGATAGACAATGTATGAACATGTGTATGGGTAAGGACTCGCGGAGGAAAATCTCCCATACAATTCGACAGATTATTTTAAATATTTCATTGCATTGGGGCATTCAATGATATGTGTGTGATAAGATGTATGAACTCATCACATTGTGACCAATCAGTTCTAAAGCATTATGATTGAATGGACACATTGAAAGTACATTTGTTAAGCTTGCATGTAGACAGAGGGTTAGGCTAGGTGTTTTTGATATTTTTGTTTTCCCGTTGCAACGCACGGGCAATTTTCCTAGTACATACATACATACATTACAAAACTAAACCGTAGGGTTTTAATTCTCACAATTATTTGTTTTTTTTCTACATAAGTAATTACGATTTACCATATGTTGACAGTTGTTTTGCTGTTGCTACAGTTTTTATCGTGTGTCCTGCTTGCCCATATTTTCTCGCCATCCCCTTAGTTGATTCGTGCGGGGCTGGGCGCTCTCTCAGGCCACTTGCACTCGTGCCCGTCCGATCGCTTGGCTTCCGCTGCGCTGTTCGCATCTGCACGGTTCGTCTCGTTCGCTCGGGGAGGCCCTGGTTCGTCTCGTTCGCCCTGCCGTCGTGGCGGCGGCGTGTTCGTCCCCGGGTACATCTCCTGGCCCGCTCGGTGGGGGTGCGGCTCAGCCAGTTGCGGGCGGATCCGGTGGAGGCAGACGCTTCGGTCGCTCGGGCGATGGAATCGGCGCAAGCGGGGGCCGCAGCGTCGGCGTGGAAGCGCCGTGTTCGTCGCCGGGTACGCACGCCCCTGCTGCGGGATGGCTGGGTGATCTTCTTATCCTCACGCCTCTGCCCACCTCAACTCCTCCCCTTTCTCATTTGCTTTTTCTTCCCTCACCACGCCCTTGGTTCCGCCGTCAGCGGACGCCTCCTCTTTGGTTTCGCCGCCGGCTCTTATCCTCTCTATCCCAGCTCCCTTTATGCATCCCTCTCGACCTCGTCTCCTCTACAGCCTTTCCAGATCCCACCCAGCATCTTCGTCCACGAGAAGATTGCCATGGAACCAACGAATCCGACCCCCGGTTGCTGATTCCGAAAGGTATGTTCTTTGGAACTCTGTTGATCTACCCACTCAACTGGATCGCGTCATCTGAATGTGTTCCCCATGCTTGCCCAGATCTACGTCTCTTCAGTTCGTGGTTACAGATTTCTGCCAGATCTGTGACCGGTGCTTCTCCCCCTCGTGCTCGGCGACTTGATAACCAGGTGAGTTCCAAATCTTTTCTCTTCCACAACAAAAGAAATAAGAGTGTGCTGCATGTAACTAGCTACTGCTGTTTTTGTACATGACACTGCAAAAAGACACCACGATAGACGCGGTCACAGATCCATTATTCTTCTACTGCTCCCAGCAAGATTTCGCGATGCCCATCATACACTCCTCTCCTAGCTAACCTTACCTACCTATACACTTGCTGTTGAGGTAGAAGGTACCTACTTGGGTTGCTGCATGCATACATGCTGTAAGAACAGCCCATGTTCAATTAGCTTCACATCATATAATCCACTCCTAGCCAACCTTGCCTACTTAAAAGCACTCTCCTTTTTTCCCTATGCACACGCCTGCTGTCAAAGCAGAGGATATTCTTTCCAAACAATATACAACTCCCAGTACTTTGTTTGCTTACCCGCCCCTGATGCAACTGATGTTACACTGCAAAGCCATGTCGTTGTGATAGTGACATTCTAATTCACTTGCGGCAGGTCCCTCCAATGGCTGCTGTGCCAGTTCCGTCCAAGGTCCTTCTTGATGCCATGCTCGAAACGGTCGGCCTGCCTGCAGCCACCTACTCAGCACAGCCAACACCAGGCATGCAACTGCAGATCACAGTCAACTTCTATCCAATCATGGGGAAGAAGAGAGGCCCATCTTCCCAAGTGTCTTTGTCAACCACACAATACCATGATCTGGATCAGGGCCAGAATTTTGTTGCTGCAACCGCGATAAAGTACATGGAGGATTACCACGGTGTGGTTCCAGAAGACTACAACTATGCCAAGCTAAAGGCAATGGAAAGTAGAAATGCATCTTTACTTCAGCAGTTGCAGGCCAAAGTCAGAGCCTTTGAGACAACACAGAAGAACAACGCCTATTTAAAGCAGCAGCTGGAAGATAAAGATGCTACCATCAAGCTTCTTAGCAAAGGATGGGATGGTTCCCTAAACATAAATCAGGACTTAACAACCCAGCTTGAGTATTTAGTCAATAGCAGGATGAGCCCAGGGTCTGCTCCAGAAGACTTGGAGCTTAACGATGTTCTCCTCGCCGTTGAGAACATCTACACATTTCTCCAACACTTCACTGACGAGGCTATGGTTAATCTGCAAAACACCGGTGTTTATCCATACACCAAGCCCTATGACCCTACTGAAGACGAGGATTTGCCCTCACCAAGCTATGGAACTCCGTCGTACGATCCTTATATGAGAACCTCACTGGATGATGAACAAATCTTCGACAGCGATGGGGGCTGCTCCGATGATTTTCTTGTCCTGCCTGATGAGCACTTCTAATGGCTGTAGAACCATCAACTACCTGCCGTATCTGTTAGATGCACTGCTTACTCCCTACTAATATAGTTATCTATAGTTTATTGTAATGCAAGTGATGATGAACCATAGCCCTGCCGACCAGGCCAACTTTAGCCACTAGCATTTGGTAGCCTGTGTGTACGTATGAACCTGGTAATGTAATGCACACCCTGCGTATTTTGGTATGCACTGTGTGCCCGTCTGAACCTGCTGATGTAATCTGAACCATATGTATTTAGTATGCACTCTCTTATTTGAACCGTACCTACCTTAATTAGCTTTTCCGTTAGTTTGCGTACTTCCAGCACTCCATTGATCATGCTTAAATATACTATCAAATTTGCCTGCAGGAGTTGGCACCGTGATGGACGACGATGATGATCTAATAGTAAATGGACTTCCACAGGTTATAATTAATCAATCTATGCATCTTAAAAAAAAGAAATATCACACTCTCACCAAAACTGATCGACTCTGATTATTTTCATTGTATTTAGCTCTCTCCCATTTGTGTGACAATTAGTAGAAGATATATCCTTGAAGAAGCTATCAGGCAGATCCGTGGTACACTTCATTCATTTGAGTTAGTTGCCGACGATGCCAACACAGTCATGGCATCGGTCAAGATTGAGCTTCCGTCCCACAGCAAAGACATACCGTCTGAACAGCGGCTATTTTATGGGGAACCAACTCAGCTTGGCCCAGATGCTATTGAATCTGCATCTGCTGCTGCTTTAGCTTATCTCTTAGACATGAAGATAATCACAATAGATGATGCCAACTATGCAAATCTAAGGAAATGCCAAAAACTGCTTCAGGCTGAACAATTCTGGTCATCCATGCTACATGATCATGCAAAGTCCTTCCAGAATGATCTTGCCTCTCGGACTACAAAAAAAGAAGAACCCAGCTCAAACAGTGGTGCCAGCGGTCCTCTTATCAACAAATTAGTCGCAGACCCGGTATTGTTTTAAAATTCTCCCTACCACTTTACTATCGTGCATACCGTCTTCCATACAAAAGAATATTAATCTATATTTCCTCATATTAATCATCTCCCGTAGGATGCTCCTGCTAATAATATCTCTTCACCGATGACAAATGAAGAAGCACTACATCAGTAATGGCCTTACCTCCCGTGCTTTAACCTTTTCTAACTATATCCATTTTTTATCTTTATCGTTTCCTCCTTTTGCAGCAAACCAGACCGTCAGGACGGGAAAAAAACTAAACTCAACCCTCCAGCTCGCAGAGCTTTAGATTTTCACGGTTAAAACTATGGGGAAAGGTACAATCGTTTTGACAATCATCCACTATACCAACTATACACCGTAGCACCTTTTAACCACTGTCTATGTTCTTCTATGTAGATATCACAAGCCATTCCAATCTTCAGGACAGGGACTTCTGCTTCTCATAACCTGATCATCATATGCATTCCCCTTCTATTTAGAGTTATCTACCGTATCAGTTAAACCTTTGTGCACCGTGTGCTACTATATTGTTTGTCCCTTTTTAAGTACCGGTTCGAATATTTTCGGCGCATCCCTTATTGTATAAAAGTAAACAGTATTGTATGACTACTTTTGTTTGGACCTGCATACGTAACATCATATGGATTTCCTCTTTCAAAATGGAGTTCTTGCTTATAGCACCGTTCCCTGGCACAGTTATCTGATTATTATGGCCGCTGCTAATTCGTTCTTTCCAGCCGTTCAGCGGGCAACGCGCGGCATGCCGCGCCCCCTATCTAGTCGAACAAGACGCTTCGCGAAGCAACCTCTTTCTCATACCACCGCTTCCTTCTCTAGTCACTTTCCCATCTCTTTCTCTCAGGCAAAATAGCACGGCAGGGGCTGCGGGGATCCCCAGGCAACGGCATCAGCGTCGGGCAGCCGGAGCAGGCTAGCCAGCCGGCGGCCCATGCTGTCGCCGTGTTCTCCTCCCCTTCCATTATCTGATCTCCTCATGCCCCTCCTCCACTTTCGTTGGGCTACGGAGTTGTGCGCCTGCAAACCCTACGCGCTCCTCCCTTCTTCAAAGAGAGGGAGAGAGGGGCACGGAGAAAGGGAGCGGTCGCTGCCGTCTCCTCCATCAGTCCATCCTCGCCGCCTGGCAACCGCCACCCACGTCCGGCGTCAGACCGTTGCCGGCTTGGTCCATCGCACAAGGCCCTCCGACCACATCTCTCTTCAGAGTTCTGTCTGACGGCCATGGAATCCAGCAGCCCGCGCGGTGACGCTGCCGATGCCATCCACCTCTCGGAAACGCCTCGGGGGAAAGACGGCATCCGCCGCGTCAGATATGATGAAGGAGGAGGCCCTTCCCAGGGTGCATTGAGTTCAGGATCTTTCTTCCTCATCTTTTTTCTTTGATTTCTACTTTCTCTCTGTGTGTTTCTTTATACGTAGAGATTTAAATAACACTAACCTGCTATACATATCTCCAAGAATTCAGCAACCTTGTTGAATTTAAAAGAGGTTTGTATCTTTTATTTACTAAATTATCTCTCAACTGAAAATAATACTTCAAGATTTTCTGAATATATCACCACGTATTGCCATTTACCAATTTAGATGCTTGTCAGCCTGTCAGTACGTGTGCAAAAGATTCTAATTGCCATTATATGATTAGTTAATTATAGAATTTGTATTCGTTGATTGGTAACCAGCATGAAGGGCTTAGCATCATAACATTTTGTTCACCGGAATAAGTGTTGGCTGCTCCATATTTATACTTTGCAATAAGAAGATTAATTTTATCAATGGATGCAGCAACAACATGCTTCCCGCACCCAACTTTTCTCTACAATTTCAATTGGCAATTTGCAAGGATTGCTTGACCAGTTTGTTTAATCAGTGATTGCCTTGTGATACTATGTCGTACTAATTTTCAGATGTATAATGAAATTGTACTCATGAATTGGTGTTTTGCTGAAGAAGAAAAAAACTGCAGTTTCTAGGAGGAACACCAAGACCTTCCTGAAGATGTAAATGTGCTCGAGGTATGCTGATTTGATCTTGATTCAACAAGATAATCTGTAAATACAATGAATACTGTTCATACTCTTCCATTAGTATCTTTAACTAGAGGGAGCAATATACAATTTCGTATAGTACTAACAGACTATCTCATGGTCCATTTTGGAACTGTATTTTTTTGTTTGAATTATTTATTTGATTTACTTCAAGGTCACCATGGTGACATCGAAAATGAAGAACATGATATCTAGGAGGGAGTACATTATCAAATATATATTTTATTAGAAGTCTTTTCAAATATCTTAATAAGGGAAATGGTGTTCTCGGCTTCAGATTTCAGCCCATGTTTGAATCTACGTTGTTTTGCACTTCAGATTTTCCAAACAGTATAAATGAGATGTCGGAGTATGTAAAATGCAGGTCAGTTCGTTTGTATTGAGACAAAATTGTTTTTATTTGGTATTTGCGTTTTATCTGTTTTACTAACTTAAATCCTAATGTGTACAAGACGATGCTTACTAAATGGTTTGTAGTCAATCAGAAGAAAGAGGATTCTAGATGCTTGGCATACTTAGATTTTCCTTCTGGCTGGACATGGGATGGATTTGATAGAGTTTGGAACAGGAGACAGAGGAAACAAATATCGGGAAGCCATTATGGACGTATATATATCATGTACATCCAGTACCAAGGTTTAAGCACGACGGTAATGTATTTTGTGTAATCCTATGGTTATGTATTTTGTGTCTGAACCTTAGCTGCAGTTAGCTTTATCTTAGTCAAGTAAAGAGGCAGTGGATATCAATTACTTTGTGTATATATATGCTATTTGGTACATGGTCTTTCCTACATAGTTATTCCTAGCATGTATCTTCAGACTTGCAATAACCAATTTTGCACTAATCTAAAGCATCAGCTTTTTTTCCATTATGGAATAGAAAAAAACTCACATGGTCAGCGCTAACTCATATGCTTAAATTGCAACCAGAGGAACCAATACAGATTACATGCTAATCTAAAACTTTAATATGTAACTACACTTATATTTGTCTGTCATCACATTTATATCTATTCACCTAGCATCCAGTCCACGGATTGTAGCAATCTATTAGTATCTTCCATTAGTATCTTTAACTAGAGGGAGCAATATACAATTTCATATAGTACTAACAGACTATCTCATGGTCCATTTTGGAACTGTATTTTTCGTTTGAATTATTTATTTGATTTGCTTCAAGGTCACCATGGTGACATCGAAAATGAAGAACATGATATCTAGGAGGAAGACAAGACCCTTTTGTGATGTACGAGTTGTTTCTCTTAATTTTTGGGAGCGGAAATCAAACTGGGTGTACTTTCATTCTTTATGAACTTAAATTTCTATAAAGTTGTCTGTATATTTAAAGATAATCATAATCCTAACAAAAATTTTCTGCCATGTATGTGCAGGAAAGGAGCTATTCCCTGTGACCATGCTGCTGCCAAGAAGAGGTTTTAGGTGACAACACATAATACTCCTTTCTTCAGTGGGCACGAAGCACACTCTTAGAATCTTGGTGATCCTGGTATGATCTCATCCTCATTGACAAGCTAAGTTAAGCTGGCAATTATATGAAGCACCAATACCCGTAAATCAGGTACTAGCACACAAGCCACGGGTTCAGTCGTCGGGACAATGCCACAAGAGTGACGGGTTTAAGATGCTGAAAATCTGTAAATTGGACACCTTACGAAAACGGCTAACAGACTACTCAAGTTATAGAATATCGTGCTCACTATTCCTCTATAAATTATTTACCATCACTTCTATATTTATTCATTGATTGACCATACATTTTTATGCCAAGAAGTATGAAATTCCTTTACGCTCAAGATTGTACGATATTGTGGAAGAATTCTGAAATCTTTGTGTTACTTTGACAGGAGAATGGCTTAACTATCATATTTAACAACAACTATTTTCTCTACTTAGACCTTGAGCAGAAGTAGGTAAATTGTGGCTAAGAAACTATTCTTAGAAGATGAGGGAAAATCCACGGTAAAGCGTTGGGATGTTTTGATGAAAGTGTTGGAGGTGGTGACTTCTATTCTGACCTAGGTCATAAAAATGTAAGCTATGTACAACATCTGACAATTTGTTTTGTAGTACATGGTAAAATTCAGATCAGTCATGTTGAATTCTCTGATAATTGTGTACATCTCACTGGTGACATCATGTCCTAGAAAAGATTTATTATGAAGGCACAATCTCTGTCATTGTGGTTTACAAGTATGTCCGTTCCTGTCATTTTTCCCTTTGGAAAACAGCAAGGTGTCTTTGAAAAATAACAATCGGCCAACGGTTACCAGGTACACCCAGTCACTCGCATAGTGAAGCGCCCATTTCATTCATCTAATACACCACTACACACAGACTCCTATCTCTTTGTAGAAGATGAAGTAAGATGTTTTCTCCCCTTATTTTTCTGTGTTTGGAATTAGAGGTCAAAGTTACTTATTCGTGACTCAGCCATCAATTGTTGATTTCCTGCTGAAGATGCGGACACAAGTATTGACTTGGGTTATTGCGATCAATAAAAGTCATAAAATAAATTCCCTAACCACTTATAAGAATGGTTTGAATGGGTCATATGCAGTTTTTTTTTGTTTTTTGAAAGTGGGTCCTATGCAGTTGGAATACCTCACATAATACGCTTGAGTATCGACGGGCTTAAGCTCGCTGCACCTCCGCCCAGCTAGTTAGGCTTTAGGATCCGAAGCCAGCGCTTCGTCAATTACGGGAATAGTTTTTCCCCTAAAAATAAAAAAGAACTTATGAGAACGGTCTTCTGTTGAGAAGGTTCCACCATGTGTTCATTGTTTTAGGGGCCTTTCATTTGAATTTTTTTCTCAATCAGATTTTTCAATATTATTTCTTTGTTTTCCATCAGTCCATCAGTCCTCTCGGGTTTATTTTATATTTTATGAACATTTTAAAAATTCGTGATTTCTTTATATTTGGAATATTTTTTAAATTTCATACATTGTTTTGAATTTGATAACTCTTTCATGTAGCAAACATATATTTCGTCTATAAAGAGATTTTAAGGCTCGAAATATCATCAATGAACAAGTTACGGACAAAGGCGTGTGAAAGGTAACTATCCACATATCATGGTTTGGTTCTGAGATTTTATTGATTTTAACTTTATTCCCCTCAACTTATTTGAATTAGAAAGGATTTATTGTTGTTAAGATTTTTTTTATTTACAAAGATTTTTTTGACATCGCGAACTTGTTTTGATTTTACAAATGCTTTTTTAATATGAACATGTTGAATTTGTTGTCTTTAAAAAAATTGTAAATATTTCTTAATTCATGAATATAATTTAAATCATGAAGATTGCTGAAATTCATTGCCATCTTTTGAATTTTAAAATATTTATTTTATGTTCACTTTAAAAAATAAAAATCTTTTTATATTCATTATAAATCATGCAAGCACGCATTGGCGGCGCCAATCTGGTCGCGCACGGCCGAGGCCGGGCATGAACGCCCTTGCCTAGCCGCATCGCGCATGCTGGCTGTGTCGCGCTCCCATGTCGCGTCGTGTTGGCCACCTCCGTGGCCCACGCCCCTTCTCAACGCTCTTCGATGCCTCTGTGCAAGCGTTGGTTGCGCACGCCCGCGCATGGCCTCCTCTGAGCGAGCGACAAGGGTCTCACCGCCACCTTCCTTGGGTTCGCCGGTGACGATGACGAGACTAGGGTGAGGAGGGAGGAAATTTGATGTGGCTAGGTTTTTTTTTCCCCGAGCTACCAGGGAGGCGACGCGGGGATCACTAGTGAAAGTTTTGCAGATATAGTTTATGCATCTTGATAAATTAACTTTATGAACCATTAAAAAATCCCTTTGTAACATGGTTTTTTTATTCTTAGGACCATAACAATTTTATGTGGTATTTTTACTATACATGAACAATGTCAAATCTCTTATCTTTGCAACAGGCAAAAAATAAAAAAAAACTTTTGTGTTTTTCATGACAATTTATTTTATAGATCAAAGGTAAACCATACTCTATGGTTTGAATGGTAGAAAAACATCTGGGTTGTGTTCGGATAAGGAGTATCATAGGTACTATGATGTGTGCTAACTAAGCAATTTTGATAAGGTGACATGCAATTTAACGAGAAAAAAGATGATGCAGTATCATACTCCCTCTGTTACTTGATATAAGGTGTATAGTTTTTTTTTTAAGTCAAACTTTATAACTTTGACCAAATTTATAGCAAGAAATATCAACATCTATGATATTTAATAAATGCAATATGAAAATATATTTTAAGATGAGTTTGATGATATCGTTTTTTATAATTTATATCAATATATTTATCTATAAATTTGGTCAAAGTTAAATAAATTTGACTTTTTTAAAGAAACTATACGCCTTATATTTCAGAATGGAGGGAGTATTATGATATCTTATCATATTAAATAATCTAATACTATGTGTCTTACATGATAATAAATAAAGTTATTTATGTATTACCGAGGTAATGCATCATACATTAATATTATAATGTTATCCATTAGGGCAACCTTATATAGATAGGTGCTTTCACAGGCATTCATAAACAATAAATTCGGCCGTTACTCTAAAAAAAACAATAAATTCGGCCGCACCGTATATGGAAAAGACAAAAACACTTTACGTGGCCACCGTTATCCATCCATCCAAAATCCATGTGGCCTGGATTAGCCATATGCATTGCAACTTGCAACAACTCCAAGTCATCAATGGCATTGCAGGGAGGAAACTCACGTGCCATTCAGTGCCAGCCACAAGCCTGGTCTGCCAGTCCCGATGAAACCAGTGACCTCAGAGTCAGCTCAGCTAGTCTGGGTGAATGGAGCAGAGTGGTCGGCAGATCCGGCCGTAAATGCAGAGGCTCCTACTACGTGCGGCTGGTGTTGCTTGCCAAATGTTGTTTTCATCTCCAGTCGGGTCTTCAACAGGCCCTCAAGACGACGAAAGTAGCGTCGAACGGATGTATTTTGTTCAGTCGCGCCCCCAAGACCCCAATTAGCGTCGGATAGGGTCGATTTTGAGTCCGGCAAACCCAACCCGAAACCAGCGCGCTGGGGTCGCTTGGGGGCGCCGGACGAAACGAAATCCTCTTCCTGGCCCACTGGCAGGCCAAGCTGACCCAAAAAGGGACTTCTCTCCCCCACCTCTCCCCACCGCCCTTGCCGTCGCCGGCCGCCGCGCCGCTGCTTCTCCCACGCCTTCCCTCTTCCAAGGCCGCCCCTAGTTCACCGGCGTTTGGCCGGCGCGGAACGCCAAGCCGAGAACGCCGGCGCAAAATCGCGCCCATCTCGCGCCCCACCTGTTCGACGAATTGCGTCCGCGAGATGGACTCCGACGACGAGGCACTCTTCGCCGCGTTGATGAAGGAAGAGGCGAACGCCGGCGCCCAGGACGACGAGCACCTCATGATGCTCGCCGCCTTGGCCGACCTGTTCGGTGCCAACAAGGATCCGCACCGAGGAGGTTCCAAGATGGGTCGCCGGAAGGGAAAGGAGAGGGTCCATTCGGAGGGCTACTGTTTGCTCTACTCTGACTACTTTGCCGATGTTCCCCTGCACGGCGAGAAGACATTCCGGCGCCGGTACCGCATGGGCCGAAAGCTCTTTTTTCGCATTGTCAATTCACTTCGAGAGTACGACAGCTACTTCGTTTGCAAGAAAGATTGCGCCGGCACAGTTGGGTTCTCCTCACTTCAGAAGTGCACAACGGCCATGAGGATGCTTGCATACGGAACTCCTGGTGATGAGCAGGACGACTATGCACGCATGGCCGAGTCCATCGCCCTTGATTGTTTCTACAGATTTTGCAGAGCAGTAGTTGGCTGCTTTGGAAAACAGTACTTGCGAGCACCCGACGCAGAAGACACTGCTCGAATCCTAGCAGAGAATGAAGCAAGAGGATTTCCTGGGATGCTTGGAAGCATCGACTGCATGCATTGGGAATGGAAGAACTGTCCATTATCTTGGCAGGGGATGTACAAGGGTGCAAAAGGTCACTACAGTGTGGTACTTGAGGCGGTTGCTACACATGATCTCTGGATTTGGCACTCCTTATTTGGCATGCCAGGAACACACAATGACATCAACGTCCTACAGTGTTCAAATATCTTTGCCAGGCTTGTCGAAGGTCATGCTCCTCCGGTGAACTTCGAGGTCAATGAGCACCAGTACAACAAGGGATACTATCTGGCAGACGGCATCTATCCAAGATGGCCGGTATTTGTGAAGACTATCTCAAACCCTGTGTCAGGGGGGAAGCACGCCCATTTTGCCAAATGCCAGGAGGCTTGTAGGAAGGATGTCGAGTGGGCATTTGGGGTACTACAGTCTCGATTTGCTGTTGTCCGGTACCCCGCTCAGACTTGGTCGAAAGATCAAATGTGGGAGGTGATGAATTGTTGTGTCATCTTGCACAACATGATCATTGAGAGCGAGAAAGCGGAGCCAGTGTATGACTCTGAACCATATATCAACCAGGCCTCTTGCAGTTGTTGATCACCAGATACTATCAGATTGAACAACCTATCTTAACATGCGCCAGGAGATCCGAGACCCGCACGTGCATCGTCAACTGCAGGAAGATCTAGTGGATCATCTATGGATGCGCAAAAACAATGTTTAGTTTGATCTGTTTTTTGTATTTGTG
The DNA here is from genome assembly GCA_950022295.1 of Bromus sterilis. NCBI lineage: Eukaryota > Viridiplantae > Streptophyta > Magnoliopsida > Poales > Poaceae > Bromus > Bromus sterilis. The sequence goes on from OX465599.1 coordinate 115,770,650, forward strand.
CTGAACTATGTGTAATATCATGTTGTATGTCGAATTTGCGCCTATATTTCCATGTTTGTGCTGAATCTGTGTCAAAAAAATTAGTTTGCGCCATTTTTGGGTCGAATTTGAGCCGAATCTGAGCCGGCCCCGCCAGTCTTGGGGGTCGCCTTGGGGGCGCGTCTAGGAAAAAACTCGCCCCAAGCCGTTTTCGCCGCCCAAGCGCCCCCAAGCGGCGCTAAAATAGCGCCGCAAAACGTCTTAGGGGCCGAACGGCTGGAGATGCTCTTATCTTGCTGATATTTTGTAAAATTCTGAGGTATCAACTCTAAGCCGCAGAACTGTTTTATTTACCACGGGAAAGATACAAAATAAGGAGTACGGCGGTGGTGTTGTGTGGCACTCCTTTTTGAACTTGTGGTGTGGCACTTTAGCAGCCGTGACTGTTGCCGAATTAAATATCCAAGAAGGTCCGCCCACTGGATGTGTCTGAAGACGTGCTCACGATAGGAACTGAACTTTTCTTTTTGCGATTTAGAAAATATGAATCTTATTTATGAGGGTAGATAACGATTCATCATCTGCCCAGTTGCGGCCTAAGAGCATCTTTGAAATTTTTCATAAAGCGATCTGTTTCAAATAACAATCATTGTTCTAAAGGATTGTGATGACAAAGAAAAATGTTTGTTTCACGTAGTTCTTCTAAGATTGTTTGGTTCTATTTTTTCCCCGAGGAGCAAGATATTTTTAATCTCCAGTTTCCTCGCCCATTTGCCGTTTTTTTTGCTCTGTAGCCCAAGTTGGCGGGAGGAATTTTCACCTCCACCCTCTTCGCCTCCCCACTATTGATCCCGTCGGCCCCTCGCCTTCTCGCGCCGCTCAAACAACACCATGGAGCACCCACAACCACAATTCATGGTGTCACCTCGAACTCACGCGCCTCTCATCAACGGCTTCCTCGTCTCTCCACCAGTTTCTTCTGCAGACAGGGTGACGAAACACAAGCGGAAGGCCATCGTATCGTCCATGGAGTCGGGTCCATTCTTGCGCGAGGCTTCCTCCCGTGTATGGCGGTGCTATCTCAGCGCCCGTCTCGGCTTCGCCGAAGACCAAGGCTCTGGTGGCTCCACGGTTCAAGGAGGGGTGCCTCCTTCATTCACTCCGACGGCTGATGAACCCCACGTTTCCTTCAACTCCACGATGACCACTCTGTGTTCGAGGAAACTCAGAAAGATAAAATTTCTCCCCTTCCAACTTGTTATGACCAGCAAACAAAACAAAACAAAACGAAACTAAACTAAACTAAAAACTAAAGCTAGACGCTCCCAACAAAGCACATAACATGTGAAGCAATAAAAATATAGTGCTGAGAAAGGCGAACTGATAATTGTTGATTAAGAAAGGGATGCATGGGGCACCCCCAAGCTTAGACGCTTGAGTCTCCTTGAATAATTCTTGGGGGTGCCAGGGGCATCCCCAAGCTTAAGATTTTGATTTTGGCACTCCATAATCTTTTTCATCATCTTCCTTCGTAACACTTGAAAACTTCTTTCACACGGAACTTCTCACAAACTTGATTAGAGTGGTTAGTGCCAAATAAAATAAAGTTTCACATAGGTACTGTATATACACATTCAAGCACTCAAATTAAACATCATTTACTGTTCCCCAAAGAACCAAGAACAAAGCTTAGAAAAGAAGCAAATGGAATTACAAGGCAGAAATTTGGAAAATCATGACAGTTTGTGACACTCAAATTTTTAAAGTCACTTCTGTAAATCAAATAAAAAAACTCAAAACTAATGAAAGGTTGGCAATTGTATAATTCTTGTTGAGTACAAAAATCCAGATAAAAAATATGATCAGGTGATTTTTGGGAATTTCTACACTGAAGCGTATAGAATCTGTTTTCTGGCAGCAAGTCAGAACTTTGCTTCCCCCAACAATGGAGTGGCTACAGTAGTTACAAACTCCAAGACACAACTAAAACAAAACGGGAAACCGAGGGCGCCTGGCCAGGGGGGTGCCCCCCTTCCGGCTGTCTTTTGGGTTTCTGGAGTCTTCCGATGAATTAGAATTTCTGGATTTTTTCTGGAATTTTCTAGCAATATTGTTTCTTCACCTTTTTTGCGATGCATGGACAATACCCTGCATGCGCACCGTGGTCGCCCTTATGGGATAGATCAAAGACCCCCCACAATGGTCTACCGCTTGACTCAATAAATAGGTAGGGAACCTTTGTCGTCACCTTGCCGATACGTCTCAAACGTATCTACTTTTCCAAACACTTTTGCTATTGTTTTGGTCTCATTCTTGCATGATTTGAATGTAACTAACCCGGACTGACGCTGTTTTCAGCAGAGCTGCCTGTATGGTCTTCTTATGTGCAGGAAAATGGTTTTTTAGGTGTCTCAGAAAATTTCAGGAAAAATCACAGAAAATCCACGCACCCGATGGAGCCCGGAGCCAGAAGTGGGGCCAGAGGGCAGCCAGGGGGCCCCAGGCGCCCTGCTGCCCACCCCTGGCCGCGCCGGGAGGCCGCCTAGGTGGGTCCTCCCCCCTCTGGTGTCCTACTTTGGCTCCTATTTATTCTCGCCGGGAGGAAACCCCAAAACAGAAGTTGTTTTCCCAGTTTCCGTCACGGAGCCGCCGCCACCCTCTGGATTTCTTCGGAAGGGCTAATCTGGAGGTTGTTTTGGCCTCCGGTGAGGGGAGATCATCGCCATCGTCATCATCATCACCACTCCATCCTCCCTCCATGACTTCTCCTTTCATGTGTGAGTAATTCCCTGTTGTAGGCAAATGGGATGGTAGAGATTGGATGAGTTAGATCATGTAATAGTTCGTCAGATTGTTGGGGACATGTTGCCTATCATCTACTTTGGTGTTTATCATCTTTGCTACAACTTGTTGCTCTTAATGCTTGTCACTTTGGGCCCGAGTGCCATGTTTTTAGATCTGAACCACTTGTGTTTTCATGATTTTATTTATGTTCTTGATCTTATCTATGAGTTGTATGCACCTATTATGGTCCGGAACCGGCGATCCCAAAGGTGACAGCTTGGGACACCAAAGGGGATGGTCCATAATTTGAGGATTCCATGTATCCATTGAGTTTATTGCTTTGTTCCGGTTCTCTTTGATAGGAGCACCTTAATCTCCATAAGTTCCCTTTGGCCCCGTTCGTAGCGGGATGGTAGGAAAAAAGATGTTGTGCAAGGTCTTATTGCAAGCACGCACAACTACCTACGGGATACATGTCTAATGTTTGATATTTGCCTAGATGATCCTTGCTTTTCTGTGTGCCTTGCCCCATGTTAAAATCTATTATATGTTCACTCTCATCCAAGCAACGCCCAACCATCCATCTCCCTAGCCTACAGTGTTTTAATCCTACTGGTTACTAGTAGTTTAATTTTGCTGTTTTACTTTCGCCGTTGCCACTATCACCTCCATATCACCGTTGCTATTATTATTTGGTTGCAAGCAAGTATATTTCAGGTGCGGTTGAATTGACAACTCAACCGTTAAAGCTTATAAATATTCTTTGTCTCCTCTTGTGCCGAATCAATAAATTGGCTTATCTTACCCGCGAAGACTATCTCGATACCTACAGTTGAGGATCATCACTTGCTCACACACTTCCACGAACGACAAGAAATATTGAATGGCCCGTGCAACTGGCTGCTCCTGTTCCATGAGGATGGAGAATTAGTATGCGACTTTACTACATGGTGGCTCGCGAGGATAAATTATGTATCCCTAATGCCTTACGATCAAGAAGTCCATGCTTTTTTCAACAACCTCTGGGAAACCGCGCTCTCCTTCAAAATTGAAAAGAATGGAAGGCAAAATCAACAACCTAGACTATTGTATGAAGGTTGTCGACAAATATATAACACAACAAGAAACTGAAGAAGCAGATGAGCAGTTCATACCCAGCTCAGACAAGGTGAAGACCGCGACAAAGATAAGGCACACCGATGAAATACTTGGGATCATCATGTGTTGAACATAGACACCACGGAGAAAAGGAAGCGGAAGTAGACAAACCCAGCAATAAGAAGAACACTGACCTACCAGGAGGTCATGAGCGGACCTGGCAAATACCACAGTCATAGCAAGTACCAGGCAACCCACACAACAAGAGAATGCACCCTCCATAATCTGTTTGTCCGAGATAACAACATGAACTTGGAGGAGCGCAGTCCCGGGGAACCCCTGAATTTCGAAAGACATGTTCGAGAAGGCGATAGACCCTCAACAAAAGCTTTTCCTCTAAATATCAGGCATGTCAACATGATCTCTCGAACATGGTATTTCAAGAAGAATCCAACCAAGGGAGCCCAGAAATCAGGCAAAGCCGCCCAAGAAGAATCGATGGAGACAATATGGGTAGGAGTCACGATCACGTTCGACCAAAGCGATGGCGTCACCAAACTAGAACACCTATAAAGAATAGCACTAGTCACACCACCAATTGTCCATGGAAGGCTCCTCCCAAAGGTGTTAATAGATGTGGCAGCGGGATAAATATCCTTTACACAGATGCCATGGAAATTGCTTCAAATCCCAACCTCCCAACTTTTCCCATCAACTATCCACCTCCATGGAATAGTACCCGGACAGACAGTGAAATTCATCGGCTCCATCACGCTACGAGTCACTTTTGGCTCCAAGGACAACTACAGACGTGAGAAGATACACTTTGAGACCGTCTCGTTCAACGGAGGCTACAACGCACTCCTCGACCGCCAAGCGTTTGCGAAATTTATGGCGATACCAAGCTACTCCTACCTTCACTTGTCACAGTAGCATCATTGAGATAGCCCCGATAGAAGGCAAAACAAGGTAACGTAGCCGGAGGAAGGATCACTAGAAGAAACCTCCACTACCCAAGCTCTCGCACGAGGACGGTATTATTATCACAATTATCTTTTTATGGCGATATCTACAAAAGCCATTACTTTTTATGTTTTTTTGGTTGATCAATCCAGACACCAAGAATTTTCAACAATATATGAAATGAACCCACTACAATTGCTACTCCCTCCGCTCAAAATAAGTGTCATGATTTTAGTTCAAACTAAAATCAGGTCACTTATTTTTGAATGGAGGGAATGTGAGCTAATAAGATGATTTTCATATCAGTACTAGAGTTTTAATTTTTTTAAACATTGAATTTCAAAATAAATTTTGAATGGGAACTAGAACTGCCAATATTAGCGGTTTTATTTCTCCCATTGATATGAACATGTTTTTGTCACCTGTGCACTTATAAAGGTAGAGACACCCATCAAGAATTATGTTGTCGAAATCAAAATAATGAATTAGAGCTAGTCGCAACGAATTACATCAATAGGTTGTGTTTTGTGCAACAAACTCAAATAATACGTGCCATGCGCAAAATCAACCTCAATAATTAATTGTTTATGCATTTTCTTCTCAACTTTATGTTCTTCAAAACATTATTAAGGATGTTGCAGATGCATTATGGGGTTGCCAATATTGTGATTATGCTAGTCGATCTTATGTGTAAGACATATCCAACATGGACCATTAAATTTCCACGGATACATCCAGACGTGTTTATGGACATGCGGTCGAGTGGAAACCATCATATCAAAATCATTAAATGTCTGATCCTATCAATTTTTCTTGTATAGCCCGTATATTAAAAATAATGAAAGATAAATATCATCGTGCATCAGTAACTCAAAAATATAGATGTCAATATAACAATAGTTTAAATCAAATTATTATAGTCAAAAACTAAAAATATAAAGATTCAAATCGATTATCCTACATGTTAAATTTAGGTATAGCCCAATTTAATTATCCATGTTGAATGCCATTTTTTTATGAATATTCATGTTAAATGACTTTTTTTGCGAATATTCATGTTACATGACATGACCAAAACTATATGAACGGTTCAATCTAAGCATTTGCGGTTTTTTCTCCCTAATGATATGGAGCGAACGTTCGCTCCAGGGCATGGCAAGAGCGAACGTTTTGCATGGCAACCAGAGTACAAATGCATGGCAATTCAGAGCATACGATTGCCATAAAAACTAAAAAATCCAGCGAGTTGCCATGTGTTTGTACTGCAGTTGCCATGCGTTTGTACTACGAGTTGCCATAAAATTGTTCGCGCTTGTCATGTTCCACAGCGAAACGTTTGCTCTAAATTGCCATCTTTTTTCTTTATGATGATGTTGTAGCTTCTCTACCCCAAGTCCCAGCAAAGTGTTTGAACCACAGGTTTTTCATAGATTTTTATGATAGAAATTGCGCGTTGGGTGCATGCATGATGCATGTGTCGAGCCAGCGGAGCGGATCAAAATATCAAAGCAAATCAAAATCCCGGCCCGTACGCTGTTGCTTTTCGGTGGGGGTGCAACGCCCCGAGGAGCTCCCGCGTCCACGAGTTTCCGGCGGCCAGCTCTCCACCACAAGCTCTTCTCCCTCTTGCTCGGCGCGGTTGCGTGCTCGCCCCTCCGTTTATATGCGCCACTCGCTCCCCCCTGCTTCTGGATCCCTCTCATTCCTCCCTTTCCACCTTCATCTTTCTTCCTTCCTCTCAGCCAGCCTTATCTAAATCCCCCCGCCTCAGCCCAGAGCTCAGTGAGAAAGAAGCATGAAGATCCAGTGCGACTCGTGCGGTGTGGCGGCGGCGACGGTGGTGTGCTGCGCGGACGAGGCGGCCCTGTGCGCGCGCTGCGACGTCGACATCCACGCCGCCAACAAGCTCGCCAGCAAGCACCAGAGGCTCCCGCTCGACGCGCTCGGCGCCAAGCTCCCGCGCTGCGACATCTGCCAGGAGAAGGCCGCCTTCATCTTCTGCGTCGAGGACAGGGCGCTCTTCTGCCGCGACTGCGACGAGCCCATCCACGTCCCCGGCACGCTCTCCGGGAACCACCAGCGCTACCTCGCCACCGGCATCCGCGTCGGCCTCGGCCCCGTCTCCACCTGCGCTGCCGCCGCCAGCGGGGACCACAGCCACGACGCCGACCACCACGCCCCGCCCAAGGTCGTCACCTGCGAGCACCAGCCGCCCGCCGCCACCGCCACCGCGCAGCAGGTTCCCTCGCCGCCGCAGTTCCTGCCGCAGGACTGGGCCGTCGACGAGCTCCTGCACTTCTCAGACTACGACTCCAGCGACAAGGTACCTAACTTCATCACAGTTATGACTTATGAACAGAGGCGGAGGACGAATTTTTTTTAAGGTGTGGCGAAATCTATAGTAAAGAATTTTTTGATGCAAACTAAAAGAGTGACAACACACTAAAAAGTAACAATACATACGAAGACTAAAAAGAATGAAAATGTAGACATGTTTCAACTATACAATATTAAAATAACCTCAAACATACTGATAATAAAGTTTTCAATGGCATGTAGAAGATCCAGGCAATGATAGTGCCCTACCCTCCTTCTGAAAACCTTCCTTAATTTTAGCAAAGATCAAAACTTTTAAAGATCCCTCACTCAACGTAAGACACCATCAAGTCATTAAGCCAGTTATCGGATATTTTCTCAGTCTTGATGATTTTTATTAATGAGAAGACCCTTTCAACTGTTACCGTTGCTATCGGTAGTAGCAATGACAACTCAACGAGGCAATGTGTCACCGGCTGTGAAGGAGAGAAGTTCGCCGCCCGCTGTCCCCAACTATCGTCGCCCAAGGCCCCAGCCGCCGGCTTGCGCGACACCCACGTTGTTCGCATGTCCGCGCCCACAGTTCCGCTTCTGTCGTCGTGTTGGCCATGTTTAATTATTGTTTTCGTTTTAATTATCGTGAACTCTGCGCAGCATATCTTGAATGTGTCTATCGCGTTGGGCGACCGCGCGATCATGAAACAAAAAGAGGACACGAGCGTCTGTTGATATTTTGTTTGTTTGAAGGTGCTGACCACATGCACCATGTGGTGAGGACACGAGCGTCTGCGCGGTCGATCAGAACGAACAAAACCCAAATAAATCCGGTATCTGTTTACATTGGTGCGTTGAAGTGCGAACAATAAACAGACTGCAGATGATGTTCGCAATTATCCGCTTTGAACGCAAACTGAACTCAAAATTGGGTCTACATTGGTGCGTTGAAGTGCGAACAATAAACAGACTGTAGATGATGTTCGCAATTATCCGCTTTGAACGCAAACTGAACTCAAAATTGGGTCTAGTTTGGGTCGCGACCGATGTCCGGCTCTAATTTGCATCCAATCGTTGAAAGTGATTTTTGATCCTTAGATACTTAAATGGACTAAAGCGGAAAAAATGGGTATGCCTGCTCTTAGGTTTAAAACTGAGACTGAATTGGATGGGGGCAGAACTGACTGGGTGGAAGCATGGGCCATCTCGCTCCTGTACAGTTGCTCCCGTGACCCTGTCTTGTGATCTTCTTTAAGTGCTAGCGATATTTGGTGGCTGGCCGGAGGCCTAAGTGCCTAATTAAGTGTCTAATGATCCAATTAAATCAAGTAGCTAGCAACCAGCGCTGAGATGAATATCTATATAAAATATTTTGCATGCAATCAAGGTATGGCAGCTGCCATACCTTGCCCACCGGGGAGCTCCGCCACTGCTTATGAATATGATTGTTTGGGGTTTCGTCTCATCATGGTATACTGTACTGAATTGCTGACTGTTTGCTTCTGTTAATTTGCAGCTGCACAAGGATTCGGGCTTCAATGAGCTGGAGTGGTTCACAGCGGACATGGAGCTTTTCCACGATCAGGCGCCCAAGGGCGGCAGCAGGGCGACCATGGAGGTCCCCGAGTTCTTGGCCTCGCAGGCGGCAGACGACGACGCTGCCTACTACAGGACGAGCAGAGCCGCCGGCGTGCGACAGAGCAAGAAAGCCCGCATCGAGATCCCCGACGACGAGGACTTCTTTATCGTACCCGATCTTGGCTAAGCAACACTCCTAGATGATCCTAGTACTTCCTCGTGTGATTTTGCAGTCTTGTTGTATGCAGAGAGGAGAGCTGTGTACAAAAAGTTAGTGTTGTGTCGAACTGTGCTCTGTGCATCTTGACCTAGCATTGCTGAACTGTGACATACAATAATTATTGTAAGATATGCTCTTCATATAGTTTGAGTGCATCTGTACTTTTGCAGTACTAGTTCAATTCTCAACCAGTAGAAAAGTGAGTAAAACATGAGAAACACTGATGAGCAAATAGACAAACAAAGCACCAAACAATTTTGATACGGAGACAACAGCACAACTGTACAGTTCTGAAACGAAAGCAAACTCTCACACGTCCTCACAGTGGTTTGACCTTAAACGTTGGCAGGTTTTAAAAAGAAGTGTTCCCTTCTTCTTTGAGAAATTGGGATGCCATCCTGAAGAAATCGCCACCTCAACACAACGTAAATTGTTAGCCAATACTTTCGCAATTGCCATCTTTGCCGGCTAACATTTCCCCAGAGAAAAGGGTTCTTTAGTTTTCCATGCTACTCCCTCCGTCTGATACGATCTTATATTACAGGATGGAGGAATGTAAATTAATATAAAACATTTTAAATCATTGAATTAGTGATCTAAAACATTTTATATTAAATTACGGAGAGAGTATAACTCAAATCATAACACACAACATAGCTGAACAAGTCCGTTTTGGTTTTTATGCCGACTATCCTTTCCAAGTACGTTATTTTCTACTCTCTCTCTTCCTAAATATAGAAACTCACCTTTTGCAAAGAGGCTGGTCCTTGTGCCATCCATAAGAGCAACTCTAGCAGATCGAAGTCCATCATCTACTACTTCATTACTAAACAAGATACTAGATAGGCCATGGCAACGGCGTCGGCTCCTCACGGCTTGGGAGCGAAGCGGTCCTCACCGCTTTGGCCTCGACGCGGTGTACGACTACACCATCTTCACCAACTGCTACCATCTTCAGCATATGTCGTGAGGTTTGCTGGCTTGGAAGTCTCACCAGATGCGACTTTCACTTGGAGTTCCAAGGCCCGATGGAGGTTCTTTTCATGGCTGGCCTTAAACGATCGGTGTCGGACAGCGGATAGGCTTCAAAGACGTGGGATGCCGCATTCGGCGGCCTGCCCGTTTTGCGACCAGCACCCTGAGGGCATCTTGCATTTACTGGTGGAGTGCTCCTTCTCGCGGATAGTTTGGCAGGGAGTTTTCTTGGCTGTGGGATTGCCGGACCTTGTTCCACGCATGGGTGAGCACCTGCAGGTCTGGTTTTCCCGGTGTGAGCCGAGGTGGGACATCAGAAATCAAATAGGGCCATCTGCTTGCTGGGTATGTGGGAGTTATGGAAACACCGGAACAAGATCATGTTCAAGGGTGCCTCACCGTTCGCGGCAATGGCTCTGCGCCGGATCATGGTGGAGGGCTGTGCGTGGCATAGGGCTGGGCTGTTCACGACACCGTTTAACGGCGTCTTCGCATGAGTGGATAGGCGGGATGAACGAGGATATTGATTTTGGTTTTGTTTAGTAGTGTAGTGTGGATAGAGCGTGGTGTGTTTGGCTTGTCTTAACAAGCCTATGTTGTAATTTCATGGATTTGGGATCCCCCCTTCTTTAATACACGATATGTCTGGTAGGGCGTATTCCAGAAAAAAAATCATTTTATTTTCGGTAGTGCTAACTAATGAAGAAGAAACCCCCACAAATCCTCGGCCAGTCGTTTGATCTCAAAACGTTGGTGAAAGGGCATGTGCCCTCATGTTTGGTTTTGATAATTGATGACAAACTTTATGGACTAATGGTTTCCTTGAGTTATACTTTAAGGTTTGTCCATAGGAAACGCTTGAAGATCATATGTTGGCTTCAAGGTTGTAGGATGAAGATTACGTGTTGACCAAGGTGTTCTTCATGGAGCTATCCAAAGATTGATCAAGTTGATGCGTGCAAGTTCAAGAGGAGCATCACGAAGATATCATATGCTTGGCGCTTACCGACCATTTGGTGATAATGGTCTTGTGAAGATGTGCCTAAAAGAGGATCACCCATAATGGAGTATGGGGGAGCAATCTACTAGTCTTCATCGAGCCGGCGGAATCAAGAAAGATGTCCCATCTTGAGGCGGGCATGATCGTCATCATGAAGCTCAAGTGGATTATGCACAAGACAAAGGTTTGACATAGATAGGTGTCTAATTTACCGGTCTCTTGGTGGTAGTTAGGAGACCGGGTTATAGGCTAGGCCGAGTCGTTCGTGGCGGGCATGATCGTCATCATCTTTATTGGTTCTTGCTTGGCTTTTCTCTTTGTGAGTTTTGGAGCTTGTGGTTTCTTCATGACAAGCTCATGTTCATCGAAAACGGATTTCGTATGCATCTTCTCTTGTGTTTTTCGATGCGGAAGATTTGTCGGTTCTTCTCGGTTAGAGGTTTCACACCTCTATTTGTTTGGCATTTCTCTGTAACATCCCAAATTTTTCAAAATTTTGGAATGTTAATAAATAATATAATATTGATTGACTTGTTTGAATTTTAGAGTAAATGAAAACTTTTCATTTGAGTTTTTGTTTAAACCTTTACAAACCATTTAATAAATTTTGGATAATCATTTATCCAATAATAAAAATCTTGGTTGTGAGGTTTATTGAAAACTCAAAGAATGATTTTCTTTCTTTTATCTTTTTGAAATTTGGTAGGAACCACAATTAAATATTTAGAGTGAGAATAAAATGACTTTCTCAAATTTATTGTGGTCCCATAATCATTCTTGAATTCTTAATGGAGTTTATTTGATATCAACATTCAATAGATATTTAAATATTTCCAATAACTCAATTAATATAATGAGAGGAGATAATATGACTTCTCCAAAAAAAACAAAATGTATTGGAAATATTTAATAATGTCTTCAATGAGTTTTTGTTATTAAAAAATCTATTTATAAAATTTATTCAGAGAGGGAAATATATTTTCCTAAACTCTCGATATTTTATTTGGTCTATATAAATTTTCTGATTTATTTGAGAGTTATTATTTCAAAGTTAAAAATAAGAAACTGAAATCCTAAATCTATTGGGTCGAGCCCATATATTTTTTCTATCTCTTTTCTCTTTCTTTTTTTCCGTCTTGGGCCTATCCTCCCGCTAAGGCCCATAGCCCTGACCGTCTTCTTCCTCCCTGTTCTTTTCTGTGTACGTGAACTAACACACACAAACACCATGAACCTGGAAAAATTCCTTCCCTCCATTCTACTCCATCCTTGATCGATTCAATTCAGAACCTACACAAAAATTGTGGACAAGTTCATGAGGAATTCATTCAGGGAAACAAACACGCGTATTAATGCTTTTAATTGTCCATAATTTTCTCCATGAATGCCATTAAATTCATTTCCAAAACCTTGCTTTTAATGCCCATTATTTCTCCATGAATGCCATTAAATCCATTCCAAAACCTCGCCCACTCTCCTTCTATGGACCTCCCATGACCCTATAAATACCGCCCCTAGGACCCCTTTGAACCACACATCCCCACGCATAAAGTCCCTCTCCAAAGCCCTCTCCTTCGTGCACAATTTCTCGTCGGAGTAAAGATGCATCCACACTTCCGGTGAAGATTTTTGTCGCCATGAAAGGTACCTAGTCCATATTTCTTCCTCTAGTTTCTTCCCCTTGCCGATGCGCACCGTTGTGACATATTTTTCCTCTCGATTACAAGGTTGGAGCACGTCGTCCGTGTCATTGTGCTCTTCATGCGTTCTTCTCTACTCCGGTGGAACTTCTTCGCTATCCGAGGGCGAACCTAGAGCTATAACCTTGTCCATCGAGTCGCCCAAATCATCCTCTATCCCGTTCGGCTGTTTATTGACGCCCACGACCTTTTTCCAAAATTCCGGCGAGATCTCCGGTGAGCCTTTCTCCCCTCTTTGTTCATCATTTTATTTTGTAAAAATCGAATGGGTACAGACCTATCAGAACTTGCCATTTTGCATCCTTTTATTAATCCCGTAATTCATTTTAGCAAAAATAGTCAAACTTCAGAAATTCATATCTTCTATCCCGTAAGTCGGATTTCGACAAATTTTATATCCCTGGATTCCTTGGAAAATGTAGTTTATTATTTTCCAGTAATATTCCACTTTTGACAATTTGAAATTTAACTCAAATTTATTTCTATAATTTGAGTATATTTGATATACATCTTATTGTATAATTTATTTGGAATATTTTCTTCATCAAATTTGATCCTTAATATCAAATCTTTCTGTTTGGACAATTGTCACATTCTTTCCATCATATAAATACACTATTTTGACCTCAAACCTTCGTATTAGCTTCCATTTAGTTATATCTCTTTTTATATAAATTTGGCTACAAAAATTCAATCTTCTCAACAAGATCATCACGATTTCTATCGGATCCTTTTGAATCCAATCCAAGAATTGATTTCTTATGCAAATATTCATATGGAAAAACCAACCGAGTTTGACATACTCTCCATCCAATTGATTTTATAATCAACCTCCAACATATCCAATTGATTTTACAATCCTCGGATATATGATTTCCATCATATTTCCATCCAATCCAACTTGATCCTATCTCAACCTATCTATGCCATAGTAATTAGTTTATTAATAGTAATAACTAAATATTTATGTTGTAATTGTATCTTATTTGGATCTTCACTTTGGATTGAGTTGTGTGTTGAAGTGTTTCTCTTTTACCGTTAGATATATTGTAACGAGATGGAGAGATGACTACGAGTAGAATATTTCATCGTCAGGATCCAGGCAAGTTACTCTTTTGATCATGCTCCAGTATTACCTATATTTTTTATATGCATTGTAGTCCAACTTAAATATTATGCATTGATAGGATTATATATTATGCTATGATATTACACCCAGTAGTTCATTGAGGTAGGTCTGAACCTTATATCATTGTCGCCACCGTGTAGAATTATACTGCTTTGCTAAGTAGACGTGGATTGGGAAGTGATCCATTATAAGGTATGAGTGACTAAGTAGTAAACAGGACCAAGATAATCTTAATGAACCACCTGGGTGGAATGGTTGGGGGCACCCTGGAGGAACCAGTGGATTTGCCTGAGTGACCTGGAGATGGCCAGTAATCACTGCGGAATGCCACCCAGGCTTAAAGGGATCAATCATATTTTTCATAACTAGAAGCTTACGTGTGCAGCCACAAGCCATTATGGGCTCTGGCTTGGTTAATTAGTAGTAGTGACTCTTGCTAGGTGGTGCTACGAACGTAGTGTTGGTAGGTGGGATGGGCACCGCCAGAGTAAGGGAAACTCTTCTAAAAGACCATGTCTCGACCTTCCTATTTCCATACAAAGTGTAGTGTGGCGAATACCAATGGAGGTGGTCGAGTCTTGTGGGGAAAAGTGCACAAACCTCTGCAGAGTGTACAAACTGATCATGATTAGCCGTGTCCCCGGTTACGGACAACTTTGAGCATGTAGAAGTGGGAATGTTGACGGATCTCATCATATTTAATCAATCGGGTTTAATCAACTTTGGGAATAGATTGACTTGGAGAAACCAATTCAATCATATTATGAGCTTTGTAGTACTGTTATGATACTCTTTGAGTAGGAAAAAATCAGCTTTATGCAAACTGAAACTCTTAGAGCTTTTCCACCAGCCAAAATTGCATGTAGAAGATAGGTCTGTTATATATTCTTTTGGGAGTAACTTGCCGTACATTCAAAGTACTGACCCATTTTGGGCTCTAACCTTCGGTGTTGCAGGATTGTATATGACGAGTAAGTGATGCGATGTAGGGTTACGATGTCTACACTCAACTTTGCCGTTGGTGTTGATGGGACTCCACTTATGTATTGTTTATTTCCGCGGTGTATTCTAGCCCAAAGGCTATAAGGTAATAAATACCATGTATTTACGTTACTTTTTGACATGTGATTCATGGTATTTCATCGAGTACTGTGTGTGCTAGCATACTGATCCAGGGATAGCACAGAAGCACAGTAGACTTGGTTCCTTTTGGGACCGGGTCGTTACATTCTCCCTTGACACTCTTAAATATTTCCTGTCGTGATTAGGCAGTTATGTTCGTTATCTTTCCATCAAGCTTGATTTTTCCTTAATCGGAGTTCATTTTCCGAAGTTGTGCCAGTTCAGGGTTTGCCGGTTTCATTTAGAGTTCATCTGTTTTGTGGCATGGGCTCCCTGGGTCTTCCAGGGCGGTAGTACCGCTCTAGGAGCGGTAGTACCGTGCCACGGTAGTACCGTGGGCGACTAACACACTCACTACCGTAAGTCCACTGGACTTTGCGGTAGTGGGCACGACACTGGGCCTCGGTAGTACAGTGGGGTGGTAGTACCGCACCACGGTAGTACCGTGGTCTAGTACCGTACTCACCACCGCAATCCCTCTGGACTCTGCGGTAGTGGGCACGGTATTGACTCTCGGTAGTACAGTTGGGAAGGTAGTACTGCCTCGGTTACGGTAGTACCGTGGTTGGTGGGTTTCCAACGGCTGGATTCGTGGGGACCTATAAAAGGGGGTCTTCTTCTTCCTTTGTCCCCACCGGTTTTGTGCAAGTTCTTCCCCCCATTGTTTACCTCTTTGAGCTTGCTTTCTCTCTATCCCTCCCATGATTCTTGCTCCTTTTTGAGGGAAAAGAGAGAGGAGATCTAGATCTTAATTCTCCACCAAGTCATCTCTCCTCTAAGTGAGGGGAACCTTGTGGATCTAGATCTTGGAGTTCTTGGTGTTCTCCTTGTTCTTCCTCTCATATTCCTCCATAGCATTTGTTGCTTTGGTGGGATTTGAGAGTTGGGGACTTGAGCACTTCGTGTGCTCTTGTCATTGCATTTGGTGCATCGGTTTGAGTTCTCTCCGAGGATTCGTTGTAGTAAGTGAAGTTGAGAAGATTGCTACTCTTGAGTGCTTTGGCACTCTAGAGCTTGTACCTCTTGGGTGTTACTTTGTGATATCCATAGTGCTCTTGTCATATATCTTGATATCACATAGGTGCTTATCTTTCTTAGTATAAGTTGTTGGTGCACATAGTTGAGCCTAGCTCATTTAGGTTTCTTGTTTGGAAAATTAAACGTTAAGTTTTATCCCGCGTTTGTTCAATCCTAAACCGTAATTATTTTAAGCGCCTATTCACTCCCCCTCTAGGCGACATCCACGTCCTTTCAATTGGTATCAGAGACTCATTTCTCATTGTAGGGCTTCACCGCCTTGAGAGTAAAGATGTCGACTAGGGGATTATGATTCATTGACACACTTAGTTTCGATGGCACAAATTATGATGCTTGGAAAATTTGCAAGCTTAATTATTTCCGGGGCATTGACCCGTGTATGGAGCGGATTGTAGATATGAGTTCTTCTCCTCCAAAGGATCCTCAAGACCTATCCTTAGAGGATGATAAAAACTCTTATCTCAATGCTCAAGCTTCTAATGTGCTGGTTGATGCTTTGAGTAATGTAGACATTTTTCAACTCATGCCATTTCGGGATGCTCATGAGTTGTGGACAAAGCTTCAAGATAAATATGATGTGTCCACGATTTTTGGGGATGATTGTTCTCCCTCCTCCTCCCGTCGCGATGCATTCTTAACTTCTTCTACTTCACCAACATGTGGTTTTCCACAAGGTAATGAAATGGTGAGTAGTGTGAGTCATTGCAATGATGATAGTGAACTTATTGTTGATAACCATTTATCACTATCTTATTGCAATGATTCCTTGTTGGACCTCAACACTTCGAGCACCTTAAATATCTTACATGCTAGTGTTGATAGTCCATGCATATCATGTAGAAATCACTTGAATAAATCTCATGATGATATGCTTGCTATATCTTGTTGCCATGATAAGAATGCCTCTATTTCCTCTAGTTATTGTGCTAACAATGTAGAGGAAAACCAACGGTCCATAGAACAAGATGTGGTCTTGAATGGTGCCTCAAGAGATCCTACATCATCATCTCGTGTTACTCATTTTTTCCTTATGGCTAAACAGTTAAAGGTATCTCCTACTTTCACACCCATATCGAGTGATGGTAATGATGTAGATAATGTTGAAGAGGATGATAATATTGCTTCCTTAAAAATTAAGGGAGAAATGATTTTTAAAGCTCTTCATAAGAATAAAATTGCTTGCTCCAACTTCATGGAAATCATGTCTATTGCCATTGAGGGCAAGAAATACATTGAGGATTTGGAAGCTCATATCGAGGAGAATGAGGCCACCATTAAGAAAATGGAAAGCCATGAGCGTGATTACGCTAATGAGATTGCGGATCTATCTCAAGCTCTGGAGTGTGAAGAAACCACCAAGGAATCTCTTGAGGAGACTTTTGCTTCAGAGTTATCTAAAGTAAAGGAATATTTTGATAGAACCCTTGAGGTGGCTAATTCTATCAAAACTAAAAATGATAAGCTTGAAGTTGTGCATTCTAAACTCCTTGAGGATTTTGAGCACCTCGGAAATGGCTCACAGGTCATTAAGGGTGAGCTCATTAAACTCACCGAGTCACATGCTCAACTGAAAGCTTCATATTTAAAAGAGCTTGCTATGTTGTCTTCTCCTTCCGTTATTCTTGATGATGCTTGTGCTACTAACTCTATTTCTTGTGAAGCATCCATCCTAAAGGAGAATGTTGAGCTAAAGGCTCAACTTGAGTTGCTAACTAGCAAGTATGGGAAATTAGAAGAAAATCATGAAAATCTCTCAAGCTCTCATGAGGATATTCTAGTATCCCATAATGTGCTAAAGTTAGCTCATGAGGCTAAGGTTTCTAAATTAGTTCCTCATGTGGACATTAGCACTACTTATACTCAATATTCTATATTGCCTTGTGCCATTCCTTATGATTCATCCACTCATAATGTTGCTACATCATGTGATGAATTATCTTCCTTGCCTTGTTACTCTAACAATGAAGCTACTACTTCCTCTAGTACTTGTTTTGTTACTAACCATGTAGAGGAAATCAAAGAGCTCAAGGCCCAAGTCACTTCTTTGAAGAAAGACATGGGAAAGGGTCATGAAGGGAAGTCTACACTTGACAAGGTTTTGTGTGGACAAAAATCCCCCAATGACAAGGGTGGACTTGGATTCAACTCCAACAATAAGAAGTCCATGTTAAAAAAGAAGAAGGGCCAATCTCAAGTCAAGAATTCGGCCAAGATTATTTGCTTCAAGTGCAAGTGTAAGAGCAAAGTTTGCCCCCGTGTGTTTTGGATATTGTTGGACAAGACAGTAGAGGAACTAACAATGCTTTCTAGTGTAAACAGTTGTACAGGTTCCCGAAGGACAAGCTAAGTGATAAAGCTTCAGGGAAGGTCTGCAAGTTATCGAAACATTACCCACGGAGCGAAGCTTAATCACGAAGGATGACCCCCAAAAATAAAGGTGTCCTGAAGCTCTACTCATTGAAGGAAATGAAGAAGACGGCGCAAGACTTAGATGTTTTTGTGTAGTTCTTTTTCGGTTCTTTGAGTCATAGGACAAACCGTACTATCAAGAGGGGTCTTTAGTTTGTGGACACCGAAGTCATTGAGAAAATGCTCAGATCAAATCCAAACCAAGTGAGAAGCCTGAGCGAAGAAATCTCATGTGCACTGAGTTAAGCTTCGGTAGCAAAGACTTCGTTCTTTGGCCTCTGAAGCAGAACTAAGTCCGTGAGTCAGCTTTACTTGTTCCGCAAGTAAAGTTGAGCAGTGATGACAAATCCGACCGTTGTGGACACGTGTCAAGCTGTCACCTCGGGTCAATTTGGTCATTCCGCACCTCGGGATCGCCAACTATAAATACGCCGCCCCTCCTCCATTTGCGGGTGGATGCTCCAAGAATATTCCTGAGAGAGTTTGAATAGAGCACCCCAAAGACTTCACCGAAGCAAAACCCAAAATCCAGAATACTGAAGCCTGAGTCCCATTGATCTGATTAGATTCAAGATGACTTAGGTGAAAGCTTACTAGCCTTTTTATCTTGGAGAACTGCAATTCTCCTAGACGGTTAGAGTGTTGTTCTTCAGAGAGCGAAGAGTAATTGTCGCCTCGAAGTCCAGTTTGTCAACGGTTTCGGTGATTTCCTCAATAATCAACCACGAGTGAAGAACTGACCAAGCTTAAGGAGTTTGGTGCAGTGGAGCAACGGACGGAGAGAGATTTGCTCCAGGTGTTCAATCACCAGTCCCTCCAACCAGACGTAGCGCTTTGCAGAGCATGAACTGGTCGAACAAACATCGCCGAGTCCCAGTTCGTTTTACTTCAAGCATTTACCTTCAATATTGCATTTGCTTCGCAGTTATGCTTCAATGGGTTTTGATTCACTGCATTTAGATTCGCTTCCAGTTTTACTTCACTATTCCTCACTACTTATGCTTCACTTCAATAGTTTCAGTAGAAAATTTTGAAGTGATCATTCACCCCCTCCCCCTCTGATCACATACTTGGACTTTCAGCAAGGTTGCAGGGAACCATGTTAGATCTTGCCCTTTGAAGAAGAAGCCCCTTAGTGACAAGCAACTAGGGAAGAGGCCTCAAGTTCAACCACAAGGTGAAGTGAAGCCACTTCCCAAGAAGACTCAAGTAAATGATGTTCATGTTGACAAATCAAACACGAAGAAAGGAAAGAGTAGATGTTGCTACTTATGTCGTGAGAAGGGGCATCTTGCTTCTTCATGTACGAATGGTACCTTATCCAACCCTATTATAGTTGATGATGTTTATTCTCTTCGGAAGGATAAGGTTGGCAATGTGGTTGCCAAATATGTTGGCACTCAAAGTGGTGACAAGAAAAGCACCATTTGGGTAGCCAATCCTATTTTGACTAACCTCTTAGGACCCAACTTGGTTGGGGACCAACAAGCTCCAACTGGATCAATAGGTGGTGGTGGAGGGCATTGGAGAATTGGCTACATTATGAAGAATTAAGGGACCTTCATTAATCACATTGTCTCAAGCCAAGTAATTTGGTCTATCTTGTGTCTATCGTATAACCAATGTGCCTCCTGTGACGCCCCAAAAATCAGATCGTGTACAGTAATCATACACGCAAGGTACACGATCGAGATCAGGGACTCACGTAAGATATCACAACATAACTCTACAAATAAAATAATACAAGCTGTTTAATAAAAGACAGGGGCCCCGAGGGCTCGAATACAACAGCTAGAGAGCACAAGTTAGCGGAAGCAATAGTATCTGAGTACATACACAAGAATACAAGGATGCCTTAAGAAGGCTAGCACAAATAATAACAGATCTAAAAGGCGAGGCCTCCTGCCTAGGAACCTCCAGACTACTCCTGGTCAACGGGGAACTCAACGTCGTAGAAGGCATCGGGGATCTTCATGTTGCGGTGGTCGGCATCGGGGATCTCCTGCTCCTGGACTCCAAGGCTCCAACGTCGGCTGCAGCGGCCGATCAGGCAAAACAAAAAGGGGGAAATAAAGAAAAGGTGAGTATCTAGCATATCCGCGAGTCTTACGTCCGCTACTAAGCATTTGTATCAAATGGAAAGGGGAGGCTGTATATAGTGGACTGCAAGGTAGAAATCAGAATAAGGATAAGAAGCTAGGCCTATCGAGGACTAGCATCTTTTGGTGAGTCTTGCATCACAAGATGAGAACAGCCAACAGTTCATATAAAGCATAAAGTAACAATGCAACAGAAGTTGCTGCAGCATTGTATAATAGTAAGTGGTAATAATTAACAATAATAATGCCTCCGAGTTCCCTTATGAAAGGGCATGTGCCCTTATGTTTGGTTTTGGTAATTGATTACAATCTTTATGGACTAATGGTTTCCTTGAGTTATACTTTAAGGTTTGTCCATAGGCAACTGATACGTCCCAAACGTATCTATAATTTCTGCTTGCTCCATGCATGTTTTGTGTGACTTTGCCATGTTTTGCTTGAACTTTCATACACTTTTGAACCTATTTGGACTAACCTATTAACTCAGTGCACCCAGTTGCCAGTTTCTGTTTTCTGCTGTTTTTGTATTTCAGGTTTTCCGGCCATTAAAAGTGCTCCAAAAATTCCGGGAAAAATATAAAAAAAATCAGCGCAACAGAAGCTTCCGGAATCACCAAGAGAGGGAAGGGGGCCACCACCAGGCAGCCAGGAGGGCAGGTGGCGCGGCCCCACCCTGGGCCGCGCCAGGGACCCTCCTGACTGCCTCGTGGGTCCCCTCGATGCCCCCTTCGCCTATATTTACCCCTTGGGGTGGAAACCCCTAATATCGATCTCTTTCTCGCGAACTCCCCTCTGTACCGCCGCCGCCGCCATTTCAAGATCAGGGCTTCCTGGAGAAGCTGCCCCGACACCCTGCCGGAAGGAGGAACCCCCTTCGGGAGACCATCCATAGCCATGGACGCCTCCCGTATGTACCGTGAGTAGTTTCCCTTGGACCATGGGTCCATGACCAGTAGCTATGTGATGAATCTCTCCCCATTTTGTGCTTCCACTTTCGAGTCCTCGTGAGCTTCCTCACATGATCGAGGCATCTATGTAATTTCTGCTGTTGCTATGCTGAGTTTGTTGGGATCTGATGGATTATGAGACTATGTTCAGATTGTGATGAGTAATATATTTGGTTCTTCTCTTTTATATTTTGTTCTTGAGTAAATTCTTGCATGTTCTCCGTTGCGGTATTTGGTTTGGCCAAGTATTTTATTTGCAACTCCAAGAGAGAGCGTTATGCTCGATTGTGGGTTCAGCCCCTTGATGTCTAGCTTGAGTGACAGAAACATGAGACTAGGGGATGTGCTGTTGCCACCAGGGATAGAATAACGACGCTTGTACCTGCGGGGGCAAGGATTGTTTACTTTACGCAAAGTTCTTTTAATGCAGTTGTCTGTTGCTTTGAGTTTACACTTTGGGTGGGATTCGCAACTTAATACCAGCGAGATGTTCTGGATAGATATCTCAAGGTGGATGATTCGTAGTAGATGCAGATGGATTTCGGTCTACTTACCTTGGTGTACTGCCCATTGCTTTTGAGCCCTTCCTTTCTTTGCAGCATAGTTAGCATTGCGGTGCCTTCATAATCCTGTCATTTGCCCAACTGTGATTTGTTTACCTCGCTAGCACTTTTATCGTCTTTTGGGAGAGAGACATCACTAGTGAAAATCACGGGACCCCGGTCCATCTTCACATTATTGTTCACACCCTCAATTTACTTTCAGCTTTCACTTTCCTTTGCACCTTTTATCTCTTGCGTTGATCCTTTGTAAACGACAAGGCTGGAGGAATTGACAACTCCTCTGTACTCGTTGGGAGCAAAGTTATTTGTTGCTGTGTGCAGGTCCACGACAACACCCTAGTCAGGAAGTAATTTCTGGCGATGTTGCCACCTACTTGTATCTCCTGAGTCCTACTGGTTCTATAACCTTGGTATCTTCACCGAGGGAAACTTGCTGCTGCACTGCATCTCAAACCTTCCACTTGGGGTAACCAACGAGGGGCGAGAAGACATCAAGCAAATTTCTGGCGCCGTTGCCGGGGACTCAAGTCTACAAGATAGGGGAGTTGCACACTATCTTTTACCTTTGCTTTTTAGTCTTGGTAGTTTACCTTTCAGTTTTTACTTTTGTGTCCTTAATCAAAAATACCAAAAACACCTGTTACTTTGTCAGTAGTTACCACTATGGCTGGCCCTTTTGCCTTTGGTGAGGCAGAAGTGCTTACCTTTACTCAAAGAGGTGGTGAAAGTTTGAAAGATGCTTGGTATAGAATTAACGATTCTCAAAAAAGAGCCACCAAGAAGCAATCCACTACTATCCTGCTTAGAAATTTTTATGTTGGGATTACTTCTTGGAATAGGTTTCTTTTAGACACTGCTATCAATGGGAACTTCATAGGGGCCCCAGTTTGGGAAGCCCTTAATGTTATTGAAAATCTTGTTGGAAGTCTCCCCATTGTTAGTATTAAGGAGGACATTACTTTAGCTCACATTATGAGAAAACTTGAAAAAATAGAGCTAGAGATGCCAAGTTTCGATAGGGTGAATGAGTTGGATCGTAAGATTCAAGGGAATTTGAATAGGTTAGATAATTCCATGCAGAAAATGGTCAAAACTTTGGAGACTATCAAATCCCTTGATGAAAAGTCTTCTAGGATAGATAAGATTGAGGAAGTCATTGAAACTTTAGGAACTACTTTTCCTCAATCAAAACCAAAAAGGATGAAACTCCAGCAAAGAAGGAACCTAACTCCGTTTACGTACCCAAGGTTCCCCGAGCTAAAGCTAGCACACCCAGTGCCAAGAGATTTGAAACGGTGAAAACTTTGGAGGAGACACCTATCTTTAACTTTAATGAAATTCCAATTGATTTCCCTCCTTTTGATTTTATTCCAAGAAGCATTTTCATTCGTCCTTTATTTGAGAAACCCATTAAGACTAGTTGTACTATTGAAGAGCTTTTTGATGATCATGATGATGGTTCAATAGATGCAACTTGATCTTCTGCTTTAAGCCTAGCTAATGGCTCTAAAGAAGCGCTTTCGGGAGGCAGCCCGCAACGAATTTAGGTTTTTCTTTTTGCTTTTCTTCTGTTCTTAGTGGTCTTGATGATTGTTACTACTGTAGAAACATCATTGTATCTTTACTTTTCAAGCTTTGTGCCTTTTATAGCCTCATATGACAAGGGAAGTGAAAGTTGTGACATGCTGTCCAGAAAACAGATTCTGTCCTCGTGACTAGAAAAATCATAGAAAAATCCCAGTTCATCTTTTTGAGCTGAAATTTTTACACAGCGTGCTCTATACAATTACGAAACTTGCGTATGTTCTGAGTTTTTTTATTTGAGTTGCAGAAGTACCCCTAAAAAATTCGTTTCTACCTGATGTTCTGTTTTTCATAGATTCTGCCACATTTTGTCTCTCTTCACTTTTGCAAACTTTAAGCTTGCTTTTTCTTTGCAAAAACTTTTTGAAAATCTTGAGTAACAGTATCTCTTCAAGATTATCTTTATTTTCAGTAGACTAATTTTTTTTATTAGGGTACTAACCTCTCTAATCAGTCTACAATGAGTTATGTATGAAGGGAGTTTTCAAGTGCGCGATGGAAGGTGATGAAAGAAGATTCAGGAGTGTCAAAAGCTCAAGCTTGGGGATGCCCATGTGCACCCCCAATAAATATTCAAGGAGACTCAAGCGTCTAAGCTTGGGGATGCCCCCGTGCATCCCCTTCTTCATCAACAATCATCAGTCTGTCCCTCGTTGCACTATATTTTTATCACTTCATGCGTTATGTGCTATTCTTGGAGCGTCTCGCTCTTAGGTTTTGTTTCTAGTTTTCTTTTGCTTTGTTTTCTGTAGTAACAAGTTAGATCCCAGCTTACTTTATTTTGTGTGGGAGAGATTCACGCTCCGCTTGAACTAGAACTCCTCATAGGATTTGCATGCTTATTCTTTTAGCTGTGAGCTGTTCTTTTTTTCTTTTCTTAGCTGTTGTTCTGTTTAGTTGTAGTGCTTTAGTTTTTCTAGAGATTTTCTTTTGTATTAGGTTGAACTTTCTATAAGTTGCATGTTTTATCTTGTTAGAGATTTTTCCTGTTGCACTGAGTTCTGTCTCTTGACTGAAAGTAGGTAGTTAAAGTTGTTGTTCTCTTTGTAGTAGTAACTTGAAATAGTTTTGAGGTATTGAATAGAGTAATGTTTGAACTTATGGTGTCAAGAGCTCTTGCCTATTAGTGATAGATGTCGTATTTTGGGAAATCCGTGTGTTTTTCAAAAACCAAAACCCTTGTTAAGAACTCTAGCTACTAGATGGATCACTAACCTCTGGAGGTTTCGAATATTAGAGTACACTCACGTACCATGAGTCGAGGATGCGCAAGGATAACCAAACCCCCATACACTCCTCCTCGGGGTACCTGTCTCTTTGTGAACCTCCTGATTAGATTGAGAGTTACCGATAATAAGTGCATGAGTTCTTCGGACTAATGTGAGTATTCGAAAGTTGACACTTCCACCCACCTATACTTTTTCTAGCCTCTTCGGTACCGTGCATTGCCCTTTCTCACCTCGAGAGTTGGCGCATACTTCGCCGGTGCATCCAAACCCTTGGCATGATACGCTCTGTCATCATAAGCCTCCTTATATCTTTCCTCAAAACAGCCACCATACCTACCTACAAGGCATTTCCATAGCCTTTCCGAGATACATTGCCATGCAACATCCACCTTCTCATGACTTGATCTTCATGTCATACATGCTACTTGCTTGATCGATGAGCCGCATGCTAGTTGGGCCTTTCCCTAATCATTGCTACATGACGCGCTAGTATTATTGCATATCCTGCTACCCTGGCAGAGGCATACATTTGCATCATGATAGTTACATTTTCTTTATGTGAGTACTTTGTAAAGTGTGAAAGATCTCCTATATTCTGGTAAAATATAGAGTATTGCCCCTAAAGTGAGGAAAAGATCCCAAAGAGGACAAAATCAAAATATCCCAAAGAGGACAAATGAGAGTTAAATAGAAAGAGCCATTGAGGCCACCAAAAAAATAAAAAAAAGAGAAAAAGAGAAAAAAAATAAAAAAGAGAGAAGGGGGGGGGGTACTACTATTTCTTTTAAGAGATCCACACTAGTACTTCATCTTCTATCCCTTGTACTCCATAGAGATCATCATCATGCATATAGCTATGTGGGGACCCTTCACACTACAGAACTTGGCTTGTATATTCCAATGGTGAGCCTCCTCAAACGAGCTCTAGGTCTTCTTGAGCAAGCAATTTAGATGCACCCCCACTAGTTTCCTTGGAGAGATTTTAGCTCACATGTGCATTCCTTGTATGGTAATCCCTACTCCTCACATCATATCTATCATATGGCCTTCTCTCGCCTATGATTGTCCCCATTGATGTTAGCCTTTCACACCTTTTTGTCTTCCTCCTCCACCTTCTTTCTGTTTCGCCTTTTAGGTGTCAACTTTCTTGCTCACGCTCATCCATTGCATGAGTGCTCAAAATATCGAAAGGGAGTGGATCATTTTGACTTGTACCTGGCTAGTGGTCTGGGGACGAGTCCAGATAAGAATCCAAAGGGGACCAAGTGTGAAACTTTAGTAGATAGTTGTTCTCCACAACCTTTTTTTCTCTTTCTTCCCAGTCCCTTGCTTGCACGCAAACACCATTTGGAGACATTCGAGTCACGGACAGCAAGAGCTCTTGCACCTTTTGTTCTTTTGTTGCTTGTGTCAATGCTAATATAGACTCTTGCTTGTTAAGACTTGAATTGAATTGCATGCTTTGATTGCCTTACTTAAAAGTCCTTATTTGGTTGTGTAGCATGTCACCACAGAAATTATGCTTGTTATCATTTACCTACTCGAGGACGAGCAGGAATTAAGCTTGGGGATGTTGATACGTCCCAAACGTATCTATAATTTCTGCTTGCTCCATGCATGTTTTGTGTGACTTTTCCATGTTTTGCTTGAACTTTCATACACTTTTGAACCTATTTGGACTAACCTATTAACTCAGTGCACCCAGTTGCCAGTTTCTGTTTTTTGCTGTTTTTGTATTTCAGGTTTTCTGGCCATTAAAAGTGCTCCAAAAATTCCGGGAAAATATATAAAAAATCAGCGCAACAGAAGCTTCCGGAATCACCAAGAGAGGGAAGGGGGCCACCACCAGCCAGCCAGGAGGGCAGGTGGCGCGGCCCCACCCTGGGCCATGCCAGAGACCCTCCTGACTGCCTCGTGGGTCCCCTCGATGCCCCCTTCGCCTATATTTACCCCTCGGGGTGGAAACCCCTAATATCGATCTCTTTCTCGCGAACTCCCCTCTGTACCGCCGCCGCCGTTTCAAGATCGGGGATGATGACCCACAACCGTAAGGGATCTATTGCAGCGTTTTCCATAAGTAAGAGTGTCGAACCCAACGAGGAGCAGAAGGTAATAGCAAGTGACTTTGGCAAGGAGATAACTGCAAGCACTGAAAGATAACTTTTTAGGGGTTTTCTTGGTATAGGCAATAGGAAAGTAAAACGACCAAAGTAAAAGACACTGGAGAGTAATGAGTGGCCCAATCCTTTCTGAGCAAAGGAGAGGCCTAGCAACTGAACTTATAAAGGCTAAAGTGTTCTTGAGGACACACGGGAGAGGTAGTCATGTGCTTTTGCCATATTACGTATCGGTACTATGTGCTGCGTTGATAAGTGTTGAGTGGGTGGATCTATGCTAGTACACCCTCTAGACTAAGATAAGTGCACTCTTATGGTTAAACACCTTGCAAGCATCCGCAAATACAAGATAGTAATTAAGGCAAAAGCCTAACCATAGCAATACGATCGGTGATCCATTGTTCCCTTGGGCAAAAGCGTGCAAACTGGGGTTTAGGTTTCTATCACTCCGGCAACCCACCGTAAGCATTCTTTGTACACAATGTATTCCCCTAGGTCCTTGATAAGGCGAAGTGTTGAGTGTTCGACTCACACAACACCGCTAGGAAAATAACAACACAACTTAAATATCAACTAACACAAATTACTTCAACATCATATGACTACTAACAACTAGACTTCTCCCATGTCCTCAAGAACTAAAGTAACTACTCACAAGACATAAAAGAGATCATGATCAGTGGGGATAAATAGATGATAAACAATCTGGACACAATAATATTTCTCCAACAAAACTCAATAGCATTCACCACAAAGTAGTAATCAACACCGATATAGTAGAGATGATAGATAGTACGGATTACAACACGAGTTGCAATTGTGAGATGAGATTGGATGGAGGTGGAGATGGTGCTGACGATGGGGATGATGTTGATGATGATCTCGATGATGCCCGTGACGATGGTGATGACGATGGCGATGATCTCCCCGGCGGAATCTGCCCGCCAGAGATGGCTTTTCTTCTCTGTAGGTTTCCGCCATGGAGCGGCAGCGGAACTCCGTAAACTCCCCCTGTTTTAGGGTTTCTGATATATGAGCGATATATAGGCCAAAGGGGGGGGAGCCTGGAGTGGTGCCAGGGGCCTAGGCGCCCTCCCGGCGCGGCCAGGGTGGGGGCCGCGCCAGGTGGCCGCCTGGGCACCCTGTGGCCCCCCTCTGGTCTCTCTTTTGCGTGTCTTCGTGATCCTTTTGGAAAATAGCCTCCGTCGATTTTCAGGTAATTTGGAGGTATTCTTCTTCAGCAACTCAGCGTCCACTTTTTACCGCTGAATCCTGCGTTTGCTGCTTCGGCACCGGAAAGTTGCAAACTGTGTAAAATAGGCCAAAACAACATAAGAATAGCATCATATCATGAAATATATCAATGAATAAGAAAGAATTACTATATAAAATAGTGATACATTTTGGACGTATCAACTCCCCCAAGCTTAGACCTCGCTTGTCCCCAAGCGAATACTGAGCTCGGTAAACCTGTCCACAAGTTTAGAGAGTGAATTGTCGATAAATAGAATACGGACAAGAAGCATCAAGGTTCCTTCATCAAACTCAAGCATGCTCAGCAGCAACCTCAACTCATAAGGCCCTTATGAGAAAGTAATAACAATTATAATCAAAAGTAGGGCTGAGGAAACTTATCAAATTATGGCAAACATATCCTTGGTCAAAGGACAACTAATAACTTTTACTGTTGATCTTTCTTTTTAATGAAACAATTTGAAGCTTTTGAAAGAACATGTTATTAGTCATGAAGTGTAAATGCTAACACAAAGGGAGATGCTTTCTTGGCAAAAGCTTTCGCAAACAACTTACTTATCAAAAGATAATGTCAACAAGGATAAGGCATGGCAAAACTTAATGCAACTTTATAAGGATGAATCCTCATCAACATCAAATGTCTGTTCTCTTAGGGAAAAGAAGGAAGTGGGACAACTGACTCAACATGAAGGTGGATGAAAGGCCTTGTTAAGGGCAAGCAGGGAAAACTCATGTGCTATCCTTAAATCAAACAGAATAAAAATAGATTTTGGGGCGGTGCATAGTTTGTCAACGAATGCTAATAGATAACTCAATTACTTCTCAAGATGGACAAGTTTCGAGGAACGGCTCCCAAGTGGGGACGATCACATCCCCTTAATCTCCTTTGTTTATCACTGCCAAAGTTTCTGATTTCTCATAGACCAAGCGTGAAGGAGGGTTTGTTTGTTATATTATCTTTTGAGCTGGGCGCACCCATGCCAGTTCCTCCTCGTATTATGGGTTTGCAGATTAGACGTGCAATCCCGGGGTAAAACTTGTCCAACTTAAGAAGATCATGAATTACCTACTACTTCCTCATGAGCTAAACAAGAGGCACAAAACAGAAGATTTTGAACATTTAAGGATAACACATAAATTCTATACTTATAGGAGTGGTAGGGGAATACCACGAATAGGAAGGTATGGTGGACTCACATGGAAGGTATTGGTTTCAGGGTATGGATGCACAAGCAACATCTACTTGGCAAAGAGTTTGGCTAGCAAAGGCTTTGAGAGAACAGACAATTGATGCTAAGTTAGATGCAAAACATATAAGGCATAAACATTAAGGTAAGCATAACACATCAAGTTGTCTTCCTTGTCAACATAACACTTCAAGCATAATAACATAAAGGTTTTGGCTATGTCGCTACTTGAGAAAACATGCATGTTGTCATGACCAAAGCTATGTTTGCCAAAATCAAATAAAGTTTTCAAAGCCATACCTGATATAAGGTCAATACTCCCCATAAGAATCGTCATATGAGGCCGATTGCGCGAAGAGAATACCGAGTGCAGCGAAGAAACTAATAGACTTCTCATTAATATTCCATTATAGACGACTCCACACTCACGGATACAATCTCTCCACAGACGGAGTGATATACCTCGAAGCAAACACCTATTTAATATAATAACTTCCCTTAGCATGATACGACTCTACTTGAATCCTAAAGACAAAGATAAAGATAAATATACCGGGCACTCCCCCAAGCTTGGAACAAGCTGAGGGGATGCCATTACCCGAGGAGATTTACTCCTCATTCTTGTTCTTCTCAGTCAGGTACTCCTTGGCGAAGCGCTTCCATGGTAGCTCCTCTCCATTCTCGAAGGACATTCCCGTCTCCAGGATCCTGCACTCAGCACCTAAACCCATGCGCAGAAACTTTAGTTCATACTCACAGTTCTGGTTGTGCAGATCATAGATTTGTGCTTGGAGCCCGTAAACTTTTTCTTCTAGTGCGGACAAACTTGACCACATCTCCTTCATCTCTTTCTTATGGGAAGCCTCGATCTCGTTCCTGATGTCGAAGTTGGCTTCAACACCACGCTCCACCATCTTCTTGAACTTGAAGACCTCATGTTCCATCTCCGTCAGCCGCTCCTCGGTGCTTCCCTCCATGACTGGTCCCTTCAGATCTTCCTTGTGGAGAACACCGTCCTCCACACGAAGGACCTGGGGGGTGCTTGTTCACCTCAGCGAGGTAAGGGTTAATGACGTTGACGACGAACTTGTCCTTGGGGAACTTGGGGAAGCCATGGCACCTAGGTCTAGCTAAAAGATTTCCTGGAGGAAACAGATTGAAGAGAAAACACACGAAATCGCGAGATACGTTGCCGGAACAATCCGGGCAAATATATAGAAAAATTTTCTGCAACAAAAGGAAGGTAACGAGCCAAAGTGGGGTCGGAGACGGACTCTTGGGTGCCCAGGCGGCCTCCCGGCGCGGCCAGGAGGTAGGCCGCACCAGGGGGGGCGCCTGGGCCCCCTGGAGCTCCTCTCCGGCTCCACTTAGGCCTTGATTTTTCCTAATTTTGCAGAAACTCATAATATGGAACTTTTATAGCGGTTCGCGATGTTTCCTTACCGTAATACATACCTTTTCTTATTCTGCTTCTGTCGGTGTCTGAAACAGGGCTGCAACATGTTCTTCATGAGTTGTTGTGCGTATTATATTTACATCAACATTGACGGGATCTCCCGCCATGTAATGCTTGAGTCTTTTCCCATTCACAACTTGAGGTTTGGTGCCTTCAAAATTGTTAATCTTGATTGCACCTGACCGGTAGACTTCTTCGATATGAAATGGCCCTTCCCACCTGGAAAGTAGTTTACCTGGAGAAAACCTGAAACGGGATCTAAAAAATAAAAATTTATCACCAACATTAAATTCACGTGTCAGAATCCTCCTGTCATGCCACTTCTTTACCTTTTCCTTGAACATTTTAGCGCTCTCGTAAGCTTCACTTCTCCACTCATCTAGAGAAGTCAAGTTCATGAGACGCTTTTCACCAGCTAACTTTGGGTCAGCATTAAGCTCTCTAACAGCCCAGAAAGCTTTGTGCTCTAATTCTAATGGCAAATGGCAAGCCTTGCCATAGACCATTTTATAGGGAGACATGCTCATGGGGTTTTTGTAAGCAGTTCTATACGCCCACAAAGCATCTCCTAACTTATTTGACCAGTCCTTCCTATTTCTGTTAACTGTCTTTTGCAAGATCAACTTGAGTAATTCATAGGCATCTCATTCCTTCTACTAATATTACCAACTCTCTGACATTTATCACAGGCTAAAACATAATTTCTAGCATCTTTAAAGAGAGTAGGCCAATAAAAACCTGATTGGAGAACCTTATGTGCGGTTCTCTCACCGGCGTGATGTCCTCCATAGGGACTATCGTGACATTGCTTGAGAATGTCCTTCTGCTCGTGTTCCGGTATGCATCTTCTCACGATCCCGTCTGGACCTTCTTTGAAAAGATGTGGGTCATCCAAAAATTAATGCCTCAAATCATGGAAGAACTTTTTCCTTTGCTGAAATGTTAAACCTGGAGGCAAATACTTTGCAACGATAAAATTATCATAATCTGCGAACCAAGGATCGGAAAGAGATTGTACTTTAACAACGGCAAGTTGTTCGTCTGGAAAATTGTCGTTGACTGGGATGGGATCATGCGGTATATCTTCCATCCTTGAAAGATTATCCGCTACAGGGTTGTCTGCTCCTTTTCTATCAACAATCTGTAAATCAAATTCTTGAAGGAGGAGTACCCATCTGATGCCCCACAGACGTAAGGGATCGATATAGTCTTCGCGGGTAAGTTAACCCAATTTATTGATTCGACACACGGGGAGCCAAAGAGTATTTATAAGCTTTGACAGTTGAGTTTTCAATTCAACCGCACCTGAAATATACTTGCTTGCAACAAAAGATAAGTGGTAATGGTAATATGATAGTGATGGTGACAACAGAAAAAGTAAACATCAAAAGTAACAACTAATGACCAGCAGGATTGAAAACACTGTAGGCTAGGGAGATGGATGGTTGGGCGCTGCATAGATGAGAGTGAACATGTAATAGATTCTAACACGGGGCAAGGCACACAGAAAAGCAATGATCATATAGGAAAATATCAAACATTAGGCATGTATCCCGTAGGTAGTAGTGCGTGCTTGCAATAATAACTTGCACAACATCTTTTGTCCTACCATCCCTCTACGAACGGGGCCAAAGGGAACTTATGGAGATTAAGGTGCTCCTATCAAAGAGAACCGGAACAAAGCAATAAACTCAATGGATACATGGAATCCTCAAATTATGGACCATCCCCTTTGGTGTCCCAAGATGTCACCTTTGGGATCGCCGGTTCCGGACCATAATAGGTGCATACAACTCATAGATAGGATCAAGAACACAAATATATTCATGAAAACACATAGGGTTCAGATCTGAAAACATGGCACTCGGGCCCAAAGTGACAAGCATTAAGAGCAACAAGTTTAAGCAAAGAAGATAAAGACCAATCTAGATGATAGGCAACATGCCCCCAACAATCTGACGAACTATTACATGATCTAACTCATCCAATTCCTACCATCCCCTTTGCCTACAGCAGGTAATTACTCACACATGTGAAGAGAAGTCATGGAGGAGGGATGGATTGGTGATGGTGATGACGATGGCGATGATCTCCCCTCTCCGGAGGCCAAATCAGCCTCCAGATTAGCCCTCCCGAAGAAGAACAGAGGGTGGCGGCGGCTCCGCGACGAAAACTGGAAAAGCGACTCCCTTTCTGGGGTTTTCCCGTCACGAGAATAAATAGGAGCATCGGTAGGGCACCAGAGGAGGGGGGAGGCGCCCAGGCGGCCAGAGGGCGCGACCCCACCCCTGGCTGCGCCAGGGGGGGCGCCTGGGGCCCCCAGGACTCCCCTCTGGTTCCACTTCTGGCTGGTGGAAGCTTCTGGTGCGTGGATTTTCTGTGAATTTCCCGGAATTTTCAGAGATACCTAAAAATCCATTTTCCTGCATACAATAAAACCATACAGGCAGCTCTGCTGAAAACAGCGTTAGTCCGGGTTAGTTTCGTCCAAATCATGAAAGAATGAGGGCAAAACAATAGCAAAAGTGTTTGGAAAAGTAGATACGTTTGAGACGTATCAACTCCCCCAAGCTTAGCATAATGCTTGTCCTCAAGCAATTCAGTTCAGCGAACTGGAAGCGACAAATAAAACTTTGACAAACTCTTTTGCTTCATTAGATGTATATAAGCATGTACTACGAAAAGAGTTTAGCAAGTATTGAAACAATGCTATAAGGACAATGCATGAAGCAATTCTTCTTTCGTGTGATCAATCACAAACAACTAAAAGTAAATAATACGCTACTGAAAATCAAGACATGATCACAATGCACATAGCTTGAACATACTTGAGTGGAATTTCGCTAGCCTCCATGAGTGAAGCAAAACATAAATGCAGAAACTCCTCCGGAGTTTTAAAGGTGACTAGAACCCAGTATTTCAGACTAGCAATAACACAAGCATGCAAAAGACAATGTAATACTTTAGGACAATGCATGTTACACTAAGAATGACAATTATGCTCTCATAGTTGGTGCTTTGAAGAAAGAAGGGGAGACTCTCGAACCGTGGCTTTGGATGGCAAGGTTGAAAACCCGTGAAAGGAAGAAAAGACTAAACATGTGCCAGAGCTCTTGGTTTTTAAAACAGATATAAAACTCTTTTGAGAGGTGTAACTTTCCAGTCAACGGTGAACGGTAAAGGTCTCTCAATATCTCCCATGCCAACCATATTAATGCCTTTTGCTTACACATATTCCCTTATCCATAAATCCTTTGATGGTCTACGGACACTTTTATTTTGCCTCAAGGATGGAAGGAGGGTATCGTTCCATCTATCATAAGCAACATTTGGTCCATTTCACTCCATCATCAAGTATGGGGGAGGTGTAACTCTCATATTTTTTTACTTGACTAGTTAAAACTTCTGTCAAAATATTTTTGGCATGCAAGATACAGATTTCCCCTCACCGCCCCATGAGCTTGTACGGTTACAAAAGGGAAGATTTTGAATAAATTTCGAGATGGCACATGAAAGTCTAAGTTAGGAGTGGCCGGTAAATACCACATATAGGTAGGTATGGTGGACTCGAATGGAATAACTGGTTTCAAGGATTTTGGATGCACAAGCAGAATTCCGCTTAGTGCGAGCGAAGGCTAGCAAAAGACTGGGAAGCGACCAACTAGAGAGCAATAACTGTCATAATCATGCAGAGCGACAAAGCAACATTGAATCGGGCATGAAAGTGATAT
The DNA here is from genome assembly GCA_950022295.1 of Bromus sterilis. Classification (NCBI taxonomy): domain Eukaryota; kingdom Viridiplantae; phylum Streptophyta; class Magnoliopsida; order Poales; family Poaceae; genus Bromus; species Bromus sterilis. The sequence continues at coordinate 115,805,122 of OX465599.1, forward strand.
AACTATTCGGAAACAAAAAGATCATCAAGGCATAATAGACTTTTTAGTCATAAACATGTTTGAACATGTGCCAAGTCAATCCAAAAATTCTCCGAAGGGAAATACCACTTCAGTATGCCAAACCATGAACAATGCAATGCATGTAAATCATTTCAACAACACATTATGTACTCTAGCTATTTGACACTAGCCACAAGGAAAGCATGAACACTGGGAAAGCATTGTAAACATAGCACTATGTCGCTACAAGCTGGTCTCTAGATCATAAGTACAGGCATTTGTACAAAAGTAGAAACAAGAAGAGTTCATACCGGTTTTCCTTGTTGCTTCCCTTCTGCCAATCTTCGTCATTACTGCCTTGTCACTTGCACGATCGAACGTGGGAAATATTATCAAATGCCATCACAGACTCGAGCTGAACTCTGAAAACAAAGCAAACTAAATAGAGAAAGGAAATATTTTTGGGTTTTTTAAGGGTTTAAACAAGAGAAAAAGAAAAGAGAAAATCTTTTTGTTGTTTTTGCAAAGAAAGAAGGAAAGAAGAACGGGATAAAACTTCGAAAAGATCAAAGCGAAAAAAATAAAACGGATAATACAATGGAAAAGTGAGAAGGGCACGTACTCCCCCAAGCTTAGGTTTTTGGCCTAAGTTGGTAGTAGCTAATGTTCCCAGGAGCCTCCTGCTCTAGGGTGGTACTGCTGAGTCCAAGGGTCGTATGAGAATTCCGGTGCGTACACCGAAGTCCTCGGATCCTCCCACGAAGAAGGATCCGCGCTCGAAGCAGAGGAAGATCCTTCACCAAACTGGGTGAAGGTCTCTCCCTGGAAAGGTGGAACTCACCATGCTCCTCCTCGTCGGGCACAACCCCCTCTATGGGGTTATGAAACTGATGCTGGACCACAAACTCATCGAACTGGATAGCATCAAAGGACCATCCGTTCCTGCGAGAAAAATAGAACAAAAGAGGTGCAGGTAGACGAATCTTGTGTTCCGTGGTGGCTCCGAAACGCAAGATATAATCAAGGTACCAAACTCGGAAGTCATGGTAACAAACTTGTGCCTTTTCATAGCAGTAAGATCAAAACTTAAATAAGTAAAAGGCTTATCATCGGGGTGTGGGGTGCCATTAAGAGACTCTAGGATAAGCGTGGCGTAAACGCCACCAAATAAATCTCCCTTGTTACCGTTCATAGCAAGGCGTCGAGCAATTAAGGCACCCACATTATAATCAAACCTCCCCGAGAGGGCGGTTGCCAGGATAGCAATATCCTGCGCAGATATGTTGCTCGTGTTGTCACGAGCTAACACCCCTCTAGCAATAAAATACGCAAAATACCTGAGGTGTGGGAATAAGATGCTGGAGATTTTTGACCGATGAATATCCCTTGTATCCATGCTACAGAGAGAGTTGAAGACGGTCCTCAGCTCGGAGGGCTGAGAGCTCATCTTCGCCGTCAGTCCAACGTTCGGCACACCTATTATTTCACAAAACTTTTCCAAAGGCATGGTCAAAAGATCATTGTAAATTTTAAACTCAACAGAACCATTAACAAGGTTATATCTAAAACTGTTAATGAAACAGGAGGTGAGTTTTTGATACTGAGCAACACGGCACGTTGCGAGTCGCGTCAGACCTGCATTAGCACAAAGATTATAGAACTCCTCCTTAATTCCCTAACAGTCGAGGGTGAAGCTGCAGCTCTTGTAACTCGATCGGAGCGCTCGAGCCTTTTCTTCCCAAGCCACCCTTTTGCTCTTCCTAGAAAACTCATTTCTGAAATTTTTGACAAATTACAAAAACAAGGATTTAAACAAAGTGAGTTAAGGCAAACTACTCAACCCACTTACCTAAGGCAAAAACTTGCATCAAAACTTGGAAAATAAACTTCTACACATGCATGCAAGCTCATCTAAACAGCACCAAGAACTACTAAATACTCACAAATGAAGCCGCCAACCAAAAATCTATTTGGAGGAGTGGAGGAGTTACATACCAGGGAGTATTTGCCCAAAATCTCAGCTCAAATGATGGGTCGTAGAGAGAGATCGAAATTCTGGACGGAGAGCAGCAAGAACACAAGAACAAAGTGCAGAACTCGTGTGTTTGGAGAGAGAGGAAGGAGGAGGAGGAAGAAGACTTACCTGGCTGGCTGCCCTGTGGGCCCCAGGCGCCCTGTGGGCGCAGCCAGGGGGCAGGGCGCACCAGCTGGCCGCCTGGGCCACTGGTGGGCCCCCCTGGTCAGCCCCAGGTGCCTCTGGGTCACTCCCGACATGGAAATTTTTATTTTTATTTTTCTGGAATTTTTCTGAAAACTTCAGTGTTGAAAATTTCCCGGAGTTCAAAAAGCTGCAAAACTTTCTGAAAAATTAAAGCAGTGATTAGTATTGTGAAGCTTCAAAAACACAAAAACTTAGTACAACAAAGAGAATAAAATCTAAAGCAAATGTAAACATAACAAGCTTAACTTTTTACCTATATAAAACAAGCTCACTAGTAAGGTTGATCAAGTCTTACCAACAAACCGGCGATATATAGAACAAGAAGTCTCATCTCTTATGAAGTGATCATTGCACCTTTACTTTAATGGACATTGTCCCCACCATAATGGTTTTGTATTTGTGGTGTACATGTAGTGGACAGTCCCATTCTCCAATCTTCACGGTCTCAACATTCTCTATAGAGTTAAGGCCGCGCCTCTTGTCGATCTTCTTTGGAAAATACACCGTGTGTTCCTTATGATCAACGTTGAAAGTGACCTTTCCTTTCTTACAATCAATAATAGCACCTGCGGTGTTAAGAAAAGGTCTACCAAGAATAATGGACATGCTCCCATCCTCGGGCATGTCAAGCACAACAAAATCTGTAAGGATCAAACAGTTAGCGACTTCAACGGGTACATCCTCACAAATACCTATTGGGACAACTGTTGATTTGTCAGCCATCTGAACGGAGATATCTGTAGGGATCATTTTCTCTAAACAAAGCCTCTTGTAAAGGGAGAAAGGCATAACACTCACTCCTGCACCAAGATCACATAAAGAAGTTCTGACGTAATTGTTCTTTATGGAGCAAGGAATGGTGGGTATACCTGGATCACCTAGCTTCTCAGGAATCTTTCCACTGAAAGAGTAGTTAGCAAGCATAGTAGATATTGCCTCATTAGGAACTTTTCTTTTATTTGTGACAATATCTTTCATATATTTCGAATAGGGAGGTAACTTAATAGCATCAGTCAAAGGGATTTGAAGAAAAAGAGGTTTCATCCATTCAAAAAATTTATTATAGTGCTCTTCTTCTTTAGACTTGAGGGACTTACCTGGAAAGGGCATGGGCTTCTGTATCCATGGTTCTCTTTCCTTCCCGTGTATTCTTGCGATGAAGTCTTCTCTAGAGTACTTCTTGCGTTTATCAGGTGTTTCTTCTTCTCTTACCTCGGGAGAATCATCCTTCTCCTTGTCCTTTTCTTCAGGCTCGGCACCGTCTTCTATTTCAGCATCGGAGGTAGATATGCTGCTAGGATCAACAGTTGGCTTTTCACTTGTGATGGGATCATCGGGATTGTCAGCCTCCTTGTGTTTCTTCTTCTTCTTTTTCTTCGGAGAGCTAACAGTCTCGTCTTCTTATTGTACTTGAGAATTTTGCTCGATCCTCTTTGGATGCCCCTCAGGATAGAGTGGGTCCTGGGTGTGTGTTCCACCCCTAGTTTTGATGCCATAAGCTTGTATCTCCTGTTTGGCATTATTAGTAAGAAAATCTTTTTGCACATTAGAAATTTGTTCAAGCTGAGTTTGAACCATATGAAAATGCTTAACAAGATATTTAACATCATTAACAGTTCTTTCTAGAACACCACACAAACTTTTGATAGCAAGAGAGTTATCATACAACTGACTTTGTATCCTCCTATTAAAATGGTCTTGCTTAATAATAAAATTATCAAGCTCATCTAAGCATTGGTCGGGAGGCTTACCTTTAGGGATGTCACTTTAAGTAAAGTTTAATAAAGAGTGTACCTCTACCAAGGGAGGGTGAGTAGTAGGCTCACACAACTTCTCAATAGGCGGTAAATTTTTCACGTCTTCGGCTTTAATACCTTTCTCCTTTATATACTTCTTTGCTTCTTGCATATCTCCGGGGGTCAGAACAAGCATGCCCCTCTTTTTCGGTGGTAGAAGTGGTTCAGGAACAGACCAATCTTCATAGTTCTTGGCAATTTTGCACATTAATTCTTCTGCATCGTCCGGTGTTCTTTCCCTGAAAACACAACTAACACAACTATCCAGATAGGATCTGGATTCATCGGTTAAACCAACATAAAATATATCAAGCAGTTCATTCTTGGGGACTCCATGTCCCGGCATAACCTTAAGTAAATCACAAAACCTCCCCCAAGCTTTAGGGAGGTGCTCATCCTGCAATTGTTTAAAGTTATAGATTCTTTGCAAAGCAGCATGTTGCATATGAGCTGGGAAATATTTATCAACAAAGAATTGGACTAAGTCCTGAGGACTCTTAATGGAACCATAGGGTAGTGCATCGTACCATGATTTAGCGTCTTCCTTCAAAGAAAAAGGAAAAAGCTTGGCCACATAGAAGTTTCGTATCTTCTCATCAGTAGTGAATAGGTTACCTAGCTCAACGAGTTTGGTCAAGTGTGCTATAGCATCGTAATTTTCTCTGCCATAAAAGGGGTCAGCCTCGACTGTAGATATAAGTGAAATATCAACATAGAAATCATAATCAGGATCAATGATGCATATAGGGGATGTGGAAAATTTAGGATCTGGAATAACTTTGTTCTTCATGGAGTGCTTTTTGAGCAACTCCTTAACAGCACCAGGGTTAGAGTCGACACACTCTCTGAGTTCCCTGCAAAAATGATCATCAAGAGTAACATAATCATCATCAAGGATTCTCTCCTTGAGTTCATCTAAGCACGGGTAACCAAAGGTTTTGCATGTAGGAATATAGGTAGCAGAGGTCTCGGTCTTGGATTCCGCTGCAGCCTTAGCAGTCTGAGTTTCAATATAGTAACCAAGAAAAGTAGTATCATCAAGAGTAGTGGAAGCATCATCAAAAGTATCAGACATAGTGACAGACTCAGTAGAAGCATCATGTGGTGGTGGTGAAGTAAACTTACTCATAACAGAAGGTGAATCAAGTGTAGCACTAGTGTTCAGAACAATACCTTTTATTGATTCATAACAGTCCCCTTTCTTACCCATAGCGTATGATATGCAACAGGAAGGATACTTCAAGTAGACTTGTAAATATTTCTATGCTCCCCGGCAACGGCGCCAGAGAACGCTTCTTGATGCCCCACAGACGTAAGGGATCGAGATAGTCTTCGCGGGTAAGTTAACCCAATTTATTGATTCGACACACGGGGAGCCAAAGAGTATTTATAAGCTTTGACAGTTGAGTTGTCAATTCAACCGCACCTGAAATACACTTGCTTGCAACAAAAGATAAGTGGTAATGGTAATATGATAGTGATGGTGACAACAGCAAAAGTAAACAGCAAAAGTAACAACTAATGACCAGCAGGATTAAAAACACTGTAGGCTAGGGAGATGGATGGTTGGGCGCTGCATGGATGAGAGTGAACATGTAATAGATTCTAACACGGGGCAAGGCACACAGAAAAGCAATGATCATCTAGGAAAATATCAAACATTAGACATGTATCTCGTAGGTATTTGTGCGTGCTTGCAATAATAACTTGCACAACATATTTTGTCCTACCATCCCGCTACGAACGGGGCCAAAGGGAACTTATGGAGATTAAGGTGCTCCTATCAAAGAGCACCGGAACAAAGCAATAAAATCAAGGGATACATGGAATCCTCAAATTATGGACCATCCCCTTTGGTGTCCCAAGCTGTCACCTTTGGGATCGCTGGTTCCGGACCATAATAGGTGCATACAACTCATAGATAGGATCAAGAACACAAATATATTCATGAAAACACATAGGGTTCAGATCTGAAAACATGGCACTCGGGCCCAAAGTGACAAGCATTAAGAGAAAAAAGTTGAAGCAAAGAAGATAAACACCAATCTAGATGATAGGCAACATGCCCCCAACAATCTGACGAACTATTACATGATCTAACTCATCCAATCCCTACCATCCCCTTTGCCTACAGCAGGTAATTACTCACACATGTGAAGAGAAGTCATGGAGGAGGGATGGATTGGTGATGGTGATGACGATGGCGACGATCTCCCCTCTCCGGAGGCCAAATCAGCCTCCAGATTAGCCCTCCCAAAGAAGAGCAGAGGGTGGCAGCGGCTCCGCGACGGAAACTGGAAAAGCGACTCCCTTTCTGGGGTTTTCCTGTCACGAGAATAAATAGGAGCATCGGTAGGGCACCAGAGGAGGGGGGAGGCGCCCAGGCGGCCAGAGGGCGCGGCCCCACCCCTGGCCGCACCAGGGGGGCGCCTGGGGCCCCCAGGACTCCCCTCTGGTCCCACTTCTGGCTGGTGGAAGCTTCTGGTGCGTGGATTTTCTATGAATTTTCCCGGAATTTTCTGAGATACCTAAAAATCCATTTTCCTGCACACAATAAAACTATACAGGCAGCTCTGCTGAAAAAAGCGTTAGTCTGGGTTAGTTTCATCCAAATCATGCAAGAATGAGGGCAAAACAATAGCAAAAGTGTTTGGAAAAGTAGATACGTTTGAGACGTATCACCATCTGATGAGTCTTGGCTTGGCATCCTTCTTCGTCATAAGATACTTAATGGCAGCATGGTCAGTATGAATAATAACTTTAGAATCAACAATATACTGCCTAAACTTATCACAAGAAAACACTAATGCTAAGAATTCCTTCTCAGTAGTAGCATAGTTCTTTTGAGCACTATCAAGGGTTTTACTAGCATAATATATAACATTCAACTTTTTATCAACCCTTTGTCCTAAAACAGCTCCAACTGAAAAATCACTAGCATCACACATAATTTCAAAGGGCAAACTCCAGTCAGGCGGTTGTACTATAGGAGCGGTTATTAAAGCTTTCTTAAGAACTTCGAAAGCCTCCTTACAATATTCATCAAATACAAAAGGAACATCCTTCTGGAGAAGATTAGTGAGGGGTCTCGAGGTCTTAGAAAAGTCTTTAATAAATCTTCTATAGAAACCAGCATGACCGAGAAAACTACGAATACCTTTAATGTCCCTTGGATAGGGCATCCTTTCGATAGCTTCAATCTTCGCCTTGTCCACTTCAATTCCCCTCTCGGAAATCTTGTGGCCAAGCACGATCCCTTCGTTAACCATGAAGTGGCACTTTTCCCAGTTTAGAACTAAGTTTGTATCCTCGCATCTCTGCAAAACTTTATTAAGATTGTGGAGACAGTGGTCAAAGGAAGTTCGATAGACGGAGAAATCGTCCATCAAGACTTCCACAATCTCCTCACAGAAACCATAAAATATTGCAGACATACATCTCTGAAAAGTAGCAGGGGCATTGCATAAACCAAAAGGCATACGCCTATAAGCATAAGTACCATAAGGACAAGTGAAAGTGGTCTTCTCTTGATCGGCAGTGTTAACATGAATTTGAGAGAAGCCTGAATACCTGTCAAGATAGCAAAAGTGGGTGTTTTTGGACAGCCTCTCAAGCATCTGATCGATAAAGGGCAGTGGGTAGTGGTCCTTCCTAGTTGCCTTGTTCAACTTCCTGTAATCAATACACATTCTATATCCAATAATAATTCTCTGAGGTATTAGTTCATTCTTATCATTAGGGACTATAGTTGTCCCTCCTTTCTTAGGAACACAATGAACTGGACTTACCCACTTACTATCAGCTATAGGGTAGATAATACCTGCGGCTAGAAGCTTGAGGATTTCGGTCCTCACAACATCCATCATCTTTGGGTTCAACCGTCGTTGATGGTCAACAACAGGTTTAGCATCGGGCTCGAGGTTGATGGTATGTTGGCAGATAGATGGACTAATTCCCTTAAGGTCATCAAGGGTATAGCCAATTGCACCACGGTGTTTACGAAGTATCTCCAATAATCGCTCTTCTTCATATCCTGAAAGGTTAGAGTTGATAATAACAGGATATACTTTCTTTTCATCTAAATAAGCATACTTGAGGGTATCGGGAAGAGGTTTGAGATCAAACACCGGGTCTTCTTTTGGTTTGGATAGAATTCCTAAAGGTTCAACCGGAAGGTTGTGCTTCAGGATAGCAGGTTGTCTCAAGAAGATTTCATCAATTTCATTTCTTTCCTGCATATGAGTATCATTCTCATGGTCCTCCATGTATTGCTGCAAAGGATCATTAGGGGGAATAGCAATAGAAGCAATACTTTCAGTAATTTTATCATCATTAGGTAATTCAGTACCATTAGACTGCTTAGAGATCCTAGAAAATTTAAATTCATATGGCTCACCATTGAATTCAACATAAACTTTACCTTTCTTGCAATCTATAATAGCTCCACAAGTTCTGAGAAAAGGTCTACCAAAAATAATAGGACAAAAACTATCCTGCACTGAACCAAGTACGAGAAAGTCGGTAGGATATTTTACCTTTCCGCATAGGACTTCAACATCTCTCACAATCCCAATAGGAGAGATAGTAGCTTTGTTTGCAAGATGAATAGTAGCATCAATCTCTTCAAGTTCACAGGGTGAAATCTCACCCATGATCTCTTGATAAAGCGAATAAGGAATCGCGCTAGCACTTGATCCCAGATCGCATAGCCCGTAATAATTGTGATCTCCTATTTTAACAGATACAACTGGGTACTTTAAATTGGTCTTTTATTCTTGGTTGTGACAATATTAGTTGAAACAACACAAGATTTTATAATAGAATCTGAAACATCATTAGTAACTAAATCTTTAACCATAGCAACTTGAGGATCGACTCTGATCTGGTCCTCAGGTTCGCCTGTTCTCCTCTCACTTTTATTTATTATGCTTGTCACAAAAGAGTGCTCCCTTATCCTTGAAGGAAAAGGGGGCTGTTCATATATAACTGCAGGCAAAATAGGATCAGCAACGTGAATATCAATAGGCACTTCTTTGAAAGGCTTATGGTACTGATCCTTCTTCATCTTAGAAGAATCAACATGAGAGGCAAAGTTCTTACAAAAATCAATCATTAGAATCGAGACCAATCTTAGAGCAAAAGGTATTAAAATAATCAGTTTTCACATAGCTCTCAATATAATCATGCTCATAATTTATAGCAGGTTCAATACCTTTATCAATTTCCCATTCTTCAGTATTCTTCTGGATCCTTTCGATGAGATCCCATGTTTCTTCAACGCTCTTTGTCTGAAATACCCTGCTAGAGGAGGCATCCAACATTTCCTTATCCTGACGAGAAAGCCTGACATAAAAATTTGTAAGTATAATATCTTCGGGGAGCTTATGGATAAGACATTTGAACATTAGGGATTTAAGCCTCCCCCAAGCTTGAGCGATGCTCTCTCCGTCGCGAGACCTAAAGTTATAGATGTAATTCCTGTCTCAATGAACTTCATGAAGAGGGTAAAACTTTGTATAAAAGAGAGACATAAGCTCTTCCCAATTAAGAGAATGTGAGTTATCGAGGAGCTTATACCAATCTGAAGCTTTGTCCGTAAGCGATATGGAGAATAATTTATTCATAAAAAACTCCAGTGACACACCTGCAAGCTTGAATAATGAACATAATCGTGATAAATATAGCAAGTGTTCACCTGGATGTCTGTCTCCTGTATAGAGATTAGCTAAGACATAATCGATGATACCAGATGGTATCTTATAAGGCACAATTTCAGCAGGGTCAGGAGTGACTACCTTAGTAGTGGGGCGGCTCCCCAAGAACAACGATCCAAGAGTAGGGGTGTCCATAAGGACAAAAGCATAAAAAGCAAAACTAAAAACAGAAATATAAAAACTTCCTTACCAGCTTCACTTACTAATTGCACTACGCTCCCCGGCAACGGCGCCAGAAAACGGTACTTGATGACCCACAACCGTAAGGGATCTATTGCAGCGTTTTCCATAAGTAAGAGTGTCGAACCCAACGAGGAGCAGAAGGTAATAGCAAGTGACTTTGGCAAGGAGATAACTGCAAGCACTGAAAGATAACTTTTTAGGGGTTTTCTTGGTATAGGCAACAGGAAATTAAAACGAGCAAAGTAAAAGACACTGGAGAGTAATGAGTGACCCAATCCTTTCTGAGCAAAGGAGAGGCCTAGCAACTAAACTTATAAAGGCTAAAGTGTTCTTGAGGACACACGGGAGAGGTAGTCATGTGCTTTCGCCATATTACGTATCGGTACTATGTGCTGCGTTGATAAGTGTTGAGTGGGTGGATCTATGCTAGTACACCCTCTAGACTAAGATTAGTGCACTCTTATGGTTAAACACCTTGCAAGCATCCGCAAATACAAGATAGTAATTAAGGCAAAAGCCTAACCATAGCAATACGATCGGTGATCCATTGTTCCCTTGTGCAAAAGCGTGCAAACTGGGGTTTAGGTTTCTGTCACTCCGGCAACCCACCGTAACCATTCTTTGTACACAATGTATTCCCCTAGGTCCTTGATAAGGCGAAGTGTTGAGTGTTCGACTCACACAACACCACCAGGAAAATAACAACACAACTTAAATATCAACTAACACAAACTACTTCAACATCATATGACTACTAACAACTAGAATTCTCCCATGTCCTCAAGAACTAAAGTAACTACTCACAAGACATAAAAGAGATCATGATCAGTGGGGATAAATAGATGATAAACAATCTGGACACAATAATATTTCTCCAACAAAACTCAATAGCATTCACCACAAAGTAGTAATCAACACCGATAAAGTAGAGAGGATAGATAGTACGGATTAAAACACGAGTTGCAATTGTGAGATGAGATTGGATGGAGGTGGAGATGGTGCTGATGATGGGGATGATGTTGATGATGATCTCGATGATGCCCGTGACGATGGTGATGACGATGGAGATGATCTCCCCTTCCGGGAGGTGATCTCCCCGACGGAATCTGCCCGCCAGAGATGGCTTTTCTTCTCTGTAGGTTTCCTCCACGGAGCGGCGGCAGAACTCCGTAAACTCCCCCTGTTTTAGGGTTTCTGATATATGAGCGATATATAGGCCAAAGGGGGGAGCCGAGAGTGGTCCGAGAGGCCTAGGCGCCCTCCCGGCGCGGCCAGGGTGGGGGCCGCGCCAGGTGGCCGCCTGGGCACCCTGTGGCCCCCCTCTGGTCGCTCTTTTGCGTGTCTTCGTGATCCTTCTGGAAAATAGCCTCCGTCGATTTTCAGGTAATTTGGAGGTATTCTTCTTCAGCAACTCAGCGTCCACTTTTTACCGCTGAATCCTGCGTCTGCTGCTTCGGCACCGGAAAGTTGCAAACTGTGTAAAATAGGCCAAAACAACATAAGAATGGCATCATATCATGAAATATATCATCGAACAAGAAAGAATTACTATATAAAATAGTGATGCATTTTGGACGTATCAGGGGCTGCCTAGAGAAGCTGCCCCGGCACCCTGCCGGAAGGAGGAACCCCCTTCGGGAGACCATCCATAGCCATGGATGCCTCCCGTATGTACCGTGAGTAGTTTCCCTTGGACCATGGGTCCGTGACCAGTAGCTATGTGATGAATCTCTCGCTCTTTTGTGCTTCCACTTTCGAGTCCTCGTGAGCTGCCTCACATGATCGAAGCATCTATGTAATTTCTGCTATTGCTATGCTGAGTTTGTTGGGATCTGATGGATTATGAGACTATGTTCAGATTGTGATGAGTAATATATTTGGTTCTTCTCTTTTATATTTTGTTCTTGAGTAAATTCTTGCATGTTCTCCGTTGCGGTATTTGCTTTGGCCAAGTATTTTATTTGCAACTCCAAGAGAGAGCGTTATGCTCGATTGTGGGTTCAGCCCCTTGATGTCTAGCTTGAGTGACAGAAACATGAGACTAGGGGATGTGTTGTTGCCACCAGGGATAAAACAACGGTGCTTGTACCTGCGGGTGCAAGGATTGTTTACTTTACGCAAAGTTCTTTTAATGTAGTTGTCTGTTGCTTTGAGTTTACACTTTGAGTGGGATTCACAACTTAATACCAGCGAGATGTTCTGGATAGATATCTCAAGGTGGATGATTCGTAGTAGATGCAGATGGATTTCGGTCTACTTACCTTGGCGTACTGCCCATTGCTTTTGAGCCCTTCCTTTCTTTGCAGCATAGTTAGCATTGCGGTGCCTTCATAATCCTGTCAATTGCCCAACTGTGATTTGTTTACCTCGCATATCAGTTTTATCGTCTTTTGGGAGAGAGACATCACTAGTGAAAATCACGGGACCCCGGTCCATCTTCACATTATTGTTCACACCCTCAATTTACTTTCAGCTTTTACTTTCCTTTGCACCTTTTATCTCTTGCATTGATCCTTTGTAAACGACAAGGCCGGAGGAATTGACAACTCCTCTGTACTCGTTGGGAGGAAAATTATTTGTTGCTGTGTGCAGGTCCACGACAACACCCTAGTCAGGAAGTAATTTCTGGCGACGTTGCCACCTACTTGTATCTTCTGAGTCCTAGTGGTTCGATAACCTTGGTATCTTCACCGAGGGAAACTTGCTGCTGCACTGCATCTCAAACCTTCCACTTGGGGTAACCAACGAGGGGCGAGAAGCCATCAGCAACGCTTGAAGATCATATGGTGGCTTCAAGGTTGTAGGATGAAGATTTCGTGTTGAACAAGGTGTTCTTCATGGATCTATCCAAAGATTGGTCAAGGTGATGTGCGCAAGGTCAAGAGGAGCATCACAAAGATATCATATGCTTGGAGCTTGTCGACCATTTGGTGGTAATGGTCTTGTGAAGATGTGCCTAAAAGAGGCTCACCCATAATGAGTATGGGGGAGCAATCTACTAGTCTTCATCGAGCCGGCGAAATCAAGGAAGATGTTCCAACTTGTTGCGGGCATGATCGTCATCATCAAGCTCAAGTGGACTATGCGCAAGACAAAGGTTTGACATAGATAGGTGTCTAGTTTACTGGTCTCTTGGTGGTAGTTAGGAGACCGGATTATAGGCTAGGCCGAATCTTTCATGGAGAGATCAAACCTTCGCATCCTTGGCATCATCTTTATTGGTTCTTTTTCGGGTTTTCTCTTTGTGAGTTTTGGAGCTTGTGGTCTTCCTCATGAAAAACTCGTGTTCATCGAAAGCGGATTTCATATGCATCTTCTCTTGTGTTCTTCGATGTGGGAGATTTGTCGGTTCTTCTCGTTTAGAGGTTTCACACCTCTATTTGTTTGGAATTTCTCTCTTGCCACTTCTTAATATTTCCAGTCGTGATTAGGCAGCTCTGTTCGTTAGCTTTCCATCAAGCTTGAGTTTGCCTCAATCGGAGTTCATATGCAGAAGTTGTGCTGTTCTGGTTTTCCTGGTGATGGCAGTTCCTACCGGGCGGTTGTACCGGTCGGTTGGGCCGGTTGTACCGCCCTTGTCAGGGCACGGTACCACCGGGCTGGGAGCCTTTCCCCTCTGATCTAGGCTGGTGGCGGGGCGGTGGCAGCACGGTTGTACCGGTAAATCCGGTACTACCGGTGCTAGGAGTGGTTGTACCGCTCGCCCTCCCCCACCAGCGGCTAGGGTTTTGGGGAACGGTTGTACCGGCCCCCTTCCGGACCAACCACCGGGACAGGGCCATCTATCTTCTGACTTGAGTCGGTGGCAGAGCGGTGGCACCCAGGTTGTACCGGTAAATACGGTACTACCGGTGCCTGGAGCGGTTGTACCGCCCTACCTGTTCTGCTACTAGCTAAGGTTTCGAAGAGTGTGGTTTTCTCTGGGTGGACCGGTTGTACCGGGGGTGCAGGCCGGTTGTACCGGTCTGTGCTTTTCTGTGCATAACGGTGAGATTTCGTGGGGACATATAAAAGGGGGTCTTCTTCCTCCTTTGTCTCTACCGGTTCCTTGCAAGTCCCCCCCCCCATTGTCGACCTCTTTGAGCTTGCTTACTCTCTTTCCCTCCCATTATTCTTGCTCCTTTTTGAGGGAAAAGAGAGAGGAGATCTAGATCCACATTCTCCACCAAGCCATCTCTCCTCTAAGTGAGGGGAACCTTGTGGATCTAGATCTTGGAGTTCTTTGTGTTCTCCTTGTTCTTCCTCTCATATTCCTCCATAGATTTTGTTGCTTTGGTGGAATTTGAGAGTTGGGGATTTGAGCACTTCGTGTGCTCTTGCCATTGCATTTGGTGCATCGGTTTGAGTTCTCTCTGAGGATTCTTTGTAGTGAGTGAAGTTGATAAGATAGCCTCTCTTGAGTGCATTGGCACTCTAGAGCTTGTACCTCGTGGGTGCGTTGGCACCTAGAGGCTTGTGGTTGCGGAGCTCAATCATTGTGGTGGAAAAGTTCGGGATGCTACGGGAGCCTCCAATTCGGTTGTGGAGATAGCCCCGAGCATTTGTACGGGTTCGGTGACCGCCCTCAAGGGTCGCCATTTGTATGGGTTCGGTGACCGCCCTCAAGTGTCCTAATAGTGGAATCACGACATCTTGCATTGGTAAGAGCCTGAGGAGAAATAGGGTGGCCCTCAATGGCTTCGTGTGAGCATTGTGCTCCTCACCCTCTCCAAACGGAGACGTACTTCTCGCAAGAGAAGGAACTTTGGTAACAAATCCTTGTCTCCATCGGCTCCACTTGCGGTTATCTCTACCCTTACCTTGAGCAAGCTTATTACATTGTTTATCTTGTGCTTGCTCATTTTATTGTGCATTGCTTGTCCCATAGGTTGCTCATCTAGTCAACCTATTTACTTGTGCACCTACTTTGTGATAGCCCTAGTGCTCTTATTATATATCTTTCTATCACATAGTTGTTTATCTTGCTTAGTATAAGTTGTTGGTGCACATAGTTGAGCCTAGCTTATTTAGGTTTCTTGATTGGAAAATTAAACGTTAAGTTTTATTTCGCATTTGTTCAAGCCGAAACCGTAATTATTTGTTTGGTTTTTCTCTTTGTGAGTCTTGGAGCTGGTGGTCTTCCTCATGACAAGCTCGTGTTCATCGAAAGCGGATTTCATATGCATCTTCTCTTGTGTTCTTCGATGTGGGAGATTTGTCAGTTCTTCTCGTTTAGAGGTTTCACACCTCTATTTGTTTGGCATTTCTATCTTGCCACTTCTTAATATTTCCAGTCGTGATTAGGAAGCTCTGTTCGTTAGCTTTCCATCAAGCTTGAGTTTGTCTCAATCGGAGTTCATATGCAGAAGTTGTGCTGTTCTGGTTTTCCTGGTGATGGCAGTTCCTGCCGGGCGGTTGTACCGGTCGGTTGGGCCGGTTGTACTGCCCTTGTCAGGGGACGGTACCACCGGGCTAGGTACCGGTCCAATCACCAGGCTGGGAGCCTTTCCCCTCTGATCTAGGCCGGTGGCGGGGCGGTGGCAGCACGGTTGTACCGGTAAATCCAGTACTACCGGTGCTAGGAGCGGTTGTACCGCTCGCCCTCCCCCACCGGCGGCTAGGGTTTTGGGGAACGGTTGTACCGGCCTCCTTCCGGACCAACCACCGGGACAGGGCCATCTATCTTCTAACTTGAGCCGGTGGCAGAGCGGTGGCACCCCGGTTGTACCGGTAAATCCGGTACTACCGGTGCCTGGAGCGGTTGTACCACCCTACCTGTTCTGCTACTACCTAGGGTTTCGAAGAGTGTGGTTTTCTCTGGGTGGACCGGTTGTACCGGGGGTGCAGGCCGGTTGTACCAGTCTGTGCTTTTCTATGCATAACGGTCAGATTTCGTGGGGACATATAAAAGGGGGTCTTCTTCCTCCTTTGTCTCTACCGGTTCATTGCAAGTTCTCCCCCCCATTGTTGACCTCTTTGAGCTTGCTTACTCTCTTTCCCTCCCATTATTCTTGCTCCTTTTTGAGGGAAAAGAGAGAGGAGATCTAGATCCACATTCTCCACCAAGCCATCTCTCCTCTAAGTGAGGGGAACCTTGTGGATCTAGATCTTGGAGTTCTTTGTGTTCTCCTTGTTCTTCCTCTCATATTCCTCCATAGATTTTGTTGCTTTGGTGGAATTTGAGAGTTGGGGATTTGAGCACTTCGTGTGCTCTTGCCATTGCATTTGGTGCATCGGTTTGAGTTCTCTCTAAGGATTCTTTGTAGTGAGTGAAGTTGATAAGATAGCTTCTCTTGAGTGCATTGGCACTCTAGAGCTTGTACCTCGTGGGTGCGTTGGCACCTAGAGGCTTGTGGTTGCGGAGCTCAATCATTGTGGTGGAAAAGTTCGGGATGCTACGGGAGCCTCCAATTCGGTTGTGGAGATAGCCCCGAGCATTTGTACGGGTTCGGTGACCGCCCTCAAGGGTCGCCATTTGTACGGGTTCGGTGACCGCCCTCAAGTGTCCTAATAGTGGAATCACGACATCTTGCATTGGTAAGAGCGTGAGGAGAAATAGGGTGGCCCTCAATGGCTTCGTGTGAGCATTGTGCTCCTCACCCTCTCCAAACGGAGACGTACTTCTCGCAAGAGAAGGAACTTTGGTAACAAATCCTTGTCTCCATCGGCTCCACTTGCGGTTATCTCTACCCTTACCTTGAGCAAGCTTATTACATTGTTTATCTTGTGCTTGCTCATTTTATTGTGCATTGCTTGTCCCATAGGTTGCTCATCTAGTCAACCTATTTACTTGTGCACCTACTTTGTGATAGCCCTAGTGCTCTTATTATATATCTTTCTATCACATAGTTGTTTATCTTGCTTAGTATAAGTTGTTGGTGCACATAGTTGAGCCTAGCTTATTTAGGTTTCTTGATTGGAAAATTAAACGTTAAGTTTTATTTCACATTTGTTCAAGCCGAAACCGTAATTATTTTAAACGCCTATTCACCCCCCTAGGCGACATCCACGTCCTTTCAATTGGTATCAGAGCCTCGTCTCTCTTTATTGGGCTTCACCGCCTTGAGAGTAAGGATGTCGACTAGGAGACTAGGATTCTTTGACACTCTTAGTTTCGATGCACAAATTTTGATGCTTGGAAAATTCACATTCTTAATTATTTCCGGGGCATTGACCCGTGTATGGAGCGAATTGTAGATATGGGTTTTTTCTCCTCCAAAGGATACTGAAAACCTATCCTTAGAGGATTAGAAAAACTCTTATCTCAATGGTCAAGATTCTAATGTGCTTGTTGATGCTTTGAGTAATGTAGACTTATTTCAACTCATGCCATTTTGGAATGCTCATGAGTTGTGGACAAAGCTTCAAGACAAATATGGCATGTCCAAGATTTGTGGCGATAATTGTTCTCCCTCCACCTCCGGTCGCGCTGCTTTCTCAACTTGTTCTACTTCACCAACATGTGGTTTTCCACAAGGTAATGAAATGGTGAGTAGTGTGAGTCATTGCAATGATGATAGTGAACTTATTATTGATAACCCTTTATCACTATCTTATGGCAATGCCTCCTTGTTGGACCTCAACACTTCGAGCACCACAAATGTCTTACATGCTTGTGTTGATAGTCCTTGCATATCATGTATAAATCACTTGAATAAATCTCATGATGATATGCTTGCTATATCTTGTTGCCATGATAAGAATGCCTCTATTTCCTCTAGTTATTGTACTAACAATGTAGAGGAAAACCAACGGTCCATGGAACAAGATGTGGTCTTGAATGGTGCCTCAAGATATCCTACATCATCATCTCGTGTTACTCATTTTTGCCTTATGGCGAAGGAGTTAAAGGTATCTCCTACTTTGACCCCCATATCTAGTGATGGTGATAATGTAGATAATGTTGAAGAGGATGATAATATTGCTCTCTTAAAAATTAAGGGAGAAGTGAGTTTTAAAGCTCTTCATAAGAATAAAATTTGCTTGCTCCAAATTCATGGAAATCATGTCTATTGCCATTGAGGGAAAGAAATACATTGAGGAGTTGGAAGCTCATATTGAGGATAATGAGGCCACCATTGAGAAATTGAAAGCCATGAGCGTGATTACTCTAATGAAATTGCGGATCTATCTCAAGCTCTTGAGTATGAAGAAACCACCAAGGAATCTCTTGAGGAGACCTTTACTTTAGAGTTATCTAAAGTAAAGGAATCTCTTGACAGAACCCTTGAGGTGGCTAATTCTATCAAAACTAAACATAATAAGCTTGAGGTTGTGCATGCTAAACTCTTTGAGGATTTTTAGCACCTCAGAAATGGCTCACGGGTCATTAAGGGTGAGCTCATCAAACTCACCGAGTCGCATGCTCAATTAAAAGCTTCATATTTGAAAGAGCTTGCCATGTCATCTTCTCCTTCCATTATTCTTGATGATGCTTGTGCTACTAACTCTATTTCTTGTGAATCATCCATCCTAAAGGATAATGTTGAGCTAAAGGCTCAACTTGAGTTGCTAACTAGCAAGTATGGGAAATTGGAAGAAAGTCATGAAAATCTCTCAAGCTCTCATGAGGATCTTCTAGTCTCCCATAATGTGCTAAAGTTAGCTCATGATGCTAAGGTTTCTAAATTAGTTCCTCATGTGGACATTAGCAATACTTCTACTCAATATGCTATATGGCCTTGTGCTAGTCCTTGTAATTCATCCACTCATAATGTTACTACATCTTGTGATGAATTACCTTCCTTGCCTTGTTGCTCTAACAATGCTTCTACTTCCTCTGGTACTTGTATTGTTACTAACCATGTAGAGGAAATCAAAGAGCTCAAGTCCCAAGTCACTTCTTTGAAGAAAGACTTGGGAAAGGGTCATGAAGGGAAGTCTACACTTGACAAAGTTTTGTGCGGACAAAAATGCCTCAATGAAAAGGGTGGACTTGGATTCAACTCCAACAATAAGAAGTCCATGTTTAACAAGAAGAAGGGCCAATCTCAAGTCAAGAATTCGGCCAAGATTATTTGTTTCAAGTGCAAGGTTGAAGGGAACCATGTTAGATCTTGCCCTTTGAAGAAGAAGCCCATTAGTGACAAGCAACTAGGGAAGATGCCTCAAGTTCAACCGCAAGGTGAAGTGAAGCCACTTCCCAAGAAGACTCAAGTAAAGGATCTTCATGTTGAGAAATCAACCATGAAGAAAGGAAAGAGTAGATGTTGCTACTTAGGTCATGAGAAGGGTCATCTTGCTTCTTCATGCACGAACGGTACCTTATCCAACCCTATCATAGTTGATGATGTTTATTCTCTTCGGAAGGATAAGGTTGGCAACGTGGTTGTCAAATATGTTGGCACTCAAAGTGGTGACAAGAAAAGCACCATTTAGGTTGCCAAGCCTATTGTGACTAACCTCTTAGGACCCAACTTGGTTGGGGACCAACAAGCTCAAACTTGATCAATAGGTGTTGTTGGAGGGCATTGGATACTTGGCTGCATTATGAAGAATTAAGGGACCTTCATTAATCACATTATGTCAAGACAAGTCATTTGGATTATCTTGTGTCTATCTTATATCCAATGTGCCTCCTTACGGTAACTTGTACTTAAATTGTTTACATTGAAAGTTACTTGCCCCTTTGCATGTTTTGGTTTTGTACCTTGCATGTGTTTGTATATGTTGTGCTTCCAATTATGTATATGTTGGTTTGCACATCATGTATGTTTGAGTGTTGTGTTGAGCCTATTATTCATATTGGTTTTATCTTAGTTGGCTCTTGTGAGAAATTAATGGTTCATCCCATTTTGGGGGAGTGATGTGCCTAGTGCACTTAACAATCCTAAAAATGTGTATACATGAGAAATACCACCTAGTATTGATATTACAAGATTATCTAGTCACTATGTGGTATGTCGTACTCATGAGAAATTCCAATTCTAAAGTATCCATTAATTATCTCTTGTTGGTATTTGTTTGCCCCTAGTTGTAAATTTTTGGGATATCACATTATGGGGGAGTAATATGCTTTGTGCATATTGCACACCTATAAAATGCATACATTTGGGGTTTGTGCGACTTAGAGTTGATATTGTAAATTATCCAGTTCCTAGGTGGCATGGTTGCTCCTCAAGTTCCAATTTGCTTAAATTGACTTTATTTCTCATCTTATGGATCTTGAGTGTGTGAAATTCTCTTGGTACGGTGTCCTTCAACATGTACATGTATTTCCTATGTGGGAACCGTTTGCTCCAAGTTATTCTAGTCATTGCTTGCATGATTGGACGCATACTTGAAGCTATCAAGAATCTCTTTTTAAGCATTGTGCTCAATTCTTATCTTTTGCCACATGCTTATGATTGTTGTTGTGAAGAGGATAATATATATTAATGATATCTACCACCGGGAAGTAATTCCCTATACCTCTTGTACTTAACAATTGGTGATCTTATATGTGGTAGAAATTATTGATCATCTTTACATTGGCTTGTTTATCATTGTCTTATTTCTTGCGAAGATATTGTTGTGATTTTATCTCTCATTGTCTTCCGTACCACTTGTGGATCATTTGTTATCATGAACTTGTCTAGAGTTTCTCTAGATATAGTGAAAGTGATGATCCCATCTTGTGTATTTTGTATTCAAATGGAAATTATATATAATGCACATCTCTTGGGGGAGCTAGCATCTTATGATCCATATCAAGTGTGTGTTACTGGAAGGCATATTCTCTTTGGTGCTTTGTGTCATCATAAATTTGTTGAGGGCATAGTTAGTTTGGAATTGTGCTCTCCTTTTGAGAGTTTGATACCTCCTTTCTTTGATATCTTTTATTTTTTTGGTATCATGCTCTCTATCAATTGATGTTTCAATTGATACCCCATTCCTTGATGAATCTTTTATTTGGTATAGTCCAAGTGACAAGTTTATCTTTGAAATCTTATTTTCAATTGGAATATTATTTTGGAATCTTATGGTCACTTGGTATCCTTTTCAATTGTTTTCCTGTTCAATCATGTGTTGATTGGGTTGGGATTCAATTGGTATTTCTTCTCATTTGTTGGTGAGAGTAGCAATTGACCATGTGTTAATTGCTACGCGTCTCCTATCATGTGTTGATTTAGAATTTTGATATAATTTGGAAAACCTTATGTTGTGCCACCTTTGGTGTGCCTTCTTGGTTTACTTGGTGTCTTGTCCAAATTGTATGTCCTTTGGTTCTTGAAAGTCTTGCGCATGCATATTTGCTATTTTTGTAGTACCTATGCCATGTTTTCTTTCTTTGATCCTATATATAAGTTAAACTCCATCCACTTCTTTATTGGCTAATATGTGCATGGAATTCATCTTCATGTCCATATGCACCTATTCGTGTGGAGTTTGTCCTATATATTTTTGTTCCTCTAACTCTTTGGTCCCAATGAGTTTGGGTACCATTTTGTTTGTTAACTATGGTTCTAGGAACTTTGGAGATGCAATGGAGGATCGTCTTAATCAAAAGGAAGGTGGTGTCACCATGTGTATTTTGGAGTCATGCTAGGACGATCAATGATGACTTTATCTACTACATCATTACCATGCTATCTCGGTAACAAGTATCTACCTCATGCATACTTTTCTTGCTTTCAACCTTGTGTAGGTTGCATCATGGCATGCCATTCTTCATTTTGAAGATATATTATTGGTTGTGATACTTGTTTCGTTGTTCAAAGCATCTCAACTATCTCTTGATACCTTGTTGCTAGTTGTGATGACTTTGATGGTTGTTTGTGTGGATTTCATCCTTATACAATAAGATAATATTAAGCCATTGGCTATGCTTTCAAGTAAAGATGTTATTCGTATATTTATGACTTCCATTTGGATATCGTGTTCTCTCCTTTTGTAACTATTTCGGGAGTACATGCTTCTTTGTGGATATAATCTACCTAGAATCTTATACACTTGAGACAAGTTACACTTTTAGTGGATATCCTTGTTCTTTCATTTCCACCTTTTATTTTCAATATTAAATTCTTCGGTGGTTACATGAAAGTGTGTGTGTTTGAGTGCGTGTCTTAATTCTTTTCATCCTAGTGTGCACTCTTTTGGTGGTGAAGATTGTTATCCTCATGCTTGTCTTGATGAGCCTTTTACTGTATATCTTCACCATGGGGTTGTCACAAGCCTTGATTTTACTTTGCATTTTATTTAAGCTTGTGAACCCATTTGTTGTTTGTGTGTGTGACCTTCTCAACTTATGTTGGAAGGACATGTCTAGCATCTTGAGTCTCATTCCTTCAAGACTATGTTGATGCTTAAATAGTCATCCTTATACTAGTCATATCAAGTGCTTTGCCATGACTCACACACATCTTGTTGGTTGAGCCCATTCCTATGATTGTCTCATTTGCTATTTGCTCAACCATTGGTTTGTTGCAAGTGTTAGACTTTGTCTCATATCTTTGCACACTTGCACTTGGTTGGTGTTTCTATCGGTTTTGGGGGAGTGATGATCCATTTTTGTGAACTTTGTATTATAATACAAAGATTCTAAATAGTGCACAAATCTTGGGGAACTTCTCTATTTTTCTTTAGAACACTCTTATGATCATATCATAATATCTTGTAGTCTTTTGGCATGTTGGATCGTTTGATTGCTTGCATTTTCTTATCCAACCCTATTATAGTTGATGATGTTTATTCTCTTCGGAAGGATAAGGTTGGCAATGTGGTTGCCAAATATGTTGGCACTCAAAGTGGTGAAAAGAAAAGCACCATTTGGGTAGCCAATCCTATTTTGACTAACCTCTTAGGACCCAACTTTGTTGAGGACCAACAAGCACCAACTTGATCAATAGGTGGTGGTGGAGGGCATTGGAGACTTGGCTACATTATGAAGAATTAAGGGACCTTCATTAATCACATTGTCTCAAGCCAAGTAATTTGGACTATCATGTGTCTATCGTATAACCAATGTGCCTCCTGTGACGCTCCCAAAATCAAATCGTGTACAGTAATCATACACGCAAGGTACACGAACGATATCAGGGACTCACGGTAAGATATCACAACACAACTCTACAAATAAAATAATACAAGCTGTTTAATAAAAGCCAGGGGCCACGAGGGCTCGAATACAACAGCTAGAGAGCACAAGTTAGCGGAAGCAATAGTATCTGAGTACATACACAAGAATACAAGGATTCCTTAAGAAGGCTAGCACAAATAACAACAGATCTAAAAGGCGAGGCCTCCTGCCTAGGAACCTCCAGACTACTCCTGGTCAACGGGGAACTCAACGTCGTAGAAGGCATCAGGGATCTTCATGTTGCGGTGGTCGGCATCGGGGATCTCCTTCTCCTGGACTCCAAGGCTCCAACGTCGACTGCAGCGGCCGATCAGGCAAAACAAAAAGGGGGAAATAAATAAAAGGTGAGTATCTAGCATACCCGCAAGTCTTACGTCCGCTACTAAGCATTTATGCATTTATATCAAATGGAAAGGGAAGGCTGTATATAGTGGACTGCAAGGTAGAAATCAGAATAAGGATAAGAAGCTAGGCCTATCGAAGACTAGCATCTTTCGGTGAGTCTTGCATCACAAGATGAGAACATCCAACAGTTCATATAAAGCATAAAGTAACAATGCAACAGAAGTTGTTGAAACATTGTATAATAGTAAGTTGTAATAATTAACAATAATAATGCCTCCGAGTTCCCTTCTGAAAGGGCATGTGCCCTTATGTTTGGTTTTGGTAATTGATGACAATCTTTATGGACTAATGGTTTCCTTGAGTTATACTTTAAGGTTTTTCCATAGGCAACGCTTGGAGATCATATGGTGGCTTCAAGGTTGCAGGATGAAGATTTCGTGTTGACCAACGTGTTCTTCATGGAGCTATCCAAAGATTGGTCAAGGTGATGTGCGCAAGGTCAAGAGGAGCATCACAAAGATATCATATGCTTGGAGCTTGCCGACCATTTGGTGGTAATGGTCTTGTGAAGATGTGCCTAAAAGAGGTTCACCCATAATGAGTATGGGGGAGCAATCTACTAGTCTTCATCGAGCCGGTGAAATCAAGGAAGATGTTCCAACTTGTTGCGGGCATGATCGTCATCATCAAGCTCAAGTGGACTATGCGCAAGACAAAGGTTTGACATAGATAGGTGTCTAGTTTACTGGTCTCTTGGTGGTAGTTAGTAGACCGGATTATAGGCTAGGCCGAATCGTTCGTGGAGAGATGAAACCTTCGCATCCTTGGCATCATCTTTATTGGTTCTTGTTTGGTTTTTCTCTTTGTGAGTCTTGGAGCTTGTGGTCTTCCTCATGACAAGCTCGTGTTCATCGAAAGCGGATTTCATATGCATCTTCTCTTGTGTTCTTCGATGTGGGAGATTTGTCAGTTCTTCTCGTTTAGAGGTTTCACACCTCTATTTGTTTGGCATTTCTCTCTTGCCACTTCTTAATATTTCCAGTCGTGATTAGGCAGCTCTGTTCGTTAGCTTTCCATCAAGCTTGAGTTTGTCTCAATCGGAGTTCATATGCAGAAGTTGTGCTGTTCTGGTTTTCCTGGTGATGGCAGTTCCTGCCGGGCGGTTGTACCGGTCGGTTGGGCCGGTTGTACTGCCCTTGTCAGGGGACGGTACCACCGGGCTAGGTACCGGTCCAATCACCAGGCTGGGAGCCTTTCCCCTCTGATCTAGGCCGGTGGCGGGGCGGTGGCAGCACGGTTGTACCGGTAAATCCGGTACTACCGGTGCTAGGAGCGGTTGTACCGCTCGCCCTCCCCCACCGGCGGCTAGGGTTTTGGGGAACGGTTGTACCGGCCTCCTTCCGGACCAACCACCGGGACAGGGCCATCTATCTTCTAACTTGAGCCGGTGGCAGAGCGGTGGCACCCCGGTTGTACCGGTAAATCCGGTACTACCGGTGCCTGGAGCGGTTGTACCACCCTACCTGTTCTGCTACTACCTAGGGTTTCGAAGAGTGTGGTTTTCTCTGGGTGGACCGGTTGTACCGGGGGTGCAGGCCGGTTGTACCAGTCTGTGCTTTTCTATGCATAACGGTCAGATTTCGTGGGGACATATAAAAGGGGGTCTTCTTCCTCCTTTGTCTCTACCGGTTCATTGCAAGTTCTCCCCCCCATTGTTGACCTCTTTGAGCTTGCTTACTCTCTTTCCCTCCCATTATTCTTGCTCCTTTTTGAGGGAAAAGAGAGAGGAGATCTAGATCCACATTCTCCACCAAGCCATCTCTCCTCTAAGTGAGGGGAACCTTGTGGATCTAGATCTTGGAGTTCTTTGTGTTCTCCTTGTTCTTCCTCTCATATTCCTCCATAGATTTTGTTGCTTTGGTGGAATTTGAGAGTTGGGGATTTGAGCACTTCGTGTGCTCTTGCCATTGCATTTGGTGCATCGGTTTGAGTTCTCTCTGAGGATTCTTTGTAGTGAGTGAAGTTGATAAGATAGCTTCTCTTGAGTGCATTGGCACTCTAGAGCTTGTACCTCGTGGGTGCGTTGGCACCTAGAGGCTTGTGGTTGCGGAGCTCAATCATTGTGGTGGAAAAGTTCGGGATGCTACGGGAGCCTCCAATTCGGTTGTGGAGATAGCCCCGAGCATTTGTACGGGTTCGGTGACCGCCCTCAAGGGTCGCCATTTGTACGGGTTCGGTGACCGCCCTCAAGTGTCCTAATAGTGGAATCACGACATCTTGCATTGGTAAGAGCGTGAGGAGAAATAGGGTGGCCCTCAATGGCTTCGTGTGAGCATTGTGCTCCTCACCCTCTCCAAACGGAGACGTACTTCTCGCAAGAGAAGGAACTTTGGTAACAAATCCTTGTCTCCATCGGCTCCACTTGCGGTTATCTCTACCCTTACCTTGAGCAAGCTTATTACATTGTTTATCTTGTGCTTGCTCATTTTATTGTGCATTGCTTGTCCCATAGGTTGCTCATCTAGTCAACCTATTTACTTGTGCACCTACTTTGTGATAGCCCTAGTGCTCTTATTATATATCTTTCTATCACATAGTTGTTTATCTTGCTTAGTATAAGTTGTTGGTGCACATAGTTGAGCCTAGCTTATTTAGGTTTCTTGATTGGAAAATTAAACGTTAAGTTTTATTTCGCATTTATTCAAGCCGAAACCGTAATTATTTTAAACGCCTATTCACCCCCCTAGGCGACATCCACGTCCTTTCACCTTCCTCGACTTCCCTGCGAGTAAGAAGACCCGGAACCGTACAGTTTAATAGCAGTAGTTTGTAGTGGTAAGATCCAGCTTCAACATAAAGCATCCTGTTACCGTGGACACGACTATTCGAATAGATTAAACTCCTGCAGGGGTGCACTACTATTCAGCCTGCACGCTTGGATCGCCAGGGTGGTGGGAACCTTGTTAGGGGCCAGACACGGCGCAACCCATCCTAGGCTCAACAGAGAGGCCATCCTCCGGACTATATCCTATGCGCTCAGGGGTCTAGGTCCCTCACCCTTCCGCGCTCCTGAACGGTATAAGAATGGACGATGAAGCAAAAGAAAATCCAAATACACTTGCTACAGCAAAGAAGACAACACCGCCTCCCGGCTATCAGTCCGTGGTACTGCTGACGTCTGAAGAGCTTTCGGACAAACTACGACGCAGGGGAGCCCATAACTCCTTATCCTAGGTGAAGGTAGTGCGTACAGACCAACGGGCCTCTCAAGTCATCCATCGAACCATTTAGCATTTTAATATTATCTCGCAGACAACCATTATCGCTGGCTAACTAACAACACAACGGACACCGAACAGCAACAAGGACCACCAGTAACGTCGGGGCTTGCCCTGTCGTCCTGTCAAAGCACGCGGTTACCAATAAGGTGAACCGTATCCTTACCTTGTCTCGCGTGTGCTCTTGGTAGGGCTCGACTTTCGTGGTTTGGTAACTCTCGCGAGATACGAGCAGGGGCCAAGCACGCCAGTAATGTCGGTCGTACCCTCCCTGTCGTTCCCGACGCAATACCGCTCGCGGGCACCGTTGGGTCGCCCGAATTCTTACCTTAAGGACAACCGTGCTCAGGTACCTAGAGCGGCTATACAGAGTCAGCAACGAGTGGAGTACAAGGATTAATCCTTGATAGCCCGCACTTGATGGTGGCTCGGCAGAGCCGAGCTAGGGGCCTTAGGCGATGTCTGCATTGTATCATACCTGTGCAGTTGTATATATTTTGTATCCGCGTCACTCACCTGAGTGATCACGACCCGCTATCTAATCCTAGCTAGCAATGCGCAGGGCTCGCTGCAGGATAAGATATACATATTTAAAGGCATCATAGGATAAAGGAAGGTACATCAAGGGGCGACAAAAACAGGCTATGCAATTGAATAGGATTGTAATCGTAGCAGCAACAGTAACCATGCCTAGTGCAAGAAATGTACGGAAAATATAGGCGATATATGAGGAAGAGAATGACCCTGCTTTCCTGAAAGCTCGCTGGAGGGGTACGGTCATCGACGACGTAGTCGATCACACAGGCGTCAACAACGGTCGCCGGGTCTATCGGACAATAAGAGGGGGGGGGAGAAACATTAAATACACTGTAATAATAGCAATACAGATACAAGACATGCCAAACGCAATGTTAACGGTGTTTTAACGCAGTGCAAGGTGTATTGCTCGGAGCGGGAATTCATCCGGGGCTGAACTACCGGCTCCGGGTGATTATCGATAGACGGCCCAGAGGGGGAAGGTTTCCATGTCTATAGTGTCGTGAATACCTGACAGATGTGTGGATAGTGTATCCGTGATCGTTGATGCATTTCGAACAACTTTTATGTTCAGAAGATAACCATCCAGAAAGTTTTATCGGTACCGGGTAATTACCGGACAAACGATCCGAAGGGGGGAAGTCTCGGGTTCGGTATGTTAGAGGGGTGCGGTGGGTATGCGGGCAGTGTATTTGTATTTTTTATATTTTTTGATCAATATTGATGTATAAAATATTTTCATCGGGGTTACAGTTTAAAAGATATTGAATTTCTAAGTATAAATCATTTTAAAGAATTTTCAGAATTTATTTTATTAATAAATTACAACATTATCCAAAACAGGGCTTTTGACTAGGTCAAACCTGACCAGTGGGTCCCACTGGTCAGACTCACATTTTAACAAATCATTTTATTAAATTTAAATAACAGTGGGGTCCCACATGTCATTGACTCATTTTAATAATTGCATTGTAATTAAACTAATAACCCAGTGGGGCCCAACTGTCATCCACAAGGGGTATTATAATTGGTTTTATTTACTTATCTAACCAGGGTGGCCCACATGTCATACTAACAGGGACATTTAACTAACAGTTTTCTTTAACTTAAACCAATGGCCCAGGGCCCCCTTGTCAGTGACTTAGGGGGGGTTATCTTATCTGTTTAATTAGCAGGGGTTATTTTAGCTGGGGATTAGTCTCGAATTAAACCAGGGCCGGCCCCGCTGGTCAGTGGGCAGCCCATGGCTTAACCACGCAGTACGCCAGCGACGACTGTAGGGGCACTCCGGTGACCTATGCCCAACTCCCGCGACCAAGGACACACGGAGGGTTGGAATCAATAGATGCGCTAGCCGCGCAACTGGTGGTGATCTCAGGGGGCCGACGGCGCACCAAAGCAGTGTCAACGGCGAGCCATGGCGGCGGCGACCTACAGTACGTCGGCGAGGCACACGTGAGGGCGTTCCCGGCTACCATTTGGCCCGCCTCGGGCATCAATGGGACGGGCATGAGGCCGCGCGTCCATTGGCGCAAGCGAAACGGGCGTGCGCGACCTACAGAACGTCGACGGCGACGGTCCCCGACGGCCGGAGCACTCCACAGCGGGGACGATGATTTCGAGCACCAAGACAAGCGCGACGAGGGGGGTTCGAACTGGATGCTCACAGTGAGCGCGTAGGATATGACCGAGGGCTCGGGGAAGGCCTCGGGGCGATGAATCGCCGCGGCGGTTGCCGGCGGTCAGGTGGATGTCGACGACGAATACGTTGCCTGTGGTGCGTCCCGACCCATGCGCTTGAGGGAGGTGGCGAAGTCGTGGGCGGCGGAGCTGGTGGACACGGTGATGCGGCACGGGGAGGTTGATGGCCGCGTCGGCCATGGAGAGGTGGCCATGGCGGCGACTGGCGCAATGGGGAAGAAGCAGGGGAGGTTTTTTTTCTATCGATCTAGGTCTACAAGGGGCGAGGAGGGGGTTCTTATCGTCGAGCGCACCACTGTAGCAACGGGTTGTCGACTGGTGAGTGGAGGCACGTCGATCGCGCACTGCGCCATGGCGCCGGTGAGGAGCGAGGTGAGCAGTGCACTGGGGGGAAGACAAGTGGCTTTGGGCTGGGCCTTGGGGAAATTGCACTGGGCGTGTGTTTTGCTCTTTCCCATTTTCCTGCTCTGGCAATTGTGTACCTGTTCCGTTTTATTTATTTCAGCAAGCAAATGATTTTTGTTGGTGATGAAACTTGTTGGTACATTTGTGCATCACCATAAGGAATGGCCACAAAAAGTTTTGGGTTTTATAAAAATCATTACGTATTTATTATTCCATTGCAACTGATTAAATGGGGGTTTTTGGCTGTTGTTTAGAATTGTTGGGATTATTTCATAGCCCAATAAATTTACCTAACCACATGGACATGCTACACTGATTATTTAAAATTTTATAAATTTTTTTGCAAGATTTTTGGGTGAACTTTTTTTTCACCAAGTTTTGGATTTTTTAACTGAGTTGAATTTGAACAAGCCATGGTCAAGGGTGAACATCACATGCCTAATCATGGTGACTTGGCCACAATAAAAGTGATTATTGTAGTGTGACACCAGTGTGTTACACCTCCTTACGGTAACTTGTACTTAAATTGTTTACATTGAAAGTTACTTGCCCCTTTGCATGTTTTGGTTTTGTACCTTGCATGTGTTTGTATATGTTGTGCTTCCAATTTACGTATCTTGAGTAATAAATTATGTACATGTTGGTTTGCAAATCATGTATGGTTGAGCATTGTGTTTGAGCCTATTTTTCATCTCGTTTCTATCTTAGTTGGCTCTTGTGAGAGATTAATGGTTCATCCCATTTTTGGGGAGTGATGTGCCTTGTGCACTTCACGATCCTAAAATACGTATACATGAGGAATGCCACCTAATATTGATATTACAAGATTATCTAGTCTCTATAGTATGTTGTACTCATGGGAAATTCAAATTCTAAAAATGTCCATTAATTATCTCTTGTTGGTATGTGTTTGCCTCTAGTTGTAAATTTTGGGATATCACATTATGGGGGAGTAATATGCTTTGTGCATATTACACGCCTATAAAATGTGTACATTTGGGGTTTGCCACTTAGAGTTGATATTGTAAATTATCTAGTTCCGTCGTGGCATGTTTGCTCCTCAAGTTCCAATTTGCTTATATTGAATTTATCTCTCATCTTATGGTTCTTGAGTGTGTGAGATTTTCTTGGTGCAGATTCCCTCCAACATGTACTTGTATTACCTTTGTGGGAACCGTTTGCTCCAAGTTATTCTAGTCATTGCTTGCATGATTGGATGCGTACTTGAAGCTATCAAGAATCTCTTTTTAAGCATTGTGCTCAATTCTTATCATTTGCCACATGCTTATGATTGTTGTTGTGAAGATGATAATATATATTAATGCTATCTACCACCGGGAAGTAATTCCCTATACCTCTTGTATTTAACAATTGGTACTGTTATATGTGGTAGAAATTATTGATCATCTTTACATTGGCTTGTTTATAATTGCCTTCTTCTTGCCAAGATATTGTCGTGGTTTTATCTCTCATTGTCTTCTTTTCCACTTGTGGATCATTTGTTTTCATGATCTTGTCTAGTGTTTCTCTAGATATAGTGAAAGTGGTGATCCCATCTGGTGCATTGTGTATTCAAATGAAAATTCTATTTAATGCACATCTCTTGGGGGAGATAGCATCTTATGATCTATATCAAGTGCATGCTATTGGAAGGCATATTCTCTTTCGTGCTTTGTGTCATCATTAATTCGTTGAGGGCATGGTTTGTATGGAATTGTGCTCTTTTTGAGAGCTCAATATCTCCTTCTTTGATTTCTTTATTTGGTATCATAATCTCGATCAATTGGTGTGTCAATTGATAACCCAATCCTTGATGTATCTTTTATTTGGTATACTTCAAGTGACTAGTTTATTTTGGAATCTTTTTTTCAATTGGAATCTTATTTTGGAATCTTATGTTCACTTGGTATCCTTTTTCAATTGTTTTCCTATTCAATCATGTGTTGATTGGGTTGGGATTCAATTGGTATTTCTTCTCATTTGTTGGTGAGTTTAGAAATTTACCATGTGTTAATTGATATTGGTCTTCTATGATGTGTTGATTTAGACCTTTGATATAATTCGGACAACCTTATGTTGTGTCACCCTTTGGGGTGCCATCTTGGTTTACTTGGTGCTTTGCCCAAATTGTATCTCCTTTTGGTTCTTGAAAGTCTTGTGCATGCATATTTGCTATGTGTAGTTCCGATGCATGATTTATTTCTTTGATCCCCTATATAGGTTAAACTCCATCCACTTATTTATTGGCTAATATGTGCATGGAATTCATCTTCATGTCCATATGCACTTATTCTTGTGGAGTTTGTCCTATGTATTTTTGTTCCTCTAACTCTTGGGTCCCAATGAGTTTGGGTACCATTTTGTTTGTTAACGATGATTCTAGGAACTTTGGAGATGCATTGGAGGATCGTCTTTGTCAAAAGGAAGGTGGTGTCACCATGTGCCTTTTGGAGTCAAGCGAGGACGATCAATGAAGACTTTATCTACTACATCGTTCCCATGCTATCTCGGTAACAAGTATCTACCTCATGCATACTTTTCTTGCTTCCAACCTTGTGTAGGTTGCATCATGGCATGGCATTCTTCATTTGCAATTGTTGCAGTTCTTGAATTGATTCTAGAACTATTTTCTTTGTTGCGATACTTGTTTCCTTGTTCAAAGCATCCCAGCTATCTCTTGGTACCTTGTTGCTAGTGGTGATGACTTTGATGGTTGGTTGTGTGGATTTCATTTTTGTACAATGAGATAATATTAAGCCATTGGCTATGCTTTCAAGCAAAGATCTTATTCGTATATTTATGACTTCCATTTGGATATCTTGTTCTCTTCTTTTGCAACTATTTCGTGTGTACACGATTCTTTGTGGATATAATCTACCTAGAATCTTATACACTTGAGAGAAGTTACATCTAGTGGATAACCTCTTTCTTTCATGTCCACCCTGATTTTTTTTAAATTCTTCGGTGGTTACATGAAAGCGTCTGTGTTTGAATGCGTGTCTTAATTCTATTCATCTTAGCGTGCTCTTTTGGTGGTGAAGATTGTTGTCCTCATGCTTGTCTTGAGGAGCCTATCATTTTCTATCTTCTTCATGGGGCTGTCACAAGCCTTGAGTTTACTTTGCATTTAATTTAATCTTGTGAACCCATTTGTTGTTTGTGTGTGTGACCTTCTTAACTTATGTTAGAAGGACATGTCTAGCACCTTGAGTCCCATGTCTTCAAGACTATGTGATACTCCATCCTCGTTGGTTACCCCAAGTGGAAGGTTAGATGTAATGTAACGGCAAATTTCCCCTATGTAGAGGATAGGGTTTGTCTCCCTAGGACTCCGACAATGATAAGTAGGTGTCCACAGCGCAACTGACGTGGACCTGCACACAACACAAATAACTTTGCTTCCCAACGAGACAGAGAGGTTGTCAATCTCTCTGGCCTTGCTGTTCACAAAGGATCAACACAACATATAAAAGATAATAATGATAGCAGCTAGAAAGTAAAAGCAGGAAAATAAAAGAGCGTGTAAACAGTGATGAGAATATGGAACGGGGTCCCGTGATGTTTACTAGTGATGTCTCGCTCCGAAAAGACGATAAAACTGATATGCGAGGTAAACAAATCATAGCTGGGAAACTGACAGGATTAAAAATGCACCGCAATGCTAACTATGCTACAAACAAAGGACGAGGCTCAAAAGCATGGGCGGTACGCCAAAATAAGTAGACCAAAATCCAACTGCATCTACTACTAATCATCCACCATGAGATATCTATCCAGAACATCTCGCTAGTATTAAGTTGTGAGTCCCACCCAAAGTGTAAACCCAAAGCAACAGACAACTGCATTAAAAAGAACTTTGCGTAAAGTAAACAATCCTTGCAACCGCGGTTACAAGCACCGTTGTTTTCCCCCTTGTGGCAACATCACATCCCCTAGACTAATGTTTCTGTCACTCAAGCGTGTCATCAGGGGGTTGGAACCCACAATCGAGCATAACGTTCCCTCTTGGAGTCACTACCTACTACTTGGCCAAAGCAATAAACAACAACGGAGAACATGCAAGAATTACTTAGGAACACAAATATAAAATATAAGAACCAAATATATTACTCAATCACAAACTGAACATAGTCTCATAATCCATCAGATCCCAGCAAACTCAGCATAGCAACAACAGAAAATTACATATGTGCCTCGATCATGCAGGGCAGCTCACGAGGTCTAAACCATGAAGAACAAAGAGGGGAGGAGAACATCACATAGCTACTGATCACGGACCCATGGTCCAAGGGAAACTACTCACGAATCATCCTGGAAGCGTCCATGGTGGAGGTGAAGCTCCCGGAGGTCAATCCTTCCTTTGACAGGGTGCCGGGAAGAGGTCTGCTGGCGCTCCCGATCTTGGAAGCGTCGCGGCAGCGGAACAGAGGCGAGATAACGAAAAAGGGTCATGTCCTCAGAGGTTTCGTGTCACGGGGAATATATAGGCGAAGGGGGGCAGCCAGGGGGCCCACCAGTGGTCCAGGCGCCCCCCTGGCGCGGCCAAGCCTTAGGCCGCGCCAGGTGGCTGCCTGGGGCCCTGGTGGGTTCCCTCCGGCTCTCCTTCGGGACTCAGGAAGGTTCCGTTGCGCTTATTATTTATCTGATTTTTCCCAAATTTTGGAGCACTTTTAATATGGGGGAAACCTGAAATAAAAAAACAGCAGAAAACAGGAACTGGCACTTTGGTGCACTGACTTAATAAGTTAGTCCAAATATGATCAAAAGTGTATCTAGATCATAGGGCACCTATTCACTGACATCCACGTCCTTTCAATTGGTATCAGAGCCTCGTCTCTCATTATAGGGCTTCATCGACTTGAGAGTAAAGATGTCGACTAGGGTATTATGATTCATTGACAGTGTAGCAGGAACATGTATGACATGAAGATCAAGTCATGAAGAGGTGGATGTTGCATGACAATGTATCTCGAAAAGGCTATGGAAATGCCTTGATAGGTAGGTTTGGTGGCAGTTTTGAGGAAAGATATAAGGAGGTTTACAATGACAGAGTGTATCATGCCAAGGGTTTGGATGCACCGGCGAGGTGGACGCCAACTCTCAGAATGAGAAGAGGGCAATGCACGGTACCGAAGAGGCTAGCAAAATATGACGAGGTGGAAGTGTCAACTTTCAATACTTACATTAGTCTGAAGAACTCATGCACTTGTTATCGGTAACTCTCAATCTAATGGGGAGGTTCACCAAGAGACAAGTACCCCGAGAAGGAGTGTATGGGGTTTTGGTTATCCTTGCGCATCCTCGACTCATGTTACATGAGTTTACTCTAAAATCCGATCCCTCAAAAGATTAGTGATCCATCTAGTAGCTAGAGTTCTCAACTACTTTTTGTAGTTTTTGAAAATAAACATGGATTGCCCAAACTACGACATCTATAACTAATAGGATAGAGCTCTTGACACCAAAAGTTCAAACATTACTCACAATAATACCTCAAAACTATTGCAAGTCACTACTACAATTTAATAGCAACCTCAATTACCTACTTTCAAGACAAGACACAACTCAGTGCAACAACCAACTCTCTTAACAAGATAAACATGACAACTAAAGAGAGTTCCAGCAACAAACTAAAAAAAATCTAAGGCTCTTTATAAAGACAAACACTAAAACTAAAACTAAACATGACAGTAGCTACGAAAAGATAAAGAACACACAACAGAGAAAGATAGGCATGAAAAATCCTATGATGTATTCTAGATTGAATTGGAGCGTGTTTCTCTCCCACACAAAGTAAGCTGGGTTATAACTTGATACGAACAACAAGCAAGTCTAATGAAAACTAAAAAGGAAACCTAAGAGCGAGACGCTCCAAGCATAGCACATAACACATGAAGTGATAAAAATATAGTGAGACAAAGGTCGAACTGATGATTGTTGATGGAGAAGGGGATGCACGGGGGCATCTCCAAGCTTAGACGCTTGAGTCTCCTTGAATATTTATTGGGGATGCATGGGGGCATCCCCATGCTTGAGCATTTGACACTCCCGGATCTTCTTTCATCATCTTCCCTCGCACACTTGAAAACTCCCTTCATACATAACTCATCATAAGATGATTAGAGAGGTTAGTAGCCTTAATAAAATATTTTTTCTCCACTTTAAATAAAGATATTCTTGAAGAGCTGC
The DNA here is from genome assembly GCA_950022295.1 of Bromus sterilis. Lineage (NCBI taxonomy): Eukaryota > Viridiplantae > Streptophyta > Magnoliopsida > Poales > Poaceae > Bromus > Bromus sterilis. The sequence continues at coordinate 115,840,527 of OX465599.1, forward strand.
TGTTTCTCAAGATTTCCAAAATTTTTTTGCAAAGAAAAAGCAAGCTTAAGGTTTGAAAAAGTAAGCAAAGGCAAAACATGGCAGAATCTGTGAAAAACAGAACAAAGGTAGTAAATAGTTTTGTTGGGGTACTTCTGCAACTCAAATAAAAAAACTCAGAACATACGAAAGTTTCACATTTGTATAGAGCATGCTATGTAAAAAAATTAGCTCAAAAAGATAAACTGGTGATTTGCTCCGATTTTTTCCGTCAAGCAGACAGAATCTGTTTTCTGGACAGCATGTCACAACTTTTGCTTCCCTTATCATAAGAGGCTATAACTTGGCACAAAGCTTGAAAGTAAAGATACAATGATGTTGCTACAGTAGTAACAATCATAAAGACCACTAAAAACAAAAGTAAAAACATCTTGGGTTGCCTCCCAACAAGCGCTTTCTTTTACGCCTTTAAGCGAGGCATAAAGCAAAAGAAGAATCAAAGGTCTCCGAGATCATCGGAGTCATCAAAACCTTCAAATTGTTTTCAACAAGCTCATTCTTCTTCTTCCTAGGAAAGAGGTACTTACCTTTCGCCTTACTGCGCAAGCATATGTGCCCGTTACCAATATCAATGAAGCCTTTCATTGCTCGGAGGAAGTCCCTCCAGAGCACAATGTTGCTTTGGTTTGGCTCCATGATGAAGAAATCCATCGGTTCAACCCTATGGAGGAATGCGACTTGGACTTATTTTACCTTTCCTTTAACCTCTGAAATATCTCCATTAGCATGCTCATGATAAGATGACAATTTATCCATGTCTAGTTTCAAAGAATCATAAACTATTTTTGGCATAGTAGAAACCATGGACCCAATATCACAAAAATAAAGGAAGTCTTGGTTAGAGATGCAAATCCTAACAAAAGGCTCCCAATCATCATCTATCTCCAACATTTCTTTCTTGTTGGACTTAATTTCCTCCACTTTTCTCAAGTCTAGAGCATCCATCCTCTTTTCAATAGCGGCAAGTCTATCTATAACAGTATCAAAACTACGATCATAAACAAAATAACTAGATAGACCATGCAAAATATCAAGAGCTCTAGCTTCATCACACTCTAAAAATTCTCCTTCAACTATAATATCAAGAGAGTGTTTACACCACTTAAAAGACCATGGTAAAAATTTCTAAGCACAATTTTTATAGGTATCCAAGGCATAATTATTTTATGTGCTTCAGAAATTCTGTCCCATGCCTTCTTCATATTTTCTCCATCCCTTTGACGGAAATCTGAAACTTCTGATTCCCTCAAAGCACCAAGTCCTAACATGTTCATCTAAACAAGGAGGACTACTAGAAGCAAGATACATAATTTTTTTGTGATTTTTGATATAAGACACAAAGATAAAAACTGAAAGGTAAACTAACAAGACTAAAAAGCTAAGGTAAAAGATAGTGTGAAACTCCCCTATCTTAGCACCCGGAGTCCCCGGCAATGGCGCCAGAAATTTTCTTGATACTTTATCCTCGTTGGTTACCCCAAGTGGAAGGTTAGATGTAATGCAGCGGCAAATTTCCCCTATGTAGAGGATAGGGTTTGTCTCCCGTAGGACTCCGGCAATGATAAGTAGGTGTCAACGGCCCAACGGACGTGGACCTGCACACAACAAAAATAACTTTGCTTCCCAACGAGTACAGAGAGGTTGTCAATCTCTCCAGCCTTGCTGTTCACAAAGGATCAACACAACAGATAAAAGATAATAATGATAGCAGCTAGAAAGTAAAAGAAGGAAAATGAAAGAGCGTCTAAACAGTGATGAGAATATGGACCGGGGTCCCGTGATGTTCATTAGTGATGTCTCTCTCCAAAAAGATGATAAAACTGATATGCGAGGTAAACAAATCACAACTGGGAAATTGACAGGATTAAAAACGCACCGCAATGCTAATAAGCTACAAAGAAAGGACGAGGCTCAAAAGCATGGGCGTTACGCCAAAATAAGTAGACCGAAATCCAACTGCATCTACTATAATCATCCACCTTGAGATATATATCCAGAACATCTCGCTGGTATTAAGTTGCGAGTCCCACCCAAAGTGTAAACCCAAAGCAACAGACAACTGCATTACAAAACACTTTGCGTAAAGTAAACAAACCTTGCAACCGCGGTTACAAGCACCGTTGTTTTCCCCCTTGTGGCAGAAGAACATCCCCTAGACTCATGTTTCTGTCACTCAAGCGTGTCATCAGGGGGCATGAACCCACAATCGAGCATAATGTTCCCTCTTGGAGTCACTACCTACTACTTGGCCAAAGCAATAAACAGCAACGGATAACATGCAAGAATTACTTAGGAACAAAAATATAAAAGATAAGAACCAAATATATTACTCAATCACAAACTGAACGTAGTCTCATAATCCTTCAGATCCCAGCAAACTCAGCATAGCAACAGCAAAAAATTACATATGTGCCTCGATCATGTAGGGCATATCACGAGGTCTAAACCATGAAGAACAAAGAGGGGAGGAGAACATCACATAGCTACTGATCACGGACCCGTGGGAAACTACTCACGGATCATCTGGGAAGCGTCCATGGTGGAGGTGAAGCTCCCGGAGGTCAATCCTCCCTCCGGCAGGGTGCCGGGAAGAGGTCTGCTGGTGCTCATGATCTTGGAAGCGCGGCGGCGGCGGAACAGAGGCGAGATCGCGAAAAAGGGTTCTGTCCTCGGAGGTTTCGCGTCACGGGGAATATATAGGCGAAGGGGGGCAGCCATGGGGGCCACCAGGGGTCCAGGCGCCCCCCTGGCACGGCCAAGCCCTAGGCCGCGCCAGGTGGCCTCCTGGGGCCCTGATGGGTCCCCTCTAGCTCTCCTTCGGGACTCAGGAAGGTTCCGTTGCGCTGATTTTTTATCTGGTTTTTCCCGAATTTTTGGAGCACTTTTAATATGGGGGAAACCTGAAATAAAAAAACAACAAAAAATAGGAACTGACACTGTGGTGCACCGAGTTAATTAGTTAGTCCAAATATGATCAAAAGTGCATCTAGATCATAACAATATCACACAAAACATTCATGGAGCAAGCAGAAAGTGTAAACACGTTGGGACGTATCACTATGTTGATGCTTAATGGTCATCCTTATATTAGTCTCATAAAGTGCTTTGCCATGACTCACACACATATTTTTGGTTGAGACATTTCCTATGATTATATCTCTTGCTCTTTGCTCAACCATTGGTTTGTTGTAAGTGTTAGACTTTGTCTCATATCTTTGCACACTTGCACTTTTGTTGTGTTTGATTTTGGGGGAGCGATGATTCAATTTTTGTGCATTTTGTATTATAATACAAAGATTCTAAATAGTGCACAAATCTTGAAGAACTTTTATATTTTCTTTAGAACACTCCTATGCTCAAATCATAATATCTTGTAGTATTTTGTCTTGTTGGATCTTTTGGAACCCTACATTTTTTATGCCTTTGTGCCATATCATCTTAATGCAATCTTTGGATCCTCAATATAGTTTTCTCTTCCTCCCACCATGTATCTTTGGATATATGTATTTTATTCCACTCATGTCTTGAGAAATACACCTCATTATGGGAGGAACACATGCTATATTGGCCTTCTAAGTTTTTCCGCCCATTTTGGCAATCGATGCCAATGGGGTAGAAGTTTAGAGGGTTTTGTTTGAGGAGATTCATGCTTTGGTTTTGTTCTTAAGCATTTGCCTTGTAACTCATGCATATTTGCTTTGCATGATTAGCATAATTCATCATATAAACCCTATTAATGTGTTTGTCATCAATTACCAAAATGGGGGAGATTGAAAGGGCATGTGCCCTCATGTTTGGTTTTGGTAATTGATGACAAACTTTATGGACTAATGTTTTCCTTGAGTTATACTTTAATGTTTGTCCATAGGAAACCCTTGAAGATCATATGTTGTCTTCAAGGTTGTAGGATGAAGATTACGTGTTGACCAAGGTGTTCTTCATGGAGCTATCAAAAGATTGGTCAAGTTCAAGAGGAGCATCACGAAGATATCATATGCTTGGAGCTTACCGACCATTTGGTGATAATGGTCTTGTGAAGATGTGCCTAAAAGAGGCTCACCCATAATGGAGTATGGGGGAGCAATCTACTAGTCTTCATCGAGCCGGCGGAATCAAGAAAGATGTCCCATCTTGAGGCGGGCATGATCGTCATCATCAAGCTCAAGTGGATTATGCGCAAGACAAAAGTTTGACATAGATAGGTGTCTAGTTTACCAGACTCTTGGTGGTAGTTAGGAGACCGGGTTATACGCTAGGACGAGTCATTCGTGGAGAGCTCAAACCTTTTGCATCCTTGGCATCATCTTTATTGGTTCTTGTTTGGATTTTCTCTTTGTGAGTTTTGGAGCTTGTGGTTTCTTCATGACAAGCTCATGTTCATCAAAAACGGATTTCGTATGCATACTCTCTTGTGTTTTTCAATGTGGGAGATTTGCCGGTTCTTCTCGGTTAGAGGTTTCACACCACTATTTGTTTGGCATTTATCCCTTGCCACTCTTAAATATTTCCCGTCGTGATTAGGCAGTTATGTTCATTATCTTTCCATCAAGCTTGATTTTGCCTTAATCGGAGTTCATTTGCCGAAGTTGTGCCAGTTCAGGGTTTGCCGGTTTCATTTGTAGTTCATCTGTTTTGTGGCATGGGCTCCCTGAGTCTTCCAGGGCGGTAGTACTGCGCCACGGTAGTACCGTGGGAGAGTACCGCACTCACTACCGCAAGTCCACTGGATTCTGCGGTAGTGGGCACGACACTGGGCCTCGGTACTACCGTGGGGCGGTAGTACCGCACCACGGTAGTACCGTGGTCTAGTACCGTACTCACTACCACAATCCCTCTGGACTCTGCGGTAGTGGGCACAGTATTGACTCTCGGTAGTACCGTTGGGACGGTAGTACCGCCCCGGTTACGGTAGTACCGCTCCACGGTAGTATCGCTCGCAGAGCGGTAGTACCGTGGTTGGTGGGTTTCCAACGGCTAGATTCATGGGGACCTATAAAAGGGGGTCTTCTTCTTCCTTTGCCCCCACCGGTTTTGTGCAAGTTCTTCCCCCCATTGTTGACCTCTTTGAGCTTGCTTTCTCTCTATCCCTCCCATGATTCTTGCTCATTTTTGAGGGAAAATAGAGAGAAGATCTAGATATACATTCTTCACCAAGTCATCTCTCCTCTAAGTGAGGGGAACCTTGTGGATCTAGATCTTGGAGTTCTTGGTGTTCTCCTTGTTCTTCCTCTCATATTCCTTTATAGCTTTTTTTGCTTTGGTGGGATTTGAGAGTGGGGGACTTGAGCACTTCTTGTGCTCTTGCCATTGCATTTGGTGCATCAGTTTGAGTTCTCTCCGAGGATTCGTCGTAGTAAGTGAAGTTGAGAAGATTGCTACTCTTGAGTGCTTTGGCACTCTAGAGCTTGTACTCTTGAGTGCATTGGAACTCTAGAGCTTGTACCTCTTGGGTGCGTTGGTGCCTAGAGGCTTGTTGTTGAGGAGCTCAATCATTATGGTGGAAAGATTTGGGATGCTACGGGAGCCTCCAATTCGGTTGTGGAGATAGCCCTAAGCATTTGTATGGGTTCGGTGACCGCCCTCAAGGGTCGCCATTTGTACGGGTTCGGTGACCTCCCTCAAGTGTCCTATAGTGGAATCACGACATCTTGCATTGGTGAGAGCGTGAGGAGAAATAGGGTGGCCCTCGTTGGCTTCGTGTGAGCATTATGTTCCACACCCTCTCCAAACGGAGACGTACTTCTCGCAAGAGAAGGAACTTCGGTAACAAATCCTTGTCTCTATCGGCTCCACTTGCGGTTATATCTACCCTTACTTTGAGCAAGCTTATTACCTTGTTTATCTTGTGCTTGCTCATATTATTGTTGCATTGCTTGTCCCTTAGGTTGTTCTCTAGTCGACCTATTTACTTGTGCACCTACATTGTGATAGCCATAGTGCTCTTGTCATATATCTTGCTATCACATATGTGTTTATTTTGCTTAGTATAAGTTGTTGGTGCACATAGTTGAGACTAGCTTATTTAGGTTTCTTGCTTGACAAATTAAACGTTAAGTTTTAATCCGCAGTTGTTCAAGCCTAAACCGTAATTATTTTAAGCACCTATTCACTGACATCCACGTCCTTTCAATTGGTATCAGAGCCTCGTCTCTCATTATAGGGCTTCACCGACTTGAGAGTAAAGATGTCGACTAGGGTATTATGATTCATTGACACACTTAGTTTTGATGGCACAAATTATGATGCTTCAAAAATTCGCATGCTTAATTATTTTCGGGGCATTGACCCGTGTATGGAGAGAATTGTAGATAGGGGTTCTTCTCCTCCAAAGGATACTCAAAACCTATCCTTAGAGGATGATAAAAACTCTTATCTCAATGCTCAAGCTTCTAATGTGCTTGTTGATGCTTTGAGTAATGTAGACATTTTTCAACTCATGTCGTTTCGGGATGCTCATGAGTTGTGGACAAAGCTTCAAGATAAATATGGTGTGTCCAAGATTTTTGGGGATGATTGTTCTTCCTCCTCCTCCGGTCGCGATGCATTCTTAACTTCTTCTACTTCACCAACATGTGGTTTTCCACAAAGTAATGAAATGGTGAGTAGTGTGAGTCATTGCAATGATGATAGTGAACTTATTGTTGATAACCATTTATCACTATCTTATCGCAACGATTCCTTGTTGGACCTCAACACTTCGAGCACCTTAAATATCTTACATGCTTGTGTTGATAGTCCATGCATATCATGTAGAAATCACTTGAATAAATCTCATGATGATATGCTTGCTATATCTTGTTGCCATGATAAGAATGCCTTTATTTCCTCTAGTTATTGTGCTAACAATGTAGAGGAAAACCAACGGTCCATGGAACAACATATGGTCTTGAATTGTGCCTCAAGAGATCCTACATCATCATCTCGTGTTACTCATTTTTGCCTTATGGCTTAAGAGTTAAAGGTATCTCCTACTTTCACACCCATATCGAGTGATGGTAATGATGTAGATAATGTTGAAGAGGATGATAATATTGCTTCCTTAAAAATTAAGGGAGAAATGATATTTAAAGCTCTTCATAAGAATAAAATTGCTTGATCCAACTTCATGGAAATCATGTCTATTTCCATTGAGGGCACGAAATACATTGAGGAGTTGGAAGGTCATATCGAGGAGAATGAGGCCACCATTGAGAAAATGGAAAACCATTGAGAAGATTGCTACTCTTGAGTTCTTTGGCACTCTAGAGCTTGTACTCTTGAGTGCATTGGCACTCTAGAGCTTGTACCTGTTGGGTGCATTGGCGCTTAGAGGCTTGTGATACGGCGAGGATCTGTCACTCCTCGTTGGTTACCCCAAGTGGAAGGTGAGATGTAGCGTAGCAACAAATTTCCCTCGGCGAAGATACCAAGCTTATCGAACCAGTAGGACTCCAAGAGATACAAGAAGGTGTCACGACGCTTGACATGGACCTGCACACAGATACAAATAGCTTTTCTCCCAACGAGTACAGAGGAGTTGTCAATTCCTCCGGCCTTGCTTTTTACAAAGGATTAACGCAAGAGATAATGATAGTGGCAACTGAAAGTAAATTGAAGGTGTAAACAATGATATGAAGATGGACTAGGGTCACGTGATTCTCACTAGTGATGTCTCTCTCCCAAAATACGATAAAAGTGCTAGCGAGGTAAACATATCACAGTTGGGCAATTGACAGGATTATGAAGGCACCGCAATACTAACTATGCTGCAAAGAAAGGAAGAGCTCAAAAGCAATGGGCAGTACGCCAAGGTAAGTAGACCGAAATCCAACTGCATCTACTATGAATCATCCACCTTGAGATATCTATCCAGAAGATCTCGCTAGTATTAAGTTGCAAATCCCACCCAAAGTGTAAATCCAAAGCAACAGACAGCTGCATTAAAAAAACTTTGCGTAAGTAAACAATCCTTGCATCCGCGGATACAAGCATCGTTGTTTTATCCCTGGTGGCAACAACACATCCCCTAGTCTCATGTTTCTGTCACTCAAGCTAGACATCAAGGGGCTGAACCCACAATCAAGCATAACGCTCCCTCTTGGAGTTGCAACAAATCACTTGGCCAAAGTAAAATACGGCAACGGAGAACATGCAAGAATTTACTCAAGAACAAAATATAAAAGAGAAGAACCAAATATATTACTCATCACAATCTGAACATAGTCTCATAATCCATCAGATCCCAACAAACTCAGCATATCAACGGCAGAAAATTACAAAGGTGCCTCGATCATGTGAGGCAGCTCACGAGGTCTCGAAAGTGGAAGCACAAAGAGGGGAGAGATAGATCACATAGCTACTGGTCACGGACCCATGGTCCAAGGTGGACTACTCACGATAGATACGGGAGGCCTCCATGGCTATGGATGGTCTCCCGGAGGGGGTAGCTTCTCCCGTCAGGGTGCCGGAGTAGCTTCTCCAGGCAGCCCCGATCTTGAAACGGCGGCGGCGGCGGTACAGAGGCGAGATCGCGGAAAAGATATCGATATCAGGGGTTTCCGTCACGAGGGGTAAATATAGGCGAAGGGGGGCACCGAGAGGGGCCACAGGGCAGCCAGGAGGCCCCCTGGAGGGTCATAGGGTGGGGCTGCGCCAGGGACCCTTCTGGAATCCCTGTGGTGGCCCCCTTCCCTCCTTTGGTGTTTCCGGAAGCTTCCGAGTCGCTGATTTTTTATCTGATTTTTCCGGATTTTTTGGAGCACTTTTAATGGCCGGAAAACCTGAAATACAAAAAACAACAGAAAATAGCAACTGGTAGCTGGGTGCACTGGGTTAATAGATTAGTCCAAAAATGCTCAAAAGTGTATGAAAGTTCAAGCAAAACATGGAAAAGTCACACAAAACATGCATGGAGCAAGCAGAAATTATAGATACGTTTGGGATGTATCAACATCCCCAAGCTTAATTCCTGCTCGTCCTCGAGTAGGTAAATGATAACAAGCATAATTTTTGTGGTGACATGCCACACAACCATAAAAGGACTTTTAAGTAAAGCAATCAAAGCATGCAATTCAATTCAAGTCTTAACAAGCAAGAGTCTACATTAGCATTGACACAAGCAACAAAAGAACAAAAGGTGCAAGAGCTCTCGCTGTCTGTGACTCGACTGTCTCCAGATGGTGTTTGCGTGCAAGCAGGAGACTGGGAAAAAGAGAGAGAAAAGATGTTGAGAACAACTATCTACTAAATTTCACACTTAGTCTCCTTTGGATTCTTATCTTGACTCGTCCCCAGACCACTAGCCAGGTACAAGTCAAACTGATCCACTCTCTTTCGATATTTTGAGCACTCATGCAATGGATGAGCGCGAGCAAGAAAGTTGACACCTAAAAGGCAAAACATAAAGAAGGTGGAGGAGGAAGACAAAAAGGTGTGAAAGGTTCACATCACTGAGGACAATCATAGGCGAGAGAAGGCCATATGATAGATATGATGTGAGGAGTAGGGATTGCCATGCAACGGATGCACATGTGAGCTAAAATCTCTCCAAGGGAACTAGTGGGGGTGCATCTAACTTGCTTGCTCAAGAAGACCTAGAGCTCGTTTGAGGAGGCTCATCATTGGAATATACAAGCCAAGTTCTATAGTGTGAAGGTCCCCACATAGCTATATGCATGAATGATGATCTCTATGGAGTACAAGGGATAGAGGATAAAGTACTAGTGTGGATCTCTCAAAAGGAATAGTAGTGTGCCCCTTCTCTCTTTTTATTTTTCTTTTTCTCTTTTTTCTATTTTTTGGTGGCCTCAATGGCTCTTTCTATTTAATTCTCATTTGTCCTCTTTGGGATCTTTTGATTTTGTCCTCTTTGGGATCTTTTCCTCACTTTAGGGGCAACACTCTATATTTTACAAGAATATAGGAGATCTTTCACACTTTACAAAGGTACTCACATAAAGAAGATATAACTATCATGATGCAAATGTATGCTTCTTCCAGGATAGCAGGAACATGTAAGACATGAAGATCAAGTCATGAGAAGATGGATGTTGCATGGCAATGTATATCGGAAAGGCTATGGAAATGCCTTGTAGGTAGGTATGGTGGATGTTTTGAGGAAAGATATAAGGAGGTTTATGATGACAGAGCGTATCGTGCCAAGGGTTTGGATGCACCGGCGAAGTATGCGCCTACTCTCAAGATGAGAAAGGGCAATGCACGGTACCGAAGAGGCTAGAAAAAGTATAGGTGGGTGGAAGTGTCAACTTTCGAATACTCACATTAGTCCGAAGAACTCATGCACTTATTATCGGTAACTCTCAATCTAATTAGGAGGTTCACAAAGAGTCAAGTACCCCGAGGAGGAGTGTATGGGGGTTTGGTTATCGTTGCGCATCCTCGACTCATGGTACGTGAGTGTTCTCTAATATTCGAACCCTCTAGAGGTTAGTGATCCATCTAGTAGCTAGATTTCTCAACAGGGGTTTTTGGTTTTCAAAAACACACGGATTTCCCAAAATACGACATCTATCACTAATAGGCTCGAGATCTTGACACCAAAAGTTCAAACATTACTCTAGTCAATACCTCAAAACTATTGCAAGTTACTACTACAAAGAGAAAAGCAACTTCAACTACCTAATTCTAGTCAAGACACAAAAATCAGTGCAACAGGAAAACTCTCTAACAAGATAAAACATGCAACCTATAGAAAGTTCAACCTAAGACAAAAGAAAAGCTCTAGAAAAACTAAAGCACTACAACTAAACAGAGCAGCAGCTAAGAAAAGAAAAAAGAACTACTTACAGCTAAAAGAATAAGCAAGAAAATCCTATGAGGAGTTCTAATTCAAGCGGAACGTGTATCTCTCCCACACAAAAGAGTAAGATGGGATCTAACTTGTTACTACAGAAAACAAAGCAAAAGAAAACTAAAAATAAAACCTAAGAGCGAGACGCTCCAAGCATCGCACATAACGCATGAAGTGATAAAAATATAGTGCAACGAGGACGAACAGATAATTATTGATGGAGAAGGGGAGGCACGGGGGAATCCCCAAGCTTAGACGCTTGAGTCTCCTTGAATATTTCTTGGGGGTGCACATGGGCATCCCCAAGCTTGAGCGTTTGACACTCCAAGATCTTCTTTCATCATCTTCCATCGTGCACTTGAAAACTCCCTTCATACATAACTCATTGTAGACTGATTAGAGAGGTTAGTACCCAACTAAAATAATTTTTCTCTTACTGGAAATAAAGATAATCTTGAAGAGCTACTGTTTCCCAAGATTTCCAAAAAGTTTTTGCAAAGAAAAAGCAAGCTTAAGGTTTGCAAAAGTGAAGAGAGGCAAAACGTGGCAGAATCTGTGAAAAACAGAACAACAAGTAGAAACAAATTTTTTAGGGGTACTTCTGCAACTCAAATAAAAAAACTCAGAACATACGCAAGTTTCATAATTCTATAGAGCACGCTGTGTAAAAAATTCAGCTCAAAAAGATGAACTGGGATTTTTCCATGATTTTTCTAGTCACGAGGACAGAATCTGTTTTCTGGACAGCATGTCACAACTTTCACTTCCCTTGTCGTATGAGGCTATAAAAGGCACAAAGATTGAAAAGCAAAGATACAATGATGTTGCTACAGTAGTAACAATCATCAAGACCACTAAAAACAGAAGAAAAGCAAAAGAAAAACCTAAATTCGTTGCGGGCTGCCTCCCAAAAGCGCTTCTTTAAAGCCATTAGCTAGGCTTAAAGCAAAAGATCAAAGTTCTCCAAAATCATCGGAAGGTTCACAAAGGATCTCAAAAGGGTTTTCAATAAGCTCATCCTTGTTCTTACGAGGGAAAAGGTACGTACCTTTTGCTTTACCACGCAAACGTATTTGTCCTTTACCTATATCAATGAAGCCTTTCATGGCTCGGAGGAAGTCCCTTCCAAGCACTATATTTCCTTGATTGGCCTTCATGATGGAGAAGTCAATCTCCACACTCCTTTTTAGAAACATTACCTGGACATCTTTCAATCTTCCCTGGATCTCAGAAATATCACCATTAGAATGTTCATGGAAAGATGGAAATTTGTCCATGCTTGCAAGGTACAAAGAATCATAAATAAAGCTAGGAATTATAGAAACTGTAGATCCAATGTCACAAAAAGCAAGGAAGTTTTGATTAGAGATAACAATCCTAACAAAAGGCTCCCAGTCATTTTATATTTCCAAAATCTCCACTCTAGGAGGATTTGGTTTTTCTACTACTTTTAAGTCTAGAGCATCAAGTTTTCTCTCAATAGTAGCAATTCTATCTATAACAGTAAGACCATCATAAACAAAATAACTAGATAAACCATGTATAATTTCAAGAGCTCTAGCTTCCTCACACTCTAAAAAGTCTCCTTCAGCTATAAGATCAAGAGAGTGCTTACACCTCTTAAAAAGGCCAAAGTAAAAATTTCTAAGCACAATTCTTATAGGTAACCAAGGCATGTTTGCCTTATGTGCTTCATAAATTCTGTCCCATGCCTTCTTCATATTCTCCCCGTTCCTTTGGTGGAAATCCAAGACCTCGGATTCCCTCATAGTACCAACTCCTAACATACTTGACCACACAAGAAAGGTAACATGTATTTTTTGTATTTTTGATAAGGGACACAAAAGTAAAAACTGAAAGGTAAACTAACAAGACTAAAAAGCAAAGATAAAAGATAGTGTGCAACTCCCCTATCTTGTAGACTGGAGTCCCCGACAACGCCGCCAGAAATTGGCTTGATACGGTGAGGATCTCTCACTCCTCGTTGGTTACCCCAAGTGGAAGGTGAGATGTAGCGTAGCAACAAATTTCCCTCGGTGAAGATACCAAGGTTATCAAACCAGTAGGACTCCAAGAGATACAAGAAGGTGTCACGGCGCTTGATGTGGACCTGCACACATATACAGATATCTTTGCTCCCAACGAGTACAGAGGAGTTGTCAATTCCTCCGGCCTTGCTGTTTACAAAGGATTAACGCAAGAGATAATGATAGTGGCAACTAAAAGTAAATTGAAGGTGTAAACAATGATATGAAGATGGACCAGGGTCACGTGATTTTCACTAGTGATGTCTCTCTCTCAAAAGACGATAAAAGTGCTAGCGAGGTAAACAAAGCACAATTGGCAATTGACAGGATTATGAAGGCACCGCAATGCTAACTGTGCTGCAAAGAAAGGAAGGGCTCAAAAGCAATGGGCAGTACGCCAAGGTAAGTAGACCGAAATCCAACTGCATCTACTACAAATCATCCACCTTGAGATATCTATCCAGAACATCTCGCTGGTATTAAGTTGCAAATCCCACCCAAAGTGTAAATCCAAAGCAACAGACAACTGCATTAAAAGAACTTTGCGTAAAGTAAATAATCCTAGCATCCGCGGATACAAGCACCATTGTTTTATCCCTGGTGGCAACATCACATCCCCTAGTCTCATGTGTCTGTCACTCAAGCTAGACATCAAGGGGCTGAACCCACAATCAAGCATAACGCTCCCTCTTGGAGTTGCAACAAATCACTTGGCCAAAGTAAAATACGGCAACGGAGAACATGCAAGAATTTACTCAAGAACAAAATATAAAAGAGAAGAACCAAATATATTACTCATCACAATCTGAACATAGTCTCATAATCCATCAGAACCCAACAAACTCAGCATAGCAACGGCAGAAAATTACAAAGGTGCCTCGATCATGTGAGGCAGCTCACGAGGTCTCGAAAGTGGAAGCACAAAGAGGGGAGAGATAGATCACATAGCTACTGGTCACGGACCCATGGTCCAAGGTGGACTACTCACGATAGATACGGGAGGCCTCCATGGCTATGGATGGTCTCCCGGAGGGGGTATCTTCTCCCGGCAGGGTGCCGGAGCAGCTTCTCCAGGCAGCCCCGATCTTGAAACGGCGGCGGCGGCGGTATAGAGGCGAGATCGCGGAAAAGATATCAATATCAGGGGTTTCCGTCACGGGGGGTAAATATAGGCGAAGGGGGGCACCGAGAGGGGCCACAGGGCAGCCAGGAGGCCCCCTGGCGGGGCTTAGGGTGGGGCTGCGCCAGGGACCCTTCTGGAGTCCCTGTAGTGGCCCCCCTTCCCTCCTTTGGTGTTTCCGGAAGCTTCCGAGTCGCTGATTTTTTATCTGATTTTTTCGGGTTTTTTTGGAGAACTTTTAATGGCCGGAAAACCTGAAATTCAAAAACAACATAAAACAACAACTGGCAGCTGGGTGCAGTGGGTTAATAGATTAGTCAAAAAATGCTCAAAAGTGTATGAAAGTTCAAACAAAACATGGCAAAGTCACACAAAACATGCATGGAGCAAGAAGAAATTGTAGATACGTTTGGGACGTATTAGCTTGTTGTTGAGGAGCTCAATCATTGTGGTGGAAAGCTTCGGGATGCTACAGGAGCCTCCAATTCGGTTGTGGAGATAGCCCCAAGCATTTGTAAGGGTTCGGTGACCGCCCTCAAGGGTCGCCATTTGTATGGGTTCGGTGACCGCCCTCAAGTGTCCTATAGTGGAATCCCGACATCTTTCATTAGTGAGAGCGTGAGGAAAAATAGGGTGGCCCTCGTTAGCTTTGTGTGAGCATTGTGTTCCACACCCTCTCCAAATGGGGACGTACTTCTCGCAAGAGAAGGAACTTCGGTAACAAATCCTTGTCTCCATCGGCTCCACTTGCGGTTATCTCTACTCTTACTTTGATCAAGCTTATTATCTTGTTTATCTTGTGCTTGCTCATATTATTTTTGCATTGCTTGTACCTTAGGTTGTTCTCTAGTCAACATATTTACTTGTGCACCTACTTTGTGATAGCCATAATTCTCTTGTCATATATCTTGCTATCACATAGGTGTTTATCTTGCTTAGTATAATTTGTTGGTGCACATACTTGAGCCTAGCTTATTTTGGTTTCTTGCTTGGCAAATTAAATGTTAAGTTTTATTCCGCATTTGTTCAAGCCTAAACCGTAATTATTTTAGGATCCTATTCACCCCCCTCTAGGCGACATCCACGTCCTTTCAGTTGGTAGTTTCTAAAAATAAGGCAAATGATAAGTGCCGAAAAAATGAGACCAACTCAAGGCTAACCTTGTTGGCTTTTTTATAGAAGAAAACTCGATGAGAACCGCGGTAGAGCCGAGGCTCGAACCTGGGTGGGCCGCCTGGCAAATCGCCGCTCAACCAACGGGTCGACGCCCCGTTCTCAAAAAATGATAAGTGCCAGACGTGTGTGCAGAGAGCGGTTCGTCACACGCGCTCATCTCCACAGATCTTGCCACATCAGCATAGATGACATCATTAGGAATCTTTTGGCCTTTTCAAACTTTAAAGTGTTTTACGTCTTAAATAAAAAATTCGTTTGCATCATAAATACATCGTGACAAAATCTTCAAAAGTAGATCCCATATACTCTCTCTGTAAATTAATATAAGATGTTTTAGATCACTACTTTAATGATCTAAAATATCTTATATTAATTTACAGAGGGAGTACTACATATACAAATTGGCTAAGCTTCAGCCATTCCGATGAATTCCCAATACTTTAGCCTATGCTTTCGTCTGTTGACGCGTGTCACAAAGTTTTGTTTTTTTCCAGATAATTTACTACTTATTTAGGAGTTTATTTACGTGCACGAGGTAAACCAAGGTATGGATCGGGATGACTCTAGATGTGACTCGCGACCGCGTATCGTCCGCTTTTCTCGCCGCTTTCTCCTCTTCTCTAATATCCCGTGTCCTTCGCGCAGCCCCTCGAAATTCCCAATTCTCCTACGCATCCCCTCAACCCGATCTCTACTGCATGTCACCTCCGCGTCCCCTCTCCCCATTCAGCAAGCAAGCTCCTGATGACGAGTATGGGGGGCGTCGTGCCGGCCGCGCCTGGCGCTGGCTCCCTCGGGCTCTAGCTCTCCTCTCTGCAGTGAATTACGACCGCCTCGGGTTGTCCCCCTTTCGTCGTCTTAATTGCTCCTCTACGCCCCGCTTTATTGTTCTCCTACTATCAGCCGCGGGCCCTTGGCCACCCTGCTGCTCTGCTTCAGGATCATCCGTGTATCACTAGTGGTGTGCGGTGGTAGTTCTTGAGGTTCAGTGCGTATGTGGTATACCCATGGTGGATCAACCTATTGCACCTTGCAGCTATTTGAACAAATGTGCATTCTCCTGTAACTGTGTGCTATTGGGTGTGTGGTTTGGGCGTCATGTCATTCAGTCCGTGATGGCACTTAGATCTTAGCAAGTGTGGTGGAGGACTTCAAGTTCTACTTGTGTAAGGCCCGATATGCGGTACTGTTCCAGATCTAGGTGTTTCCACCCAGATCCGGGGACGAAGCACATATCAGTCCCACCGCGACATATGACAAAGCCATATGCCCCGGATTTCCAACATGATATCACAACATTACATATACAAGGATAGAACATCTCATACAATCGGCATACAACTGCCTTAATACAATACAACAGCGGAAGATACATGTCTGGGTACAGACTACAAGCAAATGCCTAGTGGCAAATAGAAAAACATCGATCCCCATAACCACACGGGTCCAGGCCCTCCGCTGGGATCCGCCTAACTAGTCGTCGTCCAGTCTCCACCTGAAACGTCGATCACCGTACCTGTTATCGATCAAGAACCCTGAAAAGAATTTGGGGGTAGTATCATGAGTACAGAGGTACTCAGCATCCAACTGTAGTGGTCATCTGACCCAGCAAGGACTTCATCACTCGTCATTCTAGGACAACTAGTAGTTTACGGTAAGGAAGGGGTAAGTGGTGAGGCTGCTACCGCACTAGCATTTATGAAGTGGCTAACGATCTAGAGAGTAAGATAAGAAGCCAAGCATTCGATGAGGAATCTCCTCCAACAAGTCTTGCTATCAACTACTACGCAAACATAACACCTATCCTATCCTTGTCCTCCTCTTCGCATCCCGACGAAGAAGAAGCAGTCAAGGCACACACACGTTGATCAAGTTATATTAAGATTATCTCAGTTGTTGTTGTCTATGAACAAGGAGTAGGTCTCAAGTCGTCCATAACCGTGGACACGGCTTCTCGAAAAGATTTAACCCTGCAGGGGTGTACCAACTGCCCATTACGAGGCGTCGCATGCTCGCCCCTCTCTCTCAGTTGCTACCCATTATAGGCAACCATTTTATGACTTAGTTCCAAGAGATCCGAAACGACAGGTCCCTCTAACTAACAACGAACAAATCCTGGTGGCCCCCGAGGAGTCGACACCCAATCCAAAAGCTGGCCACGCTCTCGGATCGGACTCTTCCGTATGGCCAATGTCGGGTTTAGTCTCACCTATATAATAGGGGACTTCCCTAGCTCACCATGTGTGGACCAACAGAGGAACTAAGTCTCCGCTGGCCCGAGTTGTTTGAAAACTACAGGCAGCTGACCAGCACACACACGGTTTTCAAATGGTAAATCAGCTCGGGCCACCTCTAGAAATGTTTGAAGCTAGGTAGGTAAGAAGAGGGGACCCCATAAAATCCCACATGCGATTAGGCACGCTCAGTCTTAAAACCAATACCCGGAACTCGGATCCTAGGTGACTCGAATGGAACAAAGCGTCGGGGCGGGATAGCCTAGACCTTCCATCCTTCGTCGAATATAGTCAACATTATAATAATCATATCATCAACAACAATATAATAATGTGATATCCCAAACCAAGGAGTAACAGGGTAACATCGTAGCATCCTAAGCATGCATACTAAGCAGGGGCTGAGCAACGAGCAATAGTAACATAGCAGTACAAGGTTTGTTGGGAGGGGACATGGCTGTATCAGTTTAAAAGAGGTTGTAAACATGGGGTAGGATCAAACATCGAACCTAACCTAGACTAGCATGCAAACCGCTGGTTGAAATAGAATGGATCATAAGTAATGTATAGTCCTTGCCTGTTGATAAGTCGGATTCCGAAGGTGTAGTCGATCGCAAGCTCGCATCGTCTCCGCGAGGTACCCGCGGAAGCACACAAGACGATAAACACTGGAAAGCAATCAACGAGCAATCAATCTATTACTACGAAGCAAACACGAGCAAGCATCAACAAGAAGCAACACGAGACATCGCACCTACCGTCGAGAGCGGTTACTAACAGGTTAAGTGGAGTACTCGTCACACACGACGATACCGCACATTTAGAAAGGTTGAAGTTGCTTAGCTACAGGTGATCAAACAACAGTTATTAACATGGAAACTCAAGCAAGCATGGCATATCACACAAACATGACAAAAGGTGAAGCACAAAGTAAACTATTTATGCTAGTCAATTTAAGTGAGGCACGACCTAAACATGGCATAACACTAAGTGTCGCATGACAATTAAAAGATTTGGTATTGTTCTGTCCTAAACCATATTTTAGTTTGGTTAACAGCAGAAAAAAATAGCATAAACACAAAGAACACGAAAAACTAATCAAGTTACATATAAAGAACACCCCAAACGGAGTTACGGTTAAAAAGATATAATCAAAACAAGCTATGCACACATGATGTATAAACAGGGGTAAATCTATATGCAAAAGTGCAGCAACATGACATAGAAATACATGGGATGAAAGTAGACATGATTCTTAACAATATGCAACTGGAATCACTCAATTCCGATAAACGGTCGCGACACACTCGTCGACCGAAGTTGCAACAAAATAACAGTTTCAGCAACAGCAGCACAATAACAACAGGGTAGCTACTTTGGAGCAAGATTTAATACAGCTAAAGCACCAAAACATGACAAGTTAAAGCATGGAATTGAAGTACACATGATACTTAACACAATGGAAAAAGAATCAATGCAATAGGCCTCATGGATTTGTTACAATCATCATGCAAAGTTGCAACAAAATAATAACAGCAGCACATAACAGGAAAATTAGCAGTTTAACGGCCTGATGCCCTGTTCAGCACACATTTACACAATCAAGATGATCTCAAATGCAAAAACTTTCTACATATGAATGCTAGGGCACGCAAAACTGAGCAACTTTCGTTTTGGGGGCACGTTCATCGGAGCTACGGATTAACGGGAACTCGTAGCACAAAAAGCAATCAGCAGCAGTATATTTCAGCACTTAGAAAAATTTACAGAGCTAAAAGAAAAAAAAAACAGACGGGATAAAAAAATAAAAAAAAGGCTGGGCTGGCTCACCCCACTGGGCTCGGTCCAAGTGGCCTGGCTGGCTTGGGCTCGCCGCTGGGGACGCCTGGCTCGGGCTGTCTTGGAGTTGGGCCACGCTGGGGCAGGCCGGCCAAGGTGGCCACGATGGCCCGGCTCGGGCATCTCCTCGCCCCGACGACCTGAGGCCACGGCGCGGAGGCTGGAGGCTCGCTGGTCGGCGATGGGAGGCGGCGCGGTCCCGGGGTGGTGAAGGCTGCGGGGAACGGGCCGGATCCGGGGGCGTCGGCTAAGATCCCGACGACCTGGGGCGACGGCGGCCATCTAGGCTTGGCGGCGGCGCTCGGCTGGAGTAGCCCGCAGCGGATCGGCCTGGATGCGGCGACCGGAGGGACAACCTGCGGGGAGAGAGGGAGGAGTTAGAGGAGAGGAAAGGAAGAGGGAGACGAGGCGCGGAGGAAGAGGAGAGGTGGTCGGCGGCCTGCTGCTGGTCGGAGTTGGCCGCAGCGGCGCGAGCCCGTCGGGCGGCGGCTGCGTCCATGGACGTGGAGGAGAGAGGAGAGAGGTTGGGACGAGGCTGGTCAGATCTGGGCCGTTGGATCGGCCGATCCAACGGTCCAGATCGCAAGGAGGCTAAAAATTGGGCAAAAATGGGCAAATTGCAAAAAATGGGGCTATTGTGAGGGGGTGGCTGCAAAATTTTGTCCTAGGGAAACCCTAGAAATGGGTGGGAGTGTGGTGGTCTTTATATAGCCCCGGTGGCTGGCAGTTTGCGAAAACATCCCCGGTTTTTCTCTCGCGGGCTCGGTGCTCACGTTTCTGACCGCCGGGGGTCCGCAGTACCTCCGATTCGGGTAAATCTTCAAACTGCGCGATCAGTGCGTCGAGCCGGCGGCGTTCACCTCGTGCTGGAACCGTTCTGAGAACACTTTCCGGCGCACTATAAAAATAACCCGTTTAATTATTAAACGGGGTTTTTCCTTCCGTTGGCTGCGGCTGGTCTCGTGCGGTTTTCGCGACGGTGATCGGGCGAAATCCGGTGTCGCAAAGGTCGAGTGTCAGGGTGGCAAGGGTCGGTCTCCGTCCGGTACGAGATAAGAGGGGGAAAAATAATCGCCGATCGATAAATCGGGGATGCAAACACCGCAAACAAATCAGACAATCAAACAATTCACACCGAAAACAATTTTTTTTAATTTTTGCAAAAACTGGGCTGTTACAACTTGTAGGTATAAACGACTACTATCTAATATGTCATATGGCTTCTCAACCAAATGTGTAGGATGAACACTTAAAATATAATATTTGTATTGTTGTTAAATGAACATTACGGCCACATAGTATAAATATAGTCTTACAGTCTTATCTGCTTTTTTACCTCTGAACTGCAAACTCATATGAGTTTAGGAAAGTAAATCAATGTTGGTCAAATTGCAATTTTCGATTACTGAATATATATATGTTGTATGTTCAGTTAGTTCTGAAGCTATTTTTTCAGATTTTCCATTTTGTTCCATTTTGTTAAAAGTTATCAAGTTTCGGTTATTTATGTCTTTCAACTATTTTAGAGAAAATATACAATAGCAATTTTAGCAAGTATTTTGACATAAAGAGACAATTTCAGCAAGTATTTGAGCATATAGAAAAAATTGGGGCATAAATAATTACTTCTTGCTTTTTGTTTTTATAGATTGAACAACCAATGTTATCATGTTGATAAACCATTGTGCTGCAGCCGCATAAATTAATATCTTTGTTTTTCTGACCATTTTCTTTTGTCACCACAGTCATTTTTCTCTTTTAATCTTCACCTCTTTTTCAGATCCTTCCATTCAGAGTATTTTAGACCGTAAAAGTTGAAACAGACCAAGACTATTTCAGCAAGTAAACCAAGGTGAGGATTGTATCATATTTTTGGTTTATTGAGTTTTAGGTTATTTTGTTCAAACAACACCAAGCTCCCTTTATATGATTTGCATTATTAGTAAGTTTTAGCCAACTCTATGTGTTACTGGTCAAGCAATATTTTCTTTTATCAATAATTTGGGTATATATGACAAGCAGCGATTTGGTGCCCGGGTGCATCCGCACCCGGGGAGACTAATTTTTTTAAAATAAATATGAAAACAATCCCAAAATTTTTTGTGGTAGAAGATGCTTACGTGCGAGATGTCCATGCAAATTTTGGAGAAGTTCGGACATCTGGAGAGCGAGTTGCAAAAAAGAAAAATTTGCAGTTTCTTGAAAAGATACTGTTCATGCACTATTTCAGGCTGAATTTTTATTTTTTTCCGCAAGCTCCCTTGATGTCCAAAAAAGATCAAATTTTACACGAACATCTACCCCCTAAGCATCTTTCACCATAATAAATTTTGGATTCTTTTGAGCTTTTTTTATGTATTTTCGAGGATCTCTTGTGCAGGATTAGATGAGCCTGGGCTCATCTTTGAATATCCCATATATATATGTTCTTATTTTGTTTCTGTTACATGAATACAATATAATCAAGTTTAAGTGTGTGTCTTAGTCTTATGTCTATAGTTTAATTTGCTTAGTTTTGACAAAAAATATCTACGGTACTTTGCAATGTTTTCATTACATTGCCCTCCTGAATTGTCCCTCTATTTTAAGAATAGATATGCCAAGTTTACTTTAGTATACTATTAGTTAAGAAGAAAAGGTTCATGTCAATTTATATGGTCAGAGCATTACTCAACATATAACTTAGCCAGATCATCCTAGGTATGCATTTATCGGAATTTGAAATTATCCATCAATTTATTTACCTCCTAGATTTGTCCTCCGAATTGCATTTTATCATGGCTAGACCGAAAGAGAATATGATTCTGGTATGTCTGATTGTTCTTATGGCGGTAGGAAAATAGTAAATCTTTTTACTAAGTGTGAGGTAAATTGTATATTTTTGTGAAGTGTGAGGTTTATTCTTTCCAGAAATGACATATAATATATTATCGTATTCAATTCTTTATATGATATTTAAACAAGTGGGTTTGCTCTATTCATTGTGCATTACAACATTTACTTGCTTACTTACGATCCATTTTGAAACTTTGAGATATATACTAATACGCAGTTCTTTATTTCATATGAAAAGAAATGAAATTGGAATACTATTAAACAAATGAACTCATTTTTTTGCCAACTTGTGATCTCCAACCATTTAGTTATAAATAGTTCAAGAACACCACTTTAGCATCCCCTTTTTGCTCTGCATCACTTCTCCTTCCATTGAAGGTTGTTGAATGATTCTCCGAGATCTCAGAATTCAGGAACACAGTCACCAACGTGTTTATGAGCGTGATTATGTTTCTGCTGGACCGATAGATATGTACTACCGTACTATCATCTCCTTTGAATGCACATTGCATGTTTCCGTTGCAATTCACCATTGGTTTGTATGTGTACAGAAGCATGATGGAAAGAGTTGTGCAAATAAAAATTATAAATCAATTTAGGATCCTAGTCTTGCTTCCAATCTTTTACATTTCAAAGGAAAATAAACATTAGCCTAGATTAAAAAAATACTATGATGTGAAGCAAATAACATCTCTTTTAATATTCCTACTTATAGGATTTGAGATACATGCCATCTTATTTCCTTCAAGTTTTATTTTCCTATGATAATCCTTTCCTATGAACCAAAAGAGGCTTCAAATAAAAATAAACATGAGCCTAGAGTCAGTGGAAAAAAATCCTATAATGTGAATCAAAGGACATTTCTTTTTCTTTTTTTACTCATAGGATTTAAGATACATAACATCTCATTTCCTATAAGTTTCTCATTCCTATGATATTTTTATCCTATGAACCAAAGAAGACCTTATTTTCCTAAATGCAAAGGATAGAGATCAATCTTATAAAGGTATAGGAAACCATTCCTATGAGCCAAAGGGTTGTAAAAGGAAAAAATCATATATGAATCATGTCTTATATTTTTTTTTATGAAATTCCTCGAGGCCTATTAGTTTGGGGATTGCTAAATCTCAGTCAATTGAGATTAATCAAGTCTCAGTTGATGCTATATCCGTGAGATGGCATGCGAAGATTTGTAAAAATATATATTCTTTTTAAATGTTATATATCACTTGATTGAGACTTTGTTAAATTTTAATCGACTGAGATCTAGACACACCTTCAAAGTTTTTACCCACCAAACAGATGCCAACGAAATTGCAGCGTGCCTATGTTTTTATTATCTCCATTGTGTGCCCTCTTTTATGTATTTCCTCTTATCAATGAAAGCGTATCTGATAATGAATGTCTCAGTTTGCTGACAAACATAAATAACCTTATCAATTAACCATAACAAAAAACCCAAAAAAGGCAACAAGGACCAACATGCACAAAACAATAAAATACATGGACTTGCATGACTCCACTGAACACACAAAAACTATCACAAAATTAGCTCTCCTTCAAACCCACCATATACTCTTCTTCCATACAAAAAATATACACGCATGAGGTTACCGACGGGCACGGCGTGTCGCCGTGCCTTTGCTCACTAGTATTGATTTATTTCGACAACTCTCTTTTTCGAAAAAAAAGTTGCCATGCTGTATACACTAAAGTTACCATGGTATTTTGATACGTCCCAAACGTATCTATAACTTCTTCTTGATCCATGCTTGTTTTGTGTGATATTGCTATGTTTTAGATACACTTTCATACACTTTTGATCATATTTGGACTAACCTATTAACTCAGTGCACCCCAGTGCCAGTTTATGTTTTCTGCTGTTTTTGTATTTCAGGTTTTCCCATTATTAAAAGTGCTCAGAAAATTCCGAGAAAAATATATAAAAATCAGCGTTCTAGAAGAGTCCTCCAGCCGGAGGATGGGGTCAAGGGGTGGCCCACAGCCCCCAGGCGCCCTCCTAGCGCGGCCTAGGGTGGGTCCGCGCCGGGAGGCCACCTGGAATCCTAGTGCCCCCCCGGCGCCCCCCTTTGGCTTCTATTTATTCTCCCGTCGTGAAAACCCTGATTCCAGACCCCTTTTCTCCATAAGTAATTCCGATCTTCACCGCCATCGCAAACAAGCTTCGGGGGACCAGAATTCCTGTGCCGGCACCCTGCCAGGACGGGGAAGTGCCCCGGGATTCATCTCCATCGACGTTTCTTCCTCCCTCCATGAATCGGGAGTAGTTCCTCCTTGGGGTTTAGGTTTCTACCAGTAGCTATGTGGTCAATTCTCTCTCCCATGATGTGATCTTCGTTGTGATCATAGGCTATGTTAATCTAGGGTGATCCCATGATATTTCCCCTTCCTCTATGTATTGGATTGATGTACTCACTTGATCTTATCTAGTATAATCCCCGAGACCATGGTGGCAGCGGTCTATTGGACATGCGTTAGAAGAATATTATCATGAGTGATTTCCTCTTTTGTGAATTGGTTGAAGATTGAGAGTCTCTTGGTGCTTGTCTTTGACTATCCTTGAGATATGTTGTGGTGATTGTGGTACTCTCTTTGGATGGCCACGGTGACATTGGGAAATCCATAGATGAGAACTACGAACTCTGAGGTGTGCTTTTGTAGATCTACATAATTCTCGTCCTCTGTTGATCACAAAAAATGACCTCCGAGTACATCTCCAATGCCTGTTTTAGTGGAAATTTCATGTGATTAGACTATGTTAATGTTGTTGGGAGTTGCCAGTACTGAAAGTATGAAGCCTAGGCCTTGTTTCCACCATTACAATACCATTTTTGCTCATGTTTACCACTTGTTTTCTTGCTGCACTTTTTTTACAGATTTATATTATTTCGTTTTGCCATACCTATCACCCATATCTTACCACCTCTTCGCCGAACTAGTGCACCTATACAACTCCTAGTTGTATTAGGTGTGTTGGGGACACAAGAGACTTCTTGTATGTTAATTGCAGGGTTGCTTGAGAGAGACCATCTTCAACCTCTACTTCCCTGAATTCGATAAACCTTAGGTCATCCACTTGAGGGAAATTGCAGCTGTCCGACAAACCTATGCGCTTGGAGGCCCAACATAGTCTACAACAATAGAAACGTGCGTAGACATCCTATTTACACTAATGTTGCCATGATTTGTTTCATCTAGTTTGTCTTCTATATTTAAAGCTACTATTATATTTCAAATGTTTTTCACTCATTGGAGAGGACCCCGGCGAGCTGCGGTGACACTCAGTGGACCCCGAAAAGATATCTGTTGGGGGTGGGGGAGTGATGTGCGGCATGGTGGGCTCCTGGGTTACAGATGCGATGATGATCTAATACTAGCAATTAACAGAAAATCCTAACACTAACTAACTATAAATCTAATATTAACAGTAACTATAACACTAACTATCAATCTTATAATTAAAACCTAGAACCTGAAATCCTAACATATACAATAACTAAAACCATAACACGAACTAACTACAATCCTAACACTAACTAAAAACAGAGAAAAATAATAATAAAAAATAACCGAGAGAGGGAGGAGGGGGCTCACCAGAGTGGGGGTGCGAGTTGAATAGGTGGGTGGCGGCGGGACAGCTGGGTGGCGGAGGGGAGCGGCGCCGCAGCTGACGGCGTCTGGATTCGACGACTGGCGGGGGCGGGGGCGGGATCCAGCGGCGAGTGATGCTAGCGAGGAAATACTTCTCGCCCCTCGTTGGTTACCCCAAGTGGAAGGTTGGGATGTAGCGTAGCGGCAGATTTCCATTGGCAAAGATACCAAGGTTTAAGATTGTCTCCCGTAGGACTCCAACGACGACAAGTAGGTGTCTTCTGCTCTGGCGCTTACAGAAGACGTGGACCTGCACACAAATACAAATAACTTTTCTCCCAACGAAGTTCAGAGAGGTTTTCAATCTCTTCGGCCTTGTCGTTTACAAAGGATCAACGCAACAGATAATAGTAGTGATAATTTCAACTGGAAAGTAAAATAGGAAGAAAATTGAGGATGTAAACAGTGGTGGAAATATGGACCGGGGTCCCATGATGTTCACTAGTGATGTCTCTTTCCCAGAAGACGATAAATATCTATGCGACGTAAACAAATTACAGCTGGACAATTGACAGGATTACGGGCGCAAACCAATGCTAACTATGCTACAAAAGAAAGGAAGAGGCTCAAAAGCATGGGTAGTACGCCAAGATAAGTAGAACGAAATCCGTCTGCATCTACTACTAATCATCCACCTTGAGATATCTATCCAGAACATGTTGCTGGTATTAAGTTGCGAGCCCCACCCAAAGTGTAAACCCAAAGCAACAGACAACTGCATTAAAAGAACTTTGCGTAAAGTAAACAATCCTTGCAACCGCGGTTACAGTCACCGTTGTTTTCCCCCTTGTGGCAACAACACATCCCCTAGACTCATGTTTTTGTCACTCAAGCTAGTCATCAGGGGACATGAACCCATAATCAAGCATAACACTCCCTCTTGGAGTCACTACCTACTACTTGGACAAAGAAATAAACAACAACGAAGAACATGCAAGAATTACTCAAGATCACAAATATAAAAGGACAAGAACCAAATATAATATTCATCACAATCTGAACATAGTCTCATAATCCATCAGATCCTAGCAAACTTAACATAGCAACAGCAGAAAGAATTACATATGTGCCTTGATCATATAGGGCAGCTCACAAGGTCTATTCCATGAAGAACAAAGAGGGGGAGAGATCATCGCATAGCTACTGATCATGGACCCATGGTCCAAGGTGGACTACTCACGGATCATCCGGGAAGCGTCCATGGTGGTGGAGAAGCTCCCAGAGGTCAATCCTCCCTCCGGCGGGGTACCAGGAAGAGGTCGTCTGGTGCTTCTGATCTAGGAAGCGCGGCGGCGGCGAAACAGAGGCGAGATCACGAAAAAGGGTTTTTGTCCTCGGGGGTTTCGGGACGAAGGAAATATATAGGCGAAGGGGGGAAGCAAGGGGGGCCACCAGGGGTCCAGGCAGCCTCCCGGCGCGGCCGCGCCACCTGGCCGCCTGGGCACCAGGTGGGGCCCCTCTGGCCCCCTTCGGGACTCTGGAAGCTTTCGCTGCTGAGATATTATATATATTATTCCCGGAATTTTTCTGGCATTTTACGGAATGGGAAAACCTGAATTAAAAGGACAGAGGAAAACAGAAACTGGCACTGGGGTGCACTGAGTTAATAGGTTAGTCCAAATATGATCAAAAGTGTGTGAAAGTGTATCAAAAGCATAGCAATATCACCCAAAACATGCATGGAGCAAGCAAAAATTATAGATACGTTTGGGACGTATTAACATCCCCAAGATTAATTCCTGCTCGTCCTCCAGTAGGTAAATGATAACAAACATAATTTCTGTGGTGACATGCTTCCAACCATGTAAGAACTTTTTAAGTAAAGCAATAAAGGCATGTAATCATATTCAAGTCATAACAAGCAAGAGTCTATATTAGCATTGAAACTGTAACACCCTCAGTTGCTGTAACAGTAATCATCATCACTGTTGACCATCACTGTTTGTTAATCACTGTTATCCCCTGTCCCTAATCAAACTTTGCTTCTGCTCTTTTCAAACCATGCTGGTTGGTAATCAAAACCCTAATCCCAATGCATCTCCCTCATCATGAAACTATACCCTAGTTGAAACTACTTTGAATGTAAATTAAAAACAAATGTGCTCAAATAAAGTTGTTCCAAAAATCGTGAAACTATTTTTGTAAATTGCCTAAAATCATTATAATCATGTTGGACCAACTTTGGTAATTTTTGAAGTTACAGAAAATTACAAACAATTCAAACAGTAGGTTAAAACCCTTACTTTGGGCATTTAATATTTAAAATAAATATCTAATGAATTTCTTTTGCTGCAAAAACTTTTGTGGCACCTCAGTAATATGTAAACCTAATTTACAAACACCAATTATATTTTACAAAAATGCTAGGGTTAATAAATCAATTACAGAAAAGAATTTGAGCAAACAGAAAACAAAACAAAATAAAACAGGGGCTTAAAGCTCGCCTGGGGCGAGGCCCACCTCAGCCATCCCACCCCGGCCCGTCTTCCACCTCCCACCTGCCCCCATCACGTCGACCACCTGCTCGACGCCGTGGCGCAGCCGTGGCCATGGACGCCGCTGGAGCCCTCCCCTCCCTCACCTGCTCCCTACGACCGGGGAGGCGATAAGCATGCCCCCACCCACTCCCTGGACACGCCCCCCGCCCCATTCCCCTCCTCCTCCTCTCGCCATCGTCGGGGAAATATTACCCGAGCGCCGCCGTCGCCGTTGCCGTGGCCGCACGCGGCCAACGGCCACTATCGCCTACGCTACCGTGTCCAGCCTCTGCACCGTCATCGTCTTCATCAAGTCCCGCAAGGAATCGAGCCGGGAGCCCTCCCTCGTCTCGCCCTCGTCTTCGTCCCCCGCTCCGGCCGCCGTGATCCTGTCGTCGATTCCGGCCTCGTCGCGCCTCCTTCAAGCTTGCTGCCCTCCCCTACGCCTCCGTCGTGAGCTCCTCTACCCCCTCCTAGTTTTCCCGTGGCCTCCCGTTCGCCTTAGCCTCCCACGCCATTGGAGCCGAGCACGTCTCCGCCGAGGAAGGACGTGCGCTCGCTCCAGTGAGCTTCAGCTCACGCCGCCTGCACCACTGTGTTCCTGGTAGAGCATAGGTTCGGTTGTGATGAGTTGCGCGCTAGATTTCACCCCGTACCCCCGACTTCCATTTGACCCGAGCGCTGCCTCCGCCATTGTCGACGGCGAGCTTCACTCCGGCCACCCCCGACGTCGCCACCGCCTGGAATCGACGCAGCGCTGCCTTCCAGTTCGAATGCACCAAACCCCGTGGAGAACGGTGCCCCTTAGCCCATTTCCGACGCCCTCCCGTGGCCTCCTCCGTGCTGGGCACGGCGGCGTCTCGCCGCCGGTGCCCCCCCTGACGTGGCACACCTGGGGGCACCCCTGGGTCACTGCCAGTGGGCCCCTTGGTCCCAGTTGACTGGGTTGACCAGTCAACTGTGCTGACTGGGCAACCCTAGTCACTGACAGGTGGGTCCCCTCTAATTAATTAACTTAATGTTTTAGGTTAACCTAATAATTAAAATTGAGTCACTGACAGGTGGGTCCAGAGGCATTTTCTGATTTAATTAAATGTTTTATAAATAACAGAGGCTGACATGTGGGTCCCACATGTCAGCACTGTTCTGGATAATGTTTTGGATAATGTTCTGGATAATGTTGAATAAATAATAAAAGAAAATCTAGAAAATCATTTAAATTGATTTAAACTTGGAAATTCAATAACTTTTAAACCGTAACTCGGATTCAAAAACTTTATACATGAAAATTGATCAGAAAAATATAATGAATACAAATACGCTATCCTTATGTCTACCACACCCCTCTAACACAAAGAACATCGAACATTCCCCCTCCGGACCGACTGTCCGATAAATTGTCCGGTACTGTTAGAGTGCCCGGATGAATTTATTCCGAACACGAATGTTTCTCGGAATAGATCAACTAGCACGGATACACCCCCTTATGTTGTTCCGGTAACCACGACACCTCCGGCTTGATCCTTCCCCCTCCGGACACCCTGTCCGGTAAACACCCGGAGCCGGTAGTTCATCCCCAGATGAATTCCCGCTCCGAGCATATTGCATTGCAATGCGTTAGAACACCGTTAACATTTCATCTATCATGTCATGCATCTGTTTGTATATGCTTGCTGTGTATTTACTGTTTCTTCCCCCCCTTAATCTTCGGTAGACCCCGCTGCTGCCGTCGACTACACCGCTGCTGAGTACGACTACGTCGTCGACGACCCTACTACTACCGTCGAGCTTTCAGGCAAGCAGAGCCATTCTCTTCCCCAGATATCGCCTATATTTTCCGTACTTTCTTGCACTAGGCATTGTTACTGCTGCTGCTACGATTACAATCCTATTCAATTGCATAGCCTGATTTTGTTGCCCCTTGATGTACCTTCCTTTAATCCTATGCTGCCTATTATTACTTATGCATTATTCAGCAGTAAACCCTGCGCATAGTTAGCTAGGTTTAGAATAGAGGGTCGTGATCACTTTGGGAGTGATCACGGGAACGATATATTACAACTGCAACAGGTACGGATCAATGCAGACACCCTAGGGAACCTACAACGGCGAGACTCTGCCGAGTCGCTTCGAGTTTGGCTTACGAGTGGAATGGACTTGTATATCACTCTCGTCGGCTCAGTAGCGTAGCATCACCGGGATGATACGAGGTTTACCTCTTTAGTTCATTCCGCTGATGTCTCTGTCAAACCTCTTTAAGTGTGCCATCGAGGGTGATACCTCATGGTTTCACTTAATGGTAGGAACTCAAACCAACTGGTGTCCTTAAAGGTAAGAAGTCGGGCGACCCAACGGTGCCCGCGAGTGGTATTGCGACGGGACGACAAGGAGGGTACGACCAGTGTACCGGTGTGCTTGGCCCCTGATCATTGGCTGCGAGAGTTACCAAACCACGAAAGTCGAGCTCCTCCAAGAGCACACGCGAGACAAGGTAAGGATACGGTTCACCTTGTTGGTAACCGCAGTGACTTGGTGGGACGACGGGGCAGGCAACGATGTACTGGTGGTCCTGGCTGCTGTCGTTTTCCGCGGGTCGGTTAAGTCGAGGCAACGATAACGGTTGTCACGCAGGTTAATTAAAATGCTAAATGGTTCAGTGGATGTCTTGAGTTGGCTATATGCCATGTACGCACTACCTACCCGTGGGAATTACGAGTTATGGGCTCCTTTGCTTCGTAGTGTCGTCCGAGGACTCTTCAGACGTCAGCAGTACCGCGGCCTGCGCTGGGAAGTGATAGTCCGGCGGATGACCTCTCTGTTGAGTTTGAAAGATTGGCTATGAAGTGTCGGATAGCCTCGGTGGAGCGTTCCCTAACAAGGTTCCCGCCACCCTGGAGATCCGTGCGTGTAGCGTAACACAAGTGCACCCCTGCAGGGAAGATTAATCTATTCGAATAGCCGTGTCCACGGTAACAGGACGCTTTATGCTGAAGCTGGATCTTACCACTAGAAACTATTATTATTAAACTGTATGGTTCCGGGTTTTCTTCCTCGCGGGGATGTCGAGGAGGTGAACTCGGAGGCATTGCTAATTATTACAACTTATTATTATACAATGCTGCAGCAACTTCTGCTGCATTGTTACTTTATGCTTTATATAAACTGTTGGCTGATTCTTACCTCATGCTGCAAGACATCGTCGGAAGATGCTAGTCTTCGTTAGGCCTAGCTTCTTACCCTTGCTCTGGATTTCTGTCTTTCAGTCCACTATATACAGCCTCTTCTTTCCGTTGATACAATGCATATTGCTTAGTAGCGGACGTAAGACTCGCGGGTATACTAGATACTCACCTGCTTTATTTCCTTTACTGTTTTGCCTGATCGGCCGCTGCAGCCGACGTTGGAGCCCAGGAGCAGGAGTACCCCGGAGGCGCCTACTACGATGTCGAGTTCCCCGTTGACCAGGAGTAGTTCGGTGGATCCCAGGCAGGAGGCCTCGCCTTTTCCATATGTATCTCTGATGTGACTTGTGCTAGCCTTCTTAAGGCAAAACTTGACTAACTATGTCTGTACTCAGATATTATGGCTTGTATGACTTATGTATTCGGGTCCGCGTGACCCCCTCTATTGTAACATATTTGTTTATCCTTTTGTGTTTAGTGTTGTGCTGTGATATTATCACCGTGGCACCCTAATCTCAGTCGTGTACCCTGTGTGTATGATTACTGTACACGGTCTGATTTTGGGGGCGTCACAAGTTGGTATCAGAGCCGACTGCCTGTAGGTAGGAAGCCACCCCACCACTACCTGGTCGAAGTTGAGTCTAGACTTTGAAAAACTATTTTGCTAACTTAATATTTGGCTTACGGGCCCACATCGATGTCACTACGTGTGATATCTATGGTATTAGGATCCTTTTCTCCTTACCTATGCTCTGGGAATCTGCTCTCTTATCCTTGCTGGTAAGTTTTACAAAAGCTGACATTAGGATCACGTTCTCTTGATTCCACCCGGCGTTTTTGGTGCTTCCCCCATTGATTGAGTCGTGTCGCAGGCGTCGTACGCCAGATCCCAGACCGTGGATCCCATTCTCATTCTGGGCAGGCCGCGCGTTCTCTGGCATCAACTCCTGTGGCCAACAGTTTTCTTGCGGCGTGATTGACATAGTGGAATCTATGTCGCGTCGTGTAATCCTTACCGCGGTCTGCGCGCCGCCTAGAGAGTCCTTTTTCCTTAATTTCTACGACGTTACGCTGCCCGATTTTCGATTGATTCTGTGTGCGAATGTGTATGTCTTATATGACTACTCCTTTATATATCTGCGCCTCCTTTTCGTTGTCGTTTTACTTCAGGCTTGATTCCGGTATCTCGAATTTTTTTTATTGCTGAAATACCCCTGTTAAATTCTAGCAGGATGGCTGGTCGTGGTGGTCGTGGTCGTGGTCGTGCTGCCAACGACCCACCTCCGCCGCCGGATTACATGGCCGCGATGATGCAGCAGTTCGAGATGAACCGTCAGTTCATGCAGAATATCATGGCTCAGTTCCCCCAGCCGAATCAGAATGGGCACCACCATCAGCATGCCACCGTGACTCTGCACGACTTCACCCGCCTCAACCCCACTATGTTACGCAACACTGTTCAGCCGTTGGATGCTGATGACTGGCTTCGCGACATCACTCACGAGCTGGAGTCCGCTAATGTCGATCCAGCCGACTATGTGAACTTTGCGTCTTATCATCTGAAAGGCGCCGCTGCTCAGTGGTGGAGCACCCACAAGTGTTCCTTGCCAGTCGAACAAGTCGTCACTTGGGATGAATTTCAGTCTGCCTTCCGCGCCCGCTACATTCCTCAGGGGATCATGGATCGTAAGGCGGAAGAATTCCGTAACCTCACTCAGGGAGACATGACTGTCGAAGCCTATCAGCGCGATTTCCTCAACCTCTCTCGCTATGCGGAAGGAGAGATCACCACTGATGCTCGCAGGCAGCAGAAGTTCCGTCGTGGCCTCAACCCAGAACTCATGCTCGCTCTTGCCGTTCATGATTTCGCCAACTTCTCCACCATGGTGAACAAGGCTATCACCGTCGAGACTGCCCAGATGGAGCACAAGAACTCTCTGAAGCGTTATCGTGACGTTGGCTCATCTTCGGGCGCAATGCAGAAGCGTCGTATCTGGCTCCCTACCAGTGTGACCCATTCAGTTGTCCCTGCTCCAAGGCCGTCTTATGCTGCACCCCGTCTGCCTCCGCCACCGCAGTTGCCAAGAGCTCTGCCTGCACCACCCAATGCTACACCCCTCCGTCCTCAGGATGGATTATGCTTCACGTGCCACCAACCTGGGCATTTTTCCAG
This sequence comes from Bromus sterilis, assembly GCA_950022295.1. Taxonomy (NCBI): domain Eukaryota; kingdom Viridiplantae; phylum Streptophyta; class Magnoliopsida; order Poales; family Poaceae; genus Bromus; species Bromus sterilis. The sequence goes on from OX465599.1 coordinate 115,874,090, forward strand.
AGAGTGCCCCCAGAAACAGAAGCAACTGGTAGTTCACCCCGCTGGCCGTGGAAATGGTCGTGGCAACAACAGGACCCACAACTATAATACTGGGTCTGCCGCTTATGCTCGTGGACATGCTAACCACGTCAATGTTGAAGAAGCTCAGCAACAACCCGCTACCGTGATGGGTACCTTTCTCGTTAATTCCGTACCTGCTACTGTTTTGTTTGATACAGGAGCATCGCATTCATTCTTGTTGGAAGCATTTGCATTGTCGCATAACTTCACGCTAGAAAAGATGAACCCACCGATGGTTGTCCGCACCCCGATAGGCCAATGTCAAACCACCAAGATAGTACCCGAAACCATTGTTGAAATTGAATGGATTGAATTCCTTGCTTCCCCCATCGTTCTGAAGTCTTCCACCATAGACCTCATTCTGGGAATGGACTGGTTCAAATTTCACGATGCCGCACTCTATTGTGGCACCAAGTCTGTCCAACTTTTTCACCCCTCCGGCGAGATTGTTAACCACACCACCCGAGTTACCCGTAATGCTGAAACACAGATATTCATGATGAATGCCCTGAATGTCGCCCCCTCGAAGGCATCGAGAACGTTCCGGTCGTTCGCAATTTTCCCGACGTCTTCCCAGAAGAACTGCCGGGAATACCCCCGATCAGAGAAGTTGAATTCGTCATCGACTTGAAGCCAGGCACTGTTCCTATTGCCAAGCGTCCTTACAAGATGCCGCCACATGAACTCCTTGAACTTAAGGAGGAAATCGACAAGGCACTTCAGAAAGGATTCATTCGCCCCAGTTCCTCAGCTTGGGGAGCACCTTCGCTCTTTGTCAAGAAGAGCGATGGGACAAACCGATTGGTCCAAGATTATCGGCCCATTAACCAAGCCACCATCCAGAACAAATACCCACTTCCCCGGATCAACGATCTGTATGATCAACTTGCCGGATCCAAGGTGTTTTCTAAAATCGACTTGAGGTGTGGTTATCACCAAATCCGAGTCCGTGATGAGGACATTCCGAAGACTGCCTTCATTACTCGCTATGGTTCATACGAGTACACCGTCATGTCCTTTGGCTTAACTAATGCTCCAGCCACCTTCTCCAGATTGATGAATTATATTTTCATGGAGTACCTCGACCAGTTCGTCGTGGTTTATCTGGATGATATATTGATATATTCCAAGAATGAAGAAGAACATGCTGAACATCTTCGTCTTATACTGGAGAAGCTTCGAGAACACAAACTCTACGCTAAGTATTCTAAGTGTGAGTTCTGGCTTCCCGAAGTAACCTACCTTGGACATGTGATTTCCAAGGATGGCATTGCCGTCACCCCAGAACGTATCCAGGCTATTCTTGACTGGACTCCTCCCAAGACCGTCAAGCAAGTCCGCAGTTTCCTCGGGCTCGCTAGCTATTGCCGCCGTTTCGTCGAGAATTTCTCCAAGATTGCCAGGCCTCTGACTAATCTGCTTCACAAAGGCGTCAAGTTTGAGTGGACAGATAAATGTCAAGAAAGTTTTCAAGCACTCAAGGACAAGCTAACTTCTCCCCCGGTGCTCGCTCCCCCTGATACTCAGAAGGACTTCGTGATATATTGCGACGCGTCTCGTCAAGGATTAGGCTGTGTCCTATTGCAAGAGCGCAAGGTGATTGCTTATGGCTCTCGTCAGTTGCGTGCTCACGAAGACAAATACCCAACACATGATCTCGAATTGGCAGCAGTAATTTATGCATTGAAGCTGTGGCGACATTACCTCGTCGGTAACCGTTGCGAGGTTTACACCGACCACCAAAGTCTAAAGTACCTGTTTACTCAGCCAGACCTGAATCTTCGTCAACAACGCTGGCTCGAGACAATAGCCGACTTCAACATGGATATTTCGTATACCCCGGGCAAGGCTAATGTGATGACCGATGCCTTGAGCCGCAAAGCTTACTGTTCTGAACTTGAGGTTCAGGTGCAGCAACCACTTCTGTATGAAGAGTTTCTCAAGTTGAACCTCGAGATTGTTCCTCAAGGTTACGTCAATAACCTGGTTCTCGAGTCAAAACTCGACGCCCTCATCAAGAGTAGGCAGCCTCTTGACGCTGACATTGTGAAGATCAAGCAGGACATCGCAGAAGGAAAGCCCTCCTCTTTTACCATTGATGCCAATGATGGTGATACTGTGTACTTCAAGGGCCGCTTAGTAGTTCCTGTGAGCCCGGCCTTCATTAACTGTGGTCCGGATATCATGGAAGAAGCCCATAATTCTCCCTTGTCAATCCACCCTGGCAGTACCAAGATGTATAAAGACCTTCGTCAACGGTACTAGTGGCCTTACATGAAGCAAGACATCGCCCGCTATGTTTCTCAATGTGACGTTTGCAGTCGCGTCAAAGCCGGACATCAGAAACCTGATGGTTGGTTGCGACCACTCCCTCCTCCTGATTGGAAGTGGGACAAAGTCGAGATGGACTTCGTCACCGGTTTTCCTAAGTCACAGAAAGGTAACGATGCCATCTTTGTCGTCATCGACCGATTCTCCAAGATTGCACACTTCCTGCCGGTCAAGGAGACGATCACTGCTAGTCAGTTAGCACACTTGTATATCTCCCGAATTGTGTCACTCCACGGTATTCCGATGGAGATCAGTTCAGACCGTGGCAGCATTTTCACCTCACGATACTGGAATAGTTTCATGGAAGCTTTCGGGACTCGTCTGAATCTCAGCACCGCTTATCACCCCCAGTCGCAAGGCCAAGTTGAACGAGTTAATCAAGTGCTGGAAGACATGCTTCGCGCTTGTGTCCTTTCTTTCGGCATGAAATGGGAGGATGCCCTCCCGTACGCGGAATTCTCGTACAACAATAGCTATCAGGCTAGCTTGAAGATGACCCCCTTCGAAGTTCTATATGGACGTAAATGTCGAACCCCTCTGAGTTGGTCAGGAACTGGGGAACGACCCTACTTCGGTCCGGATCTTGTCCAAGAAGCTGAAGAACAAGTTCGCATTGTGCAAGAAAATCTCAAGGCCGCACAGTCTCGTCAGAAGAGCAACTATGACCGCAAACACCGTGAAATGGAGTATCAACCTGGTGAATACGCCTACCTCCGTGTCACTCCCATGAGGGGCACTCATCGTTTCGGTATCAAGGGCAAGTTGGCTCCTCGCTACATTGGGCCGTTCCGTATCCTTTCCAGGAATGGACCCGTGGCATACCGGTTGGAATTGCCGCCGAACCTCTCACAAGTCCACGATGTCTTCCACGTGTCTCAACTCCGTCGCTGCTTCAAGGATCCTATCCGCGAAGTGGAGCATGATATGATCGAGCTGCAACAAGACTTAACTTATCGAGAACATCCGAGCCGCATTCTCGATCAGTCTGAGCGTCCTACCCGCAACAAGACCGTCAAGTTCCTCAAGGTTCAGTGGTCGAATCATTCTGAAGATGAAGCCACCTGGGAACGCGAAGATCGCCTTCGCGATGAATACCCCGACCTTTTCCTAGCTACCACTTAAATTCTCGGGACGAGAATTCTTGTAGTGGGGGAGATTTGTAACACCCTCAGTTGCTGTAACAGTAATCATCATCACTGTTGACCATCACTGTTTGTTAATCACTGTTATCCCCTGTCCCTAATCAAACTTTGCTTCTGCTCTTTTCAAACCATGCTGGTTGGTAATCAAAACCCTAATCCCAATGCATCTCCCTCATCATGAAACTATACCCTAGTTGAAACTACTTTGAATGTAAATTAAAAACAAATGTGCTCAAATAAAGTTGTTCCAAAAATCATGAAACTATTTTTGTAAATTGCCTAAAATCATTATAATCATGTTGGACCAACTTTGGTAATTTTTGAAGTTACAAAAAATTCCAAACAATTCAAACAGTAGGTTAAAACCCTTACTTTGGGCATTTAATATTTAAAATAAATATCTAATGAATTTATTTTGCTGCAAAAACTTTTGTGGCACCTCAGTAATATGTAAACCTAATTTACAAACACCAATTATATTTTACAAAAATGCTAGGGTTAATAAATCAATTACAGAAAAGAATTTGAGCAAACAGAAAACAAAACAAAATAAAACAGGGGCTTAAAGCTCGCCTGGGGCGAGGCCCACCTCAGCAAGCCCACCCCGGCCCGTCTTCCACCTCCCACCTGCCCCCATCACGTCGGCCACCTGCTCGACGCCGTGGCGCAGCCGTGGCCATGGACGCCGCTGGAGCCCTCCCCTCCCTCACCTGCTCCCTACGACCGGGGAGGCGATAAGCACGCCCCCACCCACTCCCTGGACACGCCCCCTGCCCCATTCCCCTCCTCCTCCTCTCGCCATCGTCGGGGAAATATTACCCGAGCGCCGCCGTCGCCGTTGCCGTGGCCGCACGCGGCCAACGACCACTATCGCCTACGCTACCGTGTCCAGCCTCTGCACCGTCATCGTCTTCATCAAGTCCCGCAAGGAATCGAGCCGGGAGCCCTCCCTCGTCTCGCCCTCGTCTTCGTCCCCCGCTCCGGCCGCCGTGATCCCGTCGTCGATTCCGGCCTCGTCGCGCCTCCTTCAAGCTTGCTGCCCTCCCCTACGCCTCCGTCGTGAGCTCCTCTACCCCCTCCTAGTTTTCCCGTGGCCTCCCGTTCGCCGTAGCCTCCCACGCCATTGGAGCCGAGCACGTCTCCGCCGAGGAAGGACGTGCGCTCGCTCCAGTGAGCTTCAGCTCACGCCGCCTGCACCACTGTGTTCCTGGTAGAGCATAGGTTCGGTTGTGATGAGTTGCGCGCTAGATTTCACCCCGTACCCCCGACTTCCATTTGACCCGAGCGCTGCCTCCGCCATTGTCGACGGCGAGCTTCACTCCGGCCACCCTAGACGTCGCCACCGCCTGGAATCGACGCAGCGCTGCCTTCTAGTTCGAATGCACCAAACCCCGTGGAGAACGGTGCCCCTTAGCCCATTTCCGACGCCCTCCCGTGGCCTCCGCCGTGCTGGGCACGGCGGCGTCTCGCCGCCGGTGCCCCCCCTGACGTGGCACACCTGGGGGCACCCCTGGGTCACTGCCAGTGGGCCCCTTGGTCCCAGTTGACTGGGATGACCAGTCAACTGTGCTGACTGGGCAACCCTAGTCACTGACAGGTGGGTCCCCTCTAATTAATTAACTTAATGTTTTAGGTTAACCTAATAATTAAAATTGAGTCACTGACAGGTGGGTCCAGAGGCATTTTCTGATTTAATTAAATGTTTTATAAATAACAGAGGCTGACATGTGGGTCCCACATGTCAGCACTGTTCTGGATAATGTTTTGGATAATGTTCTGGATAATGTTGAATAAATAATAAAAGAAAATCCAGAAAATCATTTAAATTGATTTAAACTTGGAAATTCAATAACTTTTAAACCGTAACTCGGATTCAAAAACTTTATACATGAAAATTGATCAGAAAAATATAATGAATACAAATACGCTATCCTTATGTCTACCACACCCCTCTAACACAAAGAACATCGAACATTCCCCCTCCGGACCGACTGTCCGATAAATTGTCCGGTACTGTTAGAGTGCCCGGATGAATTTATTCCGAACACGAATGTTTCTCGGAATAGATCAACTAGCACGGATACACCCCTTTATGTTGTTCCGGTAACCACGACACCTCCGGCTTGATCCTTCCCCCTCCGGACACCCTGTCCGGTAAACACCCGGAGCCGGTAGTTCATCCCCAGATGAATTCCCGCTCCGAGCATATTGCATTGCAATGCGTTAGAACACCGTTAACATTTCATCTATCATGTCATGCATCTGTTTGTATATGCTTGCTGTGTATTTACTGTTTCTTCCCCCCCTTAATCTTCGGTAGACCCCGCTGCTGCCGTCGACTACACCGCTGCTGAGTACGACTACGTCGTCGACGACCCTACTACTACCGTCGAGATTGCAGGCAAGCAGAGCCATTCTCTTCCCCAGATATCGCCTATCTTTTCCGTACTTTCTTGCACTAGGCATTGTTACTGCTGCTGCTACGATTAAAATCCTATTCAATTGCATAGCCTGATTTTGTCGCCCCTTGATGTACCTTCCTTTAATCCTATGTTGCCTATTATTACTTATGCATTATTCAGAAGTAAACCCTGCGCATTGTTAGCTAGGTTTAGAAAAGAGGGTCGTGATCACTTTGGGAGTGATCACGGGAACGATATATTACAACTGCAATAGGTACGGATCAATGCAGACACCCTAGGGAACCTACAACGGCGAGACTCTGCCGAGTCGCTTCGAGTTTGGCTTACGAGTGGAATGGACTCGTATTTCACTCTCGTCGGCTCAGTAGCGTAGCATCACCGGGATGATACGAGGTTTACCTCTTTAGTTCATTCCGCTGATGTCTCTGTCAAACCTCTTTAAGTGTGCCATCGAGGGTGATACCTCCTGGTTTCACTTAATGGTAGGAACTCAAACCAACTGGTGTCCTTAAAGGTAAGAAGTCGGGCGACCCAACGGTGCCCGCGAGTGGTATTGCGACGGGACGACAAGGAGGGTACGACCAGTGTACCGGTGTGCTTGGCCCCTGATCGTTGGCCGCGAGAGTTACCAAACCACGAAAGTCGAGCTCCTCCAAGAGAACACGCGAGACAAGGTAAGGATACGGTTCACCTTGTTGGTAACCGCAGTGACTTGGTGGGACGACGGGGCAGGCAACGATGTACTGGTGGTCCTGGCTGCTGTCGTTGTCCGCGGGTCGGTTAAGTCGAGGCAACGATAACGGTTGTCACGCAGGTTAATTAAAATGTGAAATGGTTCAGTGGATGTCTTGAGTTGGCTATATGCCATGTATGCACTACCGACCCATGGGAATTACGAGTTATGGGCTCCTCTGCTTCGTAGTGTCGTCCGAGGACTCTTCAGACGTCAGCAGTACCGCGGCCTGCGCCGGGAAGTGATAGTCCGGCGGATGACCTCTCTGTTGAGTTTGAAAGATTGGCTATGAAGTGTCGGATAGCCTCGGTGGAGCGTTCCCTAACAAGGTTCCCTCCACCCTGGAGATCCGTGCGTGTAGCGTAACACAAGTGCACCCCTGCAGGGAAGATTAATCTATTCGAATAGCCGTGTCCACGGTAACAGGACGATTTATGCTGAAGCTGGATCTTACCACTAGAAACTATTATTATTAAACTTTATGGTTCCGGGTTTTCTTCCTCGCGGGGATGTCGAGGAGGTGAACTCGGAGGCATTGCTAATTATTACAACTTATTATTATACAATGCTGCAGCAACTTCTGCTGCATTGTTACTTTATGCTTTATATAAACTGTTGGTTGATTCTTACCTCATGCTGCAAGACATCGTCGGAAGATGCTAGTCTTTGTTAGGCCTAGCTTCTTACCCTTGTTCTGGATTTCTGTCTTTCAGTCCACTATATACAGCCTCTTCTTTCCGTTGATACAATGCATATTGCTTAGTAGCGGACGTAAGACTCGCGGGTATACTAGATACTCACCTGCTTTATTTCCTTTACTGTTTTGCCTGATCGGCCGCTGCAGCCGACGTTGGAGCCCAGGAGCAGGAGTACCCCGGAGGCGCCTACTACGACGTCGAGTTCCCCGTTGACCAGGAGTAGTTCGGTGGATCCCAGGAAGGAGGCCTCGCCTTTTCGATTTGTATCTCTGATGTGACTTGTGCTAGCCTTCTTAAGGCAAAACTTGACTAACTATTTCTGTACTCAGATATTATGGCTTGTATGACTTATGTATTCGGGTCCGCGTGACCCCCTCTATTGTAACATATTTGTTTATCCTTTTGTGTTTAGTGGTGTGCTGTGATATTATCACCGTGGCACCCTAATCTCAGTCGTGTACCCTGTGTGTATGATTACTGTACACGGTCTAATTTTGGGGGCGTCACAGAAACAAGCAACATAAGAACATAAAGGTGCAAGAGCTCTCGCTGTCCGTGACTCGAATGTCTCCAAATGGTGTTTGCGTGCAAGAAGTGGGGGATTGGAATACGAGAGAAAAACATAATTTTTTGGTTGAGAACGCAATCTACTAAATTTTCACACTTAGTATTCTTTGGAATCTTATCTTGACTCTTCCCCATACCACTAGCCAGGTAGAAGTCTAACTGATACACTCCCTTTCGATATTTTGAGCACTCATGCAATGGATGAGCGTGTGCAAGAAAATTGACACTTAGGATGGCAAAGAGAGAGATGGATGGTGGAGGAGGAAGAAAAAAGGTCTGAAAGCTCACATCAATGAGGACAATCATAGGCGAGAGAAACCCAAATGATAGATATGATGTGAGGAGTAGGGATTGCCATGCAACGGATGCACATATGAGTTATGTAAAGCTCTCCAATGGAACTAGTATGGGTGCTGATACGTTCCAAACGTATCTATAATTTCTGCTTGCTCCATTCATGTTTTGTGTGATATTGCTATGCTTTTGATACACTTTCATATCTTTTTATAACATATTTTGGAACTAACCTATTAATGGTTGCAAGAGTGCACAAGTTCTTGTTTATCTACTTTATGTGTAGGAATTACCTGGATAAAGGAAAAATCACAAAAATAAGCCTTGTAAGAGTTGGACTCTAACTTTCCCGAAATCTGTCCCCACCAGACAGGTTTTAAAGATCGCCTCGGAAACGCTAGAAGACGGCCTCAAACGAAAAAACTTAAAACTACAAAATTGCAGGGAATGTTTATCTGGTGGATCGACACGTAAAATTCGGCCCAATCGGACTTCGGATGCTCTCTGGAGGCCCGAAATACCAAAGACGTAATCTGGATGACGGGAATCCGAGAGTCTATATAAAGAGGAAACCTAGGTCAAATGTCACCACGAAATTGCCTCCCCTTTGTCATCCGTCTTGAGGGGGAGATCAATCTCCACAGCCCCCAAGGGTCGTGGCCACCGCCGTGGCCGTGGGCGCCGCCGCCGCCGTCGCCGTCTCCTTCATCTCCTCCGGGATGCACCTCTCCATCAACAACTCTCCCTCTCACCATGTCCATGTGTGAGTAGTTCCCTCTCGGGTCTAAGGCTTGTATCTTGATCTATGTGGTTTCTCTCTCTCCCATGATGTGATCTTTGTTGTGATCATTGGCTATGTTAATCTATGGTGATCCCATGATGTTTCCCCTTCTTCTATTTATTGGATTTGATGTACTCACTTGATCCTATCTAGTATAATCCATGAGACCATGGTGACAACGGTCTATTGGACATGGGTTAGAAGAATATTTTCATGAGTGATTTCCTCTTTTGTGTGACTATCCATGAGATATGTTGTGGTGATTGTGGTAATATCTTTGGATGACCGCGGTGACATTGGGAAATCCATAGATTGAGAACTACGAACTTTGAGGTGTGATTTTGTAGCCCTACATAATTCTCGTCCTCTCTTGACCACAAATGAATGACCTCCGAGTGCGTCTTCATTGCATATTTTATGGGGAATATCATGTGATTAGACTATGTTAATGTTGTTGGGAGTTGCCACTAGTGAAAATATGAAGCCTAGGCCTTGTTTCCACCATTGCAATACCGTTTGTGCTCACGTTTACCACTTGTTTCTTTGCTGCACTTTTTATTACAGATTTATATTAATTCGTTTTTCCACACCTATCACCTATATTTTACCATCTCTTCGCCGAACCAGTGCACCTATACAACTCCTAGTTGTATTAGGTGTGTTGGGGACACAAGAGACTTCTTGTATCTTAATTGCAGGGTTGCTGGAGAGAGACCCTCTTCAACCTCTACTTCCCTGAGTTCGTTAAATCTTAGGTCATCCACTTGAGGGAAATTGTTGCTGTCCTACAAACCTCTGCGCTTGGAGGCCCAACATAGTCTACAAGAATAGAAGCATGTGTAGACATCAAGCTATTTCTGGCGCCGCTGCCGGGGAAGTAAGTGCTTGAAGGTATATCTTTAGATCATGCAATTATTTCTTTTTGTTTCTTGTTTTTATTTTCACTAGTTAGGCTTATGGAAAACAACAACAAAATTATGAGAGAGCTTTATGAGCTCTATCTTGAGTTGGGACATGAAGTGTTTGAAGAGAAAATCAAAAAGCCTATGGAGCTTTATTATTTGCACAACACTCATGATAGTAGCAATGTTATTAGTATGTCTTATTTGAATACCTTTGATCCTAATGATATGCAAAGCTATAAGCTTGGAGATGCTACGTTTTATGAAGATGATCTTTTTAGCCCCCGAAGTTTTGATGAGGAAATTTATTTTGATGATACTTTGCCTCCTATCTATGATTATTATTGTGATGACAATTATGCTATAAAGAATAATATTTTTCAAGTGGATCATGACAAGAAGAATTCATGTGATAGCTATTTTCTTGAGTTTGTTCCCACTATTACTAATGAGAAGGATTTTTCTTATGTGGAGAGTAACAAAATTTCTATGCTTGTAGATCATGATAAGAGTTTTTTTTGTGATACTTATATTGTTGAGTTTATTCGTGATCCCACTGAAAATTATTATGAGAGGGGAACATATGCTTATAGATATTTCAATAATATCAAGTTCTCTCTCTTTATGTTGAAGGTTTTGAAGTTACACTTATTTCTCTCTCTTTATGTTGAAGGTTTTGAAGTTGCACTTATTTTGCCTTCCTATGCTAATATATTTATGCTTCAATGAGTTATTTCTCTAAAAGATCCCTTTGCATAGGAAGCATGTTAGACTTAAATGTGATTTCTATTTGCTTCTTAAATCTCTCTTTTGTGCTTCAACTCTTATTCCAATGAGAGAATCATTAAAATCTTAAGCCTATCTTTATGGCTATAAAGAAAGAGCTCTAGGGAGACAACCCTTGTTATCTTTACTTTGATTTTTACCTTCTGTTTTTAGTGGTCTTGATGATTGGTAATATTGTAGCAACATTATTGTATGTTTATTTTCAAGCTTTGTGCCAAGTTATAGCCTCATATGACAAGGGAAGTGAAAGTTGTGACATGCTGTCCAGAAAACAGATTCTGTCCTCGTGACGGGAAAAATCAGATCAAATCACCAGTTCATTATTTTGAGCTGAATTTTTTACACAGCGTGATCTATACAATCACGGAACTTTCGTATGTTCTGAGTTTTTTGATTTTAGTTATATAAGTACCCCTAAAAAATTCTTTACTACCTGCTGTTCTGTTTTTCACAGATTCTGCCACGTTTTGTCTCTCCTAACTTTTGCAAACCTTAAGCTTGCTTTTTATTTGCAAAACCTTTTGGAAATCTTGAGAAACAGTAGCTCTTCAAGAATATCTTTATATCCAGTGGGGAAAAATTATTTATTAAGGGTACTAACCTCTCTAATCAGCTTATGATGAGTTATGTATGAAGGGAGTTTTCAAGTGTGCAATGGAAGATGATGAAAGAAGATTCCGGAGTGTCAAGCGCTCAAACTTGGGGATGCAACCATGCATCCCCAATAAATATTCAAGGAGACTCAAGCGTCTAAGCTTGGGTATGCCCCCGTGCATCCCCCTCTCCATCAACAATCATCAGTTCGTCCTTCGTCTCACTATATTTTTATCACTTCATGCGTTATGTGCTATGCTTGGAGCGTCACTCTCTTAGGTTTTATTTTTATTTTTCTTTAGCTTTGCTTTCTGTTCATAACAAGTTAGATACCGTCTTACTTTGTGTGGGAGAGAAACACGCTCCACTTCCAAAATCTAGAACACATCATAGGATTCTTCATGCCTATCTTTTTGCTGTTATGTGTTCTTTATCTTTTCGTAGCTACTGTCATGTCTAGTTTTAGTCTTAGTTTGTCTTAGCAAGAGCCTTGGATTTTGTTTAGTTTGTCGCTGGAACTCTCTTTAGTTTTCATGTTTATCTTGTTAAGAGAGTTGGTTGTTGCACTGAGTTATGCCTTGTTTTTGAGAAGTAGGTGATTGAGGTTGCTATTTAATTTCAGTAGTAACTTGCAATAGTTTTGAGGCATTGATGTGAGTAATGTTTGAACTTTTGGTGTCAAGAGCTTTAGCCTATTAGTGATAGATGTCGTATTTTGGGAAATACGTGCTTATTTTCGAAAAACCTACAAAATTAGTTGAGAACTTTAGCTACTAGATGGATCACTAATCTTTGGAGGGATCGAATATTAGAGTACACTCACGTACCATGAGTCGAGGATGCTCAAGGATAACCAAACCCCCATACACTCCTCCTCGGGGTACTTGTCTCTTTGAGAACCTCCTAATTATATTGAGAGTTACCGGTAATAAATGCATGAGTTCTTCGGACTAATGTGAGTATTCAAAAGTTGACACTTCCACCCAGTCATATTTTTCTAGCCTCTTCGGTACCGTGCATTGCCCTTTCTCGCCTCGAGAGTTGGCGCATAGTTCGTCGGTGCATCCAAATCCTTGGCACGTTACGCTCTGTCATCATAAGCCTCATTATATCCTTCCTCAAAACAGCCACCATACCTACCTATCAAGGCATTTCCATAGCCTTTCCGAGATAGATTGCCATGCAACATCCACCTCTTCATCACTTGATCTTCATGTCCTACATGTTCCTGCTACACTGGCAGCGGCATACATTGCATACATCATGATAGCTACATCTTCTTTATGTTTTGAGTACCTTATAAAGTGTGAAAGATCTTCTATACCCTCTTGTAAATTAGAGTGTTGCCCTTAAGTGAGGAAAAGATCCCAAAGTGGACAAATCAAAAGATCCCAAAGAGGACAAATGAGAGTTAAATAGAAAGAGCCATTGAGGCCACCAAAAAATACAAAAAAATAAAAAAGAGAAAAAAAATAAAAAGAGAGAAAGGGGCAACACTACTATTACTTTTTAAAGATCCACACTTGTACTCCCTCTTATCCTTGTACTCCATAAAGATGATCATTTATGCATATAGCTATGTGGGGACCTTCACACTATATAACTTGGCTTGCATACTCCAAGGATGAGCCTCCTCAAAGGATCTCTAGGTCTTCATGAGCGATCAAGTTTGTTGCACCCCCACTAGTTCCCTTGGAGAGATTTTAGCTCACATGTGCATCCGTTGCATGGCAATCTCTACTCCTCACATCATATCTATCATTTGGCTCTCTCGCCTATGATTGTCCTCATTGATGTGAGCCTTTTTCATCCTTTTTGTCTTCCTCCTCCACCATATTTCTCTCTTTGACATCCTAATTGTCAACTTTCGTGCTTACGCTCATCCATTGCATGAGTGCTCAAAATATCGAAAAGGAGTGGATCAAATTGACTTGTACCTGGCTAGTGGTCTGGGGACGAGTCAAGATAAGATTCCAAAGAAGACCAAGTGTGAAACTTTAGTAGATTGAGTTCTCAACAAGTATACTTTTCTCTCGTACTTCCATATCCCCCTTCTTGCACGCAAACACCATTTGGAGACATTCGAGTCAAGGACAGCAAGAGCTCTTGCACCCTTTGTTCTTTTGTTGCTTGTGTCAATGCTAATATAGACTCTTGCTTGTTAAGACTTGAAATGAATTGCTTGCTTTGATTTCTTTACTTTCAAAGTTCTTATATGGTTCCTAGCATGTCACCATAGAAATTATGCTTTTTAACATTTACCTACTCGAGGACGAGCAGGAATTAAGCTTGGGGATGTTGATACGTCCCAAACGTATCTATAATTTCTGCTTGCTCCATTCATGTTTTGTGTGATATTGCTATGCTTTTGATACACTTTCATATCTTTTTATAACATATTTTGGAACTAACTTATTAATGGTTGCAAGAGTGCACAAGTTCTTGTTTGTCTACTTTATGTGTAGGAATTAGTTGGATAAAGGAAAAATCACAAAAAGAAGCCTTGTAAGAGTTGGACTCTAACTTTCCAAAAATCTGTCCCCACCAGACAAGTTTTAAAGATCGCCTCGGAAACGCTAGAAGACGGCCTCAAACGGAAAAAACTTAAAAAACTACAAAGTTGTAGGGAATTTTTTCCGGTGGATCTAGACATAAAATTCGGCCCAATCGGAGTTCAGATGCTCCCTGGAGGCTCGAAATACCGAAGACGTAATCCGGATGACGGGAATCCGAGAGTCTATATAAAGAGAGGAAACCTAGGTCAAAGGGCACCACGAAATTTCCTCCCCCTTGGCAGCCGTCTTGAGGGGGAGATCAATCTCCACAGCAGCACCATCTCCAAGGAAGAAGAAGGGGGCCAAGGGCCGCTGCCCCCAAGGACTGTGGCCACCGCCGTGGTCGTGGCCGTGGGCGCCGCCACCGCTGTGGCCTCCGCCGTCTCCGTCTCCTTCATCTCCTCCGGACTGCACCTCTCCATCAACAACTCTCCCTCTCACCATGTCCATGTGTGAGTAGTTCCCCCTCTAGGCTAAGGTTTGTATCTTGATCTATGTGGTTTCTCTCTCTCCCATGATGTGATCTTTGTTGTGATCATTGGCTATGTTAATCTAGGGTGATCTCATGATGTTTCCCCTTCTTCTATGTATTGGATTTGATGTACTCACTTGATCCTATCTAGTATAATCCCCGAGACCATGGTGACAACGGTCTATTGGACATGGGTTAGAAGAATATTTTCATGAGTGATTTCCTATTTTGTGTGTTGATTGAAGATTGAGAGTCTCTTGGTGCTTGTCTTTGACTATCCATGAGATATGTTGTGGTGATTGTGGTAATCTCTTTGGATGGCCGCGGTGACATTCGGAAATCCATATATTGAGAACTACGAACTTTGACGTGTGCTTTTGTAGCCCTACATAATTCTCGTCCTCTCTTGACCACAAAGGAATGACCTTCGAGTGCGTCTTCATTGCATGTTTTATGGGAAATATCATGTGATTAGAATATGTTAATTTTGTTGGGAGTTGCTACTAATGAAAGTATGAATCCTAGGCCTTGTTTCCACCATTGCAATACTGTTTGTGCTCACGTTTACCACTTGTTTCTTTGCTGCACTTTTTATTACAGATTTATATTACTTCATTTTGCCACACCTATCACCTATATTTTACCATCTCTTCGCCGAACTAGTGCACCTATACAACTCCTAGTTGTATTAGGTGTGTTGGGGACACAAGAGACTTCTTGTATCTTAATTGCAGGGTTGCTGGAGAGAGACCATCTTCAACCTCTACTTCCCTGAGTTCGATAAACCTTAGGTCATCCACTTGAGGGAAATTGCTGCTCTCCTACAAACCTCTGCGCTTGGAGGCCCAACATAGTCTACAAGAATAGAAGCGTGCGTAGACATCAGGTGCATCCAACTTTCTTGCTCACGAAGACCTAGAGCTCATTTGAGAGGATCATCATTGGAATATACAAGCCAAGTTCTATAGTATAAAGGTTCCCACATAGCTATATGCACGTATGATCATATCTATGGAGTACAAGGTATAAGAGGGAGTAGGAGTGTGGATCTCTCAAAAGGAATAGCAGTGTTTCCCCCTTCTCTCTTTTCATTTTGTTTTTCTGTTTTTCTATTTTTTTGTATTTTTTTCGTGGCCTCCATGGATCTTTCTATTTAACTCTCATTTGTCCTCTTTGGGATCTTTTAATTTTGTCCTCTTTGGGATCTTTTCATCACTTAAGGGCAACACTCTGTTTTACAAGGAGTATAGGAGATCTTTCACACTTTACAAAAGTACTCAGCATAAAGAAGATGTAGCTATCATGATGTATGCAAATGTATGCCTCTTCCAGTGTAGCAGGAACATATATGTCATGAAGATCAAGTCATGAGAAGGTGGATGTTGCATGGCAATGTATCTCGGAAAGGCTATGGAGATGCTTTGATAGGTAGGTCTGGTGGTTCTTTTGAGGAAAGATATAAGGAGGTTTATGATGACAGAACGTAGCATGTCAAGTGTTTGGATGCACCGGCGAGATAGACGCCAACTCTTGGAGGGAGAAGAGGGCAATGCACGGTACCGAAGAGGCTAGCAAATATGAGGAGGTGGAAGTATCAACTTTCGAATACTTACATTAGTACGAAGATCTCATGCACTTATTATCGGTAACTCTCAATCTAATCAGGAGGTTCACAAAGAGACAAGTACCCCGAGGAGGAGTGTATGGGGGTTTGGTTATCCTTGCGCATCCTCGACTCATGGTACGTGAGTACTCTAATATCCGATCCCTCCAAATATTAGTGATCGATCTAGTAGCTAGAGTTCTAAACTAGTTTTTGTAGGTTTTGAAAATAAACACGGATTTCCCAAAATACAACATCTATCACTAATAGGCTAAAGCTCTTGACACCAAAAGTTCAAACATTACTCACAACAATACCTCAAAACTATTGCAAGTAACTACTACAAATGAATAGCAACCTCAATTACCTATTTCAAGTCAAGACACAACTCAATGCAACAAGCCAACTCCCTAAACAAGATAAACATGAAAAATCAAGAGAGCTCATGCAACAAACTAAACAAAAACTCTTAAAAATATATAAACATGAAAACTAAGAGCTAGACAGGACAGCAACTACGAAAAGATAAAGAACACACAACAAAAGAAAGATAAGCATGAAAATCCTATGATGTATTCTAGTTTAAAGTGGAGCGTGTGTCTCTCCCACACAAAGAAATCTGGGTTCTAACTTGTTATGAACAGAAAACAAAGCTAAAGAAAACTAAACAGAAAAGAGCAAGACGCTCCAAGCATAACACATAACGCATGAAGTGATAAAAATATAGTGGGAGGAAGGATGAACTGATAATTGTTGATGGAGAAGGGAATGCACGGGGGCATCCCCAAGCTTAGACGCTTGAGTCTCCTTGAATATTTCTTGGGGGTGCATGGGGGCATCCCCAAGCTTGAGCGTTTGACACTCCCAGATCTTCTTTCATCATCTTCCCTCGCACACTTGAAAACTCCCTTCTTACATAACTCATCATAAGCTGATTAGAGAGGTTAGTACCCACAATAAAACAATTTGCCTCTACTTGAAATAAAGATTTTCTTGAAGGCTACTGTTTCTCAAGGTTTCCAAAAAAATTGCAAAGAAAAAGCTAGCGCAAGACTTGCAAATTTGAGGAAAGGAAAAATGTGGCAGAATCTGTGAAAAACAGACCAGCAGGTAGTAAATCAGAATAGACACCCGAAAGATAATTGTATAGAGAATGATCAAAAACATGATCTGGTGATTTATCGTGAATTTTTCCATCCAAGGACGGAATCTGTTTTCTGGACATCATGTCACAACTCTTGAACTTTCTTGCAATCGGCGGCTAAACTTGGCACAAACCTTGAAAATAAAGATACAATGATGTTGCTACAGTAGTAAAAATCATCAAGACCACTAAAAACAGAAGGAAAAACATCTTGGGTTGCCTCCCAACAAGCGTTTTGTTTTACGCCTTTAAGCTATACAAGATGATTATAAAAAATGCTCGCACAAAAATAAGTATTTGAAGCAAAGGAGAGAATCAAGAAGAAAATATGAAACACATTTAAGTCTAACCCACTTCCTATTCCTAGGCATCTTGTAAGAAAACAAATCAAAGAAGCACAAAGAGACTATCATAGGAAGGTGGAAGAAGAACTTCAAAACTTTCATCATAAAGAGGCGTGTTTTTGTAACATGAAGGTTTCTACAACCAAACTTTCCTGTCTTGAAATAATTTTCAGTAGCATCATGAACAACATCAAGAATATAACTATCACATAAATCATGTTTCTCATGACTGATGACCCACAACCGTAAGGGGTCTATTGCAGCGTTTTCGATAAGTAAGAGTGTCGAACCCAACGAGGAGCGAAAGGTATTGATAAGTGATTTTGGACAAGGAATAACCGCAAGTACTGAAAGATAACTTTTTAGGAGTTTTCGATATAAGCAACAATAAGACAAAAGCAAGCAAAGTAAATGGTGCTGAGGAGCAGCAGGTGGCCCAATTATTTTGAGGAAAGGATAATCCTTGCAACTGAACTTATAAAGACTAAAGCGTTCTTGACGACACATGGAGAGGTAGTCATGCGCTTTCGCCATATTCCACATTGATAACATGTTTTGTGTTGATAAGTGTTGAGTGGGTGGATCTATGCTAGCACACCTTCTAGACTAAGATAAGTGCATCTTATGATTAAACAACTTGCAAGCATCCGCAAATACAAGGTAGAAATTAAGGCAAAGACTAATCACAACAATATGATCAAGGATCCATTATTCCCTTGTGCAAAACTGTGCAAACTGGGGTTCATGTTTCTGTCACTCCGGCAACCCACCGTAAGCATTCTTTATACACAATGTATTCCCCTAGGTCCTTAATAAGGCGAAGTATTGAGTGTTCGACTCAGACAACACCACTAGGAAAATAACAACACAACCCAAATATCAAACAACACATATTACTTCAACATCATATGACAACTAACAACGAGACTTCTCCCATGTCCTCAAGAACTAAAGTAACTACTCATAAGACATAAAAGAGATCATGATCAGAGATGATAAATAGGTGGTAAACAATCTGGTCATAATGATATTTCTCCAACAAAACTCAATAGCATTCACCACAAAGTAGTAATCAACACCGGTAGAGTAGAGAGGATAGATAGTACGAGTTACATCGCAAGTTGCAATTGTGAGATGAGATTAGATGAAGACGAAGATGGTACTGATGTTGGGGATGATGCCGATGATGATCTCGATGATGCCCGTGACGATGGTGATGACGATGTTGATGATCTCCCCTTTCGGGAGGTGATCTCCTCGGCGGAATCTGCCCGCCGGAGAGCCCTTTTCTTCTCTGCAAGTTTCCGCCACGGAGCGGCGTCGGAACTCCGTAAAAACTCCTCCTTTTAGGGTTTCCGGGTGAAAAAGTGTATATAGGCCAGAGGGGGGAGCCTGGGGTGGTCCCAGGGCTCCAGGCGCCCTCCCGGCGCGGCCAGGGTGGGGGCCGCGCCAGGTGGCCGCCTGGGCACCCGGTGGCCCCCTCTGGTCCCTCTTTTGCGTGTCTTCGTCAATCCTCTCAAAACAACCTCCGTAGATTGTTAGGTAATTTGGAGGTGTTCTTCTTCAGCAACTCAGCGTCCACTTTTTACCGCTGAATCCTGCGTCTGCTGCTTCAGCACACCGGAAAGTTGCAAACAGTGTAAAACAAGCCAAAACAACATAAGAACATCATCGTAATGTGAAACATATCAATGAATAAGGACGAATTATGATATAAAATAGTGATTCATTTTTGACGTATCAACTCCCCCAAGCTTAGACCTCGCTTGTCCCCAAGAGAAAACTGAGCTCGGTAAACCTGTCTACAAGTTTGGAGAGGGAAGTGTCGATAAATATAATACAGACAAGAGGCATCATGATTTCTGTTGGCTTCTCGCCCCTCGTTGGTTACCCAAAGTGGAAGGTTGAGATGTAGACAACAACAAATTTCCCTCGATGAAGATACCAAGGTTTGTCTCTAGTAGGACTCCAACAACGACATGAAGGTGACAACGGTGCCAGCAATTAGGCGGTTGACGTGGACCTGCACACACAATAGATAACTTTGCTCCCAAAGAGTTCAGAGAGGTTGTCAATCCCTCCGGCCTTGTTGCTTACAAAGGATCAAACGTACGGGATAATAATGATAGTGATAGCAATGGAAAAGTAAATAAAGCAGTAAATAAATAGTGGGTGTAAACAGTATTGGAAATATGGACCGGGATCCAATGATGTTCACTAATGATGCCTCTCTCCCAAAAGATGATAAAATAGCCATGCGAGGTAAAAAAATTACAGATGGGCAATTGACAGGATTATGTGCGCAAACCAATGCTAATTATATTATAAAGAAAGGAAGAGGCTCAAAAGCATGGGCGGTACGCCAAGACAAGTAGACTGAAATCCATCTGTATCTACCTACTAATCATCCACCTTGAGATATCTATCCAGAACGTCTCGCTGGTATTCAGTTGCGAATCCCACCCAAAGTGTAAACTCAAAGCAACAGTCAACTGCATTAAAGAACTTTGCGTAAAGTAAACAATCCTTGCACACGCAAGTACAAGCACCGTTGTTTTCTCCCTTGTGGCAACAACACATCCCCTAGACTCATGTTTCTGTCACTCAAGCTAGTCATCAGGGGCATGAACCCACAATCATGCATAACGCTCCCTCTTGGAGTCACTACCTACTACTTGGACAAAGCAATAAATAGAAACGGAGAACATGCAAGAATTACTCATGAACATAAATATAAAAGAGGAGAATCGAATATATTACTCAAGCATTACCTGAACATAATCTCATAATCCATCAGATCCTAGCAAACTCAGCATAGCAATAGCAGAAAGATTACATATGTGCCTCTATCATGTAGGGCAGCTCAAGAGGTCTAAACCATGAAGAATAAAGAGGGGAGGAGAACATCACATAGCTACTGATCATAGAGCCATGGTCCAAGGTGGACTACTCACGGTTCATCCGGGAAGCATCCATGGTGGTGGAGAAGCTCCCGGAGGTGGTTCCTCCCTCCGGCAGGGTGCCGGGAAGAGGTCTCCTGGTGCTCCCGATCTTGGAAGTGCGGTGGCGGCGGAACAAAGGAGAGATCGCGAAAAAGGGTTCTTTCTTCGGAAGTTTCTCATCATGGAGAATATATGGGCGAAGGGGGACAGCCAGGGGGGCCACCAGGGGTCCAGGCGGCCCCTGGCGCGGCCCCACCCTAGGTCGCGTCGGGAGGGCGCCTGGGGCCCTGGTGGGTCCCCTCTGGCCCCTCCTTGGTGATTCCCGAAGCTTCCGAAGCGCTGATTTTTTATTGGATTTTACCCGAATTTTTGGAGCACTTTTAATATGGGGGAAACCTGAAATAGAAAAACAGCAGAAAACAGGAACTGGCACTGTGGTGGACTGAGTTAATAGGTTAGTCCAAATATGATCAAAAGTGTATCAAAGTGTATCAATATCATAACAATATCACACAAAAGAAGCATGGAGCAAGAAGAAATTATAGATACGTTTTGGACGTATCAACATCCCCAAGCTTAATTCCTGCTCGTCCTCGAGTAGGTAAATGATAACAAGCATAATTTCTGTGGTGACATGCTACCAACCATATAAGAACCTTTAAGTAAAGCAATCAAGGCATGTAATTCAATTCAAGTCATAACAGGCAAGAGTCTATATTAGCATTGAAACAAGCAACATAAGAACATAAAGGTGCAAGAGCTCTCGCTGTCCGTGACTCGAATGTCTCCAAATGGTGTTTGCGTGCAAGAAAGGGGATAGGGATATACGAGAAAAAAATATTTTTGTGTTGAGAACTCAATCTACTAAAGTTTCACACATGGTCTTCGATATTTTGAGCACTCATGCAATGGATGAGCGTAAGCTAGAAAGTTGAAACTTAGGATGGCAAAGAGAGAATATGGTGGAGGAGGAAGACAAAAACGGTGAGAAAGGCTCACATCAATGAGGACAATCATAGGCGAGAGAAAGCCAAATGATAGATATGATGTGAGGAGTAGGGATTGCCATGCAACGGATGCACATATGAGCTAAGGTAAGCTCTCCAATGGAACTAGTGGGGGTGCATCCAACTTGCTTTCTCAAGAAGACCTAGAGCTCATTTGAGGAGGCTCATCATTGGAATATACAAGCCAAGTTCTATAGTGTGAAGGTCCCCACATAGCTATATGCATGAATGATAATCTCTATGGAGTACAAGATATAAGAAGGAGTACGAGTGTGGATCTCTCAAAAGGAATAGTAGTGTGCCCCCTTCTCTCTTTTTATTTCTTTTTCTCTTTTTTCTATTTTTTGTATTTTTTGATGGCCTCAATGGCTCTTTCTATTTCTCTCATTTGTCCTCTTTGGGATCTTTTAATTTTGTCCTCTTTGGGATATTTTCCTCACTTTAGGGGCAACATTCTATATATTACAAGAAGTATAGAAGATCTTTCACACTTTACAAAAGTACTCATCATAAAGAAAATGAAACTATCATGAAGTATGCAAATGTATGCCTCTGCTAGTGTAGCAGGATATGCAATGATACTAGCGCGTCATGTAGAAATGATTAGGGCAAGGCCCAACTAGCATGCGACTCATCGATCAAGTAAGTAGCATGTATGACATGAAGATCAAGTCATGAGAAGGTGGATGTTTCATGGCAATGTATCTCAGAAAGGCTATGGAAATGCCTTGATAGGTAGGTATGGTGGCTGTTTTGAGGAAGGATATAAGGAGGTTTATATTGACAGAACGTAACGTCCCAAGGATTTGGATGTACCGGCGAAGGTGGACGCCAACTCTCGGAGTGAGAAGGAGGCAATGCACGACACAGGAGAAGCTAGAAAAATATGGGAAGGTGGAAGTTTCAACTTTCGAATACTCATGTTAGTCCGAAGAACTCATGCACTTATTATAGATAACTCTCAATCTAATAAGGAGGTTCTCAAAGAGACAAGTACCCCGAGGAGGAGTGTATGGGGGTTTGGTTATCCTTGCGCATCCTCGACTCATGGTACGTGAGTGTACTCTAATATTCGATCCCTCCAAAGAGTAGTGATCCATCTAGTAGCTAAAGTTCTGAACTAATTTTGTAAGTTTTGAAAATAAACACGGTTTTCCCAAAATACGACATCTATAACTAATAGGCTAAAGATCTTGACACCAAAAGTCCAAACATTACTCAAAGAAATACCTCAAAACTATTGCAAATTACTACTACAATCAAATAGAAACCTCAATTACCTACTTCAAGTCAAGACACAAAACTCAGTGCAACAGGTAAACTCTCTAAACAAGATAAACATGAAAAACTCAAAAGAGTTCCAGCAACAAACTAAAGAAAAGCTCTTAAAAATATAAGCATGAAAACTAAGAGCTAAACATGACAGCAGCTTTGAAAAAGATAAAGAACACACACAACAAAGATAAGCATGAAGAATCCTATGATGTGTTCTAAGTTTTGAAAGTGGAGCGTGTTTCTCTCCCACACAAAGAAAGCTGGGTTCTAACTTATTATTAAGAGCAAGAAAAGCTAAAGAAAACTAAAAGGGAAATAAAGAGCAAGATGCTCCAAGCATAGCACATAACGCATGAAGTGATAAAAATATAGTGCAACGAGGGACGAACTGATAATTGTTGATGAAGAAGGGGATGCTCGGGGGCATCCCCAAGCTTAGACGCTTGAGTGTCCTTGAATATTTATTGGGGATACATGGGGGCATCCCCAAGCTTGAGCGTTTGACACTCCTGAATCTTCTTTCATCATCTTCCATCGCACACTTGAGAACTCCCTTCATACATAACTCGTCATAATCTGATTAGCGAGGTTAGTACCCATAATAAAATAATTTTTTCTCTACTGGAAATAAGGATATTATTGAAGAGCTACTGTTTCTCAAGATTTCCAAAAAGTTTTTTCAAAGAAAAAGCAAGCTTAAGGTTTGCAAAACGAAGAAAAGGCAAAAGAGGACATAATCTGTGAAAAACAGACCAGCAAGTAGTAAAGAATTTTTTAGGGATACTTCTGCAACTCAAATAAAAAAAACTCAGAACATACGAAACTTCCGTGATTGTATAGAGCACGTTGTGTAAATAATTAAGCTCAAAAAGATGAACTGGGATTTTTCTGTTTTTTTTCCCGTCGAGAGGACAGAATCTGATTTTTGGACAGCATGTCACAACTTTCACTTCCCTTGTCATATGAGGCTATAAATGGCACAAAGCTTGAAAAGTAAAGATACAATGATGTTGCTACAGTAGTAAAAATCATCAAGACCACTAAAATCAGATGAAAAACAAAAAGGAAATCCTAAGTTCGTTGCGGGCTGACTCCCGAAAGCGCTTCTTTAAAGCCATTAGCTAGGCTTAATGCAAAAAGATCAAGTTATATCAAGAAAATAACTAGCCCGTGTGACAGACTCAAAAGGTAACTTAATCTTCTTTCTAGGGAAGTGTTCCATCCCTTTCTTGAGAGGGAATTGGAATTTTATAATCCCTTCTTTCATATCAATAACAGCACCCATGGTGCGAAGAAAAGGACGTCCCAAAATAATTGGACAAGAAGGTTCACATTCAGTGTCCATAATAGTAAAATCAACGGGAACATAATTGTCATTGACAATGATAAGAACATCATCGATCTTCCCCAAAGGTTTCTTTACGGAAGAATCAACAAGACGAACACCAAAAGAACAAGGATCAAAAGGTTTCAATTCAAATATATCATACATTCTTTTGGGAATAACGGAGGTACTAGCTCCAACATCACATAAAGCATAGCAAGAGAAGTTATTCAACTTAATTTTAATCATAGGATCTCAACCATATTCTAGCTTTCTAGGTATGAAGCCTTCTACCCTAAGCTTCTCCTCCCTAGCTTTAATGAGAGAATTAGTGATATGCTCCGTGAAGGCAAGATTAAGTGTGCTAGTGTGGGGGTCTCTAGACATCTTGTGAAGGAAACGAATAACTTCATAAAGGGTGCAATTATCAAAATCAAGGTCACTACTATCAAGTAAAGTGGTAGTGGTGTCCTTTAGGCTCACTTGTTTGGTAGCTTCTATAGTCATAGGAGTTTCTTCTTCTACGGTTGAGGTCATAGCATCACCATTAATAGGTCCTATGTGACTAGGGGTGCATTGGGTGCTAAGAGTTTGGATATCCTGAACAACTTGGATAGTAGCAATGGTATGGTGTGTGGGAAGGCTCTTAATTCTATCTTCTTCCTCCTTTTCTCTAGCCCATCTCTCTTTAAGTTTAGCCATCATCCTAATGTTTTCATTAATTTGCACTTGAATACTGTTCAAAGGAGTGACCTTCCTCTCCTCAAGAGGAGAAGTTCTAATTTTTAGAAATTCTACTTCATGGGCTAAATTGTCTACCTTCGACGAGAGATTATCTAATTTGTCTAGTTTTTCCTCTAAACTCTTGTTGAAAGCTTTTTGGGTAGTGATGAAGTCTTTAAGCATACTATCTAATTCAGAAGTGGAGTTCTTGGTGCTAGGATAAGTGTTGTTGTTCCCATAGTTGTTGGAGGGGAACGGTCTAGGATTGCTACCAAAATTACTCCTATAAGCATTGTTATTGAAGTTGTTTCTAGAGATAAAGTTCACATCAACTTGATCTTGAGCAATCAAAGAATTTAAAGGAACATCATGAGGATCAATAGGAGATTGCTTGGTAAGTAGAGACATAATCAAGTCAACTTTTTCATTTATGGAGGAGATCTCCTCGACAGAGTTTACCTTCCTACCTATTGGAGCTCTTTCGGTGTGCCATTGGGAATAGTTGATCATCATCTCATCGAGTAGCTTCGTGGCAGCACCAAGCGTTGTTGACATAAAGGTTCCTCCCGCGGCCGAATCTAGCAAGTTCCGCGAGGTAAAGTTCAAGCCCGCATAAAAAGTTTGGATAACCATCCAAGTAGTCAAACCAT
The DNA here is from genome assembly GCA_950022295.1 of Bromus sterilis. Taxonomy (NCBI): domain Eukaryota; kingdom Viridiplantae; phylum Streptophyta; class Magnoliopsida; order Poales; family Poaceae; genus Bromus; species Bromus sterilis. The sequence continues at coordinate 115,899,440 of OX465599.1, forward strand.
GCGTAGGCAATTCTTAACAAGAGATTTCATGCGTTCCCAAGCTTGGGCAACGTGTTCATTATCCAATTGCTTAAAATTCATAATATTACTCCTCAATTGGATAATCTTAACTGGGGGGTAGTACTTCCCAATAAAATCATCCTTGCACTTATCCCAAGAATCTATGCTATTCTTAGGCAAGGATTGAAACCAAATTTTAGCTCATCCTCTCAAGGAGAAAGGAAAAAGCTTAAGCTTAACAATATCACCCTCTACTTCTTTGTACTTTTGCATATCACAGTGCTCAAAAAAATTATTTAAGTGCAAAGCAGCATCATCTCTAGCACCGGAGAATTGATCTTTCATAACAAGGTTCAGCAAAGCAGGTTTAATCTCATAAGAAGGTGTTGAAGTGGAAGGTTGTGACGCCCCCAAAATCAAGTCGTGTAAAGTAATCATACACGCAAGGTACACGATCAATATCAAGGACTCACGGTGAGATATCACAACACAACTCTACAAATAAAATAATACAAGTTGTTTAATACAAGCCAGGGGCCACGGGGGCTCGAATACAACAGCTCGAGATACACAAAGTTGGCGGAAGCAATAGTGTCTGAGTATAGACACAAGATACACATGATCTGCCTTAAGAAGTCTAGCACAAAAACAACAACGATCGAAAAGGCGAGGCCTCCTGCCTGGGAACCTCAAAACTACTCCTGATCGAGGGAGAAACTCCACGATGAAGCAAGCACCGGGGATTTTCTGCTCCTGGGCTCCAACGTCGACTGCAGCGGTCGATCAGGCAAAACAAAAAGGGGGAAATAAAGCAAGGGTGAGTATCTAGCATACCCGCGAGTCTTACGTCCGCTACTAAGAATTTATGCATTTGTATCAAATGGAAAGGGGAGGCTGTATATAGTGGACTGCAAGGTAGAAATCAGAATAAGGATGAGAATCTAGGCCTATCGAAGACTAGCATCTTCCGACGAGTCTTGAAGCACAAGAAGAGTAGCCAACAGTTCAATAGCATGAATGTAATAACAATGCAGCAGAAGTTGCTGCAGCATTGTATAATAGTAAGTTGTAATAATTAATAATATAAATGCCTCCAGGTTCCCTTCCTCGACTCCCTGCGAGGAAGAGAAACCGGAACCAATAGTTTAATAATAGTAGTTTGTAGTAGTAGGCTCTGGATTCAGCATAAAGCGTCCTGTTACCGTGGACACGGCTATTCGAATAGATTATCTTCCCTGCAGGGGCTGCACTACTGTTACCCTGCACGCTCGGATCTCCAGGGTGACGTACACCTTGTTAGGGAATTCCCCACCGAGGCTATCCGACACGCCGAGGCCCATACTACGGCTCATCAGAGAGGTCCCCGCCGGTCTACAGTCCTAAGCGCAAGAGCTTCATGGGCCATCACCTCTCGCACTCCGGGTCGTTGTGCGCCAAGTGGATCCAGTGCCGTAGCACGATCCGACCCAACCACAATGATGAAACTGGACGTCTTTCAGAGATTTCGAACAAGACCACAACACGGAGGGCCCACACCGTAATCCCACGTGGAGGTAGTGCGTATAGGGCACGTCGACCCACTCAAGTCATCCACCTGAACCGTTAGTCATTTTATTATTTTCTGTCGGGACAACCGTTATCGTTTCCCCTTTCTGGGTGAGTCGCATAGAACGACAGCAGCCAGGACCACCAGTAACTTCGGTGCCTGGCCTGTCGTCCCACCAACTCTTGCGGTTACCAACAAGGTGAACCGTCTCCTTACCTTATCTCGCGTGTGCTCTTGGAAGAGCTCGACTTTCGTACTACAGGGTATCTCACGGCCAACGAGCAAGGACCAGGCCCACGATGGTATCCGCCTGTCTTGTCGTCCCGATACAATCCCTGCGCGGGCACCGTTGGGTCACCCGACTCCTTACCTTTAAGGACACCAGTTGATTCGAGTGCCTACCATCAAGTGAAACCAGGACGAATCACCCTCGATGGTACAATTGAAGAGGTTCGACAGAGACATCAACGGAATGAACTAAAGAGGTAAACCCCATATCATCCCGGTGATGCTACGCTACTGAGCCAATGAGAGTGAAATACGAGTCCATTCCACTCGTAAGTCAAACTCAAAGCGACTCGGCAGAGTCTCGCCGTTGTAGGTTTCCTAGGGCGTCTACATTGATCCGTACCTGTTGCAGTTATAATATTTAGTGATCCGCGTCCACTCACCAGAGTGATCACGGCCCGCTATTCTAAACCTAGCTAACAATGCGCAGGGTTTACTGCTGAATATTATATATATTTATAAGGAAGCATAGGACAAAGGATGGTACATCAAGGGGCGAAAAAAAGGCTATGCAATTGAATAGGATTGTAACATAGCAGTATCAGCAATGCCTAGTGCAAGAAATTTACGGAAATATAGGCGATATCTGGGGAAGGAAAAAGGCTCTGCTTGCCTGGAAGCTCGCGGTAGGGGTACGGTCGTCGACGAAGTAGTCGATCACAGGGGCATCAGCAGCGGACGTCGAGACTACTAGACAATAAGAGAGGGGAAGAAACAATAAATACATGGCAATAATAGCAATACCAAAATATGACATAGCAGATACAAAGCAACGCGGCTTTAACGCAGTGTTCGGTGATTTTCTCGGAGTAGGAATTTATCCGGGGATGACTCATCAGTACCGGTTGATTACCGGACCGATGATCCGGAGGGGGAAGGTTCCATGTCTGCAGTGTTATAGACATCTGACAGACATGTGGATACTATATCCGTGATCGTTGATCCATTCTGGACAACTTTTGTATACAGAACATTTTCATCCGGAAAGTTTTACCGGCTCCGGTCGTCTGACAGACAGATGAACCGGAGGGGAAATGTTCCGTGTTCGGTAGGTTAGGGGGTTGCGGTGGGTATACGTATAGTATATTCTTATTCGTGTTATTTTTCTGATCAACTTTCATGTATAAAGTTTCTCCATTTGATATACGGATTAAAAGATATTAATTTTTGAAGTCTAAATCACTTTCAAAAAACATTTTGTAGATTTATTTAATTGGTTATTAAACATTATCCAAAACAGTAGGTTTGACCTAGTCAATTAACAGAGGGGGCCCACTTGTCATACACATGGGGTGTTTGACCATTCAATGACCAATGGGTCCCACATGTCATTGACCCCTATTGGATTTCTTTGAAAATGGCTAAGTCTGGAAATCGCTGTTTAAACATCATCTAGCTGTCTTCGAGGGGCTACGGTTTAGGATTCCGCTTATCCGCCGAGTTAGTGCCTTATATGAAAGTTTATCATTTTTATGTGATCAACAATCCGGTACGGATGGCAAATTTATTAGAGTTCATTAACTTAATTTAAACTTGGTATGAAAAGTGCTACTCGAGATTAATTCTGAAAATTGTTAAAAAGTTTGCTAGATAATTAAGATTGATCCATAGCTCAAATGGAGATGTTTCCAACAAATGTTTTGCTCTGTATTATGTGCACTTTTATGCCATACCCTCTAAGGCCATGAAAAATGCATGTAGCATGTTGATACGTCCAAAATGCATCACTATTTTATATCGTAATTCATCCTTATTCATTGATATATTTCACATTAAGATGATGTTCTTATGTTGTTTTGGATTTTTTACACAGTTTGCAACTTTCCGGTGCCGAAGCAGCAGATCCAGGATTCAGCGGTAAAAAGTGGACGCTCAGTTGCTGAAGAAGAATACCTCCAAATTACCTGAAAATCGACGGGGGGGTATTTTCCAGGAGATTCACGAAGACTCGCCGAAGAGGGGCCACAGGGGCCCCAGGAGGACACCTGGCGCGGCCCCACCCCTGGCCGCGTCGGGAGGGCGCCTGGAGCCCTGGGGCCACTCCCGGCTCCCCCCTCTGGCCTATATACTCCTCGTTACGCTAAAACCCTAAAAAGAGAAGCTTTCACGGAGTTCCGCCGCCGCTCCGTGGCTCTCCGGCGGGCAGATTCCGCCGAGGAGATTACCTCCCAGAAGGGGAGATCATCGCCATCGTCATCACCATCGTCACGGGAATCATCGAGATCATCATCAACATCATCCCCAACATCAGCACCATCTCCACCACCATCCAATCTCACCTCACAAGTTCATCTTGTGTTGTAATCCGTACTATCTATCCTCTCTACTCTACCGGTGTTGATTACTACTTTGTGGTGAATGCTATTGAGTTTAGTTGGAGAAATACCATTATGTCCAGATTGTTTATCATATATTTATCACCTCTGATCATGATCTCTTTTATGTCTTGTGAGTAGTTACTTTAGTTCTCGAGGACATGGGAGAAGTCTGGTTGCTAGTAGTCATATGATGTTGAAGTAATTTGTGTTGTTTGATATTTAAGTTGTGTTGTTATTTTCCTAGTGGTGTTTTGTGAGTCGAACACTCAACACTTCGCCTTCTTAAGGACTTAGGGGAATGCATTGTGTATTAAGAATGCTTACGGTGGGTTTTCGGAGTGACAGAAACCAGAACCCCAGTTTTCACACTTTTGCACAAGGGAATAATGGATCCTTGATCGTATTGTTGTGGTTAGTATTTGCCTTCATTTCTATTTTGTATTTGCGGATGCTTGCAAGATGTTTAATCATAAGAGTGAACTTATCTTAGTCTAGAAGGTGTGCTAGCATAGATCCACCCACTCAACACTTATCAGCACAACACTTGTTATCGATATAGAGTATGTCCAAAGAACGTGACTACCTCTCCATGTGTCCTCAAGAACACTTTAGTCTTTATAAGTTCAGTTGTCAGGCTTATCATTTGCACAAAAGGATTGGGCCACTTGCTGCTCCTCAGTGCTATTTACTTTGCTTGCTTTTATCTTATCGCTGCTTATATCGAAAACCCCTAAAAAGTTATCTTTCAGTGTTTACAGTTATTCCTTGTCCACCAACACCTATAAATATCTTTCGCTCCTCGTTGGGTTCGACACTCTTACTTATCGAAAACGCTACAATAGATCCCTTTACATTGAGGATCATCAAGATATGTTTTCTGGCGCCGTTGCTGGGGAGCATAGCGCTATTGGTCAGTGAAGCTGGTATGGAAATTTGTATATTGTTTCTTTTATTTTGATGTTGCTGTTCTTTGTCTGTAAGGACAACTTAGCTATTGGATCGTTGATTATGGGGAAACACCCCGCATCTGTGGTGGTTGTACCTTCCCCTACTAAAATTGTGCCTTACAAAATACCAGCTGGTATTATCGATTGTGTCTTGGCTAATCGTTATGCAGGAGATAGACACCCCAGTGAACACTTGCTATATTTATCACAACTATGTTCATTATTTAAGCTTGCAGGTGTATCAAAGGAGTTTTTCATGAAGAAATTGTTCTTCGTATCGCTTATAGATAAAGCTTCAGAATTGTATAAGCTTCTCGATAGCTCTCATTTGCTAGATTGGCATGAGCTTATGTCTCTCTTTTATACCAAGTTGTATCCTCTTCATGAAATTCATCGAGACAGGAATTATATCTATAACTTTTGGTCTCGTGACGGAGAAAGCATCGCTCAAGCTTGGGGGAGATTGAAATCTCTAATGCTCAAATGTCCTATTCATGAGCTCCCCAAGGAAACTATACTTACAAACTTTTATGCTAGACTTTCCCGTCAGGATAAGCAGATGTTGGATGCCTCCTCTAGTGGGGTATTCCAGACAAAAAGCATTGAAGAAAGATGGGATCTCCTTGAGAGGATCCAGAAGAATACCGAAGATTGGGAAATAGATAAAGGTATTGAACCCACTATAAATTATGAGCATGATTATATAGAGAGCTATGTGAAAACTGATTCCTTTAATGCCTTTTGCTCTAAGATTGGTCTTGATTCCCATCTAATGATTGATTTTTGTAAGGATTTTGCCTCTCATATTGATTCTTCTAAGAAGAAGAAGAGTCAGCATCATAAACCCTTCAAAGAATTACCTATTGATATTCATGTTGCTGACCCTATTGTGCCTGCAGTTCTATATGAAAAGCCCCCTTTTCCCGTAAGAATATGGGAGCAATCTTTTGTGACAAGCATGATGAATAAGAGTGAGAGAAGAATTGATGAACCTGAGGACCAGATCAAGTTCGATCCTCGATTTGCATTGGTTAAGTATCTTATTACTAATGATGCTTTAGATCCCAATATAAATTTTTGTGCTGTTTCCACTAACCTTGTCACAGCCAAGAATAAGGGCCCAACTTCAAGTACTCCAGTGGTATCTGTTAAAATAGGAGATCATAATTATTATGGGCCGTGCGATTTGGGATCCAGTGCTAGTGCTATCCCGTATTCACTTTATCAAGAGATCATGGGTGAAATTTCACCTTGTGAACTTGAAGAAGGTGATGTTACTATTCATCTTGCGAACAGAGCAACTATCTCTCCTATCGAAATTGTGAGAGACGTTGAATTCTATGCGGAAAGGTAAAGTATCCTACCGACTTTCTAGTACTTGGTTCAGTAAGGGACAATTTTTGTCCTATTATTTTTGGTAGACCTTTTCTAAGAACCTGTGGAGCTATAATAGATTGCAAGAAAGGTAAAGTTTATGTTGAATTCAATGGTGAGCCAGATGAATTTAATTTTTCAAAGTTCTCAAAGCAGCCTCCTGGTACTGATTTGCCTAGTAATGATAAGATTATTGAAGATATTATGTTAACACTGCTGATCAAGAGAAGACCACTTTTACTTGTCCCTATGGTACTTATGCTTACGGACGTATGCCTTTTGGTTTATGTAATGCCCCTGCTACTTTTCAAAGGTGTATGTCTGCTATCTTTCATGGTTTTTGTGAAGAAATTGTGGAGGTATTCATGGACGATTTCTCCGTCTATGGAACCTCTTTTGACCATTGTCTCCACAACCTTCATAAAGTTTTAAAGAGATGTGAGGAGACAAACCTGGTGCTTAACTGGGAGAAGTGCCACTTTATGGTCAATGAGGGAATTATTCTTGGCCACAAGATTTCCGAGAGGGGAATTGAAGTGGACAGAGCCAAGATCGAAGCAATTGAAAGGATGCCCTACCCAAGGGACATCAAAGGTATTCGTAGTTTTCTCGGTCATGCTGGTTTCTATAGAAGATTTATTAAAGACTTATCTAAAACTTCGAGACCCCTCACTAATATTCTCCAGAAGGATGTTCCTTTTGTTTTTGATGAAGATTGTAAGGAAGCCTTCGAAGTTCTTAAGAAATATTTAATAACTGCTCCTATAGTACAACCACCTGATTGGAATTTACCTTTTGAAATTATGTGTGATGCTAGTGATTTTGCTGTTGGAGCTGCTCTAGGTCAAAGGGTTGATAAGAAGTTGAATGTTATATATTATGCTAGCAAAACCCTTGATAGTGCTCAAAAGAATTACGCTGCTACTGAGAAGGAATTCTTGGCAGTAGTGTTTGCTTGTGATAAGTTTATGCAATATATTGTTGATTCTAAGATTATTGTTCATACTGACCATGCTGCTATTAAGTGTCTTATGGAGAAGAAGGACGCCAAACCAAGGCTTATCCGATGGGTACTCCTTCTTCAATAATTTGATTTGCAGATTGTCGATAGGAAAGGAGCAGACAATCCAGTGGCGGATAATCTTTCAAGGATGGAAGATATACCGCATGATCCCATTCTAGTCAGCGACAGTTTTCCAAATGAACAACTAGTTGTTGTTAAAGTACAATCTCTCTCCGATCCTTGGTTTCAGATTATACTAAATTTATCGTTGCAAAGTTTTTGCCTCCAGGTTTAACATTTCAGCAAAGGAAGAAGTTCTTTCATGATTTGAGGCATTACTTTTGGGATGACCCACACCTTTTCAAAGAAGGATGGTACATCAAGGGGCGACAAACGCAATCCTATGCAATTGAATAGGATTGTAACGTAGCAGTAGCAGCAATGCCTAGTGCAAGAAATGTACGGAAAGATAGGCGATATATGGGGAAGGAAAATGGCTCTGCTTGCCTGGAAGCTCGCGCTAGGGGTGCGGTCGTCGACGAAGTAGTCGATCACAGGGGCATCAGCAGCGGACGTCGAGACTACCGGACAATAAGAGAGGGGGAAGAAACAATAAATACACGGCAATAATAGCAATACCAAAATATGACATAGCAGATACAAAGCAACGGGGCTTTAACGCAGTGTTCGGTGATTTTCTCGGAGTAGGAATTTATCCGGGGATGACTCATCAGTACCGGTTGATTGCCGGACCGATGATCCAGAGGGTGAAGGTTCCATGTCTGCAGTGTTAGAGATATCTGACAGATATGTGGATACTGTATCCGTGATCGTTGATCCATTCTGGGCAACTTTTGTATACAGAACATTTTCATCCGGAAAGTTTTACCGGCTCCGGTCGTCTGACAGACAGATGAACCGCAGGGGAAATGTTCCGTGTTCGGTAGGTTAGGGGGTTGCGGTATTTTTCTGATCAACTTTCATGTATAAAGTTTGTCCATTTGATATACAGATTAAAAGATATTAATTTTTGAAGTCTAAATCAATTTTAAAAACATTTTCTAGATTTATTTAATTGGTTATTAAACATTATCCAAAACAGTAGGTTTGACCTAGTCAACTGACAGAGGGGGCCCACTTGTCATACACATGGGGTATTTCACCAGTCAATGACCAATGGGTCCCACATTTCATTGACCCCTATTGGATTTCTTTGAAAATGGCTAAGTCTGGAAATCGCTGTTTAAACATCATCTAGCTGTCTTCGAGAGGCTACGGATTAGGATTCCTCTTATCCGCTGAGTTAGTGCCTTATATGAAAGTTTATCACTTTTTGTGATCTACAATCTGGTACGGACGGCAAATTTATTAGAGTTCATTAACTTAATTAAAACTTGGTATGAAAAGTGGTACTTGAGATTAATTCTGAAAATTGTTAAAATGTGCAAAGTTTGCTAGATAATTAAGATTGATCCATAGCTCAAATGGAGATGTTTCCATCACATGTTTTGCTCTGTATTATGTGCACTTTTATGCCATACCCTCTAAGGCCATGAAAAATGCATGTACCATGTATATTTCTTTCCCTAACGTAGAAATGGTGTTGTATATCTTTTATCTGTAATATAAATCTGCATTTTCTATTTTTTGTTGAATTTAATCCATGCACTATATGAATTTGGTCCAGTAGAACCAAATGGAGCTTGATGCTTCTACTATCCATTCATATCGTTTTTAGCTATTTTGAGTTTGGCTTTGTTGCTATTTTGTTGGTGTCAAAAGGGATACATCAGCATAACAACAACTGCAGCAGCAACTAACAGCAGCGGTCAGCAACTTCAGAGTAGTAGCAGCTAATGCAGTAGCACAGGCAGCGGCGGCCTGAGCCAGCCGGTGGCCACGGCTGCACACGCACAAGCACACACACTATACTCATGCACACACGTACACACACAGTACACACGCCACACACACACTTGCACGCACACATCCATGGCCTGGCCATGGCCAGAAGCCGTCACGGTTGTGCAGGAGCACGAGGGTGGCGTCTAGAGTGGCAGCTGGTGGCGCGAGGAGCGCGTGCAAGGGAGCCAGGGCGCGGCCGACGCAGGGTGGGCGTGGCCGTGGCGAGCAGGGCTCGGCCAGGCGCATCCATGACGGACACGGGGAGCACGGGGACGGAGGCTAAACAGGGACGAATTGACTGGGGAAGGGAGGGAATCGGCAGAGGAGCTCACAACGGCGCTTGTGGACATGGTTAGGGATAGCGAGGTGGACGGAGTGCGCCAATTCCGGCGAGGACGGCGGCGGCCGTCGGAGGGGAAGAACTCGATCCCGAGCGCATGTGCCGCCCCAGCTCGATTCTGTGGGCGTGGACGAACTGGATGATGACGGTGAAGCCTCCAGATAACTTCCCGTGGCGTAGGGAGCTCTCCGGCCGCGACCACGGTGAAGGCGCAGCGCCAGGTTCGCCGGCTGCAACGGGTCATAAAAGGGGGGCGCAGGAGGAAGAGGGGTGAGGGCGTCTAGGGCTTGGGGAGGCCCTGGGGGGGGGTCTTATCCCAGCCGGTGATGCCTCGGATGGACGACACGGCGGCTCGACGCGGATAGGAGCCGTGGATGCGCTCCACGCAACGGTGATAAACAGGAGGAAGAAGAAGGTGGTAGTGGGCCGCCTGGGATTTGCCCAGTGCGTAGAAGAGTTTGGGTGCAAAAGAAATCCATTTAATATATATTTTTGAATATGCAATGGATATTAGGGGCTGTATTGGCACTGTTTAGAATTGTTTGAATTATTTTAAAGTTCAATAAACCTTCACAACCATATGGACATGATCCCTTGATTATTATGCATTTAACAAAATTGGTTGGATAATTTTTGGGCAATGTTCTATTTTCACTTGTTTCTGGAATTTTTATGTGGTTTGAATTTTAACAAAAAGATTTATCAAGGTTATCATCACAAGTTAATCAAGGTGACTTGGCATTAGCACAAGGTGATTACTATAGCGTGACACCCAGGGTGTTACACAGGTGTAGCAATAGGAGTGCAGATAAAGTCACTGAAGTCACACAACTTGGTGTTCTCGGAGGAACTCATAGCAGCAGCAAGCAAGATAACTATTTTTTTTATTTTTGATAAAGGACACTAAAGCAAAAACTGAAAGGTAAACTAACAAGACTAAAAAGCAAAGATAAAAGATAGTGTGCAACTCCCCTATCTTGAAGAGTGGAGTCCCCGGCAACGGCGCCAGAAATTAGCTTTGATGGCTTCTCGCCCCTCGTTGGTTACCCAAAGTGGAAGGTTGAGATGTAGACAACAGCAAATTTCCCTCGGTGAAGACACCAAGGTTGTCTCTAGTAGGACTCCAACAATGATAGGAAGGTGACAACGGCGCCAACAATTAGGCGGTTGACGTGGACCTGCACACACAACAGATAACTTTGCTCCCAACGAGTTCAGAGAGGTTGTCAATCCCTCCGGCCTTGTTGCTTACAAAGGATCAAACGTACAGGATAATAATGATAGTGATAGCAACGGAAAAGTAAATAAATTAGTAACTAAATAGTGGGTGTAAACAGTATTGGAAATATGGGCCAGGATCCAATGATTTTCACTAGTGATGTCCTCTCTCCCAAAAGACGATAAAATAGCCATGCGAGGTAAACAAATTACAGCTGGGCAATTGGCAGGATTATGTGCGCAAACCAATGCTAACTATGCTATAAAGAAAGGAAGAGGCTCAAAAGCATGGGCGGTTGATGGCTTCTCGGCCCTCGTTGGTTACCCCAAGTGGAAGGTTTGAGATGCAGTGCAACAGCAAGTTTCCCTCGGTGAAGATACTAAGGTTATCGAACCAGTAGGACTCAGGAGATACAAGTAGGTGGCAACATCGCCAGAAATTGCTTCTTGACTAGAGTGTTGTCGTGGACCTGCACACAACAACAAATAACTTTGCTCCCAACGAGTACAGAGGAGTTGTCAATTCCTCCGGCCTTGTCGTTTACAAAGGACCAACGCAAGAGATAAAAGGTGCAAAGGAAAGTAAAATCTGAAAGTAAATTGAGGGTGTGAACAATAATGTGAAGATGGACCAGGGTCCCGTGATTTTCACTAGTGATGTCTCTCTCCCAAAAGACGATAAAAGTGCTAGCGAGGTAAACAAATCACAGTTGGGAAATTGACAGGATTATGAAGGCACCGCAATGCTAACTATGTTGCAAAGAAAGGAAGGGCTCAAAAGCAATGGGCAGTACGCCAAGGTAAGTAGACCGAAATCCATCTGCATCTACTACGAATCATCCACCTTGAGATATCTATCCAGAACATCTCGCTGGTATTAAGTAGTGAATCCCACCCAAAGTGTAAACTCAAAGCAACAGACAACTGCATTAAAATAACTATGCGTAAAGTAAACAATCCTTGCACCCACAGGTACATGCAATAATTTACTCAAGAACAAAATATAAAAGAGAAGAACCAAATATATTACTCATCACAATCTGAACATAGTCTCATAATCCATCAGATCCCAACAAACTCAGCATAGCAACAACAGAAATTACATAGATGCCTCGATCATGTGAGGCAGCTCACGAGGACTCGAAAGTGTAAGCACAAAAGGGGGAGAGATAGATCACATAGCTACTGGTCACGGACCCATGGTCTAAGGGAAACTACTCACGGTACATACGGGAGGCGTCCATGGCTATGGAGGGTCTCCCGGAGGGGGTAGCTTCTCCCGGCAGGGTGCCGGAGCAGCTTCTCTAGGCAGCCCCGATCTAGAAACGGCGGCGGCAGCGGAACAGAGGCGAGATCGGGAAAAAGGAGTCTGTCCTAGGGGTTTCCACCCCGAGGGGTAAATATAGGCGAAGGGGGCGTCGAGGGGACCCACGAGGCAGCCAGGAGGGTCCCTGGCGCGGCCCAAGGTGGGGCCGCGCCACCTTCCCTCCTGGCTGCGTGGTGGTGGCCCCCCTTCCCTCTCTTGGTGATTCCGGAAGCTTCTGTTGCGCTGATTTTTTATATATTTTTTCCGTAATTTTTGGAGCACTTTTAATGGCCGGAAAACCTGAAATACAAAAACAGCAGAAAACAAAAACTAGAAACTGGGTGCACTGAGTTAATAGGTTAGTCCAAATAGGTTCAAAAGTGTATGAAAGTTCAAGGAAAACATGGCAAAGTCACACAAAACATGCATGGAGCAAGATGAAATTATAGATACGTTTGGGACGTATCAACATCCCCAAGGTTAATTCCTGCTCGTCCTCGAGTAGGTAATGATAACAAGCATAATTTCGGTGGTGACATGCCACATGTAAGTCCCGATATGCGGTACTGTTCCAGATCTAGATGTTTCCATCCAGATCCGGGGACGAAGCACATATCGGTCCCACCGCGACATATGACGAAGTCATATGCCCCGGATTTCCAACATGATATCACAACATTACAGATTCAGGATACAACATCTCATACAATCGGCATATAACTGCCTCAAATACAATACAACAGCGGAAGATACATGTCTGAGTACAGACTACAAGCAAATGCCTAGTGGCAAAGAGAAAACATCGATTCCCATAACCACACGGGTCCAGGCCCTCCGCCGGGATCCGCCTAACTAGTCGTCGTCGAGTCTCCTCGTGAAACGTCGATCACCATACCTGTTGTCGATCAAGAACCCTGAAAAGAGTTTGGGGGTAGTATCATGAGTACAGAGGTACTCAGCATCCAACTGTAGTGGTCATCTGACCCAGCAAGGACTTCATCACTCGTCATTCTAGGACAACTAGTAGTTTACGGTAAGGAAGGGGTAAGTGGTGAGGTTGCTGCCGCACTAGCATTTATGAAGTGGCTAACGATCTAGAGAGTAAGGTAAGAAGCCAAGCATTCGATGAGGAATTGCCTCCAACAAGTCTTGCTATCAACTACTACGCAAACATAACACCTATCCTATCCTTGTCCTCCTCTTCGCATCCCAACGAAGAAGAAGCAGTCAAGGCACACACACACATTGATCAAATTACATTAAGATTATCTCAGTTGTTGTTGTCTATGAACAAGGAGTAGGTCTCAAGTCGTCCATAACCGTGGACACGGCTTCTCGAAAAGATTTAACCCTGCAGGGGTGTACCAACTGCCCATTACGAGGCTCTGCACGCACGCCCATCTCTCTCAGTTGCTACCCATGATAGGCAACCATTTTATTATTTAGTCCCAAGAGATCCGGAACGACAGGTCCCTCTAACTAACAACACACAAATCCGGGTGGCCCCCGGTGAGTCGAAATCCAACTCAAAAGTCGGCCGCGCTCTCGAATCGGCCTCTACCGTCTGGACGAGGTCGGATAGGTTGCCCAAACAGATGTGGACAACCCCCTAGCTCCCTGGGGTGGACCAACAAGAGAAAACCATGTCTCCGCTGGCCCAAGTTGTTTAAAAGAATATCTGCCAGGAGCGACCCAACAAACACACACACGGTTTTCAAATGGTAAATCAGCTTGCGCCACCACTAGAAATGTTTGAAGCTAGATAGGTAAGAAAAGGGGACCCCATAAAATCCCACACGCGGTTAGGCACGCTCAGTCTTAAAACCAATACCTGGAACTCGGATCCTAGGTGACTCGAATGGAACAAAGCGTCGAGGCAGGATAGCCTAGACCTTCCATCCTTCGTCGAATATAGTCAACATTTATAATAATCATATCATCAACAACAATATAATAAGGTGATATCCCAAACCCAGGGGTAACAAGTAACATCGTAGCATCCTAAGCATGCATACTAAGGAGGGGCTGAGCAACGAGCAAAAGTAACATAGCAGTACATGGTTTGCTGGGAGGGGACATGGCTGTATCGGTTTGAAAGAGGCTGTAAACATGTGGTAGGATCAAACATCGAACCTAACCTATACTATCATGCAAACCCCTGGTTGAAATAGAATGGATCATAAGTAATGTATAGTCCTTGCCTGTTTATAAGTCGGGTTCCGAAGGTGTAGTCGATCGCAAGCTCGCATCGTCTCCGAGAGGTACCCGCGGAAGCACACAAGACGGTAAACACTAGAAAGCAATCAACGGTGCACCACTATTACTACGGAGCGATACAAGATCAAAGAGACAACACAAGGCACAGCAACGCGATACGGATCTATCGTCGAGAACGGTTACTAACAGTTTAAGTGGGGTATCGGTCACACACGACGAATACCGCACGTTTACGGTGGTTCAAGTTGCTTAGCTACAGGTGATCAACCAACGGTTATTAACATGGCAACTCAAGCAAGCATGGCAAGAGGTGAAGCACAAGTAAACTATCTATGCTAGTCAGTTTAAGTGAGGCACGACCTAAACATGGCATAACACTAAGTGCCGCACGATAATTAAAGGATTTGGTACTGTTCTGCCCTAAACCATATTTTAGATTGGTTAACAACAGAAAACAATATCATAAACACAAAGTACACGAAAAACTAATCAAGTTACATATAAAGAACACCCCAAACGGAGTTACGGTTAAAAAGATACAAGCAAAACAAGTTACGGGCACAAACTGCCAACATCACGAAGCACAGTTTAGAGCAATGCAAAAGCAGGATAAATAATGCAAACATGCTCACAAATGACTTGCAATTAAAGTATACATGACATGGAAGGCATGGAAAAAATAATCATGCAAAAAGACATCATAGATCAAAAGATATTAAGTAAACAACATGGCATCGCAAAGTAACAGACTAAGAGAAAAACAGAGGTGGCTGTCAAAAACAGCAGCATAGAAACTTTGGAGCTAAATATCTATATGACCAGGAATGCTAACATGAAGATGCAATACATGGGATGAAAGTAGACATGATGCTTAGCAATATGCAATTGGAATCACTCAATTCCGATAAACGGTCGCGACACACTCGCCGACCGAAGTTGCAACAAAATAACAGTTTTCAGCACAGCAGAACATTAACATAATGATCACCACTTTGGAGCAAGATTTAATACAGCTAAAGCACCCAAACATGGCAAGTTAAAGCATGGAATTGAAGTACACATGATGCTTAACACAATGGAAAAAGAATCAATGCAATAGGCCTCATGGATTTGTTGCAATCATCATGCAAAGTTGCAACAAAATATAAACAGCAGCTCTTAACAGGAAAAGTAGCAGTTTAACGACCTGATGCCCTGTTCAGCACACAATTACACACTCAAGACGAGCTCAAATGCAAATTCTCACAAAAGATGAATTAAAGTACACGCAATTCTAAGCAGTTTTCGTTTTAGGTGCACGTCCATCCGAGGTACAGATCTACCGTAAAACTATGCGCAAAACAGATCACAGCAACAGTTTTTCTCCAGACTTAGCAAAATAGGAAAAAGAAAAATAACAGACACAAAAAAAGGGCGCCTAGCTCACCCATGGTTCGGCCCAAGGCGGCGGCTGGGGAGGCCATCTCGGCCTAGCGCTGGAGTTGGGCCGTGGCCCACATGGGCGCTGGTGGCCGGCCTGGCCTGGCTTGCCCAATCCCATCTGGATCGAGGCTGAGCACGCCGGCGGCGGCGGCCGCGGCTACCGGCTGGCCTCCGGTGATCTCCAGCGAGGCGAGGGGGCTTGGGGGCGGCGCTAGGTGGTGAGGAAGCCCGGGGACGAGGCCGCGGCGGCGGGAACCACCTCGATCCGGCCGGGACAGAGGGCGGTGCGGCGATCTTCGAGCTCGGGCCGTCTCCATGGCGTCGCAGCGGCTTCGAGTTCCTGCGGGAGAGAGGGAGGAGACCAAGGTGAGAGGAGGGGAGAATAGAGGAGAGGGAAGGAGGGCGCGAGGGAGGAAGAGAAGGAAGAGAGGAGGCCGTGGGCGCGGCGGCTCGCCGGAGGCAGCCCGCGGCGGCGGCTGCGGTTGCCCCTCGGGCTGGCGGCGGCTTCCACGGGCATGGAGGAGGAAGAGGACGGGAGGCTGGTGCTGACGTGGCACATCCCTGGCCACCCGATCGCGCGATCCGACGGTCCAGATCTGCTGGGCTGGAGCTTCTGCGAAAATTTGGGATCTGGGAGGCAAACTGGGCAAAGTGGAGGGGGGTGGCTGCAATATTGTGCTAGGGAAACCCTAGAAATGGGTGGGAGTGTGGTGGTCTTTATATAGCCCCGGTGGCTGGCAGTTTGCAAAAAAATCTCCGGCTTTTCTCTCGCGCGCGCGGTGCTTCCGTTTCTGACCGTCGGGGGTCCGCAGTACCTCCGATTCGGGTAAAACTTCGAACTGCGCGATCAGCGCGTCGAGCCGGAGGCATTCACCTCGCGTTGGAACCGTTCCGAGAACACTTTCCGGCGCGCTATAAAAATAACCCGTTTGATTATTAAACGGGGTTTTTCGTTCCGTTGGCTGCGGCTGGTCTCGTGCGGTTTTCGCGACGGTGATCGGGTGAAACCCGGTGTCGCAAAGGTCGAGTGTCAGGGTGGCAAGGGTCGGTCTCCGTCCGATATGAGATAAGAGGGGGGAAAAATAATCGCCGATCAATAAATCGGGGATGAAACACCGCAAACAAATCAAACAATCAAAGAATTCACACCGAAAACAACATTTTTAATTTTTGCAAAAACTGGGCTGTTACACCACACAACCATAAAAGGACTTTTAAGTAAAGCAATCAAAACATGCAATTTAATTCAAGTCTTAACAAGCAAGAGTCTATATTAGCATTGACACAAGAAACAAAAGAACAAAAGGTGCAAGAGCTCTCGCTGTCCGTGACTCGAATGTCTCCAGATGGTGTTTGCGTGCAAGCAAGGAATAGGGAAATACGAGAGAAAAAAAAATAAGGTTGTTGAGAACAACTATCTACTAAAGTTTCACACTTGGTCTCCTTTGGATTCTTATCTGGACTCGTCCCCAGACCACTAGCCAGGTACAAGTCAAACTGATCCACTCCCTTTTGATATTTTGAGCACTCATGCAATGGATGAGCGTGAGCAAGAAAGTTGACACCTAAAAGGAGAAACAAAAAGAAGGTGTAGGAGGAAGACAAAAAGGTGTGAAAGGATCACATCAATGAGGACAATCATAGGCGAGAGAAGGCCTTATGATAGATATGATGTGAGGAGTAGGGATTGCCATACAACGGATGCACATGTGAGCTAAAAGCTCTCCAAGGGAACTAGTGGGGGTGCATCTAACTTTCTTGCTCAAGAAGACCTAGAGCTCGTTTGAGGAGGCTCATCATTGGAATATACAAGCCAAGCTCTATAGTGTGAAGGGTCCCCACATAGCTATATGCATGATGATGATCTCGATGGAGTACAAGGGATTGGATATGTAGTACTAGTGTGGATCTCTCAAAAGGAATAGTAGTATGCCCCCTTCTCTCTTTTTATTTTTCTCTTTTTATTTTTTTATTTTTTTGGTGGCCTCAATGGCTCTTTCTATTTAACTCTCACTTGTCCTCTTTGGGATCTTTTGATTTTGTCCTCTTTGGGATCTTTTCCTCACTTTAGGGGCAATACTCTATATTTTACAAGAATATAGGAGATCTTTCACACTTTACAAAGGTACTCACATAAAGAAAATGTAACTATCATGATGCAAATGTATGCTTCTGCCAGGGTAGCAGGATATGCAGTGATACAAGCGCGTCATGTAGCAATGATTAGGGCAAGGCCCAACTAGCATGCGGCTCATTGATCAAGCAAGTAGCATGTATGACATTAAGATCAAGTCATGAGAAGGTGGATGTTGCATGGCAATGTATCTCGGAATGGGTATGGAAATGCCTTGTAGGTAGGTATGGTGGCTGTTTTGAGGAAAGATATAAGGAGTCTTATGATGGCAGAGCGTATCGTTCCAAGGGTTTGGATGCACCGGCGAAGTATGCGGCAACTCTCGAGGTGAGAAAGGGCAATGCATGGTACCGAAGAGGCTAGAAAAAGTATAGGTGGGTGGAAGTGTCAACTTTCGAATACTCACATTAGTCTGAAGAACTCATGCACTTATTATCGGTAACTCTCAATCTAATCAGGAGGTTCACAAAGAGACAGGTACCCCGAGTAGGAGTGTATGGGGGTTTGGTTATCCTTGCGCATCCTCGACTCATGGTACGTGAGTGTACTCTAATATTCGAACCCTCCAGAGGTTAGTGATCCATCTAGTAGCTAGAGTTCTCAACAGGGGTTTTTGGTTTTCGAAAAACACATGGATTGCCCAAAATACGACATCTATCACTAATAGGCAAGAGCTCTTGACACCATAAGTTCAAACATTACTCTAGTCAATACGTCAAAACTATTGCAAGTTACTACTACAAAGAGAAAAGCAACTTTAACTACCTACTTTCAGTCAAGACACAGAACTCAGTGCAACAGGCGAACTCTCTAACAAGATAAAACGTGCAACCTATAAAAAGTTCAACCTAAGACAAAAGAAAAGCTCTAGAAAAACTAAAGCACTACAACTAAACAGAACAACAATTAAGAAAAGAAAAAGAACATCTCACAGCTAAAAGAATAAGCATGCAAATCCTATGAGGAGCTCTAGTTCAAGAGGAGCGTGAATCTCTCCCACACAAAAGAGTAAGTTGGGGTCTAACTTGTTACTACAGCAAACAAAGCAAAGAAAACTTAAAACAAAACCTAAGAGCGAGACGCTCCAAGAATAGCACATAATGCATGAAGTGATAAAAATATAGTGCAACGAGAGACGAACTGATAATTGTTGATGAAGAAGGGGATGCAAGGGGGCATCCCAAGCTTAGACGCTTGAGTCTCCTTGAATATTTATTGGGGGTGCACATGGGCATCCCCATGCTTGAGCGTTTGACCCTCCTGAATCTTCTTTCATCATCCTCCATCGCGCATTTGAAAACTCCCTTCATACATAACTCATTATAGGCTGATTAGAGAGGTTAGTACCCTAATAAAATAATTTTCCTCTACTGCAAATAAAGATTTCCAGGAAGAGCTACTGTTTCCCAAGATTTCCAAAAGGTTTTTGCAAATAAAAAGCAAGCTTAAGGTTTGCAAAAGTGAAGAGAGACAAAATGTGGAAGAATCTATGAAAAACAGAACAACAGATAGAAACGAATTTTTTAGGGGTACTTCTGCAACTTAAATCAAAAAACACAGAACATACGGAAGTTTCGTAATTTTATAGAGAGCGCTTTGTAAACAATTCAGCTCAAAACGACGAACTGGGATTTTTCTCTGATTTTTCTAGTCACGAGGACAGAATCTGTTTTCTGGACAGCATGTCACAACTTTTATTTCCCTTGCCGTATGAGGATAAACTTGGCACAAAGCTTGAAAAGTAAAGATACAATTATGTTGCTACCATAGTAACAATCATCAAGACCACTAAGAACAGAACAAAAGCAAAAAGAAAAACCTAAATTCGTTGCGGGCTGCCTCCCGAAAGCGCTTCTTTAGAGCCATTAGCTAGGCTTAAAGCAGAAGATCAAGTATTTTCAAGAGAATAACTAGCACGTGTGACGGACTAAAAAGGTAACTTAATCTTTTTCCTAGGGAAATTTTCCATCCCTTTCTTAAGAGGGAATTGGAATTTGATAGTTCCCTCTTTCATATCAATGATAGCACCAACTGTGCGAAGAAAAGGACGTTGCAAAATAATTGGACAAGAGGGCTCACACTCAATGTCCATAATAGTGAAATCAACGGGAACATAATTGTCATTGACAATGATAAGAACATCTTCGATCTTCCCCAAAGGTTTCTTTACGGAAGAATCAACAAGACGAACACCAAAAGAACAAGGATCAAAAGGTTTCAATTCAAGCATATCATACATTCTTTTGGGCATAACAGAGGTACTCGCTCCAACATCACAAAGAGCATAACAAGAGAAGTTATTCAATTTAATTTTTATCATAGGATCCCAACCATATTCTAGCTTCCTAGGTATGGAGGCTTCTAGTCTAACCTTCTCCTCCCTAACTTTGATTAGAGCATTGGTGATATGCTCTGTGAAGGCAAGATTGAGTGTGCTAGTGTGGGGGTCTCTACACATCTTGTGTAGGAAACCAATAACTTCAGGTAATGTGCAGTTGTCAAAGTCTAGGTCACTACTATCTACCAATGAAGTAGTGATATCATTTAAGCTCACTTGTTTGAAAGCCTCTATGTTCATAGATGTTTCCTCTTCTAAGGTTGAGGTGGTAGCATCACCATTGATAGGTCCAGTGGAACTAGGGGTGTGATGGGTGCTAACAGTTTGGAAATCCTCAACTACTTGGATAGTGGCTACTGTGTGGTAGGTAGGAAGGCTCTTAATTCTCTCTTCTTCCTTCTTTTCTCTAGCCCATCTCTCTTTTAGTTTTCCCAACATCCTAATATTTTCATTGATTTGTAACTGGATAGCATTAATAGGAGTGACCTTACTCTCCTCAAGGGGAGAGGTTCTAATTTTTAACATCTCAGCATCAAGGGCTAAGTTGTCCACCTTCAAACAAAAATTATCTAATTTATCTAATTTCTCCTCCACACTCTTGTTGAAGGCTTTCTGGGTAGTGATAAAGTCTTTGAGCAAGGTCTCTAGTTCTGAAGTGGAGTTTCTGGTGGTAGTATAAGTGTTGTTCCCATAGTTGTTGGATGGGAAAGGCCTAGGATTGTAGCTACCAAAGTTACTCCTATAAGCATTATTGTTGAAGTTGTTTCTAGAGACAAAATTAACATCTACTTGCTCCTGAGCAACCAAAGAATTTAAAGGAACATCTTGAGGATCAATAGAAGGTTGCTTGGTAAGTAGAGACATGATAAGGTCAACCTTTTCATTTAAAGAGGAGATCTCCTCGACAGAGTTTACCTTCTTACCGGTTGGAGATCTCTCGGTGTGCCATTGCGAGTAGTTCAACATCATCTCGTCAAGTAGCTTTGTGGAAGCACCAAGCGTGGTTGACATAAAAGTTCCTCCCGCGGCCGAATCTAACAGGTTCCGCGAGGTGAAGTTCAAGTCTGCATAAAAAGTCTGGATAACCATCCAGGTAGTCAGTCCATGTGTGGGGCAGTTCTTGACAAGCGTCTTCATACGTTCCCAAGCCTGAGCAACGTGTTCATTATCCAATTGCCTGAAATTCATAATGTTACTCCGCAATTGAATAATTTTAGCAGGGGGATAGTACTTCCCTATAAAAGCATATGTGCATTTACTCCAAGAATTGATACTGTTCTTGGGCAAAGATTGTAGCCACTCCTTGGCTCTTGATACGTATCAAACGTATCTACTTTTCCAAACACTTTTGCTATTGTTTTTCCCTCATTGTTGCATGATTTGGACGAAACTAACCCGGACTAACGCTGTTTTCAGCAGAGCTGCCTGTATGGTTTTATTGTTTGCAGGAAAATGGATTTTTAGACGTTCCAGAAAATTCCCAGAAAAATACCAGAAAATCCACGCACCCGAAGGAGCCAGAAGCCAGAAGTGGGACCAGAGGGGAGCCCTGGGGGCCCCAGGAGCCCCCCTGGCGCGTCCAGGGGTGGGGCCATGCCCTCTGGCCGCCTCCCCCCTCCTCTGGTGCCCTACCGAGACTCCTATTTATCCCCGTGACGGGAAAACCCCAGAACAGAAGTCGTTTTCCCAGTTTCCGTCGCGGAGCCGCCGCCACCCTCTGTTCTTCTCCGGGAGGGCTAATCTGGAGGCTGATTTGGCCTCCGGAGAGGGGAGATCGTCGTCATCGTCATCACCATGACCACTCCATCCATCCTCCATGACTTCTCTTCACATGTGTGAGTAATTCCCTGCTGTAGGCAAAGGGGATGGTAGGGATTGGATGAGTTTGATCATGTAATAGTTCGTCAGATTGTTGGGGGCATGTTGCCTATCATCTAGATTGGTGTTTATCTTCTTTGCTTCAACTTGTTGCTCTTAATGCTTGTCACTTTGGGCCCGAGTGCCATGTTTTCATATCTGAACCCTATGTGTTTTCATGAATATATTTGTGTTCTAGATCCTATCTATGAGTTGTATGCACCTATTATGGACCGGAACCGGCGATCCCAAAGGTGACAGCTTGGGACATCAAAGGGGATGGTCCATAATTTGAGGATTCCATGTATCCATTGAGTTTATTGCTTTTTTCCGGTGCTCTTTGACAGGAGCATCTTAATCTCCATAAGTTCCCTTTGGCCCCGTTCGTAGCGGGATGGTACGACAAAAGATGTTGTGCAATTTCTTATTGCAAGAACGCACAACTACCTACGGGATACATGCCTAATGTTTGATATTTTCCTAGATGATCATTGCTTTTCTGTGTGCCTTGGCCCGTGTTAGAATCTATTACATGTTCATTCTCATCCATGCAGCGCCCAACCATTCACCTCCCTAGCCTACAGTGTTTCAATCCTGCTGGTCATTAGTTGCTACTTTTGCTGTTTACTTTTGCTGTCGTCACCATCATTATCTTATTACCATTACCACTTATCTTTTGTTGCAAGCAAGTATATTTCAGGTGCGGTTGAATTGACAACTCAACTTTCAAATCTTATAAATACTCTTTGGCTCCCCGTGTGTAGAATCAATAAATTGGGTTAACTTACCCGCGAAGACTATCTCGATCCCTTACGCCTGTGGGGCATCAAGCAGCGTTTTCCGGCGCCGTTGCCGGGGAGCATAGCAATATTTACAAGTCTACTTGAATTATCCTGCCTGCTGCACATCATCCGCTATGGGTAAGAAAGGAGACCCCAAGGTCCCGATCTTACCATCCCGTACAAGAAAAGGTACTGTTCTGAACACTAGTGCTACACTTGATTTACCTTCTGTTATGAGTAAGTTTACTTCACCACCACTACATGATGCTTCTATTGAGTGTGTCACTATGTCCGATACTTTTGATGACGCTTCCACAACTCTTGATGATGCTACTTTTCTCGGTCACTATATTGAAACTCAGACTGCTAAGGCTGCAGAAGAATCCAAGACCGACACCCCTGCTACCTATATTCCTACCTGCAAAACCTTTGGTTACCCGTGCTTAGATGAACTCAAGGAGAAAATCCTTGATGATGATTATGTTACTCTTGATGATGATTTTTGCAGGGAACTCATAGAATGTGTCGACTCTAACCCTGGTGTTGTTAAGGAGCTTCTCAAAAAGCACTCCATGAAGAACAAAGCTATTCCTGATCCTCAATTTGCCACGTCTCCTATATGCATCACTGATCCTGATTATGATTTCTCTGTTGATCTTTCACTTATATCTACAGTCGAGGCTGACCCCTTTTATGGCAGAGAAAATGATGATGCTATAGCACACTTGACCAAACTCGCTGAGCTAGGTAACCTATTCACTACTGATGAGAAGATACGAAACTTCTATGTGGCCAAGCTTTTTCCTTTTTCTTTGAAGGAAGACGCTAAATCATGGTATGATGCACTACCCTATGGTTCCATTAAGAGTCCTCAAGACTTGGTCCAATTCTTTGTTGATAAATATTTCCCAGCTCATCTACAACATGCTGCTTTGCAAAAAATCTATAACTTTAAACAACTGCAGGATGAGCACCTCCCTAAAGCTTGGGGGAGGTTTTGTGATTTACTTAAGGTTATGCCGGGACATGGAATCCCCAAGAATGAACTGCTTGACATATTTTACGCTAGTTTAACCGATGAATCTAGATCCTATCTGGATAGTTGTGCTAGTTGTGTTTTCAGGGAAAGAACACCGGACGATGCAGAAGAATTAATGTGCAAAATTGCCAAGAACTATGAAGATTGGTCCGTTCCTGAACCACTTCTACCACCTAAAAATAGGGGCATGCTTGTTCTGAACCCCGAAGATATGCAAGAAGCGAAGAAGTCTTTAAAGGAGAAAGGTATTTAAGCCGAAGACGTGAAGAATTTACCGCCTATCGAGAAGTTGTGTGAGCCTACTACTCACCCTCCCTTGGTAGAGGTACACTCTCTATTAGACTTTACTGAAAGTGACATCCCCAAAGGTAAGCCTCCTGACCAATGCTTAGATGAGTTTGACAATTTTATTGTTAAGCAAGACCATTTTAATAGGAAGTTACAAAGTCAGTTGCATGATAACTCTCTTGCTATCAAAAGTTTGTGTGATGTTCTAGAAAGAACAGTTAATGATGTTAAATGTCTTGTTAAGCGTTTTCATATGGTTCAAACTCAGCTTGAACAAATTTCTAATGTGCAAAAAGATTTTCTTGCTAATAATGCCAAACAGGACATACAAGCTTATGGCATCAAAACTAGGGGTGGAACACATACCCAGGACCCACTCTATCCTGAGGGGCATCCAAAGAGGATCGAGCAAGATTGTCAAGTACAAGAAGAAGACGAGACTGTTAGCCCTCCGAAGAAGAAAAAGAAGAAGAAACACAAGGAGGCTGACAATCCCGATGATCCTATTGTAAGTGAAAAGCCAGCTGTTGATCCTAATAGCATATCTACCTCTGATGCTGAAACAGAAGACGGTGCCGAGCCTGAAGGAAAGGACGCGGAGAAGGATGATTCTCCCAAGGTAAGAGAAGAAGAAGCACCCGATAAACGCAAGAGGTACTCTAGAGAAGACTTCATCGCAAGAAGACATGGGAAGGAAAGAGAACCATGGCTACATAAATCCATGCCCTTTCCAAGTAAGTCCCTCAAATCTAAAGAAGAAGAGCATTATAATAAATTTTGTGAATGGATGAAACCTCTTTTTCTTCAAATTCCTTTGACTGGTGCTATTAAGTTACCTCCCTATTTGAAATATATGAAAGATATTGTTACTAATAAAAGAAAAGTACCTAATGAGGCAATATCTACTATGCTTGCTAACTACTCTTTCAGTGGAAAGATTCCTAAGAATCTCGGTGATCCAGGTATACCTACCATTCCTTGCTCCATAAAGAATAATTACGTCAGAACTGCTTTATGTGATCTTGGTGCAGGAGTGAGTGTTATGCCTTTCTCCCTTTACAAGAGGCTTTGTGTAGAGAAACTAATCCCTACAGATATCTCTCTTCAGATGGCTGACAAGTCAACAGCTGTCCCCATTGGTATTTGTGAGGATGTTCCCGTTGAAGTTGCTAACTGTTTGATCCTTACAGATTTTGTTGTGCTTGACATGCCCGAGGATGGGATCATGTCCATTATTCTTGGTAGACCTTTTCTTAACACTGCAGGTGCTATTATTGATTGTAATAAAGGGAAGGTCACTTTCAACGTTGATGATAAAGAACACACGGTGTATTTTCCAAAGAAGATCGACAAGAGGCATGGCCTTAACTCTATAGAGAATATCGAGACCGTGAAGATTGGAGAATGGGACTGTCCACTACATGTGCACCACAAATACAAAACCATTATGGTGGGGACAACGTCCATTAAAGTAAAGGTGCAATGACCACTTCATAAGAAGTGAGACTTCTTGTTCTATATACCGCCGGTTCGTTGGTAAGACTAGATCAACCTTACTAGTGAACTTGTTTTATATAGGTAAAAAGTTAAGCTTGTTATGTTTTCATTTGCTTTAGCTTTCATTCTCTTTGATGTACCAAAATTTTGTATTTTTGAAGCTTCACAATACTAATCACTGCTTTAAGTTTTCAGAAAGTTTTGCATCTTTTTGAACTCCGAGAAATTTTCAACAGTGAAGTTTTCAGAAAAATTACAGAAAAATAAAAATAAAAATTTCCATGCCGGGAGTGACCCAGAAGTACCTGGGGCTGACCAGGGGGGGCACCAGTGGCCCAGGCGGCCAGCTGGCGCGGCCTTCCCCCTGGCCGCGCCCACAGGCCCCACTTCCAGGTATGTCTTCTTCCTCCTCCTTCCTCTCTCTCCAAAAACATGAGTTCTGCTCCAGTTCTTGCGTTCTTGCTGTCCTTGGAGGCGATTTTCGATCTCTCTCTATAGCCCACCATTCGAGCTGAAATTTTGAGCAAATACTCCCTGGTATGTAACTCCTCCACTCCTCCAATTATATTTTTGATTGGTGACCTCATTTGTGATTATTTAGTAGCTCTTGGTGTTGTTTATATGAGCTTGCATGCATGTGTAGAATTTTATTTTCCAAGTTTTGATGCAAGTTTATGCCTTAAGTAAGTGAGTTGAGTAGTTTGCCTTAACTCACTTTGTTTAAATCCTTGTTTTTGTAATTTGTCAAAAATTTCAGAAATGAGTTTACTAGGAAGAGCAAAGGGGTGGCTTGGGAAGAAAAGGCCCGAGCGCTCCGATCGAGTTACAAGAGCTGCAGCTTCACCCTCGACTGCTAGGGTGAGCTACAACGAAGATCATGTGCCCTTAGAGTTGTTTGAGGACACAAATCCAGCACGTGCTATGACTTTCCCATGCGATGAATTCCTTGAAGCTGCCGGAATTAAGGAGGAGTTCTATAATCTTTGTGCTAATGCAGGTCTGACGCGACTCGCAACGTGCCGTGTTGCCCAGTATCAAAAACTCACCTCCTGTTTCATTAACAGTTTTAGATATAACCTTGATGCTGGTTCTGTTGAGTTTAAAATTTACAATGATCTTTTGACCATGCCTTTGGAAAAGTTTTGTGAAATAATAGGTGTACCGAATGTTGGACTGACGGCGAAGATGAGCTCTCAGCCCTCCGAGCTGAGAACCGTCTTCAACTCTCTCTGTAGCGTGGATACAAGGTATATTCATCGGTCAAAGATCTCCAGCATCTTATTCCCACACCTCAGGTATTTTGCGTATTATATTGCTAGAGGGGTGTTAGCTCGTCACAACACGAGCAACATATCTGCGCCGGATATTGCTATCCTGGCAACCGCCCTTTCGGGGAGGTTTGATTATAATGTGGGTTCCTTAATTGCTCGACGCCTTGCTATGAACGGTAACAAGGGAGATTTATTTGGTGGCGTTTACACCACACTTATCCTAGAGTCTCTTAATGGCACCCCACACCCCGATGATAAGCCTTTTAATTATTTAAGTTTTGATCTTACTGCTATGAAAAGGCATAAGTTTGTTACCATGACTTCCGAGTTTGGTAACCTTGATTATGTCTTGCGTTCCGGAGCTACCACGGAACGCAAGATCCGTCTACCTGCACCTCTTTTGTTCGATTTTTCTCGCAGGAACGGATGGTCCTTTGATGCTACCCAGTTCGATGAGTTCGTGGTCCAGCATCAGTTCCATAACCCCATGGAGGGGGTTGTGTCCGACGAGGAGGAGCATGGTGAGTTCCCACCTTTCCAGGGGGAGACTGTCACCCAGTTGGGTGAAGGGTCTTCCTCTGCTTGGAGCGCGGATCCTTTTCCGTGGGATGATCCAAGGACTTCGGTGTACGTGCCGGAAGCCTCATACGACCCTTGGACTCACCAGTACTACCCTGGAGCAGGAGGCTTCTGGGGACATTAGCTGCTACCAACTTAGGCCAAAAGCCTAAGCTTGGGGGAGTACGTGCCCTTCTCACTTTTTCATTGTATTATCCGTTTTATTTTTGTTCGCTTTGATCTTTTCGAAGTTTTTGCTTGTTCTTCTTTCTTTCTTTGCAAAAACAACAAAAAGATTTTCTCTTTTCTTTTGCTCTCGTTTAAACCTTTAAAAAACCCAAAAAGATTTCTTTTCTCTCTTTAGTTTGCTTTGTTTTCAAATTTCAGCTCGAATCCGTGATGGCATTTCATTATATTTCCCACGTTCGATCGTGCAAGCGACCAGGCAGTAATGACGAAGATCGGCGGAAGGGAAGCAACAAGGAAAACCGGTATGAACTCTTCTTGTTTCTACCTCTATACATATGCCTGTACTTATGATCTAGAGACCAGCTTGTAGCGACATAGTGCTATGTTTACAATGCTTTCCCAGTGTTCATGCTTTCCTTGTGGCTAGTCTCAAATAGCTAGAGTACATAATGTGTTGTTCAAATGACTTACATGCATTGCATTGTTCATGGTTTTCCATACTGAAGTGGTATTTCCCTTCGGAGAATTTTTGGATTGACTTGGCACATGTTCACACATGTTTACGACTAAAAAGTCTGTTTTTCCTTGATGATCTTTTTGTTTCAGAATAGTTATATCACTTTCATGCCTGATTCAATGTTGCTTTGTCGCTCTGCATGATTATGACAGTTATTGCTCTCTAGTTGGTCGCTTCCCAGTCTTTTGCTAGCCTTCGCTCGCACTAAGCGGAATTCTGCTTGTGCTTCCAAACTCCTTTTCAAACCCAGTTGTTCCATTTGAGTCCACCATACCTACCTATATGTGGTATTTACCGGCCACTCCTAACTTAGACTTTCTTGTGCTATCTCGAAATTTATCCAAAAGCTTCCCTTTTGTAACCGTACAAGCTCATGGTGCGGTGAGGGGAAATCAGTATCTTGCATGCCAAAAATATTTGGACGGAAGTTTTAACTAGTCAAGAAAAAAAATATGAGAGTTACACCTCCCCCACACTTGATGATGGAGTGAAATGGACCAAGTGCTTCTTATGATAGATGGAACGATACCCTCCTTCCATCCTTGAGGCAAAATAAAAGGTTCCGTAGACCATCAAGGGATTTATGGATAAGGGAATATGTGTAAGCAAAAGGCATTAATATGGTTGGCATGGGAGATATTGAGAGACCTTTACCGTTCACCGTTGACTGGACAGTTACACCTCTCAAAAGAGTTTTATCTCTGTTTTCAAAACCAAGAGCTCTGGCACATGTTTAGTCTTTGCTTCCTTTCACGGGTTTTCAACCTTGCCATCAAAAGCCACGGTTCAAGAGTCTCCCCCTCCTTCTTCAAAGCACCAACTATGAGAGCATAATTGTCATTCTTAGTGTAACATGCATTGTCCCAAAGTATTACATTGTCTTCTGCATGCTTGTGTTATTGCTAGTCTGAAATACTGAGTTCTAGTCACCTTTAAAACTCCGGAGGAGTTTCTGCATTTATGTTTTGCTTCACTCATGGAGGCTAGCGAAATGCCACTCAAGTATGTTCAAGCTATGTGCATTGTGATCCTGTCTTGATTTTCAGTAGCTTATTATTTACTTTTAGTTGTTTGTGACTGATCACATGAAAGAAGAATTGCTTCGTGCATTGTCCTTATAGCATTGTTTAATTACCTGCTAAACTCTTTTCGTAGTACATGCTTATATACATCTAATGAAGCAAAAGAGTTTGTCAAAGTTTTCTTTGTCGCGTCCAGTTCGTTGAACTGAATTTCTTGAGGACAAGCAATATGCTAAGCTTGGGGGAGTTGATACGTCTCAAACGTATCTACTTTTCCAAACACTTTTTCTATTGTTTTGCCCTCATTCTTGCATGATTTGGACGAAACTAACCCAGACTAACGCTATTTTCAGCAGAGCTGCCTGTATGGTTTTATTATGTGCAGGAAAATGGATTTTTAGACGTTCCAGAAAATTCCCAGAAAAATACCAGAAAATCCACGCACCCGAAGGAGCCAGAAGCCAGAAGTGGGACCAGAGGGGAGCCCTGGGGGCCCCAGGCACTCCCCTGGCGCGGCCAGGGGTGGGGCCGCGCCCTCTGGCCGCCTCCCCCCTCCTCTGGTGCCCTACCGAGACTCCTATTTATCCCCGTGACGGGAAAACCCCAGAACAGAAGTCGTTTTCCCAGTTTCCGTCGCGGAGCCACCGCCACCCTCTGTTCTTCTCCGGGAGGGCTAATCTGGAGGCTGATTTGGCCTCCGGAGAGGGAAGATCGTCGTCATCGTCATCACCATCACCACTCCATCCATCCTCCATGACTTCTCTTCACATGTGTGAGTAATTCCCTGCTGTAGGCAAAGGGGATGGTAGGGATTGGATGAGTTTGATCATGTAATAGTTCGTCAGATTGTTGGGGGCATGTTGCCTATCATCTAGATTGGTGTTTATCTTCTTTGCTTCAACTTGTTGCTCTTAATGCTTGTCACTTTGGGCCCGAGTGCCATGTTTTCATATTTGAACCCTATGTGTTTTCATGAATATATTTGTGTTCTAGATCCTATCTATGAGTTGTATGCACCTATTATGGCCCGGAACCGGCGATCCGAAAGGTGACAGCTTGGGACATCAAAGGGGATGGTCCATAATTTGAGGATTCCATGTATCCATTGAGTTTATTGCTTTGTTCCGGTGCTCTTTGACAGGAGCACCTTAATCTCCATAAGTTCCCTTTGGCCCCGTTTGTAGCGGGATGGTAGGACAAAAGATGTTGTGCAATTTCTTATTGCAAGCACGCACAACTACCTACGGGATACATGCCTAATGTTTGATATTTTCCTAGATGATCATTGCTTTTCTGTGTGCCTTGCCCCGTGTTAGAATTTATTATATGTTCACTCTCATCCATGCAGCGCCCAACCATCCATCTCCCTAACCTACAGTGTTTTCAATCCTGCTGGTCATTAGTTGTTACTTTTGCTGTTTACTTTTGCTGTCGTTACCATCATTATCCTATTACCATTACCACTTATCTTTTGTTGCAAGCAAGTATATTTCAGGTGCGGTTGAATTGACAACTCAACTGTCAAAGCTTATAAATACTCTTTGGCTCCCCGTGTGTCGAATCAATAAATTGGGTTAACTTACTCGCGAAGACTATCTTGATCCCGTATGCCTGTGGGGCATCAGCTCTTCCTCTCAAAGAGAAAGGAAAAAGCTTCAGCTTGATGATGTCTCCATCCACTTCCTTGTACCTCTGCATGTCGCAAAGCTCGATAAAGTTGTTTAGGTGCAAGGCAGCATCTTCTCCTACTCCTGAGGATTGATCTTTCATGACAAGGTTAAGCAGAGCAGGTTTAAACCCATAAGAAGGTGCTGAAGTGGCAGGTGGAGCAATAGGAGTGCAGATAAAGTCACTGTTGTTGTGACTAGTGAAATCACACAACTTAGTGTTTTCATTGGAACCCATAGTAGCAGCAGGTATTTTTGGTATTTTTGATTAAGGACACAAAAGTAAACACTCAAAGGTAAACTAAAAAGACTAAAAAGCAAAGGTAAAAGATAGTGTGCAACTCCCCTATCTTGTAGACTTGAGTCCCCGGCAACGGCGCCAGAAATTTTCTTGATGGCTTCTCGCCCCTCGTTAGTTAGCCCAAGTGGAAGGTTTGAGATGCAGTGCAGCAGCAAGTTTCCCTCGGTGAAGATACCAAGGTTATCGAACCAGTAGGACTCAGGGATACAAGTAGGTGGCAACGTCGCCAGAAATTGCTTCCTGACTAGAGCAGTATGCCAAGGTAAGTAGACCGAAATCCATCTGCCTTGAGATATCTATCCAGAACATCTCACTGGTATTAAGTTGCGAATCCCACCCAAAGTGTAAACTCAAAGCAACAGACAACTGCATTAAAAGAACTATGCGTAAAGTAAACAATCCTTGCACCCGCATGTACAAGCACCGTTGTTTTATCCCTGGTGGCAACAGCACATCCCCTAGTCTCATGTTTCTGTCACTCAAGCTAGACATCAAGGGGATGAACCCACAATCGAGCATAACGCTCTCTCTTGGAGTTGCAAATAAAATACTTGGCCAAAGGAAATACCGCAAAGGAGAACATGCAAGAATTTACTCAAGAACAAAATATAAAAGAGAAGAACCAAATATAGTACTCATCACAATCTGAACATAGTCTCATTATCCGTCAGATCCCAACAAACTCAGCATAGCAACAGCAGAAATTACATAGATGCCTCGATCATGTGAGGCAGCTCACGAGGACTCGAAAGTGGAAGCACAAAAGGGGGAGAGATAGATCACATAGCTACTGGTCACGGACCCATGGTCCAAGGGAAACTACTCACGGTACATACGGGAGGCGTCCATGGCTATGAAGGGTCTCCCGGAGGGGGTAGCTTCTCCCGGCAGGGTGCCGTAGCAGCTTCTCCAGGCAGCCCCGATCTAGAAACGGCGGGTGCGGCGGAACAGAAGCGAGATCGCGAAAATGGAGTCTGTAACAACCCAGATTTCACAAAAATTAAAAAAAAATTGTTTTTGGTGTGAATTGTTTGATTGTCTGATTTGTTTGCGGTGTTTGCATCCCCGATTTATCGATCGGCGATTATTTTTCCCCCTCTTATCTCGTACCGGACGGAGACCGACCCTTGCCACCCTGACACTCGACCTTTGCGACACCGGGTTTCACCCGATCACCGTCGCAAAACCCGCACTAGACCAGCCGCGGCCAACGGAACGAAAACCCCGTTTAATAATTAAATGGGTTATTTTTATAGCGCGCCGGAAAGTGTTCTCGGAACGGTTCCAGCGCGAGGTGAACGCCGCCGGCTCGACGCGTTGATCGCGCAGTTCGAAGTTTTACCCGAATCGGAGGTACTGCGGACCCCCGGCGGTCAGAAACATGAGCACCGCGCGCGCGAGAGAAAAACCGGGGATGTTTTTGCAAACTTCCAGCCACCTGGGCTATATAAAGACCACCACTCTCCCACCCCCACTTAGGGTTTCCCTAAGCCAAAAATTGCAGCCATCCCCCTGAGTTTGCTCAGATCTGCCCAATTTATCCCAAAATCTCGAATTTTTTGCTCCCCTGCGATCTGGACCGTCAGATCTCGCGATCCGACGGCCCAGGTCCACCCTAGCCTCCCACCAACCACCTCTCCTCCTCCCGTGGACGTAGCCGCCAGCCCGAGGGCACGCCGTCGCATGCGCCGCCTCCAGCCGACGAGTCGTCGGTCACCCGCAGGTGAGCGCCGCCACCCAGGCCGCCTCTCCCCTGATCTCCTTTCCCTTTCCTCTCCCGTGCATCCCGCCAGAGCCGCCATGGCTGCAGGAGCAGAGCTCCAAGCTCCCTGAGGCCGCCGCCCGGAGCTTGCCTCGTGGCCGCTCGCCTCTCCTTCTTCGGCCCCGACCGTGCAGCCACCCAGCCTCCTCCTCCGCGCCCCTGGACCCCGCCGTGCCGCCTCCCCTCGCCGGAGGAGCTCCGGCAGCCGCCGCTGCCACCGGTCGTCGTCTCGTCCCCGATCGGATCGGAATCGGGATGAACGGTCATCGCCGGATGGGCCGGCTTCCTTCCCCGAGCCCACGCAGTGAGCGCCCGCAGCCTTTTTTTCCATTGCGCTGTTGTTGGGCTTGGCCCAGTTGTTTCTTCCCTGTTTAGCGCCCGTATGCGTGTTATAGTATCCAGCGCTCGCCCTAGTTAAGCCCTTTTGCGCTAGATCCGGCCCAAAACCTGTTTTTTTTATCTCTGGGCTTTTTAAATATCTGTTAATTGTTGCAATGTGGCGGTAGCTATATCTTTTAACGGTAGATCGGATCGCGACGATTTAAACATGAAAGTTGCTTAGTTTTCTGTGTAGATTAATAAAATGTGCTCTTTTTCCATGTTTGACTTTGTTTACATGTTGTTGACCTGCTAATTACAACTGCTTGCCACTGTAACTTGTTTAATTAATAAATTTTTAACCATACCTCTGATTAAAATGTTTCTTATATGTAACTTGACTAGAATTGCATGTAGATTGTGTTTATGCTGCTCTTGCTTGCTAATAAAAAAAATATTGTTTAGGGAAAAACAGTACCAAATTCCATTTTATCGTGGGGTCCGCAATAGTTTGCCATGTCTAGGATTTCACCCCACTTAAATTGACTAGCTTAGGTAGTTTATTTGTGCTTCACATCTTGACATGTTTGTGTGCTATGCCATGCTTGCTTGAGTTGCCATGTTAATAACCGTTGGTTGATCACCTGTAGCGAAGCAACTTGAACCACCGTAAACGTGCGGTATTCGTCGTATGTGACCGATACCCCACTTAAACTCTTAGTAACCGTTCTCGACGATAGATCCGTATCGCGTTGCCGTGTCGTGTGATGTCTTCTTGATCTTGTGTTGCCTCGTAGTAATAGATGCTTGCTCGTTGATTGCTTTCCAGTGTTTCTCGTCTTGTGTGCTTCCGCGGGTACCTTCGGAGATGATGCGAGCTTGCGATCAACTACACCTTCGGAACCCGACTTATCAACAAGCAAGGACTATACATTACTTATGATCAATTCTATTTCAACCAGCCTCTTTCAAACCGATACAGCCATGTCCCCTCCCAGCAAACCATGTACTGCTATGTTACTATTGCTCGTTGCTCAGCCCCTGCTTAGTATGCATGCTTAGGATGCTACGATGTTACCCTGTTACTCCTTGGTTTGGGCTATCACATTATTATATTACTGTTCATGATATGATTATTATAAATGTTGACTATATTCGACGAAGGATGGAAGGTCTAGGCTATCCCGCCCCGACGCTTTGTTCCATTCGAGTCACCTAGGATCCGAGTTCCGGGTATTGGTTTTAAGACTGAGCGTGCCTAACCGCGTGTGGGATGCTATGGGGTCCCCTTTTCTTACCTACCTAGCTTCAAACATTTCTAGAGGTGGCCCAAGCTGGTTTTACCATTTGAAAACCGTGTGTGTGACTGGTGAGCTCCCAGCAGATTTTCAAACAACTCGGGCCAGCGGAGACAGAGTTCCTTTGTTGGTCCACACATGGAAGCTCGAGGGCTACCCACAGTGATGGGTTAGTTACCGTGACCTAGTCCAGCCGGAAGAGTCCGATCCGATAGCGCGGTCGGCCTTTGGATTGGGTGTCGACTCCCCGGGGGCCACCCGGATTTGTGCGTTGTTAGTTAGAGGGAACTGTCGTTTCGGATCTCTCGGAACTAAATCATAAAATGGTTGCCTGTGATGGGTAGCAACTGAGAGAGATGGGCGTGCGTGCGGAGCCTTGTAATGGGAAGTTGGTACACCCCTGCAGGGTTAAATCTTTTCAAGAAGTCGTGTCCACGATTATGGACGACTTGAGACCTACTCCTTGTTCATAGACAACAACAACTGAGATAATCTTAATATAACTTGATCAACGTGTGTGTGCCTTGGCTGCTTCTTCTTCATCGGGGTGCGAAGAGGAGGACAAGGATAGGATAGGTGTTATGTTTGTGTAAGTAGTTGATAGCAAGACTTGTTCGAGGCGATTCCTCATCGAATGCTTGGCTTCTTATCTTACTCTCTAGATCGTTAGCCACTTCATAAATGCTAGTGCGGCAGCACCCTCACCACTTACCCCATCCTTACCGTAAACTATTAGTTGTCCTAGAATGACGAGTGATGAAGTCCTTGCTGGGTCAGTTGACCACTACAGTTGGATGCTGAGTACCTTTGTACTCATGATACTACCCCCAAACTCTTTTCATGGTTCTGATCGACGACAGGTATGGTGATCGACATTTCAAGTGGAGACTCAACGACGACTAGTTAGGCGGATCCCGGCGGAGGGCCTGGACCCGTGTGGTTATGGGATCGATGTTTTTCTCTTTGCCAGTAGGCATTTCATTGTAGTCTGTACTCAGACATATATCTTCCGCTGTTGTAATGTATTAAGGCAGTTGTATGCCGATTGTATGAGATGTTGTATCCTGTATCTGTAATGTTGTGATATCATGTTGGAAATCCGGGGCATATGACTTCGTCATATGTCGCGGTGGGACCGATATGTGCTTCGTCCCCGGATCTGGATAGAAACATCTAGATCTGGAACAGTACCGCACATTGGGCCTTACAGAGTCCGTCTTAGGGGTTTCCACCCCGAGGGGTAAATATAGGCGAAGGGGGGGCGTCGAGGGGACCCACGAGGCAGTCAGGAGGGTCCCTGGCGCGGCCCAGGGTGGGGCCGCGCCACCTGCCTTCCTGGCTGCCTGGTGGTGGCCCCCCTTCCCTCTCTTGGTGATTCCGAAAGCATTTGTTGCGCTGATTTTTTATATATTTTTCCCGGAATTTTTGGAGCACTTTTAATGGCCGGAAAACCTGAAATACAAAAACAGCAGAAAACAGAAACTGGCAACTGGGTGCACTGAGTTAATAGGTTAGTCCAAATAGGTTCAAAAGTGTATGAAAGTTCAAGCAAAACATGGCAAAGTCACACAAAACATGCATGGAGCAATCAGAAATGATAGATACGTTTGGGACGTATCAGCGGTACGCCAAGACAAGTAGACCGAAATCCATCTGTATCTACCTACTAATCATCCACCTTGAGATATCTATCCAGAACATCTCGCTGATATTAAGTTGTGAATCCCACCCAAAGTGTAAACTCAAAGCAACAGAGAACTTCATTAAAGAACTTTGCGTAAACTAAACAATCCTTGCACCCGCAAGTACAAGCACCGTTGTTTTCTCCCTTGTGGCAACAACACATCCCCTAGACTCATGTTTCTGTCACTCAAGCTAGTTATCAGGGGGCATGAACCCACAATCATGTATAACGCTCCCTCTTGGAGTCACTACCTACTACTTGGCCAAAGCAATAAACAGCAACGGAGAACATGCAAGAATTACTCAAGAACATAAATATAAAAGAGGAGAATCAAATATATTACTCAAACACAATCTGAACATAATCTCATAATCCATCGGATCCCAGCAAACTCAGCATAGCAACAGCAGAAAGATTACATATGTTCCTCGATCATGTAGGGAAGCTCACCAGGTCTAAACCATGAAGAACAAAGAGGGGAGGAGAATATCACATAGCTACTGATCATAGACCCATGGTCCAAGGTGGACTACTCACGGTTCATCCGGGAAGCATCCATGGTGGTGGAGAAGCTCCCGGAGGTGGTTCCTCCCTCCGGCAGGGTGCCGGGAAGAGGTCTCCTGGTGCTCCCGATCTTGGAAGCGCGGCGGCGGCGGAACAGAGGAGAGATCGCGAAAAATTGTTCTGTCTCCGGAAGTTTCTCGTCACGGAGAATATATGGGCGAAGGGGGGCAGCCAGGGGGGCCACTGTAACAGCCCAGTTTTTGCAAAAATTTAAAATTTTGTTTTCGGGGTGATTGTCTGATTTGTTTGCGGTGTTTGCATCCCCGATTTATCGATCGGCGATTATTTTTCCCCTCTTATCTCGTACAGGACGGAGACCGCCCCTTGCCACCCTGACACTCGACCTTTGCGACACCGGGTTTCACCCGATCACCGTCGCAAAAACCGCGCGAGACCAGCCGCACCCAACGGAATGAAAAACCCCGTTTAATAATTAAACGGGATATTTTTATAGCGCGCCGGAAAGTGTTTTCGGAACGATTACAGCGCGAGGTGAACGCCTCTGGCTCGACTCGCTGATCGCGCAGCTCGAAGTTTTACCCGAATCGGAGGTACTGCGGACCCCCGGCGGTCAGAAACGTGAGCACCGCGCGCGCGAGAGAAAAACCGGGGATGTTTTTGCAAACTGCCAGCCACCGGGGCTATATAAAGACCACCACACTCCCACCCATTTCTAGGGTTTCCCTAACACAAAAATTGCAGCCACCCCCCTGAGTTTTCTCAGATCTGCCCAATTGATCCAAAAATCCCGAAATTGTGCTCCCCTGCGATCTGGACCGTCAGATCCGGAGATCCGACGGCCCAGATCGGATCTAGCCCCCACCACTCCATCTCTCTCCTCTAGCAGCAGCAGCCGCCGCCGCCCATGGAGGCCGAGCCGCGCGGGACCCCGCCGCCGGCACCTCTCCATCTCCCCCGTTCCCTCCTCTCTCTCTCCTCCCCTCGGCCTCACCCTCCTCTCCTCTGTCCTTGCAGGCCGGCCACCACGAGCCCCAAGGCCGCCCCGCCATGAAGAGCCGTCGGCCGAGGCGAGGAGCTCGCCGCGCCGCCCGGTGCTGCTCATGCCGGCGCCTCCAGCCGCCGAAGGCCGCCACCCGAGGGGCCCGTGCACCGCCTGCCCCGCCGCCTGTGGCCGGTGGCCGGCGCCGCCACCGGGGCTGCCGCCGCCACCGCCGTTGGTGCTCCCGCTCGGGAGGAGCCGAGCAGCCAGCCGGCCAGCCAACGGCCAGGTGGGCCACGCCCCCTCCACCGGCCCACTGCCTCGCGGCCTACCGGGCCAAGGCGGCCCAAGCCGCCCTCAAGTCCAGTCCAGGACGAGATGGGCCCTCCAGAGCCCATGGGTGAGAAGCAGCCCATGTCTTTTTTTTCTCTGATTTAGCCCCTGCGAATTTCACTAAGTCAGGAAACTTGTGCTGCTGATTCGATTCCGCGTTGACAATAGCAAGCGATCCGTAGCCCGGATGACTTCGCGCCCAAAAGACGAATTGTTTAGAATTGCGTGTACTTTAATTCATCTTTTGTGAGCATTTGCATTTGAGCTCATCTTGATTGTGTAATTGTGTGCTGAACAGGGCATCAGGCCGTTAAACTGCTACTTTTTCCTGTTTAGTGGTGCTGTTATTATTTTGTTGCAACTTTGCATGATGATTGTAACAAATCCATGAGGCCTATTGCATTGATTCTTTTTCCATTGTGGTAAGAATTATGTGTACTTCATTTCCATGCTTTAACTTGCCATCTTTGGGTGCTTTAGTTGTATTAAATCTTGATCCAAAGTAGCTATCCTGATGTTAATGTGTTGCTGTGCTGAAAACTGTTATTTTGTTGCAACTTCGGTCGACGAGTGTGTCGCGACCGTTTATCGGAATTGAGTGATTCCAATTGAATATTGTTAAGCATCATGTCTACTTTCATCCCATGTATTTCATCTTCATGTTAGCATTTCTGGTCATATAGTTATTTAGCTCCAAAGTTGCTATGCTGCTGTTTTGACAGCCACCTCTATTTTTCTCTAAGTCTGTTACTTTGCAATGCCATGTTGTTTGCTTAATATCTTTTGATCTGTGATGCCTTTTTGCATGATTCCTTTTGCCATGCCTTCCATGTCATGTCTACTTTAATTCCATATCATTTGTGAGCATGTTTGCATTGATTATCCTGTTTATGCATTGCCCTAAAGTGTGCTTCGTGATGTTGGCAGTTTGTGCCCGTAACTTGTTTTGCTTGTATCTTTTAACCGTAACTCCGTTTGGAGTGTTCTTTATATGTAACTTGATTAGTTTTTCGTGTACTTTTTGTTTATGTTATTGTTTGCTGCTGTTAACAAATATAAAATATTGTTTAGGACAGAACAGTACCAAATCATTTAATTGTCGTGCGGCACTTAGTGTTATGCCATGTTTAGGTTGTGCCTCACTTAAATTGACTAGCATAGATAGTTTACTTTGTGCTTCACCTCTTGCCGTGTTGGTGTGCTATGCCATGCTTGCTTGAGTTGCCATGTTAATAACCGTTGATTGATCACCTGTAGCTAAACAACTTGAACCACCGTAAACGTGCGGTATCATCGTGTGTGACGAGTACCCCACTTAAACTGATAGTAACCGTTCTCGACGATAGATCCGTATCGCGTTGCCGTGCCTTGTGTTGTCTCTTTGATCTTGTATTGCCCCGTAGTAATAGTGGTGCACCGTTGATTTCTTTCCAGTGTTTACTTCTTGTGTGCTCCCGCGGGTACCTCTCGGAGACGATGTGAGCTTGCGATCGACTACACCTTCGGAACCCGACTTATCAACAGGCAAGGACTATGCATTACTTATGATCCATTCTATTTCAACCAGCGATTTGCACGCTAGTCTATGTTAGGTTCGATGTTTGATCCTACCACATGTTTACAGCCTCTTTCAAACCGATACAGCCATGTCCCTTCCCAGCAAACCTTGTACTGCTATGTTACTGTTGCTCGTTGCTCGGCCCCTGCTTAGTATGCATGCTTAGGAAGCTACGATGTTACCCTGTTACCCCTGGGTTTGGGATATCACATTATTATTATTGTTGTTGATGATATGATTATTATAATGTTGACTATATTCGACGAAGGATGGAAGGTCTAGGCTATCCCGCCTCGACGCTTTGTTCCATCCGAGTCACCTAGGACCCGAGTTCCGGGTATTGGTTTTAAGACTGAGCGTGCCTAACCGCGTGTGGGATTTTATGGGGTCCCCTATTCTTACCTATCTATCTTCAAACACTTCTAGAGGTGGCCCAAGCTGATTTACGTTTTGAAAACATGCATATATATCTTGTCGGGTCGCTCCTAGCAGATATCTTTTAAAACAACTTGGGCCAGCGGAGACATGGTTTCTCTTGTTAGTCCACACCAGGGAGCTAGGGGGTTGTCCACATCTGTTTGGGCAACCTATCCGACCTCATCCAGACGGTAGAGGCCGATTCGAGAGCGCGGCCGGCTTTTGAGTTGGATGTCGACTCACCGGGGGCCACCCGGATTTGTTCGTTGTTAGTTAGAGGGACCTGTCGTTTCGGATCTCTTGGAACTAAATCATAAAATGGTTGCCTGTGATGGGTAGCAACTGAGAGAGATGGACGTGCGTGCGGAGCCTTGTAATGGGCAGTTGGTACACCCCTGCAGGGTTAAATCTTTTCGAGAAGCCGTGTCCACGGTTATGGACGACTTGAGACCTACTCCTTGTTCATAGACAACAGCAACTGAGATAATCTTAATATAACTTGATCAACGTGTGTGTGCCTTGACTGCTTCTTCTTCGTTGGGATGCGAAGAGGAGGACAAGGATAGGTGTTATGTTTGCGTAGTAGGTGGATAGCAGACTTGTTGGAGGCGATTCCTCATCGAATGCTTGGCTTCTTATCTTACTCTCTAGATCGTTAGCCACTTCTTAAATGCTAGTGCGGCAGCAACCTCACCACTTACCCCATCCTTACCGTAAACTACTAGTTGTCCTAGAATGACGAGTGATGAAGTCCTTGCTGGGTCAGATGACCACTACAGTTGGATGTTGAGTACTTCTGTACTCATGATACTACCCCCAAACTCTTTTCAGGGTTCTGATCGACAACAGGTATGGTGATCGACGTTTCACGTGGAG
The DNA here is from genome assembly GCA_950022295.1 of Bromus sterilis. Lineage (NCBI taxonomy): Eukaryota > Viridiplantae > Streptophyta > Magnoliopsida > Poales > Poaceae > Bromus > Bromus sterilis. The sequence continues at coordinate 115,940,534 of OX465599.1, forward strand.
ACTCGACGACGACTAGTTAGGCGGATCCCGGCGGAGGGCCTGGACCCGTGTGGTTATGGGATCGATGTTTTTCTCTTTGCTACTAGGCATTTGCTTGTAGTCTGTACTCAGACATGTATCTTCCGCTGTTGTATTTTATTAAGGCAGTTGTATGCCTATGAGATGTTGTATCCTGTATCTGTAATGTTGTGATATCATGTTGGAAATCCGGGGCATATGGCTTTGTCATATGTCGCGGTGGGACCGATATGTGCTTCGTCCCGGGATCTGGGTGGAAACACCTAGATCTGGAACAGTACCGCATATCGGGCCTTACAGCCACCAGGGGTCCAGGCGGCCCCCTGGCGTGGCCCCACCCTAGGGCGCGTCGGGAGGGCGCCTGGGGCCCTGGTGGGTCCCCTTTGGCCCCTCCTTGGTGATTCTCCGAAGCGCTGATTTTTTATTGGATTTTTCCCGAATTTTTGGAGCACTTTTAATATGGGGGAAACTTGAAATAGAAAAACAACAGAAAAAAGGAACTGGCACTGTGGTGCACTGAGTTAATAGGTTAGTCCAAATATGATCAAAAGTGTATCAATATCATAGAAATATCACACAAAAGAAGCATGGAGCAAGTAGAAATTATAGATACGTTTTGGACGTATCAATTCCTTCACCAAACTCAAACAATTATAATCAAGAGTAGGGCTAAGGAAACTCATCAAATCATGGAAAACATGTCCTTTGGTCAAAGAACAACTAATAGCTTTTACTTTTGCTGTTTCTTTTTATATTTTGATGAGATTAATTGAAGCTTTTGAAAGAACATGTTGTTAGGCACGAAGTGAAAATGTTAACACGAAGGAAGATGTTTGCTTCAGCCAGGCTTAACAAACAACTTACTTATCAAATGATAATGTCAACAAGGATGCGGTATGACAGATCTTAATGCAGCTTTGTATGAATGAATCCTTGTCACATCAAGTGTCTGCTCTCTTTAAGAATAGAAAGAAGTAGGAATAACTGACTCAACCTAAAACTAAAAGATAGGCCCTGCTCTAGGGAAGTAGGGAAAACTCATGTGCTATCCTTAAATCAAACAGAATGAAAAAAAGTTTTGAGAGGTGCATGATTTGTCAACGAATGCTAATAGATAACTCAATTACTTCTCAAATTGGACAAGTTTCGAGGAACGGCTCCCACACGGGGACGATCACATCCCCGCAATCTCCTTTGTTTATCACTGCCAAAGTTTTCTGATTTCTCATGAACAAAACGTGAAGGAGGGTTTGTTTGTTCTATTATCTTTTATGAGCTGGGCGCACTCATGCCAATTCCTCCTCGTATTAGGGGTTTGCAGATAGACATGCAATTCCGGGATAAAACTTGTCCAACTTAAGAAGATCATGAATTAACTACTACTTCCTCATGCGCTAAAATAGGGGCACAAATAGAAGATTTTGAACATTTAAGGATAACACATAAATTCTATACTTTAGGAGTGGTAGTGGAATACCACGAATAGGAAGGTATGGTGGACTTATATGGAAAATATTGGTTTCAGGGTATGGATGCACAAGCAGAATTCCACTTAGTACAGAGGTTTGGCTAGCAAAGGCTTTGAGAGAACAGAAAATTGATGATGACTTAGATGCAAAGCAATATAAAGCATAAACATTAAAATAAGCATAGCACATCAAGTTGTCTTCCTTGTCAACATAACACTTCAAGCATAATAACAGAAAGGTTTTGGCTATGTCGCTACTTTGAGAAAATCATGCTTGTTGTTATATCTAAAGCTATGTTTGCCAAAATTAAATAAAGTTTTCAAAGCCATACCTGATATAAGGTCAATACTCCCCATAAGAATCATCATAAGGTCGATTGCGTGAAGAGAATACCGAGTGCAGCGAAGGAATCAATAGACTTCTCATTAATATTCCGTCATAGAAGACTCCACACTCACGGATACATAACTCTCCAAAAAGGAGTGATATACCTCAATGCAAACACCTATTTTATAAGATAACTTCCCTAGACATGATACGACTCTACTTGACTCTAAAAGACAAAGATAAAGATAAAGATACCGGGCACTCCCCCAAGCTTGGGACAAGCTAAGGGGATGCCATTACCCAAGGAGATTTCACTCCTCATTCTTGTTCATGTTGATCACGTAGTCCTTGGCAAAGTGCTTCCATGGCAGCGGTTCTCCAGTCACATATGAAGCTTCAGTCTCCAAGATCCTGCACTCAGCACCCAAACCCATGCGCAGAAACTTTAGTTCATACTCACAGTTCTGGTTCTACAGATCATAGATCTACCCTTGAAACTCGAACACTTTTTCTTCCATCTCGTTGATGCTTGACAACATCTCCTTCATCTCCTTCTTGAAATGTGCCTTCAGCTCGTTGATGATGTCAAAGTTAGTTTCAACACCACGCTCGACCATCATCTTATACTTGAAGACTTCTTGCTCCACTTCTTCTAGCCTGGCCTGGACGCTCTCCTCCTTGATAGGTCCCTTCAGATCTTATTGATGGAAGACACCGTCCTCCATCCAAACAACCTGAGGGTGCTTCTTCACCTCAGCGAGGTAAGGGTTGATGACGTTGACGACAAACTTGTCCTTGGGGGAACTTGGGGAAGCCATGGCACCTAGGTCTAGCTGAAAGATTTTCTGGAAGAAAAAGATCGAAAAGAAAACACATGAAATCATGAGATACGTTACCGGAACAATCCGGGTAAATATATCGCAAAAATTTCTGCACAGAAAGGAAGGTAACGAGCCAAAGTGGGGTCGGAGACGGACTCCTGGGTGCCCAGGCGGCCTCCCGGCGCGGCCAGGGGGTAGGCTGCGCCAGGCGGCGCCTGGGCCCCATGGAGCTTGTCTCCGGCTCCACTTAGGCTTCAAATTTTCCTAATTTTACAAAAACTCATAATATGGGATTTTTATGGCGGTTCGCGATGTTTCCTTACCGTAATACATACCTTTCCTTATTCTGCTTCTGTTGGTGTCTGAAACAGGGCTGAAACATGTTCTTCATGAGTTGTTGTGTATACCAAATCCACATCAACATTGACAGTGTCTCCTGCTATGTAATGCTTAAGTCTTTTCCCATTCACAACTTGAGGTTTGGTGCCTTCGAAATTGTTAATCTTGATTGCACCCGAGCGGTAGACTTCTTCAATATGAAATGGCCCTTCCCACCTAGAAAGTAGTTTACCTGGAGAAAATCTGAAACGGGATCTAAACAACAAAACTTTATCACCAACATTAAATTCACGTTTCAGAATCCTCCTATCCTGCCACTTATTTACCTTTTCCTTGAACATTTTAGCACACTCGTAAGCTTCACTTCTCCACTCATCTAGAGAAGTCAAGTTCATGAGGCGCTTTTCACCAGCTAATTTCGGGTCAGCATTAAGCTCTCTAATAGCCCAGAAAGCTTTGTGTTCTAATTCTAATGGCATATGACAAGCCTTGCCATAGACCATCTTATAGGGAGACATGTCCATGGGGTTTTTGTAAGCAGTTCTATACGTTCACAAAGCATCTCCTAAGTTATTTGACCAATCTTTTCTATGTCTATTAACTGTCTTCTGTAAGATCAACTTGATATCTCTATTGGTGAGCTCAACTTGCCCAGTAGTTTGAGGGTGGTACGGTGAAGCAATTCTATGATTGACATCGTACTTGGCTAAAGCTTTTCTAAAAGCTCCATGCGTAAAGTGTGAACCCCCGTCGGTCATGAGGTACCTGGGTACTCCAAACCTAGGAAAAATTACATCCTTGAGCATTTTCAAAGATGTCTTGTGATCAACACTTTCAGTGGGGATTGCCTCTACCCACTTGGTTACATAATCAACAGCAACTAAAATGTGAGTGTACATGCGCGAGGGAGGAAAAGGACCCATAAAATCAAAACCCCAGCAATCAAAAGGCTCAATCACTAGAGAGTAATTCATAGGCATCTCATTCCTTCTACTAATATTACCACCTCTCTGACACTTATCACAGGATAGGACATAATTTATAGCATCCTTAAAGAGATTAGGCCTATAAAAACCTGATTGAAGAACCTTATGAGCGGTCCTCTCACCGGCATGATGTCCTCCATATGGACTATCATGACATTGTCTGAGAATGTACTTCTTCTCGTGTTCCGGTATGCATCTCCTCACTATCCCATCTGGACCTTCTTTGAAAAGATGTGGGTCATCCCAAAAGTAATGCCTCAAATCGTGGAAGAACTTCTTCCTTTGCTGAAATGTTAAACCTGGAGGCAAAAACTTTGCAACGATAAAGTTAGCATAATTTGCAAACCAAGGATCGGAGAGAGATTGTACTTTTACAACAGATAGCTGTTCGTCTGGAAAACTGTCGTTGATTGGAATGGGATCATGAGGTATGTCTTCCATCCTTGAAAGATTATCCGCCATCGGATTGTCTGCTCCTTTCCTATCGACAATCTGCAAATCAAATTCTTGAAGAAGGAGTACCCATCGGATGAGTCTTGGTTTGGCATCCTTCTTCATAAGATACTTAATGGCAGCTTGGTTAGGATGAATAATAACCATAGAATCAACAATATACTGCCTAAACTTATCACAAGCAAACACTACTGCTAAGAATTCCTTCTCAGTAGTAGCATAATTCTTTTGATCACTATCAAGGGTTTTGCTAGCATAATATATAACATTCAATTTCTTATCAACCCTTTGCCCTAAAACATCTCCAACAGCAAAATCACTAGCATCACACATAATTTCAAAAGGTAAATTCCAATCAGGTGGTTGTACTATAGGAGTGGTTATTAAAATTTCTTAAGAACTTCGAAGGCTTCCTTACAATCTTCATCAAAAACAAAAGGAACATCCTTCTGGAGAAGATTAGTGAGTGGTCTTGAAGTCTTAGAAAAGTCTTTAATAAATCTTCTATAGAAACCAGCATGACCGAGAAAACTACGAATACCTTTGATGTCCCTTGGATAGGGCATCCTTTCAATTGCTTCGATCTTTGCCTTGTCCACCTCAATTCCCCTCTCGGAAATCTTGTGGCCAAGAACAATTCCCTCGTTGACCATAAAGTGGCACTTCTCCCAGTTAAGCACCAAATTTGTCTCCTCACATCTCTGCAAAACTTTATTAAGGTTGTGGAGACAATGGTCAAAAGAGGTTCCATAGACGGAGAAATCGACCATGAATACCTCCACAATTTCTTCACAAAAACCATGAAAGATAGAAGACATACACCTTTGAAAATTAGCAGGGGCATTACATAAACCAAAAGGCATACGCCTGTAAGCATAAGTACCATAGGGACAAGTAAAAGTGGTCTTCTCTTGATCAACATTGTTAACATGAATTTGAGAGAATCCAGAATAACCATCAAGATAACAAAAGTGAGTATTTTTGGATAACCTTTCAAGCATTTGGTCGATGAACGGCAATAGGTAGTGGTCCTTCCTGGTTGCCGTGTTCAACTTCCTGTAAAAAATACACATTCTATATCCAATATTAATTCTCTGAGGTATTAGTTCATTCTTATCATTAGGAACCACAGTTGTACCTCCTTTATTTGGAGCACAATGAACCGGGCTTACCCACTTACTATCAGCTATAGGGTAGATAATACCTACGGCTAGAAGCTTGAGAATCTCAGTCCTTACAACATCAATCATTTTCGGATTCAACCGTCGTTGCTGATCAAAAACTGGATTAGCATCAGGCTCAAGGTTGATGGTATGTTGACAAATAGATGGACTAATCCCCTTAAGGTCATCAAGGGTATAGCCAATTGCACCTCGATGTTTGCGAAGTACTTCCAATAGTCGCTCTTCTTCATACCTTGAGAGGTTAGAATTGATAATAACATGATATACTTTCTTTTCATCTAAATAAGCATATTTGAGCGTATCGGGAAGAGGTTTAAGATCAAACACTGGATCTTCTTTTGGTTTCGATAAAATTCCCAAAGGCCCAACCGGAAGGTTGTGCTTTAGGATAGCAGGTTGTCTTAAGAATATTTCGTCCAGCTTATTTCTCAGCTGCATATGCAAATCATTCTCGCGGTCCTCCATATATTGCTGCAAAGGATCATTAGGACGAATAGCAATGGAAGCAATATCTTTAATAATCTTATCGTTACTAGGAAAATTAGCACCACGAGGCTGCTTAGAGAACTTAGAAAACTTAAATTCATATGGCTCACCATTGAATTCAACAGAAACTTTACCTTTCTTGCAATATATTATAGCTCCACAAGTTCTGAGAAAAGGTCTACCGAAAATAATAGGACAAAAATTATACCTTACTGAACCAAGTACTAGAAAATCGGTAGGATATTTTACCTTTCCGCATAAGACTTCAACGTCTCTCACAATTCCGATAGGAGAGATAGTTTCTCTGTTTGCAAGATGAATAGTAACATCAACTTCTTCAAGTTCACAAGATGAAATCTCACCCATGATCTCTTGATAAAGTGAATACGGGATAGCACTAGCACTCGATCCCAAATCGCATAGCCCATAATAATTGTGATCTCCTATTTTAACAGATACTACTGGAGTACCTGAAATTGGGCCTTTATTCTTGGATGTGACAAGGTTAGTGGAAATAGCACAAAAATTTATATTGGAATCTAAAGCATCATTAGTAACAAGATCCTTAACCAATGCAACTTGAGGATCGACCTTGATCTGGTCCTCGGGCTCATCAATTCTTCTCTCACTTTTATTTATTATGCCTGTCACAAAAGAGTGCTCCCTTATCCTTGCGGGGAAAGGGAGCTTTTCATATATAACTGCAGGAAAAATAGGGTCAGCAACATGAATATCAATAGGTAATTCTTTGAAGGGTTTATGATGCTGGTCCTTCTTCTTCCTAGAAGAGTCAACATGAGAGGCAAAGTCCTTACAAAATTCAATCATTAGATGGGAATCAAGACCAATCTTAGAGCAAAAGGTATTAAAGTAATCAGTTTTCACATAGCTCTCTATATAATCATGCTCATAATTTATAGTGGGTTCAATACCTTTATCTATTTCCCAATCTTTGGTATTCCTCTGGATCCTTTCAATGAGATCCCATCTTTCTTCAACGCTTTTCGTCTGAAATACCCCACTAGAGGAGGCATCCAGCATCTACTTATCCTAACGCGAAAGTCTAGCATAAAAATTTGTAAGTATAATTTCCTTGGGGAGCTCATGAATAGGACATTTGAGTATTAGGGATTTCAATCTCCTCCAAGCTTGAGCGATGCTTTCTCCTTCACGAGACCTAAAGTTATAGATATAGTTTCTGTCTCGATGAATTTCATGAAGAGGATAAAACTTGGTATAAAAGAGAGACATAATCTCTTGCCAATCAAGCACATGTGAGTTATAGATAAGCTTATACCAATCTGAAGCTTTATTTATAAGCAATACGGAGAACAATTTCCTCATGAAAAACTCCATTGATACACCTGCAAGCTTAAATAGTGAACATAGTTGTGAAAAATATAGCAAGTGTTCACCGGGATGTCTGTCTCCTGCATAACGATTAGCCAAAACACAATCGATAATACCAACTGGTATTTTATAAGGCACAATTTCAGTAGGGGGAGGAACAACCACCACAGGTGTGGGGCGTTTCCCCGCAAGCAACGATCCAATAGCTAGGTTGTCCATATGGAAAAAGAGCAGCAACAGCAAAAAAAACAGAAATATAAAAATTTCCTTACCAGCTTCACTTACCAATAGCGCTATGCTCCCCGGAAACGGCGCCAGAAAACGGTACTTGATGACCCACAACCGTAAGGGATCTATTGCAGCGTTTTTGATAAGTAAGAGTGTCGAACCCAACGAGGAGCGAAAGGTATTGATAAATGATTTTGGACAAGGAATAACTGCAAGTACTGAAAGATAACTTTTTAGGGGTTTTTGGTATAAGCAACAATAAGACAAAAGAAAGCTAAGTAAATGGTGCTGAGGAGCAGCAGGTGGACCAATCCTTTTGAGCAAAGGATAAGCCTTGCAACTGAACTTATAAAGACTAAAGCGTTCTTGAGGACACATGGAGAGTAGTCATGTGCTTTCGCCATATTCCGCATTGATAACATGTTTTGTGTTGATAAGTGTTGAGTGGGTGGATCTATGCTAGCACACCTTCTAGACTAAGATAAGTGCACTCTTATGATTAAACAACTTGCAAGCATCCGCAAATACAAGGTAGAAATTGAGGCAAAGCCTAACCACAGCAATACGATCAAGGATCCATTATCCCCTTGTGCAAAAGTGTGCAAACTGGGGTTCAGGTTTCTGTCACTCCGGCAACCCACCGTAAGCATTCTTTATACACAATGTATTCCCCTAGGTCCTTAATAAGGCGAATTATTGAGTGTTCGACTCACACAACACCACTAGGAAAATAACAACACAACTTAAATATCAAAAACACATATTACTTCAACATCATATGACTACTAACAACAAGACTTCTCCCATGTCCTCAAAAACTAAGGTAACTACTCACAAGACATAACAGAGATCATGATCAGAGGTGATAAATAGGTGGTAAACAATCTGGTCATAATGATATTTCTCCAACAAAACTCAATACCATTCACCCCAAAGTAGTAATCAACACCGGTAGAGTAGAGAGGATAGATAGTACGAGTTACAATGCAAGTTGCAATTGTGAGATGAGATTGGATGAAGACAAAGATGGTGCTGATGTTGGGGATGATGTCGATAATGATCTCGATGATTCCCGTAACGATGGTGATGACGATGGCGATGATCTCCCCTTCCGGGAGGTGATCTCCTCGGCGGAATCTGCCCGCCGGAGAGCCCTTTTCTTCTCCGTAAGTTTCCACCACGGAGCGGCGGCGCAACTCCGTAAAAACTCCTCCTTTTAGGGTTTCCAGATGACGAAGAGTATATAGGCCAGAGAAGGGAGCATGGGGTGGTCCCAGGGCTCCAGCGCCCTCCCGGCGCGGCCAGGGTGGGGGCCGCGCCAGGTGGCCGCCTGGGCACCCTGTGGCCCCCCTCTGGTCCCTCTTTTGCGTGTCTTCGTCAATCCTCTCAAAAACACCCTCCGTAGATTTTCAGGTAATTTTGAGGTGTTCTTCTTCAGCAACTCAGCGTCCACTTTTTACCGTTGAATCCTGCGTCTGCTGCTTCGCACCGGAAAGTTGCAAATTGTGTAAAACAAGCCAAAACAACATAAGAACATCATTGTAATGTGAAATATATCAATGTATAAGGACGAATTATCATATAACATAGTGATGCATTTTGGACGTAATAATGACCTACAAGCACACATGTATAGTTTTCAACACGGTCTTTAGGATCATAAGATAAATTCAACCCGTCACATTGAGCCTTGATAAGAATAAAATTCTCCAGAATATGAGTTGGATATTTCAAAAGGATAATAGGGCAATCAAGTGTGGGTGCAATAGCAACAATTTCATGCTTAACATGGGGAACTATAGCAAGTTCATCTCCGTAAACATCATCCATAATGGCATCATGGCCACAAGTATAGAAGGCATCAACTTCATCAAAAAGGGATGTTTCAAAAGAATCCATAGGATCATAACACTCATATAAGGTAATGTCAAAGAGTTACTCTCATTAGAAGGTAGACATGGATGGCTCCATTCTTCCTCCTTTTGTTCGTCACCCTGCTCCTCTTTTTCATCCAAGGATCTTGCAGGTTCAGCAATTTCTTCTTCCATAGAGTCCTGTGAAACATTAGTCTCTTCCTTTGGGGGAGAGATTCTCTCAAGATGACCAGTAATATAATAATTTGCATCATAATTTTCAAAGCATTAGTTAAGTATAGCAATACTCTCAGATTTTTAAGGGGCATCCTCAATATTTTTAAGAAGAGAAGTAATTTCATAGGCACCCTTAAAAGCAACAAACTATTCTATTTGCTCTGCATTATAAAAAAAATAATTTCTCTTAGCATAAGAAGCTAAGGTTTCATCCTCATTGTACTCACATTGGAAAGCAAGGTGTTTATGCCTCATAAAGTAACAAGATTCATCCCTGCAAAAGGATATATTATATATTGAGCACAAGTTTCGAGCATACTCATACAACTGATGTATTTGTTTCCATAAGTGTATCCCCTTTTGAGACAAGCGGTGTTCCTTGTAATATTCTTGTTGATCCTTAGTGAATCTTCCATGCCAATAGGATCTGGTTTCAAAGAAGTTAGGCATTGGTGGCAAGCAAGGAACTAGACATACTATTTTTTGGGGTTTTTGGTAAAGGACACAAAGATAAAAACTGAAAGGTAAACTAACAAGACTAAAAAAAGATAAAAGATAGCGTTCAACTCCCATATATTCAAGATTGGAATCCCCGGCAACGGCACCAAAAATTTCTTGATGCTAGCGAGGAAATACTTCTCGCCCCTCGTTGGTTACCCCAACTGGAAGGTTGAGATGTAGCGTAGCGGCAGATTTCCCTTGGCAAAGATACCAAGGTTTAAGATTGTCTCCTGTTGGACTTCAACGACGACAAGTAGGTGTCTTCTGCTCTGGCGCTTACAGAAGAGGTGGACCTGCACACAAATACAAATAACTTTGCTCCCAACGAAGTTCAGATAGGTTGTCAATCTCTCCGGCCTTCCCGTTTACAAAGGATCAATGCAACAGATAATAGTAGTAATAATTAAAACTGGAAAGTAAAACAAGAAGTAAATTGAGGGTGTAAACAGTGGTGGAAATATGGACCAGGGTCCCATGATGTTCATTAGTGATCTCTGTGACGCCCCCAAAATCGGACCGTGTACAGTAATCATACACGCAAGGTACACGATCAATATTAGGGACTCACGGTGAGATATCACAACACAACTCTACAAATAAAATAATACAAGTTGTTTAATACAAGCCAGGGGCCACGAGGGCTCGAATACAACAGCTCGAAAGCACAAGTTAGCGGAAGCAATAGTATCTGAGTACAGACACAAGAATACAAGGATGCCTTAAGAAGGCTAGCACAAAAACAACAACGATCGAAAAGGCGAGGCCTCCTGCCTGGGAACCTCGAAACTACTCCTGGTCAACGGGGAACTTGATGTCGTAGAAGGCATCGGGGATCTTCACGTTGTGGTGGTCGGCATCGGGGATCTCCTGCTCCTAGACTCCAAGGCTCCAACGTCGACTGCAGCGGCCGATCAGGCAAAACATAAAGGGGGAAAATAAAGCAAGGGTGAGTATCTAGCATACCCGCGAGTCTTACGTCCGCTACTAAGCATATATGCATTTGTATCAAATGGAAAGGGGAGGCTGTATATAGTGGATTGCAAGGTAGAAATCAGAATAAGGGTAAGAAGCTAGGCCTATCGAAGACTAGCATCTTCTGACGAGTCTTGCAGCACAAGAGAACAGCCAACAGTTCAATAACATGAATGTAATAACAATGCAGCAGAAGTTGCTGCAACATTGTATAATAGTAAGTTGTAACGATTAATAATAATAATGCCTCCGAGTTCCCCTCCTTGACTTCCCAGCGAGGAAGAAAACCCGGAACCATACAGTTTAATAGTAGTAGTTTGTAGTGGTAAGGTCCATCTTCAGCATAAAGCGTCCTGTTACCGTGGACACGACAATTCGAATAGATTAAACTCCCTGCAGGGGTGCACTACTATTCAGCCTGCACGCTCGGATCTCCAGGGTGGCGTACACCTTGTTAGGGAATGCCCCATCGAGGCTATCCGACACATCGCAGCCCATCCTAGGCTTACCAGAGAGGCCATCCGCCGGACTATATCCTATGCGCTCAGGGGTCTAGGTCCCTCACCCTTCCGCGCTCCTGAACGGTACGAGACTGGCCGGTGAAGCAAAAGCAAATCCAAATACACCTGCTGCAGCAAAGAAGACAAGACCGCTTCCCGACAATCAGCCCGTGGTAGTGCTGACGTCTGAAGAGCTTTCGAACGAAACTACGACGCGGAGGGCCCACACCGTAATCCCACGTGTAGGTAGTGCATACAGACCAACGGGCCTCTCAATTCATCCACCGAATCATTTAGCATTTTAATTAACCTACGTGACAACCGTTATCGTTGCCTCGACTTAACTGACCCGCGGATAACGACAACAGTCAGGACCACCATTACATCGGTGCCTGCCCTGTCGTCCCACCAAGTCTTTGCGGTTACCAACAAGGTGAACCGACTCCTTACCTTATCTCGTGTGTGCTCTTGGTAGACCTCGACTTTCATGGTTTGGTAACTCTCGCAAGATACGAGCAGGGGCCAAGCACGCCAGTAACATCGGTCGTACCCTCTCTGTCGTTCCCGACGCAATACCGCTCGCGGGCACCGTTGGGTCGCACGACTCTTACCTTTAAGGACAACCGTTGCTTAGGTACCTAGAGCGGCTATACAGAGTCATCAACGAGTGGAGTACGAGGATTACTCCTCGGTAGCTCCACTTGATGGTGGCTCGGCAGAGCCGAGCTAGGGTGCCTTAGGTGGTGTCTGCACTGTACCGTACCTGTGCAGTTTATAATAAGTAGTACCCGTGTTCACTCCCCTGAGTGATCACAGCCGGCTATCTAATCCTAGCTAACAATGCGCGGGGCTCACTGCTGAATAATGCATAATTATAATAGGCAGCACAGGACAAAGGAAGGTACATCAAGGGGCGACAAAAACAGGCTATGCAATTGAATAAGATTGTAACGTAGCAGCAGAAGTAATGCCTAGTGCAAGAAACATACAGAAAAGATAGGCGATATCTGGGGAAGAGAATGGCTCTGCTTGCCTAGAAGCTCGACGGTAGGGGTACGGTTGTCGACGACGTAGTCGATCACACGGGCGTCGACAGCGGTCGTCGGGTCTATCGGACAATAAGAGGGGGGAGAAACAATAAATACACGCCAATAATAGCAATACAAATACAATACATGGCAAACGCAATGTTAACGGTGTTCTAACGCAGTGCAACGTGTTTTTCTCGGAGCGGGAATTCATCCAGGGATGAAATACCGGCTCCGGGTGATTACCGAAAGACGGCCCGGAGGGGGAAGGTTCCATGTCCGTAGTGTCGTGAATATCTGACAGACATGTGGAAAGTGTATCCGTGATCGTTGATGCATTCTGAACAACTTTTATGTCCAGAACATTTCCATCCGGAAAGTTTTGTCGGTACCGGATAATTACCGGACAGACGATCCGAAGGGGGAAAGTCTCGAATTCGGTATGTTAGAGGGGCGTGGGGGTTATGGGTGGCGTATCCGTATTCATTACATTTTTCTGATCAATTTTCATGTATAAAATATTTTCATTGGAATTACGGTTTAAAAGATATTCAATTTTAAAGTTTAATCAATTTTAAATAATTTGTTGGATTTCTTTTTATTAATTAACTAAACATTATCCAGAACAGTATTGTTGAGCAAGTTAACCTGACAGAGGGACCCACATGTCATAGGCTGGGGCCTTTGACTGGTCAACTGACCAGTGGGTCCCATATGTCATACACTGTACATTTATAAATCAGATTATTTATTCTAAATTAGCAGTGGGACCCAGCTGTCATGGAGACAGGTTTATCATTAATACTTTTATTAACCCAGAGGTTATTTTAATGGGCTGGCCCCACATGTCACTCACACATATTACTTAAAAGAGGGGTTTATTTTGTTAATCACTAGTTAGGGGCTAATCTAATTCACAGGGGGCCCCATCTCAGTGGGGCAAACCACGGCACGGCACGCAATGGCCATGGTTGTGGCCGCGGTGAGCACGTCCCGGCGAAGGAAGCGCAGCGGGGTGCGGCTGCGGTACAGGGTGGCGCGGAGGGGCGCGAGCCCATGCGGGCGAGGCGAGCGGCGCCTGCAGGCTACGGCGAGGTCCAGCGGCGGCCGGGCCAAAGGAGGGGGGCACGGCGGGTGTGTGGCGAGCGGCGAGGCCACGCGCGGAGTGTGATGTCAACGGCGAGTCCAGGGAGGGCTAGGGGCGGCCAAGAGGGTGCACTGGGCGTGTCCCAGAGACGGCGAGTGCGCTTCGCGGCCATGGTGGGCAGCTGCGACAGGGAGCGCGGCGAGGAGACCTAGCTCGCCTTCGGCGAGCAAACGGTGGACGAAGGGGAGGAACTGGACGGGCTCGATGCGACGCGTCGACTGGTGCACGACGTGGACGACGGCGACGACCTAACGGCGGCGACATTGGGCTTCCGCGGTGGCCGGGAAAAAGCACAGACGAGGATGGCGTCCTACTGAACAAACATGAGCGCGGGAAGGGGGAAACGGAGCAGCAGCTCACCGCGCACACGTCGGGGAGGACGGTGGCATGGGCGAATCGACGACGATGACGCGTTGGCCATGGCGAGAGGTGCGGCCAAATTCCGGCGATTAAGTGCGTCTCGGGGTCGATTGCATGCCGGAGTCGAAGGAGTCGTCCACATCTGAGGTCCTGGACAGCAAGCGGCGGAAAATGGTGGCCGTTGGCCGCATCCACGCCGGCGGCGCGCCCACGGCAGCGCACGGCAAGCTCGGAGAGGGAGACGGGGGCGCAAGGGGAGAAAATGGAGGGGGCTAGGGTTTCCACGGGGTCCGGGGGCACCGGGGACTTATCCCCGCCGGTGACGACGGGATGGCCGCCACGGCGATGGCGACAGGCGTGGAGCCGCGGGATGGCCTCCACGCATGGCTCTGCTTGCTCTCCGTACAAAGTAGGAAGAAAGCCCCCCAGATGGGCTGGGCCATTTTCTGTAGCAATAGGCCTCCGGTGCACAGTAGATTTAGGCCCTCTTCTAATTTCTCTTTTTTTCCTTTATCCAGCAACTATTTTGCATTTAAATTGGCCAACAAAAATATTTTTTAAAGTACGGAACTTGTTCCAATTTTTCTATTACAATTTTATATGCTGATACAAAAGGTTTTGGCCTTTTATAAAATCATTTGATTTTGTTCTATTTAAAAATGATTAAAAGTGTCTGGATTAGGAACTGTTTAGATTTGTTTAAAATTATTTAATGTTATATCAAATATCCACCACCGTATTATCTTGATCTACTGACTTTTATGCATTTTATAAAATTGATTGCACAATTTTTAGGTCAAGTTTAATTTTCACATTGTTTTTGGAAATTCAATTGGGTTTGAATTTGAGCTCAACATGATCAAGGTTGATTAACCCTTACTTAATCATGATGTCATGACCATTAACAAGGTGATTACTGTTGAGTTACTGTCACATGACACCCGGGGTGTTACAATCTCTCTCTCCCAAAAGACGATAAACAGCTATGCGAGGTAAACAAATTACATCTAGGCAATTGACAGAATTACGGCGCAAACCAATGCTAACTATGCTACAAAAGAAAGGAAGAGGCTCAAAAGCATGGGTAGTACGCCAAGATAAGTAGACTGAAATCCATCTGCATCTACTGCTAATCATCCACCTTGAGATATATATCCAGAACATCTCGCTGGTATTAAGTTGCGAGCCCCACCCAAAATGTAAACCCAAAGCAACAGAAAACTGCATTAAAAGAACTTTGCGTAAAGTAAGCAATATTTGCAACCGCGGTTACAAGCACCGTTGTTTTCCCCCTTGTGGAAACAACACATCCCCTAGACTCATGTTTCTGTCACTCAAGCTAGTCATCAGGGGGCATGAACCCACAATCAAGCATAACGCTCCCTCTTGGAGTCACTACCTACTACTTGGCCAAAGCAATAAACAGCAACGGAGAACATGCAAGAATTACTCAAGAACACAAATATAAAAGGAGAAGAACCAAATATATTAGTCATCACAATCTGAGTCTCATAATCCATCAGATCCAAGCAAATTCAACATAGCAACAACAGAAAGAATTACATATGTGCCTTGATCATGTAGGGCATCTCACAAGGTCTAATCCATAAAGAACAGAGAGGGGGAGATATCATCACGTAGCTACTGATCATGGATACATGGTCCAAGGTGGACTACTCACGGATCATCCGGGAAGCGTCCATGGTGGTGGAGAAGCTCCCGGAGGTCAATCCTCCCTCCGGCAGGGTGCCGAGAAGAGGTCTTCTGGTGCTCCCAATATTGGAGGCATGGCGGCGGCGGAACAGAGGCGAGATCGCGAAAAAGGGTTCTATCCTTGGGGGTTTCGGGACGAAGGAAACATATAGGTGAAGGGGGGCAGCCAGGGGGGCACCAGGGGTCCTGGCGGCCTCCCAGCACGGCCCCACCCTAGGCCACGCCACCTGGCCTCCTGGGCACCAGGTGGGTCCCCTCCGGCCCCCCTTCGGGACTCTAGAAGCTTCCGTTGTGCTGATTTTTTATATAGTTTTTCCGGAATTTTTCTGGCATTTTATGTAATGGGAAAACCTGAAATAAAAAGACAGCAGAAAACAGAAACTGGGACTGGGGTGCACTGAGTTAATAGGTTAGTCCAAATATGATCAAAAGTGTATGAACGTGTATCAAAAGCATAGCAATATCACCCAAAACATGCATGGAGCAAGCATAAATTATATATACGTTTGGGTCGTATCAGCGAGGGGCAGCGGCGACGACGAGGGCACGACGACGGCGAGGGCGAGGGCGGGTCCGGCAACGGGGAGTGCGAGAGAGAGAGAGTGGACAGGTTGGAGTGAGTGGGAGGGAAGGGGGCACGTCGGTCATGTTAACGGTCAAGGGCTTCTACGTCTGCTAGTGGACGGCAAAGAGTCTTTGCTGTCTGTCAGCAGACGGCAAAGCCCTGTACGTTAAGCCTCACTTGCGGAGTGGCCTAGGCGGGCCCACCAACAGTCTTTGTCGTCTGCCTGTGGATGGCAAAGATTCTTTGCCGTCTGCCTAAACGAAAGCAAACGACATAACAGAGCTTTGTCGTATGTCTAGGTTTTGTCGTCTGCATTTAGGGTAGCAGTCGGCACCACCTCTTTGCCGTCTGCCCCAATGAAATGCAGACAGCAAAGGACTTGGAACATGGCAAATTAGCAGTTCCCAGTAGTGATGGTATGGGCTCAAATGAATAATTGTGGATATAAAATACGTGGGATAATTAAATGAAGAATTGTGGTGGATCAAACAAATGTGGGTAAACATGTGAGATAATTAAAGAAGATGTGTTGTAGGCTAAAAATAATTATGGGTAAACAAAAAAGATGACATATAATTAAAAGAAGGATGTAATAATTAAAATTAGAATTATGGACTTTACAAAAATATTTAAACATATGTAAAAGACAAAGAAAATACAACTTGCGGGACAGCTAGCGTGTTATCAATTTTTGTCGTTCCTACGCATGATCAAAATAATGACCTGAGGAGGGAAGCTCGGTGTGGCTCCGAGGGGTCAGGCCCCAGATGAAGTCGCAAACGACAATTAACGATGGAGGCCTCAGTGTTGTATGTGTCCTCAACGACGGCCGGGTCTCTACAAAGCATAATGATAGGATGGATCCAAAGACCAACAAGGTGAAGTGCCTTCACGCAAATGGAGACCAAATTATTCAAGCAACCATTTATTTGAAGGTGTGATTCCTTCAATTTTGTACTTTTAGATTAGAACAAGTACTATCTTGAATTGATCCTTCTTATCGTAATGGATATATAAAAGATACCTAACTACGTACAAAGCAATCAACTTGCTTTAGTTTAGTGGAAACTCGATGAGGATTGTCTCGATTCTCAAATGCCCAAGCTCACTTAACAAATGATGGATCAAGAATGTTGATGTCGAGCAATACACCTATCAACTAATACTCTGATGAAATACTGAATAAGACAACTTTCACATAGATGTTACTAAGATAAACTATCGTGTATGACCATTATTTTTTTAATTCCCGTTATATTTATTATGCAGGAAAAAAATTCTCATTGCAACACACGGTCATTTTTCCTAGTATGAAAATAATGGAAACTCATCTTCTGCCAAGAGGCTGCTCCTTGTGCCATCCGCATAAGAAAGCCAACCTAGGTTGAAGGTGCATATCAATTAGGCATGCTTAATTTCGGTGACTTAGTTTTTTTTTCGAGAACTGAGCATCCCTTTTTACTTGAAATTAAGAGAGTTGTTGATTGTATGGTACAATGGACCCCTTCCACTTGATGAATTTCCTATTGAATTCTATCGAAAATTCTGGTACATTATCAAACATGTCTGATGTTGTTTGAGGATTTGATTCAACATAATCTGGCCTATAGTACGATTATATGTGGGGTTATTATTCCGTTGCCTCATCATTTTTGTCTTTTCTGGGTGACTTCAAGTGTAGTAACTTATGTAGCCAATACATGATAAATTTTGACCTGAACAAAGATCGTTGGAACAGATCAATATACGATCCAGTTTTTAATATTTCGTTGTAATGAATTTAATAGTGAAAATCTATTTAAATCAAACCAACAATTTAAGATACGAACATTATATATTTTTAAGATGAAAATAATCTAAGATAGCATTAGCCTTTTGTTCTCTAGTGCATTCATGCATGTCATTAAAGGAAGGAGTGCAAGTAGAAGAAGAAAGATGTAACACCCTCACTGTCATGAACAGTAACCACTTTGCTAATCAAGGATTTCTGTTGCTAATCATTTTTTATAATCACTGTTATTCAAACTGGCCTTGATCAAACTTTGCAACTTGTTCTTTTTCTATCCATGGTGGTTGGCATTAAAGCAATGTGGCCATGGGCCTTGCTCATCATGGATCAAAACAACTCCAAGCCCCTTTATATTTGAAAATCAAAACTTAGCTCAAATGCCTTTTGGTTGAATATTAAAAACATTGTGGAAAATAAAACTTTGTCCAAAAATTGTGCAACCACTTTTAACTCTAATAATCAGTATATCATATTAAAACTATAATGGGAGTTTATTAAAATGTTTTACTAATTTAATCAAATCAAAACAGTGTCAGATCAGTGGCATTTAATGCATTTTAAATATAACAAAAATGCAAATGAATTTATTTCTTGCCCAAACTTTTTGTGGCATCACCTTATAGTGTAACATGAATATTAGGACCAGTGGAAATTTTTTGAAAATTCATTTGCTAGTCAAAATAAAATATAACAGAAATTAAAATGGAACAAAAGGAAAAAAACTAAAAGGAAAATCCTATTCTACGCATTGGGCGACCACCACCTGGGCCAAGCCTAGCCCAGCCCACCCCCTCTCCACTTCATACCCTACACTGCTCAGCCCCACCCCGTGGACGATATCCACACCGGCCATGGCCGCGGCCTCGTCGTCGTGGCAGGTATCTCGCCGTCCCCGGCAAGGTTAAGAGCAGCCCCGGCCCCGCCCCTCACAAACCCTAGCCGCCCCCAACATCCTCCCCCTCGCGCCGTTCCTTCCCTCCCCTCATGACTTCGGGCCACCATCGCCGCACCGTTGCCACCACCACCGTGCCGGCGCGGCCAACGACGGCGATAGGCTGCCCCGTGGTGTCCACTGTCCTCCCCGCAGACAGCCTCATCTCCTCGACCCCCAGCCGTCGCCGGACCGCCTCCTAGGTCGGGAATCGAGCCGTCGTCATCCGCTTCGGCCAAGCCGCCGCCGCCCTCGATTAGCCTCGCCGGAGCCTCCCCGAGCCCTCTGCCATTGCCCTTCGCGCTCAACGTGAGCCACTCTTCCGATTCCCCCTCCCTCCCTTTCAATTGGCTCGTCGTAGTCCTCCCGTTGCGCCCGACCGCCGGCGCTGGGCCGCCATGGCGGGGCGCTTGCTCACCACGCCTCGGTCCTGCGCCCATCGCGCTCTGGCCGCGCCCCTCTGCGTGCGCACCCCCCCCCCCCTTGCCTCATTGGACATGCCCCCTAGTTCCTCCTGCCGCCCGTGCGCGCCACCACACACCAGCACGCGCGCCCCCTGGGCACGCCCCGTGCTTTCCCTCGCCACGCCGTGCACCCCCATGCCCCCTCCAGTGCTCGCGCCCTCGCCGCTTCCAGTCGCGCCCTTCACTCCCTCCTACACCCCTGGCCGCCCTGGCCGAAGCTCGTCGGCGGCAGGCGGTGCCAGCCATGGCCGACGTGCCCTCTGGCTTGGGGGTCCAACTCTCCCTAACACCCCCCCTCCCCCTCCCCCCGCTAATTAACCCTTAACCAAATAACCCCCAGTAACTTACAGTGGGCCCAAGGCTATTGGTATTAATGCTAATAAAAAATTGTTAGATAATAACCCCTGGTGAGTATGAAAGATGGGCCCCATGCCTTAAAATTAATTAAAAACTGATTAATTAGTACTGAGTCACTTACACCAGGGCCGCACTGTTATTTGATTTAATAAAATGAATATTATCATTTTCTAGAGAATGACATATGGGCCCATGTGCCAGTTTAATTAAATTAAATGTTTTATTTTTCCACTTTGTATGACATGTGGGTCCCCTTTGTAGGGTTGACCAGTCAACAAAACTGTTTTGGATAATGTTGATTTAATTAATATAGTAATTCCAAAAATTCTATAAAATGATTTAAACTCTAGAAAATCATATCTTTTAATGCGTAACTTCGATGAAAATAATTTATACATCAAAGTTGATCAGAAAAATGCCACGAATAAGAATATATCACCCGTATAGCCACCACACCCCTCTAACATACCGAACGTGGAACATTTCCCCTCCGGTTCATCTGTCTGTCAGACGACCGGAGCCGGTAAAACGTTCCAGATGAAAATGTTCTGAACATGAAAGTTGCTCAAAAGGAATCAACTAACACGGATACACTATCCACATGTCAGTCAGATGTCTCTAACACTGCATACATGGAACCTTCCCCCCTCCGAATCATCGGTCCGGTATTCAATCGGTACTGATGAGTCATCCCCGGATAAATTCCCACTCCGCCTGAAACACTTAACACTGCGTTAGAACATCGTGTACAATTCAATTGCCATGCATTGCATTTGTATTGCTATTATTTTTGTGTATTTATTGTTTCTTCCCCCCTTATTCTTCGATAGACCTCGACACTTCCGCCGACGACACCGTTGCCGAGTACGACTACTTCGTCGACGACCGTACCCCTACCGTCGAGCTTCCAAGCAAGCAGAGCCATTCTCTTCCCCAGATATCGCCTATCTTTTCCGTACATTTCTTGCACTAGGCATTGTTACTGCTGCTTCTACGTTGCTTACCTATTCAATTGCATAGCCTATCATTGTCGCCCCTTGATGTACCTTTACGTATCCTATGCTGCCTATAAATATATATATTCTATTCAGCAGTGAACCTTGCGCATTGTTAGCTAGGATTAGATAGCGGGTTGTGATCACTCTGGGAGTGATCGCGGAAATGATATATTACAACTGCAATAGGTACGGATCAATACAGACGCCCTAGGGAACCTACAACGGCGAGACTTTGCCGAGTCGCTTCGAGTTTGACTTACGAGTGGACGAACTCGTATTTCACTCTCGCCGGCTCAGTAGCGTAGCATCACTGGGATGATACGAGGGTATTCCTCTTTAGTTCATTCCGCTGGTGTCTCGGCACCACCGGGGTGATACGAGAATATTCCTCTTTAGTTCATTCCGTTGATGTCTCTGTCAAACCTCTTCAAGTGTACCATCGAGGGTGATTCCTCCTGGTTTCACTTGATGGTAGGCACTCGAATCAACTGGTGTCCTTACAGGTAAGGAGTCGGGTGACCCAACGGTGCCCGCACAGGGTATCTTAGCGGAACGACAGGTCAGGTGTATTCCACCGGTGTGCGGCGGGCCTGGTACTGTTCGTGGCCGACAGGTATCCTGTTGTACGAAAGTCGAGCTCTTCGGAGCAAACGCGAGACAAGGTAAGGAGACGGTTCACCTTGTTGGTAACCACACGAGTTGGTGGGACGTTAGGGCAGGCACCGATGTTACTGGTGGTCCTGACTGCTGTCGTTGTCCGCGACTCATTCAATAAGGGGCAACGATAACGGTTGTCTCGACAGAAAATAATAAAATGCTTAACGGGTTCGGCGGATGACTTGAGTAGCCTTTTGGCTTGTACGCACTACCTATACGTGGGATTACGGTGCGGGCCCTCCGCGTTGTGGTCTCATTCGAAAGCCCTGAAAGACGTCCAGTTCAGCATTGTGGCGCGGTCAGATCCGCATTCATGATAGAGTTGCGTGGTATCCACCGTCCTCACAACGACCCGGAGAGCGAGGGGTGATAGGACCATGACCCCCTTGCACTTAGGGTTGTAGACCGGCGGGGACCTCTCTGATGACCCGTAGGATGGGCCTCGGCGTGTCGGATAGCCTCGGTGGGGTGTTCCCTAACAAGGTGTACGCCACCCTGGAGATCCGAGCGTGTAGTATGACACTAGTGCACCCCTGCAGGGAAGATAATCTATTCGAATAGCCGTGTCCACGGTAACATGACGCATTGTGCCGAAGCCAGATCCTACCACTACAAACTAGTATTATTAAACTGTTGGTTCCGGGTTTTCTCCCTCGCAGGGATGTCGAGGGAGGGAACTCGGAGGCATTGTTAATTATGATTACAACTTATTATTATACAATGTTGCAGCAACTTCTGCTACATTGTTAGTTTCATTACTGTTATATTAACTGTTGGCTGATTCTTACCTCATGTTGCAAGACACGTCGGAAGATGCTAGTCTTCGATAGGCCTAGCTTCTTATCCTTATTCAGATTTCTACCTTGCAGTCCACTTTATACAGCCTTCCCTTTCCATTTGATACAAATGCATAATTGCTTAGTAGAGGACGTAAGACTCGCGGGTATGCTAGATACTCACCTGCTTTATTTTCCCCTTTTATTGTTTTGCCTGATCGGCCGCTGCAGTCGACGTTGGAGCCTTGGAGTCTAGGAGCAGGAGATCCCCGATGTCGACCACCGCAACATGAAGATCCCCGATGCCTTCTACGACGTCGAGTTCCCCATTGACCAGGAGTAGTTTGGAGGTTCCCAGGCAGGAGGCCTCGCCTTTTCGATCGTTGTTGTTTTTGTGCTAGCCTTCTTAAGGCAACCTTGTATTCTTGTGTCTGTACTCAGATACTTTTGCTTCCGCTAACTTTGTGCTCTCGAGCTGTTGTATTCGAGCCCTCGTGGCCCCTGGCTTGTATTAAACAGCTTGCATTATTTTATTTGTAGAGTTGTGTTGTGATATCTCACCGTGAGTCCCTTATCTCGATCGTGTACCTTGCGTGTATGATTACTGTACACGGTCTGATTTTGGGGGTGTCACAAGTTGGTATCAGAGCCGACTGCCTGTAGGACACCCCTTCCAACTCCTTGGTCGAAGTTGAGTCTAGTCTTTGAAAAACTACTTTACTAACAGTGTTGTGTGGCTTATTGGCCCATGTCGCAAACTGGATGGGATTAGGATCCTTTTTCTCCGTACCTTTACTCTGGGATTCTACTCTCTTATCCTTTCGGGTAATTTTGTTAACTCTGACATTAGGATCTCGTGGTCGCATCTACCCGGAGAGCCCTTCACCCAAGATGATCGCTTGCTTCACCTGAAGATTCTGAAGATTACTCTTCGATAAATTCTCGAGAACCTACGTGTTCATCGCTTTTGCAATCCCCTGCCACCGACAAGTCTGTATGGATTACTACATCAACTTCCCGGTCTGGAAATCATAATTCATTTGTACTTAAGCATCAAATTATTCAGATGCTTCTATCACCCGATGCCTTTGCATTCTTTCTCCTTCTGGTTGAGTGTCGATACTCACATCAGATTCTTTGCGAACCACCCGACCTTTGGTGGATTATTATCCGACTAATCTTTAATGGCTTCTTCCATGTGTCAATTGGATTCATCATGTGAAATGCCATCCATGCCCCTCGATGATTTGTTTTATCATCGACAACCTCCATTGACTCTCTGCCAATACAACTTGGTCATGTATATCTTGCTCTGCTTTCCCTTGAAAAAATATGCCCCTGTTACTTGTGTATCATACACCTGATGCTTGTGTATCATCACATTTTCCCCTTCCATTGGTCTGTTTAACCTTTCTTGTAATGTGTCTTATCTGAGCAGTGATAATCCCCTGCTTATGTAGACACTTCGATGTACTACTCTGTTGGTACAACCTGTTACTATCGTGGAAAACCTTTTTGGTTACCGCCGATGGACGAGAGCTTTGCCAAGTGGTTCTCTTTGTCCACTGCCCTTGTTACCGACGTCGTTGCCGTGATAACTGACGATCTGTTCTCTGAAAAACCTTGCATCGCGATCGCATGGCATGTCGCCACCCTTCTTGTTCAATGTGGGCCCATAACCCACAGTTCCACAGGATCGAAACCTGACTCATGTCACCTACCTTGTGATATTCAGTCTGATACCAGACTCAATGCTTATGCATGATGCTCTGAAACCTTTTCCATCATCCGTCATCGACATCGAATGCATGTCTATCCGCTTGAAACTTCTCATACCTTCTTTTGTTTTTCTCGATGTAATCCCCTGAGTATAAACTCGGAGATACTTTGTACACCGTTCCCTCGGACAACCTCGGTTGATTAACCTGGTATCGATCCGACCCCCTTGTGTTTACCCCCCGCCAACCCATTCGTAAGTACGATGAAGACCCCGAAGAAGGATGACAACTCGTCGAGATGCACTAATGCAGAGAAATGAGGACATCAACGAGAAGGATTAACTTCTTCGAGAAGGACAACAAGACCCAGAAGATTCGATAGAATACGAAACCAAAGCTTTACCCCTTACACTACCTTTTAATTCTCGGGACGAGAATTCTTGTAGTGGGGGAGATTTGTAACACTCTCACTGTCATCACTAGTAATCACTTTGCTAATCAAGGATTTCTGTTGCTAATCACTTTTGATAATCACTGTTATTCAAACTGGCCTTGATCAAACTTTGCAACTTGTTCTTTTTCTATCCATGGTGGTTGGAATTAAAGCAATGTGTCCATGGGCCTTGCTCATCATGGATCAAAACAAATCCAAGCCCCTTTGCATTTGAAAATCAAAACTTAGCTCAAATGCCTTTTGGTTGAATATTAAAAACATTGTGGAAAATAAAACTTTGTCCAAAAATTGTGCAACCACTTTTATAGAATCTCTAATAATCAGTATATCATATTAAAACTATAATGGGAGTTTATTAAAATGTTTTACTAATTTAATCAAATCAAAACAGTGTCAAATCAATGGCATTTAATGCATTTTAAATATAACAAAAATGAAATGAATTTATTTCTTGCTCAAACTTTTTGTGGTATCACCTTATAGTGTAACATGAATATTAGGACCAGTGGAACATTTTTAAAAATTCATTTGCTAGTCAAAAAAAATACAACATAAATTAAAATGTAACAAAAGGAAAAAAACTAAAAGGAAATTCGTATTCTACGCATTGAGCGACCACCACCTGGGCCAAGCCCAGCCCACCCCACCCCCTCTCCACTTCATCCCCTACACTGCTCACCCCCACCCCGTGGACGCTATCCACACCGGCCATGGTCGCGGCCTCGTCGTCGTGGCAGGTATCTCGCCGTCCCCGACAAGGTTAAGAGCAGCCCCGCCCCCCGCCCCTCACAAACCCTAGCCGCCCCCAACATCCTCCCCCTCACGCCGTTCCTTCCCTCCCCTCACGACTTCGGGCCACCGTCGCCGCACCGTTGCCACCACCACCGTGCCGGCGCGGCCAACGACGGCGATAGGCCGCCCCGTGGTGTCCACTGGCCTCCCCGTGGACAGCCTCATCTCCTCGACCCCCAGCCGTCGTCGGACCGCCTCCTAGGCCGGGAATCGAGCCGTCATCATCCGCTTCGGCCAAGCCGCCGCCGCCCTCGATTCGCCTCGCCGGAGCCTCCCCGAGCCCTCTGCCATTGCCCTTCGCGCTCAACGGGAGCCACTCTTCCGATTCCCCTCCCTCCCTTTCAATTGGCTCGTCGTAGCCCTAGCGTCGCGCCCGACCGCCGGCGTTGGGCCGCCATGGCGGGGCGCGTGCTCACCACGCCTCGGCCCTGTGCCCATCGCGCTCTGGCCGCGCCCCCCTGCATGCGCACCCCCCCTTGCCACATTGGCCTTGCCCCCTAGTTCCTCCTCCCGCCCGTGCGCGCCACCACACACCAGCACGCGCGCCCCCTGGGCACGCCCCGTGCTTTCCCTCGCCACGTCGTGCGCCCCCATGCCCCCTCCAGTGCTCGCGCCCTCGCCGCTTCCAGCCGCGCCCTTGACTCCCTCCTGCACCCCTGGCCGCCCTGGCCAAAGCTCGTCGGCGGCAGGCGGTGCTAGCCATGGCCGACGTGCCCTCTGGCTTGGGGGTCCAACTCTCCCTTACCCCCCCCCCCTGCTAATTAACCCTTAACCAAATAACCCCCAGTCACTTACAGTGGGCCCAAGGCCATTGGTATTAATGCTAATAAAAAAATGTTAGATAATAACCCCTGGTGAGTATGACAGATGGGCCCCATGCCTTAAACTTAATTAAAAAATGATTAATTAGTACTGAGTCACTTACACCTAGGCCCCACTGTTATTTGATTTAATAAAATGAATATTATAAATGTCTAGAGAATGACATGTGGGCCCATGTGCCAGTTTAATTAAATTAAATGTTTTATTTTTCCACTGTGTATGACATGTGGGTCCCCTTTGTCGGGTTGACCAGTCAACAGAACTGTTTTGGAAAATGTTGATTTAATTAATATAGTAATTCCATAAATTCTATAAAATGATTTAAACTCTAGAAAATCATATCTTTTAATCTGTAACTCCGATGAAAATAATTTATACATCAAAGTTGATCAGAAAAATGCGACGAATAAGAATACATCACGTGTATAGCCACCACACCCCTCTAACATAACGAACGTGGAACATTTCCCCTCTGGTTCATCTGTCTGTCAGACGACCGGAGCCGGTAAAACGTTCCGGATGAAAATGTTCTGAACATGAAAATTGCTCAGAAGGAATCAACTAACATGGATACACTATCCATATGTCAGTCAGATGTCTCTAACACTGCAGACATGGAACCTTCCCCCCTCCGGATCATCGGTCCGGTAATCAATCGGTACTGATGAGTCATCCCCGGATAAATTCCCACTCCGCCTGAAACACTTAACACTATGTTAGAACATCGTGTACAATTCAATTGCCATGTATTGCATTTGTATTGCTATTATTGTTGTGTATTTATTGTTTCTTTCCCCCTTATTCTTCGATAGACCTCGACACTGCCGCCGACGACACCGTTGCCGAGTACGACTACTTCGTCGACGACCGTACCCCTACCGTCGAGCTTCTAGGCAAGCAGAGCCATTCTCTTCCCTAGATATCGCCTATCTTTTCCGTACATTTCTTGCACTAGGCATTGTTACTGCTGCTGCTGCTACGTTGCTTACCTATTCAATTGCATAGCCTGTCATTGTCGCCCCTTGATATACCTTTACGTATCCTATGCTGCCTATAAATATATATATTCTATTCATGATTGAACCCTGCGCACTGTTAGCTAGGATTAGATAGCGGGTAGTGATCACTCTGGGAGTGATCGCGGAAATGATATATTACAACTGCAACACGTACGGATCAATGCAGACGCCCTAGGGAACCTACAACGGCGAGACTCTGCCGAGTCGCTTCGAGTTTGACTTACGAGTGGACGAACTCGTATTTCACTCTCGTCGGCTCAGTAGCGTAGCATCACTGGGATGATACGAGGGTATTCCTATTTAGTTCATTCCGCTGGTGTCTCGGCACCACCGGGGTGATACGAGAATATTCCTCTTTAATTCATTCCGCTGATGTCTCTGTCGAACCTCTTCAAGTGTACCATCGAGGGTGATTCCTCCTGGTTTCACTTGATGGTAGGCACTCGAATCAACTGGTGTCCTTACAGGTAAGGAGTCGGGAACGGTGCCCGCGCAGGGTATCTTAGCGGAATGACAGGTCAGGTGTATTCCACCGGTGTGCGGCGGGCCTGGTACTGTTCGTGGCCGACAGGTATCCTGTTGTACGAAAGTCAAGCTCCTCGGAGCAAACGCGAGACAAGGTAAGGAGACGGTTCACCTTGTTGGTAACCGCACGAGTTGGTGGGACGTCAGGGCAGGCACCGATGTTACTGGTGGTCCTGACTGTTGTCGTTATCCGCGACTCATTCAATAAGGGGCAACGATAACGGTTGTCTCGACAGAAAATAATAAAATGCTTAACGGGTTCGGTAGATGACTTGAGTAGCCTTTTGGCTTGTACGCACTACCTATACGTGGGATTACGGTGTGGGCCCTCCGCGTTGTGGTCTCGTTCGAAAGCTCTGAAAGACGTCCAGTTCAGCATTGTGGCGCGGTCGGATCCGCATCCATGATAGAGTTGCGTGGTATCCACCGTCGTCACAACGACCCGGAGAGCGAGGGCTGATAGGCCCATGAGCACTTAGGGCTGTAGACCGGCGGCGACCTCTCTGATGAGCCGTAGGATGGGCCTCGGCGTGTCAGATAGCCTGGGTGGGGTGTTCCCTAACAAGGTGTACGCCACCCTGGAGATCCGAGCGTGTAGTATGACACTAGTGCACCCCTGCAGGGAAGATAATATATTCGAATAGCCGTGTCCACGGTAACAGGACGCTTTATGCTGAAGCCAGATCCTACCACTACAAACTACTACTATTAAACTGTTGGTTCCGGGTTTTCTCCCTCGCGGGGATGTCGAGGGAGGGAACTCGGAGGCATTGTTAATTATGATTACAACTTATTATTATACAATGTTGCAACAACTTCTGCTACATTGTTACTTTCATTACTGTTATATTAACTGTTGGTTGATTCTTACGTCATGCTGCAAGACTCATCGGAAGATGCTAGTCTTCGATAGGCCTAGCTTCTTATCCTTATTCTGATTTGTACCTTGCAGTCCACTTTATACAGCCTCCCCTTTCCATTTGATACAAATGCATAATTTCTTAGTAGCGGACGTAAGACTCGCGGGTATGCTAGATACTCACCTGCTTTATTTTCCCCTTTTATTGTTTTGCTTGATCGGCCGCTGCAGTCGACGTTGGAGCCTTGGAGTCTAGGAGCAAGAGATCCCCGATGTC
This sequence comes from Bromus sterilis, assembly GCA_950022295.1. Lineage (NCBI taxonomy): Eukaryota > Viridiplantae > Streptophyta > Magnoliopsida > Poales > Poaceae > Bromus > Bromus sterilis. The sequence goes on from OX465599.1 coordinate 115,969,509, forward strand.
GACCACCGCAACATGAAGATCCCCGATGCCTTCTACGACGTCGAGTTCCCCTTTGACCAGGAGTAGTTTGGAGGTTCCCAGGCAGGAGGCCTCGCCTTTTCGATCGTTGTTGTTTTTGTGCTAGCCTTCTTAAGGCAACCTTGTATTCTTGTGTCTGTACTCAGATACTTTTGCTTCTGCTAACTTTGTGCTCTCGAGCTGTTGTATTCAAGCCCTCGTGGCCCATGGCTTGTATTAAACAGCTTGTATTATTTTATTTGTAGAGTTGTGTTGTGATATCTCACCGTGAGTCCCTGATCTCGATCGTGTACCTTGCGTGTATGATTAATGTACACGGTCTGATTTTGGGGGCGTCACAAAAGAGCTATTTAATGCATCCATGCATGAAATTAGAGGGTCTATAGCTTAAAAAGAAATGGATATTATCATAATTTAGTATCATGCTTATGATACTATCTTCACAATGTATAGTGTAATATTTGCATTTTAGATTATCTTATTTATTACCATGCATGATACATAATAACATAGTATTTATTGTGGCAAAGTATAATGATACGGTACTCAATCCTTTTCTCATTTAATTCTATGTGATTTCATGAAAATTGCATAGTTGATATGTATGGTAACTATAATGCTTTCATTACCAAAGGTCTTAATAATTTGCATGATCTTCTCAATATGGTGTTTAAATGAGTCAACCCTTGTGTACTTGGCCGAAAACAGTTCTCTCCATGATTGCAAGCTAAGGACATCTCTAATGCGGACCCTCAAACCTCTCACAAAGATTTAGACTGGGTTGTTCAGATCAGTTTTATCATCCAATGCGGCCATGTATCCGTCTGCAGACCAGTCCACCTGTTGGTTTCCCGCAAATCTAAACCAACCTTGGGTAGGCTTTGCAGAAGTTCGAACCGCAGACACGTAGGACTCCGACACCCCCGTCCCGCTTAAATTCCCCTCCCAACTTAGTGGTTTCCCCACAATACCCTTGCTCCCCTTGGTTGCTCTACACCTGCATCCTCCTCACCCCATTATCGTTGTATACTCCGACCGACACCCAACATTGCCGCACCTCTACAACATCCAGGAGTGTGCCTACCGCCTATTACTGCATCGCCATCCGCCTTGGATCCGTCCATAGACAAGCACATTGCGGTTCCTTGTCGTCGTCAATGATGTATAGCATGTCCGACAGGTGTTCAGTCAAATGCTATTGAGATATATTTTTACCGTCCAATTGTTCCTATATATCACGATGGCAGTATACTAGATGATGGAGGATGAGTTGTTATGCGATGCTTGGTTGACTGTGTCTGCGAACTTCCTAGACATAAGCAAATGGGCAGGATTTTTTTGGGAAAGCCTCCATTCTTGGTATCATGAGCAAAAACACAACAGATGCTACTCTTTGTACTTGCACATGATTCATGGCCTCAATGCCAACTCCCTAGCCCATCGGTGACATAATATCTACAACTCTGTCAACAAGTACCGATGTGCAGTTAATCAAACGATGTAACCGGGCACCCCAGCTATGGAGATCCCTGGACGGGCTGTCGTGATGTGTGTCAAGGAAAAAATGGTAGATCGTTTCAATTGATGCACTATTGACTTAAACTAAGGGCGCAGCTTCTGCCGGATGGCTTCTACCCACTGTAAGGAGAGTTTCCTTTTAACTTAATTTGATGAATTTTTAAAATTTATGAACGGATTATGCTATTTTGTGTTATTTATGAATAAGTTGTACTATTTTCTATAATTATTTTTAGCATTGTCGAATTTAAAAAAATTGGGGGCAAACTTTTTTGGTTATGCTCGGATGGGCGGATTTCACATCGGTGTCCACAGACTGATCCGAACCGGTACACAGACATATGCCATGCCTGTTTTATGCGATAGCATTGGAGATGTCGTAACCGATATTTTTTTTTGTCTCTCGCAGAATGGCCGAAGCCCCTGCATGCCTTGATCGAATGCTTTAAATTTTCGAGTAATTTCTCGCAAGTTCAACAAATTTGATTTTACCGGTTTACAAAGTATGATAGGTTCTACAGAGATTTAAAATTTGGACAATCATCTGCACCAATACCAGCAGTAGCAACTTATCAAAGTATGATCGGTTCCGTGAAGATTGGAGGCTTTAAGTTTTCGATTGACTTAATTACACAATTCATACATAAACTTGTAGCGCGGATACAATTTCATACAAGAACTTGCAAAATGACTCAACTGACCCTCTAAACTTGCTTTGAGGGAACAAATTGATACAAAGTATCCCAAAACCTGCCACATCGGATGAGAGGCACACGTCGATCGCTTGTGTATTAGGCACAAACCCCCCAAGTATAGTAATAAGCCAACCTGCAGTCTCAGAGGAATCTAGGAGTATATAATTTAAAAACGACCCCTAAGGTAAAGCAAAATCTTTCATTTACACCACAGACCTAACACAAACCTCTACGCCTCTTCATCTTTTTGTATCTCATTGACCCCTATACCTTTCCGTTTCTCATCGACCCCTAAGGCGACAGTGCATGGTTATCTCGCCTCCGACGAGATTAACGCTTGATGGAGCCTCGTCCTCACGGCAGCGGTGAGGTGATTCCACAAAAAAGATTTGGTGATCATCTTCAGATGTTCTTAAGTTGTGTTGTTCATCTATAATTATTCGGTAAGTGATGTAAGTTAGTTAGTGATGTTCATGTTGAATTTTCCTAATTATAAGTGTTGCACTACATTTAGAATTGTTGCTCAGGTAAATTTAAGCAAAAATTGATTATCTATGAGTCGAACAATGTTTTTCAGTACAGATGTAGTTGTTTTATTTAGTTTTAGTAAAAGTATGTATCAAGTGATTGATTAACATAGAATTTCAAACATAAAAATTTTTGTTTCAAACTAAAAGTATGTTGGGGATGTCTTGTAAATTATCCTGGATGTGGGCCAACTGCCTACGACAACGTGTCAACGAACGTGACAAGTTTTGAAATAATTTGTATCAATTTGTTTCGGCAAAGCAAGTTTAGGAATCAAGTTGTGTCACTTTGCAAGTTTTTATATAAAATTATACTTTTGCGGCAAGTTTATATATGAATAGTATAATTAACTCTTTTCGAGTGATGATTCGTGAGTAACCAAGTATAACATTAATTAGCATATCACATCCCGACATCGGGATTGCATCACGCTTGATGGATTTTCTTCACCGGAGGAGCTTGCGATCAAAAACAAAGATGGCACGACACACAGACACAACAAGATAAGATAACTTGGGATCACGACGACAATCTCGCAATTCCTTCAGTATTGGTCGGAGTTGCTTCCGCAGCCGTAGCCGCCGTCACGGCGTCCCCCGTAGCCCCTGCCACCGCCTCCGTAACCCCGGCCACCTCCGTAGCCATCGTCACGGCGTTGGCCATACCCGCCACCTCCGTAGCCACCGCCATCACCTCCGTAGCCACCCTCACGGCGTTGTCAGAAATTAGTCTTTCGCCATGCTTTATAGCATCAACCACAGGTTCGAGCATACATTACAAAGATTCAAATAAGCTAGGGCAACAGCACATCAAGGCCCAAATAACAACTAGGCGTAGCACCCACAACAAGAAGAACGAAGGGTGCCACACACACACACACAGCAGAGGGTCCTCAACCGATGTCACAACATCATGGCGCCGCCATAGTAGGAGAGATCAAGCGTCGCCCCGTGTTCGTCAAGGCGTCAGTCGCCCGAAGGATGAACTCCCTGTCCCTGCGTCGGGATACCAGGTGCCACTACTGCAATAAAGCAAAAAATTTGAAGACCATATCTATAACACCCCGGGTGTCACGCTACAGTAATCACCTACAGTAATCACAATTATTGTTGCTAATCATGCCTTGATCATTTTTGAATCAACACAAACTCAAAATGCATTTTCATGAATATTAAAAATATGTGATAAATAAAAATTTGTCCAAAAATTGTGCAACCAATTTTGTTAAATAACTAAAAATTAGTGGGCCATGTTAAACTAACTTTGGACATTTATTACTTTGATTAAAATAATGAACAATTCAAACGGTACCTCAATCAGTCCAATTTTATAAGTTATTATTTAAATAAAATACTAAATGAATTTATAAAAATACCAAACTTTTTGTGGCACTAACTTAATGTGCAATACTAATTTTGGACTATGTTACATATTTTACAAAAATGCAAAAGTTCCTAAAACAATTAAATACAGAAAAGAAAACAAAAATTAAAAAGAAAGGGGGAGAACACTAACTCCCGCACTGGGCAAAAGCCCACTCCCTCCCCTCCACTGGGCCCGGCCCACTTTTCGCACCCTTTGTCTTCTTCCCCAAATCCCCTGTTCACGTTGCGTGGAGTGCATCCACCGACTCCATGGCCGGTCGTGCCGCCGTGGCAGGCATCCGGCGGTCGCCGGCGACGTGAAGTAGCCCCGGGCCACCTCGCCCCTCAACCCCAACCCTAGCCGCGCCTCACTTCCCCGTTCCATAGCACCGTCGTCCTCCCCTGTCTCCTCCACAGCCGTCACGCGCCCGTGACCACGTCGCCGGCCGCCGTGAGCCCGCGCAGCCAAAGGCCTCCTCCCGCCGGATGAAGCTGTCCAGCCGGCTCCCCGCTGTCGACTCCTTCACCTCGAGCATTCCATCAACGCCGGGGCGCTTTGTGTGCGCGGGATCGAGGTCGTCTTCAACCTCGGGCCACCGCGGCCATTGTCGTCGTGCCGCTGCTCCGGCAAGCCCACAGCCTCCACGAGACCTCCCCGCCTCCACTGTGAGCTGCTCGTCCATCTCCCCCTCACCTCCGCTAGAGTCATTTACCGTAGGCCGTCCCCATCGTGTCGTGGTCGTGCGCGTCGGCTGTGGCTCTGCCCACGGTTGCCCTGCCATGGCCGCGCGCCGGCCGTCCGTGGCCGCGCCCTGGCGTCCCTGCCCTGCGCCCGGCCGCACCTCCACGAGCGCCATCCCGCGCGTGGCCGTGCGCCCCCCCCCCCCCCCCCCCCGCTTGCCCCTGACTGGCTGCGGCCGCATCGCTTCCTCGCTGCTTACTGTCGCTGCTGAAGCTGAAGCTGCTACTTTTTGATGTGCTTGCCGCAGCGCAGCTTCGGCCTGCTGCGTTTCGCTGCTACTGTTGGGCAGTTGATGCTTGCTGGCTGCTGCCAGCCACGACCCCATCGATGGCCATGAGTTAAGGTCAAATCCATCCGAGCGAGACCGTATACCGTACAACAAGATATGCACGTACACACCGCTAGTCAGAGAATCCATCCAGCAGCCTGCTTGTGTTATTGGTGTTGTACACGTACAAGTTGATTCAGGGTAATTTGATTAAGTGATCAAGAACCAACAGTGCATGCGCGGCTACTACTACTGCTGCGTTGTTGATTTGCTGCTGCTGCTAATTGATGCTGCTGCTGCATCTGCAACATTTGACAGCCCCCAAAACTACATCAAAACCAGTCCAAAATTGCAAACGTGATATGGGCTTAAAGATGAAGTATCAATCTTCAAATTGTTTCATTGGACCAACTTCAATTGGTGCATGGATTAAATGCTATGAAAATCGCAAAATGAAGATTTATGTTAACAGAACAACAAACTTGTCACCATTGCTAATCTAGAGCAATAATAGGTCATGTTGTTGGATCTTGTCATGCATCATGGAGGGTTTGCATGATAGTACACATGATGTAGTGCAAAACATGTATATGATGTATCTCCATAGGAACTATAGATCAATGACCATTGTCAAGCAAAGTTGGTATATTTTAACAGTTTCTGGAATTAACTTCGGGTAGCACTTTTCAAGAACAGTTTCGACTAATCAAATGAAATCTAACAAGGATGCCATCTGTACCAGATTGTAGATCACAGAATGCTGATGAAAATTGATATAGGGCACTAATTCATAGGGTTTATAAATCACTAGTTATAACAATTTGAAAACTGCTAAAAATATTATTATTCTTAGACTTAGCAAAATTCAGTGGGTTCCAAAATCGATGTCTATGTCAAGTGGGCCCTCGCCTTTTTAATTATAAGAAAATTTTTATTTAAATATATTAACTCTGAGTCACTGACAGATGGGCCCTCTATGTCAGTTTGACTAGTCAACCTCACTATTGTAGATAACGTTGAATTACTAATAATAAATAATTTCTAGAAAATGATTAAAATGATTAAATCTTTAAAAATCAATATATTTTACTTCGTAAGTCGGATGAAAATATTTTATATACCAAAGTTGCTCAGAAAAATATGTAGAATAATAATACGCTATCCGTATGTCTACCACCCCCCTCTAACGTACCGAACATCGACATTCCCCCCCCCTTCGGGCCGTCTATCGATAATTCCCGGTACCGATATACGTTGCCTGGATGTAAAACTTTTGTATACGAAAGTTGCTTAGAACGGATCACCAAGTTCGGATATGAAACCCATACCCCCACCACACCCCTCTAACATGCCGAACATCGAACCGTCCCCCTCCGGTACCGCCAGTCCGATAATTGCCCGATACCGATAAACCCTCCGGATGAATTTATTTCGAACACGAAAGTTGTTCGGAATAGATCAACTAACCCGGATACACCACCCACACGTGCGTCGGATGTCCACGACACCTCCGGCTTGATCCTTCCCCCCCCCCTCCGGACACCCTGTCCGGTAATCACCCGGAGCCGGTATTTCATCCCCAGATGATTTCCCGCTCCGAGCATATTGCATCGAACTACGTTAGATCCTCGTTAGCTTTTCATCTGTCATGTAATACCGTTGATTGCTATGTTTTCTTTGTATTTACTGTTTCTCCCCCCCTTATCTCCGGTAGACCCCGATGCTGCCACCGACGACAGCGTTGCCGAGTACGACTACTTCGTCGACGACCGTACCGCTACTACCGAGCTTGCAGGAAAGCAGAGCCATTCTCTTCCTCAGATATCGCCTACCTTTCCGTACTTTCTTGCACTATGCATTGTTACTGCTGCTGCTACGATTACAGTCCTATTCAATTGCATAGCCTGATTTTGTTGCCTCTTGATGTACCTTCCTTATCCTATGCTGCCTGCTATATCTATATATTATATTCAGCAGTGAGCCCTGCGCATTGTTAGCTAGGATTAGATAGCGGGCCGTGGCCACTCAGGGGAGTGACGCGGATACAAAATATATACAACTGCAACAGGTACGGATCAATGCAGACACCCTAGGGAACCTACAAAGGCAAGACTCTGCCGAGTTGCTTCGAGTTTGACTTACGAGTGGAATGGACTCATATTTCACTCTCCTCGGCTCAGTAGCGTAGCATCACCGGAATGATACGAGGTTTACCTCTTTAGTTCATTCCGCTGATGTCTCTGTCAAACCTCTTTAAGTGTGTCATCGAGGGTGATACCTCCTGGTTTCACTTAATGGTAGGCACTCGAACCAACTGGTGTCCTTAAAGGTAAGAGTCGGGCGACCCAACGGTGCCCGCGAGAGGTATATTGTCGGGAACGACAGGGAGGGTACGACCGACGTTACTGGCGTGCTTGGCCCCTGCTCGTATCTCGCGAGAGTTACCAAACCACGAAAGTCGAGCTCTACCAAGAGCACACGCGAGACAAGGTAAGGAGACGGTTCACCTTGTTGGTAACCGCAGTGACTTGGTGGGACGACAGGGCAGGCACCGATGTACTGGTGGTCCTGACTGTTGTCGTTGACCGCGGGTCGGTTAAGTCGAGGCAACGATAACGGTTGTCACGCAGGTTAATTAAAATGCTAAATGGTTCGGCGGATGACTTGAGAGGCCCGTTGGTCTGTACGCACTACCTACACGTGGGATTACGGTGTGGGCCCTCCGCGTCGTAGTTCGTCCGAAAGTTCTTCAGACGTCAGCAGTACCACGGGCTGATTGCCGGGAAGCGGTTTTTTCTTATTTGCTGCAGCAGGTGTGTTTTGGATTTTCTTTTGCTTCACCGGTCAGTCTCGTACCGTGCAGGAGCGTGCAAGGGTGAGGGACCTAGACCCCTTGGCGCATAGGATATAGTCTGGCGGATGGCCTCTCTGCTGAGCCTAGGATGGGCTGCGATGTGTCGGATAGCCTCGGTGGGGCGTTCCCTAACAAGGTTCACGCCACCCTGGAGATCCGAGCGTGCAGGCTGAACAGTAGTGCACCCCTGCAGGGAGTTTAATCTATTCGAATAGTCGTGTCCACGGTAACAGGACACTTTATGCTGAAGCTGGATCTTACCACTAGAAACTAATACTATTAAACTGTATGGTTCTGGGTTTTCTTCCTCGCAGGGAAGTCGAGGAGGGGAACTCGGAGGCATTATTATTATTAATCATTACAACTTACTATTATACAATGTTGCAGCAACTTCTGCTTCATTGTTACTTTATTGCTTTATATGATCTGTTGGTTGTTTCTCTTCTCATGCTGCAAGGCAACGTCGGAAGATGCTAGTCTTCGATAGGCCTAGCTTCTTACCCTTATTCTGATTTCTATCTTGCAGTCCACTATATACAGCCTCCCCTTTCCATTTGATACAAATGCATAATGCTTAATAGCGGACGTAAGACTCGCGGGTATACTAGATACTCACCTGCTTTATTTCCTCTACTGTTTTGCCTGATCGGCCGCTGCAGTCGACGTTGGAGCCTTGGAGTCCAGGAGCAGGAGATCCCCGATGCCGACCACCGCAACGTGAAGATCCCCGATGCCTTCTACGACGTCGCGTCCCCCCGTTGACCAGGAGTAGTTTGGAGGTTCCCAGGCAGGAGGCCTCGCCTTTTCGATCGTGTTGTTTTTGTGCTAGCCTTCTTAAGGCAACCTTGTATTCTTGTGTCTGTACTCAGATACTATTGCTTCCGCTGACTTCGTGCTCTCGAGCTGTTGTATTCGAGCCCTCGTGGCCCCTGGCTTGTATTAAACAGCTTGTATTATTTTATTTTTAGAGTTGTGTTGTGATACCTCACCGTGAGTTCCTAATCTCGATCGTGTACCTTGCGTGTATGATTACTGTACACGGTCTGATTTTGGGGGCGTCACAATATCAGACGCCCGCCTCAGGAAGACGCGCTCAATAACCATCTTGTTTCTAGTGTTCCACAACGTCCAGGCCAACGCCGTGAACAACAACCAGAAAATACGTCTCCTCCTATTAGGCCGGTTGGCGCGCCTCTGGAGGAACTCCGACAAGTCCGCCGCCGCCCAATCCGGCCCAAGGGCTTCCCTCATATAATTCCACATAAACCTGGCCGCAACGCAGGAAAAGAATATATGGGTCCCGTCCTCAAGGACCCCACACAAGGGGCATATCCCATTACCCGGGCCCTGCCTTTTCAGGACCTCGGTACCCGAGGGCAGGCGATCATGAAGCAATTTCCAAACGAAGATCTTAATCTTGAGGGGGAGCGGGGCCTTCCATAGATGGGCCACCCAGGGCAGGGTCGGGGCACGGCAAAGGGCACGGTAGCTCGAGCTCACCAAGTACTGCCCCGACGGAGCCAGGTGCCAGGCGAAAAGGTCCGGTCGAGAAGGGCGCTCGACCGGGAGGAGGGCAAGTAACGCGTCCCATGCTGCCCTCTCGACAGGGCCGAAGGTGCGCCGGAAGGCGAGGTGCCAACGACCATTGGCACCCGCCACGGCAACCAGAAGCTCCGGGTCCGCGCAAATAGCAAAGAGTCCCGGAAAGGACACACGCAAGGGGGTCCTGTCCAGCCAAGGGTCCAACCAAAACAGCGTGTCCGCCCCATCCCCCACCGAGATGGACAATCCAGGACGGATCTCGTGCTTAATCGACTGGATGGCGCGCCAGAATTGGGAGCCAATCATCGTCGGGCATGCTAAGAGTGGGCGACCCCGCAAGTACTTAGCCTTGATCAATTAGAGCCATAGGCCGCCATCCCCCGCGAGGATGCGCCAGACCCACCTTAACATCAGTGCAACATTCATGCGCCGCGAGTTGGTAATCCCCAAGCCATCGCACGGTTTGGGAAGACAGATCTCCGCCCATTTAACCATGTGATATTTCTGGCGACCATCCGACCACTGCCAAAAGAAGCGAGCCAACTCGCGGTCAAAAACCGCGTGCACACCTTCCGGGAGCAGGAAGAGCCCCATCTGATACATGGGTAAACTAGAAAGGCATGCGTCAATCAGGACGGTCTTACTCCCCTTGGAGGTGAACCGCCCCCGCCACGGCTCCGCGCGCGAGGCGACCCGGCCCATAACCGGGTCAAAGTCCTTCACTTGGAGGCACGAGCCAGACAGCGGCATCCCTAGGTAGGAAATGGGGAAGGTGGATAGCCTACAGCTTAGGTTATCCGCGATCCGCTGTTTTTCCGCCTCCGGGAACCCCATCACGACAACTTCACTCTTGTCAAAGTTAATCTGAAGTCCTGACATGGCTTCGAAGCACAGGAGGAGGAATTTGAGGTTAATTATGTCCAGGTCGGAGCCCTCCACCATGACCAGAGTGTCATCGGCGTATTGGAGGTGAGTGACACCACCCCCAGGGATCAAGTGGCCCACCACGCCATGTATGTGGCCGGCCGCCCTCGCTTTATCAAGAATGAAGGCCAGGGCGTCAACCGCCAGGTTAAATAGGAGGGGCGAGATTGGGTCCCCTTGCCGAACTCCGCGAGAAGAGCGAAAATAAGGGCCCACGACACCGTTAATATTGATGGTCGTGGATCCCGTGCGAACGAGCTGCATCACCCAGCTCGCCCACCGGTCATCGAACCCCCTACGATCCATGACCAGTCTCAGGAACGACCAGTCAAGGCGATCGTAGGCCTTTTAAAAGTCCAATTTAAGGAATACCCCCGTTGACGCTTGGTCCCGACCTCATGGACAATCTCGTGGAAGGCCAGTATCCCATCATGGATGAAGCGGCCCTTCATGAAAGCCGACTGGTGGGGGTGAGAAACCCGGCCGGCGACCGGGGCTAGCCCGGAGGCACACCTCCGCCGCCGTAGCCGCGGGACTGGGCCTCGTTGACGGCGATGCTGCGGCCGTCGAGCTCCTTGCCGTTCATGCCCTCGATGGCGTCGCGCATCGCCTGCTCGCTGGAGAAGCTGACGAAGCCGAAGCCGCGGGACCTCCCCGTCTCGCGATCATTGATGATCTGCACGCGCGGTGGTCGATCAGAAGCAACAAAAAATACCAAGAAGAGCGAGAGGGATGGATGGGTGCGCGACGGACCTTGGCGTCGAGGATCTCTCCGAAGGGGCTGAAAGCAGCCTCGAGACCGCGGTCGTCGGTGTTCCAGGAGAGGCTGCCGACGAAGCAGCGGTACTCGGCACCGTCCGACTCCGCCATTATTCCCAAGGAAAGAGAAACCTCACACGAACCAAAGGTGCCGGACGCTCGGATCGATGGAGAGAAGAAGAAGACAACCCGCCACACTGCGAGAGCAAGACGCCGCGGCCGAGCTTTATAGCGACATTGACGCGCCGTCTGGATCGCATCCGACTCACGCCGAGCATGGCGCAATGCAACATAGTGACGACATGCATGTAGCAGACTGAACCATGGTGTCGACATTGCAAATTTGCAATGATCTGATCGATCGAGACTAGAAATATCCACCTCGGACACTGAGTGACTGAATATAGTCTATGGTATTCGATGAGCGGAATGTTTTATAACGGTGTCACAAATTTACAAACAAGGAGTAAAAAGAGAATTTCGCTCTTATTTTTAAAATCAATGTTAAGAACCATCTGGTGCTAGCAAGTTAGTCATAGGGATGCAAAGATCGATCTTCATTGCATGGTTATCAATGTATGGGAGAAATGAGAACCCACCTATGGTGTGAGAAAACGTTTTCATCGATAGCGAGACGTCTGTGATGATTTCGTTAAATCTCAAGACTCAAATCAAGATGAGTTTTTCAAAGATGTTCATAAGAGATATGGTGTGCTCTCATACAAATGAATGTGTGTACGTACTTGTGAGCATCTATGTATGTATTGTTCTTCTAAAAAAGAAAAATATAATATGGCTCGCAGAGAGTTCGCTACCAAAGAAAACAAGATGTGAATGGGCCTCTTGACGTACACGATCCTAGACACTTCATTAGATGGCTCTCCTGGTGAGAAAATGGATCGTCATGTGCCGCTTGCGTAAGCAATACCGGCGAATCCTACCGCTCGCTGCCCAAAACACGAGAGAATTCTTTATTTGGCCCTTTCTTAAAATTTGCTTCTTTTTTTGGGCTAAGAAACTTTTTTCTTTCTTTTTTGACACTTAAATTTCATTTTGTTACCTATGTGACACTTTCTTTAGTTTTTTTAGGAACGGCGTTAAGTCTGATATAAAAATACCATTTTATCCCTATTCCGGTATAATATGTTCTGTTTTTTATGTCAAACTGAACATTGTTATGAACCAAAACTGACAAAATTGCCACACAAGAAAAAAAATGAAATTTGAGTGTCAAAAAGGTAAAAAATAAATCATTTGGGCCAAAAAGGGAAGTGGATTTTAAAAATGGGTCAAATAAGGAATTCCACAACTGGAGTAACCGTGCATCCCATCCTCTTCTCTTCGTCTGTGTGGCATCGACGGCGGCGAGGCTGCTCGTCCCTCTCGCGAGGTTGGATGAAAGCGCGGGACATTTCAGCTTCGTGTGAGCGTGGGCCTCGTGGGCCTCTTCATGGTGTGCGGTTGCGCGATCGTGTGCTTTCGGCGGTGGCATGGATGCGAGGCAGCAATGCGACGGCGTAGTTGAGGCGCGATGACGGGCATGCTTTAGGCGAGCACAATGCTTCGGTCAGGAAGCGCGGCACTGATCTATGATGGCTTCTCACCCCTCGCTGGTTACCCCAAGTGGAAGGTTGAGATGTAGCTTAGCAGCAAGTTTTTCTTAGTGAAGATATCAAGATTTATGTCTCTGGCGTACTCCAAATTCTGCAAGTAGGTGGCAAGGAAACAATGGCGCCGTTTACTATCAAGGTTGCTTACTTGACCTGGACATGCAAACGGCAACAAATAATTTTGCTCCCAACGAGTACAGAGGGGTTGTCAATCCCTCCGGCCTTGTCGTTTACAAAGGATCAAACGCAAGAGGATAATAGTAGTGATAATTGTAATGGAAAGTAAAAGCAGTAAATAAAGGGGAGGTGTAGACAGTGGTGGAAATATGGACCGGGGTCCCATGATGTTCACTAGTGATGTCTCTCTCCCAAAAGACGATAAAATAACTAAGTTGGGTGAACAAATTACAGCTGGACAATTGACAGAATTATAAACGCATCGCATTGCTAATTATGCTACTAGAAAGTTAGAGGCTCAAAAGTATGAGCAGTACGCCAAGACAAGTAGACTGAAATCCATCCGCATCTAGTCACTAATCATCCACCCTGAGATATATATCCAGTACATCTCGTTGGTATTAAGTTGCGAACCCCACCCGAAGTGTAAACTCAAAGCAACAGACAACTACATTAACAAACTTTGTCTAAGGTAAACAATCCTTGCAACCGCGGTTACAAGCACCGTTGTTTTCTCCCTAGTGGCAACAACACATCCCCCAGTCTCATGTTTAAGTCACTCAAGCTAGACATCGGGGGGCATGAACCCACAATCATGCATAACGCTCCCTCTTGGAGTTACTATCTGCTACTTGGCCAAAGCAATTAAAAGTAACGGAGAACATGCAAGAATTACTCAAGAACAAAATATAAAAGGTAACCCAAATATATAACTCATCACGATCTGAACATAATCTCATAATCCATCGGATCCCAGCAAACACAGCATAGCAATAGCAGGAAAATTACATAGGTTCCTTGATCATGTAGGGCGGCTCACAAGGACTAAGAATTGAAAAACAAGATTATAGAGAAGACATCACATAGCTACTGTTCATGGACCCATGATCCAAGGGGAAATACTCACGGCACATCCGGGAAGCGTACATGGTGGTGGAGAAGCTCCCGGAGGTCAATCCTCCCCCCGGCAGGGTGCCGGGAAGAGGTCTTGTGGTGCTCCCGATCTTGGAAGCGCGGCGGCCGCGGAATAGAGAGGAAAATCGCGATGCGGGGGGACTCCTCGTGGGTTTTCAGGACGAGGATGTAATATAGGCCAAAGAGGGCACCAGGGGGTGTCCCCACCTCTCAGGCGCCCTGGTGGTGCGGCCAGGGGTGGGGCCGCGCCACCTGGCCGCCTGGGAGGGGGGTGGCCCCCCTTCGGTTATTCCGGAAGCTTTCGTCGTGCTGATTTTTTATCTTATTTTTCTGGAATTTTGGAGCTCTGAAAATTGGGGTAAAAACCTGTAACTTACAGACATCAACAGACAGAAACTGGCACTGAGTGCACTGAATTAGTAGGTTAGTCTAAATTTGTGTAAAATGATATAAAAGTGTAGCAAAACATGTCGCAATGTCACATAAAAGTGCATGGAGCAAGCAAAAATTATAGATACGTTTGGGACGTATCAATTTGGCTGTTGTGCGCTTATGATCTAGCGACAGTTGTGCATCGCGCAAGCAAGCATCAGCAATGTTCATCTAGTTTTCGTGGTCCAGCTTTGGCCATGTCAGCCCTTACGCCGACAGGACTGGCCAAGTCTCTCTACGACAAGGTGGTAGTCGAGGTGATGTGCTCCGCCGTCGATGTTGCTCAATTTTGTCCTGTGGCGACGACCTCGCTAAGGATTGCGACGACCACTGAAAGGTCTTCGTGAGGTTTTCTCTCTTCAGATCCGATGATTGACTTTGTCGATCAGATGCAAACTATGAACGAAGACTTGGCACAAAGGGTGGTTATGCATTGACGGCGGTTGCACATTGCATGTAACTGTTGGGATCGTGAAAAAGTAGTAGCGACAACACATAAGTAACGTCGACGGCAGTGCTACTCGAGCTTCGGGGTGAAATCCTAGGTTTGACCCGAGTTGGTTATACCTGGCAATGACGGTGTTTTTATGTCGTTCCCTTGTTGAAGGTATTGCTCGGATATGCTCAGACTAGTTCTTCAAGGTGAAAAACATTTCGACTTCAAGTGTGGTTGGACTCGGCGACGACAACGCTCAAACGTCGCTCCCTTGATGAAGGCATTGATGTTGCAGAACCTTGTTGTCCGTGTGGTGTCATGATATGATTGGTGTGGATATGGTCATTTTGTTGTAGTTTGCCGATCGTGAATATAGTTTTTCTCACCTATGCATAGCTTTCATCTTATATGACTTTGTTATGTGTCAACGTTTTTTATGTGTAATGTTGTTGTTGGTTGTGTGCAACCTAGGACATAGGTCGGGTGTGTGCTCACTATGTTTGTATCCTCTTGATGCTCCATTTGAGCCAATAAAATTCACCCTTAATCGAAACATCAGATGGATCTCCAGGATTTCGCCCTGCTTTATACATAAAGCATAATCCCGATACAATATCTAGTTCCGACACACCGAACACAGAAATATCTACTGAGGCAACAACACAAGAGACCCAAAGAAAAAAATCTAAGGGAAAAATCCACCAAGTGGAAGGGAGGTCATAGCGTGGATGGCTTTGCCAACATACATGTTGTAGCGTCAAGCCATCGATCAGGCTTCCAAGGTGGTCTCGATCTCACTGCTTAGAAAGTTGGAACCAATGTTGCAGAAAAGTCCTTTAAAACGGAGTAAGCTCACCGCATAAAAATTGTCTCCATCACCATCTTGTTTCATGTCGTTCAAAGGATCCAAGTTATAGTCGTGAAAACTAGACAAAAGAGGCGCCTTCTCGAGTGCGGATGTATGGCGGACGAGCTATACACCAGACTTTATCCACACCACCCAGGAGCGCTGTGAGATGTGTAGTGGTCAAATCGTTGTCAGATTTGGTCTCCTTTACTTTCCCGGGATACAAGCGCTGGAGAGAGAGGGACGTATATGACTGGCACTGCTGCACCGTGATGTTCGAAGATGTGCTCCTGCACTCTCCCCTGTACCGTTTTCTGTGCAATGTGGCGGCAGCTTTTGTACAGTGCTTGTACAGTGAAGCACGACGTGACGGCATGGAGTAATCAGTGAGTGATGTGCAGATTTATTGCATCTTGTGAAGAGTGTGTGCGTGCATTTGATTGTGTATTAATAAAACAAGGTTAGCGTGACAAAGGAGCAAACTTTTTTTGTTTGGGAAACAAATTATTCCCGTCAAAATTGTTGCTGCTTCTCGGCGATGTCATTAACTAGTTTGGGAAACCTTAAGTGGTAAAAGATTACCTGTCATGTTCGAACCAACTAGTTTATCACATGTGTTCCTAAGTTGTTAATAATTTATTGCACATGTGTCCTAGCATCCTTTTGCAGGTTGCTATTATATGTAAATTAATCACTAATGGATTTGTGGGTTGCTGTTAAAAATATATCATGTGCAATAATGGTAGGCTTTGCATTGGATAATCATGTTTAAGTCTTCTATTTTGATTGTTGATTAATAATCATACAATGCATTTCACGCTCCATTTTGTATTTTTAGTTCAAATTTTTAACAATTTACTAATAATCACGCAACCGATTTGCAATGCTAGACATGTAGATTCAAATTTGCCATCACCACTAACCATTTGAGTTATTAAATTAGTCACATAATATACTACCTTCGGTACTTTTATTGCATTTAAGATATTTCTAAATCAAAATTTGTAAGTTTGAAAAACTTGATATTAAAAATATCAATATTTATGATACAACTTTTACCATGGTTGAAGATTTTAGAAGCCGTTGAATCAAGTCAATATAACGATGAAAATAAAAGAAGTACTAAGGAGTACTAAAAAGACACTGAAAAGTACTAGAAATTATGATTTACCCATAAAAATATTAACTTATTTGATTTAGTTGTGCTTGATCAACTGATAGAAATAATTCCAGCAGGAGTACTCGTCAATCACTGGAGAAGTGCTCTATTTACAATAGTAAAGTTATATACTATGAAAATTGTATTGTGAATGTTATTTTATTCATATAAAGTTAGTCAAACTTAAAGAGGTTTGACATTAAAAAATAATTGTATATGCATATTAAAAAAGACAGGAGGGAGTACATACGCCGAGAGCGATGACACAGAGTTGTTAATAATTATACCCATCAATTTTTTTTTGTCCGACCTGTCGTTTTTTTGCGGGGTATCCATAAGACTGGTACTTTCCATTCAAAACTTCAAATGCTTCTGTCGTTTTTTGGAAAGAATGGATATTTTCTTGTTGTACATTTACAAGAATGGTTAGCGTGGTAAGAGTTTGAATTTAAATTTTTTACATAACTTATTCCGGTCTTAGACTTGTTTGATGTTTTCTGGTATTTTTTGTTAAGCGTCGAGTGTGTAAGTCTTAATGTAGTTCAGGTTTATTAGGTCTGTTATTTTAGACATATTTTGGTATTATTGCTCTTGACATTAATAAACCATGTTACAGTTTTTTAATCATAGCTGACCGCTTAGTGATGTAGATGCAATTTAGCACAGGTGAGTGAGCAACTTTTTTTTATCCTATTAGCAGAAATGGATCACATATAGTCGGTACCACAAGAACACGAAGCAGATTAACAACGACGTTATAAGGTTTAACCACTAAATAGTAAGGATACGATAATTTATCATAGAAAAAAATAGAAATAAACTCAAAGTTTTTTTGATTTGAAGTTTCTCACTATAACATAAAGACTTGTTGTATTATAATGTTTTCCTGACATATTTTTTTATACAACATGAAAGACTACACAAATTTGATTAACAAACAATTACGCCCAGATGCTGGTAACCGAAGCAAAAAAAAACATGATGGCAAACCTGCTGGATTAACTGGTGTCATTATGTTTCGCGTGGGTACAATAAAATATTGAAAAACGAATCTGCCGCACACTCTGCACCCCACACTCATGGCACATCGTCAAGTCAAATCACGTTGTACCTCCCCTCAAAAAAGAAATCACGCTGCACTATCTGGAGTACTTGTGAGATGGAGTCACGGACGGGCGATGCGTACCCGAAATCTTTGCCTGAATACACGGTGTGTGGCAGGAGGAGCGGGGGACAGTGCACGAGAATACAGAGCGGGCAGTGATCCATATGCTGGGCGGATGAGTCAGATAAAGTCCGACGTGGTGCCCGTCCACCATTGCGAATTTTCGCGCCTTCTCCTCCTATGTTTATTGGCACAAATTTTTAAGAACTCGGCTAGGTCCAGGGCCTGCCCCTCGTGTACCAAAGCCTCCCGGACAAAGCATCACTTCAAGCGTGCCAAAGCAGGAAAAGAAAATGTGAGTGACCATTTTCTAGAACCGAACATAAAAGATAAAGACCACCCTAGGGCCCCTTCCTCTTAAGCACCTCCGTCCCAATCGGCAGGCGGCACATGATCCCTAAGTAATTACCATAAAAATATTCTAATCTTCAACGGCACCGAGGCTTTCTACATCGGATAACCTCACGCAAGCGAGCACAAGGCTCTATACGTCGAGTCAACCGAGAAGGAGTCAGGGCCCTCCAGCATCTCCGGAGGGAGGGCCACCTTAAGGCTAGCCCATGTTAAGATGTCCTCTCGGGACGTCGCCAACGCAACTATATGTTGAAATAAGGCATGGGCTTTAGGCCCATCTAACAATTTCAGAAAATCTCTAAGGGCCCATGTGAGAAAAATGACATGGGTGTGGTGCTAAGTTTAGTCCCACCTCGGAAGTGAAGGGTGAGTTGCACCTCTTTATAAGGTGAGCTCTCCTACATGCTATTGAGCAAGTAGAAGAGTGAGAGCTCACGCGCGCTCCTCCTCCGCCGCCCGTCTCGCCTCGCCTCGTCACGACGCGCGTGCGCGTGATACGTCGAAAACGTATCTATAATTTCTGCTTGCTCCATGCATGTTTTGTGTGATATTGCTATGATCTAGATACACTTTCATACACTTTTGATCATATTTGGACTAACCTATTAACTCAGTGCACCCCAGTGCCAGTTCCTGTTTTCTGTTGTTTTTCTATTTCAGTTTTCCCCCATATAAACAGTGCCAGAAAAATTCCGGGCAAAATACAAGAAAAATCAGCGTACAGGAAGCTTCGCGAAGAGCCCGAGTGGGGCCAGAGGGGAGCCAGGGGGGCCCAGACGTCCAACCGGCGCGGCCCCACCCCTGGCCGCGCCAGGGGGGCGCCTGGGGCCCCTGGTCCACCTCTGGCTGCCCCCCTTCGCCTATTTATTCTCCGTCATGGGGAAACTCCGAAGACAGAACCCTATTTCGAAATCTCGCCTCTGTTCCGCCGCCGCCGCGCTTCCGAGATTGGGAGCACCAGAAGACCTCTTCCCGGCACCCTGCCGGAGGGAGGGCCGACCTCCGAGAGTCTCCTCTCCACCAGGGATGCTCCCCGGATGTCTCGTGAGTAGTTTTCCTTGGACCATGGGTCCGTGATCAGTAGCTATGTGATGTTATCTTCCCCTCTTTGATCTTCATGGTTTAGACCTCGTGAGCTGCCCTACATGATCGAGGAACTTTTGTAATATTTCTGCTTTTGCTATGCTGAGTTTGATGGGATATGATGGATTATGAGATTATGTTCAGATTGTGATAGAGTAATGTATTTGGTTTTTATCTCTTATATTTTTGTTCCTAAGTAATTCTTGCATGTTCTCCGTTGCTGTTTATTGCTTTGGCCAAGTAGTAGGTAGTGACTCCAAGAGGGAACGTTGTGCTCGACTGTGGGTTCATGCCCCCCCCCCGATGACACGCTTGAGTGACAGAAACATGAGTCTAGGGGATGTGTTGTTCCCACAAGGGGGAAAACAACGGTGCTTGTAACCACGGTTGCAAGGATTGTTTACTTTACGCAAAGTTCTTTTTAATGCAGTTGTCTGTTGCTTTGGGTTTACACTTTGGGTGGGGCTCGCAACTTAATACCAGCGAGATGTTCTGGATAGATATCTCAAGGTGGATGATTAGTAGTAGATGCAGTTGGATTACGGTCTACTTATTTTGGCGTACTGCCCGTGCTTTTGAGCCTCTTCCTTTCTTTTGTAGCATAGTTAGCATTGGGGTGCGTTCATAATCCTGTCAATTGCCCTTATGTAATTTTTACCTCGCATAGCAGTTTTATCGTCTTTTGGGAGAGAGACATCACTAGTGAACATCACGTATCCCGGTCCATATCCTTATTACTGTTTCCACGCTTATTTACTTTTCTGATTTTTACTTTCAATTGCTATCATTATCTCTTGTGTTTTACTGTTTGTGAACAACAAGACCGGAGAGATTGACAACCTCTCTGAACTTCGTTGGGAACAAAGTTATCTGTGTCTGTGTGCAGGTCCACGTCAGTTGCGCCGCTGACACCTACTTATCATCTCTGGAGTCCTACTGGAGACAAACCTTGGTATCTTCACCGAGAGAAACTTTCTGCTGCGCTACATCTCAAACCTTCCACTTGGGGTAACCAACGAGGGGCGAGAAGCCATGAAGCGAAGTTCTGGCGCCGTTGCCGGGGACTTCGAGTGCTAAGATAGGGGAGTTGCACACTACCCTTTACCTTTTCTTTTTAGTCTTGTTAGTTTACCTTTCAGTTTTTATCTCAGTGTCCTTTATGAAAAAACACAAAAATAGTTGCTACCTTTTGCCTTTGGCTTGCTTTGCCTATTTATGCTATCTTCACCATGGGTGTGGAACCACCCAAATATGGTAGGATGGACATGTTTGACTTGGATCGTCTTCGATCAATTTGTGCTCGCGCTAAAAACCCAACCGACTTGGTTGAGGGAAAATCATTGGATGAGCATGCTCATTATACGCGGCACCGCCTATCTTAGAAAGGGAAACACTTATGGGATCAAATACATGTTTCTTATTGCCATGCTAAACTTTTGTGCCACATTTATGATTTTACTTGCTGTTCTAATATAGATCATAAACACCTCCCTTTCCAATGTGAGTTTAATGAAAATGAGATCTTATCTTCTTATGCTAAAGGTGTTTATGATTATTTTGATGTTGAAAAGATTGAAGAGTTTGTTGCTTTTAAAGGTGCCTATGAGATTGCTTCTTTGATTGAAAAATATCACGATACTATTTTCGAGTCTGAAAACTTTGCAGTTCTTGCTTATTGCTTCGAGAATTATACTTCCAATTCTTATATTGAGGGTTTTAAAAATAAAATGTTTGCTGCCCAAGAAGAGGCCAATTATTGCATTGAGGAGGAATCCCATGATTCCGATGACTCACTTGAAATATCCCTTTCTGAAAATGTTGATACTTGCTTTGTTGATGGCCAAGATGCCACTATGGATGATGCTGACAAAAATGAACTCTCTATAGTTCCTTATGTTAAGAATGAAATTGTTGCTATTGCACCCACACTTGATTGACCTATTATCCTTTTGAAATCTCCAACTCCGGAGAACTTTGCTCTTATCAAGGCTCAATGTGATGGGTTGCATTTATCTTATAATCCTAAAGACCGTGTTGAAAACTATACACGTGTGCTTGCAGTTCATGAACAACATGATTTATGTGATAGTTATATTCTTGATGTTGTTCATGATACTACTGAAAATTATTTTGAGAGAGGGAAGTTTGGTTGTAGAAACTTCCATATTACTAAAACTCCTCTCTTTATGTTGAAAGTTTTGAAGATGTTCCTGTTCCACCTTTCTATGCATGTCACTTTGTGCTTCTTTGACTTATTTTCTTACAAGATGCCTATGCATAGGAAGTGGGTTAGGCTTAAATGTGTTTCATATTTGTTTCTTGATGCTCTCTTTTGCTTCAAATTCTTATTCTTATGAGAGCACCTTCTACAATCTTCATGCCTAGCTTAAAGGCATAAAAGAAAGCGCTTTCGGGAGGCAGCCCGCAACGAATTTAGGTTTTTCTTTTTGCTTTTGTTGTGTCTTGATGTTTGTTACTACTGTAGCAACATCATTGTATCTTTATTTTTCAGCTTTATGCCAAGTTATAGCCTCTTACGTCAAGGGAAGTAAAAGTTGTGACGTGCTGTCCAGAAAACAGATTCTGTCCTCGTGACCAGAAAAATTCAGAAAAATCTCAGTTTATCTTTTTGAGCTGAAATTTTTACACAGCATGCTCTATACAATTACTAAACTTCCGTATGTTCTGAGTTTTTTTATTTGAGTTGCAGAAGTATCCCTAAAAAATTCTTTACTACCTTCTGTTCTGTTTTTCACAGATTCTGCCACGTTTTGTCTCTCCTAACTTTTGAAAACCTTAAGCTTGCTTTTTCTTTGCAAAAACTTTTTGGCACTCTTGAGAAACAGTAGCTCTTCAAGAATATATTTATATCCAGTAGGGAAAAATTATTTATTAAGGGTACTAACCTCTCTAATCAGCTTATGATGAGTTATGTATGAAGGGAGTTTTCAAGTGTGCGATGGAAGATGATGAAAGAAGATTCAGGAGTGTCAAGCGCTCAAGCTTGGGGATGCCCCCATGCATCCCCAATAAATATTCAAAGAGACTCAAGAGTCTAAGCTTGGGGATGCCCCCGTGCATCCCCTTCTCCATCAACAATCATCAGTTCGTCCTTCGTCTCACTATATTTTTATCACTTCATGCATTATGTGCTATGCTTGGAGCGTCTCGCTCTTAGGTTTTATTTTTAGTTTTCTTTAGCTTTGCTTTCTGTTCATAACAAGTTAGATCCCTTCTTACTTTGTGTGGGAGAGAAACACTCTCCACTTTCAAATTTAGAAAACATCATAGGATTTTTCCTGCTTATCTTTTTGCTGTTGTGTGTTCTTTCTCTTTTCATAGCTACTGCCATGTTTAGTTTTAGTCTTAGTTTGTCTTTAGCAAGAGCCTTGGCTTTTGTTTAGTTTGTTGCTGGAACTCTTTTTAGTTTTCATGTTTATCTTGTTAAAGAGAGTTGGTTGTTGCACTGAGTTGTGTCTTGTCTTGAAAGTAGGTAATTGAGGTTGCTATTTAATTTTAGTAGTAACTTGCAATAGTTTTGAGGTATTGGTGTGAGTAATGTTTGAACTTTTGGTGTCAAGAGCTCTAGCCTATTAGTGATAGGTGTCGTATTTTGGGCAATCCGTGTGTATTTTCAAAACCTACAAAAACTAGTTGAGAACTCTAGCTACTAGATGGATCACTACTCTTCCGAGGGGTCGAATATCAGAGAACACTCACGTACCATGAGTCGAGGATGCGCAAGGATAACCAAACCCCCATACACTCCTCCTCGGGGTACTTGTCTCTTTGTGAACCTCCTTGTTAGATTGAGAGTTACCAATAATAAGTGCATGAGTTCTTCGGACTAATGTAAGTATTGAAAGTTGACACTTCCACCTTCCCATATTTTGCTAGCCTCTCCTGTGCCGTGCATTGCCTTCTTCTCACTCCGAGAGTTGGTGTCCACCTTCGCCGGTACATCCAAACCCTTGGCATGATACGCTCTGTCATCATAAACCTCCTTATATCTTTCCTCAAAACATCCACCATACCTACCTATCAAGGCATTTCCATAGCCTTTCCGAGTCACATTGCCATGCAACTTCCACCTCTTCATGACTTGATCTTCATGTCATACATGTTCCTGCTACACTGGCAGCGACATACATTGCATACATCATGATAGTTACATCTTCTTTATGATTTTTAGTACCTTGTAAAGTGTGAAAGATCTCCTTTAGCTTCTTGTAAAATAGAGTGTTGCCCTTAAGTGAGGAAAAGATCCCAAAGTGGACACATTAAAAGATCCCAAAGAGGACAAATGAGAGTGAAATAGAAGGAGCCATTGAGGCCAAAAAAAATACAAAAAAGAGAAAAAAAAAGAGAAAAAGAAATAAAAAGAGAGAAAGGGGCAACGCTACTATCCTTTTGAGAGATCCACACTAGTACTCCCTTTATATCCTTGTACTCCATAGAGATGATCATTATGCATATAACTATGTGGGGACCTTCACACTATAGAACTTGGCTTGCATATTCCAAGGATGAGCCTCCTCAAACAAGCTCTAGGTCTTCATGAGCGAGCAAGTTAGATGCACCCCCACTAGTTCCATTGGAGAGCTTCCTAGCTCGTATGTGCATCCGTTGCATGGCAATCCCTACTCCTCACATCATATCTATCATTTGGCATCTCTTGCCTATGATTGTCCTCATTGATGTGAGCCTTTCTCATCCTTTTTTTCTTCCTCCTCCGTACTTCTCTCTTTGCCATCCTAAGTGTCAACTCTCGTGCTTACGCTCATCCATTGCATGAGTGCTCAAAATATCGAAAAGGAGTGGATCAAATTGACTTGTACCTGGCTAGTGGTCTGGGGACGAGTCAAGATAAGATTCCAAAGAGGACCAAGTGTGAAACTTTAGTAGATTGAGTTCTCAACACAAAAATATTTTTTTCTCGTATTCCCTATCCCCCTTCTTGCACGCAAACACCATTTGGAGACATTCGAGTCACGGACAGTGAGAGCTCTTGCACCTAATGTTCTTTTGTTACTTGTTTCAATGCTAATATAGACTCTTGCATGTTATGACTTGAATTGAATCTCTAACCTTGATTGCTTTACTTTTCAAAGTTCTTTTATGGTTGCTAGCATGTCACCACAGAAATTATGCCGTTATCATTTACCTACTCGAGGACGAGCAGGAATTAAGCTTGGGGATGTTGATACGTCCAAAACGTATCTATAATTTCTGCTTGCTCCATGCATGTTTTGTGTGATATTGCTATGATCTAGATACACTTTCATACACTTTTGATCATATTTGGACTAACCTATTAACTCAGTGCACCCCAGTGCCAGTTCTTGTTTTCTGCTGTTTTTCTATTTCAGTTTTCCCCCATATAAACAGTGCCAGAAAAATTCAGGGAAAATACAGGAAAAATCAGCGTACAGGAAGCTTCGCGAAGAGCCCGAGTGGGGCCAGAGGGGAGCCAGGGGGGCCCAGGCGGCCACCCGGCGCGGCCCCACCCCTGGCCGCGCCAGGGGGGCGCCTGGGGCCCCTGGTCCACCTTTGGCTGCCCCCCTTCGCCTATTTATTCTCCGTCACGGGGAAACTCCGAAGACAGAACCCTATTTCGCAATCTCGCCTCTGTTCCGCCGCCGCCGCGCTTCCGAGATCGGGAGCACCAGAAGACCTCTTCCCGGCACCCTGCCGGAGGGAGGGCCGACCTCCGGGAGTCTCCTCTCCACCATGGATGCTCCCCGGATGTCTCGTGAGTATTTTTCCTTGGACCATGGGTCCGTGATCAGTAGCTATGTGATGTTCTCCTCCCCTCTTTGATCTTCATGGTTTAGACCTCGTGAGCTGCCCTACATTATCGAGCCACTTTTGTAATATTTCTGCTTTTGCTATGCTGAGTTTGATGGGATCTGATGGATTATGAGATTATGTTCAGATTGTGATAGAGTAACATATTTGGTTTTTATCTCTTATATTTTTGTTCCTAAGTAATTCTTGCATGTTCTCTGTTGCTGTTTATTGCTTTGGCCAAGTAGTAGGTAGTGACTCCAAGAGGGAACGTTGTGCTCGATTGTGGGTTCATGCCCCCCCCCCCCGATGACACGCTTGAGTGAAAGAAACATGAGTCTAGGGGATGTGTTGTTGCCACAAGGGGGAAAACAACGATGCTTGTAACCGCGGTTGCAAGGATTGCTTACTTTACGCAAAGTTCTTTTTAATGCAGTTGTCTGTTGCTTTGGGTTTACACTTTGGGTGGGGCTCGCAACTTAATACCAGTGAGATGTTCTGGATATATATCTCAAGGTGGATGATTAGTAGTAGATGCAGTTGGATTAAGGTCTACTTATTTTGGCGTACTGCCCGTGCTTTTGAGCCTCTTCCTTTCTTTTGTAGCATAGTTAGCATTGCGGTGCGTTCATAATCCTGTCAATTGCCCTTCTGTAATTTGTTTACCTCGCATAGCAGTTTTATCGTCTTTTGGGAGAGAGACATCACTAGTGAACATCACGTATCCCGGTCCATATCCTTATTACTGTTTCCACGCTTATTTACTTTTCTTCTTTTTACTTTCAATTGTTGTCATTATCTCTTGTGTTTTACCCTTTGTGAACAACAAGACCGGAGAGATTGACAACCTCTCTGAACTTCGTTGAGAACAAAGTTATCTGTGTCTGTGTGCAGGTCCACGTCAGTTGCGCCGCTGACACCTACTTATCATCTCTGGAGTCCTACTGGAGACAAACCTTGGTATCTTCACCGAGGGAAACTTGCTGTTGCGCTACATCTCAAACCTTCCACTTGGGGTAACCAACGAGGGGCGATAAGCCATCAGCGCGCGCGCGCCGTTGTTTGCGGTTTGCGGAATTGAGCCGAGCTAAAACCTATGTCATGTGTGCGCTTAATTTTTGCCAGTCAGGAACGGCTAATTAATTGGCATTAATTTTTAGTTAATCCAATTAATCACGAGTTAACCGTTGCATGATCTGAGACGTTAATCGTGGGCCGACTCGCTCGCGGGTATCCAGTCCCACGTCGCCCTACCTCGGCTGTGTATAAAAGGAGTCGTGGCAACCCTAACCGTCGCACAACAGAATAGATCGCATCTGTTCTTCCTCGCGCACCGCCCACGTCGTTCCACGCACTGCCGCTGCCTCCGACGATACCATCCCGTCCGCCGCGTGCACGGCTGTGCGGGAGAGCAGGCCTCCGGAACCGTGCTCCTTGCGATCCTGCACCGGGAGAGGAGCAATAAGGTTTTTGGGGAGCGTCTACGACGCGACTGCTCGCTTCCGCATTCACGTCTTTGTCACGTAAATTTCGGTTGTATGACGCGGCTAGCTAAGATGAATTTAATCCCGAGTTTCACTTTAGCCAAAGGTTCTAAGTGTGATGCATGTGTACAAGCTAAGCAACCTCGCAAGCCCCACAAGGCTGCGGAGGAGAGACACTTGGCGCCACTAGAACTCATACATTCTGATCTATGCGAGATGAATGGTGTGTTGACTAAAGGTGGAAAGAAATACTTCATGACATTGATAGATGACTCCACTAGATTTTGCTATGTGTATTTGTTAAACACTAAAGATGAGGCTCTGCACTACTTTAAAATCTATAAAGCAGAAGTTGAGAACCAACTTGAGAAAAAGATTAAACGGGTTCGGTCTGATCGTGGTGGAGAGTACTTTTCTAATTACTTTAATTCTTTCTGTGCGGAACATGGAATTATTCATGAGAGGACGCCTCCCTATTCGCCCCAATCAAACGGGGTTGCCGAACGGAAAAACCGTACTCTAACAGATTTGGTTAACGCCATGTTAGATACATCGGGTTTATCCAAGGCATGGTGGGGGGAGGCTATATTGACATCTTGTCATGTCCTGAATAAGGTTCCCGTGAAGGATAACGAGATCACTCCCTATGAATTATGGGAGAAGAAAAGAACGACACTCTCATACTTGCGTACTTGGGGCTGTTTGGCGAAAGTAAATGTGCCGATCCCCAAAAAGCGTAAGCTTGGACCAAAGACCGTGGACTGCGTTTTTCTAGGCTACGCTAAGAACAGCGTTGGATATAGATTTCTAGTGGTGAAATCTGAGGTACCTGACGTGAAGGTCAGTACGATTATGGAGTCTAAATATGCTACATTCTTTGAGGATATATTTCCCATGAGAGATATGCAAAGCACTTCTAGACAGGAATCTGATGAGATTCCTGAACCCGCCATTCCGATGGAATATTATGAACGAACTCATGATGATAATCCTGTGGAGGAGGACGATGAAGCTCCTATTAGGAGCAAGAGACAGAGGACTGCAAAGTCCTTTGGTGATGATTTCATTGTGTACCTCGTGGATGATACTCCCACTTCTATTTCAGAAGCTTATGCATCACCAGATGCTGACTACTGGAAAGATGTGGTTCCTAGCGAGATGAATTCCATCTTGGCTAATGGAACATGGGAAATCACTAATCGTCCCTATGGTTGCAAACCTGTGGGATGTAAATGGGTGTTCAAAAAGAAGCTTAGGCCTGATGGCAGTATTGAAAAATACAAGGCTAGGCTCGTGGCTAAGGGCTATACCCAGAAGGAAGAAGAAGATTTCTTCGATACTTATGCACCGGTGGCCAGACTGACAACCATTCGAGTATTACTCTCGTTGGCTGCCTCGCATGGTCTTCTCGTCCATCAAATGGACGTTAAGACGGCTTTCCTAAATGGAGAGCTAGACGAGGAAATCTACATGCAACAGCCAGATGGCTTTGTAGTAGATGGTCAGGAAGGAAAGGTGTGCAAGCTATTGAAATCTTTATATGGCCTGATACAAGCACCTAAGCAGTGGCATGAGAAGTTTGATAAAACTTTGACATCTGTTGGCTTCCTTGTAAGTGAAGCTGACAAATGTGTATACCATCGCCATGGTGGGGGCGAAGGAGTTATACTGTGCTTATATGCTGATGACATACTGATATTTGGAACCAACCTCAAAGTCATTGAGGAGGTTAAGACATTTCTATCTCAAAACTTTGAGATGAAAGATCTTGGTGTGGCTGATGTTATCTTGAACATCAAGCTATTGAGAGATAATGAGGGTGGAATTGCGCTTTTGCAATCCCACTACGTTGAGAAGATTCTGAGTCGCTTTGGATATTCAGATTGCAAATCTTCTCCAACGCCATATGACCCTAGTGTGTGAATCCGAAAGTTCGAAGGCACAGCTGTAGATCAGTTGAGATATTCTCAAGTGATTGGATCACTCATGTACCTAGCTTACGCTACGAGGCCTGACATCGCATTTGCTGTGAGCAAATTGAGCCGGTTTGTCTCAAATCCGGGAGATGTTCATTGGCATGCTATTGAAAGAGTTATGCGCTATCTAAAGGGTACAATGAGTCATGGACTTCACTATACCGGATACCCGTCGATACTTGAAGGGTATAGTGATGCAAATTGGATTTCTGATGCTGATGAGATGAAGGCCACAAGTGGATATGTGTTCACACTTGGAGGTGGCGCTGTTTCATGGAAGTCTTGCAAGCAGACTATCTTAACGAAGTCGACAATGGAAACAGAACTCACAGCACTTGATAAATCATGCACTGAAGCAGAATGGCTTCGAGAGCTTTTGATGGACTTGCCAGTGGTTGAAAAGCCGATTCCGTCTATCCTTATGAACTGTGATAATCAAACGGTGATTGTTAAGGCAAAGAGTTCAAAGGACAACATGCAATCCACAAAGCATATAAGAAGGAGATTGAAGTCTGTCAGACATTTGAGAAACTCTGGAGTAATAGCATTGGATTACATCCAATCGGCTAAGAATCTGGCAGATCCTTCACCCAAGGTCTATCACGTATTGTGATAGACAACGCATCGAGGGAGATGGGTATGAGACCCACATGAGTTGCCGTGGTGGTAACCCAACCAACATGATCGGAGGTCCCGTGAAATAGGACCTGGGAAAACAAGCTAGTGGTTAACTAAGGAGAGTAATTTTATTACCCACTCCGTTGGAGATGCAATACTCTCGGTAACTGTATGGTAGGTTGACTTTTGTATTAATGTGTTCTAAGGCTTTCATAAGCGAGATGCTATCCTACAGAGCGATCTCTGGAAGAACACACCTATATGAGCCCGACTGCTGGTCACATTCTATGAGATAGAGTAATCTCTAGGAAGCTCATGGATAGGCAAGGAGTGTGACTAATATGCTCCACCCGCGGGGTCAGCCTTTGACAGCCTAGTATCGGTAAGACAAGGAGTGAAACTTCTTTACGCCAAGCTGTCAATTCAAGGCATAGTCCATTGTTCAGTTGTGAAGGAATGTAATTCTTTGCTCTAGGTGGATGTTCAACCTTAACTGGTCTCCACTAAAAATACTGATATATCAAATAGTGTTTGGAACTGAGGACAACACCATGGGACCTTGAGATCTGGTGGGGGATTGTTGAAATAAGGCAAGGGCTTTAGGCCCATCTAACAATTTCAGAAAATCTCTAAGGGCCCATGTGGGAAAAATGACATGGGTGTGGTGCTAAGTTTAGTCCCACCCCGGAAGTGGAGGGTGAGTTGCACCTCTTTATAAGGTGAGCTCTCCTACATGCTATTGAGCAAGTAGAAGAGTGAGAGCTCACGCGCGCTCCTCCTCCGCCGCCCGCCTCGGCACGCCTCGCCTCGTCACGACGTGCGCGCGTGCCGCGGTTTACGGAATTGAGCCGAGCCGAGCTAAAATCTATGTCATGTGTGCGCTTAATTTTTGCCAGTCACGAACGGCTAATTAATTGGAATTAATTTTTAGTTAATGCAATTAATCACAAGTTAACCGTTGCACGATCTGAGACGTCAATCGTGGGCCGACTCGGTCGCGGGTATCCAGTCCCACGTCGCCCTACCTCGGTTGTGTATAAAAGGAGCCGCGGCAACCCTAGCCGCCGCACAACAGAATAGATCGCATATGTTCTTCCTCGCGCACCGCCCACGTCGTTCCACGCATTGCCGCTGCCTCCAGCGATCCCATCCCGTCCGCCGCGTGCACGGCTGTGCGGGAGAGCAGGCCTCCGGAACCGTGCTCCTTGCGATCCTGCACCGGGAGAGGAGCAATAAGGTTTTTGGGGAGTGTCTACGACGCGACTGCTCGCTTCCGCTCCGGCTCGTCTACTTCGACTACTTCCTCTACGTCGCCATGTCTACCGAAGCTGAGAAGGCCGCCGCCGAGAAGCTCGCTCAGGAGGAAGCCGCCGCCGCCGAGAAGACAGCCGACGAACTTGCTGCTGCTAGCAGTGCATCCGCTGCTGCGATCTGGCCGAACGGAGGGTATGATCTACTCACCCCGTTCATCGTTGTTTTCATCTATGCCATGTTTATTGTCTGCGTACATATATGTGTTATCTGCGTAGATCTGAGTTGCATGGTTAAGTATCAGTATGAGATTAATCTTGCATGCGTCATGTTCATGATTTATCTAGGGATTAAATTGCTAATATATCCAACAATCCAAAAACCTTATTT
The DNA here is from genome assembly GCA_950022295.1 of Bromus sterilis. Classification (NCBI taxonomy): domain Eukaryota; kingdom Viridiplantae; phylum Streptophyta; class Magnoliopsida; order Poales; family Poaceae; genus Bromus; species Bromus sterilis. The sequence continues at coordinate 116,000,405 of OX465599.1, forward strand.
TTATAGGCATTTTTCATCTCTTGGTTTTGCTGCGACACTGAAACCGAGCACGTTTACGGGCCAAAATTTTATGCGTTGGCAAACAAAGACTATTTTGTGGCTCACGTCTATGAATGTCTTCTGGGTCGTTGGAGAGACTCCCACTGGAATGATTACTCCTCAACAGGAGAAGGCGTTCAGGGACGCCTCCATCGTCTTTGTTGGAGCAGTTCTTAGCGTGATCGGAGACAAATTAGTCGACGCGTATTTACATATGCGCGATGCCAAGAACTTATGGAGTGCACTCGAGGCAAAGTTCGGAGCAACTGATGTCGGGAGCGAGTTGTATGCTATGGAGCAGTTCCATGATTACAAGATGGTCGAGAACCGTCCTGTGTTGGAACAGGCCCATCAGATACAGTGCATCGTGAAAGAGCTTGAGCTCCTCAAGTGTGATCTACCGGACAAGTTTGTCGCGGGATGCATAATTGCTAAACTCCCTCCATCTTGGAGGAGCTTTTCCACCACTCTGAGGCAGCAGAGGCGAGGATTCTCAGTTAATGATGTTATTGGCCATCTGAGTGTGGAGCAGAACTCAAGGGCAAAAGACTAACACCAAAAGGGGGCTGAGGGAACTTTTACTGCCAACATGGTGCAGCAGAAGAACTTTCAGAATAAGTTCAAGGGAAAGAACAAGGTCCAACAGAATACTACCTTCAAGAAGAAGGGGAAGAAGAACAACAAGAAGGATGATGGTTGTTTCACTTGTGGCTCACTGGAGCACTGGGCTAAAAAGTGCCCGAACAAGTATAAGAAGCCAGCGCAGAATTCCAATTCTGTTAATGTGGTCATGGGCAACACGGACAATGGTGCACCTGGGTATGGTAATTTATTTACTGTTTTCTTAGTTTATCAATCTACTGAATGGTGGGCTGACACGGGTGCAAATGTTCATGTGTGTGTTGACATATCCTTGTTTTCTTCTTACCAGACCACAGGAACCAGGTCCGTACTGATGGGGAACGGCGCACATGTTTCTGTTCTTGGTGTTGGTATGGTCGATCTGAAGCTTACTTCGGGAATGACCGTGCGGCTGAAGAACGTGCAGCATGTCCCCGATATCAGAAAGAAACTCGTTAGTGGATCCCTTCTATGTAAAGAAGGGGTTAAATTAGTATTCGAGTCGAATAAAACAATCTTGTCTAGATATGGATTATTCATTGGTAAAGGTTATGAATGCGGAGGTCTGTTCCGCCTTTCCCTAGAGGATTTATGTAATAACGTCGTGAATCATATACATTCTATCGTTGATGAGTCTGAGATTTGGCATTCACGTCTTTGTCACGTAAATTTCGGTTGTATGACGCGGCTAGCTAAGATGAATTTAATCCCGAGTTTCACTTTAGCCAAAGGTTCTAAGTGTGATGCATGTGTACAAGCTAAGCAACCTCGCAAGCCCCACAAGGCTGCGGAGGAGAGACACTTGGCGCCACTAGAACTCATACATTCTGATCTATGCGAGATGAATGGTGTGTTGACTAAAGGTGGAAAGAAATACTTCATGACATTGATAGATGACTCCACTAGATTTTGCTATGTGTATTTGTTAAACACTAAAGATGAGGCTCTGCACTACTTTAAAATCTATAAAGCAGAAGTTGAGAACCAACTTGAGAAAAAGATTAAACGGGTTCGGTCTGATCGTGGTGGAGAGTACTTTTCTAATTACTTTAATTCTTTCTGTGCGGAACATGGAATTATTCATGAGAGGACGCCTCCCTATTCGCCCCAATCAAACGGGGTTGCCGAACGGAAAAACCGTACTCTAACAGATTTGGTTAACGCCATGTTAGATACATCGGGTTTATCCAAGGCATGGTGGGGGGAGGCTATATTGACATCTTGTCATGTCCTGAATAAGGTTCCCGTGAAGGATAACGAGATCACTCCCTATGAATTATGGGAGAAGAAAAGAACGACACTCTCATACTTGCGTACTTGGGGCTGTTTGGCGAAAGTAAATGTGCCGATCCCCAAAAAGCGTAAGCTTGGACCAAAGACCGTGGACTGCGTTTTTCTAGGCTACGCTAAGAACAGCGTTGGATATAGATTTCTAGTGGTGAAATCTGAGGTACCTGACGTGAAGGTCAGTACGATTATGGAGTCTAAATATGCTACATTCTTTGAGGATATATTTCCCATGAGAGATATGCAAAGCACTTCTAGACAGGAATCTGATGAGATTCCTGAACCCGCCATTCCGATGGAATATTATGAACGAACTCATGATGATAATCCTGTGGAGGAGGACGATGAAGCTCCTATTAGGAGCAAGAGACAGAGGACTGCAAAGTCCTTTGGTGATGATTTCATTGTGTACCTCGTGGATGATACTCCCACTTCTATTTCAGAAGCTTATGCATCACCAGATGCTGACTACTGGAAAGATGTGGTTCGTAGCGAGATGAATTCCATCTTGGCTAATGGAACATGGGAAATCACTAATCGTCCCTATGGTTGCAAACCTGTGGGATGTAAATGGGTGTTCAAAAAGAAGCTTAGGCCTGATGGCAGTATTGAAAAATACAAGGCTAGGCTCGTGGCTAAGGGCTATACCCAGAAGGAAGAAGATTTCTTCGATACTTATGCACCGGTGGCCAGACTGACAACCATTCGAGTATTACTCTCGTTGGCTGCCTCGCATGGTCTTCTCGTCCATCAAATGGACGTTAAGACGGCTTTCCTAAATGGAGAGCTAGACGAGGAAATCTACATGCAACAGCCAGATGGCTTTGTAGTAGATGGTCAGGAAGAAAAGGTGTGCAAGCTATTGAAATCTTTATATGGCTTGAAGCAAGCACCTAAGCAGTGGCATGAGAATTTTGATAAAACTTTGACATCTGCTGGCTTCCTTGTAAGTGAAGCTGACAAATGTGTATACCATCGCCATGGTGGGGGCGAAGGAGTTATACTGTGCTTATGTGTTGATGACATACTGATATTTGGAACCAACCTCAAAGTCATTGAGGAGGTTAAGACATTTCTATCTCAAAACTTTGAGATGAAAGATCTTGGTGTGGCTGATGTTATCTTGAACATCAAGCTATTGAGAGATAATGAGGGTGGAATTGCGCTTTTGCAATCCCACTACGTTGAGAAGATTCTGAGTCGTTTTGGATATTCAGATTGCAAATCTTCTCCAACGCCATATGATCCTAGTGTGCGGATTCGAAAGTTCGAAGGCACAGCTGTAGATCAGTTGAGATATTCTCAAGTGATTGGATCACTCATGTACCTAGCTTGCGCTACGAGGCCTGACCTCGCATTTGCTGTGAGCAAACTGAGCTGGTTTGTCTCAAATCCGGGAGATGTTCATTGGCATGCTATTGAAAGAGTTATGCGCTATCTAAAGGGTACAATGAGTCATGGACTTCACTATACCGGATACCAGTCGGTACTTGAAGGGTATAGTGATGCAAATTGGATTTCTGATGCTGATGAGATGAAGGCCACAAGTGGATATGTGTTCACACTTGGAGGTGGCGCTGTTTCATGGAAGTCTTGCAAGCAGACTATCTTAACGAAGTCGACAATGGAAGCAGAACTCACAGCACTTGATAAATCCTGCACTGAAGCAGAATGGCTTCGAGAGCTTTTGATGGACTTGCCAGTGGTTGAAAAGCCGATTCCGGCTATCCTTATGAATTGTGATAATCAAACGGTGATTGTTAAGGCAAAGAGTTCAAAGGACAACATGCAATCCACAAAGCATATAAGAAGGAGATTGAAGTCTGTCAGACATTTGAGAAACTCCGGAGTAATAGCATTGGATTACATCCAATCGGCTAAGAATCTGGCAGATCCTTCACCAAAGGTCTATCACGTATTGTGATAGACAATGCATCGAGGGAGATGGGAATGAGACCCACATGAGTTGCCGTGGTGGTAACCCAACCTACTTGTTCGGAGATCCCGTGAAATAGGACCTGGGAAAACAAGCTAGTGGTTAACTGAGGAGAGTAATTTTATTACCCACTCTGTTGGAGATGCAATACTCTCGGTAACTGTATGGTAGGTTGACTTTTGTCTTAATGTGTTCTAAGGCTTTCATAAGCGAGATGCTATCCTACAGAGCGATCTCTGGAAGAACACACCTATATGAGCCCGACTGCTAGTCACAGTCTATGAGATAGAGTAATCTCTAGGAAGCTCATGGATAGGCAAGGAGTGTGACTAATATGCTCCACCCGCGGGGTCAGCCTTCGACAGCCTAGTATCGGTAAGACAAGGAGTGAAACTTCTTTACGCCAAACTGTCAATTCAAGGCATAGTCCATTGTTCAGTTGTGAAGGAATGTAATTCTTTGCTCTAGGTGGATGTTCAACCTTAACTGGTCTCTACTAAAAATACGGATATATCAAATAATGTTTGGAACTGAGGACAACACCATGGGACCTTGAGATCTGGTGGGGGATTGTTGAAATAAGGCATGGGCTTTAGGCCCATCTAACAATTTCAGAAAATCTCTAAGGGCCCATGTGGGAAAAATGACATGGGTGTGGTTCTAAGTTTAGTCCCACCCCGGAAGTGGAGGGTGAGTTGCACCTCTTTATAAGGTGAGCTCTCCTACATGCTATTGAGCAAGTAGAAGAGTGAGAGCTCACGCGCGCTCCTCCTCCGCCGCCCGCCTCGCCTCGTCACGACGCGCGCGCGCGCCGCGGTTTGCGGAATTGAGCCGAGCTAAAACCTATGTCATGTGTGCGCTTAATTTTTGCCAGTCAGGAACGGCTAATTAATCGGCATTAATTTTTAGTTAATGCAATTAATCACGAGTTAACCGTTGCACGATCTGAGACGTCAATCGTGGGCCGACTCGGTCGCGGGTATCCAGTCCCACGTCGCCCTACCTCGGCTGTGTATAAAAGGAGCCGCGGCAACCCTAGCCGCCGCACAACAGAATAGATCGCATATGTTCTTCCTCGCGCACCGCCCACGTCGTTCCACGCACTGCCGCTGCCTCCGGCGATCCCATCCCGTCCGCCACGTGCACGGCTATGCGGGAGAGCAGGCCTCCGGAACCGTGCTCCTTGCGATCCTGCACCGGGAGAGGAGCAATAAGGTTTTTGGGGAGCGTCTACGACGCGACTGCTCGCTTCCGCTCCGGCTCGTCTACTTCGACTACTTCCTCTACGTCGCCATGTCTACCGAAGCTGAGAAGGCCGCCGCCGAGAAACTCGCTCAGGAGGAAGCCGCCGCCGCCAAGAAGACAGCCAACGAACTTGCTGCTGCTAGCAGCGCATCCGCTGCTGCGATCTGGCCGAACGGAGGGTATGATCTACTCACCCCGTTCATCGTTGTTTTCATCTATGCCATGCTTATTGTCTGCGTACATATATGTGTTATCTGCGTAGATCTGAGTTGCATGGTTAAGTATCAGTATGAGATTAATCTTGCATGCGTCATGTTCATGATTTATCTAGGGATTAAATTGCTTAGAAAATTGCTAATATATCCAACACTATATCCACAGAAGGTGAGGGCGAGGGACAGTCTAAGAGCTCTTGTCGCAGGTTAGACTCGCGTCGCGCCTCCTGGAACATGGGAGCTCGTACAGCCAAACCTATGCATAGGGGGTTGGAAACTTTTAATGCTCCATGCAGTTTGGTCGTGTTACATCTTTTTGCTTTCCTATTTGCAGTTAATTTCACATAGTAGTGCTAGTGTGGAAAGTGATGTTCTTAGCTCGAGCTTAAATGCTCTCTACATAAACAGTAAAATAAATAAATAACAAATACCAAAAATTCAAAAAAAATTGTGATGAACATTGACAAAAGTTTTACATGTGTGCAAAATTTCGTGAGAGAATCACATTTGTGGTGGTGTGAGCAAAAAAAATCGATGCTCCAAACTGATTACAAAAACAGTCTTTTTTTACCATCCATTTTTTTTGCCCACACCTCTATATTGAAGATATGAAACAGATAATGTTCAAACTGCTAATATTTCGGATTTCATCATGAGTCACTTACATGGTAAAAAAATGGAAACGGGAATCGATTCTCTGTACTACAGAAGGACAGTACCATGTGACGCCTTACAAAACCACCCAACAGTTTGCTCATGTAAGCCAATGGGAGCACAACTCAAATCACTGCTAATTTTCAGCCCGCCCAAAGCACCTCCCGGGTTAAGTCTGACAAATCGTCCCATTGATTCCACTTCACAATGGAATGGTGATTCAGTTCAGATTACACTGCATAGCTTGAAGATACTAGGAAGATTGACATTTCTTTACCAAACCTCTAAAAGTACCAGCAAACAGCCTCAGCTTCAGAAGCGACGTGTGGAAGAGGACTAAGCTTCAACTGATCGAATGTGATCTCCAGTTTCCTCCTTAAGACATTCCATAGGTAACCTAAAACTTAAGCAAAACATGGCCTGCAACAAATATCAAATATCACAGCAAGTTCTGGGAAGGTTTATCATGTGTCCATAATCAACATAAACTAGCAAAGCTAGTACTGGTGGCCAAAAGGTCGCAGAGATGATTTTGGAATAATTGATCCGTGCTTCATGTATAAACAAAGTTTTTTTTACTGTTTACTGTAGGACAACGGCCCCACAGTCTTTTATTTCCAGAAATTTGTACACAGGCCTGTTTAAATTAGCTCCCACCATGAGTCGAACCCAGGACCTGACGTGATACTAAGTTTGCTGCAACCATTAGGCTACATGCCCGTTCGCATGTCTAAATAAAGTTCATCTCCTATGTTTGTATTTCATTCATCACAGCAATAAATATCATACTAAATAAAGTTCATCTTCTCCTATCCTTGTATTTCATTCATCGCAGCAATAAATATCATACTTATTTAAAGGCCAGACCCGATGAGCATTTCTTGGTCTGGGTCTTACACTCTGCTTAAAGCCGGAGAAACGGAAAAAGAGGGGGAAATGCATGTGCGAATCTTTTAGTACATAATCTACCTTGTTAGGTGCAACATCACGAACCCTATGGAATATTGGTTCTGCTATCTTGGCATTCAATTTATTTTGTGCTTCCTGCAAAGAGGGAAAGAGCTGTCAAAAGATATGCAAACACCTCGGAACATAGATATGAGAAAATGGAAACTGTCTGTACTGTTGTGTGGTATGGACCTATGGTATCATCAAATAGAGCATATATCACTCATTGAGAGAGAGAAAAAACAATAAGGATTGGCTTACACATAATATCAGTTCTTCAGATTCACTTGAACGGATGAAACAGTAACAGTGGATCCAAGGTAATGAACCTTTCCAGTATCTCTTTTGAACAAGACCACTGAAACAATCTGCAGAACAGATATCATATAATCAAATAAAATATAAAGCTACTGTATGTCTCTGACTGTTAAATAATATGAAATCAGTTACACCAAATATTAAGAACAGAACAGGTACATGTTTGTTACTTACAAGCAGCAACCCAGAGGTACTCTACAGAAGGGAAATCTTATCGTTGGGAAAGAAAAAATATGTTTCCAATGGGCTTTACGAAGATACTGACGCAGGACCAGGATCTAAGACGTGAAAGTGGCTGACAGGTTGAGAGATTTTCCAGAAGAAGATATTTTATGTTTATGCAGGGAACCAGTTTATCACAACCATATCTCTATCTCTTATCAAGCAAAACCCCACTAAGATGGATTTATGGTGTCTATCCCAACATGCAAGCTATCAGCATCACCCACTATTGTAGCCAATCATTTGTCCATATCATCCACTAACAAAACCCCACTAAGATACATTTATGGTTTCTATCTCAACATGCAAGCTATCCACATCACCCACTATTGTAGCCAATCATTTGTCCATGTCATCCACTAACATTCATCAATGATAGTGCAAAACCCCACTAAGATGCATTTATGGTGTGTATCTCAATATGCAAGCTTTTCATCCATGCAATTGTACACGTCGCCAATTTTTAGTCGTCAAATATAAAACAATTTTACATCAAAAATTAAGTTTTTCGACTATTGTGATCAACAGAATCTTGCATGCTTGTTTCGACTATTGCAAAAAACTTCATATTTCATACATCTTTAACTTGTTTAAATAATAAAATTCTTAAAAAGATTTCCGCCGCAACACGCGCGGTGTATCCACATCATTTTACTATCAACCAAACCAATTGTCCACATCATCTCCATTAACATTTATTAATAATAGTCTATCTCTACATACAAGTTGTACACATAATCTATTTTTAGCCATTCAACAATCATCCACATCACCGCCACATCATCCATTCATTTAGCCACCATATAATCACTTTAGTCATCATTCATCAAATAAACAATAATTCCATGTCAATTAAAATTAGAACCTCGAGCACTGTGAATAATTGAATTTAACATTTTTTGTAGACAATTTCCAATTTCATGCATCTTATACCCTTTCATTTACATTTGTAGAGTTCTTATATAGATTTCCACTGCAACGCGCGGGGTATTGTTCTAGTTCACAACATAAGGTTACGGCATTGGATTTCAAACAGCAGGAGAGAAAAGTTAATAAAAGTGGTGATGTAATTCAAGTGTTTAGCAAAAATAAGTAATGCATACGAAGCAAATCCTGCTGTGCAGAAACACAATGACAAAGCTTACAAGAAGACAGAGCATTACCAAGAAACTGCAGTGAAGAAGCAGGGAGATTCATTACTACATGGTCAATGTGCTCCCAAGGCTTCACAGGCAGTGGCCCTGAGCTTTTTACTTTCTTATTGTTCCTCCTTTTTGTTTGATTGGCATCTTCTTGGCAGGCAACATCACCTATAGGAAGTATAACACTGTAATTCTACCACAAGAAACATAATAGCTAAACTTGCCATGCTTATCAAGCAACTGACCTCACTCATACATCTGTTTCAGTTAGCATAAACTACCAGGCTATAAACACACATTAAGGCAAATAAACTTCTAGCAAGGTTCTTACAAACATTACATACAATGTAGTTACCTTCATTAGATGTTTCTTGACGCCTTTTGGCACTAGCGCTTACCATGGAGGAGCCATCCAAACTCTCCTGGCAGATCTCTTGTACATCTATTATACAACGATTAGCGGCAGCAGGCTGACACTCGGACTTAGTTTCTGTATCGGGTACTTCCATTACATTTTGCATGAACACTCTAGCATCCATGTTATGTGTGAAAATATAATCTTCCACCTTGTTAATCTTTGCATTTGTCTTCAGATAATGAATACTGTCTGGGTTTAAATCATTTGCATATACAATACATCCTTTCTGTCCAGCTGGGATAGAAAATGGGCCAATACCAGCAAACATGTCACAGATAACATCTCCTTTCTTGAAAAGGGAAACCAATCTGATGTGTTCATGCTCAAGTCTCGAATTCCAGTAGACCAAACCATAGTCAAGTCTAAACGTAGCACCATACTGTTTAACTTCAGTCACCATATCCTTTTTCCCTGCTAGAAACTCAAACTTTGGGACTCTAAATTCATTTGAAATTGCCCCAACTTTATTCACCACAGTTTGAATCCTTGGATAATTTTTCTATATATAAGCACGAGAAAAAATGTTAGCTGAATAGCAGAAGTAGGCAGAATATTCTAAAATGTTTTGAATCATTCTAGATGACCACATGCTCATTACATTGTTTTTATAGTGCCTACAGCTTACATGTCTGGTGACAACCTATTTTAGCCTATTTTCATGTGAAAACTGTATGACCGTCGACTCGTATGCTGAAAATGAGTAAACATTTAAATTTAAGAGAAGTATAAAGGTACAAGTAAAAGTATGGGCAGAACCTTGCAATTAAATGATATATATGAAGTATATGCTGAATATGAGTAAGCATTTAGGAGCAGTAAAGGTGAAAGTAGAGTACTAGCGTATGAAGTAATAAAGCATGTAAAGGCAGCAGAATGCTAAGCAGGTTTTTTACACATTACAACTTCATGAACGGTGCTACTCAAGATGTGTTGTCCTTAATCCTTATACATTCAGAGGTAAATTCGAGCTGTAGTCCATGTACATGAACAAGCACTCTGCTCCAAAATAAGTGACCCTGATTGTGTAGGAATTAGTATAAGAGCGAGTTACTCGAGAATTAAAAAGAGGACAAGCAGCCTTACATCATAGATAACCTTTGCTATGATATCTTTGTATGCTATCAAGTCATCAGGTATGTTTAAGTGGGCGACATGGCCTGCAAAATTCATACAAAGCATTATCGGAAACTAGATCAAACAAAAATGAAAAAACAAAAAGAAAGCATCATGAAGTAAAGTTTAGTATACTTAACAATTGTTTCAAAAGAAGAGGGCACCTCTAATCCTTCAGGCAATACTTGCTTCAGAATATGATCTGCGCAAAATAAAAGAAGATATGAAGCAAGTTTAAAAAAGGACAGACCCAGTGCATAGAAGCTCCCACACAAGGTGGGGTCTGGGGAGGGATTATATGAAGCAAGTTTACCGGGTAAAATAACTCTCAAAATGAAATCCTACAACTATACAGAGTGGGGTTATTAGCAGCATTCCTGATGAGCAAGCCAGGATGTTGAAGAAGTGCTTGATTTAAATTAAGAAAACTAACTTAACATCTACACTTGTAGAAAAATGACATACAGAAACACAATAGATGACTACTAAAGAGCACACCTCACAAAAAATATAAGAATCAGATGACTTAGAACAGAAGAGAAACTTACCAGCACTCCAGTAAGAATAACCAAGAGTCAACGCGTAAGGTACAACATCAACACTGCACAGTTGCTTCAAGGAATTGTGAACCTGCTCTGGAATGCCGGACAAATCTACATACCAGATACAATGGGCGTTAGATTCTTTGATGGAAGCAGAAAGGAGGAGAAACGCTAATGCATTTAAGTTTTTTTATTTGACAAAAAATAGAACCCAACAAGCACAGCAGAGTACAGCAGTGGCAATAGAGACATGAGTGAGCAAATTGGTTTAACAAGTCTAAAATTCTTGCCATGGTATTCAAGATTTCATGGTGAGTAGAAGTTCTTGGTTAATTTACTGAAGCAGGTATGATGTCATTTCTATAGTTCTCAAAAACAACAGACAAGCACCTCATAAGTTTCAAAAAACTGCTCGAATCCAGGGAAAGGTTGAGTTGTACCGGGGTTTTGGATCTTCTCCGACAGCACCACGAGTCTGTTCTTGTCACTCCCTGGGTCCTCAACTACAGGTTTGACCCGCGGCATGTCCAGTAGGCACCTAGAAGCAGGCGGGCAAGAAAATTCAGCTCTGCGCGACCACTCAAATACTTCTACTGCTACTAGACACGACGGCTACATGGAACCCGCAGCCCTTTCTTTCATCAAAAGGTATTACGAACTTTTATAGTTCGCATTCTTTGGCAGATGTTGTGTTATCCTCCACCTGGAATCATTAGGTCATAGAGCGAGCAGCAGGTTTTACCCGGAGCGGAGAAGGCGGGTGACGGCGGATGCGAGCTCGCGGGGGATGCGGAGCGCCCAGAGCTGCAGCCTCTGCTCGAACTTGCTCTCGTCCAGCTTCTCCATTGCCGCCCACACACACTCTTCTCCCTCCTTTCCCAGAGGTTTCTAGGGTTTTGAACGCCGGCGGTCTGTGGTGGACTGAACGAAGAATTCGCGCTCGGCCGGAGTCGTCGGGGTTGAGAGAGACTCGCAAACCTGATCAAGTGGGCCGGCCGGCCCACGCTTAAACGTGTACAGCACGGCCCAAGAGACACGGTACGTTTAGTAAACGGGCAGGTCCGTAGCATGTAGAGGGAATCGCTATTTAGAGGTACCCTCGCTCTCGCGCTCCCGCGGATGTTATTTCGACGTGTTTTCTAGTTGAGAGCATTTTTTATAAATGTTGTATTTGTAAAATTAACTCACTTATATAATATTTGGGCTCAAAAACAGTGCTTTAACATGTATTGTACTCCCTCCATTCCTAATTATAAGGTGTATAGTTTATTTAAAAAAGTCAAACTGAGTTAACTTTGACCATATTTGTAGATAAATACATTAATATGAATTATACCAAACCAGTATTATTAGATTCATCGTGAATCATATTTTCTTATTGCATTTATTAAATATCATAGATGTTGATATTTTTTCCTATAAATTTGGTCAAAGTTTAAAAAGTTTGACTTTTTAAAGAAAACTATACACCTTATATCAAGGAACAGAGGGAGTATTTGTAAAAAAATTACAACACCAGTTCCAAGTGTTGTATATTTTTGACCTTAGTGTTTTAAATATACAACACTTTGGGTAGGTGTTGTAAAACGGTCAGCTGCGTGCGAACACTCAACCGCCAAATTTTTTTTCCTTCCGCCCACTTCCCGCTGCCGTCTCCCGCCCATCCGCCATGGCCGGTGCTGCCGCCTTGCCTCGTCGGCGACACCGCCTTGCCTCGCGGCGCCTTGCCTCGCCGGAGCCGCCGTCGTGCCTCGTCGGCCTCCCGTCCTCCACCGCACGCAGATCCAGTGGACTGCTGGTGCGCAGGCCCTCGAGGACGGAGTTCCACCGCAGTAGCTCATGAACACTCCGGCGGACAGGTGCGCCAGGATCTGCGCGTGCGGCGCCTAGCCGCGCACCAGCAGTCCCCTGTTGGCCTGTGATGTTCGTGCCTCGAAGCCCGCCGTGAGCCACTCCGGCTTGAAGTCGCCCTTGGCGTCGACCCCCAGCGGTGGTCGGAGGACCCGGAGGAACTGCCGCCCGCTGGCATCCAGCCCAAGCGCCAGCTCCGTCATCTCACCGAATCAAATTAGAAATTGGATGTCAGGGCCAGATCCGGGCACCCACGTGATCGTGGAGTTGCCCTCTTGAGTTTGCGCATCACCGATGAGTCGCTGGCGTCTTGAGTGCGAGGCCACGGTCGCCGGAATCCCTGTCCGTGCGCCATCTCTGAACTCTTAAGCTTGATGTCGTCGTGCTGTAACCGACGAGCTCGAGCGCTCACCATGGCATCGTCGTGTCCGTTCCATGCACCAATGTGTACGTGGATGTGAGGGCTATGATCCCCAAGTTGCAGATGGGTCGCCGGCGACCTGAGCGCGAGGCTAGCTTCGTCGCAAGATCTTGTCGTCGACAGGTTTCAAATTTTCTCTGAAATTCAGTTAACGCAGACGGTTTTACAACACGGTTTACAACATCTATTGGAGTTGGATTTTTACAACACGAATATACAACATCAGTTGGAGTTGGCTATTTTTTGGTGTTATAAAACGCATTTTTTTTTGTTGTATACAACACCAAATATACAACATCTATTGGAGATGCTCTTACGTGTTGTGTTTTGATTGTGCTCGCATAAAGTGACAACTGTGGCAGTGCGCTGTAATACCCTCAGTGTCAAGCAACAATAATCTTTTGTTAATAATAATTCTCAGTGATTTAGCAAGTCACTAATCCCCATTGAGCATGTCCTTTTCAAATTCAACTTAATTTGTATTGCCAAATCTAAGTGGAAAATAAACTTTAACCAAAAATTGTGTAACCAAATTTATTAAATGCCTAATAACTAATAAGTCATAATAAAATTGCAATGGGATTTTATTACCTTGTTTAGATATTTTAAACAAATTTAAACAATTCCTAAACCAACCACTTTTAATCCTTTTTTAACAGAACAAAATCCAAATGGTTTATATGGGGCTCAAACTTCTTGTAACATTATATTAATGTGCAACACAAATATTGGAGCTGGTTTGATATTATACAAAAACCAAATGGTGGTCAAACAAATAAAACATGAAAGAATTAAGCTACAAAAATAAAACAAAAAGCAAATGGGTTATATGTCGCCCAGGGCGAAGCCCAACCGGGCCCCTCCCCTCCCCTCCCCGGTTTCTTCCACCTCCCGCTACAGTGGCGGTGAGGCCATGCCGACCGAGGCCGTGACGCCGTTGCTGTCGGACCTCGACGTCCTCGCGCCTCTACAGTCGATCGGCGAGGATAAGAACGAGCCACCGCCCCCGTGGACAACCCCCACATATCCCCCCTCGCGCCACGCTCACCTTCGGCCGCCATGGCCACGAGGACGTGAACCAGCGAGGCCATCGACCTCCCCAGCCCAAGCCGACGCGTCTAAGATCCTCGTCGTCGACGACTACGCCACCTCACCGAAGGAAACGAGCAGAGGAGCCCTGCAACCTCGTCGTTGTCATCTTCTTCCTCGTCTTCGGTCGTCACGACCTCGCCGTCGATTAGCCGCTGTCAAGCCTCCCCTGAGCCCGCTTTGCACGCCTACAGAACCGCGGTGAGCTCCCGCATGAAAGCCCCCATTCCCCCGCACTAATTCATCGCCGTAGTTCTCGCGAGCTCGCCGCCGTGGCCCTAGACGTTATTACGCTCGCCTAAGCCCATCATCGTGCTCCTGGACTCCCATGAGCCTAGTGCGCTATCGCGCGCTCCTCCCCGTGCTCGCAACCATGGACACCGTGCTCGTGTCGCCGCCAAAGTCGACGCCGACGTGGATTCCGGCCACCCCAGGCTCTGCCGCCACCATCGTTCGCCACCCCCTCCCCGGTCGTTTGCACGTTCGAACGCGCCCTCGCGCACTCGAAGTGGTGACCCCTAGGCGAATCTCGCCGCCTCCCGTGGCCCTCCGTCGTGCGGTGTGGTCGTCGGCGGCTAAACGGCGGTCGACACCGACGTGGCACACCTGGGGGTACCCCCTGGGTCACTGGGTTGACCATTCAACCATGTTGCCTGGGCAACCTCAGTCACTGACATACGGGGCCCACCCCACTGTTTAAATAAATTAAATGGATTTAGTTTAATACAGAGAATGACATGTGGGACCCACCCATGACAAATCCCTATTCAATTAGAGTAATCTTTGTTTAATAAAATGTGTGTATGACATGTGGGTCCCCTTGTAAGTACATTGTTTTGGATAAGATATGCACAATGTTGATTTAATAATAATAATAAATAAAATCTAGAAATTGGTTTAAATGATTTAAACTTTGAAATGAAATATCTTTTAAATCGTAGGTCAGATCAAAATAATTTATACATGAAAGTTGATCAGAAAAATACAATGAGTGAGAATACGCTACACGTATACCAATCACCCCCCTCTAGCATACCGAACACGAGACCTTCCCCCTCTGGGTCGTCTACCGATAATCACCCGGAGTTGGCAGTTCATCCCTGGATGAATTCCCGCTCCAAGCAAAGCATCTAGCACTGTGTTAGAACACCGACAACAATGCATCTGTCATGTCATGCATCTGTGTTGCATTAGTTTGCATTATATTTACTATTTCTCCCCCTTCCTTCTGCTAGACCACGCGGCTGCCGTCGACGACACTGTTAAGTACGATTGCTACGTCGACGACCAGACTACTACTGTTTAGCTTCCAGACAAACAGAGCCCTTCCCCTCTCCCAGATATCACCTACCTTTTCTGTACTATTTCTTGCACTAGGCATTGTTGCTGCTACTACTGCTATTATTCCTATTCCATTGCATTACCTGTCTTTGTCGCCATTTACTATTGTACCCTACCTTGTCCTATGCTGCTTAGAATAATTACTCATCATTTGGCCCTACGCTCTTGTCGATATGCTATGCTTAGTTATCGGGTTGCGATCACTCTAGGGAGTGAACGGGGACTTTACATTATTGCAACTTCATCGGACGCAAGACAAGGTAAGGAGTCGGGTGACCCAACGGTGCCCGCGACAGGTATTGCGAAGGGACGACCGGGTAGGCACTTACGATGTGCGGTGGTGATACGTCTCAAACGTATCGACTTTTCCAAACACTTTTGCTATTGTTTTGACCTCATTCTTGCATGATTTGAACAAACCTAACCCGGACTGACGTTGTTTTCAGCAGAGCTGTCTGTGTGGTTTTCTCATGTGCAAAAAAAGGGAATTTTGAACACCTCAGAAAATTCCAGGAAAAATCACAAAAAATCCACGCAACCGGAGCACCTAGGAGCCATAAGATGGGCCAAAGGGGAGCCAACCCTGGCCCAGGCGGCCAGGTGGCGCGGCCAAGCCCCTGGACGCGCCAGGAGGCCGCTTGGGTGAGGTCCACCCCCTGGTGCCCTACTTCGACTCCTATTTTTACCCGTGATGAGGAAATCCCAGAATAGAAGTCGATATCCCAATTCTTGTTGCGGAGCCGCCGCCACCTCTGTTCTTCTCCGGCAGAGCTAATCTGGAGGTTGTCTTGGCCTCCGGTGAGGGGAAATCGTTGCCATCGTGATACATCCCAAACGTATCTATAACTTCTGCTTGCTCTATGCATGTTTTGTGTGATATTGCTATGATCTAGATACACTTTCATACACTTTTGATCATATTTGGACTAACTTATTAACTCAATGCACCACAGTGTCAGTTCCTGTTTTCTGCTGTTTTTCTATTTCAGGTTTCCCCCATATTAAAAGTGCTCCAAAAATTCGGGAAAAATCAGATAAAAAATCAGCGCAACGGAACCTTTCAGAGTCCCGAAGGAGGACAAAAGGGGACCCACCAAGGGCGCGGCCTATGGCTTGGCCGCACCAAGGGGGTGCCTGGACCCCTGGTGGCCCCCCTGGCTGCCCCCTTCGCCTATATATTCTCCGTGACGCGAAATCTCCGAAGACAGAACCCTTTTTCGCGATCTCGCCTCTGTTCCGCCGCCGCCGCGCTTCCAAGATCAGGAGCGCCAGCAGACCTCTTCCCGGCACCCTGCCGGAGGGAGGATTGACCTCCGGGAGCTTCCCCCCACCATGGACGCTTCCCGGATGACCCGTGAGTAGTTTCCCTTGGACCATGGGTCCGTGATCAGTAGCTATGTGATGTTCTCCTCCCCCCCCTTTGTTCTTCATGATTTAGACCTCGTGATCTGCCCTACATGATCGAGGCACATATGTAATTTTCTGCTCTTGCTATGCTGAGTTTGCTGGGATCTGATGGATTATGAGACTATGTTCAGTTTGTGATTGAGTAATATATTTGGTTCTTATCTATTATATTTTTGTTCCTAAGTAATTCTTGCATGTTCTCCGTTGCTATTTATTGCTTTGGCCAAGTAGTAGGTAGTGACTCCAAGAGGGAACGTTATGCTCGATTGTGGGTTCATGCCCCCTGATGACACGCTTGAGTGACAGAAACATGAGTCTAGGGGATGTGTTGTTGCCACAAGGGGGAAAACAACAGTGCTTGTAACCGTGGTTGCAAGAATTGTTTACTTTACGCAAGGTGCTTTTTAATGCAGTTATATGTTGCTTTGGGTTTACACTTTAGGTGGGGCTCGCAACTTAATACCAGCGAGATGTTCTCGATAGATATCTCAAGGTGGATGATTAGTAGTACATGCAGTTGGATTTCGGTCTACTTATTTTGGCGTACCGCCCATGCTTTTGAGCCTCGTCCTTTCTTTGTAGCATGGTTAGCATTGCGGTGCGTTTTTAATCCTGTCAATTGCTCAGCTGTGATTTGTTTACCTCGCATAGCAGTTTTATCGTCTTTTGGGAGAGAGACATCACTAGTGAACATCACGGGACCCCGGTCCATATTCTCATCACTGTTTACATGCTCTTTTATTTTCCTGATTTTACTTTCTAGTGTTATCATTATTATCTTTTATCTGTTGCGTTGATCCTTTGTGAACAGCAAGGCCGGAGAGATTGACAACCTCTCTGTACTCGTTGGGAAGCGAAGTTATTTGTGTCGTGTGCAGGTCCAGGCGAAGCAAGTGATTCGGCGCCTCACTTGCCAAACCACCTACTTATCATTATCAGGAGTCCTACGGGAGACAATCTTAAAACCTCGGTATCTTCACCGAGGAAAATTTGCCGCTACACTACATCTAACCTTCCACTTGGGGTAACCAACGAGGACAGAGTATCAAGCAAATTTCTGGCGCCATTGCCGAGGACTCCAAGTGCTAAGATAGGGGAGTTGCACACTATCATTTACCTTTGCTTTTTAGTCTTGTTAGTTTACCTTTCAGTTTTAATCTTTGTGTCCTTTATCAAAAATAAAAAATAATAATAGTATGCCTAGTTCCTTACTTGCCAATCAATGTCTGACTTCTTTGAAACTAGATCTTATTGGCATGGAGGATTCACTGAGGATCAACAAGAATGGTACAAGGAACACCGCTTGTCTCAAAAGGGGATACACTTATGGAAACAAATACATCAGTTGTATGAGTATGCTTGCTTGAGGCTTGGTGAATTGCGCTAGTGGAAAATACCGCAGTAGCCCAATCAAGTTCACGTCCCTTGACATGAACTTGGAACGACTGGTGTCCAGCAAAGTCATGTCGCTGCAGGTCTTATAGGATCAATTGCTGCCAGTCTCAGCAAATAGCCTGAGCGCGTCCGCTCGGCTCTTTCTATCATGCGAGCGCATGGAAAAGGTCGGGAGTGAAATCGCTCTGCGGAAAGTCCCGGCCCGGCCGTTCTGCGCAGCGGGGTCTTACCTACACGCTAAGATTGCATGGCATCTGGGTACAGTGTGTCGTAACCCAGACATAATTGTGTTTTGTAGAGGCACGGAGCCTGGTTAGCGATGCACCCACTTGGAATAAACAATCAAGTGAGCTATTAGGAGTCACTCGCGGAGCTTGTAGTGAACTCAGGCGAGGAAAATAAGAAAGCACCCACTCGGAAAGTCGTCGAGTGCGCGGGTGGATCATATTGTCGAATACTTGTTCAGTCTTTTGCGAGTAGTCACTCGAATGCTTTATTGTCTTCAGGGTGAGGGAGCACCCGAACTCTGAAAGTACGTTGTTTTCTGCTGGTGCGAGTGATCACTCGAGCACGTGCATGCTTCCTGGGTGAGGGAGCACCCGAACTCGAATAAAGGTACTCCCAATGGGAGTAAAAGATTTTTTGGAATAATATGAAAAAGCTTGTAAGGAGCAGGATGCTGACCGAAGGTGCGTGCTTGAGACGCATTGCTGAGATGTGACGTTTGCTGGTCCGCATGACAGGTTGGGTCGCCGTGTCATGTGAAAATGAAGTGACTTGACGCCTGCTGCCCGAAAATTTTGCGCTGCGCGATGATGGTCCTCGTTTTTCGCGCGCAGTGGGCGGTATGGTTAATGCGCCGGTTGAGTTTTCCATGTTTCTCGGCTATCGTGGGATCGCGCCACGTCTGCTTGATTCCAAGATTAACGGTGATGATTTGCGTTCCCTTACTGCTGGTTAAATATCAGGGGGTCTGGCTTGTTTAGGTTTTCATCCAGCCTTTGCCTTCTGCTGCTAGCCCTTCTTCTTCCTTCTTCGTTCTTTGTCTCCTGCCTTTCTCTTTGTTTGTAGGACTGCTCCTGTTCCTGTTGCTTCTTTTGCGAGTGCCGCTGCTGTTGGTGCTCCTTCGACTTATTCTGGTGCGGCGCTGACCGGTTGGCTGGTTCTGCTACTCCCGTGGCTTCAGGTGCGGGGACGACCCCTGTGACTGTAGGCGCGGAGGGAACTTCTGCGACTGCTTCGTCTGGGGGATCTGCTGCGGCTCCTGGAGGGGATTTACATCCAGATGTTAAACCAGTGATCCCTGAGGAGCACTTCTTGGAGAGGCGGGATCTTTCTGCTGAAGATAAGGCGAAGTTCTTTGATCGCATGGCGGAGCAGTTATGTGATTTCTTTGTCCTTCTGAGCTTTGTTGGAGTAGCCCCCGAGGCTGCAAGCAATCACTTGTGATTGGTTGTAGTCTTTAGCTTGGGTTTCCTTTTGTCGATCTTATGAATATTGGGAGCACAGCAGTGCTCCCAATGGGAGTAGCCCCCGAGGCTGCAAGCAATCATTTGTGATTGGTTGTAGTCTTGAGCTTGATTTTCTTCTTTCCTAGGCTTTGACTAGTGCATTTACTTGAATTCAACCTTTGTTCCGGATATGCGAACGTGTGCTGACTGAGACTGATCGGTGGCGACGTGCTCATGACTCGGTCCAGGGGAGCTTGACTGCTATGAGACGTGAGATCTTGATTCTTGGTCTTTGTTTCTTTTCCTAGTTGGTTTTGTCTGACTCATGTCCATTCCGCAGGTCGCAAGAAAGGTGCTGACAAATGGGCAGAGGCTGCAAAAAGGGAGCTTTCTGAGCTTCGGACCGCTCTGGAATCCAAGGAAAGGGAGCTGCAGACGCATCATGGCGAGCTCGAGCGGTTGCGGAAGGTGGAGGAGCAGTTTCTCCAGGTCGGGAAGGTTGAGTGCGAGCGCCTGCGGGACTTGGCGGGTTCTTTGACTGGTTTGTGGACTGTTCCTGTTTCCGTTTACTTGGGTTTGTTCGTCTCTTAAGTTTCTGGGTATTTGAGTCCTTTTCCTTCTTCCAGGTTCTGCGGGTGTTGGGGCGGTGGAGGTGGCTGCTGGGGGGTCAGGCGCTCTCCGTGGCTCAATGGATGCTATCTCGGGCGCTGCTGTAGCTGTTGGGGATGTCTGTGCTCGGGCTTCAACTCTCCTGAAGCTTCTTCATGAGCATATGTTCCCAGATGAGGAGAAACGGCCTGAGGGTCTTGATTGTCTGGTTGCTGCCTTCGGTCCGGATGGTGATCAGCTGGAGGGCTTGGTTCGCGAGAACGTGGTGAGTGGGCTTGCCACGTCTATTGTTGTTCTTCTGGGACATGGTGTTCCCATTGAGGATTCCATGGTGGATAGTTTGCCTGATTATACGGACGAGAGAGTGCTCGAGCCACTCGGCTGGCCCGCCAGCTGCAGCTGGTTGTGGAGGCTGATAACCGCAATTCTTCAACCGAGGAGTAGGGTGAATTTGCTTTTGTTTTGAAACCTTGAGCTGTAATGTGCCTCCTGCGGGATGGTGGATCTTTTTTAATTCATGGAACTGCTTTGCTCTTTTGTGCTGCTTTGTTGTCTCGTTTCCTTTGACTTTTGCTTCCTTGCGGTAGGCCATCCCGAGCTTTTCTCGGGCTTGTAATTTGCCGAAGGAGGATGCTCGCGAGGGTGCCTACGAGTCTGTTTGCTTGAGGCTGAAAGAGGCCGAGCATGAGATCGTTCGCCTGAAAGGTGTTGTTGCGGTCCATCGCTCGAAACGTGAACGTGCTGAAGCCATCTTGGATAGCTTGGCGGCTTGGATGATAAAGTTGTCTGATCTTCTGAAGGGTGAGTTTGTCTCTCTTCGACCGCTCGACTACGCGAGTTCTTTTCCTTATGCTTGCGGCTGATCTTTTTGTTCTTCCTTGTGAAGTGCTTGCTGGGCGTTCTCGCGAGGAAGAGGAAGCAGTGCAATCGGAGTTGTTGCGGCTGGAGGACCCGGTTGTGCAGGCGAACAATCCTTTCTGGATGGATAGGGCGCGTGCTCGGGTGTTCGCCATTCCGCGGATGCGGGTTGAGAGGGTACCGCGGGCTCTTGAGTACTGTTGCGGAGTGTTTGGCAGGATCTTTGCTGAGTTTTATCCTTTGGATCCTGTCCCGTCTTCTCTTGAAAAGCTTTGTCGGGTGTTCTCTCAGCTTGCGGATCTTCGGCGTGTAGTTAATCACCAGATATATGCAGGGGCTCGCTGTGCTTTTGCCTTTGTCCATAGTCATTGGCCGGGGGTGGACATTATGCTGAAAGCTCAAGGTCCTCCTGGTGGTCGAGCTCAGCCGATGGACGACCATTACGCCGTGGCGGACAAGCCTGCAAGTCAAGTTGTGAAGTGGGTAGTCGAGGATAACGACCGTCGGTTGGGTGCTCTGTGTAAAGTAAAATCAGAGCCTAGAGATTAGTCCCTGCTTGGCACTGGTTCCTTTGCTGGACAACATGTGTTGCTGTTCCCTTTTGCTTTACTTTGTTCGTCTGTTGTAAATGGATCCTGTGTGGTACAGATTAGTCTTGTGAGCTGCTAAGTTTTTTGGCGAGGAGCCCCTGAGTGCTATTTTTAGAGTCGCGTAAGCGAAGGACGCCTCGGGGGTGGCTGCTACGGCGAGCCCCCGAGTGCCAATTTTTAAGTCGCGTAAGCGAAGAACGCCTCGGGGGGTGGCTGCTGCGGCGAGCCCCCGAGTGCCAATTTTTAAGTCGCATAGGCGAAGAACGCCTCGGGGGGTGGCTGCTGCGGCGAGTCCCCGAGTGCCAATTTTTAAGTCGCGTAAGCGAAGAACGCCTCGGGGGATGGCTGTTGCGGCGAGCCCTCGAGTGCCAATTTTTTAGTCGCGTACGCGAAGAACGCCTCGGGGGGTGGCTGTTGCGGCAAGACCCCGAGTGCCAATTTTAGAGTCGCGTAAGCGAAGAACGCCTCGGGGGGTGGCTGCTGCGGCGAGCCCCCGATTGCCAATTTTAGAGTCGCATAAGCGAAGAACGCCTCGAAGGGTGGCTGCTGCGGCGAGCCCCCGAGTGCCAATTTTAGAGTCGCGTAAGCGAAGAACGCCTCGGGGTGTGGCTGCTGCGGCGAGCCCCCGAGTGCCAATTTTAGAGTCGCGTAAGCGAAGAACGCCTCGGGGGGTGGCTGCTGCGGCGAGCCCCCGAGTGCCAATTTTAGAGTCGCGTAAGCGAAGAACGCCTCGGGGGGTGGCTGCTGCGGCGAGCCCCCGAGTGCCAATTTTAGATTCACGTAAGCGAAGAATGCCTCGGGGGGTGGCTGTTGCGGCAAGCCCCCGAGTGCTAATTTTAGAGTCGCGTAAGCGAAGAACGCCTCGGGGGGTGGCTGCTGCGGCGAGCCCCCAAGTGCCAATGAGCAAAAAGAATTTCTTGGAAGAATATTTTCGATATTTTTCCTTTTGTTTCTTACACGAGGGGGCCGTTTGAAGACAACCCTTTTATTTGGATCGATGGCTTGGTAGCCCTAAGAGTGGTAAATTGCTGTGGTGGACCGGTATGGGTTCTTGGTGTGCGAAACCTTGTAGGTCCTCTGGTTACTCCCTTTTGCTTCTATGGTAGGGCCTCTTCTTCTGATGTTGCAGCTCTGCTGGCTTGGTGTGCTCCGAAGGTTTCTGATATCTTGTGGAACTCTTTGTCGCAACGGTCGGATCTGACGAAGCTGCCGCTGACTGGGATCACTCCTCGCGGACTTGGCATTTTCAGCTTGACGTAGGTGTAGTGTGGGACTGCCATGAAACGCGCGAAGGCTGGGCGTCCTAGGATGGCATGGTACTGTGATTTCCAGTTGACCACTTCGAAATCCAATGTCTCTTTGCGGAAGTTGCTCGTGCTGCCAAAAACCACCTCGAGACTTATTTTTCCGAGGGGGTAGACTGCTTTCCCTGGCAAGTTCCATGGAACGTTGTGCCTCAAGTTTTTAGCGCTGAGTTTTGGATGAGCATTTCTTCCAGGGTTCTCGTGAATATGATGTTGATTCCACTGCCGCCTTCCATGAAGACTCGTGACATGTCGTATTTTCCGATTCTTGCTTCGAGTACTAATGCGGCGTGTCCTGGGCGCGAGATGGCTGGCAGGTGGTCTTCTTGGGAGAAAGTGATTTTAGTCTCAGACCCACGTAAGTATTCTGGGACAGCAGGGTGCGAGGAGACTGCGAGGAAAACTTGTCTGGTGACCTGCTTCTACTGCCTGTTTGACGATCTTCCTTATTGTATCATGTAGATCCGGCCGTGCTCTTCTGGGTACTTTTCTTCTTCCTCGGGTGTCGTGCTTCGTTCTTGGATTACTGCTACTTGCCTTGCTGATATTGCAGGGGCTGGTGGTGCGTTGTGGGCGATGGTCCCGACTGCTACGCTTGCGAGAGGCTGTGCTGCTGTTGTTGTAGATCGGCTTTTTTCTTCTGAGAGCTCGATGAAGCGCCTGCAGTTTCTGAGGGTGTGTCCTGATCTGAGCTCTACACGCTCGTTTCTGAACTTGTGTAGTGTACACGGTCCGTCGAGCTGCTCTTTGGCCGAGCGATATGCTCGGGTGTCATCTCGCGGCTGCCTTGTTCTCCAATCCCGTTTCTAAACTTGGGGTGTTTCTTCTTGGTTGTCCCTGTGCTGCATTCTTCTGTCGTCGCGGTGTCTGCCTTCTCTGTCGTCCGGGAAGCCGGCCATGAACATATCGGGTCCTCTGTCGTTGTAGAAGTTACGCCTCAGGCGTTTTCTTCTTATGTCGAATCCTCTATCGCTGGTGTGGTAGTCGTAGTCGCGTTCTGAGCGCGCTGTCTGGATCTCTGATTCGTTCCGTACGGAGTCTTCTCCGTCTGCCCAGTTGTTGGCTTGTTCTAGTAGTCGTGCGAGTGTTCGGACCTTCATCTGCCCGAGTTGCTCCTTGAAGTTGATGCGTTGCAAGCCCGTCCTGAATGCGTCGATTGCGCTTTCGTCTGATATGTCCTCGGCTGAGTTTTTGAGTATGGTCCATCGCTGAATGTATCCTCGCAGGGATTCTCTGGATTCTTGTTTGCAGGCCCTCAGCTCCTCGAGTGATGACGGTCGTTTGTAAGTGGACTTGAAGTTCTCGATGAAGGCGCTGCGTGTAACACCCTCAGTGTTGTGGAACAGTAAACACTTTACTAATGAGGGTTACTGTTGTTAATCATCCCATGATCATCTTGAATCAATTCCAAGTTCAAAATGCCCCTTTGTTGATATTAAAAACAAAGTGATAAAATAAAGTTTCTCCAAAAATTGTGAAACCAATTTTGTTAAATCCCTAAAAATCAGCAGACCATGTTCAACAACATTGGGTGTTTATTTGTATGTTTAAGTATTGCAAACAACTCTTAACAGATACAAAACAGTGGCATTTAATTCCTTTTAGATAAAACAATAATGTAAATGATTTTATAATGCCACCAAACTTTTTGTGGCACTTGTTTAAAGTGAAACACTAATATACAAACAAGTTACACATTTTATAAAAATGCAAAAGTAATTAAAACAAATACAAACAGTAAAGGAAAAGAAACTGAGAGTAAAGAAAACAAATAAAATTGGAAAATTCATAAGCCTCGCTCAGGGCAAGGCCTGCCCGACCCATCTTCCCTCCCCCCACTAGGGCCAGCCCGCCTGGGCCGTCTTCTTCCTCGCTACAGTGCGCAGGACGCCCATGTCGTGACGGGCATCGCGCGGCCGAGCCACAGCGTGCCACCGTGGCGAGCATCCGACGGCCGTCGCCGACGTGAAGGCCGCCCCTCGCCCCCAAACCCTAACCCTAGCCCATTTGCTCCATCCACGCCCCGTAGTCGTCTTCCTCCTCCCGCTCGACGCAGCCATGGCCACGGCTCCGTGAACCGGCGTGGCCACCGGCATCCCCAGCCCCATCCAACACGTCCACGAGCCTCACAACCATCTTCCCCATCTCCACGCGTAAGGAGTCAAGCCCGGAGGCTACGTGTGCGACGAATTTCACACCGACCTCCGTCGACAGCCGTCACGCCATTGACGCCGGGGAGCTCCACTTCGACCTCCCTCGGCCTCCTCGCGCTCCTCTCCCGCACCGCCATGAGCCCCTCTCCCTTTTCCCTCTCGCTGCGCTAGTTTTTCCCCTCCAGTCGTCGTCTCCACCACGGGCCGCTCCGGCCGCCGCCACGGCTCAACATCGGCGATGTTCCGGCCACCCCTAGCCCCGCCCGATGCCTCAGCTCGACGCGGCTCGCGACCACGAAACCATAGCAACAAGCGGCGCCTCAAACAGTGCCCGGAATCGTGCACGCCGGCGAGTTCACCGGAGCACCACCGCCGGCGAGCCTCCCCGGTGTCGCTGACAGGCGGGCCCTACGTGTCAGATCTATGATTAGCAACTAACCCCCTAATTAACTGTTAACTAAAACTGCTCAAATTAACAGCCCCCCCCGTTATTAAAAATATGTGACACTTACACGTGGGCCCTGCCCATTTGAGTTTAATTATGCTAGTTAATTATAATTTGTTCCTATGACATGTGGGTCCACCCACTATTTAATTAAACTAAATAATTAATTAAATAACCAGAGGCTGACCAGTGGGACCCACTAGCCAGGTTTACTGTAACACCCTCAGTGTTATGGAACAGTAACACTTTTGATAATGAAGATTACTGTTGCTAATCACTATTGCTAATCATGCTTTGATCACCTTGGATCAACTCAAACTGAAAATGCCTTTTTATGAATATTTAAAAAATAAGTGGAAATAAAACTTGGCCACTTTTGTAAAATTACTAATAATCAGTGGACCATGCCAATATGGTTTTGGGTATTTATCATGCCACTGAAAAATTCAAACAATTCATAACAGTGATAAAACAATGGTATTTAATATATTTTTAATAAAAAAAATGCAAAAGAATTTATAAAAGGACAAAACTTTTTGTGGCACCTCTAATATATGCAACATAAATATTGGGGCAAGTTTCACTGTTGGCAAAAAAAAATCAAAACCTAGCTAAACAAAATGCAAATATAAAAGAATAACAGAAAAGAGAGAAAAACCTAAAAACGGTAAATCCCGCACTGGGCAAAGCCCACCCCCTCCCCTCCACTGAGCCGAGCCCACCCCCGGCACACCCCAGCCCACCACGGCCTCCCTCCCCGTTGTCTTCTTCCTCGGCCTTGCGTGGAGAGCATCCAACGGCTCCACGCCGGCCGGCCGTGTCGTGGCGGCCATCGGCGGCTGCCGTCGGGGGATAAGTGCCCCGAGAGCCCCGACGCAAGCCCTAGACGCACTCAGATCCCCCATTCCCCCTCGTTCCTCCTCTGCGCCGTTCCCCACTCGAAACCGAAGCCCCGCCCGTCGCCATGGGCGCAAGCTCGTGAACAACCGCGGCCACCGTGCTCCCCGTTCCTCGCCTCCGTGTCCTGGGTGTGCGCCGTGCTGGTCTGCGTCTCCCTGTGCACGCAATCGACCCGAGGATCCCCGTGGAACACGCGCGCCCCTTCTTCCTCGCCACCGGCCACCGGGACCCCGCCGCCCGATTCGCCACCTCCGGCCTCCCCCAGCTCTTCCCGCCAACACCAGCTCACTCCCGGTGAGCACACGGTCCTCCCCGGCCTCTCCCCTATCCTCCCCATGCCCCGGAGCGCCATGCCCGCCGTGCCCATGCTCCGGCCTCCGCTAGGGCTCTCCGTAGCCGTCGTTGCGGTGGTCTCCGCTGGACTCCGAGTGCGCTAGAAGCTTGATGGCGTTGGCCCCGTTCGATTCCGCTCGGTTGCACGCCAAATGGTCGTCGGAGGCATGCGCACGGCCTCGCCATCGTCCCTGTATGTCGTCGCCGGCGAGCGCTGGGTTAAACCTCCAGTGGGCTATGCAAATGACATGCGGGACCCGCTTGTTTAAATTAGCGCTAATAATTCTGTTAAGACTAAGCCACCACCTGTAAACTACCCCCATGTGTGTATGACAGTGGGCCCAAGGCCATTAGTAATAAGCTAATATAAATAACTGTTAGAATATAACCCTATTAGACTTACAGATGGGCCCAGGCCCTTAAACTAATTATAGATGTTTAATTAAGCACATGTTAGTATGACAGCTGAGTCCCACTAGATTATTAGATTAATTAAATTGGATTATAATTAATTAGTGTATGACATGTGGGGCCAGTGATTATTTAAACTAGATGATACCCCGCGCGTTGCTGCAGGAATCAGTTGCAATATATTTTGAATGATTGATTGCATGAAACATGAATAGTTGAATTAATCGTATATAAACTAAAGTATAAAAATACATTTTATGTATTGTATTTTATTATTGTGTAGTTAAAATTATTTATTAAATATAAGTAATGTAATATAATGAAAAAAATCATGCATGTTGAGTGAGTTGACATGTGTCACTATATTGATGTATGCATGAGATCAACTAATAACAAAAAAAATTATTTTCATGCATAATGTGGTGAGTCTTTGATGATGTGACATGTATGCATGTTAAAAGTAATGTAATATAATTGGAAAAAAAATCCATGCATACTAAGGGAGATTGCATGTGTCATTAAATAGATGTGTGCATGAGATCAACTAATAATGAAAAACTTGTTCTCATGCATATTTTGGTGGACCTTTGATGAGGTGGCATGCTTGCATGTTGAGATAGATAAGATAGTGGGGATGATCTATTATAGTATTATAGATTAAATAAAATGATTTATAATATTGTGAGGCTGACCAGTGGGACCCACTGGTTAGGTTTGACCAGTCAACCCCTCTGTGGATAATGTTTATTTTATTAATAAAAGAAAATCCAGAAATTGATTTAAAATGATTTAAACTTTGAATTTGAATATCTTTTAAACCGTAAGTCAGATTCAAATACTTTATACATGAAAATTGATCAGAAAAATATAACAAATACGAAAACGCTATCCGTATATCAACCACACCCCTCTAACACACCGAACATCGAACCTTCCCCCTCCGGACCGTTTGTCCGATGATTTGTCTGGTACTGTCGAAGTATCCGGATGAATTTATTCTGAACACGAAAGTTATTCGGATTGTTTCAACTAGCACGGTTACACCATCCACACGTTTGTCGGATGCCCACGACACCTCCGGCATGATCCCCTCCCCCTCCGGACACCCTGTCCGGTAATCACCCGGAGCCGGTATTTCATCCCCGAATGAATTCCCGCTCCGAGCAACGTGCATTGCGATGCGTTAGAGCACCGTTAACATTGCATACGTCATGTTATTCATCCGTTTGCTATTATTGCTTTGTATTTACTGTTTCTTCCCCCCCTTTATTCTCCGGTAGACCCTACTGCTACCGCCGACCACACCGTTGCTGGGTACGACTACTTCGTCGACGACCCTACCCCTACCGTCGAGCTTCCAGGCAAGCAGAGCCATTCTCTTCCTCAAATATCGCCTACCTTTCCATACTTTCTTGCACTAGGCATTGTTACTGTTGCTGCTACGTTACAATCCTATTCAATTGCATAGCCTGATTTTGTCGCCCCTTGTTGTACCTTCCATATCCTGTGTTGCCTGCTATATCTATATATTATATTCAGCAGTGAGCCCTGCGCATTGTTAGCTAGGATTTGATAGCGGGCCGTGACCACTCAGGGGAGTGACGCGGATGCAAAATATATACAACTGCAAAATGTACGGATCAATGCAGACGCCCTAGGGAACCTACAACGGCGAGACTCTGCGAGTCGCTCCGAGTTTGACTTACGAGTGGACGAACTCGTATTTCACTCTCGTCGGCTCAGTAGCGTAGCATCACTGGGATGATACGAGGGTATTGTTGAGAAACGTAGTAGAAAACAAAAAAATTCGTGCCTACGAATCAAGATCCCAAGATCATCCAAGAAAGATGGCATACAAGGTTTAGGCCATTGCTCACCAACGGTTGCAGCGGAAGAAGAGTTGATGAAGCAGGTGGAAGTAGATATCGTGATGCGTCTCACGATCCGTCCCACGATCTATCGCACGAACGAATCCCTCGAGCAATTCCCTCGAACAGATCTCCGAGGAAGAAGAAGAAGTTCCTCGAAGAAGGATCAAAGTTATGATCCCTCTACCGGTATCCTCACATCCCGTAGTAGCAATCTAGCAGCGCTCCGCCGTCCAGAGAAGAACGCCACCGAGAAAACTAGAGGGAGAAAACCCTAACGGATTCCGATCTAGAACAACGTCTAAACCGGGGTCTAATTGTGGAGCAACGGGGTTTAGAGGGAGGGAGAGTGGCGCATAGGCCTTGGGGTTCAAGTGTGCTGCGCCTCCACCCCCTCCCCTCATTATATAGGTGTCCAGGAGGGCCCTTTGCCAAAATAAGGGGGGTGGAGTCCTTCCAGGACTCCTCCCTTGGTGGGAAAACTTTTCCCTAGGACTCCTTCCTTGTGAGGAGTCCTTCCCACTTTGGAAAGCCTAGTCCTAATAGGACTAGGGCCAAATTTCGGCCAGCCCCTATGGGGAGCCTTGCCCCCCAAGTCTAAGGGTGGTGGGGCGCATATGGTACTGTCCGGAACCTTGTGGAACCTTCTGGAAGCTTCCAGAACCTTCCATGACCTTCCAGGACCCGTCGGGACCATTCTCGGCCATTCCGGGACCTTCCAGGATGGTTTCGGGACATTCCGGAACCTTCTGGAACACTTCCAAGACCTTCCGGGACCGTTTTCGGACGTTCCGGAACTACCTGGATAGGTTCCGGGACGATCCGGGTTACGGTCTAGCCTGCCCGATGCCCTGCGTCGGTTCGTCGGTCGTTTTCGGGACGTCCACCGATTAACCGGAAACTATTCCGGTTAATCCAGGACTTCCCCAGTACCATTCTCATATGTTCCAGAACCACCTGGGACTATTCCAGAGTGATCCGGACATATCTTTAAATACCCAGAACTTCTTCTGGTGCCCTTATGAACAATTCCATAAATACCCGGAACTACTTTCGGTGCCCGTATGAACTATTCCGTTTTGCTACCACTAAACCTTCTACCATTCCAGTATTCTAACAGACTACTACTCGTTAAGTGTGTGACCCAATAGGTTCGGTATAATGCGGACATGACTCAGAACATCTTCCGGACATAGGTCAACAGCCTTTTGTCAATAGCCAATAATCAACAGCGGAGCCATGGACACCCATGTTGACTCCCGCACATACACGAAGAAATTTCGAGTGAACCATTATGTTTAGTCATGTACCATTCCCTTTGCTTCACGATATATGAAAAAGTTAGAGGAGAGAAGTTTGGCACCCATGTGTAACAACTTCTTGAACACAAGCCACTCGTTATCCTCTTTGCTCGTTTGTCCCTTTTTCTCATTATCGTATTCCGGTATCCCCGTGACTGAATCACAATGCGTCTGGCCAGACTATAATGGATACCGTCATACCGAGTGGGCCCGAAGTGAATATCTTGTTCATCGTGAAGGAGCAAATCCCAATCTTGAACTATCACAGTTACTAGACACACTATCCAATGTACCCAGAACTTATTTTACTACTTCACAGTAATGGGAAAATTCATCTAAGAACCAAAGCACATCTTCCTGTGTGAAGCAACTTCATACTCTCATGGTCTAAGGAATTACGTATATGATAACATTTCATGATATGACTTATAACGTTGTTACGATGTGATCTCTAAGTATATCATTCAATACTGGGATCGGTTTAACATCATTGTTCTGCTAACAATATGTTCCCATTGCTACTTACATCCTTGTTACAAGAACAATGTCCATGATTAAGAAAACGTAATCATCAGTTAGCACATGAGCTGGTCTTAGAGGCTAAACCAGGAACTCTTGGTGTTTACATTTCCACACATGCAAGTGAGTTTTCTTCTGAATCTCATAGTCAAGGTCATTGCAATTATAGCACAGAAATATAAACATTAATTACGAACGTGGAAATATATATAATAACATTTTATTATTGCCTCTAGGGCATATTTCCAACAGTCTCCCACTTGCACTAGAGTCAATAATATTATCAGTGCTTGAGCACTTTACACCTATGGCATACCAGTGTAATGCATGCTTCAATTGTGGTATAGACTTCATCTACGGATCTGACGTTTCAGGCCCGTTTGTATCTTGCATATCTTCACGTTTTTCACGCTATCATAAAATTCACTAATTTTATTAGTTTAGCTTTGTATATGTTTTGGATCATTTGGTAGGACCTTGGTTCCTTAGGATAAGTCATGAAATCACTCATCAATGTTCCATGAGCTTCAAAAATCTAGGAAACCATACCACGTTAATAAATGAACTTATGATTCAAAATACCCTCCCTTGTTACTTCTTTAAGCAACAATATACTTAGCCTCTGTTATAGAATTCACCACAGTATCTAACTTAACACAGTTCCTTCATACTGTGCCACCCTTACGTGTGAAACACATAATCCCAATTAAAATCGAAAAATCGGTCGGAGTAAGTATGAAGACTGAATTGGTGTAACTGTTTACATAAAAAATTCAGCTGGTGTAACTCATTACAACGATCTCTTCATTCTTTCCATTTTTCCGAGAAACATATCTTATCTTTCATAAGTTTAACTTTTCACTGTTTGTCCAATGATCAACATGTTGATCACTTTGGTATCTTGCTCACAACCTTTTGGAGCACTGGACATATCTGGTCGTTTTACATATTATGTTGTACATGATTAATCCAAACACACATGTGAGTGAAATTCAATTCATGTGTTTTGCTTATCTGTGTTCATGAACACCGATTTCCGCAAACAACTTTTCACCGTGACCCGACAAGAACATCCTTCCTGGCGTTTTCATACTAAACTACTTTAGTATCATGTCAACATGTAACGTTGGCTTTAGCATGATCAAGCACTTACTATCTGCATAGATCACTGTGCTCAATACAAATGCCATATTAGCCTAAGTTCTTCAACTGAAAACTATTTCCAATGAAGTCCTTATTCGTGTCAAGAAATTTATATCATTTCCAATCAACAATATGTCATCTACATAAGGTTTTAGAAATATCATTCAGCTCCCACTTACTTTCTTGAACATTCGAGCATCTTCGTTTATTTCCGATGAGAACAAACTCTTTTGGCAATTTCATCATAACAAAAATTCCAACTCCATTGTGCTAGCTTTAGTCCATCACTGGATATCCAAGGCTTGCATCTATTTTAGCATCCTTTGAATCGACAAAAAATTCCGGTTGTATCACATATACGTCCTTTGTTATATTTCCGTGTAGGAACTTTGTTTTGACATTCATTCTACCATATCCTATAAATGAGATATGTAGTAATTGCTAATATAACCCGAACTGACTAAAGCATCTCTACGGTCGAAACTATTTCGCCGTAGTCAACCTTTGAACTTGTTAGAAAACAATTTTCCAACGAGTTGAGCTTTATGGATAAAACAATTTCATCCGAATCAATTATAGATCCATATATATATTCTTCAGACTTTTAGTCTTTCGGAGGGTCTACCAATTTCAAAACTTGACTTACTTCCATGGATACTATCTCGGATTATTTGGCATTTAGCCAAATCCCGGAGTCAGGGCCCATCAACGCTTCTTTGTATATCACAGGTTTATTATTGTCGAACAACAATATCTCGTTTTACATATCATGAATGTTTGTATGAGTTATGTCTAACCTGTGTGGTTCAGCTGCGCACTTCTCTGAAGATTCAACAATCTTTGACAAGTTGCACTGTCCTCCCACTCACTCTTTTGTAAGAAACTTTTTTTTCCAAAACACAACGTTCTTAACAACAAACAGTTTTGCTTTTGTGTAGTGATAGAGGAATACCAAAACTTTTGGCATAACCTTAACAAAGTAGCACTTATCTGATTTGGGGTTTTGAGTATGTCAAACATATGCCTCATATACCGAAATTATAAGAAAAGACAACATGGTTTTAACAGTTCATACCACATCTAATATGGTGTCATTTCAACAGATTTGATGGTGCTCTTTTCAGTGTAAAAGCCGTAGTCACTAACGCATAACTTTAATAAGTATAATGGCAAATTGATAAACGTCATATTTGATCTTACCGTGTCATACATGGCTTGATTACATCTCTCGAACACTTTACTCATAGTGGTGTTCCGGGAGACGCAAGTTATGACACTTCTTCACAACTCATCAGACGTTCGCTAAACTTGTAACTCAAATATTACTTTCTACAATCTAATTTGCAGAAGCTTTATTTTCTCGTTACAATGAATTTCTATTTCACTCCAAAATTCCTTGAACATTTCAAAGATTTCAGACGTATGTCTCTATTGAACAGATATCCAAATATCTACTTCAACTCATGAGTGAAGATAGGGAATCCACTGCACACAACTACACTTATTAGACTACACACATCATCATGCATGATTACCAATGGTTTAGTTTCCCATTCATGTATGGCCTATCAACGGTGTTTTAGTCACATTTCTTTTAGACAATGTATGCAAGCGTCAAGTGATTCATAATCATATGACTCAAAAGTCCATCAGTTATGGAAATTCTTCATGCATGTTATGTCACTTGTGACAAACTGCAGTGCCACACACTTGTGGTATTTCTGTTAGTCTTGCGACGTTTAGCGTCAGTGTTATGGATGTTTAGCATTATTATCAAGATTCATAACATACAACCTATTCACAATAGAAGTATGGCCTTTATTTTATTCATAGCTTTGAACAACTCTCTTGCAATAAACATGATTCAAAATGATTTTTTGCAACAAGGCTAAAGTGTAGTAACAATTTACTCAACTCTAAAATGAATTATGAAGATAATCATAGAGTGAACACACAGTATAGTAAACCTTTTACCGTGTTCTCGTGTGTGTCAAAACTCATCATTTAGCTAGTCATAAAGGCCATAGTATTTCTTGCATCGACTTGCAACGATATGCAATTGAAGTGATATTCTAGTGATCAACAGTTTAATCACAATATACAAGAATTAAGATTAACCGCTTAATCATGATTCCCAAGAATTACATCTTTTGACCAGCAATGAATTCATGTATAACTTCGTATGACTTTCATTTC
Organism: Bromus sterilis; assembly: GCA_950022295.1. Taxonomy (NCBI): domain Eukaryota; kingdom Viridiplantae; phylum Streptophyta; class Magnoliopsida; order Poales; family Poaceae; genus Bromus; species Bromus sterilis. The sequence goes on from OX465599.1 coordinate 116,034,690, forward strand.
TGAGATGGATATTCCAGTCTTCTTTCGCTTTGCCTTTATACGTATCATAGTTCTATTTCCAATGTCACTCCTACTCACAGAAGATCACATATGATCAAGGGTGGCACATGCCATGGACTTTCCGGCGTGTGAGGGTTTACTAACATCCTTTGGACTTCCTTTCCCTTAATTCTCATCATCATATGATCGGTGTTCTTCTGGATCCCACACTTATCAGTTTTGTTTAAGCACAATGAAAATTTTCACTAATGCTTACAATCATACATTGTACTAGATATCTTATATCCTATATCAATTGTCTTACTCTGAAAATAGCTTTTCAGTTCCATGAATGTCAAGTAACTATCCCAAACGTTTCGAAGTTCGGGTTTCATGGTGATTACGACAATACACTTAGCTGTGGTGGAATTCTTAGCATTTTGGATTGATGGACGTAAGACACATCATCCATAGCATCAGCGGGAGAGCATCAAAAATTTGCGATAGGACATTTTCCTTCTCGGCACTATTGAGGATAGTCCTCACAATACGGTACCAATCGTAAAGTTTTTACCAGATAATACAGTTAATCAAAATCAATTGGGAAGGTGGTAACGCGAGCCATTATTCTACAACGATAATGCAAATACTTAGACTTTGTTCATAATTAAGTTGCACTTGTGATTAATCAATTTAATTACTTAGTGCACTCCCACTCAGATCAATATCTCTCGTAATTGATGCTGGAGTGATTCAAGATCCGACCCAATCGTCTGCCATTGATGTGACATCACTGATGACTTAGACTGGACCGGTAGACCAACTTGCCAATCACGCCAAAGGTGATTCTTGTTCATCTTTCGATGGGCGTGTTCCGGTAGCAAACTTTTATCCAAACCGTCAAGACAACCAAGTGTAATTGCAGTGTGTTCTTAACACACCCGCCTTTTATGCGTCACACCGTGTGCACCCATGTGACATGACCTGCTCCGGTGTGAAACATAGTATAGACGATGCTACAGTTGGAAGAACACTATCAACTTGATATTGTTTTGCGAGATATCACCCTAATAAAATACGACTACCGCGCATCAAACAAGGGTGCATCAAAGGGATAAAGGCAGTTCATAAAATTATGTGGTATAGTATAGCCCTTTGCTTCGTGAAGTCTTCGTTGTCTTCACGTCGTCGTGGTAGAAGTCACAGTCTCCACCAACTTTCTCCTTGGCGCCGGGACCAACACCACGGCTTCCGGCATGTGCATCGGGGTCCACCTCCGCATCGTAGATCATCACCTTGCATCTATCTATTGATTTGCCTCGAGCTAATAAATAGTTCCGGCACGCAGGCCATAATTAAGTGACAATCATATTACTCCAGTCATCATGCCGTACCACGACACGCAGGTCGCGAATAAATATTACATAACATATAGCATCTCATACAAACACATTGCAAATCTTGAAGGCTATACCACATCACATGCACATTCTGCAAAACCGAGTTAGATCGCCATCTACACAGGTTGTTGCAAATTTTATTGTGGTTGATTAGCAGGTTACATGCAAACGTTGTTCCCTATACAAACCAAACACGATACTTCAATGTTGCTAGTTTAACGTTCGGGGTGCGTGTAGCAACTAATGCCACAAGCCAAACTTCGTTCAACGCGTGACCCCCGTGTGGATTTGAGTTCATAAAACCCACAAGCCCCTCCATGTTAAATCTTCTATTGCGAGATTAATATGAGATCCAAGGAGTTTGATGTAGACCATGATCAAGGCAACCAGCATACTGAAAGCGGCATAGAGGGATCGATGGAAAACTCAATCCTTGTAGCAAAACCTCAACTTGCCATCAAGCATAGAAAAATCACATGACAGGGAAGCAACAAGAAAATCAATGCCTCATATCACACATATGATCTAGACCTAAACATGCATCTAATCAAGGATCGCTCTGATACCATTGTTGGGAAACGTAGTAGAAAACAAAAAAAATTCGTGCCTACGAATCAAGATCGCAAGATCATCCAAGAAAGATGGCATACAAGGTTTAGGCCATTGCTCACCAACGGTTGCAGCGGAAGAAGAGTTGATGAAGCGGGTGGAAGTAGATCTCGTTATGCGTCTCACGATCCGTCCCACGATCTATCCCACGAACGAATCCCTCGAGCAATTCCCTCGAACAGATCTCCGAGCAAGAAGAAGAAGTTCCTCGAAGAAGGATCAAAGTTATGATCCCTCTACCGGTATCCACACATCCCGTAGCAGCAATCCAGCAGCGCTCCGCCGTCCAGAGAAGAACGCCACCGAGAAAACTAGAGGGAGAAAACCCTAACGGATTCCGATCTAGAACAGCGTCTAAACCGGGGTCTAATTATGGAGCAACGGGGTTTAGAGGGAGGGAGGGTGGTGCATGGGCCTTGGGGTTCAAGTGTGCTGTGCCCCCACCCCCTCCCCTCATTATATAGGTGGCCAGGAGGGACCTTGGCCGAAATAAGGGGGGTGGAGTCCTTCCAGGACTCCTCCCTTGGTGGGAAAACTTTCCCCTAGGACTCCTTCTTTGTGAGGAGTCCTTCCCACTTTGGAAAGCCTAGTCCTAATAGGACTAGGGCCAAATTTCGGCCAGCCCCTATGGGGAGCCTTGCCCCCCAAGTCTAAGGGTGGTGGGGCACATATGGTACTGTCTGGAACCTTGTGGAACCTTCCAGAAGCTTCCAGACCTTCCATGACGTTCCAGGACCAGCCGGGACCATTCTCGGCCATTCCGGGACCTTCCAGGATGGTTTCGGGACATTCTGGAACCTTCTGGAACACTTCCAAGACCTTCTAGGACCGTTTTCGGACGTTCCGGAACTATCTGTATAGGTTCCGGGACGATCCGGGTTATGGTCTAGCTTGCCCGATGCCCTGCGTCGGTTCGTCGGTCGTTTTCAGGACGTGCACCGATTAACCGGAAACTATTCCGGTTGATCCAGGACTTCCCCAGTACCATTCTCATATGTTCCAGAACCACCTGGGACTATTCCAGAGTGATCCGGACATATCTTTAAATACCCAGAACTTCTTCTGGTGCCCTTATGAACAATTCCATAAATACCCGGAACTACTTTCGGTGCCCGTATGAACTATTACGTTTTGCTTCCACTAAACCTTCTACCATTCCAGTATTCTAACAGACTACTACTCGTTAAGTGTGTGACCCAATAGGTTCGCTATAATGCGGACATGACTCGGAACATCTTCCGGACATAGGTCAACAGCCTTTTGTCAATAGCCAATAATCAATAGCGGAGCCATGGACTGTTGGATATATGCTCTAGAGGCAAATAATATATGATTATTCCAATATATATCTAAGCAAGTTCATAATCAGTTTCATACCGTGCTAGAACCGCGTCAGTGAAACAATTATGCAGGTGTGGTATAGAAACCCCCAGAGTTCCTAGTTAGCCTCTACATCGATAACTAGTTCATGGTCAACATGATGGTCGTGGTTTCGCGATCATGGACAATTAAGTCTCTTGACTATGAGGTCACCTCACTGTTTAAGTGACGTGATGAACATTACCCAAAGTAAGCATTACAGCATGATCAAATCTTATGAAGGTTCAGTGTTGTAATTACAGAACGTGGTAGACCGTTCCTTTGACCGTGAGTACGTGCATAATTGCTATCTTCCCGGATGCTTTGACTTACATCCCACCACCTGACTGAAATATGCGGGTCATAACGGTTGTATCTTGGGTATTCCGTGGAGATATGTTGAGGAGTATTGTTACAAGAGTGGGATTTTTCAATCCATATAATGGATAGATACTCGGGGCCCACTCGGTGAGATTCCATCCATAAAGCTGCAGCGTGTGACTAGGTCACGGGGATGAATATCACGTGAACGAGTGAATGAGGATTAGTTCAGAACGAGGTTGAACCAGACATAGGATGTCATTGATCGAATCTCGGAACAATCCAGTATCGCTGACAAAGGGAATGCTATACGGCGTAAGGTCCAATCGGTGTTTGATATCCGAAATGCACAGGGGTCATTATGGGCATCCAGGTCCCGCTGATGATCATTGACCGTAGCCTCATCTCGGTCATGAATGGAGTGTTCTCGGACCGTAGGGTAACACACTTAAGGGCTCGATGAAATCGGAGACCTTTTCGGAACCATCGGAGTAACCAGCGAATAAAGGAAACAATATCGGAGAAGTACCGTGTTGAACCGAAACAAGTTCGGAGTGAACCGGAAGGTGTTCCGGAGCACCGGGAGATGGAATATTATGTTTTAGTTATTAATTAATAGAATTAATAATTAAAATCATTTTATTTCTAATTAATATGTGCAATGGGCCTTAGTGGAGAAAAAGGCCCATTAGGGGAAATAAAAGGGAAAAAGAAAAAAGAAAAGAGGGGGGAGGCGCCATGGGCCCTAGGGCCCATGAGGGGTGTGCCTCCTCCCCCCCCTTGGCCGGCCACCCCCCTTAGCAAAGGTACTTTAGTCCCACATTGCTAAGGGAGAGGGGTTGACTCCCTCCCCTCTGCCTATACATAGATGGGCAGGGTGCACATATTTAATACACATAGATTCGTGAGAAATTAAATATTACTCTGAATTGAGATCGGTTTTCTCCGGTCTTCTCCCCTCCCTTGTCTCTTTCACGGTGGGCTCCCTAGTGTGAGACTATAGTGGAATTGAGGTTTCTCTGCTAGAATCGGAGTCCGTCGTGCTGCCGAAGCTCCGTCCGGAGGTCTGCTTCCGCCACCTTCGCTGGATCGGAGAACGGAGGTCGTCATCGAGTCTCGTACGTGTGCGAGTACTACGAGGTGCTACACGTGTGGCACTACACCCATCCGGGTGCTCAACACAGCCAGGGGGCTGTGAACCTTGATCGACTACATCAATCACGTTTGCGGGAACGTTTCCCGCGCAACGGACTACACCCCGAGGTATGTTATTTCCGCACTACTTTCCGTTACGGTAATACGGCTAGCTAGATCTTGGGTTATGGGAACGCTCGTTAGAAAAATTTGTGTTTTCTGCTGCGAACCCCAACAGTGGTATCATGAGCTAGGTCTATGCTTAGTATTACTGTACGGATAGAACACATCGGGGATGTGGGCGTTGATTGTATGATTGTTACCCTCCCACGTGTACTTGTTCACATCTGCGGCATTGTTTGATGAAGCGGCCCCCGACCGACCTTACGCGTACGCTTACGCGAGATTGGTTGCACGCTCGACATGCGGCTTGTATCGTATAAAGTGGCCTGGGGGGTTTCTGTCTCTCTACTTTAGCGGATGTGGCATTTGCAATGGAGGGCCCCGTGCGGGGTGTAATAGAGACAATCGTATGGTTGACGTTGTGGTTGACTCGTAGGTTAAAACCTGTTTAACTATGAAAGCCCTAGCAGCCACGTAAAACTTGCAATATACAACTAGACCGTCTAAACCTTGTATTGCTAAGTGGGGGCTATCGTTTGTTTTGTTTGTGTTGTAGTGATAGCTTTGCTATGTGTTACTAGTAAGTAGTAATCGTCATCATAAAACAAACTAAAATGGAGACACTGTAGACTTAGTGTTGCCATAGCTCAGACATCTTAAAACTTGCTAGTATAGGATACACGACGGTAGCATGTGATAAGATGATCCCTTAACAAAGCCAAACACAAGTATTCTACCGAAGTGTGCACCGCCTGGAAGGTTCTCCCATATGGCTTGATGCTCCGTACATACCGGAGTTGTCCTACATATTAAATGGAGTTCGCATGAGGTTGGGTTCGGCAAGCCTGGCATATGCAGATATGGCCTTGCTGAGCAGCATATAACATGGAGGTTAATTTGGCGAGCCTAGCATATGCAGATATGGCCTCGGAATACTAGAGATCGAAAGATCGAGCATGAGTCACAGTACATATAAGATAATGTGATCGCACAAGTTGTTGTCTACCTTTGAAACTGACTCGTCGGCCGTGTGATATTCGAGGTCGGGCAGTGTATCTGGATCATGTAATCACTAAAACTTCCTAGGGATGAATTGTTTTAGTGCGAGCTCATTTATAATATGATTATATGAACTCATTGTTGTGAACCAGTCTTAATTGTGTTCCTTGCAATTATGTTTGTAGAAAATGGATAGTACCCAATACCTTGAAATGGTTTCCTTCTTACATGGTGAAAGACTTAAATAAAATGGGTCAAACTTCATTAGTTGGTACTTACGCCTTAGAGCCGTGCTCAAGAGAATCAACCTTTCATTCTTAACTAAAAGGCATGTGGGAAACTCTCCAGCAAACGACATGGATGCACAAGCGGCGATTGATTATCAGTATCGTCGAAGGACATATGCCATAGCTAAGGGTATCATAGAAACCAGCATTCCGCAACATTTGCGTGAGGAATATGCTGATTTGGATACATATGATATGATCGATGAGCTGAAGTCATCAAACTTGCATCAGTTTAGAGTTGCCAGATTTGAGTTAGAAAGTGAGTTTCTCTCTACAAAGATGGAAGAAGGATCTTGCCTGAAGGCACACTTGGCCAAGATGCATGAGATACATCTGAGCCTCGTAGATGACTTTGACTATGAGACCACACATGAGTCTGCGATATACACAGTGTTACACTCGCTTCCACCGAGCTATACAGACCATGTCTATGGCTATGTCGGCAGAGGTGAAAACCTTGAGTTCTCTGACTTCATGGATAGACTTCAGTACCTGGAGGTTGAACCCATTGAAGGATAAGTTGTTGATGGAGAAGGTATATACTTGATATACTTTATAAATGTTTATTCCCTTATACAACATTTGCAGTAAATGAGTATTTGATACTTATTCTGTTTTATGAAAACAGGACCTGCCGTTGCTTGGACGGGAAGAGGTGAAATCGAGGATTGATGGATATCAAGTCAGTTGATGGCCAGCATGGATTCCGCCGAGACATCTATCATAGGAGATACTTAGAGTATTAGATAAATCTTATGTAATCATTATAGTATGAACACTTAGTTGTGTGTCTTGCATCTCGCAAGACAAAGTTATTCATGTAATGAGACAAGTCAGTTTTTCCATCTTTATGAATAAAAGTGTGCTTATACTTTTGGTTACGTCTTGATTTATGATATGATAGAAAGCATTTATAATACTGCTATTATTGTCAAGAAATATTCAATGTTTAATGATAAAGTTGTCTTGATTATAACAAGTCAAAGATTTGATTGCATGAGGTGACTTCATAACTGATGAATTCATTAAATGTATGATCTATTAACTTGTGAGTTCATTATCGAATGAAAATCATAACTTGATTGTATGAGATGGATTAGATACACGGTCTATGAACCTCTGCAATAAATATAACCATGACAAGGTTCTAGCAAGTAGAACTTGTGCTAATCATTATACATAAATGATGTACTAAAATGGGCATGTGAGTTATCATTAAAGACTTCATATGATTAATTGAAAGTTGTATTCAATTGAGATCATAAAACTGAGATTCAGGAATCACAGTGAGAAGTGAGAATACAAGGATACATATCACTACACTACGATCCGAAGTGATAAGTATTGATATTGACATAATGGGAGACTTGTGGAAGTTGTACCACAAACTACGATGGAAGTTGAAAGTGCTAGACTACTTAAACCATTCGTAGTCATACTAAACCATAGTATGGTCTAAACGTTCTTTCCCCTAGCACTATAGTTATTGTCGAATAAGGTTGTTTAATTCATTAAGTTAAAACACCCACTTCATGAATAGGAAACCATCCTGAATCTAACGAGACATGATAGCTCCATAACTGATGGTGTTATAAGGTTTCTTAAAAGAAAGAATTTATTTGTAATAAAAGTACAAACAATTGAAATTATATATTCTCCCCGAATAGCAAAATGTGTGTTGCTTGATTGGTAATGCGAGAAGAATTCTCTCGACACGGATCCAATGGGAGATAATGGAAACTTTGACCGGGGTATTGGACCTTGCCTTCAGAATATCAGAGTATTGCAACGGAAGCGTGTTCCGCTGTAATGACGCTATATAAGGAAGGATATGCCAAAGATGATTGATCTTGGTATATGAGTTGAAGCCATTGTTGAATTTAGAAGGTTGTCATGAATACGTTCTGTACAGAACAATAATCATGAGTCTTCTTAATAAAACAATAGGGAATAACATTGCTTGAAACACAAAGAAATGATGGTAGCCTAAAACACGAGGAGAAATGAAATAATATTGAGTTACATATAGGATGGCTCACGTCCTGTGAAATAAATCGGTTATTTCAAATTCTCGACAAACTGGAGAGTTATTGAGAATAATGTAATGGGCATAAGGCATTATTTGGTTATGACCAAAGTTCAATGGTGATTGACTACAGAAACGTAGGAATGCTTTAATCAATAAAATATTTCATTTACGCTACGATGGACCATAGCCTGAAATTGCATCTCAGTCAAATTTGGGATTTGAAAGAGAATAACAATGGGCATGACGAAGGTTATTTCGTTAAAAGGATGGACTATAGTACCTCAAGACAGGAACCCTCAACCTTGATTTGATCAAGTGATTTTGTGATGACCAAAATATTGAGTGGGCCTGCAGTTTCATGAAACTGAGTGGGAGCTTTGAAAACTTCCCGGAAACTTGGAATGCAGAGGGCATTTTCTGAGTGGGAGCTTTGGAAGCATTGTCATTATGTGAGACATAGTGAACAATAGAATGACTTGATGAGAGCTGAACCACAAATATATGAGTATATGATGGATATATTTGAGTGGGAGCATGATCATTGTCTCAAACATATATGCATTGATATGTGTGAAGAATGATCTCATATGTATATATATGGATATGCATTGATTGTGTATATAGAGAGTCGTCTTATATACATATGTGCATTATGATATATATAGAGCATAAGGCAAATAAAATACAAGATTGCAAGAATCTTATTTTATGTGAAATACCAACACATTACACGTTGAAATCTATATGAGTAAATTAAGATACGTATAATGAAACGAAGTGAAGGTTGGAATAATCTTCTAAGACAAGAAATAGGTTCTTGTGGCTAGAAATTATATAATGGATGAAATCCAAATATCACAAGCAATGTCTTGATGGAAGAATAGAGATGCACCATGTACTGGACATGTGATCTTATATGTTCTTGACATATGATTCTACCATATAACATGCATTGTGAATCCAACAACAGAATGACTCAAAAGTTCTTGGAAGAAGAACAGATTCCGATGTGCTTTAGGAGTAAAACACAGAATCTGAATAAAGTCCATGCATTCAGTATATGAGGAATACTGAGGACTATTCACTAAAATATAGAAAGGATAATAGACTTGAATGTAATGCAAGATTACAATTGCAAGCCATATTATGGGTCTATATGGAATTAGAGACATCACCAAAGACATGAAAGAAATGTGAGCAAAATTCACGGTACTACAAACATAATACTACTTAAGAAAGTAGACGTATGGATAAAAGTTTAGCGTTATAAGTATTGGAATTCTGGTTGAGTGTATTTCCCAGTATATATGACTATGGATGAGTCTTCTAAAGACTGAACCAAGAGATCATTGGAGGATACTGTGAAATAATAGTCTCACTCTCCCACGAAACTTATATCCAACCATTATATGATAATGAGTGGTATGTCAAAAGAGTTTTTGACCTATACCAGTTGCTAAGGAAACATACGAATCTGAATTGGTGCAGTTCGTTGACGGACCCTCTTCCATGAGCATGCATGATCAATGAACACTTATGTGATAAGATGATTATGATCGGAAAAATGCGGCTAGATTATTAGCACTCTAGTGCAAGTGGGAGACTGTTGGATATATGCTCTAGAGGCAAATAATATATGATTATTCCAATATATATCTAAGCAACTTCATAATCAGTTTCATACCGTGCTAGAACTGCGTCAGTGAAACAATGATGCATGTGTGGTATAGAAACCCCCAGAGTTCCTAGTTAGCCTCTACATCGATAACTAGTTCATGGCCAACATGATGGTCGTGGTTTCGCGATCATGGACAATTAAGTCTCTTGACTATGAGGTCACCTCACTATTTAAGTGACGTGATGAACATTACCCAAAGTAAGCATTACAGCATGATCAAATCTTATGAAGGTTCAGTGTTGTAATTACAGAACGTGGTAGACCGTTCCTTTGACCGTGAGTACGTGCATAATTGCTATCTTCCCGAATGCTTTGACTTACATCCCACCACCTGAATGAAATATGCGGGTCATAACGGTTGTATCTTGGGTATTCCGTGGAGATATGTTGAGGAGTATTGTTACAAGAGCGGGATTTTCCAATCCATATAATGGATAGATACTCGGGGCCCACTCGGTGAGATTCCATCCATAAAGCTGCAGCGTGTGACTAGGTCACGGGGATGAATATCACGGGAACGAGTGAATGAGGATTAGTTCAGGACGAGGTTGAACTAGACATAGGATGTCATTGATCGAATCTCGGAACAATCCAGTATCGCTGACAAAGGGAATGCTATACGGCGTAAGGTCCAATCGGTGTTTGATATTCGGAATGCACAGGGGTCATTATGGGCATCCAGGTCCCGCTGATGATCATTGACCGTAGCCTCATCTCGGTCATGACTGGAGTGTTCTCGGACCGTAGGGTAACACACTTAAGGGCTCGATGAAATTGGAGACCTTTTCGGAACCATCGGAGTAACCAGAGAATAAAGGAAACAATATCGGAGAAGTGCCGTGTTGAACCGAAACAAGTTCGGAGTGAACCGGAAGGTGTTCCGGAGCACCGGGAGATGGAATATTATGTTTTAGTTATTAATTAATAGAATTAATAATTAAAATCATTTTATTTCTAATTAATATGTGCAATGGGCCTTAGTGGAGAAAAAGGCCCATTAGGGGAAATAAAAGGGAATAAGAAAAAAGAAAAGAGGGGGGAGGCGCCATGGGCCCTAGGGCCCATGAGGGGTGCGCCTCCTCCCCCCCCCTTGGCCGGCCACCCCCCTTAGCAAAGGGACTTTAGTCCCACATTGCTAAGGGAGAGGGGTTGACTCCCTCCCCTCTGCCTATATATAGATGGGCAGGGTGCACATATTTAATACACATAAATCCGTGAGAAATTAAATATTACTCCGAATTGAGATCGGTTTTCTCCGGTCTTCTCCCCTCCCTTGTCTCTTTCACGGTGGGCTCCCTAGTGTGAGCCTATAGTGGAATTGAGGTTTCTCTGCTAGAATCAGAGGCCGTCGTGCTGCCGAAGCTCCGTCCGAAGGTCTGCTTCCGCCACCTTCGCTGGATCGGAGAACGGAGGTCGTCAACGAGTCTAGTACGTGTGCGAGTACTATGAGGTGCTACACGTGTGGCACTACACCCATCCGGGTGCTCAACACAGCCAGGGGGCTGTGAACCTTGATCGACTACATCAACGACGTTTGCGGGAACGTTTCCCGCGCAACGGACTACACCCCGAGGTATGTTATTTCCGCACTACTTTCCGTTACGGTAATACGGCTAGCTAGATCTTGGGTTATGGGAACGCTACTTAGAAAAAATTGTGTTTTCTGTTGCGAACCCCAACATGGACACCCATGTTGACTCCGGAACATACACGAACAAACTTCGAGTGAACATTATGTTTAGTCATGTACCATTCCGTTTTCTTCGCGATATATGACAATGTTAGAGGAGAGAAGTTTGGCACCCATGTGTAACAACTTCTTGAACACAAGCCACTCGTTATCCTCTTTGCTCGTTTGTCCCTTTTTCTCGTTATCGTATTCCGGTATCCCCGTGACTGAATCACAGTGCGTCTGGCCAGACTATAATGGATACCGTCATACCGAGTGGGCCAGAAGTGAATATCTTCTTCATCGTGAAGGAGCAAATCCCAATCTTGAACTATCACAGTTACTAGGCACACTATCCAATGTACCCAGAACTTATTTTACTACTTCCCAGTAACGAGAAGATTCATCTAAGAACCAAAGCACATCTTCCTGTGTGAAGCAACTTGATACTCTCATGGTCTAAGGAATTACGTATATGATAACATTTCATGATATGGCTTATAACGTTGTTACGATGTGATCTCTAAGTATATCATTCAATACTGGGGTCGGTTCATCATCATTGTTCTGCTAACAATATGTTCCCACTGCTACTGACATCCTTGTTACAAGAACAATGTCCATGATTAAGAAAACGTAATCATCAGTTAGCACATGAGCTGGTCTTAGAGGCTAAACAAGGAACTCTTGGTGTTTACATTTCCACACATGCAAGTGAGTTTTCTTCTGAATCTCATAGTCAGGGTCATTGAAATTATAGCACAGAAATATAAACATTAATTACGAACGTGGAAATATATATAATAACATTTTATTATTGCCTCTAGGGCATATTCCCAATAGGTATTCCTCTTTAGTTCATTCCGCTTGTGTCTCGGCACCACCGGGGTGATACGAGAATATTCCTCTTTACTTCATCCCGCTGATGTCTCTGTCGAACCTCTTTAAGTGTGCCATTGAGGGTGATTCCTCCTGGTTTCACCTGGTTTCACTTAATGGTAGGCACTCGAATCAACTGGTGTCCTTAAAGGTAAGAGTCGGGCGACCCAACGGTGCCCGCGAGCGGTATATTGTCGGGAGCGACAGGTAGGGTACGACCGACGTTACTGGCGTGCTTGGCCCCTGCTCGTATCTCGCGAGAGTTACCAAACCACGAAAAAGTCGATCTCTACCAAGAGCACACGCGAGACAAGGTAAGGAGACGGTTCACCTTGTCGGTAACCACGCGCTTTGACGGGACGATAGGGCAGGCCCCGACGTTACTGGTGGGCCTTGTTGCTGTTCGTTGTCCGTTGTGTTGTTAGTCAGACAGCGATAACGGTTGTCTGCGAGATAATATTAAAATGCTAAATGGTTCGGCGGATGACTTGAGAGACCCGTTGGTCTGTACGCACTACCTTCACGTGGGATAAGGAGTTATGGGCTCCCCTGCGTCATAGTTTGTCCGAAAGCTCTTCAGACGTCGGTAGTACCACGGGCTGATAGCCGGGAAGCGGTCTTGTCTTCTTTGCTGTAGCAGGTGTGTTTTGGATTTGCTTTTGCTTCACCGGCCAGTCTCGTACCGTGCAGGAGCATGCAAGGGTGAGGGACCTAGACCTCTTGGCGCATAGGATATAGTCCGGCGGATGGCCTCTCTGCTGAGCCTAGGATGGGCTGCGCCATGTTGGATAGCTTTGGTGGAGCGTTCCCTAACAAGGTTCCCGCCACCCTGGAGATCCGAGCGTGCAGGCTGAACAGTAGTGCACCCCTGCAGGGAGTTTAATCTATTCGAATAGCCGTGTCCATGGTAACAGGACGCTTTATGTTGAAGCTGGATCTTACCACTACAAACTAGTACTATTAAACTGTATGGTTCCGGGTTTTCTTCCTCGCAAGGAAGTCGAGGAAGGGAACTCGGAGGCATTATTATTATTAATTATTACAACTTATATTATACAATGTTGCAGCAACTTCTGCTTCGTTGTTACTTTATGCTTTATATAAACTGTTGGCTGTTCTCATCTTGTGCTGCAAGACTCGTCAGAAGATGCTAGTCTTCGATAGGCCTAGCTTCTTACCCTTATTCTGATTTCTATTTTGCAGTCCACTATATACAGCCTCCCCTTTCCATTTGATACAAATGCATAAATGCTTAGTAGCGGACGTAAGACTCGCGGGTATGCTAGATACTCACCCTTGCTTTATTTCCCCTTTTATGTTTTGCCTGATCGGCCGCTGTAGTCGACGTTGGAGCCCAGGAGCAGGAGTACCCCGGAGGCGCCTACTACTACATCGAGCCCCCCGTTGACCAGGACCAGGAGTAGTTTCGGAGGCTCCCAGGCAGGAGGCCTTGCCTTTTCGATCTGTATCTCTGGTGTTATTTGTGCTAGCCTTCTTAAGGCAAAACTTGACTAACTATGTCTGTACTCAGATATTATGGCTTGTATAACTTATGTATTCGGGTCCGGGCGACCCCCTTTATTGTAACATATTGGTTTATCCTTTTGTGTTTAGTGTCGTGCTGTGATATTCTCACCGTGCACCCTAATCTCAGCCGTGTACCCTGCGTGTATGATTACTGTACATAGATTGATTTTGGGGGCGTCACAAGTTGGTATCAGAGCCGACTGCCTGTCGGAAGCCACCCAACCACTACCTGGTCGAAGTTGAGTCTATACTTTGAAAAACTATTTTGCCAACTTAATGTTTGGCTTTTGGGCCCACATCGATGTCACTACGTGTGATATCTACGGTATTAGGATCCTTTTCTCTTTACCTATGCTCTGGGACTCTGCTCTCTTATCCTTGCTGGTAAGTTTTACTAACTCTGACATTAGGATCACGTTCTCTTGATTCCACCCAGCGTTCTGGTGCTTCCCCATTGATTGAGTCGTGTCGCAGGAGTTCTACCCCAGGTCCCGGACCGCGGATCCCATTCTCATTCTGGGCAGGCCGCGCGTTCTCTGGCATCTACTCCTGTGGCCAACAGTTTTCTTGCGGCGTGATTGACATAGTGGAATCTATGTCGCCTCGTGTAATCCTTACCACGGTCTACGCGCCGCCTAGTATGTCCTTTTTCCTTAATTTCTATGACGTTACGCTGCCCGATTTTCTGGTTGACTCTATGTGTGGATGTGTATGTCTTATATGACTACTCCTATATATTCGCGCCTCCTCTTTTTTGTCGCTTTACCTCTTACTCATTTCCGGTATCTCGCTAAATTCTCATCGCTGAAATACCCCTGTTAAATTCTAGCAGGATGGCTGGTCGTGGTGGTCGTGGTCGTGGTGCCAACGATCCACTTCCGCCGCCGGACTACATGGCCGCGATGATGCAGCAGTTTCAGATGAACCAAGTGTTCATGAAAGGAGTCATAGATCAGCTCCAGAACCAGAATCAGAACCTGAACCAGCACCAGAACCAACCGCCTATGGTTACTCTGCGGGATTTCATGCGTCTCAATCCCCCTCTCTTCCACCAACCTGAACAACCGTTGGATTCGATGATTGGCTTCGTGACATCAACCGTCAGTTGGAGTTTGCTAATGTGAGCGCTGCTGATTCTGTCAACTTCGCGTCCTATTTCCTGCGTGGTCCCGCTGCTCAGTGGTGGGACAATTACAAGGGCTCGCTAGTTGAAGGGACTGTCGTCACCTGGAATGACTTCAAGATTGCCTTCCATGCTCGTTATATCCCCCAGGCGATTATGAACTGTATGAAGGCCGAGTTCCGCAACCTCGTTCAGGGCAACAAAACTGTCGAGGCATATCAGAGGGAATTCCTCCGCCTCTCCCGCTATGCTGCAAGTGACCTTCCAAATGATGCAAGTAGGAAAGAGAAGTTCCGTGATGGACTCAACCCCGATGTCCAGCTTGCACTGGCTTTGCACGTCTTCCCCGACTTCGCCACCATGGTGAACCAGACTATCACTCTCGAGACCGCTCAGCTTAAGTTCGGTGGTTCGCCGAAGCGCCCCCGTGATGCTGGCTCATCTTCGGGCACAACACAGAAGCAACGCGTTTGGCTTCCACACAGTGTTATGCGTCCAACTGCCCCTGCACGAAGGCCGTCGTATGTTGCACCCCGATTGCCTCCGCCCCCGCCGAGACAGCCGAAGACTAAGACCGCACCCCTCCGTCCTCAAGATGGACTGTGTTTCAAGTGCCGTCAGCCAGGCCATATTTCCAGAGACTGCCCTCAGCGATAGAATCAACTGGTAGTTCACCCTGCTGGCCGTGGAAATGGCCGTGGCAACATTGGGACCCTCAACTATAATACTGGGTCAAATACTCATGCTCGTGGTCATGCTTACAACATTGATGTTGAAGCAGCTCAGGCACAGCCCGCTACTGTCATGGGTACACTCCTTGTTAACTCAATACTCGCTACTGTGTTATTTGATACAGGAGCATCGCATTCATTTATGTCTGGAGCATTTGCATCTAAGCATGGCATATACCACGAAAAGATGCGCACCCCCTTGGCCGTTAAAACACCCGGCGGCATGTGTCACGTTGACATGCTGGCACCTAACATCACCGTCGAGATCGAAAGGATTGAGTTCCTTGTCTCCTCACATATTCTGAAAACATCCACTATTGACCTTATCTTGGGTATGGATTGGATGAAAGCCCACGATGCCGCACTTTATTGTGGCACCAAGGTCATCCAACTCTCTCATCCTTCTGGCGCGATTGTGAGTCACACTGCCATTGTGTCGATGAATGCTGAAGATCGTATATATGCTCTGAATGCCTTGAATGTCGCACCTCTCGAAGGGATTGAGAAAGTCCCAATCGTCTGTGATTTTACCGACGTATTCCCAGAAGAACTGCCGGGGATACCCCCGATTAGGGAAGTTGAATTCGTCATCGACTTGAAGCCCGGCACCGTCCCTATTGCCAAGCGCCCATATAAGATGCCACCTCACCACCTCCTTGAATTGAAGAAGGAGATCGACACGGCCCTCGAGAAAGGCTTCATCCGTCTGCTTGGGGAGCACCTTCGCTCTTTGTCAAGAAGAGTGATGGAACGAACCGTTTGGTTCAAGATTACCGACCTATCAACCAAGCTACGATACAGAACAAGTACCCCCTCCCTCGGATCAATGATCTTTATGATCAACTTGCTAGATCCACGGTGTTTTCAAAACTCGACTTAAGGTTGGGTTACCATCAGATCCGGGTCCGTGATGAGGACATCCCGAAGACCGCATTCATTACTCACTATGGTTCATACGAGTACACTGTCATGTCCTTTGGCTTGACGAATGCACCAGCCACCTTCTCCCGATTGATGAACTATATATTCATGGAATATCTCGACAAGTTTGTCGTGGTTTATCTGGATGATATATTGATTTACTCCAAGACCGATGCAGAACATGCTGAACATCTTCCTCTTATATTGGAAAAGCTTCGAGAACACAAACTCTATGCTAAGTATTCTAAGTGTGAGTTCTGGCTTCCCGAAGTAACTTACCTTGGTCATGTGATTTCCAAGGATGGCGTTGCGGTCAACCCAGAACGTATCCAGGCTATTCTTGACTGGACTCCGCCCAGGACTATCAAGCAAGTCTGAAGTTTCCTCGGCCTTGCTAGCTATTGCCTCCGTTTTGTTGAGAATTTCTCCAAGATTGCCAAGCCGCTGACTAATCTGCTTCACAAGGGCGTCAAGTTTGAGTGGACTGATAAATGTCAAGAGAGTATTCAAGATCTGAAGGACAAGCTCACTTCTCCCCCAGTGCTTGCTCTCATGATACTCAGAAGTACTTCGTGATTTATTGCGACGCGTCTCGTCAAGGATTAGGCTGTGTCCTAATGCAAGAGCGCAAAGTGATTGCTTATGGCTCTCGTCAGTTGCGTTCTCACGAAGATAAGTATCCAACGCATGATCTTGAATTGGCAACGGTAATTTATGCATTGAAGCTGTGGCGACATTACCTCGTGGGTAACCATTGCGAGATCTACACCGATCACCAAATCCTGAAGTACCTATTCACTCAACCAGACCTGAATCTCCACCAGCAGAGATGGCTTGAGACCATAGCCGACTACAACATGGGAATTTCTTACACCCCTGGCAAAGCTAATGTGGTGGCCGATGCCTTAAGCCACCAAGCCTACTGTTCTGAACTTGAAGTCTAGATAGAGCAGTCACTTTTGTATGAAGAGCTCCGCAAGTTGAACCTTGAAATTGTTCCGCAGGGACATGTGAATTCCCTTGTTGTTGAAGTAGACCTCGACAAAGACATCAAGTTCATACAAAGAGCTGACTCTTATTATGAAAAGATGAAGCGATATCTCGCTACAGGAAAGCCCTCAGACTACAGGCTTGCTGATGATCAAGCGTTGTACTTCAAGAATCGTTTAGTGGTTCCTAGCAAGGGCAATCTAAACTTGACTCCGGATGTTATGAAAGAAGCTCATGATACCCTGTTGTCGATCCACCCAGGTAGCACCAAGATGTACCAGGACCTTCGTCAACGGTACTGGTGGCCTGGCATGAAGAAAGACATTGCTCGTTATGTTGATGAGTGTGACGTTTGCCGTCGCGTCAAAGCCGAACATCAAAGACCTGCTAGAACTCTGCAACAAATCTCTATTCATGAATGGAAATGGGACAAGATCGAAATGGACTTCGTCACCGGATTTCCCCGATCACAGAAGGGTCATGATGCGATCGTTGTCGTCATCGACCGATTCTCCAAGGTTGCCCATTTTCTGCCTGTCAAGGAGACGATCTCTGCTAGTCAGTTGGCATACTTGTATGTTTCCAGAATCGTGTGGCTCCACGGTATTCCGTTGGAGATCAGTTCAGACCGTGGCAGCATTTTCACCTCGAAGTTCTGGGATAGTTTCCAAGAAGCTATGGGCACTCACCTAAACTTCAGTACTGCTTATCACCCACAGTCACAAAGGCCAAGTTTAACGAGTCAATCAAGTGCTTGAAGATATGCTTCGAGCCTGTGTCATCTCATTCGGTAAGAAATGGGAGGAATATCTTCCATTTGCTGAATTCTCGTACAACAACAGCTATCAAGCTAGTCTGAAGATGCCCCCCTTTGAAGTTCTCTATGGACGTAAGTGTCGAACCCCTCTGAATTGTTCAGAAACTGGGGAACAAACTCTCATTGGTCCGGACATCATACAACATGCTGAAGATCAGGTTCGCGTTATTCGTGAACACTTGAAAGCTGCTCAGTCCCGCCAGAAGAACAACTATGACCGCAAGCACAAGGAAATGGTCTATCAACCCGGTGAACAAGCTTACCTCCGTGTCACTCCCATGAGGGGCACTCATCGTTTCGGGATCAAAGGCAAGTTAGCTCCTCGCTACATTGGCCCGTTCCGCATTCTTTCCCGAAGTGGACCAGTGGCATACCGATTGGAGTTGTCGTCGAACCTCTCCCAAGTCCACGATGTTTTTCACGTGTCGCAACTCCGACGCTGCTTCAAGGACCCTATTCGTGAAGTGGAACATGATCTGATTGAATTGCAACAGGACTTGACTTATCAAGAACATCCCAGCCGCATTCTCGATCAGTCTGAACGCAAAACCCGCAACAAGACAACCAAGTTCCTCAAAGTTCAGTGGTCGAATCATTCTTAAGATGAAGCCACTTGGGAACGCGAAGATCGTCTTCGTGAGGAATACCCCGATCTTTTCCCCTCTACTGCTTAGATTCTCGGGACGAGAATTCCTATAGTGGGGGAGATTTATAACACCCTCAGTGTTATGGAACAGTAACACTTTTGATAATGAAGATTACTGTTGCTAATCACTATTGCTAATCATGCTTTGATCACATTGGATCAACTCAAACTCAAAATGCCTTTTTATGAATATTAAAAAAATAAGTGGAAATAAAAATTGGTCCAAAAATTATGGAACCACTTTTGTAAAATCACTAATAATCAGTGGACCATGCCAATATGGTTTTGGGTATTTATCATGCCACTGAAAAATTCAAACAATTCATAATAGTGGTAAACTGTGGTATTTAATACCTTTTAATAAAACAAAAATGGAAAAGAATTTATAAAAGGACAAAACTTTTTGTGGCACCTCTAATATATGGATCATAAATATTGGGGCAAGTTTCACTGTTGGCAAAAAAATAAATCAAAACCTAGCTAAACAAAATGCAAACATAAAAGAATAACAGAAAAGAGAGAAAAACCTAAAAACGCTAAATCCCGCACTGGGCAAAGCCCACCCCTCCCCTCCACTGGGCCGAGCCCACCCCCAGCACACCCCGGCCCACCACGGCCTCCCTCCCCGTTGTCTTCTTCCTCGGCCTTGCGTGGAGAGCATCCAGCGGCTCCACGCCGGCCGGCCGTGCCGTGGCGGCTGCCGTCGGGGGATAAGTGCCCCGAGAGCTCCGGCTCAAGCCCTAGACGCCCTCAGATCCCCCATTCCCCCTCATTCCCCCTCTGCGTCGTTCCCCACTCGAAACCAAAGCCCCTCCCGTCGCCATGGGCGCAAGCTCGTGAACAACCACGGCCACCGTGCTCCCCGTTCCTCGCCTCCGTGTCCTGGGTGTGCGCCGTGCTGGTCTACGTCTCCCTGTGCACGCAATTGACCCGAGGATCCCCGTGGAACGCGCGCGCCCCTTCTTCCTCGCCGCCGGCCACCGGGACCCCGCCGCCCGATTCGCCACCTTCGGCCTCCCCCAGCTCTTCCCGCCAGCACCAGCTCACTCCCGGTGAGCACACGGTCCTCCCCGACCTCTCCCCTATCCTCCCCATGCCCCGGAGCGCCGTGCCCGCCGTGCCCATGCTCCGGCTGCCTCTAGGGCTCTCCGTAACCGTCGTTGCGGTGGTCTCCGCTGGACTCCGAGTGCGCTAGAAGCTTGATGGCGTTGGCCCCGTTCGATTCCGCCCGGTTGCACGCCAAATGGTCGTCGGAGGCATGCACACGGCCTCGCCGTCGTCTCTGTATGTCGTCGCCGGCGAGCGCTGGGTTAAACCTCCAGTGGGCTGTGCAAATGACATGCCGGACCCGCTTGTTTAAATTAGCGCTAATAATTCTGTTAAGCCTAAGCCACCCCCTGTTAAACTACCCCCATGTGTGTATGAAAGTGGGCCCAAGGCCATTAGTAATAAGCTAATATAAATAACTGTTAGAATATAACCCTGTTAGACTTACAGATGGGCCCATGCCCTTAAACTAATTATAGATGTTTAATTAAGCACATGTTAGTATGACAGATGGGTCCCACTAGATTATTAGATTAATTTAATTGGATTATAATTAATTAGTGTATGACATGTGGGGCCAGTGATTATTTAAATTAAATAAATTGATTTATAATATTGTGACGCTGACCAGCGGGACCCACTGGTCAGGTTTGACCAGTCAACCCCTCTATGGATAATGTTTATTTTATTAATAAAAGAAAATCCAGAAATTGATTTAATATGATTTAAACTTTGAATTTGAATATATTTTAAACCGTAAGTCAGATTCAAAAACTTTATACATGACAATTTATCAAAAAAATATAACGAATACGGATACACTATCTGTATATCAACCACACCCCTCTAACACACCAAACATCGAACCGTCCCCCTCCGGATCGTCTGTCCGATGATTTGTCCGGTACTGTCGAAGTATCCGGATGAATTTATTCTGAACACGAAAGTTGTTCGGATTGTTTCAACTAGCACGGTTACACCATCCACACGTTTGTCGGATGCCCATGACACCTCCGGCATGATCCCCTCCCCCTCCGGAGACCCTGTCCGGTAATCACCCGGAACTGGTATTTCATCCCTGGATGAATTCCCGCTCCGAGCAACGTGCATTGCACTACATTAGAGCACCGTTAACATTGCATACGTCATGTTATTCATCTGTTTGCTATGATTGCTTTGTTTTTATTGTTTCTTCCCCCCTTTATTCTATGGTAGACCCTGCTGCTACCGCCGACTACACCGCTGCTGGGTACGACTACTTCATCGTCGACCCTACCCCTACCGTCGAGCTTCCAGGCAAGCAGAGCCATTCTCTTACCCAAATATCGCCTACCTTTCCGTACTTTATTGCACTAGGAATTGTTACTGCTGCTGCTACGTTACAATCATAATCAATTGCATAGCCTGATTTTGTCGCCCCTTGTTGTACCTTCCTTATCCTATGCTGCCTGCTATATCTATATATTATATTCAGCAATGAGCCCTGCGCATTGTTAGCTAGGATTAGATAGCGGGCCGTGACCACTCAGGGGAGTGACGCGGATGAAAAATATATACAACTGCAACAGGTACGGATCAATGCAGACGCCCTAGGGAACCTACAACGGAGAGACTCTGCCGAGTCGCTTCGAGTTTGACTTACGAGTGGACGAACTCGTATTTCACTCTCGTCGGCTCAGTAGCGTAGCATCACTGGGATGATACGAGGGTATTCCCCTTTAGTTCATTCCGCTGGTGTCTCGGCACCACCGGGGTGATACGAGAATATTCCTCTTTAGTTCATCCCGCTGATGTCTCTGTCGAACCTCTATAAGTGTGCCATCGAGGGTGATTCCTCCTGGTTTCACTTAATGGTAGGCACTCGAATAAACTGGTGTCCTTAAAGGTAAGAGTCGGGCGACCCAACGGTGCCCGCGAGCGGTATATTGTCGGGAGCGACAGGGAGGGTACGACCGACGTTACTGGCGTGCTTGGCCCCTGCTCGTATCTCGCGAAAGTTACCAAACCACGAAAAAGTCGAGCTCTAACAAGAGCACACGCGAGACAAGGTAAGGAGACAATTCACCTTGTTGGTAACCGCACGCTTTGACGGGACGACATGGCAGGCCCCGACGTTACTGGTGGGCCTTGTTGCTGTTCGTTGTCCGTTGTGTTGTTAGTCAGACAGCGATAACGGTTGTCTGCGAGATAATATTAAAATGCTAAATGGTTCGGCGGATGACTTGAGAGACCCGTTGGTCTGTACGCACTACCTTCACGTGGGATAAGGAGTTATGGGCTCCCCTGCGTCGTAGTTTGTCCGAAAGCTCTTCAGACGTCAGCAGTACCACAGGCTGATAGCCGGGAAGTGGTCTTGTCTTCTTTGCTGCAGCAGGTGTGTTTTGGATTTGCTTTTGCTTCACCGGCCAGTCTTGTAACGTGCAGGAGCGTGGAAGGGTGAGGGACCTAGACCCCTTGGCGCATAGGATATAGTCCGGCGCATGGCCTCTTTGCTGAGCCTAGGATGGGCTGCGCCGTGTCGGATAGCTTTGGTGGAGCGTTCCCTAACAAGGTTCACGCCACCCTGGAGATCCGAGCGTGCAGGCTGAACAGTAGTGCACCCCTGCAGGGAGTTTAATCTATTCGAATAGCCGTGTCCACGGTAACAGGACACTTTATGCTGAAGCTGGATCTTACCACTACAAACTACTACTATTAAATTATATGGTTCCGGGTTTTCTTCCTCGCAGGGAAGTCGAGGAGGGGAACTCAGAGGCATTATTATTATTAATTATTACAACTTATATTATACAATGTTGCAACAACTTCTGCTTCATTGTTACTTTATGCTTTATATAAACTGTTGGCTATTCTCATCTTGTGGCGCAAGACTCGTCAGAAGATGCTAGTCTTCGATAGGCCTAGATTCTTACCCTTATTCTGATTTCTATCTTGTAGTCCACTATATACAGCCTCCCCTTTCCATTTGATACAAATGCATAAATGCTTAGTAGCGGACGTAAGACTCGCGGGTATGCTAGATACTCACCCTTGCTTTATTTCCCCTTTTATGTTTTGCCTAATCGGCCGCTGCAGTCGACGTTGGAGCCCAGGAGCAGGAGTACCCCGGAGGCGCCTACTACTACGTCGAGCCCCCCGTTGACCAGGATCAGGAGTAGTTTCGGAGGCTCCCAGGCAGGAGGCCTTGCCTTTTCGATCTGTATCTCTGATGTTATTTGTGCTAGCCTTCTTAAGGCAAAACTTGACTAACTATGTCTGTACTCAGATATTATGGCTTGTATAACTTATGTATTCGGGTCCGCGCGACCCCCTTTTATTGTAACATATTGGTTTATCCTTTTGTGTTAAGTGTCGTGCTGTGATATTCTCACCGTGGCACACTAATCTCAGCTGTGTATCCTGCGTGTATAATTACTGTACACGGATTGATTTTGGGGGCGTCACATTTACTGTTATGGATAATGTTTAGTATAATAATAAAAATAAATTATAAAATCATTTAAATTGATTTAAACTTTGAAAATCAATATCTTTTAAACCGCAAATCAGATGGAAAAACTTTATACATGAAAATTGATCAGAAAAATATAACGAATACGAATACGCTATCCGTATGTCAACCGCACCCGTCTGACACAACGAACATCGACATCCCCCCTCCGGGCCGTGTGTCGATAATCACCCGGAGCCGGAATTTCATCCCCGGATGAATTCCCGCTCCGAGCAATGTGCATTGCACTGCGTTAGAACACCGATAACATTGCATCTGTCATGTCATGCATTTGTTTGTATATGCCTGCCTTATATTTACTGTTTCTCCCCCCCTTTATTCTCCGGTAGACCCCGCTGCTGGGTACGACTACTACGTCGACGACCCACCCCTACCGTCGAGCTTCCAGGCAAGCAGAGCCATTCTCTTCCCCAGATATTGCCTACCTTTCCGTACTTTTCTTGCACTAGGCATTACTGCTGCTGCTACATTACAATCCTATTCTATTGCATAGCCTGTATTTGTCGCCCCTTGATGTACCTTCCTTTATCCTATGCTGCCTATAAATATATATTATATTCAGCAGTGAACCCTACGCTTTGTTAGCTAGGATTAGATAGCGGGCCGTGATCACTCAGGGGAGTGAACGTAGATACAACTTATTAGAACTGCACATGTACGGTACAATGCAGACACCGCCTAAGGCCCCCTAGCTCGGCTCTGCCGAGCCACCATCAAGTGTGTGCTATCAAGGAGTAATCCTTGTACTCCACT
The DNA here is from genome assembly GCA_950022295.1 of Bromus sterilis. Classification (NCBI taxonomy): domain Eukaryota; kingdom Viridiplantae; phylum Streptophyta; class Magnoliopsida; order Poales; family Poaceae; genus Bromus; species Bromus sterilis. The sequence goes on from OX465599.1 coordinate 116,059,222, forward strand.
CGTTGCCGACTCTGTATAGCCGCTCTAGGTACTTGAGCAACGGTTGTCCTTAAGGTAAGAAGTCGGGCGACCCAACGGTGCCCGCGAGTGGTATTGCGACGAGACGACAGGGAGGGTACGACCAGTGTACCGGTGTGCTTGGCCCCTGATCGTTGGCCGCGAGAGTTACCAAACCACGAAAGTCGAGCTCCTCCAGGAGCACACGCGAGACAAGGTAAGGAGTCGGTTCACCTTGTTGGTAACCGCAGAGACTTGGTGGGACGACAGGGCAGGCACCGATGTACTGGTGGTCCTGACTGTTGTCATTGTCCGCGGGTCAGTTAAGTCGAGGTAATGATAACGGTTGTCCCGCAAGTTAATAAAATGTTAAATGGTTCGGTGGATGACTTGAGAGGGCCGTTGGTCTGTACGCACTACCTTCACGTGGGATAAGGAGTTATGGGCTCCCCTGCGTCGTAGTTCATTCGAAAGTTCTTCAGACGTCAACAGTATCGCAGTCTGATTGCCGGGAAGTCGTGTGTCTTCTTTACTCGCGAGTGAAGTTTGCTTTTGCTTCCCGGCCAGCCTCGCACCGTGCAGGAGCGTGCAAGGGTGAGGGACCTAGACCCCTTGGAGCATAGGATTTAGTTCGGCGGATGGCCTCTCCGCTGAGCCTAGGATGGGCTACGGCGTGTCGGATAGCTTTGGTGGAGCGTTCCCTAACAAGGTGCCGGCCACCCTGGAGATCCGAGCATCGTAGAGTCATGCCAGTGCACCCCTGCAGGGAATATTAATCTATTCGAATAGCCGTGTCCACGATAACAGGACGCTTTATGCTGAAGCTGGATCTTACCACTACAAACTACTATTATTAAAATGTATGGTTCCGGATTTTCTTCCTCGTCGGGAAGTCGAGGAGGGGAACTCGGAGGCATTATTATTATTATTAATTATTACAACTTACTATTATACAATGCTGCAGCAACTTCTGCTGCATTGTTATTACATTCATGTTATTAAACTGCTGGCTGTTTCTCTTCTCATGCTGCAAGACACGTCCGAAGATGCTAGTCTTCGATAGCCCTAGCTTCTTACCCTTATTCTGATTTCTATATTGCAGTCCACTATATACAACCTCCCCTTTCCATTTGATACAAATGCATAAATGCTTAGTAGCGGACGTAAGACTCGCGGGTATGCTAGATACTCACCCTTGCTTTATTTCTCCTTTATGTTTTTCCTGATCGGCCGCTGCAGTCGACGTTGGAGCCCAGGAGCAGGAGTACCCCAGAGGCGCCTACTACTACGTCGATCGTCCCTTTGGCCAGGACCAGGAGTAGTTTTGGAGGCTCCCAGGCAGGAGGCCTTGCCTTTTCGATCTGTATCTCTGATGTTATTTGTGCTAGCCTTCTTAAGGCAAAACTTGACTAACTATGTCTGTTCCCAGATATTTGGTTTGTATAACTTATGTATTCGGGTTCGTGCGACCCCCTTATCTTGTAACATATTGGTTTATCCTTTTGTGTTTAGTGTTGTGCTGTGATATTCTCACCGTGGCACCCTAATCTCAGCCGTGTACCCTGCGTGTATGATTATTGTACACGGATTGATTTTGGGGGCGTCACAAGTTGGTATCAGAGACGATTGCTTGTAGGAAGCCACCTCACCACTACTTGGTCGAAGTTGAGTCTAGACTTTGAAAAAACAATTTTGCTAACTTAATGTTTGGCTTACGGGCCCACATCGATGTCACTACGTGTGATGTCTATGGTATTAGGATCCTTTTCTCCTTACCTATGCTCTGGGACTCTGCTCTCTTATCCTTGCTGGTAAGGTTTACTAACTCTGACATTAGGATCACGTTCTCTTGATTCCACCCAGCGTTCTGGTGCTTCCCCATTGATTGAGTCGTGTCGCAGGAGTTCTGACCCAGGTCCCGGACCGCGGATCCCATTCTCATTCTGGGCAGGCCGCGCGTTCTCTGGCACAAACTCCTATGGCCAACAGTTTTCTTGCGGCGTGATTGACATAGTGGAATCTATGTCGCGTCGTGTAATCCTTACCGCGGTCTGCGCGCCGCCTAGTGTGTCCTTTTTCCTTAATTTCTACGACGTTACGCTGCCCGAGTTTCGGTTGACTCTGTGTGTGGATGTGTATGTCTTATATGACTACTCCTATATATCCACGCCTCCTCTTCGTTGTCGCTTTACCTCGTGCTTGTTTCCGCTATCTCGTTAAATTTCCGTCGCTGAAATACCCCTGTTAAATTCTAGCAGGATGGCTGGTCGTGGTGGTTGTGGTCGTGGTGCCAACGACCCACCTCCGCCGCCAGAATACATGGCCGGGTTGATGGAGCAGTTCGAGCTGAACCGTCAGTTCATGGAGAACATCATGGCTCAGTTCCCCCAGCCTAATCAGAATGGGCACCACCATCCACATGCCGCAGTGACTCTGCACGATTTCACCCGTCTCAACCCCACTTTGTTCCGCAACTCTGTTCAGCCGTTGGATGCTGATGACTGGCTTCACGACATCACTCACGAGCTGGATTCTTCTAATGTCAATCCAGCCGACTATGTGAACTTTGCGTCCTATCACCTGAAAGGCGCTTCTACTTAGTGGTGGAGCACCCACAAGTGTTCACTGCCAGTCGGAGAAGTCATCACTTGGGATGAATTTCAGTCAGCTTTTCGCGCTCGCTACATTCCTCAGGGTATCATGGACCGTAAGGGGGAAGAATTCTGCAACCTCACTCAGGGAAACATGACTGTTGAAGCCTATCAGCGCGAGTTCCTCAACTTCTCTCGCTATGCGGAAGAATATATCACCACTGATGCTCGCAGACAGCAGAAGTTCTGTCGTGGACTCAATGCAGACCTCAGGCTCGCTCTTGCCGTTCATGATTTTTCCAACTTCGCCACCGTGGTGAACAAGGCTATCACCGTCGAGACTGCCCAGATGGAGTTCAAGGACACGTAGAAACGCTATCATGATGTTGGCTCATCTTCGGGCGCAACACAGAAGCGTCACATCTGGCTACCTCATAGTGTGACCCATTCACCTGCCCCTGCTCCAAGGCCGTCTTATGCTGCACCCCGTCTGCCTCCGCCACCGCAGATGCCAAGAGCTCTGCCTCCACCACCCAATGCTGCACCCCTTCGTTCTCAGGATGAAGTATGCTTCACGTGCCGCCAACCTGGACATTTTTTCAGGGAGTGCCCCCAGAAACAGAAGCAACTGGTAGTTCACCCCGCTGGCTGCGAAAATGGTCGTGGCAACAACAGGACCCCCAACTATAATACTGGGTCTGCTGCTCATGCTCGTGGGCATGCCTACAACATTGATCTTGAAGAAGCTCAGGCAAAATCCGCTACAGTGATGGGTACTCTCCTCGTTAAATCAATACCTTCTACTGTTTTATTGGATACAGGAGCATCGCATTCATTTATGTCCGGGGCATTTGCATTTAAGCATGGCATACACCACAAAAAGATGCGCACTCCCTTAGCCGTTAGTACTCCCGATGGCAAGTGTCATGTTGACATGTTGGCTCCCAACATCACCGTCGAGATCGAAAGGATTGAGTTCCTTGTCTCCCCACATATTCTGAAGACCTCCACTATAGACCTTATCTTGGGAATGGATTGGCTGAAAGCTCATGATGCTGCACTTTATTGTGGCAACAAAGTCGTCCGACTCTTTCACCCCTCCGGCGGGGTTGTGAACCATACCACCATAGTGTCGCTGAATGCCAAAGCTCGTATATATGTTCTGAATGCATTGAACGCTTCACCCCTTTAAGGAATTGAGAACATTCCAGTCGTTCGCGAATTTCCCGACGTCTTCCCAGAAGAACTGCCGGGAATACCCCCGGCTAGAGAGGTTGAATTCGTCATCGACTTGAAGCCAGGAACTGTTCCTATAGCCAAACGTCCTTACAAGATGCCGCCACATGAACTCCTTGAGCTTAAGGATGAAATCGACAAGGCACTTCAGAAAGGATTCATTCGCCCCAGTTCCTCTACTTGGGGAGCACCTTCGCTCTTTGTCAAGAAAAGCGATGGCACGAACCGGTTGGTCCAAGATTACCGACCTATCAACCAGGCCACGATACAAAACAAGTATCCGCTTCCTCGGATCAACGATCTATATGATCAACTTTCTGGATCTACGATGTTCTCGAAACTCGACTTGAGGTTGGGTTACCATCAGATCCGGGTCCGTGAAGAGGATGTTCCGAAGACCGCCTTCATTACTCGCTATGGTTCATACGAGTACACCGTCATGTCCTTTGGCTTGATGAATGCCTCAGCCTCCTTTTCCCGATTGATGAACTATATATTCATGGAATACCTCGAATAGTTCGTCGTGGTTTATCTGGATGATATCTTGATATACTCCAAGAATGAAGAAGAGCATGCTGAACATCTACGTCTTATACTGGAAAAGCTTCGAGAACACAAGCTCTACGCTAAGTATTCTAAGTGTGAGTTATGGCTTCCCGAAGTAACCTACCTTGGTCACGTGATTTCCAAGGATGGCATTGCCTTCAACCCGGAACGTATTCAGGCTATCCTGGATTTGACTTCGCCCAAGACTGTCAAGCAAGTCAGAAGTTTCCTCGGACTCGCCAGCTATTGCCGCCGTTTCGTCGAGAACTTCTCCAAGATTGCTAAGCCTCTGACTAATCTACTTCACAAAGGTGTAAAGTTTGAGTGGACAGACAAATTTCAGGAAAGTTTCCAAGCTCTCAAGGACAAGCTCACTTCTCCTCCGGTGCTTTCTCCCCCTGATACCCGGAAGGACTTCGTGATATATTGCGACGCGTCTCGTCAAGGATTAGGCTGTGTCCTAATGCAAGAGCGCAAAGTGATTGCTTATGGGTCTCGTTAGTTGCGTTCTCATGAAGAAAACTATCCAACACATGATCTCGAATTGGCAGCGGTAATTTATGCATTGAAGCTGTGGTGACATTACCCCGTCGGTAACCGTTGCGAGATCTACAGTGACCACCAAAGCCTAAAGTACCTATTTACTCAGCCAGATCTGAATCTCCGCCAACAAAGATGGCTCGAGATAATAGCCGATTTCAACATGGATATTCATTACACCCCTGGCAAAGCTAATGTGATGGCCGATTCCTTAAGCCGCAAAGCCTACTGTAGTGAACTGGAAGTTCAACTACAACAACCACTTCTATATGAAGAGCTCCACAAACTGAACATCGAGATTGTACCTCAGGGCCATGTGAATTCCCTGGTTATCGAACCAAACTTATACAACCGCATGAAGTTTGCACATGGATATGACTCTGACATTCAGAAGATTAAGCGGTATGTCGAGAGTGGAAATCCCTCATCCTTCACTATTGTCGATGATGGTACGTTGTACTTAAAGGGTCGGCTAGTGGTCCCCATAAACAGGCCCAACCTGAAATACGCCCCGCGCGTCATGAAGGAAGCTCATGATACTCCCCTGTCAATTCACCCCGGTAGCACCAAGATGTACCAAGACATTCGTCAGCGGTACTGGTGGTCTAACATGAAGCAAGACATTGCTCGTTATGTTGAAGAGTGTGACGTTTGTCGACGCATAAAGGCAAAACATCAAAGACCTTCTGGAACTCTGCAACCCCTCTCTATTCCTGAATGGAAATGGGACAAGACTGAGATGGACTTCGTCACCGTGGAGATCCGAGCGTCATAGAGTCACGCCAGTGCACCCTTGCAGGGAAGATTAATCTATTCGAATAGCCGTGTCCACGGTAATAGGACGCTTTATGCTGAAGCTGGATCTTACCACTACAAACTACTACTATAAAAATGTATGGTTTCGGGTTTTCTTCCTCGCCGGGAAGTCGAGGAGGGGAACTCGGAGGCATTATTATTATTAATTATTACAACTTACTATTATACAATGCTGCAGCAACTTCTGTTGCATTGTTATTACATTCATGTTATTAAACTGCTGGCTGTTTCTCTTCTCATGCTGCAAGACACGTCAGAAGATGCTAGTCTTCGATAGGCCTAGCTTCTTACCCTTATTCTGATTTCTATATTGCAGTCCACTATATACAGCCTCCCCTTTCCATTTGATACAAATGCATAAATGCTTAGTAGAGGACGTAAGACTCGCGGGTATGCTAGATACTCACCCTTGCTTTATTTCCCCTTTATGTTTTTCCTGATCGGCCGCTGCAGTCGACGTTGGAGCCCAGGAGCAGGAGTAGCCCGGAGGCGCCTACTACTACGTTGAGCCCCCCTTTGGCCAGGACCAGGAGTAGTTTTGGAGGCTCCCAGGCAGGAGGCCTTGCCTTTTCGATCTGTATCTCTGATGTTATTTGTGCTGGCCTTCTTAAGGAAAAACTTGACTAACTATGTCTGTACCCAGATATTTGGTTTGTATAACTTATGTATTCGGGTCTGTGCGACCCCCTTATCTTGTAACATATTGGTTTATCCTTTTGTGTTTAGTGTTGTGCTGTTATATTCTCACCGTGGCACCCTAATCTCAGCCGTGTACCCTGCGTGTATGATTACCGTACATGGATTGATTTTGGGGGCGTCACACTGCGGAACCGCTTCCAGGAACTGATTGATCCTCGCGCTAGGTTCTTCAGCCAGTGTCGTGCCGAGCTCTCGAGCATGAGTTGTACGTACTGCATTGTTGTGATATTGGTTCCACGCTGGAATTTGACGGTTGTGAGGTAGTCGTCGAGCCATGCTTCTGGCTCTTCCATCCCGTCGTACTTGTGTGTTGTGGAGTTTAGGTTGAAACCTTTTGGCATCCGTGTTTCTCGTATGGATCGCGTGAAGCACAATGCTCCGGATGGTTCTATGTCCTCATCGGAAGCTTGCTCGTCCGAGTATTCTTTGCGGGCTGCTCGCCTTCGTCTTCCACGGTTGACCTTGTTTTGTGTTATGTCATCACATGCGTCTCACCGATTGCTGTTGCGTCTGTTGCCGTTGTCGTTGCTGTCGTGGTTTTCGTTTTTGTATGGGCGCTTGCGCCAGTCATCGCTGCTGTCGTCGTCGGGTGAACTAGGGTCCCTGTCCGGGGTCTGCTCGCGGGGACTCGTCTTGCGCCTGCTTTTTTGGGGGCTGAGGCGGTGATGGCATCTTACATTATTTTGAGTGCCATCATCATGTTGCGATCTAAGCTGCCCTTCTTGCCTTTCTGAGCACGAGATAGGTATTCCTGGGCAGTTATAAGGGCTTCGGCTGGCGTGAGTCGTTCTTCCTCATCGTCGTCCTCTTCTAGCTTGAAGTCGTCATCTAGCTTGTGGGCTACCTTCTTCTTGTCCGTGCGTTTCAGATTGCTGAATCTGGATCTGGCTCGGACGAGGGAGTCGTAGTCGGAGGAGTCGCTTCTGGGAGATGGCATGCGGTTGGTCCTTGGGTCGATGGAAGTTTTTCCTTGCTTCTCTAATTCTAAGCGTTGTTGTCTTGTTTTCTTGGTGACGTCACTCGCCAACTTGTTGTATGCTCTGAGCTCGTCTCGTGTTGCGTTCTCCGGGAGTAGTTTGCCGCATTTTACTGCGTCTCTTACTCTGGCGATTGCTTCTTTGGACAGGTAGATTTTTTCTACGTGATGGTCCTCTTTCGCCATGCCCGGGGTCTAGTGCTTGCTGCTTTCTGGCTCGTCGTTCCTGTGATTGCTATGCTCTATTCCTTTGTATACTTTCTTTGGTATGGTTCCTGGTTCTCCAAGTGTGACGGTGACCTGGCCGGTGTTGTCGGGATCACCGTTTTTACTGTTTGAGCGAGTGTCCTGGCGACTGCTCGGGTCGTCGTCTTGGCTTTTGTCATCTGCGGTTGGCTAATGAACGTCTGCCATGAACACTTGGGACGTTGTCTTGACTGTCGTCTTGCTTGCGCGCATGTTGCGCTTCTTCCATGGTCCACTCGAATAGTCGGGGTGGGAGTCATGGCTGACTCGTAGGATTGCCGCGCGGGCGGGTGCTGCTTCGATCGTTCGTGTAGGATCTGTTGCTGCAGGTGCTCGAGTGCTATCCGTGAGGCAGAGGGATCCCCAGTGGTTGATGTAGATCTGATACGCTCGAAAGGTCAGGTTGACACGGGTGCGCAGATCGGTGCCGGTCTAAAGGCCGGAAGGTGAGCCATGAAGCCGAGGGACCCGAACAGATCGGGATCCGCTCGAGGCATGGAGTCGATGGGTGCTGTCGGAGTCGCCGCTTTGATGGTTGCCAGTGATGAGGCTGCCGAGATCGCGATTCCAACCTGTGTAGTTCCCACAGACGGCGCCAATTGACTGGGATTAGCCCCGGCAAATCCCATGGTCAGGGACCCTGGGTTAGTCATAGAGAAGGAACAGGTTGGACGATACTCGTCGGCTAACAGGAGAAGCACTTCCTGCTCGATATTATTGCGTGAGGGGGCGATTACAGGGGATGCCAAGGCGAGTTCTCGCAAGACCAGGAGAGTAGATTGTGTGTTGGATTGATCTGGATGTCTCCCCTCCCAGCCTTTATATACTAGGCTAGGTCTCGGGGAGTCCGTACTAGGTTACAAAGATAGTTTCCTAGTTCTAGTCTTACCTTGTACGCCAAGCCGCGCCTTCCATATCAGTCGCGGACTCCTATGTCGGTGCTTGATTTGGTCAGTCGTGGGCCTGTCGAGGCTTCCCAGCGGGCCTTCTGTCTTCATACGCACCGGGTATCCTCATACACAGGAGTCGTGGGTTCACCCCCTCATCATCTACCTTCTAATGAGAGTAACTCTTTGAATCTTACCTTACACTACTAGGGAAATAGCTATACATGGAAAGCTTATTAGTGGCGCATATAGCAGGCCATGCGCCACCATCTGTTAGGGGTGGCGCACTGGAAAATAATGCGCCACCCATAAGACCTTAGTGGTGGCGCATTATTTCCCAGTGCGCCACCCCTAAGAGTGGGCCAGCCTGGATGATCTTATACGTGGCACATTTAGTAATATGAGCCACCCCCAAGAACCTTATAGGTGGCGCATTCCAAAAATGCGCCACCCTAAGAGCTTAGGGGTGGCGCATTCTGGAGATGCGCCACCCATAAGGTCCTTAGGGGTGGCACATTGTGGTAATGCGCCACCCATAAGAGCTTAGGGGTGGCGCATTTCACCAATGCGCCACCACTGACTTGCTATATGCGCCACTAAATTCCTAGAGCTTCCCTTATCTACTCCACCCGACCTACCACCTCTCATTCACTCCACACAATTCTCAAACTACTTCCACTCTTCTCACCCTAGATCTATTCGGTTTTCTCCTCCTCCCCACCTCATTTCTTCCATTTATCCATCGATACTTGGCATTACATCTATTTTGTTTCATACTGAAGTAAGTGGACCTCCTCCCAAACTCTTTTGTTCCATTTATAACCCATATACTTTCCTTTATTAGCTTGGGGTTTGTTGTATATGTGAAGCTTGGGTTTGATGTATATGTGAAGCTTGTGGTGGTTTGATGTATATGTGAAGCTTATGGTGGTTTGATGTATATGTGAATCTTGAGTGGCCAATGTTTTGCCGAAATGTCGATTCATTTCCGTTTCGGCAAATTTCTGGCGCACTCTCCGCATGCTCCCATGCATTATTAGGGAAGGTGAAAGTGCATGTGCCCCCATGTTTGGTTTTGGTAATTAATGACAATCTATATGGACTAACGGTTTGCTTGAGTTGTACTTTAAGGTTTTCCCATAGGCAGTACTTGAAGATCATATGTTGGCTTCAAGGTTGAAAGGAGAAGATCATGTGATGACCAAGGTGTTATTCATGAAGTTATCCAAAGATTGGTCATGTGAGAGTTGAGCATATTGCAAGCATGTCTTGAAGAAGGAGGTTGTGTAAACATTCATGTTTACCTTCAAGACATCATCTTAATGAGGAGTGTTGGAAAGACTCATGTTTGATCAAGACAAAGTGCGAAGAATGGAATCGATTTGATCAACACACAAAGTATAGAAGATGTACTTTGTGGGATCATGTGAACTCACGTTATGGTAAGCATTGTCCATTATGCTTTGTGTACTAACCCATTTTCTATGTGTGTGGTGTTTCTATGTGAGGTTAGGAATATTTCCATGGGCTGGCATCAAAAGGAAGATTTCATATAGCCCAAGAGAGAGGATGGCATCAAGTAGTGATGGCCATCAAGATGTGCCTAAACTAGGCTCACCCATAATGGAGTATGGGGGAGCAATCTACTTCTCTTCATCGAGCCGACGCAATCAAGAAAGATGTTCCAACTTGAGGTGGGAATGATCATCATCATCAAGCTCCAGTGGATTATGCACAAGACAAAGGTTTGACCTTTATAGGTCTCTAGTTTACCGGTCTCATGGTGGTAGTTAGGAGACCGGGTTATAGGCTAGGCCGCATTGTTCGTGGAGAGCTCAAACCTTTGCATCCTTGGCATCATCTTTATTGGTTCTTGTTTGGTTTTTCTCTTTGTGAGTGATGGAGCTTGAGTTCGTATTCATTACAAGCTCTTCTTCATTGAAAACGGGTTTCATATACATCTACTTTTGTGTTTTCGATGTTGGTGTTTTTGTCGGCTCTTATCTTGTGAAGGTTTCACCTTCTACCTTGTTGGCATTTTAACCTTTCCTTGATTTGCAGCATTTTTTTTTGATCTTGGGTTGTTCTCTATGTGAGGACCTAGAGCTTTTCCATAGCTTTAAAACAAGCCCAAGATCATCAAAATCGGAGTTCGTATGAAAAAGTTACGCATGTTTTCGTTTCCGGAGATGGGCTGTCTCTGGGTATTCCGGGCACCCGGGGTCTTGGACCCCCGGGTACCCGGGGTATGCAGTAAACTTCCTGAACAGTCCGGGTACCCTGGGTATTGGACCCCCGGGTGCCCGGTCCCCTGGCCAAATGTCTCTGGATGGTCCGGGTGCCCGGTCCCTTTACTCCGGGTGCCCGGGGTTGGCCGGCTGCCAACGGTTGGATCCGTGGAAGGGGTATTTATACCCTCCTTCTTCCTCCTTCCAACCCCAATCTTCCCCAAGCTTCTTCCTCCATTGCTAGACCTCAAAAAGCTTGGTCTCTCCACCCCTATCCACCCAAACTTGTTGATCTTTTGGGGATTGGAGGAGATTCACCCGATCTACTCTTCCACCAAACCAATTTGAGTTTCCCCTCTAAGTGAAGGGAGATTTGTTGTTAGATATTGGAGTTATTGGTGTTTCTCCTTGTTCTTCCTCTCATATTCCTCCATAGCTTTTGTTGCTTTGGTGGGATTTGAGAGTGAGGGATATGAGCACTTTGTGTGTTCTTTCCATTTGCATTTGGTGCATTGGGTTGAATTCTCTCCGAGGATTCGTGGTAGTAGTAAGTGAAGTTGAGTATTGAGAAGATTGTTACTCTTGAGTGCTTTGGCACTCTAGAGCTTGTTCCTAGGGTGCTTTGGCCCCTAGAGGCTTGGTGTTGTTGCGGAGCTCAATCATTGTGGTGTAAAGCTTCGGACGCTACGGGAGCCTCCAATTAGGTTGTGGAGATTGCCCCGAGCATTTGTACGGGTACGGTGACCGCCCTCAAGGGTTACCATTTGTACGGGTTCGGTGACCGCCCTCAAGTGTCCCATAGTGGAATCACGGCATCTTGCATTGGTGAGAGCGTGAGGAGAAATAGGGTGGCCCTCGCTGGCTTCGTGTGAGCATTGTGTTCCACACCCTCTCCAAACGGAGACGTACTTCTCGCAAGAGAAGGAACTTCGGTAACAAATCCTTGTCTCCATCGGCTCCACTTGCGGTTATCTCTACCTTTACTTTGAGCAAGCTTATTACCTTGTTTATCTTGTGCTTGCTCATATTGTTGTTGCATTGCTTGTCCCATAGGTTGCTCTCCTAGTTGCTTATCTAGTCAACCTATTTACTTGTGCACTCACTTTGTGATAGCCATAGGGTTCTTGTTATATATATTGCTATCACATAGTTGTTTATATTGCTTAGTTTAAGTTGTTGGTGCACATAGTTGAGCCTAGCTTATTTAGGTTTCTTGCTTGGCAAATTAAACGTTAAGTTTTATTCCGTATTTGTTCAAGCCTAAACCGTAATTTTTTTAAGCGCCTATTCACGCCCCCTCTAGGCGACATCCACGTCCTTTCAATTGGTATCAGAGCTTAGTCTCTCATTATAGGGCTTCACCGCCTTGAGAGTAAAGATGTCGACTAGGGGATTAGGTTTCACTGACACTCTTACTTTTGATGGCACAAATTTTGATGCTTGGAAAATTCGCATGCTTAATTATTTCCGGGCCATTGACCCGTGTTTGGAGCGAATTGTAGATATGAGTTTTTCTCCTCCAAAGGATACTCAAAACCTATCCTTAGAGGATGAGAAAAACTCTTATCTCAATGCTCAAGCTTCCAATGTGTTTGGTGATGCTTTGAGTAATGTAGATATATCTCAACTCATGTCGTTTCGGGATGCTCATGAGTTGTGGACAAAGCTTCAAGATAAATATGGTGTGTCCAAGATTTGTGGGGATGATTGTTCTCCCTCCACCTCCAGCCGCGTATTTTTCTCAACTTCTTCTACTTCACCAACATGTGGTTTGCCACAAGGTAATGAAATGGTGAGTAGTGTTAGTCATTGCTTTGATGATAGTGAGCTTATTGTTGATAACCCTTTGACACTATCTTATTGCAATGCTTCATCTTTGGACTTTAACATTTCGAGCAACTTAGAGGTTTTACATGCTTGTGTTGATAGTCCATGCATATCATGTAGAAATCACTTGAATAAATCTCATGATGATATGCTTGCTATATCTTGTTGCCATGATATAAATGCTTCTATTTTCTCTAGCTATTGTGCTAACAATGTAGAGGAAAACCAATGGTTTATGGATCAAGATGTGGCCATGAATGGTGCCTCAAGGGATCCTACATCATCATCACATGTTACTCATTTTTGTCTTATGGCTAAGGAGTCAAAGGTATCTCCTACTTTGAAACCCTATATGTCTAGTGTTGGTGATGATGTAGATAGTGATAATATAGAAAATGTTGAAGATAATGATGATATTGCTTCTTTAAAAATTAAGGGAGAAACTGTTTATAAAGCTCTTCATAAGGATAAAATTGCTCGTTCCAACTTCACGGAAATCATGGCTATTGCCATTGTGGGCAAGAATTACGTTGAGGAGTTGGAAGCTCATATAGAGGAGAATGAGGACACCATTGAGAAAATGGGAAGCCTTGAGCGTGATTACGCTAATGAGATTGCGGAACTATCTCAAGCTCTCGAAGTAGAACAAACTACCAAGGAATCTCTTGAGGAGACTTTTGCTCTAGAGTTATCTAGAATAAAGGAATCCCATGATAGAGCCCTTGAGATGACTAATGTTATCAAAACTAAAAATGATAAGCTTGAAGTTGTGCATGCTAAACTCCTTGAGGATTTTGGGCACCTCGAAAATGGCTCACGGGTCATTAAGGGTGAGCTCATCAAACTCACCGAGTCACATGCTCAACTAAAAGCTTCTTATTCAAAAGAGCTTGCCATGTTTTCTTCTCCTTCCGTTATTCTAGATGATGCTTGTGCTACTAACTCTATTTCTTGTGAAGCATCCATACTAAAGGAGAATGTTGAGCTAAAGGCTCACTTGGAGTTGCTAACTAGCAAGTATGGGAAATTGGAAGAAAGTCATGAAAATCTCTCAAGCTCTCATGATGATCTTTTAGTCTCCCATAATGTGCTAAAGTTAGCTCATGAGGCTAAGGTTTCTAAGTTAGTTCCTCATGTGGACATTAGCACTACTTCTACTCAATATGCTATATTGCCTTGTGCTAGTCCTTGTAATTCATCCACTCATAATGTTGCTACATCTTGTGATGAATTACTTTCCTTGCCTTGTTGCTCTAACAACGAAGCTTCTACTTCCTCTAGGACTTGTGTTGTTACTAACCATGTACATGAAATCAAATAGCTCAAGGCCCAAGTCACTTCTTTGAAGAAAGACTTGGAAAAGGGTCATGAAGGGAAGTCCACACTTGACAATGTGTTGTGTGGGCAAAAATCCCCCAATGACAAGGGTGGACTTGGATTCAACTCCAACAATAAGAAGTCCATGATCGACAAGAAGAAGGGCCAACCACATGTCAAGAATTCGACCAAGATTATTTGCTTCGAGTGCAAGGTTGAAGGGCATCATGTTAGATCTTGCCCTTTGAAGAAGAAGCCCCTTAGTGACAAGCAACTAGGGAAGAGGCCTCAAGTTCAACCGCAAGGTGAAGTGAAGCCACTTCCCAAGAAGACTCAAGTCAATGATCTTCATGTTGAGAAATCAACTAGGAATAAAGAAAAGAGTAGATGTTGCTACTTATGTCGTGAGAAGGGTCATCTTGCTTCTTCATGCACTAATGGTACCTTATCCAACCCTATTATAGTTGATGATGTTTATTCTCTTCGGAAGGATAAGGTTGGAAATTTGGTTGCCAAATTTGTTGGTAATCAAAGTGGTGTCAAGAAAAGAACCATTTGGGTTGCCAAGCCTATTGTGACTAATCTCTTAGGACCCAACTTGGTTGGGGACCAACAAACTCAAACTTGATCAATAGGTGTTGGTGGAGGGCATTGGAGACTTGGCTAAATCATGAAGAATCAAGGGACCTTCATTAATCACATTATCTCAAGCCAAGTCATTTGGATTATCTTGTGTCTATCTTATATCCAATGTGCCTCCTTACGGTAACTTGTACTTAATTTGTTTACATTGAAAGTTACTTGTCCCTTTGCATGTTTTGGTTTTGTACCTAGCATGTGGTTGTATATGTTGTGCTTCCAATTTACGTATCTTGAGTAATCAATTTTGTGTAGGTTGGTTTGCACATCATGTATGTGTGAATGTTGTGTTGAGCCTTTTTTCATATTGGTTATATCTTAGTTGGCTCTTGTGAGAGATTAATGGATCATCCCATTTTGGGGGAGTGGTGTGCCTTGTGCACTTCACAATCCTAAAATGTGTATACATGAGGAATACCACCTAGTATTGATATTACAAGATTATCTAGTCTCTATGTGGTATGTTGTACTCATGAGAAATTCAAATTCGAAAATGTCCATTAATTATCTCTTGTTGGTATTTGTTTGCCTCTAGTTGTAAATTTTGGGATACCACATTATGGGGGAGTAATATGCTTTGTGTATATTACACGCCTATAAAATGTGTACACTTGGGTTTTGTGCCACTTAGACTTGATATTATAAATTATCTAGTTCCTAGGTGGCATGTTTTCTCCTCAAGTTCCAATTTGCTTAGTTGTTTTATTTCTCATCTTATGGCTCTTGAGTGTGTTGAGATTTTCTTGTTACGGTTTCCCTCCAACATGTACTTGTATTTCCTATGTGGGAACCATTTGCTCCAAGTTTTTCTAGTCATTGCTTGCATGATTGGATGCATACTTGAAGCTAACAAGAATCTCTTTGTAAGCATGGTGCTCAATTCTTATCTTTTCACATTCTTATGGTTGTTGTTGTGAAGATGATAATACATATATTATTGCTATCTACCACCGGGAAGTAATTCCATATACCTCTTGTCTAACAATTGGTACTCTTATATGTGGTAGAAATTATTGATCATCTTTACATATTGGCTTGTTTATAATTGCCGTATTATTCGCCAAGATTTTATTGTGGTTTTAACTCTCATTGTCTTCCTTGCCACTTGTGGATCATTTGTTTTCGTGATCTTGTCTAGTGTTTCTCTAGATTTAGTGAAAGTGGTGATCCCATCGTGTGCATTTTGTATTCAAATGAAAATTCTATGTAATGCACATCTCTTGGGGAAGCTAGAATCTTATGGTCCATATCAAGTGTGTGTTATTGGAAGGCATATTCTCTTTGGTGCTTTGTGTCATCATAAATTTGTTGAGGGCATAGTTTGTTTGGAATTGTGCTCTCTTATTGAGAGTTTGATATATCTTTCTTTGATATCTTTCATTTTGGTATCATGCTCTCTATCAATTGGTGTGTCAATTGATACCCCATTCCTTGATGTATCTTTTATTTGGTATACTTCAGGTGACAAGTTTATTTTGGAATCTTATTTTCAATTGGAATCTTATGTTCACTTGATATAATTTTCAATGGTTTTCCTATTCAATCATGTGTTGATTGGGTTGGGATTCAATTGGTATTTATTCTCATTCGTTGGTGAGTGTAGAAATTGACCATATGTTAATTGCTACTTGTGTTTAATCATATGTTGATTTGGACCTGTGATATAATTTGGACAACCTTATGGTGTGTCACTCTTTGGGGTACCATCTTGGTTTACTTAGTGTTTTGTCCAAATTGTATTTCCTTTTGGTTCTTGAAAGTATTGTGCTTGCATATTTTCTATGTGTTGGTCCGATGCACGATGTCTTTCTTTGATCATATATATAGGTTAAACTCCATCCACCTCTTTATTGGCTAATATGTGCATGGAATTCATCTTCATGTCCATATGCACTTATTCTTGTGGAGTTTGTCCTATGTATTTTTGTTCCTCTAACTCTTTGGTCCCAATGAGTTTGGGTACCTTTTTGTTTCTTAATGATGTTCTAGGAACTTTGGAGATGCATTGGAGGATCGTCTTTTCCATGGAAGGTGTTGACACCATGTGCCTTTTGGAGTCAAGCTAGGACGATCAATGACGCTCTATCTACTACATCATTCCCATGCTATCCCGGTAACAAGTATCTACCTCATGCATACATTTCTTGCATTCAACCATGTGTAGGATGAACCATGGCATGAAATTCTTCATTTGCAATTTTTGCGGTTCTTGAATGTTCTAGAATTGCAAGATATATTCTTGGGTTGCGATACTTGTTTCCTTGTTCAAAGAATCCCAACTATCTCTTATTTGTTGCTAGTCGTGATGACTTTGATGGTTGTGTGTGTGGATTTCATTAATATACAATAAGATAATATTAAGCCATGGGCTATACTTTCAAGCAAAGATCTTATTGGTATATTCATGAGTTCCATTTGGATATCTTGTTTCTTCTATTTTGTAACTATTTTGTGTGTACATGCTTCTTTGTGGATATTCATCTACCTAGAATCTCGTATACATAAGAAAGTTACATCTAGTGGATATCCTCTTTTTTTCATGTCCACCTTTTATTATTAGTGATTAATTCTTTAGTGGATACATGAAAGCCTGTGTCTTTGAGTGCATGTCATAATTCTTTGATGAATACCTTTACATTGTGTGGAAGGACTCTTGTGCGACGAGGCTCGGATGAAATTGTGTGGTTTCCATTTAGGGGAGAGGTAAGGATGCTTTGTGTCATACAGCTTCCTCCCTCCATGGAAACTGGTGCGATTTTCCTCAGAGTACCCTGTGCCCACGGGGTGTACCGTGCGCACGGGGCCCCCATGCCCACGGACCATGACCCCCGTGCACAAGGGGTTAGATGGTTCTGCCTTTTTTTTGGTATTCACCTTTTTGCATTCTTTTGGTGATGAAGATTGTTGTTCTCATGCTTGTCTCAATGAGCCAATCATTTTATATCTTCATCATGGGGTTGTCACAAGTCTTGAATGTTCTTTGAAATTTATTAATCAAGTTTGTGAACCCATTTTTGTGTGCATGTGACCTTCTTAACTTAGGTTAGAAGGACATGTCTAGCACCTTGAGTCTCATTTCTTCAAGACTATGTTGATGCTTAATGGTCATCCTTATATTAGTCGTATCAAGTGCTTTGCCATGACTCACACACATCTTGTTGGTTGAGCCCCATTCCTATGATTGTCTCTTTGGCTATTTGCTCAACCATTGGTTTGTTGCAAGTGCTAGACTTTGTCTCATATCTTTGCACACTTGCACTTGTGTTGTGTTTCTATTGATTTTGGGGGAGTGATGATCCAATTTTTGTGAACTTTGTATTATAATACAAAGATTCTAAATAGTGAACAAATCTTGGGGAACTTCTCTATTTTTCTTTAGAACACTCCTTTGGTCAAATCATAATATCTTATATTCATTTGGCCTGTTGGACCTTTTGATTGCCTTCATTTTTTTGTGTTATGCCTTTGTGCCATATCATCTTTTTGCAATCTTTGGATCCTCAATATAGTTTGTTTTCCAACCAACTATGCATATTGGGTCGTGTGTATTTTATTCCACTCATATCTTGAGAAATACACCCTTGTTGGGAGGAAAACATGCTACATTGGCTTTCTAAGTTTTTCCGCCCATTGGTTGGAAATAGATGCCAATGGGGGAGAAGTTTAGAGGGTTTAGTTTGAGGAGGTTCGTACTATGGTTTTGTTCTTAAGTATTCGCCTTCTTGCTCATGCATATTTTCTTTGCATGATTTACTTAATTCATTATATAAACCCTCTTGATGTGATTGTCATCAATTACCAAAATGGGGGAGATTGAAAGTGCATGTGCCCCCATGTCTGTTTTTGGTAATTAATGACAATCTATATGGACTAACAGTTTGCTTGAGTTGTACTTTAAGGTTTTCCCATAGGCAGTACTTGAAGATCATATGTTGGCTTCAAGGTTGAAAGGAGAAGATCATGTGATGACCAAGGTGTTATTCATGAAGTTATCCAAAGATTGGTCATGTGAGAGTTGAGCATATTGCAAGCATGTCTTGAAGAAGGAGGTTGTGTAAACATTCATGTTTACGTTCAAGACATCATCTTAATGAGGAGTGTTGGAAAGACTCATGTTTGATCAAGACAAAGTGCGAAGAATGGAATCGAGTTGATCAACACACAAAGTATAGAAGATGTACCTTGTGGGATCATGTGAACTCACGGTATGGTAAGCATTGTCCATTATGCTTTGTGTACTAACCCATTTTCTATGTGTGTGGTGTTTCTATGTGAGGTTAGGAATATTTCCATGGGCTGGCATCAAAAGGAAGATTTCATATAGCCCGAGAGAGAGGATGGCATCAAGTAGTGATGGCCATCAAGATGTGCCTAAACTAGGCTCACCCATAATGGAGTATGGGGGAGCAATCTACTTCTCTTCATCGAGCCGACGCAATCAAGAAAGATGTTCCAAATTGAGGTGGGAATGATCATCATCATCAAGCTCCAGTGGATTATGCGCAAGATAAAGGTTTGACCTTTATAGGTCTCTAGTTTACCGGTCTCATGGTGGTAGTGAGGAGACCGGGTTATAGGCTAGGCCGCATTGTTCGTGGAGAGCTCAAACCTTTGCATCCTTGGCATCATCTTTATTGGTTCTTGTTTGGTTTTTCTCTTTGTGAGTGATGGAGCTTGAGTTCGTATTCATTACAAGCTCTTCTTCATTGAAAAAGGGTTTCATATACATCTACTTTTGTGTTTTCGATGTTGGTGTTTTTGTCGGCTCTTATCTTGTGAAGGTTTCACCTTCTACCTTGTTGGCATTTTAACCTTTCCTTGATTTGCAGTATTTATTTTTGTTGATCTTGGGTTGTTCTCTATGTGAGGACCTAGAGCTTTTCCATAGCTTTAAAACAAGCCCAAGATCATCAAAATCGGAGTTCGTATGAAAAAGTTACGCATGTTTTCGTTTCCGGAGATGGGCTGTCTCTGGGTATTCCGGGCACCCGGGGTCTTGGACCCCCGGGTACCCGGGGTATGCAATAAACTTCCTGAACAGTCCGGGTACCCTGGGTATTGGACCCCCGGGTGCCCGGTCCCCTGGCCAAATGTCTCTGGATGGTCCGGGTGCCCGGTCCCTTTACTCCGGGTGCCCGGGGTTGGCCGGCTGCCAATGGTTGGATCCGTGGAAGGGGTATTTATACCCTACTTCTTCCTCCTTCCAACCCCAATCTTCCCCAAGCTTCTTCCTCCATTGCTAGACCTCAAAAAGCTTGGTCTCTCCACCCCTATCCACCCAAACTTGTTGATCTTTTGGGGATTGGAGGAGATTCACCCGATCTACTCTTCCACCAAACCAATTTGAGTTTCCCCTCTAAGTGAAGGGAGATTTGTTGTTAGATCTTGGAGTTCTTGGTGTTTCTCCTTGTTCTTCCTCTCATATTCCTCCATAGATTTTGTTGCTTTGGTGGGATTTGAGAGTGAGGGATTTGAGCACTTTGTGTGTTCTTTCCATTTGCATTTGGTGCATTGGGTTGAATTCTCTCCGAGGATTCGTGGTAGTAGCAAGTGAAGTTGAGTATTGAGAAGATTGTTACTCTTGAGTGCTTTGGCACTCTAGAGCTTGTTCCTAGGGTGCTTTGGCCCCTAGAGGCTTGGTGTTGTTGCTGAGCTCAATCATTGTGGTGTAAAGCTTCGGACGCTACGGGAGCCTCCAATTAGGTTGTGGAGATTGCCCCGAGCATTTGTACGGGTACGGTGACCGCCCTCAAGGGTTACCATTTGTACGGGTTCGGTGACCGCCCTCAAGTGTCCCATAGTGGAATAACGACATCTTTCATTGGTGAGAGCGTGAGGAGAAATAGGGTGGCCCCCGTTGGCTTCGTGTGAGCATTGTGTTCCACACCCTCTCCAAACGGAGACGTACTTCTCGCAAGAGAAGGAACGTCGGTAACAAATCCTTGTCTCCATCGGCTCCACTTGCGGTTATCTCTACCTTTACTTTGAGCAAGCTTATTACCTTGTTTATCTTGTGCTTGCGCATATGGTTGTTGCATTGCTTGTCCCATAGGTTGCTCTCCTAGTTGCTTATCTAGTCAACCTATTTACTTGTGCACTCACTTTGTGATAACCATAGTGTTCTTGTTATATATATTGCTATCACATAGTTGTTTATATTGCTTAGTTTAAGTTGTTGGTGCACATAGTTGAGCCTAGCTTATTTAGGTTTCTTGCTTGGCAAATTAAACGTTAAGTTTTATTCCGTATTTGTTCAAACCTAAACCGTAATTTTTTTAAGCGCCTATTCACCCCCCCTCTAGGCGACATCCACGTCCTTTCAGAAGGTCATGCCGAATTTTTCCGACGACGACTGTGATATATAATTGTGTTGCTCTCTCCGTGCACGCAGGTGATCGACCATGGTCCGCGAGATGCTGAGCGATATCACCGTGGCTAGGTGGATGCAATGTGCGACGAACGACATGCTAAGGAATAATAGGTCGGATATAAGATGTCCGTGTCGGAGATGCAAACTGCAATGCGTGACCGAGCCTGATTCCGAAATATTGCAAAAACACCTGAAGCGTAATGGTTTGATGGATGGCTACACACGGTGGATAAGTGATGAAGCTGGTGAGGAGGAGGACGTCAATGGTGGGCGCCAGTAAATGAGGAAGGGCAACCAGACAACAGCGGCGGGCGAGAAGACGAAGAGCATCCTGTACATGATCATGAAGAAGATGCCGAAGCGGATCATGTAGATCAAGATGCCGGACATGAAGATCAAGATGTCGGACATGATGAGGATTCAAGCTGGGTGCGGGACCCTCATGTTCAAGAGCTGCTTGTCAAAGAGGCGTTGAACGCAAGAGGTGCAGCTAGAGAGAAAGCCAAGATGGCGCAACTCGAGAAAGACGCGATTACGAAGCTGTACGAAGGATGCAACGATGGGGATACCCGCTTGAATGTAACACTTGGGGCTATGGAGATGAAGGCAAAATACAAATGGACCAACGGAAGCTTCGATGATAACATGGCATTCTGGCACGATCGTCTTCCGAAGGGCAACACGTGCCCAACTAGTATCGCTGACGCCAAGAAAGTCCTTTGCCCTCTCGATCTTCCGCACGTTAAATACCACGTCTGCATAAATGATTGCATGATCTATCGGGGTGAGGACGAAGATAAAACCACATGTTCGGTGTGCGGTGTTAGTCGATACAAGAGAGGGAAGAAAGTTATTAGAAAAGTGGTATGGTACTTTCCGATCACTCCTTGTCTGCAGAGGTATTTCGTAGATCCCGAGGAAGCAAAGCTCATGACCTGGCACGCGGATAGAAAGAATCTAAAAGAGGATGACCCGAACCCGGATCCGGAAAAGGAGGACATGCTGAGGCACCCTTCAGATGGTAGCCAATGGACTGCGTTGGACCTCGAATACCCAGATTTTGGGAAAGAACCAAGGAACCTCAGGATTGGTGTGAGCGCCGATGAAGTCAATTCGTTTGGCAGCCAGAGCATCACACACAGCACCTGGCCTGTATTTGTATGCATATACAACCTTCCCCCTGGAAGTGCATGAAGAAAAAGTACATAACAATGTGTATGCTAGTTCAAGGGCCGAAACAACCAGGTACGGACCTCAATCTATATCTGCAGCTGTTGAAAGAGGAGCTAGAAACGTTATGGAAAGACAGAGTCAATACGTGGGACGCCGCGACAAAAGAATATTTCCCAATGAAAGACGCGGTGATCACGACGGTGCACGACTATCTCGGATACGGATATTTCTCAGGGCAGGTGGTCCAAGGATTCTGTGCATGCGTTAGGTGCATGGATAATACAACGTACCGCCAGCTACCAAAAGATCCCGGATCTTCAAAAACCGTGTTCCAGGGGTCTCGGAGGTGGCTTCCCAAGAAACACGCGTGGAGAAAACAGGGACATCTGTTCGATGGAAGCGAGGAGCTCCGAGCCCCCAGCTCGAAGGAGCGACAAAGAAATCGACAACTTGCTGAAAACTTGGAAAGAGTGCCCCGCGCCGGGAAAGAAAAAAAAGAAGACTCAGCCGTTGATGAGGGTATGGAAAGCGATGTCTGTTTTCTTGGATTTGGAATACTGGAGTCTCCTCCACAGTCCTCATAGCCTTGATCTTATGCATATCACAAAGAACGTGTGCGAGAGGTTGTTTGGCATGCTGCTCAACATGCCGGAGAAGACCAAGGACGGGCCAAAAGCAAGGAATGACTTGAAATTTATGGGCATCAGGAGGGAACTTCACCCCCCTAGTGACGACGATGATGAGCCGGAGGAGGAAGAGGATATGGAAACGCAAAACTCTCGCAAACGAAAAAGGGCGACCAAGAATAAGACCGGTATTGATCACTGCCCCCCGGAATGCTTCACTCTGTGCGAGGAGGAGATCAAGCGGTTTATCCACTGCCCCATAGGAGTAAAATTTCCGAACGGCTACGCGGGGAAGATAAGCAGATACCTAGACGAGGCGAAGCAGCGTTTCAGAGGGATGAAATATCACGACTGTGCCGTGCTGATGACGCAGATTCTCCCGGTTGCGATGCGAGGGATAATGGACGAGCACGTCCATAAAACGTTGTTTGGCCTTTGCAACTTTTTTGACGTCATCTCCCGGAAGTCGATTTGCGCTACGCAACTCAAAAGGCTACAGGAGGAGATCGTGCTCATACTATGCGAGCTTGAGATCTATTTCCCGCTCGCGTTCTTCGACATTATGGTGCATCTGTTGATCCATGTCGTGGAGGATATCGTCCAACTCGGGCCTGCGTTTCTGCGCAGCATGATGCTGTTCGAAAGGATGAATGGACACATCAAAAAATAGTTCGTAACAGGCCCCGTCCAGATGCAAGCATAGCGAAGGGCTTTCTAACCGAAGAGTGCATCTCTTTTTGCACGAATTATCTCAACACCGAGAACCCTGTTGGTCTGGCCGTCAACAAGCACTTTGGCAGGACCGATGGGTGTGGTCACCACGAGGGAAGCCGCGCAATGCATGTCAACTTTGACGGTCGAGACATCGACTTTGAAAGAGCAAGCCTAGTCGCGCTACAACACATCCAGCTGGTCGATCCTTGGATACTAAAGCACAAGGATTTAATCAAGAAGAAGTAAAGTGACCAGGGCCTGCAGATAACGGACCGAGATCCACGGCTAATCAAAGAGCACAACTCCGGTTTCTTGACTTGGTTCAGGGACGAGCTTCGTGCTAATCCCCCGCGAAGGAACGCTTCCGAGGACGAAAAGATGATATTCACCTTGTCACAAGGTGACACATGCAACATGATGTCCTATCAAGCGTATGATATCAACGGCTACACATTCTACACGGAGGAAAAGGACAATAACCACGATTACCAGAACTCAGGGGTAACGGGGATATTCTACACCGATGACGTCAAGGAAAGATTCTATGGAAGGTTCGAGGACATATGGGAGCTCGACTACTGTGGAGAGAAGGTGCCGATGTTCCGTGTGAGATGGGCCAAGAGCGTCGTAAAAGAAGACCGGTACTTCACCACCATGGTTATACCCGAAGCCAAATCCAAGTCTGCGGGCGCAAACGTCACCGCGAAAAATGAGCCATGGGTACTGGCTAGCCATGTGGACCAATGCTTCTTCATTACCGACCCATCAAAGCCGAGCCGCGTTGTAGTGAGGAGAGGCAAAAGAAACATCATCGGAATGGATGGAGTCGCCAACGAGCAAGACTTTGACAAGTACGGTGACCTGAAGATGGAGGATGACTACGCTGCTCAGGATACATACACCACAACCCTACCATAGAAAGGTCTCCTCCCGTTCAAGAGGAAAAGTGAAGGCGTCTGATGGCTTCTCGCCCCTCGTTGGTTACCCCAAGTGGAAGGTTTGAGATGCAGTGCGGCAGCAAGTTTCCCTCGGTGAAGATACCAAGGTTATCGAACCAGTAGGACTCAGGAGATACAAGTAGGTGGCAACATCGCCAGAAATTGCTTCCTGACTAGGGTGTTGTCGTGGACCTGCACACAACAACAAATAACTTTGCTCCCAATGAGTACAGAGGAGTTGTCAATTCCTCCGGCCTTGTTGTTTACAAAGGATCAACGCAAGAGATAAAAGGTGCAAAGGAAAGTAAAAGATGAAAGTAAATTGAGGGTGTGAACAATAATGTGAAGATGGACCGGGGTCCCGTCATTTTCACTAGTGATGTCTCTCTCCCAAAAGACGATAAAAGTGCTAGCGAGGTAAACAAATCACAGTTGGGCAATTGACAGGATTATGAATGCACCGCAATGCTAACTATGCTGCAAAGAAAGGAAGGGCTCAAAAGCAATGGGCAGTACGCCAAGGTAAGTAGACCGAAATCCATCTGCATCTACTACGAATCATCCACCTTGAGATATCTATCCAGAACATCTCGCTGGTATTAAGTTGCGAATCCCACCCAAAGTGTAAACTCAAAGCAACAGACAACTGCATTAAAAGAACTTTGGGTAAAGTAAACAATCCTTGCACCCGCAGGTACAAGCACCGTTGTTTTATCCCTGGTGGCAACAACACATCCCCTAGTCTCATGTTTCTGTCACTCAAGCTAGAAATCAAGGGGCTGAACCCACAATCGAGCATAACGCTCTCTCTTGGAGTTGCAAATAAAATACTTGGCCAAAGAAAATACGGCAACGGAGAACATGCAAGAATTTACTCAAGAACAAAATATAAAAGAGAAGAACCAAATATATTACTCATCACAATCTGAACATAGTCTCATAATCCATCAGATCCCAACAAACTCAGCATAGCAACAACAGAAATTACATAGATGCCTCGATCATGTGAGGCAGCTCACGCGGACTAGAAAGTGGAAGCACAAAAAGGGGAGAGATTCATCACATAGCTACTGGTCACGGAACCATGGTCCAAGGGGGACTACTCACGGCACATCCGGGAGGCGTCCATGCCTATGGATGGTCTCCCGGAGGGGGTTGATCCTTCCGGAAGGGTGCCGGGGCACGGGGCCGGCGGCGGTACAGAGGGGAGTTTGCGAGAAAGAGATCGATCTTAGGGGTTCCACCCCGAGGGGTAAATATAGGCGAAGGGGGCATCGAGGGGACCCACGAGGCAATCAGGAGGGTTGTGACGCCCTCGATTTATGATCATGTACAGTAGTCATACACGCAGGGTACATGATCGAGATCAAGGTGCCACGATGAGAATATCACAGCACAACACTAAACACAAAAGGATAAACCAAATATATTACAATGAAGTGGGGTCACTCGGACCCGAATACATAAGTCATACAAACATAATATCTGAGTACAGACATAGTTAGTCAAGTTTTGCCTTAAGAAGGCTAGCACAAATAACATCAGAGAATACAGATCGAAAAGGCGAGGCCTCCTGCCTGGGATGCACCGAATTACTCCTAGTCAATGGGAACTCATCGTCGTAGTAGGCTCCTCCTGGAATCTCCTGCTCCTGGGCTCCAACGTTGACTGTAGCGGCCGATCAGGCAAAGCGAAAAGGGGAAATAAAGCAAGGGTGAGTATCTAGCATACCCGCGAGTCTTACGTCCGCTACTAAGCATTTATGCATGTATCAAATGGAAAAGGGAGGCGGTATATAGTGGACTGCAAGGTAGAAATCAGAATAAGGGTAAGAAGCTAGGCCTATCGAAGACTAGCATCTTCCGACGAGTCTTGCAGCATGAGGTAAGAATCAGCCAACAATTCAATAGCATGAATGTAATAACAATGCAGCAGAAGTTGCTGCAGCATTGTATAATAGTAAGTTGTAATAATTAATAATAATACTGCCTCCGAGTTCCCTTCCTCGACATCCCCGCGAGGAAGAAAACCCGGAACCAACAGTTTAATAGTAGTAGTTTGTAGTGATAGGATCTGGCTTCAGCATAAAGCGTCCTGTTACCGTGGACACGGCTATTCGAATAGATTAAACTCCCTGCAGGGGTGCACTACTGTTACCCTACACGCTCGGATCTCCAGGGTGGCGTACACCTTGTTAGGGAACACCCCACCGAGGCTATCCGACACGCCGAGGCCCATCCTACGGCTCATCAGAGAGGTCCCCGCCGGTCTACAGTCCTAAGCGCAAGAGCTTCATGGGCCATCACCTCTCGCACTCCGGGTCGTTGTGCGCCAAGTGGATCCAGTGCCGCAGCACGATCCGACCCAACCACAATGCTGAAACTGGACGTCTTTCAGAGCTTTCGAACGAGACCACAACGCGGGGGGCCCACACCGAAACCCCACGTGGAGGTAGTGCGTACAAGCCAAAAGGCTACTCAAGTCATCCGCTGAACCCGTTAAGCATTTTATTAATTTTCTGTCGAGACAACCGTTATCGTTGCCCCTTACTGAATGAGTCGCGGACAACGACAACAGGCAGGACCACCAGTAACGTCGGTGCCTGCCCTGTCGCCCCACCAACTCGTGCGGTTACCAATAAGGTGAACCATCTCCTTACCTTGTCTCGCGTGTGCTCTTGGTAGAGCTCGACTTTCGTACAACAGGAAATCCTTCGGCCACGAACAGTACCAGGCCCGTCGCACACCGGTGGAATACACCTGACCTGTCGTTCCGCTAAGATAACCTGCGCGGGCACCGTTGGGTCACCCGACTCCTTACCTGTAAGGACAACCGTAGTTCAGTACCCTAGGACGGCTATACAGAGCCAGCAACGAGTGGAGTACAAGGATTACTCCTCGATAGCTCACACCGTACCTGAAGCGGTGTCTGCTCTGAACCGTACCTGTAGCAGTTGTAATGTATCGTATCCGCATTCACTCCCAGAGTGAACACGACCCGCTATCTAATCCTATTGACTAACAAGGCGCAGGGCTAACTGCTGAATATAATATATATAAGAGGCAGCATAGGATAAAGGAAGGTACATCAAGGGGTGATAAAGACAGGCTATGAAATTGAATAGGATTGTAACGTAGCAGCAGCAATAATGCCTAGTGCAAGAAAGTACGGAAATATAGGCGATATCTGGGGAAGAGAATGGCTCTGCTTGCCTGTAAGCTCGACGGTAGAGGTACGGTCGTCGACGAAGTAGTCGATCACAGGGGCATCAGCAACGGACATCGAGACTACCGGACAAAAAAGAGGGGGGGAGAAACAATAAATACACAATAATAATAGCAATACAAATACAGGACAAGGCAACGTTAAGCTAGAGGTGAACTAACGCAGTGCTACACGTTGCAGATGAAACGGGAATTTTAACCGGCAATTTTACCGGCTCCGGGTAATTACCGGACAGTGCAACCGGAGGGGGAAGTATCATGCCGGAGGTGTCGTGGACATCCGACAAACAGGTGAAGGGTGTATCCGTGTTAGTTGATCCATTCTAAACAACTTTCGTGTTCAGAAAAATTCATCCGGGGAGTTTTACGGTATCGGGCAATTATCGGATAGATGGCCCGGAGGGGGGGGATGTCGATGTTTGTTGTGTTAGAGGGGGGTGGTGGGTATACGATTAGCGTATTCTTAACCGTCATATTTTTCTGACCAACTTTCATGTATAAAGTTTTTCGATCCGAGTTACGGATTAAAAGATATTGATTTTATAAGTTTTAAACATTTTAAATTATGTTCTGAATTTCTTTAATTGTTTATTCAACATTATCCACATCACAGTTTGACTTGTCAAAGCTGACATATGGGACCCACATGTCAGCCTCATAGTGTGATAAATCATTTTAATTCAATTAGAAAAATGCCAGGGCCCACATGTCATACTCTCAACAGCAATTTATTTTAATAAAACAAAAGGACTTACAGATGGGGCCCATGTGTCATTGACCCTATTAACTAAACAATTTTTATTTTCTCTAATCAGTTTTAATTAGGGAGGGGGTTATGTCTAATTGGGGATTAGCCCCTAACCTTAACCGTCCCAGGCCCACCAGTCAGCGAACCAATCCCCACTGGCCCGAGCCCGTGCTCGCCGGCGGCAAGAACAGGGGGGGGGCACGGTGATGTAGCGGTCAGCTCCGGCGTCCAAACAAGGCACCGAGGGGAGGAATCGATCGAGCCAAGTGTTGCACACATGATGGGGAACTCGTTGGGCCACGGGGACGGCCAAAACGGCGGCCACGACCACCACCGGCGGCGACCGGAGCACACCTAAGGCGCGCGGCGTTCTACGGCACGGGATCGAGCGCGAGTAGACCGGGGAGAAGCTGCAGCTCACCAGGAGCTTGATGGGGAGGACGGGAGAGGCGGAGGAGCACCAGAGCGGAGCGGGTCTCCAGCAATGGCGAGGCGGCCGTGGAGGGGAAGAAGGTGTGATTCGCGTGATGCCGTGGACGCCGGTGACGAAGGCTTGCCTGGGGCGAGGGAGTCCTCCGCGAGGAGCACCCCAGACACGGTGGTGCGGTCTCCAACGGCTGTTGGCCATGGCGGCGCGGTGGGGCGACCACGTCAGTAGCGACGACGAGCGCCCGGCTCGAGCGGGAGGGGCCGCAGGGACGGAGGGGGGAACAAATGGGGGGGGGAGCTAGGGTTTCCAGAGGGGGCACGGGGGCCTCGGGGACTTAAGCCCCGCCGAAAGCCGGCGGATGGACGACACGGCGGCCGTGGCCGCGGCCTGGCCGGGGGATGGGCGCCACGCCACCCCCGTGAACAGGAGGAAGATGATGGGGAGGTGGGCTGGGGTGGGCCGGCCTAGTGGAGAGGGGAGGGGTGGGCCTGTTGCCCAGTGCGTAGTTTAGGTTTTCTTTTTCTTTTTCTTTTTCTGTTCTTTCTTTTCTGTTTTTATTTGTTTTAGTTGATTTAACATTTTTGTAAAACTTGTAACCTGCTCCAATATTATTGTTACATTTAGGACAACTGCTACAAAAAGTTTGGAGCTTTTATAAAATCATTTAATATCTGTTTATATTATGTAACTAGTGAAAGGGGTTGTTTTAGCACTAGTTTGAATTGTTTGCAATATTTAAATATAGCAATAAATATCTAATGTTGGTTTAACATGGTCCACTTATTTTTAGGCATTTAACAAAATTGGTTCCACAATTTTTGGACAAAGTTTTATTTATTACTTTGTTTTTAATATCAACCAAAAGGATTTTTGGAGTGATCAAATGCAAAGATGATAAAAGTGAGATTAGCAACAGTAATTATCATTATCCAAAAGTGATTACTGTTACAGACACTGAGGGTGTTACAAGGGTCCCTGGCGCGGCCCATGGTGGGGCCGCGCCACCTGCCCTCCTGGCTGCCTGGTGGTGGCCCCCCTTGCCTCTCTTGGTGATTCCGGAAGCTTCTGTTGCGCTGATTTTTTATGTATTTTTCTCGGAATTTTTGGAGCACTTTTAATGGCCGGAAAACCTGAAATACAAAAACAGCAGAAAATAGAAACTGGCAACTGGGTGCACTGAGTTAATAGGTTAGTCCAAATAGGTTCAAAAGTGTATGAAAGTTCAAGCAAAACATGGCAAAGTCACCCAAAACATGCATGGAGCAAGCAGAAATTATAGATACGTTTGGGACGTATCAACATCCCCAAGCTTAATTCCTGCTCGTCCTCGAGTAGGTAAATGATAACAAGCATAATTTGTGTGGTGACATGCCACACAACCAAATAATGACTTTTAAGTAAAGCAATCAAAGCATGCAATTCAATTCAAGTCTTAACAAGCAAGAGTCTATATTAGCATTGACACAAGCAACAAAAGAACAAAGGGTGCAAGAGCTCTCGCTGTCCGTGACTCGAATGTCTCCAAATGGTGTTTGCGTGCAAGAAAGGGACTGGGAAGAAAGAGAAAAATAGGTTGTTGAGAACAACTATCTACTAAAGTTTCAGACTTGGTGTCCTTTGGATTCTTATCTGGACTCGTCCCCAGACCACTAGCCAGGTACAAGTCAAACTGATCCACTCCCTTTCGACATTTTGAGCACTCATGCAATGGATGAGCGTGAGCAATAAAGTTGACACCTAAAAGGCGAAACAGAAAGAAGGTGGATGAGGAAGACAAAAAGGTGTGAAAGGCTCACATCAATGAGGACAATCATAGGCGAGAGAAGGCCATATGATAGATATGATGTCAGGAGTAGGGATTGCCATACAACGGATGCACATGTGAGCTAAAAGCTCTCCAACGGAACTAGTGGGGGTGCATCTAACTTGCTTGCTCAAGAAGACCTAGAGCTCGTTTGAGGAGGTTCATCATTGGAATATACAAGCCAAGTTCTATAATGTGAAGGGTCCCCACATAGCTATATGCTTGATGATGATCTCTATGGAGTACAAGGGATAGAAGATGAAGTACTAGTGTGGATCTCTCAAAAGGAATAGTAGTATGCCCCCTTCTCTCTTTTTATTTTTTTATTTTTCTCCTTTTCTCTTTTTATTTTATTTTTTGGTGGCCTCAATGGCTCTTTCTATTTAACTCTCATTTGTCCTCTTTGGGATCTTTTGATTTTGTCCTCTTTGGGATCTTTTCCTCACTTTAGGGGCAATACTCTATATTTTACAAGAATTTGGAGATCTTTCACACTTTACAAAGGTACTCACATAAAGAAAATGTAACTATCATGATGCAAATGTATGCCTATGCCAGGGTAGCAGGATATGCAATGATACTAGCGCATCATGTAGCAATGATTAGGGCAAGGCCCAACTAGCATGCGGCTCATCGATCAAGCAAGTAGCATGTATGACATGAAGATCAAGTCATGAGAAGGTGGATGTTGCATGGCAATGTATCTCAGAAAGGCTATGGAAATGCCTTGTAGGTAGGTATGGTGGCTGTTTTGAGGAAAGATATAAGGAGGCTTATGATGACAGAGCGTATCATGCCAAGGGTTTGGATGCACCGGCGAAGTATGCGCCAACTCTCGAGGTGAGAAAGGGCAATGCACGGTACCAAAGAGGCTAGAAAAAGTATAGGTGGGTGGAAGTGTCAACTTTCGAATACTCACATTAGTCCGAAGAACTCATGCACTTATTATCGGTAACTCTCAATCTAACCAGGAGGTTCACAAAGAGACAGGTACCCCGAGGAGGAGTGTATGGGGGTTTGGTTATCCTTG
Organism: Bromus sterilis; assembly: GCA_950022295.1. Taxonomy (NCBI): domain Eukaryota; kingdom Viridiplantae; phylum Streptophyta; class Magnoliopsida; order Poales; family Poaceae; genus Bromus; species Bromus sterilis. Next base: position 116,090,824 of record OX465599.1, read on the forward strand.
CGCATCCTCGACTCATGGTACGTGAGTGTACTCTAATATTCGAACCCTCCAGAGGTTAGTGATCCATCTAGTAGCTAGAGTTCTCAACAGGGGTTTTTTGGTTTTCAAAAAACACACAGATTGCCCAAAATACGACATCTATCACTAATAGGCAAGAGCTCTTGACACCATAAGTTCAAACATTACTCTAGTCAATACCTCAAAACTATTGCAAGTTACTACTACAAAGAGAACAACAACTTTAACTACCTACTTTCAGTCAAGACAGAGAACTCAGTGCAACTGGCAAACTCTCTAACAAGATAAAACATGCAACCTATAGAAAGTTCAACCTAAGACAAAATAAAATCTCTATAAAAACTAAAGCACTACAACTAAACAGAACAGCAGCTAAGAAAAGAAAAAGAACAGCTCACATCTAAAAGAATAAGCATGCAAATCCTATGAGGAGTTCTAGTTCAAGCGGAGCGTGAATCTCTCCCACACAAAAGATTAAGTTGGGGTCTAACTTGTTACTACAGCAAATAAAGAAAAAAAAACCTAGAAAAGTAAAGTGCGAGATGCTCCAAGCAAAGCACATAACGCATGAAGTGATAAAAAATATAGTGCAACGAGGGACAAACTGATGATTGTTGATGAAGAAGGGGATGCATCAGGGGCATCCCCAAGCTTAGACGCTTGAGTCTCCTTGAATATTTATTGGGGGTGCACATGGGCATCCCCAAGCTTGAGCGTTTCACACTCCTGAATCTTCTTTCATCACCTTCCATCGCGCACTTGAAAACTCCCTTCATACATAACTCATTGTAGGCTGATTAGAGAGGTTAGTACCCTAATAAAATAATTTTCCTCTACTGCAAATAAAGATTTCCAGGAAGATCTACTATTTCTCTTGCCTGCCCAAAAAAGTTTGCAAAGAAAAATCAAGCTTAAGGATTGAAAAACTGCGAAAAGAAAAACCGGGGCAGAAGCTGAGAAAAACAGAACAACAGAGAAAGGAGAATTTTTTCGAGGTACTTCTGCAACTCAAATCAAAAAACTTTGAACAGACGCCTGAAATGTAATTGTATGGAGCATGCTGTCAAAACAATTCAGATAAAAAAGATGATCTGGTGATTTATTGAGAATTTTTCCGTCAAGCAGACATAATCTGTTTCTGGACAGCAAGGAGCAACTTTTGACCTTTCTTGCAATCTGAGGCTAAACTTGGCACAAAGCTTGAAAAGTAAAGATACAATGATGTTGCTACAGTAGTAACAATCATCAAGACCACTAAGAACAGAACAAAAGAAAAAATAAAAACCTAAATTCGTTGCGGGCTGCCTCCCGAAAGCGCTTCTTTAGAGCCATTAGTTAGGCTTAAAGCAGAAGATCAAGTTGCATCTAGTGAACCATCATCATGATCATCAAAAAACTCTTCAATAGTACAACTAGTCTTAATGGGTTGCTCAAATAAAGGACGAAAGAAAATGCTTCTTGGAATAAAATCAAAAGGAGGGAAATCAATTGGAGTTTCATTAATGTTAAAGATAGGTGTCTCCTCCAAAGTTTTCGCCGTTTCAACTCTCTTGGCACTGGGTGTGCTAGCTTTAGCTCGGGGAACCTTGGGTACGTAAACGGACTTAGGTTCCTTCTTTGCTGGAGTTTCATCCTTTTTGGTTTTGATTGAGGAAAATGTAGTTCCTAAAGTTTCAATAACTTCCTCAATCTTTTCTATCCTAGAAGAATTTTCATCAAGGGATTTGATAGTCTCCAAAGTTTTGACAATTTTCTGCATGGAATTATCTAGCCTATTCAAATTCCCTTGAATCTTACGATCCAACTCATTCACCCTATCGATACTTGGCATCTCTAGCTCTATTTTTTCAAGTTTTCTCATAATGTAAGCTAAAGTAATGTCCTCCTTAATACTAACAATGGGGAGACTTCCAACAAGATTTTCAATAACATTAAGGGCTTCCCAAATTGGGGCCTCTATGAAGTTCCCATTGATAGCAGCATCTAAAAGAAACCTATTCCAAGAAGTAATCCCAACATAAAAATTTCTAAGCAGGATAGTAGTGGATTGCTTCTTGGTGGCTCTTTTTTGAGAATCATTAATTCTATACCAAGCATCTTTCAAACTTTCACCACCTCTTTGAGTAAAGGTAAGCACTTCTGCCTCACCAAAGGCAAAAGGACCAGCCATAGTGGTAACTACTGACAAGGTAACATGTGTTTTTGGTATTTTTGGTTAAGGACACAAAAGTAAAATCTGAAAGGTAAACTAACAAGACTAAAAAGCAAAGGTAAAAGATAGTGTGCAACTCCCCTATCTTGTAGACTTGAGTCCCCGGCAACGGCGCCAGAAATTTGCTTGATGGCTTCTCGCCCTCGTTGGTTACCCCAAGTGGAAGGTTTGAGATGCAGTGCGGCAGCAAGTTTCCCTCGGTGAAGATACCAAGGTTATCGAACCAGTAGGACTCAGGAGATACAAGTAGGTGGCAACGTCGCCAGAAATTGCTTCCTGACGAGGGTGTTGTCGTGGACCTTCACACAGCAACAAATAACTTTGCTCCCAACGAGTACAAAGGAGTTGTCAATTCCTTCGGCCTTGTCGTTTACAAAGGATCAACGCAAGAGATAAAAGGTGCAAAGGAAAGTAAAAGCTGAAAGTAAATTGAGGGTGTGACTAATAATGTGAAGATGGACCGGGGTCCCGTGATTTTCACTAGTGATGTCTCTCTCCCAAAAGACGATAAAGTGCTAGCGAGGTAAGCAAATCACAGTTGGGCAATTGACAGGATTTTGAAGGCACCGCAATGCTAAATATGCTGCAAAGAAAGGAAGGGCTCAAAAGCAATGGGCAGTACGCCAAGGTAAGTAGACCGAAATCCATCTGCATCTACTACGAATCATCCACCTTGAGATATCTATCCAGAACATCTCGCTGGTATTAAGTTGCGAATCCCACCAAAAGTGTAAACTCAAAGCAACATACAACTGCATTAAAAGAAATTTGCGCAAAGTAAACAATCCTTGCACCCGCAGGTACAAGCACCGTTCTTTTATCCCTGGTGGCAACATCACATCCCCTAGTCTCATGTTTCTTTCACTCAAGCAAGACATCAAGGGGCTGAACCCACAATCGAGCATAACGCTCTCTCTTGGAGTTGCAAATAAAATACTTGGCCAAAGAAAATACCGCAACGAAGAACATGCAAGAATTTACTCAAGAACAAAATATAAAAGAGAAGAACCAAATATATTACTCATCACAATCTGTACATAGTCTCATAATCCATCAGATCCCAACAAACTCAGCATAGCAACAACAGAAATTACATAGATGCCTCGATCATGTGAGGCAGCTCACGAGGACTCGAAAGTGGAAGCACAAAAAGGGGAGAGATTCATCACATAGCTACCGGTCACGGACCCATGGTCCAAGGGGGACTACTCACGGCACATACGGGAGGCGTCCATGGCTATGGATGGTCTCCCGGAGGGGGTTCCTCATTCCGGCAGGGTGCCGGGGCAGCTTGTCCAGACAGCCCCGATCATGAAATGGCGGCGGCGGTACAGAGGGGAGTTCGCGAGAAAGAGATCGATATTAGGGGTTTCCACCCCGAGGGGTAAATATAGGCTAAGGGGGGCATCGAGGGGACCCACGAGGCAGTCAGGAGGGTCCCTGGCGCGACCCAGGGTGGGGCCACGCCACCTGTCCTCCTGGCTGCCTGGTGGTGGCCCCCCTTCCCTCTCTTGGTGATTCCGGAAGCTTATGTTCCGCTGATTTTTTATGTATTTTTCTCGGAATTTTTGGAGCACTTTTAATGGCCGGAAAACCCGAAATACAAAAACAGCAGAAAACAGAAACTGGCAATTGGGTGCACTGAGTTAATAGGTTAGTCCAAATAGGTTCAAAAGTGTATAAAATTTCAAGCAAAACATGACAAAGTCACACAAAACATGCATGGATCAAGTAGAAATTATAGATACGTTTGGGACGTATCAGCGTCCCGGGCCTAAATTATTCAACCACGACAAAGAAGGGCAAGAAGAAGATCGTGAGGAAACGATAGCTAGATAGCTAGCTCCAAATTTAAGAAAAATATTTTATAATTCAGCATCACTTTGTTGGGAAACGTAGTAGAAAACAAAAAATTTCGGCCTACGAATCAAGAACCCAAGATCATCCAAGAAGATTGCATACAAGGTTTTAGGTCATGGCTCACCAACCGATGTAGCGGAAGTAGAGTTGGTGAAGACCGTTGGTGCAGATCCCCGCAGCTAGGAATTTCAATGACCTCCCAACCGCGAGGATATCGATCCCGCGTACCGTTCCACGATCCGTTGCGCGATCTGTCCCGCGAACTGTCCCGCAATCCGTCCCGATCAAGTCCCACGAACAAGTCCCTCGAACATGATCTCCGAGGAAGAAGAAGGACCTCGAAGAAGGATCAAAGGTATGATCTCTCTACCGGTATCCACACGTCCCGATGTAGCAATCCAGCAGCGCTCCGCCGTCCAGAGAAGAACGCCACCGAGGGAAACTAGAGGGAGAAGAGCCTAGCGGCGTCCGGACTAGAACGATCTAGCCCGAAGAGAATTAGAGGCGCGTGGGATTTAGCTGGGGTAGCCTTGGGGCTTTTCTAGTGTGTCTTTGGGGCTACCCCTGCCCACGAATATATAGGTGGAAGCCTGGGGTCGCAACTTGGGCGAGGGTTCTCCCCAAAGTCGGTTTTGGCCACCAGGAGGAGTCCAACATGGATTCCTGTACGAAACGCCGCGGACTATGGCGTCTAGGGGGGAAACGCCAGGGACCCTGGCGTTTTGCCCTGGCCCCCAAGGAAAGTCTATTTCCCACCGACCTACAGCCTTGTGGACCTTCCTACTTGGCCTAGCTTCGGTTTCCGCATTTTTGAGAGTTCCATAACCCTCCAGATACTTCCATAAGCTCCCGAGAACCTCCCGAAACCTCCCGAAACATTTCTAGAAGTCCCGGAATAATTTCTCGATGTTTCGTAACCTTTCCACAACTATTACCGAATGTTGCAAAACCTTCCGAGACTATTACGGATGTCTTGTTACTACTTCAAGACTCTTCTTGAATGTTCCGAAATCATCCGAGACCGTTCACAAATATTCTGAAACCATTCGGCACAACCTAGAACACTTCTAGTGCTACCCGGAAACACTTCCGGTTCCACCCGAAACAATTTCGGTACCCTTTCTCTTTTCATCTCCTAGTTCTCTAATAGATTACTACTCGTTAAGTGTGTGACCCAATAGGTTCGGTATAATGCGAACATGACTCTGAACATCTTCCAGACACAGGTCAATAGCCTTTTGTCAATAGCCAATAATCAACAGCGGAGCCATGGACACCCATGTTGACTCCCGCACATACACGAATAAACTTCGAGTGAACCCTTATTTTTAGTCATGTACCATTCCCTTTGCTTCGTGATATATGACAAAGTTAGAGGAGAGATGTTTGGCACCCATGTGTAACAACTTGTTGAACACAAGCCACTCGTTATCCTCTTTGCTCGTTTGTCTCTATTTCTCGTTATTGTATTCCGGTATCCCCGTGATTAAATCACAATGCGTCTGGCCAGACTAGAATGGATACCGTCATACCGAGTGGGCCCAAAGTCAATATCTCTTCATCGTGAAGGAGCAAATCCCATTCTTGAACTATCACAATCACTAGCCACACCATCTGACATACCCAGAACTTATTTTACTACTTCCCATTTACGGGAGGATTCATCTAAGAACCAAAGCATGTCTTCTTGTGTGAAGCAACTCGATACTCTCATGGTCTAAGGAATTACATATATGATAACATTTCATGATATGACTTATAACATAGTTACGATGTGATCTCTAAGTATATCATTCAATACTGGGGTCGGTTCAACATCATTGTTCTGCTAACAATATGTTCCCATTGCTACTGACATCCTTGTTACAAGAACAATGTCCATGATTAAGAAAACGTAATCATTAGTTAGCACATGAGTTGGTCTTAGAGGCTAAACTAGGAACTCTTGGTGTTTACATTTCCACACATGCAAGTGAGTTTTCTTCCGAATCTCATAGTCAGGGTCATTGCAATTATAGCACAGAAATATAAACATTAATTACGAACGTGGAAATATATATAATAACATTTTATTATTGCCTCTAGGGCATATTTCCAACAGTCTCCCACTTGCACTAGAGTCAATAATATTATCAGTGCTTGAGCACTTTACTCCTATGGCATACCGGTGTAATACATGCTTCATTTGTGGTATAGACTTCATCATCGGATCTGGACGTTTCAGGCTTGTTTGTATTTTGCATATCTTCACGTTTTTCATGCTATCATAAAATTCACTAATTTTATCAGTTTAGCTTTGTATATGTTTTGGATCATTTGGTAGGACCTTGGTTCCTTAGAATAAGTCATGAAATCATTCATCAATGTTCCATGAGCTTCAAGCATCTTGGAAACCATACCATGTTCATAAATGAACTGATGATTAAAAATACCCTCCCTTGTTACTTCTTTAAGCAACAATATACTTAGCCTCTGTTATAGAATTCGCCACAGTATCTAACTTAACAAAGTTCCTCCATACTGTGCCACCCTTATGTGTGAAACACATAATCCCAATTAAGATCGAAAATCGGTCGGAGTAAGTATGAAGACTGAATTGGTGTAACTGTTTACATCAAAATTCAGCTGGTGTAACTTGTTACAACGAGCTCTTCATTATCTCCATTTTCCGAGAAACATATCTTATCTATCTTAAGTTTAACTTTTCACTGTTTGTCCAATGATCAACATATTGATCACTTTGTTATCTTTCTCACAACCTTTTGGAGCACTGGACATATCTGGTCGTTTTACATACTATGGTGTACATGATTAATCCAAACACATAGGTGAGTGAAATTCAATTCACGTGTTTTTGCTTATCTGTGTTCATTAACACCGATTTCCGCAAACAACTTTTCACCGTTACCTCGGCAAGAACATTCTTCCTGGCGTTTTCATACTAAACTACTTTAGTATCATGTCAACATGTAACGTTGGCTTTAGCATGATCAAGCACTTACTCTCTGCATAGATCACTGTGCTCAATACAAATGCTATATTAGCCCAAGTTCTTCAACTGAAAACTATTTCCAATGAATTCCTTATTCATGTCAAGAAATTGATATCATTTCCAATCAACAATATGTCATCTACATAAGGTTTTAGAAATATTATTCAGCTCCCACTTACTTTCTTGAACATTCAAGCATCTTCGTTTATTCCCGATGAAAAACAAACTCTTTTGGCAATTTCATCATAACGAAAATTCCAACTCCATTGTGCTAGCTCCAGTCCATCACTGGATATCCAAGGCTTGCATCTATTTTAGCATCCTTTGAATCGACAAAACATTCCGGTCGTATCACATATACGTCCTTTGTTATATTTCCATGTAGGAACTTTGTTTTGACGTTCATTCTACCATATCCTATAAATGAGATATGTAGTAATTGCTAATATAACCCGAACTGACAAAAGCATCTCTACGGTCGAAACTATTTCGCCGTAGTCAACCTTTGAACTTGCTAGATTTTTTTTTCCAATGAATTGAGATTTATGGATAAAATAATTTCATCCGAATCAATTTATAGATCCATATATATATATTCTTCAGACTTTTAGTCTTTCGGAGGGTCTACCAAGTTCAAAACTTGACTTACTTCCATGGATACTATCTCGGATTTATTTGGAATTTAGCCAAATCCCGGAGTCAGGGCCCATCAACGCTTCTTTGTATATCACAGGTTTATCATTGTCGAACAACAATATATCGTTTTACATATCATGAATGTTTGTACGAGTTTTGTCTAACCTGTGTGGTTCAGCTGCACACTTATTTGAAGAGTCAACAATCTTTAACAAGTTGCACTGTCCTCCCACTCACTCTTTTGCAAGAAACCATTTTCTTCAAAACACATTGTTCTTAACATCACACAGTTTTGCTTTTGTGTAGTGATAGAGGAATACCAAACCTTTTGGAATAACCTTCACAAAGTAGAACTTATCTGATTTGGTGTTTTGAGCATGTCAAACACATGTCTCATATACCCAAATTTTAAGAAAAGACAATATGGTTTTAACACTTCCATTCCACATCTAATATGGTGTCATTTCAACAGATTTGATGGTGCTCTTTTCAGTGTAAAAGCCGTAGTCTCTAACGCATAACTTTAATAAGTATAATGGCAAATTGATAAACATCATATTTGATCTTACCGTGTCATACATGGCTTGATTACATCTCTCGAACACTTTACTCATAGTGGTGTTCCGGGAGACGCAAGTTATGACACTTCTTCACAACTCATCAGACGTTCGCTAAACTTGTAACTCAAATATTACTTTCTACAATCTAATTTGCAGAAGCTTTATTTTCTCATTACAATGAATTTCTATTTCACTCTAAAATTCCTTGAACATTTCGAGGATTTCAGATGTATGTCTCTATTGAACAAATATCCACATATCCACTTCAACTCATGAGTGAAGATAGGGAGTACACTGCACACAACTACACTTATTGGACTACACACATCATCATGTATGGTTACCAATGGTTTAGTTGCCCGTTCATGTATGGCCTATCAACGGTGTTTTAGTCACATTACTTCGAGACAAAGATCGCAAGCGTCAAGTAATTCATAGTCATATGACTCGAAAGTCCATCACTTATGGAAATTCTTCATGCATGTTATGTCCCTTGTGATAAACGGCAGTGCCACATCTATGTGGTATTTCTGTCAGTCTTGCGACGTTTAGCGTCAGTGTTATGGATGTTTAGTATTATTATCAAGATTCATAACATACAACCTATTCATAATGGAAGTATGGCCTTTACGTTATTCATAGCTTTGAACAACTCTCTTGCAACAAACATGATTCAAAATGATGTTTTGCAACAAGGCTAAAGTGTAGTAACAATTTACTCAACTCTAAAATGAATTATGAAGATAATCATAGAGTCAACACACGGTATAGTCAACTTTTTACCGTGTTCCCGAGCGTGTAAAACTCATCATTAGCTAGTCATAAAGGCCATAGTATTTCTTGCATCGAGTTGCAACAATATGCAATCGATGTGATATTCCGGTGATCAACAGTTTAATCACAATATACAGAATCCACAATTAACTGCTTAATCATGATTCCTAAGAATTACATCTCTTGACCAACAATGAATTCATCTATAACTCCGTATGACTTTTATTTCTGAGCTGGTTATTCCAGTCTTCTTTCGTGTTGCCTTTATACGTATCATAGTTCTATTTCCAATGTCACTCCTACTCACAAAAGCTCACACATGATTAAGGATGACGTAGGCCATGGACTTTCCGGCGTGTGAGTCTTACTAACATCCTTTGGACTTCCTTTCCCTTAATTCTCATCATCATATGATCGGTGTTCTTCTGGATCCCACACTTATAAGTTTTGTTTAAAGCATAATGAACATTTTCATTAATGCTTACAATCAGACATTGTACTAGATATCTTATATCCTACATCAATTGTCTTATCACTGAAAACAATTTTTCAGTTCCATGAATATAACATAACTATCCCAAACTTTTCGAAGTTCGGGTCTCATGGTGGTGAAGACAATGCACTTAGCTGTGGTGGAATTCTAGCATTTTGGATTATGGACGTAAGTCACATCATCCATAACATCAGCGGGAGAGCATCAAAAATTTGCGATAGGACAAGCTCCTTCTCGACACTATTGAGGATAGTCCTCTCAATACGATACCAATCGTAATTTTTTTACCAGATAATACAGTTAATCAAAATCAATTGGGAAGGTGGTAACGCGAGCCATTATTCTACAACGGTAATGCAAATACTAAGACTTTGTTCATAATTAAGTTGCACTTGTGATTAATCAATTTAATTACTAAGTGCGCTCCCACTCAGATCAATATCTCTCGTAATCGATGCTGGAGTGATTCAAGATCCAACCCAATCGTCCGCCATTGATGTGACATCACTGATGACTTAGACTGGACCGGTAGGCCAACTTGCCAATCACAACACATGTGATTCTTGTTCATCTTTCGATGGGCGTGTTCCGGTAGCAAACTTTTATCCAAACCGTCAAGACAACCAAGTGTAATTGCAGTGTGTTCTTAACAAACCTGCCTTTTATGCGTCACACCGTGTGCACCTATGTGACATGACCTGCTCCAATGTGAAACATAGTATAGACGGTGCTACAGTTGGAAGAACACTATCAACTTGATATTGTTTTGCGAGAGATCACCCTAATAAAATACGACTACCGCACATCAAACAAGGGTGCATCAAAGGGATAAACATCACATGCAGTTCATAAAATTATGTGATATAGTATAGCCCTTTGCTTCGTGAAGTCTTCGTTGTCTTCACGTCGTCGTGGTAGAAGTCACCGTGTCCACCAACTTTCTCCTTGGCGCCGAGACCAACACCACGGCTTCCGGCATGTGTGTCGGGGTCCACCTCCGCATCGTAGACCATCACCTAGCATCTATCTATTGCTTTGCCTCGAGCTAATAAACAGTTCTGGCACGCAGGCCATAATTAAGTGACAATCATATGACTCCAGTCATCATGCCGTACCACGACACGCAGGTCGCGAATAAATATTACATAACATATAGCATCTCATACAAACACATTGCAAATCTTGAAGGCTATACCACATCACATGCACATTCTGCAAAAACGAGTTAGATCGCCATCTACACGGGTTGTTGCAACTTTTATCGTGGTTGATTAGCAGGTTACATGAAAACATTGTTCCCTATACAAACCAAACACGATACTTCATTGTTGCTAGTTTAACGTTCGGGGTGCGTGCAACAACTAATGCCACAAGACAAACTTCGTTCAACGCGTGACCCCCGTGAGGATTTGAGTTCATAAAATCCACTAGCCCCTCCATGTTAAATCTTCTATTGCGAGATTAAGATGAGATCCAAGGAGTTTGATGTAGACCATGATCAAGGCAACCAGCATACTGAAAGCAGCATAGAGAGATCGATGGAAAACTCAATCCTTGTAGCAAAATCTCAACTTGCCATCAAGCATAGAAAAAATCACATGACAGGGAAGCAACAAGAAAATCAATGCCTCATATCACACATATGATCTAGACCTAAACATGCATCTAATCAAGGATCGCTCATGATACCACTGTTGGGAAACGTAGTAGAAAACAAAAAATTTCGCCTACGAATCAAGAACCCAAGATCATCCAAGAAGATTGCATACAAGGTTTTAGGTCATGGCTCACCAACCGATGTAGCGGAAGTAGAGTTGGTGAAGACCGTTGGTGCAGATCCCCGCAGCTAGGAATTTCAATGACCTCCCAACCACGAGGATATCGATCCCGCGTACCGTTCCACGATCCGTTGCGCGATCTGTCCCGCGAACCGTCCCGCGATCCGTCCCGATCAAGTCCCACGAACAAGTCCCTCGAACATGATTTCCGAGGAAGAAGAAGGACCTCGAAGAAGAAGGACCTCGAAGAAGGATCAAAGGTATGATCCCTCTACCGGTATCCACACATCCCGATGTAGCAATCCAGCAGCGCTCCGCCGTCCAGAGAAGAATGCCACCGAGAGAAACTGGAGGGAGAAGAGCCTAGCGGCGTCCGGACTAGAACGATCTAGCCCGAAGAGAATTAGAGGCGCGTGGGATTTAGCTGGGGCAACCTTGGGGCTTTTCTAGTGTGTCTTTGGGGCTACCCCTGCCCACGAATATATAGGTGGAAGCCTGGGGTCGCAACTTGGGCGAGGGTTCTCCCCAAAGTCGGTTTTGGCCACCAGGAGGAGTCCAACATGGATTCCTTTACGAAACGCCGCGGACTACGGCGTCTAGGGGGGAAACGCCAGGGACCCTGGCATTTTGCCCTGGCCCCCAAGGAAAGACTATTTCCCACCGACCTACAGCCTTGTGGACCTTCCTACTTGGCCTAGCTTCGGTTTCCGCGTTTTGGAGAGTTCCATAACCCTCTAGATACTTCCATAAGCTCCCGAGAACCTTCCGAAACCTCCCGAAACATTTCTAGAAGTCCCGGAATAATTTCCCGATGTTTCGTAACCTTTCCACAACTATTACCGAATGTTGCAAAACCTTCCGAGACTATTACGGATGTCTTGTTACTACTTCAAGACTCTTCTTGAATGTTCCGAAATCATCCGAGACCGTTCACGAATATTCTGAAACCATTCGGCACAACCTAGAACACTTCTAGTGCTACCCGGAAACACTTCCGGTTCCACCCGAAACAATTTCGGTACCCTTTCTATTTTCATCTCCTAGTTCTCTAACAGATTACTACTCGTTAAGTGTGTGACCCAATAGGTTCGGTATAATGCGAACATGACTCAGAACATCTTCCGGACACAGGTCAACAGCCTTTTGTCAATAGCCAATAATCAACAGCGGAGCCATGGACACCCATGTTGACTCCCGCACATACACGAATAAACTTCGAGTGAACCTTTATGTTTAGTCATGTACCATTCCCTTTGCTTCGTGATATATGACAAAGTTAGAGGAGAGATGTTTGGCACCCATGTGTAACAACTTCTTGAACACAAGCCACTCGTTATCCTCTTTGCTCGTTTGTCTCTATTTCTCGTTATTGTATTCCGGTATCCCCGTGATTAAATCACAATGCGTCTGGTCAGACTAGAATGGATACCGTCATACCGAGTGGGCCCAAAGTCAATATCTCTTCATCGTGAAGGAGAAAATCCCATTCTTGAACTATCACAATCACTAGCTACACCATCTGACATACCCAGAACTTATTTTACTACTTCCCATTTACGGGAGGATTCATCTAAGAACCAAAGCATGTCTTCTTGTGTGAAGCAACTCGATACTCTCATGGTCTAAGGAATTATGTATATGATAACATTTCATGATATGACTTATAACGTAGTTACGATGTGATCTCTAAGTATATCATTCAATACTGGGGTTGGTTCAACATCATTGTTCTTCTAACAATATGTTCCCATTGCTACTGACATCCTTGTTACAAGAACAATGTCCATGATTAAGAAAACGTAATCATCAGTTAGCACATGAGCTGGTCTTAGAGGCTAAACCAGTAACTCTTGGTGTTTACATTTCCACACATGCAAGTGAGTTTTCTTCTGAATCTCATAGTCAGGGTCATTGCAATTATAGCACAGAAATATAAACATTAATTACGAACGTGGAAATATATATAATAACATTTTATTATTGCCTCTAGGGCATATTTCCAACACACTTTGTGTATGCATGGATTTAATCTGCACTTTGCTGTTGTTTGTTGGTGTTGCTGCTTGTGCTTTCTCCCCTCTCACATTACACCTAGTATCAGGGGTCTGTGTTTTCATCATAATTTTTACGGCACTAAGTTCATTCATAATGTGACAAGGCATGTGACAAGACATGTTTAATTAAAAAATAAACATGTCATAATGTGACAAGGCATATTATAACCACCTACATTGTCAGCACGGCCCGCACAATATGTGTATGACTGACCCTTTGAATATGACGAGGCGCCCAACCATACCCAACCAAACAAACCGATAATCCTACACACCTCTCCCTCCGGCAACGCACAGTTCTCATCTAACTTAATCTGTGTTATACTAACATCATCAACACACCAAAGCTTTTGGTGTGCTGTGCATAACTATTCTCGAGCTGTGCTTAAAATGCACCATGTTAAATACAAAATCTCAAGGTCAGTTAGAGCAAGTACTCCCTCCGTTTCTTTTTACTCCGCGTATAAGATTTGGTCAAAGTCAATCTTAATAAAGTATGACCACTTTTATAGAAAAATGTACTCCATAATTATTATTTTTAAATGGTTTCACTATAATTAAAAAATAAATAATTGTTTAAACTTTAATTAAAAAATAAAAAAATGCTTAGGGGTGGCGCATATTGCTGAAATGCGCCACTAAGTGCTCTTAGGGGTGGCGAATTCTGCTGAAATGCGCCACCAAAAGGTTTCTTATGCGTGGCGCATTTTGCCAAAATGCGCCACGCATAAGAAACCTTTTGGTGGCGCATTTCAGCAGAATGCGCCACCCCTAAGACTTAACCTCCATCGTACCCCTTCCCCTGCTCGTTCCACTAGCCATTCCCCCCTCGAGCCTTCCGGAGCCCTAGCCGCCGCACCGGAGACCTAACCGCACCGGAGCCACAACCGCCGCACCGGAGCCGCCTCGCGCCACCGCCTCGCGCCACCGGAGTCCCCCCTCTCCTCGCCGACTGCCTCCACCGGAGACGCCCCCGCCCCCGCCGTTCACCGGAGCCACCCCAACCCCTCCACGGCGACCTAGGCGACGCCCCTCCACCGCCAGGTACCCCCTCCCTCCCCTTGCTGGCTTCCGAAAACGACCATGGTGGCCATGGCGCCGCCCCCAACCCCCACTCCCCCTGCTTCTCATAAATCCTTTGGGGGGATGGGTTAGATGTTGCTGTTAGTGTTAGGGGGAAGAGGGATTAGAGTTAGTACAAGAAAATTCAATTAGTACCTTGTCATGGTTGTTTTGCACACAAAATTCAGTTAGGGGGAAGAGGGATACACTCCACTCTTAGTGCATATTGACCATGTTCTTTAAAGCTAGTGCAATTTTAAATTTTGAATCAACAAGCAATTGATTTTGGCAAAATGTGCCCCTGTTCATGCAATTGTGTGTGTGTGTGTGTGTGTGTCATGTGTGTGTGTGTGTGTCATGTGCCTGTTCAGATAATAGATCACTAGATCCTAGATGATCCTATCCGTTGTTGCCGTGGGCATGTTTCATAAAAAAATACTAAAGAGCAACATGTTTAAGATAGATAGAGAGAGAGCTATAGAGTGAGAGAGATAGATAATTTGATAAGAATTGCTAGGATTTTTTAAATGACAAGTGCATTTCTACTGTTGTTGTTGTTGTTGTTGTTTTTAAATGATATTTTTTAGTGCATTGACAAGATGCTTTTCTTATCAATATTTTTATGCACTGTTTAGTGCATTGCTAGAATATTTTTATGTTGCTTGTGCCTACATGTAGGCATTTGTTTTGTGCAGGTACAAATCATTATCCCCTTTCTCCCGAAATGTTGATTAACTTCCGTTTCGGTTGAGAATGAGGCACTCTCATGTTAAGAAAAATAGCAAAGGTCATGCCGAATTTTTCCATGAATTCGTGCATGATGTACCTTTGCTATTTTTCTTAACATGAGAGTAGTTGCATTTATTGATTGTGCTAATTAATTAAGTAGTTGCATTTCTTAATATTGTACTAGTGCAAACATGTAGACCGGAGCCGACGCCGGTCCTTCTTCTCAGCCGGGAAAAAAGGAAGCAATTTTGGGAATACTCCCAGGAGGAGGTCGAGGAGCAGAGAGAAGAGGAAGTACCTCCGGGCGAGGAGGAGTATTAGGAGGAGATAGAGTAGAAGTCCGACTCATCGGATGATGACTTGGAGGAGGAGGCCGGTACGACAGACGGCGAGAAGAACATCGGCGAGGATGATGGGACCGGTGGCTCCAACACAGATGGTACCCAGTCGAAGAAGAGGAATCGGAAACCGACCAAGGTCGGCGCCATCAGGCAAGAGTTTACTGTTGTGACCGCCATTGGGATTCCTAAGCAGCCCGAACGTTTTTCGGAAGGGTACGACCATCAAGTCGCAGCTATCCTCCGCAACACCGTGCCGATCACCACGATTAACCTCAGGAGTCGTGAGAATATTCATTATTGTCAGCTTCTTATCAACAAGCTGCACGGACGATACAAGTTTCCGGAGCCGTACGATAACACCAAACTCAAAGGGAACAAAGTAAACACATGGCCCTCAGGAAGATGAGCAAGGCCTTGTCCAGTTGGAAAACCCGGGTGAAGAGGGCAATTATTGAAAAGAACAAAACCTGGGAGGAGCTCAAGGATAAAGAGCCGTTGATCGACGAAGCTACCTACAACCTTTTCAAGGCTAGGTGTGAGTCCGAGCAAGCCAAGGCCGTGAGTGCAAAGGGCAAGGCCATGCGGTCGGAGGTCATAGGTAACCACCGTCTCGGAGCCGGTGGTTACAGAAGTTCCAAGCCTAAATCGGACAAGGAGGATGCCGAGTACGCCGCTGCGGGCATAACTAACCCCTTCTAGCAATACAAAGATGATCCGAATACCGAATTCTTTGTGAGGGCCCGGAGCTATAAGGACAAAGCAACCTCGAAAATAATTATCGATCCTAAGATTCAGGAGTTTACGACTGCCGTGGTAAGTAGTTTACCACATGACCTTGTCGATTGAATTCTCGAGTGAAGTTCACAATTTCTTAACGTTTCACATTCTTTTTTGCAGCAAGCGAAAATGAAAATCGCCTCATCGCAGGAGTCGTCGGTTAAGCCGGCCGGCCCGTGGGACAACGCCTTTAACAGGGCGTTGATCAATGTCAAGAAGGTTGACGACGTGATGGCGAAGCCATCGTCAGCCGGCCGTGTGGTCGGCTTTGGTGCGGACCTAAATTGGTCCCAATATTATGGAAAACCGGCGGAGCAGTCCGGTTCAAGGGGGCGCAAGGCGAGAAGGACCGAAGAAGACGCCGCTTATGTTCGTGGACTGGAGGAGAAGGTGAACATGCTTCCGCAGCTTGTCCAGGACGAAGTGGCGAAGACGATGAACGCTCTCCTTCCAGATATGATCCAGTCACTCGCGAATTGGCAAGCGCGTGGTGGACAAGGGCCCATACCAGTCCCCAACATGGTCGGCAGCAACTCGGGCGCCGCGGCGCCTGCAATCCTGACTCCCGCCGTAGTGGTGGCTCCCGCACCGACTCCCGGCATATTGGTGACTCCGGCCGCCAACACCGCGGCGGCGGCGCCGGACGTGATGGTAACTCCTCCAGCCACGATCGAGCAACCGGGGCATAACAATAATGCACCCGGCGGCAGCGCAAATAGGGCGACCGACACAACGTGAGGCAGCGCGCCCTCCGTCTCTTGCATGCCCGCCGTCATCGGCGGGGTCTCTTCACTAGCCGACCTCGATGCCCTCAAGGTAACTATAAGCGTCTGCAACTCAAACGAGGACTTCATCTCCTTGCCTTTTTAGTGGAATCTCTCTGATGCCCTACATGCATATATCTCTTTCGCAGGAGGACACTCCATGCATTCTATTACAAGTCGTGGACGGCGAGTTGAAGGATGTTGCCAAAGGTAAAATCATTCAACCACTAAATCGAATCATGCACAATATACTGATGGCACCGGAGATGCATAGGGTTCAAATCTCTCTCGTGATTTTGGGCTACGAGAGAGTTAAACCTCCCATTCAACCCCCCGGATACAATGAGGACGAGCCGGCAGTGATTAGTGACTGTTTCGGCCAAATATGCCTATGGCCAAAGAGACAAATGCGTTTAATGACGGGGGAAAGGGGCACCACACCTAGGACAACACCGCTAGTCATCGTGTCGGCGCCACATGATCCCATCGGCGCACAACAAGAAGGTGATGATCTTGATGATGATATCAACGCCGACCAGTTCATCAATACTTTGTATGGTGCTGATGACTTATTCATGCCTCCTGTTGAAGGAGCCTATCAGCATGACGAGGAAGCTCGCGGTCCAGCTGATCCTGCGGCGAAGCTTGCTTGCTCCACGCGTCTCTTCTCTGCTTCTCAGGACATGTCTCCAGCAGCTTGCGCCTTCACCGAGCCTCAAGCAGATGCCACAAGGAGATCTATTCTCAGCCCGTCCACACTCCATAAGGTGGCCACTGAGCAGATAAAGGCCGGAGACTGCTCGAAATCAGAAAATAAGAAGGGACGGAAAAGAAAGAAGAGCATCACTTCGAGTAGCCAACCTTCGATGCCGATCCGGGCTCAGGACGGGCCACCAAGACCCAAGGATCTCTCGTTTGAAATCCATGTGGCTGGTAGGGCGATGCTACCTAAGGACATGCTCGACCTTGCAACTTCGGATATGCAGAGTGTGCGCCACAGTATTATGGAATTAGAGAAGATTCTTCTTCGAGAAGAGAGTCCCTCGTACCCGGTTTTCATCGCCAAGGTGCCACTCAACATGGGCTTCATCAACACTATCCCGCGGATATGATAATCCTGCGATTTTAGGACATCTTCAATTTGTACCATCTCAAGCGGCTGGACCATAGCCTTATCCGTCTGTTCTCGCTCAGCCTTTCTATGAGTATCAGGAGAGATAAGACCCCGAGCGTCGCGATATTGGACCCCTTCTACATGCATGAAAGCATCTTGATGGACGACGGGGACGCGGCTCTCGCGGCGGGGTACATCACAGACTTCATGCTATAGAATGCCGACAATGATTCATTTCTTATGACCTACTCTCCCAAGTAAGTCATTCGCTCGCCGCCGTAGCATATATGCTTTCTTAGCTTTCCATTGTCCTCTTCCAACATTCCTTTTGGATTGTTTTAATTATGCACTGAGGATCAAGACTGCGTGCTCATCTTCTTTTCACCGCAACACTCGCATGCCGTGTATTTAGACTCGGGGAGTGTGAAAAAGAAATATTACAAGTATATCATGAGAGTTTTGGATGATGCTCTCGCCGGCTACATAAAAGCCGGAGGCAAGATGGTGAAGCACAAGTTCAGGAAGAACCAGCCTGACGTGAACGTGTTCAGCCACATAGCGCATTTCCCGTGCATCAAGCAGCCGGCTGGCAGCGTGAGGGATGCGTACTACGCCCTTCATCACATGAGGGCGATTGTATAGGAATAACGCAACCTTACGCTGCCAAGTCATCTCAGAGCGTGGCCCGAAAGGAAGGCGGAAATCGCCGATGCAAATCTTAAGGAGGAGTTCTTTCAAATCCAAGTGCAGATGGCGACTATCATCCGCCATGAAGTACAAATGAGGGGGTCGATCTTCCACTCGAACATTGCACCATCCAATGGGGAGATAGAAGTCCGCCTAAAGGCCTTGCATGACACAAGGCCTTTCATGACGAAAGAAGGATGCCGCCCATTCCCCAAGCCGAGTCAGAACAATTGAACAATTTATGTTATATATGGCAGTCGTTTGATGAATGTGTGCCCTACATGTAATTTGGATGTACTCTTTGTGTAGTAGATGGTAGTGTCAAATACACTTGGTGCTCTTTGTGTATAAAGGTCACTGCATATGCATTTTTATGCATATGTGCATGCTCCTCGCCATTGATTGACTTGCTTTATGTTGTTGATAAGAATAGATGCTACATTGCGTTGTTCTCCTTTGGTTTGAATTCATATGGATGTGACCTCTAAAGCTTTGTTTTGTGCAGGTTGAAGAGCAAACAAGAGATGATGACGAAAGTAGCTTTCTATTTTCAATAATTGTTGGACTCATTGTAATCTTGTGATGGATGTAATCTTGTGAATCTTGTTGGCCTCTAAACCTTTGTAAATCTTTGTAATAAGAATTACAATGCAATTCTTTGGTATCAATAATTGTTGGGCTCATTGTAATATTGTATTTTGCATTTCTATAATATAATAAAAATATCTGTAATGTTTTTATTCTTTTCTGTAATTCTTTTTTTTTTCTGTAACCCATTTAGTGGCGCATTTTTTCTGGCTTTAGTGGCGCACTGGGAATGCGCCACCCCTAAGGAACCTTAGGCGTGGCGCATATCAGAATGCGCCACCCCTAAGAGCTTATAGGTGGCGCATTCTGATATGCGCCAGGCCTAAGGGCCTTAGGGGTGGCGCATCCAGAATGCGCCACCTATAAGCCGTTATTAGTGGCTTGTAGTTAGTGGCGCATCCATAATGCGCCACTAAACAGAAAAAAGGATGCCACTAAAAGGGCATTCCCTAGTAGTGTTATATGAGTATTATGATCATATGGATTCTTTTGACATATCCCTTTTTGATGAAGTTGATGCCTTCTATACTTGTGGCCATGATGCCATTATGAATGATGCTTACGGAGATGAACTTGCTATAGTTCCTCATGTTAAGCATGAAATTGTTGCTATTGCACCCACACTTGATTTTCCTATTATCCTTTTGAAATCTCCAAATTATATTCCGGAATATTTTGTCCCTATTAAGGCTCAGTGTGACGGGTTGCATTTATCTTATGATCCTAAAGACCGTGTTGAAAACTATACATGTGTTCTTGTCGGTCATGAACAATATGATTTATGTGATAGTTATATTCTTGATGTTGTTCATGATGCTACTGAAAATTACTTTGAGAGAGGAAAGTTTGGTTGTAGAAACTTCCATGTTACAAAAACACCTCTCTTTTTGTTGAAAGTTTTTGAGTTGTTCTTGTTCCACCTTCCTATGCTTGTCACTTTGTGCTTCTTTAATTTATTTGTTTACAAGTTTCCTAGGCATAGGAAGTGGGTTAGGCTTAAATGTGTTTCACATTTTCTTCTTGATGCTCTCTTTTGCTTCAAATTCTTATTCTTATGAGAGCACCTTTTATAATCTTCATGCCTAGCTTAAAGGCGTAAAAGAAAGCGCTTGTTGGGAGGCAACCCAAGATGATTTTACTTCTGTTTTTACTGTAGAAACATCATTGTATCTTTATTTTCAACATTTGTGCCAAGTTTATCCTCATATGATAAGGGAAGCAAAAGTTGTGACATGTTGTCCAGAAAATATATTCTGTCTGCTTGACGGAAAAAATCAAAACAAATCACCAGTTCATCTTTTTTAGCTGAAGTTTTTACACACATGCTCTATGCAATTGTGAAACTTTCGTATGTTCTGAGTTTTTTGATTTGAGTTGCAGAAGTACCCCGAATAAATTATTTACTACCTGTTGTTCTATTTTTCACAGATTCTTCCACGTTTTTCCTTTCCTTACTTTTGCAAACCTTAAGCTTGCTTTTTCTTTGCAAAAACTTTTTGGAAATCTTGAGAAACAGTAGCTCTTCAAGAATATCTTTATTTCCAGTAGAGAAAAATCATGTTATTAAGGGTACTAACCTCTCTAATCAGCTTATGATGAGTTATGTATGAAGGGAATTTTCAAGTATGCGAGGGAAGATGATGAAAGAAGATCCGGGAGTGTCAAACGCTCAAGCTTGGGGATGCCCCCATGCATCCCCAATAAATATTCAAGGAGACTCAAGCATCTAAGCTTGGGGATGCCCCCGAGCATCCCCTTGTCCATCAACAATCATCAGTTCGTCCTTCGTCTCACTATATTTTATCACTTCATGCGTTATGTTCTATGCTTGGAGCGTCTCGCTCTTAGGTTTCCTTTTTAGTTTTCTTTATCTTTGCTTGCTGTTCATAACAAGTTAGACCCCATCTTACTTTGTGTGGGAGAGAAACACACTCCACTCCAAACTAGAACACATCATAGGATTTTCATGATTATCTTTCTCTGTTGTGTGTTCTTTATCTTTCCGTAACTGCTGCCATGTTTAGTTTTAGTTTTAGTGTTTGTCTTTAGCAAGAGCCTTGGCTTTTGTTTAGTTTTTTGCTGGAACTCTCTTAAGTTTTCATGTTTATCTTGTTAAGAGATTTGGTTGTTGCACTGAGTTGTGTCTTGTCTTGAAAGTAGGTAATTGAGGTTGCTATTCAATTGTACTAGTAACTTGCAATAGTTTTGAGGTATTGATGTGAGTAATGTTTGAACTTTTGGTGTCAAGAGATCTGGCCTATTAGGGATAGGTGTCGTATTTTGGGAAATCCGTGTTTATTTTCAAAAACTACAAAAACTAGTTGAGAACTCTAGCTACTAGATGGATCACTAATCTTTTGAGGGATCAGATATTAGAGTACACTCACGTACCATGAGTCGAGGAGGCGCAAGGATAACCAAACCCCCATACACTCCTCCTCGGGGTACTTGTCTCTTTGTGAACCTCCTCATTAGATTGAGAGTTACCGATAATAAGTGCATGAGTTCTTCGGACTAATGTAAGTATTGAAAGTTGACACTTCCACCTCCTCATATTTTCTACCCTCTTCGGTACCATGCATTGCCCTCTTCTCACTCCGAGAGTTGGTGTCCACCTCTCCGGTGCATCCAAACCCTTGGCATGATACGCTCTGTCATCATAAACCTCTTTATATCTTTCCTCAAAACAGCCACCATACCTACCTATCAAGGCATTTCCATAGCCTTTCCGAGATATATTTCCATGCAGCGTCCACCTCTTCATGACTTGATCTTCATGTCATACATGTTCCTGCTACAATGGCAGAGGCATACATTTGCATACATCATGATAGCTACATCTTATTTATGTTGAGTACCTTGTAAAGTGTGAAGATCTTCTATACCTTCTTGTAAAATAGAGTGTTGCCCTTAAGTGAGGAGAAGATCCCAAAGTGGACAAACTTAAAAGATCCCAAAGAGGACAAATGAGAGTTAAATAAAAAGAGCCATTGAGGCCACCAAAAAATACAAAAAATAGAAAAAAAGAGAAAAAGAAAATAAAAAGAGAGAAAGGGGCAACACTACTATTCTTTTCGAAAGATCCACACTCGTACTCCCTCTTATCCTTGTACTCCATAGAGATGATCATTTATGCATATAGCTATGTGGGGACTTTCACACTATAAAACTTGGCTTGCATATTCCAAGGATGAGCCTCCTCAAACGAGCTCTAGGACTTCATGAGCGAGCAAGTTGGATGCACCCCCACTAGTTCCATTGGAGAGTGATGGCTTCTCGCCCCTCGTTGGTTCCCCAAGTGGAAGGTTTGAGATGCAGTGCAGCAACAAGTTAACCTCGGTGAACATACCAAGGTTATCGAACCAGTAGGACTCAGGAGATACAAGTAGGTGGCAACGTCACCAGAAATTACTTCCTGACTAGGGAGTTGTCGTGGACCTGCACACCGCAACAAATAACTTTGCTCCCAACGAGTACAGAGGAGTTGTCAATTCCTCCGGACTTGTCATTTACAAAGGATCAACGCAAGAGATAAAAGGTGCAAAGGAAAGTAAAAGCTGAAAGTAAATTGAGGGTGTGAACAATAATGTGAAGATGGACCGGGGTCCCGTGATTTTCACTAGTGATGTCTCTCTCCCAAAAGACGATAAAAGTGCTAGCGAGGTAAACAAATCACAGTTGGGCAATTGACAGGATTATGATGGCACCGCAATGCTAACTATGCTGCAAAGAAAGGAAGGGCTCAAAAGCAATGGGAAGTACGCCAAGGTAAGTAGACCAAAATCCATCTGCATCTACTACGAATCATCCACCTTGAGATATCTATCCATAACATCTCGCTGGTATTAAGTTGCGAATCCCACCCAAAGTGTAAACTCAAAGCAACAGACAACTGCATTAAAAGAACTTTGCGTAAAGTAAACAATCCTTGCACCCGCAGGTACAAGCACCGTTGTTTTATCCCTGGTGGCAACAACACATCCCCTAGTCTCATGTTTCTGTCACTCAAGCTAGACATCAAGGGGCTGAACCCACAATCGAGCATAACGCTCTCTCTTGGAGTTGCAAATAAAATACTTGGCCAAAGCAAATACCACAACGGAGAACATGCAAGAATTTACTCAAGAACAAAATATAAAAGAGAAGAACCAAATATATTACTCATCACAATCTGAACATAGTCTCATAATCCATCAGATCCCAACAAACTCAGCATAGAAACAACAGAAATTACATAGATGCCTCGATCATGTGAGGCAGCTCACGAGGACTCGAAAGTGGAAGAAAAAAGGGGGAGAGATTCATCACATAGCTACTGGTCACGGACCCATGGTCCAAGGGAAACTACTCACGGCACATACGGGAGGCGTCCATGGCTATGGATGGTCTCCCGGAGGGGGTTCCTCCTTCCGGCAGGGTGCCGGGGCAGCTTCTCCAGGCAGCCCCGATCTTGAAACGGCGGCGGCGGCGGTACAGAGGGGAGTTCGCGAGAAAGAGATCGATATTAGGGGTTTCCACCCCGAGGGGTAAATATAGGCGAATGGGGCATCGAGGGGACCCACGAGGCAGTCAGGAGTGTCCCTGGCGCGACCCAGGGTGGGGCCGCGCCACCTGCCCTCCTGGCTGCCTGGTGGTGGCCCCCCTTCCCTCTCTTGGTGATTCCGGAAGCTTCTGTTGCGCTGATGTTTTATATATTTTTCCCGGTATTTTTAGAGCACTTTTAATGGCCGAAAAACATGAAATATAAAAACAGCAGAAAACAGAAACTGGCAGCTGGGGGCACTGAGTTAATAGGTTAGTCCAAATAGGTTCAAAAGTGTATGAAAGTTCAAGCAAAACATGACAAAGTCACACAAAACATGCATGGAGCAAGCATAAATTATAGATACGTTTGGGACGTTCAACATCCCCAAGCTTAATTCCTGCTCGTCCTCGAGTAGGTAAATGATAACAAGCATAATTTCTGTGGTGACATGCCACACAACAATAAAATGACTTTTAAGTAAAGAAATCAAAGCATGCAATTCAATTCAAGTCTTAACAAGCAAGAGTCTATATTAGCATTGACACAAGGAACAAAAGAACAAAAGGTGCAAGAGCTCTTGCTGTCCGTGACTCGAATGTCTCCAAATGGTGCTTGCGTGCAAGCAAGGGACTGGGAAGAAAGAGAAAAAAGGTTGTTGAGAACAACTATCTACTAAAGTTTCACACTTGGTCTGCTTTGGATTCTTATCTGGACTCGTCCCCAGACCACTAGCCAGGTACAAGTCAAACTGATCCACTCCCTTTCGATATTTTGAGCATTCATGCAATGGATGAGCGTGAGCAAGAAAGTTGACACCTAAAAGGCGAAACAGAAAGAAGGTGGAGGAGGAAGACAAAAAGGTGCGGAAGGCTCACATCAATGAGGACAATCATAGGCGTGAGAAGGCCATATGATAGATATGATGTGAGGAGTAGGGATTTCCATACAACGGATGCACAGGTGAGCTAAAAGCTCTCTAAGGAAACTAGTGGGGGCGCATCTAACTTGCTTGCTCAAGAAGACCTAGAGCTCGTTTGAGGAGGCTCATCATTGGAATATACAAGGCAAATTCTATAGTGTGAAGGGTCCCCACATAGCTATATGCATGATGATGATATCTATGGAGTACAAGGGATAGAAGATGAAGTACTAGTGTGGATCTCTCAAAAGGAATAGTAGTATGCCCCTTCTCTCTTTTTTATTTTTTTTCTTTTCTCTTTTTCTCTTTATGTTTTATTTTTTGGTGGCCTCAATGGCTCTTTCTATTTAACTCTCATTTGTCCTCTTTGGGATCTTTTGATTTTTCCTCTTTGGGATCTTTTCCTCACTTTAGGGGCAATACTCTATATTTTACAAGAATATAGGAGATCTTTCACACTTTACAAAGGTACTCACATAAATAAAATGTAACTATCATGATGCAAATGTATGCGTCTGCCAGGGTAGCAGGATATGCAATGATACTAGCGCGTCATGTAGCAATGATTAGGGAAAGGCCCAACTAGCATGCGGCTCATCGATCAAGCAAGTAGCATGTATGACATGAAGATCAAGTCATGAGAAGGTGGATGTTGCATGGCAATGTATCTCGGAAAGGCTATGGAAATGCCTTGTAGGTAGGTATGGTGGTTGTTTTGAGGAAAGATATAAGGAGGCTTATGATGACAGAGCGTATCATGCCAAGGGTTTGGATGCACCGGTGAAGTATGCGCGACCTCTCGAGGTGAGAAATGGCAATGCACGGTACCGAAGAGGCTAGAAAAAGTATAGGTGGGTGGAAGTGTCAACTTTCGAATATTCACATTAGTCCGAAGAACTCATGCACTTATTATCGGTAACTCTCAATCTAATTAGGAGGTTCACAAAGAGACAGGTACCCCGAGGAGGAGTGTATGGGGGTTTGGTTATCCTTGCGCATCCTCGACTCATGGTACGTGAGTGTACTCTAATATTCGAACCCTCCAGAGGTTAGTGATCCATCTAGTAGCTAGAGTTCTCAACAGGGGTTTTGGTTTTCAAAAAACACACAGATTGCCCAAAATACGACATCTATCACTAATAGGCAAGAGCTCTTGACACCATAAGTTCAAACATTACTCTAGTCAATACCTCAAAACTATTGCAAGTTACTACTACAAAGAGAAAGCAACTTTAACTACCTACTTTCAGTCAAAACACAGAACTCAGTGCAACAGGCAAACTCTCTAACAAGATAAAACATGCAACCTATATAAAGTTCAACCTAAGACAAAATAAAATCTCTAGAAAAACTAAAGCACTACAACTAAACAGAACAGTAGCTAAGAAAAGAAAAATAACAGCTCACAGCTAAAAGAATAAGCATGCAAATCCTATGAGGAGTTCTAGTACAAGCAGAGCGTGAATCTCTCCCACACAAAAAGAAAGTAATCTGGGATATAACTTGTTACTACAGCAAACAAAGCAAAAGAAAACTAAAAACAAAACCTAAGAGCGAGACGCTCCAAGAATAGCACATAACGCATGAAGTGATAAAAATATAGTGCAACGAGGGACAAACTGATGATTGTTGATGAAGAAGGGGATGCACGGGGGCATCCCCAAGCTTAGACGCTTGAGTCTCCTTGAATATTTATTGGGGGTGCACATGGGCATCCCCAAGCTTGAGCGTTTGACACTCCTGAATCTTCTTTCATCACCTTCCATCGCTCACCTGAAAACTCCCTTCATACATAACTCATTGTAGACTGATTAGAGAGGTTAGTACCCTAATAAAAAAAAATTCCTCTACTGCAAATAAAGATAATCTTGAAGAGCTACTGTTTCTCAAGATTTCCAAAAAGTTTTTGCAAAGAAAAAGCAAGCTTAAAGTTTGCAAAAGTGAAGAGAGACAAAACGTGGCAGAATCTGTGAAAAAGAGAACAACAGGTAGAAACGAATTTTTTTATGGGTACTTCTGCAACTCAAATAAAAAAACTCAGAACATACGCAAGTTTCGTAATTTTATAGAGCATGCTGTGTAAAAATTTTAGCTGAAAAATATGAACTGGGATTTTTCTATGATTTTTCTAGTCACGAGGATAGAATCTGTTTTCTGGACAGCATGTCACAACTTTCACTTCCCTTGTCATATGAGGCTATAAAAGGCACAAAGCTTGAAAAGTAAAGATAAAATGATGTTTCTACAGTAGTAACAATCATCAAGACCACTAAGAACAGAAGAAAAGAAAAAAGAAAAACCTAAATTCGTTGCGGGCTGCCTCCCGAAAGCGCTTCTTTAGAGCCATTAGCTAGGCTTAAAGCACAAGATCAAGTCTTTTCAAGAGAATAACTAGCCCATGTGACGGACTCAAAAGGTAACTTAATATTTTTCCTAGGGAAATGTTCCATCCCTTTTTGGAGAGGGAATTGGAATTTGATAGTTCCCTCTTTCATGTCAATGATAGCACCAACTGTGCGAAGAAAAGGACGTCCCAAAATAATTGGACAAGAAGGTTCACATTCAATGTCCATAATAGTAAAATCAATGGGAAAATAATTGTCATTGACAATGATAAGAACATCATCGATCTTCCCCAAAGGTTTCTTTACGGAAGAATCAACAAGACGAACACCAAAATAACAAGGATCAAAAGGTTTCAATTCGAGCATATCATACATTCTTTTGGGCATAACAGAGGTACTTGCTCCAACATCACAAAGAGCATAACAAGAGAAGTTATTCAATTTAATTTTTATCATAGGATCCCAACCATCTCCTAGCTTCCTAGGTATGGAGGCTTCTAGTCTAAGCTTCTCCTCCCTAACTTTGATTAGAGCATTGGTGATATGCTCTGTGAAGGCAAGATTAAGTGTGCTAGTGTGGGGGTCTCTAGACATCTTGTGTAGGAAACCAATAACTTCTGGTAAAGTGCAGTTGTCAAAGTCTAAGTCACTACTATCTACCAATGAAGTAGTGATATCATTTAAGCTCACTTGTTTGAAAGCCTCTATGTTCATAGATGTTTCCTCTTCTAAGATTCTGGTGGTAGCATCACCATTGATAGGTCCAGTGGAACTAGGGGTGTGATGGGTGCTAATAGTTTGGACATCCTCAACTACTTGGATAGTGGCTACTGTGTGGTAGGTAGGAAGGCTCTTAATTCTCTCTTCTTGCTTCTTTTCTCTAGCCCATCTCTCTTTTAGTTTTCCCAACATCCTAATGTTTTCATTAATTTTGACTTGGATATCATTCATAGGAGTGTCTTCCTCTCCTCGGGGGGAGAGGTTCTAATCTTCAGCATCTCTACATCATGGGCTATGTTGTCTACCTTCGAAGAGAGGATATCTAATTTATTTAATTTCTCTTCCACACTCTTGTTGAAGGTTTTCTGGGTAGTGATAAAGTCTTTGAGCAAGGTCTCTAGCTCTGAAGTGGAGTTTCTGGTGGTAGGATAAGTGTTGTTCCCATAGTTGTTGGATGGGAAAGGCCTAGGATTGTTGCTACCAAAGTTAATCCTGTAAGCATTATTGTTGAAGTTGTTTCTGGAGACAAAATTAACATCTACTTGCTCCTGAGCAACCAAAGAATTTAAAGGAACATCTTGAGGATCAATAGAGGGTTGCTTGGTAAGTAGAGACATGATAAGGTCAACCTTTTCATTTAAAGAGGAGATCTCCTCGACAGAGTTTACCTTCTTACCGGTTGGATATCTCTCGGTGTGCCATTACGAGTAGTTCAACATCATCTCATCAAGTAGCTTTGTGGCAGCACCAAGCGTGGTTGACATAAAAGTTCCTCCCGCGGCCGAATCTAAGAGGTTCCGCGAGGTGAAGTTCAAGCCTGCATAAAAAGTCTGGATAACCATCCAGGTAGTCAGTCCATGTGTGGGGCAGTTCTTGACAAGCGTCTTCATACGTTCCCAAGCCTGGGCAACGTGTTCATTATCCAATTGCCTGAAATTCATAATGTTACTCCGTAATTGAATAATTTTAGCAGGGGGATAGTACTTCCCTATAAAAGCATCTTTGCATTTGCTCCAAGAATCGATATTGTTCTTGGGAAAAGATTGTAGCCACTCCTTGGCTCTTCCTCTCAAAGAGAAAGGAAAAAGCTTCATCTTGACGATGTCTCCATCCACTTCCTTGTACTTCTGCATGTCGAAGAGCTCGATAAAGTTGTTTAGGTGCAAGGAAGCATCTTCTCCTGCTCCTGAGAATTGATCTTTCATAACAAGGTTAAGAAGAGCAGGTTCAGTCTCATAAGAAGGTGCTGAAGTGGAAGGTGGAGAAATAGGAGTGCAGATAAAGTCACTGTTGTTGTGACTAGTGAAGTCACACAACTTAGTGTTTTCATTGGAACCCATAGTAGCAGCAGGTATTTTTGGTATTTTTGATTAAGGACACAAAAGTAAAAATTGAAAGGTAAACTAACAAGAATAAAAAGAAAAGGTAAAATATAGTGTGCAACTCCCCTATCTTGTAGACTTGAGTCCCCGGCAACAGCGCCAGAAATTTGCTTGATGGCTTCTCACCCCTCGTTGGAAACGTCACCAGAAATTACTTCCTGACTAGGGTGTTGTCGTGGACCTGCACATAGCAACAAATAACTTTGCTCCCAACGAGTACATAGGAGTTGTCAATTCCTCCGGCCTTGTCGTTTACAAAGGATCAACACAAGAGATAAAAGGTGCAAAAGAAAGTAAATGCTGAAAGTAAATTGAGGGTGTGAACAATAATGTGAAGATGGACCGGGGTCCCGTGATTTTCACTAGTGATGTCTCTCTCCCAAAAGACGATAAAATTGCTAGCGAGGTAAACAAATCACAGTTGGGCAATTGACAAGATTATGAAGGCACCGCCATGCTAACTATGATAAAAAGACAGGAAGGGCTCAAAAGCAATGGGCAGTACACCAAGGTAAGTAGACCGAAATCCATCTGCATCTACTACGAATCATCCACCTTGAGATATCTATCCAGAACATCTCGCTGGTATTAAGTTGCGAATCCCACCCAAAGTGTAAACTCAAAGCAACAGACAACTGCATTAAAAGAACTTTGCGTAAAGTAAACAATCCTTGCACCCGCAGGTACAAGCACCGTTGTTTTATCCCTGGTGGCAACATCACATCCCCTAGTCTCATGTTTCTGTCACTCAAGCTAGACATCAAGGGGCTGAACCCACAATCGAGCATAACGCTCTCTCTTGGAGTTGCAAATAAAATACTTGGCCAAAGAAAATACCGCAACGGAGAACATGCAAGAATTTACTCAAGAACAAAATATAAAAGAGAAGAACCAAATATATTACTCATCACAATCTGAACATAGTCTCATAATCCATCAGGTCCCAACAAACTCAGCATAGCAACAGCAGAAATTACATAGATGCCTCGATCATGTGAGGCAGCTCACGAGGACTCGAAATTGGAAGCACAAAAGGGGGAGAGATTCATCACATAGCTACTGGTCACGGACCCATGGTCCAAGGGAAACTACTCACGGTACATACGGGAGGCGTCCATGGCTATGGATGGTCTCCCGGAGGGGGTTCCTCCTTCCGGCAGGGTGCCGGGGCAGCTTCTCCAGGCAGCCCCGATCTTGAAACGGCGGCGGTGGCGGTACAGAGGGGAGTTCGCGGGAAAGAGATCGATATTAGGGGTTTCCACCCCGAGGGCTAAATATAGGCGAAGTGGGGCATCGAGGGGACCCACGAGGCAGTCAGGAGGGTCCCTGGTGCGGCCCAGGGTGGGGCCGCTCTACCTTCCCTCCTGGCTGCCTGGTGGTGGCTCCCCTTCCCTCTCTTGGTGATTTCGGAAGCTTCTGTTGCGCTGATTTTTTATATATTTTTTTCCGGAATTTTTAGAGCACTTTTAATGGCCGGAAAACCTGAAATACAAAAACAACAGAAAACAGAAACTGGCAACTGGGTGCACTGAGTTAATAGGTTAGTCCAAATAGGTTCAAAAGTGTATGAAAGTTCAAGCAAAACATGGCAAAGTTACACAAAACATGCATGGAGCAAGCAGAAATTATAGATACGTTTGGGACATATCAGAGAGCTCTTCTTAGCTCATATGTGCATTTGTTGCATGGCAATTCCTACTCCTCCTATCATATCGATCATTTGGCCTTGTCGCCTATGATTGTCCTCATTGATGTGAGCCTTTCTCACCCTTTTTGTCTTCCTCCTCCACCATACTTCTCTCTTTGCCATCCTAAGTGTCAACTCTCGTGATTACGATCATCCATTGCATGAGTGCTCAAAATATCTAAAAGGAGTGGATCAAATTGACTCGTACCTGGCTAGTGGTCTAGGGACGAGTCAAGATAAGATTCCAAAAAAGACCAAATGTGAAACTTTAGTAGATTGAGTTCTCAACAAAAATACTTTTTTCTCGTATTCCCATATCCCCCTTCTTGCAAGCAAACACCATTTGGAGACATTCGAGTCACGGACAGCGAGAGCTCTTGCACCTAATGTTCTTATGTTGCTTGTTTCAATGCCAATATAGACTCTTGCCTGTTATGACTTGAATTGAATTACATACCTTGATTGCTTTACTTTCAAAGTTCTTATATGGTTGTTAGCATGTCACAACCGAAATTATGCTTGTTATCATTTACCTACTCGAGGATGAGTAGGATTTAAGCTTGGGATGTTGATACTTCCCAAATGCATCTATAATTTCTGCTTGCTCCATGCATGTTTTGTGCGATATTGCTATGATCTAGATACACTTTCATACACTTTTGATCATATTTGGACTAACTTATTAACTCAGTGCACCACAGTGCCAATTCCTGTTTTCTGCTGTTTTTCTATTTCAGGTTTCCCCCATATTAAAAGTGCTCCAAAAATTCGTGAAAAATCAAATAAAAAATCAGTGCAACGGAACCTTCCGAAGTCCTAAAGGAGGACCAGAGGGGACCCACCAGGGCCCACGTGGCCACATGGCGCGGCCTAGGGCTTGGCCGCGCCAGGGGGGCGCCTGGACCCCTGGTGGGCCCCTGGCTGCCCCCCTTCGCCTATATATTCTCCGTGACGCGAAACCTCTGAAGACAGAACCCTTTTTCGTGATCTCACCTCTGTTCAACCGCCGCCGCGCTTCCAAGATAGGGAGCGCCAGTAGACCTCTTCCCGGCACCCTACCGGAGGGAGGATTGACCTCCGGGAGCTTCCCCTCCACTTTGGACGCTTCCTGGATGATCCGTGAGTAGATTCCCTTGGACCATGGGTCCTTGATCAGTAGCTATGTGATGTTCTCCTCCCCTCTTTGTTCTTCATGGTTTAGACCTCGTGAGTTTCCCTACATGATCGAGGCACATATGCAACTTTCTGCTGTTGCTATGCTGAGTTTGCTGGGAACTGATGGATTATGAGACTATTCAGTTTGGGATTGAGTAATATATCTGGTTCTTATCTTTTATATTTTTGTTCCTAAGTAATTCTTGCATGTTCTCCGTTGCTGTTTATTGCTTTGTCCAAGTAGTAGGTAGGGACTCCAAGAGGGAATGTTATGCTCGATTGTGGGTTCATGCCCCTTGATGACACGCTTGAGTGACAGAAACATGAGTCTAGGGGATGTGTTGTTGACACAAGGGGGAAAACAACGGTGCTTGTAACCGTGGTTGCAAGGATTGTTTACTTTACGCAAGGTGATTTTTAATGCAGTTGTCTGTTGCTTTGGGTTTACACTTTGGGTGGGGCTCGCAACTTAATACCAGCGAGATGTTCTCGATAGATATCTCAAGGTGGATGATTAGTAGTATATGCATTTGGATTTTGGTCTACTTATTTTGGCGTACGACCCATGCTTTTGAGCCTCGTCCTTTCTTTGTAGCATAGTTAGCATTGCGGTGCGTTTTTAATCCTGTCAATTGCCTAGCTGTGATTTGTTTACCTCGCATAGCAGTTTTATCGTCTTTTTGGAGAGATACATCACTCGTGAAAATCACGGGACCCCGGTCCATATTCTCATCACTGTTTACACGCTCTTTTATTTTCCTGCTTTTACTTTCTAGCTGTTATCATTATTATCTTTTATCTATTGTGTTGATCCTTTGTGAACAGCAAGGCCAGAGAGATTGACAACCTCTCTGTACTCGTTGGGAAGAAAAGTTATTTGTGTCGTGTGCAGGTCCAGGCGAAGCAAGTGATTCGGCGCCTCACTTGCCAAACCACCTACTTATCATTATCAGGAGTCCTACGGGGGGACAATCTTAAAACCTCAATATCTTCACCGAGGGAAATTTTCCGCTACACTACATCTAACCTTCCACTTGGGGGTAACCAACGAGGATAGAGTATCACATCGTCATCACCATCACCACTCCATCACCCTTCCATGTCTCCCCCTTTCATGTGTGAGTAATTCTCTGTTGTAGGCGAAGGGTTTGGTACGGATCGGATGAGTTAGATCATGTAATAGTTCATCAGATTGTTGGGGGCATGTTGCCTATTATCTAATATGGTGTTTATCATCTTTGCTACTACTTATTTCTCTTCATGGTTGTCACTTTGGGCCCGAGTGCCATGATTTCAGATCTGAACCCTCTATGTTTTCATGAATATATTTGTGTTCTTGATCCTATCTATGAGTTGTATGCACCTATTATAGTCCGGAACCGGCGATCCCAATGGTGACAGCTTGGGACACCAAAGGGGATGGACTATAATTTGAGGATTCCATGTGTCCATTGATTGTTAATGCTTTGTTCCTGTGCTCTTTGACAAGAGCACCGTAATCTCCATAAGTTTATTTTGGCCCCGTTGATAGCGGGATGGTAGGACAAAAGATGTTGTGCAAAGTTCTTATTGCAAGCACATACTACTACCTTGGGATACATGCCTAATGTTTGATATTTGCCTAGATGATCATTACTTTTCTCTGTGCCTTGTCCCTGTGTCAATTACATGTTATCTCTCATCCATGCAGCGCCAACCATCCATTCCCCTAGCCTACAATGTTTTAATCCTGCTGGTTACAAGTTTCTTTACTTTTTTTGCTTTGCCACCACTATTTCCGTTGCCACCGTCACTCCCATCACACCATTACTACTAATAAATTGTTGCCAAACAAGTATCTTTCAGGTGCGGTTGAATTGACAACTCAATTGTTAAATCTTATAAATATTATTTGGCTCCCCTTGTGTCGAATCAATAAATTGGGTTATATTACCCGCGAAGACGGTTGCGATCCCCTACACTTGTGGGTCATCAAGACTATTTTCCGGCATCGTTGCTGGGGAGCATAGCTTTATTTACAACTCTACTTGGAGCTATTTTGCTTGCTGCAATTTATCCGCTATGGGTAAGAAAGGAGACCCCAAGGTTCCGATTTTACCATCCACTACAAGAAAAGGTACTATTCTTAGCACTAGTGCTACACTTGATTCCACCTTACGTTATAAGTAAGTTTGCTTCACCACCACCACAAGCTACTTCTGATGAATCTGGTAATATGTCCGATACTTTTGATGATGATGCTACTGCTTTTGATGAAACTGGTTCACTTGGTCACTTTATTGAATCTCATATTGCTAAGGCTGCAAAATTGCCTAAAACTTCTTATTTCCCTGACCTGAGTGGTCTCAAGGAAAGAATTCTTGAGGATGGTTATATTGAGCTTGATGATGATTTGTGTAGGGAGCTTGCAGAGTGTGATGACTCTGACCATGATGCTGTGAGGAAGCTACTTAAAAAACATGCTATGAAGAACAAGTTTTCTCCTGGTCCTGAATTTGCTACATCTCCTATTTGCATTAAAGATGCTGGTTTTGATTTCTATGTTGATCTTTCACTTATATCTACAGTTGAAGTTGACGCCTTTTATGGCAGAGAAAAGGACGATGCTATTGCACACCTTACTAAATTCACCGAGTTGGGTGGCTTGTTCACTAATGAGGACAAGACAAGAAATTATTATGTTACTAAGTTACTTCCTTTTTCTTTGAAGGAGGGTGCTAAAGCATGGTATGATGCACTACCATGTGGTTCAATTAAAATTCCTCAAGATTTAGCTCCATCTTTTGTTGCTAAATATTTTCCTACTCATATGCAACATGCTGCTTTACAAAGAATTTATAACTTTAAACAGCCGTGGGATGAGAATCTCCCTAAAGTTTGGGGGAGGTATTGCACTTTACTCAAGGCTAGACCGGGACATGGAGTCCCTAAGAATGAATTAATTGATATATTTTATGCCGGTCTAACCGGTGAATTTAGATCCTATCTGGATAGTTGTGCTGGTTGTGTTTTCAGGGAGAGAACACCGGACGATGCTGAACAACTAATGGGCAAGATAGCCAAGAATCATGATGATCGGTCCGTCCCTGAACCACCTCCACCACCAAAGGAGAGGGGAATGCTCGTCTTAAACCCCGAAGATATGCAAGAAGCTAAGAAGCTATTAAGGAGAGAGGTATTAAAGCTGAAGATGTGAAGAATCTACCTCCTATTGAAAAACTTTGTGAGCCTTCCACTCACCCTCCTATAGTAGAGGTACACTCTCTTTTAGATTTCAATGCAAGTGACATCCCTCATGGTAAGCCTCCTGCTCAATGTTTATATGAGCTTGATAATTTTATTGTTAAGAAAAGTCATTTTAATGAGAGGATTCAGAGTCAGTTGCATGATAATTCCCTTGCTATCAAAAGTTTGCCTGATGTTTTAAGTAGAATTGTTAATGATGTTAAAGGTCTTGTTAAGCATTTTCATATGGTTCAAACTCAGCTTGAACAAATTTCTAATGTGAAAAAATATTTGCTTGCTAACAATGCCAAACAAGATGACATACAAGCCTACGATATTAAGACCCGAGGTGGGACACACACTCAAGATCCTCTCTATCCATAGGGGCATCCAAAGAGAGTCGAGCAAGATTCTCAAATGCAGGAATAAGACATTGTCAGCTCCTCAAATAATAAGAAGAAGAAACAGAAGGAAGCTGACAATTCAAATGATCCCATAACTGATGAAGAACCTATTGTTGATCCTAATAGTATATCTACTTCTGATGCTGAGACTGAAGATGGTGCTGAACCTGATAAAGATAATGAGAAGAATGATCCTCCTGAAGTACAAGAAGAAGAAGCACCTGATAAATGGAAGAGATATACTAGAGAAGACTTCATTGAAAGAAAACATGGGAAGGAGATAGAACCATGGGTACAGAAACCGATGCCCTTCCCAGGCAAGTCTCTAAAAACTAAAAAAGAAGATCACTATAATAAATTTTGTGAATGGATGAAACCTCTTTTTCTTCAAATTCCTTTGACGGATGCTATTAAGTTGCCTCCGTACTCGAGGTATATGAAAGATATTGTTACTAATAAAAGAAAAGTTCCTAATGAGGAAATATCTACTATGCTTTCTAATTACTCTTTCGGTGGCAAGATTCCTGAGAAGCTTGGAGATCCAGGTATACCCAACATTCCTTGCTCCATAAAGAATAACTATGTCAAAACTTCTTTGTGTGACCTTGGTGCATGAGTGAGTGTTATTCATTTCTCCCATTACAAAAGACTTTGTTTAGACAAACTAACCCCGACAGATATCTCTCTTCAAATGGTTGACAAGTCAACAACCGTTCCTATTGGTATTTGTGAGAATGTTCCCGTTGAAGTTGCTAATGGCTTGATCCTTACTGATTTTGTTGTACTTGACATGCCCGAGGACGGGAGCATGTCTATTATTCTTGAAGACCTTTTCTTAACACCGCAGGTGCTATTATTGATTGCAATAAAGGAAAGGTTATTTTAAATGTTAATGAGAAGGAGTTGATGGTTCTCTCCCTTCGTTGGTTACCCCAAGTGGAAGGTTGAGATGTAGCGTAGCGACAAATTTCCCTTGGCGAAGTTGCCAAGGTTTGAGTCAGTCGGTTGGAATCCAAGGATCGACAAGTAGGTGGTAAAGTGAACAATGGCACTGTTCACAACCAAGGTTGCTTACTTTACCTGGACCTGCACACACAACAGATAGCTTTGCTCCCAACGATTACAGAGAGGTTGTCAATCTATCTGGCCTTGTTGTTTACAAAGGATTAAACGCAAGGGGATAATGATAGTGATAATTGCAACGGAAAGTAAAAGCAGTAAATAAAGTGGAGGTGTAAACAGTGGTGGAAATATGGACCGGGGTCCCATGATGTTCACTAGTGATGTCTCTCTCCCAAAAGACGATAAAATAGCTAAGCTGGATGAACAAATTATAGCTAGGCAGTTGATAGAATTATAAACGCGCCGCAATGCTAATTATGCTACTGGAAAGCTAGAGGCTCGAAAGTATGGGAAGTATGCCAAGACAAGTAGACCAAAATCCATCTTCATCTACTCACTAATCATCCACCTTGAGATATCTATCCAGAACATCTCGCTGGTATTAAGTTGCGAGCCCCACCCAAAGTGTAAACTCAAAGCAACAAACAACTGCATTAACTAACTTTGCACAAGGTAAACAATCCTTGCAACCGCGGTTACAAGAACCGTTGTTTTCTCCCTCGTGGCAACAACACATCCCCTAGTCTCATGTTTCTGTCACTCAAGCTAGACATCGGGGGGCATGAACCCACAAGCATGCATAACGCTCCCTCTTGGAGTTACTATCTACTACTTGGCCAAAGCAATAAAAAGTAACGGAGAACATATAAGAATTACTCAAGAACAAAATATAAAGGGTAAACCAAATATATAACTCATCACGGTCTGAATATAATCTCATAATCCATCGGATCCCAGCAAACACAACATAGCAATAGCAGGAAAATTACATAGGTGCTTTGATCATGTAGGGAAGCTCACAAGGGCTAAGAATTGAAGAACAAGATTGGAGAGAATACATCACATAGCTACTGGTCATGGACCCATGGTCCAAGGGGGACTACTCACGACACATCCGGGAAGCGTCCATGGTGGTGGAGAAGCTCCTGGAGGTCAATCCTCCCTCCGACAGGGTGCCGAGAAGAGTTCTTCTGGTGCTCCCGATCTTGGAAGTGCGGCGGAGGCGGAACATAGAGGAAAATCGCGATGCGGGGTTCTCCCTGAAGGTTTTCTGGACGATGAGGTAATATAGGACAAAGGGGGGCACCAGGCGGTGTCCCCACCTCCCAGGAGCCTGATACATCCAAATGCATCACTATTTTATATCGTAATTCACCCCTATTCATTGATATATTTCATGCTATGATGCTATTCTTATGTTGTTTTGGCTTGTTTTACATAGTTTGCAACTTTCCGATGCCGAAGCAGTAGACGCATGATTCAGCGGTAAAAAGTGGACACATAGTTGCTGAATTAGAAGACCTCCAAATTACCTGAAAATTAACGAAGGCTGTTTTCCAGAACAATGACGGGGACACGCAAAACAGGAACCAGAGGGGCGCCACAAGGTGCCCAGGCGCCCCTGGCGCGGCCCCCACCAGGGGCGCGCCGGGTGGCCTCCTGGACCCCTGGGGCCACCCCAGGCTCCCCCCCTCTGGCCTATTTATTCATTTTCATCCGAAAACCCTAAAAAGAGAGGAGTTTCGCGTGTTCCGCCGCCTCTCCATGGCGGAAACCTACAGAGAATAAAAGACATCTCCGGCGGGCAGATTCCTCCAGGGAGAACACCTCCCGTAAGGGGAGATCATCGCCCTCGTCATCACCATCGTCACGAGCATCATCGAGATCATCATCAACATCACCCCCAACATCAACACCATCTCCACCACCATCCTATCTCATCTCACAATTGCAACTTGTGTTGTAATCCGTACTATCTATCCTCTCTACTCTACCGGTGTTGATTACTCTTTTGTTGTGAATGCTATTGAGTTTTGTTGGAGAAATATTGTTATGTCTAGATTCTTTATCATATATTTATCACCACTGATCATGATCTCTTTTAAGTCTTGTGAGTAGTTACTTTAGTTCTTGAGGACATGGGAGAAGTCTAGTTGTTAGTTGTCATATGATGTTGAAGTAATATGTGTTGTTTGATATTTAAGTTTTGTTGTTATTTTCCTAGTGGTGTTGTGTGAGTCTAACACTCGACACTTCGCCTTTCTAAGGACCTAGGGGAATGCATTGCGTACAAAGAATGCTTACGGTGGGTTGCCGGAGTGACAGAAACCTGAACCCAGTTTGCATGCTTTTGTACAAGAGAATAATGGATCCTTGATCGTATTGCTGTGGTTATGCTTATCCCTTAATTTCTACCTTGTATTTTCGGATGCTTGCAAGGTGTTTAATCATAAGAGTGCACTTATCTTAGTCTAGAAGGTGTACTAGCATAGATCCACCCACTCAACACTTATCAACACAAAACATAGTACCGATACGGAATATGGCGAAAGCACATGACTATCTCTCTCGTGTGTCCTCAAGAACGCTTTAGCCTTTATAAGTTCAGTTGCCAGGCTTATCCTTTACTCAAAAGGACTGGGCCACTTTTTACTCCTCAGTATATTTTACTTTGCTCGCTTTTATCTTATCGTTGCTTATATCGAAAAAACCCTAAAAAGTTATCTTTCAGTGCCTGCAGTTATTTCTTTACCAAAGTCACTTAGCAATACCTTCTGCTCCTCGTTGGGTTCGACACTCTTATTTATCGAAAACGCTACAATCGACCCCCTACAGTTGATTGTCATCAAGTACTTTTTTCTGGCGCCGTTGCCGGGGAGCGTAGCGCTATTAGTAAGTGAAGCTGGTAAGGAAACTTTTATATTTCTGTTTTTATTTTGTTGTTGCTATTTTTTGTCCTTATGGACACCTCTACTATTGGTTCGTTGCTTATGGGGAGACGCCCCGCTACTGCGGTGGTCACTCCCACCCCTACTGAAATTGTGCCTTATAAAATACCAATTGGTATTATCGATTATTTCTTGGCTAATCGTTATGCAGGAGACAGACATCCAGGTGAACACTTGCTATATTTATCACAACTATGTTCATTATTCAAGCTTGCAGGTGTGTCAATGGAGTTCGTCATGAAGAAATTATTCTCCGTGTCACTTATAGATAAAGCTTCAGATTGGTATAAGCTCCGTGATAACTCACATTTACTTAATTGGCAAGAGCTTATGACTCTCTTTTATACAAAGTTTTATCCTCTTCATGAAATTCATCGAGACAGGAACCACATCTATAATTTTTGGTCTCGTGACGGAGAGAGCATCACTCAAGCTTGGAGGAGACTGAAGTCCCTAATCTTCAAATGTCCTATTTATGAACTCCCCAAAGATATTATACTTACAAAATTTTATGGAAGACTTTCTCGTCAGGATAAGGAGATGTTGGATGCCTCATCTAGTGGGGTATTTCAAACAAGAAGCGTTGAAGAGAGATGGAATATCATTGAAAGGATTCAAAAGAACACTAAAGACTGGTAAATTGATAAAGGTATTGAACCCGCTATATATTATGAGCATGATTATATTGATAGCTATGTGAAAACTGATTACTTTAATAACTTTTGCTCTAAGATTGGTCTTGATTCCCATCTTATAATTGATTTTTGTAAGAACTTTTCCTCTCACATTGACTCTTCTAAGGAGGAGAAGGATCAGTGTCATAAACCCTTTAAAGAATTACCTGTTACTATTACTGTTGTTGACCCTATTTTGCCTGCAATTATATATGAAAAGCCCCCTTTTCCAGCAAGGATAAGGGGGCACTCTTTTTTGACAGGCATAATAAATAAAAGTGACAGAAGAACTGACGAGCCTGAGGACCTGATCATGGTCTATCCTCAAGTTGCGGTGGTTAAAGATTTAGTTACTAATGTTGTTTTAGATTCCAATATACATTTTTGTGCTATTTCAACTAACATTGTTACAGCCAAGAATAAGGGCCCAATTTCAGGTACGTCAGTTGTATCTGTTAAAATCGGAGATCACAATTATTATGGGCTATGAGATTTGGGGTAAAGCGTTAGCACCATTCCATATACACTCTAACAAGAGATCATGAGTGAGATTTCACCCAGTGAACTCGAAGAGGTTGATGTTACTATTTATCTAGCAGAGAAAGAAACTATCTCTCCCATTGGAACTGTGAGAGATGTTGAAGTCCTATGTGTAAAGTTAAAGTATCCTACCGACTTTCTAGTACTTGGTTCAGTGCAAGATAGTTTTTGCCATGTTATCTTTGGTAGGCCTTTCCTCAAAACTTGTGGAGCTATAATAGATTGCAGGAAAGGTAAAGTCTCTATTGAATTCAATGGTGAGCCATATGAATTTAACTTTTAAAAGTTTTCTAAGAAGCCTCGTGGTACTGATTTACCTAGAAATGATAAAAACATTGAAGATATTGCTTGCATTGCTATTCCTCCTAATGATCCTTTGCAGCAATATATGGAAGACCACGATAATGATATGCATATGCAAGAGAGAAATGAGTTAGGTGAATTTTTCACAAGACAAACTGCTATCCTGAAGCACAACCTTCCGGTTGAACCTTTAGGAATCCTAGCACAACCGAAAGAAGACCCGGTGTTTGACCTCAAACCACTTCTAGATACGCTCAAGTATGGTTATTTAGATCAAAAGAAAATATATCCTGTTATTATCAATGCTAATCTTTCAGGATTTGAAGAAGAGCGACTATTGGAGACACTTCGCAAACACCATGGTGCCCTTGGATATACCCTTGATGATCTTAAGGGGATTAGTCCACCGATTTGCCAACATACTATCAATCTCGAGCCCAATGCTAAATCAGTTGTTGATCATCAACGACGGTTGAACCCAAGGATGAAGGATGTGGTTAGGACTACAATTCTCAAGCTTCTAACCGCAGGTATCATCTATCCTATAGCTGATAGTAGGTGGGTAAGTCTATTTCATTGTGTTCCTAAGAAAGGAGGTATGACTGTTGTTCCTAATGATAAAAATGAACTAATACCTCAAAGAGTTGTTATTGGATATAGAATGTGTATTGATTACAGGAAGTTGAACAAGGCAACCAGGAATGACCACTACCCGTTGCCCTTCATCGATCAAATGCTAGAGAAGCTGTCTAAAAACACCCACTTTTGCTATCTTGACGGGTACTCTGGCTTCTCTCAAGTTCATGTTAATACCGCCGATCAAGAGAAGACCACTTTCACGTGTCCTTATAGTACTTATGCTTATAGGCGTATGCCTTTTGGTTTATGTAATGCACCCGCTACTTTTCAGAGATGCATGTCTGCTATTTTTTATGGTTTCTGTGAGGAGATTGTGGAAGTCTTCATGGACGATTTCTCCGTCTATGGAACTTCCTTTGACCACTTTCTCCACAATCTTAATAAGGTTTTGCACAGATGCGAGTATACGAATTTAGTTCTAAACTAGGAAAAGTGCCACTTCATGGTTAACGAAGGGATCGTTCTTGGTCACAAGATTTCCGAGAGGGGAATTGAAGTGGACAAGGCGAATATTGAAGCTATTGAAAGGATGCCCTATCCAAGGGATGTTAAAGGTATTCGTAGTTTTCTCGGTCATGCTGGTTTCTATAGAAGATTTATTAAATACTTCTCTAAGACTTCGAGACCCCTCACTAATCTTCTCCAGAAGGATATTCCTTTTGTATTCGATGCAGATTGTAAGGAGGCCTTCGAAGTTCTTAATAAAGCTTTAATAACCGCTCCTATAGTACAACCACCTGATTGGAAATTGCCCTTTGAAATTATGTGTGATGCTAGTGATTTTGCTGTTGGAGCTATTTTAGTACAAAGGGTTGATAAGAAATTGAATGTTATACATTATCCTAGCAAAACCCTTGGTAGTGCTCAAAAGAATTATGCTACTACCGAGAAGGAATTCTTAGCAGTAGTATTTGCTTGTGATAAGTTTATTCCTTATATTTTTTATTCTAAAGTTATTATTCATACCGACCATGCCGCCCTTAAGTATCTTATGGAGAAGAAGGATGCCAAACCAAGACTACCCCGGTGGGTACTCCTTCTTCAAGAATTTGATTTAAAGATTGTTGATAGGAAAGGAGCATACAATCTGGTGGCGGACAATCTTTCAAGGACGGAAGATGTACCGCATGATCCCATTCCAGTCAACGACAGTTTTCCAGACAAACAACTTGTCGTTGTAAAAGTACAATCTCTTTCCGATCCTTGGTTTGCAGATTATGCTAATTTTATCGTTGCAAAGTATTTTCCTCCAGGTTTAACATTCCAGCAAAGGTAGAAGTTCTTCCATGATTTGAGGAATTAATTTTGGGATGACCCTCATCTTTTCAAAGAAGGTCCAGACGGGATCGTGAGAACATGCATACCGGAACACGAGCAGAAGGACATTCTCAGACAATGTCACGATAGTCCCTATGGAGGAAATTATGCCGGTGAGAGGACCGCACATAAGGTTCTCCAATCAGGTTTTAATTGGCCTACTCTCTTTAAAGATGCCAGAAATTATGTTTTAT
Organism: Bromus sterilis; assembly: GCA_950022295.1. Lineage (NCBI taxonomy): Eukaryota > Viridiplantae > Streptophyta > Magnoliopsida > Poales > Poaceae > Bromus > Bromus sterilis. Next base: position 116,134,143 of record OX465599.1, read on the forward strand.
CTTGTGATAAGTGTCAGAGAGTTGGTAATATTAGTAGGAGGAATGAGATGCCTATGAATTACTCTCTAGTGATTGAGCCTTTTGATTTCCGAGGTTTTGATTTTATGGATCCTTTTCCTCCCTCACACAAGTCCACTCACATTTTAGTAGATGTTGATTATGTAACCAAGTGGGTTGAAGCAATCCCCACAGAGAGTGCTGATCGCAAGACATCTTTGAAAACGCTCAAATATGTAATTTTTCCTAGGTTTGGTGTACCAAGGTACCTCATGACTGATGGAGGGTCACACTTGACGCATGGAGCTTTTAGAAAAGCTTTATCCAAGTACGATGTCAATCACATAATTGCTTCACCGTACCATCCTCAAACTAGTGGGCAAGTTGAGCTCACCAATAGAGAGATCAAGTTGATCTTGCATAAGACAGTTAACAGTTCTAGAAAGGACTGGTCAAAGAAGTTAGGAGATGTTTTGTGGGCGTATAGAACTTCTTACAAAAACCCCATGGGCATGTCTCCCTATAAGATGGTCTATGGCAAGGCTTTCCATTTTCCATTAGAAATAGAACACAAAGCTTTCTGGGCTGTTAGAGAGCTTAATGCCGACCCAAAGTTGGCTGGTGAAAAGCGTCTCATGAACTTGACTTCTCTAGATGAATGGAGAAGTGAAGCTTACGAGAGTGCTAAAATATTCAAGGAAAAGGTAAAGAAGTGGCATGATAGAAGGATTTTGAAACGAGAATTTAATGTTGGTGATAAAGTTTTTTTTTGTTTAGATCTCGTTTCAGGTTTTCTCCAGGTAAATTACTTTCCAGATGGGAAGGGCCATTTCATATCGAAGAAGTTTACCGATCCGGTGCAATCAAGATTAAAAATTTTGATGACACCAAACCTCAAGTTGTGAATGGGCAAAGACTCAAGCATTACATGGCAAGAGACCCCGTCAATGTTGATGTAAATTGAATACACACAACAACTCATGAAGAATATGTTGCAGCCCTGTTTCAGACACCAGCAGGAACAGAATAAGAAAATGTATGTATTACGGAAACATCGCGAACCACCATAAAAGTTCCATATTATGAGTTTCTGTAAAATTAGGAAAAGTGGAGCCGGAGAGGAGCTCCAGGGGGGCCAGGCGCCCCCGGTGCGGCCCCCACCAGGGGCGCGCCAGGTGGCCGCCTGGGCACCCTGGAGTCCGTCTCCGACCCCTCTTTGGCTCGTTACTTTCCTTCTGTTGCAGAAATTTTTGCTATATATTTTCCTGGATAGTTCCGGCACCGTATCTCGCGATTTCGTGTGTTTTCCTCTAATGCTGTTTTAGCCAGGAAATCTTTTAGTTAGACCTAGGTGCCATGGCTTTCCCAAGTTCCCCCAAGGACAAGTTCGTCGTCAACGTCATCAACCCTTACCTCACTGAGGTGAAGAAGCACCCTCAAACCGTCCGGTTGGAGGATGGTGTTCTCCACCAAGAAGATCTAAAGGAACATGTCAAGGTGGGGAGCATCAAGGCCAGGCTGGAAGAAGTGGAGCTCGAAGTCTTCAAGTACAGGAAGATGGTTGAGCATGGTGTTGAAGCCAACTTCGACATCATCAACGAGCTGAAGGCTTTCTACAAGAAGGATATGTGGGCAAGCATCACCGCACCAGAAGAAAGAATTGATGAGCTCCAAGGGCAGATTTATGATCTGCACAACCAGAACTGTGAGTATGAACTAAAGTTTTTGCGCATGGGTTTAGGTGCTGAAAGCAGGATCTTGGAGACTGAAGCTTCTTATGAGACGGGAGAACCTCTTCCATGGAAGTGCTTCGCCTATGACTACGTGATGAACAGGAACAAGAATGAGGAGTAAATCTCCTCGGGTAATGGCATCCACATAGCTTGTTCCAAGCTTGGGGGAGTGCCCGGTATCTTTATCTTAATCTTAATCTTTTAGAGCCAAGTAGAGTCGTATCATGTCTAGGGAAGTTATTATATGAAATAGGTGTTTGCATTGAGGTCTATCACTCCTTTGTGGAGGGTCTTGTATCCGTGAGTGTGGAGTCGTCTATGATGGAATATTAATGAGAAGTCTATTGGTTCCTTCGCTGCACTCGGTATTCTCTTCATGCAATCGACCTTATATGATGATTCTTATGGGGAGTATTGACCTTATATCAGATATGGCTTTGAAAACTTTATTTAAATTTTGGCAAACATAGCTTTCGTCATGACAACATGCATGTTGTAACAGCCCATTTGCAATTATAAGAAATCAACATGATATTGTACCTTGTCTGATGACTTTGTAACTTGGCATGATGCTAGAGTTTGACATTTCATGTGGTGATTTAAATTTGCATTGGGATTAGAGCCCATTTGGTTTGTTTGAGTTTGCATCCAAAATGGTTCAAGAAGGGTGTGTGAAGATTTTTCATTGATGCATGCATGCTCTCCTTGACCCCAAACTTGGCATAGCCAATTTCTTGCCCCCAAGCTTTTTAAAAGCCTTGCAACATTTTTGCCAACTTCAAAAATGTGGGCCACAGTTCAATGTGATTTGAATTTCCAGAAATGACCCCAAATTTTAGTTGCTCCAAAAATGGCCAAACCAATTTTAGAAATTGGAGAATATATCAAGGATCATTTTGCATATTTTTGTGTGATTTATTTCCCTTGTGGATGTTCCTGGAAAACTCCCCATGTGCTTTCTGTTTTGTTAAATGGAAAATAGCCTGGGGCTCTCTTTTCTTTTCTCTCCTTTTTCCTTCAAGCCCAGCCCACCTGAGCCTTCCCCACAGCCCACTTGGACCTAGCCAGCGAAGCGGTACGCGCGAGCTGTCGTGGCCGCCCAATCTCCATCGCACGCCCCTCCTTCGTCGCCTTTCCACGCTGGAGAGGTCCCCGCCTGACTCCCTCTCACAGCTGGTCAGAGCGTCAACGTCGATGCGGCCGACGTGGATAGGAGGCCTCCCTCCTATTTAATCCGAGCTCCCGAGCCCCTCTGGACCCCTTGGGTTCCCTTCCTCCCAGCAGTTCCTCCTCGCCGCCGCCGGGGTGGCTTTCCCTCTCCGTTTCTGTCCCGCCTTGCTCCGGTGAGCCCCGCTGCAATTCGCCGCCGTCCCGCCGTATTCTTGACGAAGAGCTCGTCTTCACGAACCTCGAGCTTACCTCAATCCATTTCTGTGTCCAGATCGGAGCCCGGTGGAGCGAGACGACCCCGCAGCAGAGCAAGCCGCCGCGGACCTATTTTTCCCCAACGACGGCCATGGACCCGTTCCTCCTCTACGGCTAGGCTGGGACGCACGTTGCGACCGACAAGGTGAGCTGATGCCCGCGCCTTTGCCCATAGCGCCGTGTAGTCGTCTGTCCAAGGCAGCAGTAGCGGATCCGCCGCGTTTGAACGTCGCCGGCGAGCAATTCGAGCACGCCGTGCCATGGCATGCCTCGGGTGCTCCCTCGCGTGCTCCTAGGACGTCCGGAGCGTGCCTTTGGCCCTCAAGGACCCGCCTTTTTGCGTGTAGTGGAGTTTGGCCGCCCGCGTCTGAACTTTCCTGTCTCTGTAGCGCAGCGCCGCCGCGGTTTCAGTTGAAGATGGCCACCGTTCCGGTGAGGTTCAGGTCACGGCACGGGCACCCACGGGTTCGTGGTGATGCCCTGTAGGAGCTGGAAGTAACCCCATGGACAGGGGCACCGTGATCTCAACGCGAGCGTCGTGCAAGGTTGGGGCTTTTGCCTCTGTCAGTCTGAAGTTCAGAGCCTTCGCCGCCGTGCTGTTCCCGTGAAGTTTGCGAGTAGATGAAGAGGAGTTAGAGGCCATGGTGAGCGCCCCTGTGGAGAGCAAGGTGCCCTATCGGGTTCTTCTCATGGCATGGTGGCCGGAGCCCACCTGTGCGCGATGCGAGGTTCGCCGCAGTAACGCCCCGCGACGGGTTCAGGCGACTGCAAGTGTTCGCAGTTCAGAATAGGGTGAGTCTGAAGCTTACCAAGCCTGCAGCGCTTCTCGTTTCAGAAAACGGTTTGTAGCGCAGTGGTAGGGGCTGTGGAGTAACACAACGCGGCGTGGGTTCGAATCCCAGCCCGACGCCCCCAATTTTTTTGTGTTTTTGCAGCGGCTGACACGCGGGCCCCGCCTGTCAGTGGCAGAAGACTGCTGGGCTGTAGCCTAGCGAGTAGAGAAGGAGAGATGGGCCCTGGCGCCCGAGGCAGCCCATGTGGCCTGTGCCTTTTTATTTTTCCTTTTGTTTCTTTTTCTTTTCTGTTTAAATTCAATTTTGAATTTGTTTTCACATTCAAATCAGTTTTTGAACTTCAACTCAGTTTTGGGAACCCCATATATGTTTTTGGGGTTGTTTGAAACACTGAACACAGTGGTGATGACCATTTTACAATTTGCCGCCTCAAAATTTTGTGATGGTGGAAATTATGCAAATAGGCCCCTCTTTTGTTTTGTTTTTGCAACCACTTCATAAAACTCAAATGTGGCAACCCATACATGACTTTTGGGTAGTTTTGTTCTCAAGGATCAACATGGTGACAGTGGTTTTGCCATTTGAATTTTTCCTGAAATGCGAGTAGTGCAACTTTGCACTTAGCCCCCTGAATTCATTTGAATTTGCAACTATGCTTTGCAAAATTCAAATGGAGCCATACCTTATATGGTTTTGGGGTAGAAAAATGCAAGAATTAAAATGGTGATGTCCATTTGATGTTTTGTGCAACTCAATGGACATGGTGTGATCACCTAACCATATCCAGTCTTGCCTTTCTTTTCTTTGTTTCTTTCTACTTCAGTGCATGTTGAATTCCGATCATCTTTTCATTCCAAGTCCCTTTTCACGTCATCTTCAAATCTTTGCATAAAAAATCCAGCCCCTGTCATATTGGCATATGCAGTGTGGCTGGGTTCCTTTCTTTTGTTGCACCTTTCCGATGTCAAGTTCATCGACATCTCTCCGTCTCAGGAATCGATGTTTTACTATCACGTTGTAATTATTTCTGTTAATTGCATTGTTGATCATGTCATGTTGCCATGTTACTTACACAAAAATTAAGACTAAGGCCAAATCCATAAAAATATAATAATTGCAACAAGGTTGTTGACGTGTCGTCACCACCTTCATTTAAATTGACTAGATAGGGTCACATCATGTCTATTAAACTTGATCATACCATCTTTGCCTGTGCATTGCAACCCTTGCTTACTTGTGTGCCTTTTCCTTGCCGGTACCTTACGTTAGCACCTGAGACTGCCGAGGAGACTTACGTGGAGGTTTCCGACACCGAGCCCGAGGACGCTGCTACGTCTTCTCCTTCGACCGATTACCCAGGCAAGGGGAAGATTTATACCGTTACTTGATACCTTTCTGCCTACCTGCCTAGCTGTAGTCTAGAACGTTTGTTTGATCCTATCCACCTTATTCATGCCATAATCAACCCAAACAACCATGATCCCCCACATCCCAGCAAAACATTGTATTGCTAAGGTACCGCTGCTCAGCCATTGCTTAGTATGAGTAGGAAAACTTGCTGCTTACCCTATGCTATGGTTTGGGATATCATGTTATTTAAAGAAGTTGGTTGATATTTATTATTATTGTGATGTTAATTATATACTTGACGAATGATGGGAGACCAGGCTGTTCCCGCCAGGTGTTTTGTTCCATTTGAGTCACCTAGGTCCCGAGTTCCGGGTATTGTGTTTCATGATGAGCGTGCCTAATCGTGTGTGGGATTCTATGGGGTCCCCTTGTCTTACCTACCTAGATTCATAGAGTTTTAGTGGTGGCCCGAGCTGATTTAATATTTGCAATGCGTGTGTGCTGGTGGTACCGCAGTTGTTTACAAACCACCTTTGGCCAGGAGGACTTGTTTCTTGGCTGGCCCACCTTGACCGGCGAGGGCCCGGTCCTCATGAGAGGTTTAATCGGTAACCCAAACCCTGTTGATACGGAAGAGGCCGATCCGAGAGCGTGGCCGACTTTTGGATTGGATGTCGACTCCCCCGGGGCCACCCGGAATTGTGTGCTGTTAGTTAGAGGGACTCTGACATTCCGGAGTTTCAGGCGCTTACCTAGCCAATCGGAAACCGGGCGTACATGCGAAGCCTATGATGGGCAGTTGGTACACCCCTGCAGGGTTAAATCTTTTCGAAAAGCCGTGTCCGCGGTTATGGACGACTTGACACCTGCTCCTTGTTCATAGAATAACATCAATTTGAATCATAATTAAAACTTGCCTAACGTGTGAGTGTCTTGGTTGCTTTTCTTCGTCCAGGGGGACCGAGAGAAGATCCAGGTCGTGTTATGTTTGACGTAAGTAGGTGGATAGCAGACCTATGACACGATGTCACGTGCAATCTTGGATCTTACCTCTACTCTAATAGAACGATAGCCACCATATATGCTAGTGCGGCTGTAACCTTTACTTTATCTTGTCTTACCGTAGGGAGTTAGTTATCCTGTAATGATATAATCTCACCCATGTTTTCTTTTGTGCTTTTACTATTTTGCCTGATCGGCCGCTGCAGTTGACTACTACCTCGACCCGAGCACTGGACAGTACTTCGTGGAGGTGCCCCCGGAGGACGACGATGAGGATGACTTTGTTTAGTAGATCCTATATTTGGGTTCCGACGATTCGTTGGTGGACTCTTTATGTGCAGCCCTCTCTAGGGCAATTTGGATTTTGACCGTACTCGGTCGTGATTGTCTTCCGCTTGTTGCATGATGTACTGTTGGGTCTATGGACCTCTGAAATGATGTAATAAATTCCAGCGGCGATGTATGCCCTGGACTCTATATATTTTATGTCTTAGTATTAAGTTCATTGTTCATATACCTGTTGTTGAGAATCCGGCAGTGACACAAGTTCGAGTGTCGTGAGCCGGTGTCCTTTTATGCGCTACTAACTTGAACGGGACGCGAAAGCGACTAACTCGAGTTAGCACCGCATCGGGGGCCTTACAACTTGGTATCAGAGCAGGACTGACTGTAGGACCCCTTACTGGCCGAAGTTGAGTCTAGAAACTATTTTGTAGTTATTAAGGAAAAATCGGAGAGTAGGAACTCTTTCTTTTTATTCTTACCCCACCCTCCCACCCCTTTTTCCATGAGGAAGTGAAACGTTGTTTTCTCTCTGCAACTTATCCCCTTTCAAAACAATCTAGGTTCTCGTTTACATGAGGCTCCGATTCCTCTATAATTTGTTTCTAGCGACGAGAAGGGTTGGCGTACGTTGAGAACACTGAGCCGCCACTTGGGGTTGACAGCTCCACCTCGCTTATGGCGTACCTCAGGTGAAACTCCTATACAGGGATGGTTGGCATCCTTCGGATGTGGTTCCTCCCCCTATAGGAGACCGCTTCGGCGGGCCGCTCAGGGCAGATGTCTCAACGTTCAGGTCTCCAACCACTCGTATATATTGTTGTGTGCTCGCTAGCAGAGTATTATCTTGGATTCGGATGATCTCGGTTTGGGGATTCCAGTAGCACCTAGCTTTCGACTTTCCGGGTTAACCTTGGTGGAATTTCAGCCTTCGGCTTTCTCATATCTCGTGAGAAAGTTTTTTTGTCAATATTGCTTTAACTTCTGGTTACGTCAATGTTTCAACCATGTTCTCATAAGTGTTCCTGTATACAGGATGCCAAGAGCGAACATGCCGCCGTCAGAGAACCCTCTCCTTGGGGAGGCTGTGACCGCAGTGGCTCAAGGCACAGCTGCGATCTTACAGATGCTGCAGAACCAGACTGCCTAGAGGAATGATCGACCACAGTACACCACTTTGCAACATTTCCTTGCTATCAACCCCCCCCCCCCAGGTTCTCCGAGGCTCGAGACCCGCTGGAAGAGGATGATTGGATCGCAGAGATCAAGAAGCACTTCAATGCAAACACCGTCAGACCAGTCGACTACGTCACCTTTGCCTCCTTCCAGCTTCAGGGTGTAGCAGCCAGCTGGTACGATACCTACAAGGCCAACAAGGGCGATGCTATCATCACGTGGGCAGACTTCGTCGCAGACTTCAGAGCAGCACATATTCCGAGTGGCTTGATGGACAGGAAGCGAGAGGAGTTCTTGACTCTGAGATAGGGTGACAGGTCAGTGCAGGAGTACAACCTGGCCTTCGTCAGGCTCGCCAGGTACGCTCCGGAGGAGGTCAGCACAGAGGCCAAGCGGATTGCCAGGTTCCGTGGGGGTCTCAGCACAGAGATCAAGTACGCACTCACCCAGTGCAGCCCCACGCTGTTCTCGCAGTTCGTGGATTAGGCTATCCGCCAGGAGTCAGCCAGAGCAGAGTGGGATGCAGACAGGAAGCGCCAGAGAGAGCACAGTTCCGCAGTGATGGTCCACAAGAAGGCAAAGACTTGGGTCACAAAGGC